>CM028132.1:96957500-98256250 GCA_016271365.2 Neoceratodus forsteri | reverse complement strand
GTGGGAGAGGGGTACGCACAACCACCAGGGATATTGGACATAATTCTTTTGTATTACAAATGCCGCGAGTGAAACGAACGCTATCCACTGGACCACCAGGGATATTGGACATAATTATTTTTGTATTACAACTGCCCACGATGAGCAGACAGCAGTCCACTGGACCACCAGGGATATAGGGATGCTTTTATTTTACAAATGCCCGTGATCGGGCATGGGGTGGCGCCGCCAGGTGCAGCCGGAGCTCAGGTAGCCACCCACAGGTGACAGCTGCCTTGTTGCGCCCTGCAATGTGGAGCTCACCTGTGGGTGGCCATCCATTGTTCCTATTTTTTTTGGATCAGCTTTGTGCTGGTGCAGGTAGGGGTTGCACGTGCATGGCTCCGCACATCCCGGGCTGAATATCGGGCTGTGCAGAGTATGCATGGGCACGCCCCCCCAGCTGCGCCTGAATACATTACTGATGTGCTCCGGTGCATCGGAATTTGTGCCACGCACTTTTCCCTATTGAATATCGCGCCTGGGCGCATCAGTGGGTTGCCCATGGCGCAACACTGTTGCGCCATGCACAACCCTTTTGAATATCTGGGCCAGTGTTTGTATTATTTATTTATATTGTATTAATTATTATAAATCTAGTAGTATTTTTTTTTAGTAGATAGCCATTCTTTGTCATTTATGTTCCAGAACTGCTTTGCTTAGCTTCTCGTTTCTTTCACCAAAAGAACTCGAGAAAGCACTCTTAACCGTAATAAACAAAGTAACTGTAAAAATAAATATATACCATACAAGGAGTATTTTGAGTAAAAATGTCTCTCCCCCCTCCCCTGTGCTCACATTAAATGAGAGGTGTTGCAACAGCACAGCCAGATGGGCCCCACATGCCTGTTTAGATACATGATAGGAGAATCTGTCTTAATCCATACAAATATTTTTGAATACAGCTTAGACTTGTAAATATTTTCCCCATAAATGTTTAACATTTTATTCATTGGGATGGTACTATGACATGCAGCATCTTGTTTTCAAGGAGGTGCCAGGGGAAATGAAGAACAGAATGAGAAAAAGTACCTTAGCTCTAAATAAACAGAGAGTTAGCAACAATATAAAAGGCAAATTAACAATGTGAACAGAAGAGTCTACCAGACAGTTACAAAACAGATCAGATAGACTGTAGATCAGAAATATAAAGCTAAGAGTGTAAGCAATCGCTTCACGTTTTAAAATATCTTTTAAGGATCACCTTTATAAACCGTGCGTATGTTATAGCTAGTCCCCAGTTTTATGATTGATGCAATATAAATCTTTACGAGATATGTTCTGAATTTGTGTATTTTATGTACTGTGTATCAAACTGTTTGTATTTTGTATTATGGAATGCTATCTTTAGTTGCAATTGTAAAATAATTTTTTCTCTCAACTTGCTAACCAATAAAAAAAATGATGATGATGATGTACCTATATAAACAAAACCTATGGCATATCATGAAGAAATAGGTCATCATTTAACCTTTGAAGACAGTTGAACTGTAGAGTCTACTGGAATAAACATTGGCATTCGACTCCAGCAGACACCTCTGTCTGAGATAATGAAACTACAAGCTTTAGCTTGGAGAAATAGACAGATATTTTGTTTATAAAAGCGTAACGATATGCCTAAAATGCCGTACAAAGGAAGAGAAACACTTGCAAAGTGAACTTACAGACCAGAATACCTATATATATCTATTATAGGGGTACAGCAGTTTCTCTATAGTTAGGGTTAAGAATACTGTTTAACATTAAACCCCAATTTTTGAATCTTAATAACTATGGTGTAATTTGACAAAATTATAAAAAAATGTATTTATTTTATTCTTTGGTAACCGGGTAAGGCCCACTAAGCACAAGTTTTCAGGGTCAATCTAAGAGCACTAGGCAGTTAAGTGATTTGCTCAAAGTCACACAGTATGCAAGTGGAGGTAGTGAGAATCAAACCCAGATCTGGTCTGTTGGATGTACCAAGCCCATTCACAGTTCGTTACTCTAACCTCTAGGCTATACTGCCAGCTCCATGGCATTGGTATGCACAGTCAGGCAACCAGAGTCTCAAGACGTGAAAAGTTTTGTGATGGCATCACATTCAGTTTTTGAGATACAGAGCACCACAAACGGAAAACATGTTTGGTTTCCCTATACTTAACATTGAGTATTTTTTGGTCTTACCTACATCCTAGATGGCGTGGCATTTTGTCATGAAATTTTCAGGGCTGAAGGGGCCCATGACAAGGGTGTGCCTTTGTAAGGTTTTGTGAAAAAATGTTATATGTTTCCAGAGTTATAAGGATTCTAGAGTTAATGCCGTGACATGAACAGTAAAAAAAACAAAACAATCGTGATTGTCTATTTCCATGATTTACCTCTCATGCTAAAAAAAATACTGATCATGTTGGCCACCTTTTTTTTCTCATTTTAAACTCACAAATACTAAAAATTCCTAAAAATAATACCTTATTAAAAAAAACAGTCAAACCTAGTTAAACGGGACCCATTTAGCTAGATTCTGCTGATTGTGTTTTCTTAAAAACTTGTCAGAAATATGTTTTCTAGGCATCCCAAAATGCAGGGGCTCAGCTTAGCAGGAGGAGCCATTGACCTGCATTCTCTGTGAGAACGGCAGGACTTTCTTAAGTTCTGCAGTCACAACTAGAAGGGTCTGTCTGTCTGTCTGTCTGTTTGCCTGCCTATCTATCTATCTATCTATCTATCTATCTATCTATCTATCTATCTATCTATCTATCTATCTAATCTGCCTACCCATGCACCTACCTACTTATTCATTTATTTGTCAAGTGGACCAGGGCACCCACCACTGGTACTGATTCTTTCTCCATCCCCCATCCAGGTTGCCTACCTGCCCTTCCCAATATTTTTATATTTTTTATTTTATAAACAGAGCAGGGTGCCCATCCCCAGCACTGCTTATCTTCACCCCCTACCCTCCAGGTTGTCCGCCTCCAGTTTCGTTTTCTAGGTGGCGGCACCATGGTGCCCACCCCTAGTGCCAAATAGTTGCCCAATACTGGGGTGCCCAACCTCCAGTGTCAGAATATGAGTGTCCCCTGCAATGAAGAAAACTGTCCTTCATTGTTGTTTTCTGTAAAAAAGAAAACCATCCCTCAATGATTTTTTTTACAACTGCAGAAAAGAAAATGATTCCTCACTGATCTGATCCCCCCCACCATGACCTTCCACTCAGCACCCACTACCCCCACACCCTAACACACACTTACTCACCTAAATATGTTCCATGGTGTAGATACATTCTCTGATTGAAGGCATGTCTTGCTGCTGGAACTGTGGACTGCAATATGAAAAACAAGGATAAGTGCAATTCAATGTATTTCAATGTGGTGTTGAACTTTGGTGCATAACTTTGTCAGTTTTGTGCATTTTGACACCACATTTTCAACATGGCCTTTTTGGGAACCCCCCCACCACCACCACCACCACCACCACCTTATGAACCATGGTGGTGGAATTATGCAAATCAGGCTCAAAAGGTGATTTCGCAGTCACTTGATGAAATCACCTTTTGGGTAGCATTTGAAACTTTTCACTACCCTTGTTCATGAAGTAGGTAATTAGAAGGCTATGTTGAAAATTTGGGGTCAAAATATGTTAAAATGGCAAAGTTATGATCATACATTGAAATTCTTCTATGCTGGTTCGTAACTTTTGTAATTTTAAATATTTTGACCCCAAATTTTCAATGTAGACATTTTTTCACACCACCTCATGCATGTGACAGCTATAATTTTTCAAATCCTGGCATAAATATGTTTTTGCACCTGTGAGTTACTTTTCGGTGGCACAGAATGATGTTTTGGCCAGGATCTGAGCATTTTAACCTACGGCTTCATGAAGTGGAATAATAGGAAGATTATGCTGAAAATGTGATGTACAAATATGGTAAAATGCCTAGATTATGAGTGAACATTGCAGTATTTCAACATTTGCTCATAACTTCACTAATTTTCAATATTTTGACTCCAATCTTTAATATAGCCATTTTTACACATCACCTCATAAACATGGCATGTGTCTTTTTTTTTAAATTCTGGACAACATGTGTTTTTGCACTTCTAGTACAAAATGAGATTTCAGCCAATAATCTACAAATGGTACTATACATGTCACGTTTTCAAGGTGAACCATAAAATGAGTATCTTAAAAATCTGTGGTCAAAGTACAAAAAAAATTATATAATTGCTAAAAAACTTTGGGATTGATTTTCAAAGCTTAGGGTATGATGCAAGGTGCCTACATCAAACATAAATGATGCAAGTGGCACCTTGCATCTAAAGATGCAGCAATCCCTATTTCAAAACATGGTCTGCATCAAAATAGGGAGCAGTTGCACCAAAGTGGCACTGCACCAGCCTTGCAACCAAAATCTGGGTGTGCCAGGTCACAAGGGGGTTTGCACCATGGCAGGGCTGCAACATCTCCTTTTTGCAAGTTTGTAAGCCCTGCTGTTGATGCAGCAAGGTGCTCCACATAGACCAGGCAGGAGGTGGTCAAAGGGATGTGTGTCAGTGCCACAAACTATGGTGGGGGGGAAGGTTCTGAAAGTGGGCTGCCAGAAGCAGAAGGGACATGGGATGCCATAGGGGCCATCAGGGAGACAGGGGACATGAGAGGAAGTGATGTGGCACCAGGCAGGGGTGCCATTTTCATATCCATACAGCTGATGGGATGGGACCACCAAGGGGGGGTCCAGGAACAGATAGTTCCATGACCCTAGGTGGGAACAGCCCTGGAAGCTGCCCCATAAGTGGTCACCTATGGGGAAGATTCCAGGGCTGTCCCCACCTGAGGCCATGGCACTGTCTGTCCCTATGACTCCCCCCTGGTGGTCCCACCCCATCCGCTGTGTGGATATGAAAACAACACCCCTTCCGGGTTCCACATCACTCCCTCTCATGCCCACTGTCTCCCTGATGGCCCCCATGGCACTACCTGTGCCCCTTCTGCCCAGACCCCCTCCTGTTAAGCAGATTCACCACCCCTCCAACCATCTCAGCCTGTCTGGTGTTGCACCAGGAGGGGGACGGGATCCCTGTTGCAGGTCTCACAGGTGTGCCAAATGGTTGGCACTAGCCTATGGCTGCAGCAACTCCTGGAGTTTTGTTGCAGGGACCCCCTTTTGTAAAATTGGGTACAGAGTCCCTAACACACCTAGAGTTCACTGCATCCCTAGAGGAACACAACTTGTGTCGCTCTAAGGGCTCTTTGAAAATGGAGCCATTTGTCTGTAGTGCCATTCTTGACCCCAGTGGGTATGCTTTGTGATGCCGTGCCAGTAAGCTGAGTTCAGAGCCAAGCTCAGTGACCCATCTGGATGGGGTGAGGGAGGGGAGATGGTGCTGTTATGCAACACCCCTTGAGCCAGGGAATGAAAGGTGCAGGATTGTCTGCATAGGCCCAGCTACCATATAGTGAAGACAACTGTCCTCTAGGCATAGGGCCCTGTGCATCTCCAACCATGGGTGGCAGAGGGTTCTGTGCATTGGCTGACAGATGCACTCTTTGCTCCATGCATCTGTATTTTCAGCCACATGGAAGTGCAGGGACCACAGGGCCCTGCACATCCACAGCCCACCAGATAGTCCCATAAATTCCTAACATCCATCACTACATGGAACTGCAGGGCCCGGACAAAGTCTTTCCTCGGTGCATGGTATCTGCATCTGTTCATTCAGATCCCAAAGGGACCTGCATGAATGAGGATATGGTTCCACTAGCTCAAAAAAAAAGAATTTTTTTTCAAAAATATTAATGTACCAGTAATGGTAACTTAACACCACAAAAGTATGTAAATGTGGTGTTAGGGTTTTAACCCCTAACTCCCCATCTCCACCCCCCCCAAGCAGCAAAAGGAATAAAATTAGGGTTTGGGGTCTCCAGAGTCTTCGCAAATCAGTGGTAGGTTCTCCCTTGGGGTTCTTAACTCTAATGCCCACCCTGTTACCTAAGCAAACAACATCACACATGTCCTGGGCCCTGCATGAAAAAAGCTACAACAAACTGTGTTGCCAACATGTGGTGAGACATACTTCTCTACCTTTGAAAAGTGTATCACCATAAGTCACTGGCTTGGAGCTGTACCTTGAGCTTCAGACATGAGGCTGTGGACTGGGGGGAGGCTAGGGTTGACAACCCCAAGGAAGACCCAACCTCTGATTCACCAAGACTCCAGAGACCCAGTACACTAATGTTTTTTTTTTCTTTTGCTGCTTGGGGGGTGGGCAGCTAGGGTTGAAAACCCTAATGCTGCATTTCCCCACTTTCATGGTGTTAACTTGAAACATAACTGATGCACTAACAGAATTCTTTGCAAAGAATATCCATATATATAATATGGATTTACTGTATAGTCACATGTGCGGTATAATAAAAATCACAATGAAATGATCTGGAGAAACAGCAGTCAGGTTAAAACAACAAACATACCTACAACCAAGCTCAGGGTATTGGTAGGTTGAGACATTATAAAAAGGAACAATTTCTAGTATTTCATAAAGCTGTCCACTAAGGGTCCAGTGTAGATGTACAAATGTAGGTAGGTAGGTAGGTAAAAACGTTATTTTTATACAGGAAGAAGCATGTTGTTTGGACTAAAAGTCCAGTTTACAAGACAATCATGTTCAAAAATTGTGCAAAATTGAAAAGGTACAAGAAGTTAAACATTATGACTTATTAACATAACAAAAAACATGTAGGCATTGGACAATACATACTGTGTTAAACATACACAACATTATAAGGCTAATTAAAAACAATTACATGTAAAAAAATATAAATTTTTTTATGGCATGTATACATGATGACTGATTAGAGATTTCATGAATGGGGAGGTATATTCCAAATAGTGGCTGCCCTTTGAATTAAAGTTCTGTCACCAAATGTATTTGTTCTGATCCCAGGAGTAATTTTGTTTTGACGAACTGATCTTGTTAATACCCTCTTATGATTGATATTTGATGGAAAAAAAAGTTTTGAGATGGGATGATGAGAAAAGAAGTTTTTTATTTTATGTATTAATGTCAGCCAATGTCTAGTATAACCCAGTTCCAGGCATTGCCACTCCAGTCTTGTCAATGGTATACAATGATGTATTCCATAATCACCCTTCAGTACATATCTAGCAATACGATAGTGAGTTTTATCTAAACGGTCTAACAGTGATTTGTTAGCCATTCTGTATACTAACTCTCCATATCTTAAGGTAGGTAAAATCAGTTGTTCAGTTAATTTCTTTCAATCACCCCTGATTAGGCAGTTGGCTGTTCTCCTTAAGGCTCCTATTTCCTTATTTACTTTATTTATAATGGCTGTTATGTGCTGAGTAAATGACAGGTGTGGATCAAATATCAAGCATAAATAACAATAGTTATCAACTATCTCCAGTTTTGAAGAGTGTTTAGTGATAATATGAAAAGTCTGACTGCAATTTTGACTGAAGTTCAGTGGCAGTGTGACTTGTGGGGACTAAAGCTGTATCATCAGTATACAGCCTGATGGTTGTATGCTGTGTCACTGAAAGTAATTCATTATTAAAGATAAGAAACAACAGAGGTTCTAAAATGGACCACTGAGGTACTCCTTTAGTAACTTCTCTCTTCCTGGACACACTGCTCTGGACCTCAACCCTCTGTGTATGCCCATTCAAATAAGATGTTAACCACGTCAGAGGGCCATCAGTAATTCCTTGATCTTGCAGTCTCCTTGCCAATAGGGGGTGGTCCACCAGGACAAAGGCCTTTGAAAGGTCTACTAAAACCACCACTGTCTCCAAACCTGAGCCCAGTGACCTATTAATCAGATCATTGAAATCCAACAGAGCTGTAGAAGTGGAGTAGCCCTTCCTAAAACCTGATTGATAAGGAGTTAGCACATTGTATTTAGTTAAGTAATCAGTTATCTGAACAGAGGGCAAATTTTCCAAACACTTGGATAGGATAGGTAACAGGGCTTTCAGCCTGTAGTTGTTAACATAAGCCATATCTCCTCCTTTATATATAGGTTTTTTTTTTACTGTCTTTCCAGAGTGAGGGAAAATGATCCATTTGTAAACTCCAGTTAAATATGTAAGCAATCGTAGGGGCTATATAGTGAGTGGCCAATTTAAAAAATTTACCTTCCATCTCATCAGGGCCAGATGACTTGTGTGTGTTAATTTTATTTAGTTCTCTGTAAAAATTTGATATAGTAATTTGTTTAAATCTAAAGAAAGGTTGTTTATTTGTGCCAGGTTTGGGGATGTCAGTTCATCTTTGACATTCTGAGCTGTAGAAAAATTATAATGTGATAAATCTGTGAAAAAATCATTTAATGTGTTAGGAATTTCCTCAGGGTGTTCTATTGCGTTGTTACCCACAAAGGCAGACCATTCAATCTATGTAATACAGCCACTGCATACATGCTGCCCAAACTGATTTTAATCTAGAAGATGGGATTGCCAATTCTACCAACGTGCTCTTGGGGGGGTGGCAGTTTGCAATTTGGAATACAGTGGATCCCTGCTATAAACACACCCTAAATGTCAATCAGAAAAGTTATTATAACCAGGATGTTCTTATAAGAGGGCTTCAGTGAAAACAGTGAAACTCTATGTAAAATCTACGGTTAATATAATGAAGCTGATCTCAAACTAATCTTTAGAAAACCCATTATTATAAGCAGAATAATACAGCTTTTGTAAAGAGCTCTTGCCAAAACAAAGGAATATCATTGTAAAGTTCATTCAATGTCACAGCTAACCATGAAGGAATGTGTGTTGCCTTATTCAGAGGACATCTATCACACACCCATTCACTACTTCAGTGACCATAAATGAGAAACTAGCTTAGTACATACAGAGATGATAATGACCACCTACCACTACCTCTGGAAAAAAAAGTGTTTTATAAATAGACTGACTGTTCTTATACATGGCCTTTAGTGCCATTGAAAGTAATGGGCAAAAACTGATATAGCAACAAAAATGTTCTTTTAGACAGAATGCTTTTATATGCAGTGTTCTTATAATGTATGAGGAGCCCTTATTACTGTCTGAATTCAGACTGTTTACCATGCTGTTATGGTATCAGTGTGATGACAAAAGATTGTTAACCCCTCTTGACTACATCACATCGATACCATAACAATGCAATCCACAGTGCGCATGTTCAGATCTAGGGCTGTGGCAGTGAGCGCTGCTATACAGGGAGCATGGACTCGGAGCAACAGACAAAAAAGTAAGCTTGTTTTAGCCTCTATCATGGGGCTTCTAACCAAGGGCTGAGGCAGTTCCTCCATTAATTTTTATAGTGTATTTAGCCCCATGCACAATAAAAGCTAATGGATGGGCAACAGACAATAACTGCGTTGAAATCACATCTCATGGTTTTCATGACAACTGTAAACCTCTCAAGCTGCGTTCTCGAGGTTTACCTAGTTGTCATCAAAACCGCTCGATGCAATTACAGCGTGGTTATTGTCTGTTGCCCATCCATTATCCTCTATACAGTGTATAGTAGAGCATTGTTCTTTATAGAAATCCAGCCTTTTCAAAATGCTGTTGTACCACAGTTCAAAGGTCATGGAAGTTGATTGTACTGTACCCTTCTGTGGTAGAACAGCATTCTAGAACCTCTAGAGACTGCATAAGTCAGTTTCAGTATGAAAGAGAATAAAACACAATGCACACATTTCACATAATACTATACAATATAAAAAAACTACAGGATGAGCAATTTGTTTGCATAACCAGTGTGTTCTGCCACCTCGAGGTTTTGATTCCCACAGACCTCTTGAGCTTCACTCTCAATGTCAGAGGGAATCAGAACCCTTCTGTGGCAAAACACACTGGTTGTGCATAGTTGCCCATCCAGTGTTCTCTATATAAGTGTGCTCCACTGTATATGGTTGTTTTGAAAATGGGCAACTTAAATACTGTACTCTGATTGGCTGTTGTCATTCCACTACCATATGATTATGTGCCAATGCCCCATGTAAAGAAAAAGATTCAACATGTGATCTGGAATTTGGACACATCCCTTTCAGAATTCATGAGTCACTTCCATCATTCTTGATTTCCATTACAAATATTGCTGCCACCTTTACTCTCACATAAAAACCTTCAACTAGGCCCTAAAAATAAAACTCCCTTAAATAAAAAAAAATACAGGAATACCTGAATGCTGTTTATACTCATGACCCCTTTCTTCAGCACATACACAAATTTAACACAAATCAAGTACTACTCAGATTTGTTATTTCTGGTGTTTCTTTGATGCCCATGAAAAATCCCACTCATAGCCTAACCAACTTAACAGAGCAATTTCTGATGCTCATCCAGCCCCAGTTAAAATTCAGCCTCCAGCTCTACATGAAGCCTGTGTGCTGTGTGAGTGCATGCTAGCAAAATTTTGCAAAATTTAAAATGTTCAATTCATGCATTCTGTGTTAACATTCCATGCTTCGGGGAGGGAAGGAGTGAGCATTCTATTACAGGAATACTGCAGAATATTGAATTCTTATGTTCCATGGCAAGCAAACTTTTACTGCAGGTGTAGAAAGAATGATTGATAGGTAGAAGCATCTGTGGAGGGACTAGTTACATTTTATAAGCAATATTTGATTGTATTTTTTGTGTCTTTTTTTATCTTTTAGAGATTTTATTTTTAAATTGCCCAACCCATTTTCTAAGTGCAGTTAAGATCCTTCAGGGTGTGGGGTATTGTTGGATACCCCACTTCCAGGGGTTGACATCATGTCTGTGGGCATGCGGGTAAGCACCAATACTCCATACCCTGTCAGGTTTTATTGCTTACAGGTAATTCTGAAGATAGAGAGGTCCTAGACTTCTGAGGCTATTGCAACATACAGGCACAATCAAAATAGGACCTTTAGGAAACTTAAGCAATAATGACTAGCACACAAATTATATATTCACACATGCTCAGCAGACAGGTGTTTCATTAATTATATTCTCTATAGCAACCTGCAAGAAAAGGGCACTGATATAAAACTAATTAAGGAAGAAAAAATGAAGATTGCATGCAATTAATTGCATTTAACCTTCTTACCCTCTTTGTTTTGTTTTTCCAAATTTGTAATTGTGACTGTGAAATCCTGTTCCTGCTATTCACCCATCACTTTCAGTGATATTTTTTATGTTAACACATCCCCCCTTAATTAATTTAATGTGGCTGTCTTCTGCCTGTGCTGCTTTTTAAGACAACATCTCATTAAGTTTAATTACTTCCCATAACAGCCGCTTTTGTTCATCTCACTTCCACTTCAAAAACCCGTTGTGAGTTTTATGGTTGTATTATAGCTTCTCCCTCCTCCTCTGTTGCTCCTTCTGTGTAATTTCAGTTGATAGACTGCTGCCTCTTCAGAGTGAAGGTCTATGATGTTTGTGGGAGGCACTGGAGGAGAAGTCAGTCCTTCAAATGCTTACAGCCATGCATCAGAGGGGATGCTCAGAGAACAGAACTATAACTTCACAAGTGCATTGGTTGACTGGCCTGCATTGCCATTTTAAGCATATTTTTCTTCATAGATGCATTAGTGTTGAATTGAAGCAAAGCCTTATCATACAAACAGAGGGGTGGGAAGTTGGCATGAAAATATTTTTGAAGACAGCAAGTTGCAGTTATAGCAGGCTACTCAAGGAAACCTCAAAATTGTGAATAGAATAGAAAAGAAAAGATGCATGGTGTTGCTGATTTATATATTAATATAGTAAAACAACCATAATGGTTAGAAAATGTTTAAAATCCTGTTATTTTAACAACATAGTACATCAACACGTCTGGACATGTAGCAACACACAAGACTTGTGTCATTAGGGTCTATCCATGTTTATCAGGCTACTAGCTTTAAGATTTTTTTTTATTTAATTAAGTTTTTAAGCCCTACAGTTCAAAAGATACATCTTTTAAAATGCAATTTACAGTGTGTTAAATAGAGACTAATGCCTGTGCAGGGGTATTATGAGGATTCTTTATACAACCAAGGTGTGTGATAATCCATAAACCCTGAGAGCAAAGCTCAAGGGGTTTATGACATTATCACACACCATGGGTTCGTGAAAAATCCTCATAAAACAAACTTTACATAGGCATTATTTTTTTAATATATGGATAAGCCTTAATAATTCCATCTTGACCCATCAGAAAATTTTCTTGTAATACACATCTGCCAATGCCATAATACTGTCATTCAGCACTGATAATACATGATTTTAAATTGATAATACACAGTTTAGACTTGATAATATATGGTTTCAGACTGATAATATATGGTTTCAGACTTGATAATGAAAGGAATATACAAGAACATTTTCTGAAGGGCCAAGATGGTATTATTAAAACTTATCCATGTATTAAAAAAAATTAAATAGATATGTGTATTACTAGGCAGTAATCCCATCTTGAGGTTTTAGGACTTTGGGAACCTTTCTTGTTTCGCTGTCGAGGTTCCAAGTCCCCAAAACCTCTCAATGGAATTACCACCTTGTAATACACACTTCACTATCTATTATTCTATTTATAATAACTAGCACAAGGTTTAGACGAGACAACTACTGTAAACTGTATTTGTGTGACTGACCGTGTCCCACAGCGCCACTGTACTCACACACAAATACGGTGCACTTCTTCACACTTCAGTGAAATGAGAGAATCGAGGAGGGAAATGCCATAAGAACCCGCTATTGAGTTATTATGGAATTCTGTGGGTTATTTAGCATTTTATCATGACTGGATATCCAGCCATCACATGGGGTCACCAGTTGTTATAATGTCATAACAAATTATTTTTGGAAATGGTCAGCGGATACTAGTGGTTGTTCAGTTTATGAATAAGCACATTACTTTCTAGCTACTGATGAATTGTGTAGGAATACAGTTTTTGTCCATTTGATTTCATCTGTCCCAGCTGCTTTTCCTGCCATGAAGTCATAATCCTCTGCTGTGACATTACAGACTGTTGCCTTGGAAATTATTCTGATGTCACAAAGAGAGTAGCATGACTTCAGTCCAGAAAAAGCAGTAAAAACAGAAAAAATAAATAGTCCATTTTCAAGCACCTGTCTTTAGCAATAAAAACATGGACCATTCAGAAATGTAAATTTTTTATTAAGAATTTTGCATGAATTCTATCACTGCCAACTGTGAACTTTTTTCTGAAAATGAGAACATTTTACTGGAGGTTAAGTGTATTACTCAGGGCTGGTATCCAGTGATATGGGCGACTCAAATTGAGTGACTTAATTTGAGCGCCCATGAATAGAACAGGTGGGGATACTATAGCAATTGTGGATATAGCATGGGAAGGTTGACAACAATGGTGAGAGAGTAGACAGAGCGATGGTAAAGCGGGATCTACGATGCTGAAGATGATAGCAGGTAGTTTGGAGTGGATGTTCTAAGCTGGTCATGTGGTCTAGTGGAGCAGTGTATGCCTTGAGTGATGAAAGACCCAGGTTCAAACCTGGGCAGGAGCTCTAGTTATTTTGGTTTTCTTTGTGTGTCACTAACTTAATTTTTGTGTTTTGCTCCCCATGTGCACTTACTGTTTTTTATGTTCTGCTATCCATTCCCCCAGCCTCCTGATTGCTCCCTCCCTGAATGGCTCCCTCCCAAAGATTCCCTGTATCCAGTGTCAGGCTCCCTCTGAGTTGGTTATAATTAGGAGGTGGGTTGTGGGGGCACAGTCCCACCACATGAGGATGTGAGGACATAGCCCCACACATTAATAACGGGTGTAAATTTGCATTCTCTGGATCTGGACCATCACTGTTTATGGTCCCACTATTGTGCACAATGCCATTGCTGTTTTAGGTGATGTGACATGCTCATATGACGATCACTATTTTGTGTTCGCTTCATATGACATGGAACCTCAGGGCCAAGCAGTGAATTATTTGTGATGAGGGGCTTCAAACCTGGGTCTCTAGTTTTGCTGCTCTGTGCTCTAACCATTAGGCTACATTGCCTGACATTATGGATGTTATTGATTTTGTATACTATGCCTTCTATTTTTCCTTAACTAGATGGGTTTCTCCCTGAACTGGAGACAGCTCAACTAATGTCAAACATTGAGGGTGCACATTAAAGCAGGGCTTTGGTACTACTGCACATAACACCCATTATAGTTTTCTGCACCCATTTCATTATTCTTTGAGTAGATCTCATGTGTACTGCTTGTTTTACTCTGGTTTATATCTCCTCCTTCCTTCCTTCATCCTACCCTGCCTCTCTGACATTTAAAGGGAATGCGTATCATTCCCTACATGAATATTGTAAAGGTCACCATATAGATCCAGTATTTAAACAGGTTATAGTTAGCAAATGTCTTCAGTTCAATAGGAAAATACTTCTAGAACTGTGATGTGGAGGCATCCATTTTGTGGACAGGAACACTGTTATGATGATGTCACTGCCTTACAAGCCCTAACAGTGTGCAGTGAAGCAAGTTAAAAAAAACTTCTCCACAGACAGAGATCATGTGAAATTGTGAGAGAAAGTCCTGGATTCTTTTGTTTCCCCATGCCAAACATACTGTAAAATCCAGGATTTTTTTTCACAGTGTAATAGGACCCCATTCAGTACTGCCCAACTGTTCTTATCTACTGCAATGCATACTGTTAAGACTGGTTTGGCAGTGACATCATCACAACACCATTCCTGTCCACAAAATGGTTACTTCCATATCCTGATTTAAAATGTCTTTTTTTTTTTAGTGTTTTACTAAATACAGTATATGCTAGCAAACCAGTTTCTGTCTATAGTACTTGCTAAAATAATACATTCCGTTTAAGTAGTGGAGGACAAGCTGGCACTGAGACTCCATTATGCTGAAAATCAGCAGGCAATCGACCAGAAAAAGGCTGAATTTTTGTCCCAGTCAATTGTGTCTGTGAAGAAACACCCAGCTACTCTCTGCTGACAGATAATTAAATCCTCCCTGTCTACAGTCCATGAAACCTGGTTCCACGTAGAGGTGTGAGGAGTTTGGGTGTTTTTTTGTTGTTTTTTTGTTGCTGACAAGGGCTGGGATATTCAGACTGTGCCAGGTTGTGGCGCAAGCCTGGGCAGCACTACTGGGATGCGCCAGGGCATTGACAGGGTGATATTCAACAGTGCTAGCCATGGCTCAGCACCATTGAATATGACACTGTGGCCACCACATTGCACATGGGCGCAGTGGCACTGCACCAGCACAAGTGGCCAGAGAGGAGCAGGGGATGCGTCAGCATAAAATGCAGTTGCGCTTAGGTGCAGCAACCGCGATATTCAGTGGTGGATATACAAATGGGGCCATAATGCATGCAAGGCACAAACAGGGCCATTTGCATCGTCATTATGGCCCCATTTACATGCAGGTGCACCGATCCCCAGTGAGTTGCGCCTGGCACCCTGCCAGGCAGCAGCCATCGGGGACCGACGCCCCCTGCCCCTCGGCAGCAACGCACCCCAATGCCCGATCATGGGCTTTCAATAATAATAGAAATAACCCTGGTGGTCCAGTGGACCCTATCCCCAGCCTGATCGTGGGCTTTCAATAATAATAAAACAACCCTGGTGGTCCAGTGGACCCTATCCCCAGCCCGATCACGGGCTTTCAATAGTAATAACCCTGGTGGTCCACCCGTAACCTCCCTCCCAACCCACCCACTCTGTTCCACCACCCTGCTCCCCAGTCAGCGGCAGGTGGCAGCACCCAACCCACAAGCTGCCCTGCCACCTGCTGACTGACAGCGTACGGTACGGCTGTATGCCCATTGGTCCAGAGCGTGGGCCAATGGGCATGAAGATGGTACAGTACTACACAGTCCCGATATGTGAATGGATCCATTCACATATCGGGACTGTGTAGTATAGTATGGTCTGCACGCTGTCATTTTGCGGGCAGCCAGGTGGCTTGCAGGTGGGGTGCTGCCACCTGCCTCTTACTGGGGGAGCAGGGTGGAGGGACAAAGTGGGCAGGTTGGAAGGGGTACCACTGGACTACCAGGGTTAGTTACTATGAAAGCCCGATCGAGCTGGGGGATAGGGGTCCACTGGACCCAGCAGATCTTACACATATACAAAGCCCACCATGAGGCATGGGGGTGTAACACCAACAGACAATGACGCCGAGATCGAGTGGCTACCCACAACTGGCGGCTCATGTCACACTCTGCAATACAGCAGCTCACCTGTGGGTGGCCAGCTGTTGCTCCATTTTCAGGGGGCTCAACTGTGTACAGAGCACATACAGGTTGCACCTGCATATGCTCAGGACATCCAGGGCCTGAGTCTCGGGGACGTGCAGGTATGCATGGGCATGCCCTCCCTTACTTGTGCCACATATATTACTGATGCGCCCGGCGATCGGATTTGTGCAGCTCATAACCTTTTTGAATATCATGCCAGGGCACATCAGTGGTTGTGCGTGGCACAACTCTGTTGCGCCATGCACAATCCTTTTGAATATCCCGCCAAAGTGTCTAACATCAGATCTGGTATTTCTTCTCATAGCCTAGTGGGTGATGGGGTAACTAACTTTGTCGAGGCGCTGATCTTTCCGATCTGGGATGAGTTTCAACTGGTTTTAGATGTCAAGGTCCTCTGAGTGGTGACAGTCTACGTCCCACCAACTGTGAACTGGACCGTGGCCCAACATGGCTAATTGTTAGTTGTGTTGGGTTCCTGGGTATGGTTTCACTGAGATTGTTAATGAGTCCTTGAGGGAGGGTGTCTTTCCTCTGCCCTGAAAGAGGCAGTGGTGAGGCCCTCCAAGAAACTCATCCTTGGACCCTGATATTCTTGCAAATTACAGGCTGGTCTCTAATCTTCCCTTTGTAGGGAGGACTATTGAGAAGGGGGTGGATGAACAGCTGTTAGACAGCTTGGAGACTCTTTCCATCTTCGAACCTTTCCAATTGGGTTTCCAGCCTCAGCACAGCACTGAGACAGCTTTGGTCAGGGTGACACATGATCTGCTCATGGGGATGGACCAAGGGCAATGTACTATCTTGGTGATCTTGGACTTTTCTTCGGCATTCGACATGGTAGATCATGGGGTGCTGACTGATTAACTGAAGAACTATGTGGGCATTACTGGCACAGTTTTGTGCTGGTTTAGCTCATATTTGACCAGAAGAATGCAATGTGTGGTCCAGGGGAATTTTACCTGTGGTCCGTCCATGTTGCCTTGTGGTGTTCCTCAGGGATAGATCCTTGCTCCCATTTTATTCTCTACGCACATGCCGCCACTTGGGAAAATCATAAGGCAGTACAGTGTAGGGTTTCACTGCTATGCAAATGATACCCAGTTGTACCTGTCTTGTGCCCCTGATGACATCTTGGTGTTTTCGGTCTTGGATCATGGTTTGGCTGAGATAAACAAATGGATGTCTGCCAACTGGTTATGTCTCAACCAAGATAAGACAGAACTCATGGTTATCAAAACTGGGCACCGGGGCTCACCTGTTAGTGGAGATGCTGCCCTCCCTGTTTTGGGTGGTCGGCAACTCTCTGCAGTGAGAGTGGTAAGAGATCTGCGAGTCATACTGGATGGCAGACTGACCTTCAAACAACAGGTGTCCTCTGTTGTCTGGTCTGACTTCTTCCATCTCCAGAACATTGCTAGGATCTGATCATTCTTAGCTCAGGATGACCTGGTGACGATTATCCATGCCTGTGTCAACATGAGGTTGGACTACTGTAATGCTCTATACCTAGGACTGTCTGGAGGCCTGATGTGTTAACTATAGCTGGTGCAGGTTCACCCATGCCAGTGTGCAAAGAGCACTCAGTAAATGAGAGCGCAGGCAAAAGGGTGACACTAATGTGAGCAGCATGGACTGGGTTGCCCTATGCGAGACCACACACAGTGTCTGCAGTATTTTCCCTGGGGGTCTACACCCTGCACCCCTTAAATCAATAGGAACACCACCCCATTCACACAAGTTGGGGTAGAGGCAAGAGTTACTGTCCAGTGCTGACAGTACCGGATGGTCTGGAATCCGGTACACCTATATAGCCCACGCATTGATGGTGCTCTGATGATGGCACCCTCACAATGGAACACCACTGGTGCAGAACATTGCAGTCCATATGTTGATGGGCTCCTCATTGACAGATCGCATCACTCTGGTCCTACGCGCTTTGCACTAACTGCATTTTTGTTCACATATCACCATCAAGATCGGCTTGTTAACATACAAGGCCCTAAGTGCATTGGGACAAGACTACTTAAAAGAGCTCCTGGTTCCTTATCAACCACTCCGCCCTCTCCGCTCCACCGAATCTGGATGGCTAGTAATCCCCACCTCAAGCCGTCAGGAGATAGGGCCTTTGATATGGCAGCACCTATCATTTGAAATTTGACTCCTCATTATATGTATGCATCCAACTCAGTGGAGGCCTTTAAAGCCACTTTTAAAGCATTTTATTTGAACAACTGTTTAATAGACCTGAGTTTGTTTTAGTTAATCTTTGGTTAGATTTTACTGTTTATAATATGTATTTTTATGTAAAGCACTCAGAGCTCCTGTTGGATTGAGTGCTATATAAATAAAGCTTTCCTTGCCTTGCCTAGTGCATATTTTGCAAAAGCTTATAGGGTGTCTTTCACAATATTAACAAGTTTCCATGAAACAGCATATGCCTGCATATTTAGTAGTCTTTGTTTTATTAACAGAAGAGGTTTTGATATTTTCATCATACCACATCAAGAATAATTAACATATTTCATTTTGTGGACAAAAAGATTTTATAGCATCCCACACCAGTAACACAAACAGGATAAAATTCCCTTTGACAAAATAAGATAAAGACTGACAAATGCATTTTATCAATGACAAACATAAAGACTGTGCCAGTCAGTCTCGCATCAATGATGGGGAAATTAATGGAGACTCCACTGAAGGAGAAATTGAGGGAGTACCTGAAGACAAATGGACTACAGGATCACCAGCAGCATGGCTTCACAGGGGGAGGGCATGTCAAACAAATCTCATAGATTTCTTTGACTGGGTAACTAAGAAGGTGGATCAGGGGAGGGGAGGGCAGTGGATGTGGCCTATCTGTACTTCTGTAAGGCCTTTGACACTGTAGCACACAGGAGACTGATTAAAAAACTTAGCAACCAGGAGGTGGGGAAGAAGATGTTAAGCTGGGTATCTAACTGGTTAAAAGGTAGGAGGCAGAGGGCAGTGGTAAATGGCAGTCACTTGGGGAATGAGAAAGTGACCAGTGGAATACCACAGGGATTCAGATTGGATCCTGTGCTCTTCAACATCTTCATAAGTGACATTGCTGAGGAACTGGAGGGGAAGGTGTGTCTCTCTGCAAATGACACAAAAATCTGCAACATGATGGACACCCAGGTAGGGGTTGAAAGAATGCAAATGGATCTGGGGAAACTAGAGGTGGGGTCTAAGGTGTGGTGGCTGGGTTTCCATGCTAAAAAAATGCAAAGTCATGCACCTGGGGTGGGAAAACCTGGGGGCTGTGTACACAAGACGGGGGTACTTGCAGTTTACAAGCAAGACAGGGACCTTGTAGTAATTATATTTGATAATCTCAAGGTGGCAGGGTAGTGCAACAAAGCAGTAGGCAAGGCTAACCAGATGCTGGGGTGCATAGGGAAGGGGATTTCTAGCAGCAGAATGGAGGTGGTGTTGCCACTGTATCGCTCACTAGTGAGACCACACTTGGAGTTCTGTGTCCAGTTTTGGAGGCCACACCTCTGCAAAGATATTGACAGAATGGAAACGATCCAGAGGAGGGTGTCAAAATGGTGCAGAGGTTACATGAGCAACTATATGAGATGGGGCTGTAGGAGCTCAACATGTAGTCCCTGGAGGAGAGGAGAGCAAGACAGGACATGATTGAGACCTATAAGAACCTCACAGGAGTGAACAAGGTTCAGGAGAGAAGTCTCTTTCACAGGAGGTGGCACACCAGAACAGGGGCATGCTATGAAGCATGGGAGGGGGGTTAAGACAGATATGAGGAAATACTTCTTCACAGTGGTGGACACCTGGAACAGCCTGCCAGAAGAGGTGGTGGGGGAGAAGATGCTGGGGAACTTCAAGCATGTGTGGGATAAGCACATGGGTAAAATAAGATGAGGTAAGCAAAGGAGGGACACCTGTGACCAAATAGGGCTCAAGGTGTAGTAACAGGCAGGGAAAATTGAGCAAACTAGATAGGCCTACCGGTCATTTTCTGCTGACACATTCTATAGTATGTTTCTATGCGAAAAAATGCATTTCATTGCCATCATAAATCATTATATGTGGTTCAGAGCTCAGTGCTTGTCTTACATACTGCATCTACATAATGAAGGTTTGAGTTTGGATACAGAGGCAAGACCAGTAAGTAGAATGATGCTTCAAGGTATAGTTGTATGAATGAATATCAGTGATTGTAGTTCATGATGAACTGACAGTACGATAGTGCTGATACTGGAACAAATGAGTTATTCGGTATGAGTTGATGGTGTAGCTTTACTTTGTATCCCACCATAGGAAGGAAGGTTAGTTGTTTTGGATGTGACACTCCCCAAAGAAATTATGATATCCATGATTATGTCCTCCAACTCTGAGAGTATGGCCAGCAGCATGCAGGAGAGGAAAATGACCCTTTGGGGGAATCCTCTGAGGACCCATGTCTACTGACCTGCCCGTCCTGGGCATACTAAAGGAGCATAATCCTAAATTAATTAAATGATTGGCTAATCCAGGTTGCAGATTACAAATAGAAACATAGAATTTGACGGCAGATAAGGACCGCTTGGCCCACCCAGTCTGCCCATTTCCCTACCTACTGGATAAGCTGCAGATCCTAGTTAACCAGCAGCCTACTTCTTCCTACCCCCACCCCCCAGAATTGCCTTATGACTATCTCATGCATGCTTGAATTCCCCCACTGATTTTGACTCCACAACCTCCTCTGGAAGGCCGTTCCAGGCATCCACAACCCTCTCTGTGAAGAAATACTTCCTTAAATTACCTCTGAGCCCCCCCTCTATCTTCAAATTGTGCCCTCTTGTTCTTGCACACCTCTTTTTTTGAAAGATGCTACCCTCTTGGACTTTGTTGATGATTCAGCGGAATAGTTCATGGTTAGAATGAAGGTCAGAAGGTCAGAATCAGGCTTCCAAGTCTTGCGTAAGCACTATAGGTTGCTGTGTGAACACTTGAACCATCCAGGTAGATTGCACTGAGGTGAACATTGTTGGCATACGTCCAACAGATTCAGAATAGGCTAAAATAAGGAGCTCCTAAGGCTAGTACATGATAAATAGATGAATATAGAGTACATACATATCCAGGTACTGACACTAGTGACAGAGATAAAGTACATGAGTCCAAACTCTGGCTTCTGCTAATAGAAGGCTTATTTCATGGAAAGGCAGAATGTCTTGAGATGAAGCTGAGGACTGACAAACTCAGTTCAGGTAATAGGGTGAAGAGAGTAGAATTTATGCTTGCAACATGATATTGAGGCACATGGCAATAGAGCTGAGCAGAATCCTGGCAGGGTTTGAAGATAGTAATCCAAAATGATACAGTGCGAGGTTAGGAGCTTCCATGGGAGTATATTGCCGATCCCAAACAGGTAAGAATGTGTGGATGGACCACATCAGTTAAGATATGAGGTAGTCAGTAGGAGGTAATGCAGACCAGGTCAGTCAGTTGATACAGAGTAGAATGGCAGCTAGTCCCATGGTTGGGATGCACAGCTAGACCTTCGTAGGTCAGCTGGTATGGTAAGTATGAGTGGCACCTAGCTCCATGTAAACATGTAAACGCAGCCAGACCCTCGAAGGTCTGCTGGTAAGTGAGAAGAGTGGCGGCTAGCCCTCATTGGCTAGGGTGCGCAGTAGGTCCCCATGGAGGTAGCTGATTAACATGAATGAATTGTGAGGGTGTAGAGCATATCCGGGGTGACTACTATGAGAAAAAGTGAGATCCACAGGCAAGCATATGATCCATTTAGGGTGAGTTGTACTTGTCAAGTAATTCTTGCAGATGAGGAATTCTTTCTGAGGAGGAGAGGAGCTTTGAAAGAATGACTGAATCCAGTAGGAGAATATGATCCTGGAGTCAATGCCAGGTAAGTAGTAAGTCAGGTAAGAGATAGAAGTATACGAACCTCCAGGCCCAAACTGGGCATGGCAGGCTGAGAGATGTAGGAACCTTGAGGCGAGAAGTGGCGCAGGCAGGCATAGTGTACAAACAGTCGAACCTCTGGGCCCTGAAGGCAAAGCAGGTACAAAGGCAAAGTAGGTACGAGATAGATGTATACAAACCCACACTGGGCATGGCAAGCTGACAGAAGTTATGGAGCTGGGAGCAGATATGGCTAAGATACAATACGCTGCATATTAGAGCTGTAGCAGTTATAGGAGGGCAAAGGAATGCTTATCTGCAGAATAACACGTAAAGATTCCCCATGTGTAGTGGCAAGTAAATGTCAAATTTGAGCTCCCAGAGGTAACTAGCACAAATGCATTCAACCTACCAGAATTGCCTAAATCCTAGAAATTGACAGTCTTTTGCATCAAAGCAATAGGAGGTGCTGTTGAGTAGCTGTGACTAAGGAATGTGTGGACTATAACTGGCTGGCGGTTTTCAACAATGTACTGTTAATAGCAATGAGTAGCTATACAGAAGCCATGCAGTGGCAGTAGTAGTCATGTGTATTTGCACGAATTGCAGATTAAGTAGCAAGGTAGTACCAAAATGCATGAGGTGCATAGTGGAGACCGATGAGAAATGTTAATAGCTGGAGAGTAGTCCAACCATCTTAAAAGTTAGTCGTTTTGTGACCC
Organism: Neoceratodus forsteri; assembly: GCA_016271365.2. NCBI lineage: Eukaryota > Metazoa > Chordata > Ceratodontiformes > Ceratodontidae > Neoceratodus > Neoceratodus forsteri. Next base: position 98,233,381 of record CM028132.1, on the reverse strand, counting down.
ACAGTGGAAGCAAGTAGCACAAATGATGTCCCACATATGCAGACTTGGTCCTCCATAAATACATTGTACAATAAGCCCTCAGCTCACTAGCCTCCTGCGGAATATCTGCAATATAAAGTGGGCTCTGCATTGTTTATGTTGACCCCAATGTGTGAGAGTCGTGACAGTAGTCATAGGGCAGGAGGTTGAGAGGTATGAGAACTAAATCGGATGAGTACAATTTATATACTTTAGAGATTTAAGAGCATGTCTGTAAGTATGAAGTAATGTACACTGAGAGTTCAAACGAGCTGTTGGGCGTTTAAAATCCTTTAGTTAGCAGCAGCAACTATAGAGGTTCTCAGTAGACAGTGCGTAGTGCAAGCTACTGCTATGCACCGTCCTGTAAGCAGAAATTACCTAGCTCATGACCAATGCGGTCAGCATCAGCGCAGGAGAGGTTCTACAACAGAGGTCATGTCCGCTTATCAACGAGTAAGGGGTAATGCAAGTAAATCACCTGGAAGCAACTGAGCAGTATAACAATGATGTGGTGTCCACGATGTAGCCACTTCTGCGGCGAGTACTGTCAGGAGCAATACAGTACAAACGTCGAAATCCCTCAGACGATAGAATACAACAGGACGACCTGTTGTAAAGCCCCAGATAAGAGTTCCATATGTGGCTGTAGGAGCAAATGAATGAATGTGAGTCGATGGAGTGGAATAAAGTAAAACCTGTGGAAGTAGCATTTTAAGCAGTGCAGTGTGGGCATGCAGCATCTGAAGCAGCTGAGGGAGAAGGTGTTTTGTGCTACAGTAAGCTAGGCCAGGTGGAGTAAATGTCCAGTGAGAGAATCCAGAATGGAGACGGCAGCGAGGAACCAGCTACTGCTCCTCGGTGCTGAACAGGCTGAGGAGATGAAAGAAGCCTGCCGGAGGAAGCAGGGGTGGGGCTGATGAACTAAGGTGCAGCTGGTGGAACCCCGCCCCCAAAAGAAAAAAAACACAAGGAACGAAAAGAAGCACACAGGGAAAAGAGCAGCAAGGCAACAGAGAGGCAGGGGAGAACAGGGAGAGGGCTAGCCGCACCGCCGAAGGAGTGCGTCTTGCTCTAAGCAGAGCAGCAGCAACAGGATGAGGGGGGCTCTTTCCCTTATAACACCAGGCAGAGCCTTTCAATTATTGTAGATTCAGCCAATCACTGCTTTGGATTTACTTACGTGAGATAATGTCTTGTAACTATGAAGGGTTATCTGCCTCAAATTTGAAATAAGTGGGACATTGCACTTTATAAGAAGAGGGTGTGGGTTATTTTAATTAAACAATCATCTATTTAGAACTACATGATTGATAAGTTCATAAGCATTCCAGGATATGTTTTATATAGTGTCAGTGTCATTTCAAAAAGATCTAGGCAACCAGGACCATTCAGCCTGGAAGCCAGCTTTTTTGCCGGCAGGTTGCCAGCAGAGCGGAATGCGGGACAGAGCCTGGACAAAGGAGTTCGAACATCAGAGGCTAATGTTTATGGTAGTGGAGAACTGAACAAAGCAGTTTTTACGGTTCCATGTGTATACATCGTGGGTCATATCATCGCAGAACAAACCACGGGGGTCAGTACATCGTGAACAAGAAGAAAGCCAGGTCAGAGCCTCACAGGACAGATCTGTGCGAGCAGAGCACAGGTGGTACACGCCCTTTGGTACGCCTCTCTGTAACCTTGGAATGGGTGCGATGGACGGGGCGGGGGATTCCATGCATGTCCCCTGTTGCCCTCTGAGTCCCACTTGCAGTCCGTCGCATCGGTGAGGTGGGTGACTCCTGTGCTGCCTCAGGTACATGTCAGCCACTTCCCCCTGTACTATATGCATGCTAACAAAAGGGGGGACGATGTGATGTGGCACATGTGTCCATATGGGTGCAGATTGACTGGCAGACCTGGCAGTCCTACTGGGTCCTGGCTGTGTGTACGATATCCTGTGTTTATGCGGGGGTGCGGTGCCCCGTAAGAGTCATGGCCATCTCCCCGTACCTGTGCCACTGCTGCCAATACCCATCTATTGCTGCTCACTGTTGCATCCCCTCACCTATGGGATGCTTGTGCCGCCTTTGGTCTCCTGGGTACTCCCTCTGCCTCTGGTCCAGCCCTGAATGCCACATGTTGCTGCCCTCCGCTTCTGCTGCATGGCACCCGGCCCTGCCACACACCACGGCTGTGCACATACAGAGTTTCACCCAATGACTTCTGTACCGAGCGATCTATTGCCTGCGATGTGCTGCCCATGATATTCTTTACTCCTTTGTTATTCCGGCAATGTAAACGCACGGAACCGTTTTACAAACAAACTGCCATTCAGCTAGCAGGAGGGTGCATGGAAAAAAGCAGTAGACTGCAAGCAGGGAGCTGAACAAAGCAGTTTTTCAGCCTGTCTTCACAGAAAGAAACGGCAGGCTGAGAGCTGCGGAAACCGTCTACTGAATGCGGTATTGATCTGCAGTGATTTTTTTTGTGTATATGTGTGTGTGTGTGTGTGTGTGTGTATTAAGCTCCATCTGATCCTACCTCCCAGCAGGGTCTTGTCCTCGGAGGGAAGGCAGAGTAAATTGGGGTCATGTCAGCAGAGCAGGGACCAATTAGGGGGCTGCCTTGAGTGACTGGTAAATTCAAATGACTCCAGGACCTTTAAATAGTGTCGCAAACAAGGCTTTCAACACCTTCCGTTGGCAGGTTGCCAGCAGACCGGATCACGGACAGAGCCTGGACAAAGGAGCTTGAACATCGGAGGCTCTGGTTCCCGGTAGTGGAGAGCTGAACAAAGCAGTTTTTACAAACAAACTGCCATTCAGCTAGCAGGAAGGGTGCAGGAAAAAAAGCAGTAGACTGCGAGCAGGGAGCTGAACAAAGCAGTTTTACAATCTGTCTTTTGCCACTCTCCCTCCTCACCACCCAAGCACCCTAAGCTAGTTTTATTTTCATAGACTCTTACTATTGACTGACAGTAGGTATTTCTGGGTTAGAGACAGGGAGTCCGGTAACAAAATTAAAAAAGATAAATTAATTATTTCATCTTTGGTTTCAGGATGGAGGTGGTCAGTTGTCAAGGATGTGGAGCACTCTCCTTTCAAGGTCAGTGTGGAAGGATGGGGCAGTGTCCTACTTGTAGAAGACTGAGTGAACTTAGATCTCAGGTGGATGCAGCATGGAGAGAAAGACAGCCTACTTGTGTCAACATTCACAGTGGAATACAATCCCCCTACATCCTCTTCCCCAGAGACCCACTGGCCCAGGGGGGTGGTAAGTGGTGGGTCAAGGGGGGAGAAAAATTATGAGGATGGACAACTCAAGAACAAGCAACATTCTAGTGGCTAACCGATTTACACCTCTGGAGAAGATGCAGGATCATGGCTCAGCAGGGAAGAACCCAGAATGGGTCAGAGAGATTAGACAGAGCAATGAAAATGTAGTCGGAGGCAGCAAGGATGTACAGGGTAGATGAAACACAAAATGACAGACACAGGAAGAAAGGATAATCAAGGAAGAGCCAGAAGCAAGCAAGTACTTGTGCTGGGGGACTCAATGATCAGGGAGTTGAGTCCCACCTTAGAATGATACAGCATAAAGTCATGGTTAAGTGTCTACCAGGTACATCTGCACAGCAGGACACCAAACGCATCCGGCAGGATAGTGGACAAGGCGGCAAAGGACTTAATGTAATGATTCATCTCAGAACAAAAAGACCTAGCAGAACATAAGCAGGAGGGAACTAAGGAAAACTTCAGGAAACTGGGGGAGAGGTTGGAGGCTCAGACATCATCCCTGGTATTCTTGGAGATCCTCCCTGCCTGGGACAAAGGGGATTGCAAGGCCAGAATCAGGAAAAAGGAATAGAAGAATTCAACGAGTGGTCATATGACTGGAGTCAGGAGAAAGGATATCGAGTCATAGGCTCTTGGGGGAACTTCTGAAAGAGGAAGCTTTTCAAATATGACAGACTTCACCTCACCAAGGAAGGAGTGAGTGCACTGGGGCAGAAATTTGATGTTCAACTCAATCGTTTAAACTAGATCAGGGGAGTTTAATGCTAGGGAAACTATCAGAGATTGTACTCTTGATAGGAACGTAGCAGACACTCCCCCAAGAGCAGGAATTTCAAACCCACAACGAAAGGGACCAAACAGGAACCAGAAGAAAAACTCTAGGGCTCAAACTAGGGGCCATGCACCAACATCCCAAAAGGACAAAGCAATAACAAAGAAAAAAGCAGAGAAACTGGGATATGGAAAGGAATATGCATCAACGCCAGAATTTTGGGTAACAAATTAAGTGATTTACAGGCATTGATCACTGAGTCCAAATCAGACTTGGTGGCCATTACAGAGTCATGGGCCTCAGAGAAAAATGACTGGGGCCTATCGGTCCCAGGCTACACCCTATTCAGGCAGGGTGGGGGGGGTTTACACTGTATGTGAGGGAAGGGATTAAAGTCATCTCACAGTAGACTTTGACAAAAAGGAGGCTATGGAATCCCTATGGGTGCAACTTAGCTCAGAATCAGGGAGAAAAATCTACCTGGGAGTAGTATACTGACCACCAGGGAGGTAGAGGGCAAAGATGAGGAGCTTCTAAGGGGGATCAGAAGTGCGACTTAGAGGGAAACAGCTGTGGTGGGAGATCTTAACATGCCGGATGTTGAGTGGGACATACCGATAGCTGGTTCCTCCAGAAATCAAAAGGTGGTTGATGATTTAAAGGATTGCCTACTTATACAGTTAGTAACTACACCAACAAGAATGGACCACATCCTGGATGTGGTCCTCGCAAACTCAGAAGTAATAAGTGTCACCAGGGTTAGGGAGTCTGTGACTGGCCAACAGCAATCACAGCACTGTGTGGTTCGAACTGGCCTTTAGGGCAATAAAATCTCAGTCAAGGGCAGCAGTTTTAAACTTCAGAGGGGATAACTTTGGCAGAATGAGAGAAATAGTCGGGTACAACCTGGAGAAGATATAGGAGCACAGTGAGGTAGAAGACATTTGGGCACAAATTAAACAGGCCATATTGCAGGTAACCAAGATGTGCATAAGGACAGTGTCTACAAAGAACAAACACAAAAAACCCATGTGGTTCACTAACCAAGTCAAGACAGTAATTAGGGCCAAAAGAGAGGCATACAGAAAATGTAAAGGAATCATGGGGGACAGTGAATGGGAAGTATACAACCAGAAGAAGGAGGAGGCAAAGAAGACAGTTAGGGAAGCCAAGGCTGCAACAGAGCTTAAGCTGGCAGAGGGAGTTAGGACAGGGAAAAAACTGTTTTAGATATGTACAACAAAAAGAAAGAAAAAGGTGTGATAGGCAGACCTTAAAGATGGAGACAAAATCATAAAGGAGGACAAGCAGAAGGCTACTATTCTAAATAACTTTTTCTGCTCTGTGTTCACCAAGGAACACACAGGTCCATTATCAGACAGTGGTATTAAGGCAGAGGCAAGAGGGGTCACTCCAATGGACACACCGTCAATCAATACCAGCAGGGTTAAGGAGGCCCTGGAAAAAAAATCAGGGATGACAACTCACCAGGGCCAGATGGAATTCACCCGAGAGTACTAAAGGAACTGGCTGGGGAGCTGGCATATCCATTGGCACATCTATTCAACAGTTCACTACAGCTGGGGAAGTTCCAGGGAACTGAAGAATGGCAGATGTGGTTCCATTACATGAGGGAGGGAGCTGTGAGGAGGCTGGCATCTACTGCCCAGTCAGCCTCACATCAGTGGTGGAGAAGCTTATGGAAACCTTAATAAAGCAGGATTTAGTGGAGTACCTAGATAAGAACGGATGATAGGCAGCTTGGATTCATGGCAGGTAGGTCATGCCAGATGAACATAATCACATTTTTTTGATTGGGAGACAAAGCAATTGATGGAGGACTTCCAGTGGACCTCCTGTACTTTGACTTCAGTAAGGCCTTTGAATCCATGCCTCACAACTGCCTGCTGATAAAGTTGAAGGACCTGGCAATAGTGAAGAACACAGTCAGATGGATAGGTTGCTAGCTAAAAGATGGAAAGCAGAGAGTGGTAGTCAATGGGGAGAGGTCAGAGGAAAGAGAAGTTACAAGTGGGGTGCCACAGGGATCAGTGTTAGGGTTGGTCCTGTTTAATGCATTTATCAGTGATATTGGTATAAGTATACAGGGCAAACTTGCACTTTTTGCAGATGACACCAAACTAGGGTGGACTGTGAGGAAGCAGTTAGGGACCTACAAAAAGACCTCCAGAGGCCAGAAAGTTGGTCTAATATCTGTCAGCTGAAGTTCAATGCTAAAAAGTGCAAAGTGATGCATCTGGGTCAGGGAATCCAAAGATGGCCTATAGGCTTAACGGCACAGCTAAGTGCCTCTAAGAAGGAAAGGGACCTAGGGGTCATCATTTGCAGTACCTTTACAGACCAGCCAATGCAATACAGCTTACAGCAAGGCTGCTTTTGAATTGTCTTTTTAAGTGAGATTCTGCTTTTGCCAATTTTAAGCAAACTTTGGTCAGAGCCAATAAGGCTGTGGAGAGCTACTAGGACTGGCAAGAGCATTGAAAAGAATATTCAGTGCTCTCACCACACTGAAGTCAGCTGTAACTAATACTGCAGCAATTACTGCCGGCCTGTTACGCTTGGAGGGCTGAGGAGCTGGATGCCACACCTCACTCCACACCGGCTTATCCGGTCGAGGAAATGGACTCGGGTCGCTTTGGGGGTCAGCAGGGTGGAGAAGAATGGGGCGTCCAAAGGACTACTTTCTCCTCTGGGTGGGAGGATCCCAGTTGTTGGTTCACTATCACTCCTAGCGGAGGCTGGGGTGGTACACCGGCAACAAGTACTGGGGAGCTTGAGATGGGGCACGGTGCTGGGAAGAGCACGCAGACGTGTGGCGCACTCCTTCCCTGGTGCCATTGCATGTCCCACTTGCAAGAGGTAAGCAGAACAAGGAAAATGGCTTGGCAACCAGTTGTGGTGGCTTGATGGCAGTCCTACGGGGACACCTGGCTCTGGGGACATCGCCGAACACTGGATCCTGACCCAGGCAGAGTTAGGGCACTCTGCCACCCTGCCAGGGGCAATCTGTGGGGTATAAGGTGAGGGTCCCTAAGGGAGCTAGAGGACCCAGACAGTGGCCGGATAACAGGATGCACAGAAGACTGGGACAGATCAGGAGCCAGGTAGGGAAAAAAAGATGAATAAAAAAAAAATACTGCAGCAATTATAGTACTGTGCATGTGTGATACTCACGCATGCGCAGTTTGCCCCTGAATCAGCCATGCGCACTGGCATGATTATGTATACGCAAAACTCGTGTATACACAGTTTAAGTCAGCCACCATGTTGCACACAGCTGCCGTCACTTCAGCAATTGTGGAAAGGAAAAGTAGTGCGCTGGGAAGGAGGTGTGTTTATGCGGCCCACAGAGGGGAAGGGCTACATAAGCAGAATCATTGGAAACTATGCCAGGGCACTGTGGCAGCACACCAGACTGTGGTCCAGTCATGTGCTTCCACAGTGCTCTTATACAAAGCTGATGATGGTGTAATGTCTGCAGAGCTTAGCCCATGCAGCCATAAAAATCAGACTCAGAAGGAGACTATTAACAAACTAGAGATCTGGTCTGGGACTTGCTCATCATCACAGTCACTTTCTCATTCCTTTCTAAGCAGTAATTTTTGATAAATGTGCATTAACCATATTGATCTCAGTGCTGATAGACTACTTCTGGTTTTCCCCGTGATTGTAGTAGGCAGGGAGTAGTAGCAATCTTGAATTGGTAGCTGGCTGACTGGCTGTCTCTGACTGGCTGTCGCTGATTGGCTGCCCTCTGCTCTGGCCTGTTGCTGCTTTTGTGTTTCTGGTTTCTTCTTCATTACTTAACTAAGAGATATTCACTGTGGTACCTGTGCCTATTCTTCGGACCCTGCGCTCCCACAGTAAAATAAAGATACTATTTTACTGTCTCAAAAAGTAAGGAAATAAATTTCAAAAAAACTTCATTAATGTATCAGTTAGGGTTAAAAGCAGCAAAAGCAGGAAGTGTGGCATTAGAGTTTCAGCAGACACCACCCACCCACATAGATGAAGAGGAACAGAGGGTGGTACTGGCATCTCCAGCCCTAATGCCCACCACATTCCATTAGAAAATAAGCTGGGTGGGCACAGCATAGAGAATGGGGTGAGCATTAGGGCTGGAGATGCCAATGCCACCCTCTGATCCCTCTTCATCTGTGTAGGGTGGGGTGGATGTTACAGTTGGAAACCCTAATGCCACATTTCCTACTTTTGTCACTTTAACCTTAACTGATGCATGATATATATATGTATGTATATATATATATATATATATATATATATATATATAATATATACATATATATATATATATATATATATATATATATAGAGAGAGAGAGAGAGAGAGAGAGAGAAAACTATTTAGGAATCTTTTGCCTTGGTGGCCATTTCTTCTATAAAGAAAATGGTGGCAGTCTCATATCTAGGATGCCTGATTCATACTGCTCAATGAGACAAAAACCTCCATTGGCAAATGGGCTACATGTTGATCTAAATAAAGCGATAACAAGGGACAGACCGGCACTTGGAAAAGTTGTAATAACTCCTACTGACAGAATGCTGTCACTGTGCATACTGCTTAATGTCAGCCTGCACTGACCATTTTCATTCATTAAATGTATCAGCACTATGTTAAGGAAAAAGATACATTGCAAAACATCAAGTTCCCAGACTTGATAGGAACAAGCCTAGCATATCATAACTGTTTCAGAGCAGACTGCATGGTAAGTGATCAATGGTCCAAGGATAGACATGCACATCATGCAATGTAGTATAACAGTCAAAAATGTACGTGAATGTTTACTAATGTCCCAATATAGAAGTCCTAACTGATGTGTGAATCCCCCACACACACACACACACACACACTCCCAAATGCATGTCTTTCAGTCAGGGAAAAATATACTGTATAAGACAGTATTGCAACTGTTGAATCACTTAGTAGGAAAAAAAAACAAAAACAGACACATCACAGATTTTAACATTTTAAAAAATAACATGTAAAGGCTATAAACATCCCAGTAGAAAATACTTCGATATGCGCATATTAGATTCCCTTGACCCTTGTGACCTCCCATCTATATGGTTAGGAAATATGCAGCTTGTTGTTAGATATAGAAATTGCTTAAAAATTTGACCAGCCACATGAGGACCTAAGTTCAATTACATAATTATTCAGTAAGGTATGTGTGAAAAGTACCCTTCTCTTATTTCATTATGCTATTTTCACGGAGAAAAGTTGAGATACCATTTATGTGTAATGGAAGGGAAGTGCTACAAAGTTTCATGATGGCTTTACAGTAGCACATTAGTTCACTGTGACCCCATGAAATCCCATTGGAGACGGCAGATAAGTTGGATATTAAGTAGCATTAATAAACCACCTTTGTTAAGTCCAGTAGTGTTATTTCACGTAAGTTCATGCAAAATGATAATTTAGACTACACATTATGCACCAATGAGAATCAATTATATGTTTTGTAACCATGATATGGATCATGCTGTAATGTAATACTAAGTTAGGGGTTCACTATTTGTTATAGATCTAATTGTCCCTACAGCTGTGCAATTACAAACAGTCACAGTTTACACTGTTACAAATATGTATCGACAGTGTGAGTTCCAGTTCACTTACAGGTTAGACTTTATAAAATGTCACTTTCTTCAATGGCAAAGCTGTAAGGGCAGTTGAAATCCATATCAAACAAATAGTTAACCCATAATGTCCTATTTGTTGTGTTAAACATATCGTCAAAATATATATTATTGGTTTCCATTGGCCATAATGTAGTCTAAGCCATCCTTTGCAGCCACATAAATTAAATGAAACCACGGGATTTAGAAAAGGAGGGTTATTAATGTTATGTGAAATCCATCTTCACAGCCTTCTCTTAATGGGAGGTCATGGGTGGTCACAGTGAGCTACTGTGGTACTATTAAGCCATTACATTACCAATGATTGCAGCACTTCCCTTCTGCTATCAATGGAGTCCCAGCTTTTACCCATGTAAATAAAGTAATGAAATAAGATAAGGGTACTTTTTTCACATACTATTGTGAAAAACTATGTAATTAAACTTACTTCATCATTTCACTGCTCATATTTTGCACCCGTATCTGTGTCTTACATTGAGTTACACATTTCCCAATCATACCACCTATTACAGATGGGAGGTCAGGAAGGTCCAGGGGAGTTAATATTTCTTGTATAAAATTATGAGATGCAGTATCTTGATTTTACTGACAGCTTACAAAACTGTGCACCCAAATCCTAAGGTCTGGTCCTACTGGGATTCAAACCTGATGGCTCAGGTACTTTCTGTATTAAACATTAATTTTCTCTTTGTATACAACTACTGTCATTGTTCATGATGTCTGCAACACTTGCCTGCCACACTTTGTACTGATGTGCACCCTTTGAAAAAGGAGTCCTTGCCACCAGCCGGGTGGCGCTGAGGGTTGAGGCGCTGGACACCACACCTAGTGCCATGCCAAAGACCCAGATTCTGGAATGAGCCTGGGCCACCAGGGGTCAGCAGGGGAGAGGGAGGATCGAGCATCCGGAGGACAGCTCTCCTCCCTTGGGGGGTTCCAGGGGCCATGCCTGGCCCAACAGTGACCTCCGGTGGAGACCGGAAGTACTGCCATGCTTAGGGCTCATGTAGAGAGCTGCAGAGCCATGATAGGACATTCCTTGGCATCATGGCACACCGGGGCTCCATCTGGGGGAGGGGTGAGGGCATAACAGAAGAAAGAGAAAATCCCTCTGCCTCCTGATAGGTGAAGGAGGTCAAGGGGGGGTCAGTCCACCATGCCCAATTCTCGGGCCCTACCTCTCACTCTTGTGCTCTCAACTGCCTTGCACCACTAGACTGGATTATAAAGATAGAGCACCAGGAGGAACAATCTGGTGGTCCTGCCTCAGGGGACTCAGAGCCGGGGGGGCATGTGGCAGCGAGAGCAGTTGGAGGGGTCCCTGCCTGGAGGTGCGAGATGGGGGATTCAGACGGGTGGGATCAAGACCCAGATCCAAAATGTCCACTCTTGAAAGAGTTCAGGAAGGTGTCTTACTATGTTACCACTGTATTTTTTTTTTTTTTTACTTTCTGTTTTTTCTCTTTCCTCTCTCTGGAGCCCACTCCTTCCATCCTACTCCTTCCCACCTCACTCCACCTCCCTTGGATCTGCCCCTAGAGTGTCTCCTTCCCTTTTTACCTCCTGCACAGTGGGGTCTGTCCTTTTCTTGGTTGTCTTGGATGGATCCGGAGCGGATTTCATCTAGGGATGCCAGAGAGGTGTCATTTTCCATTTTTCTCCCTCTTAATCCTCTACCCCTGGGATGTCCAGCACTAGGATGTACGTCCCAAGAGAAGGTGTGCTGACGCACGCCAGACCTCTCATGCGCCGCTGATGCCCCCCCTCCCCAACTCCGACAAGCGGAGCCGCCTCCATCCCCTTCAGTTGTCGGTGCTCCCACCGGCTGCGAAGGGGGATGTAGAACGCAGATGCATTCTTGGTTCCCACCCCTGAGAGAGGAGAGCATCCATTGGGATGCTTGATCCTCTCTCCCCCTGCTGACCCCCTGCCACCCGAGTTTGTTCCCGAACCCGGGTCACCGGCATGGCACGAGGTGTGGCATCCAGCACCTCAACCCTCAGTGCCACCGGGCCTACCACTGTATTTTTAACATCTCATTTGAAGGTCTTCTTAAGGTTTCTGCACTGTTTTGCAGACTGCATATGTTTAAACAGTGTGAGTCTAAATATTCACAAATAATATTGACAAATGAACTGACAGAGTTATGTGTTTTACATATTTATAACAAATGTGCTTTAGCACACACACACACGCACACATTTTCTATGACTTCAGTGAGATTTAGAATATCTGAGGAGTCAGAAAGAAAGTTGGAAAAAGAGTCCCTGATGCAAAGGGTTGTAATTCCTAGACTTCAAAAAATAAATAAATAAAACATAAGGCACTGAAACTTAGATAAAACCTAATTAAGACCTTCCAAATACAATCTTGAAATGTATTACTTGGCAATATAGTAATGCAATATAATTCAAAGCAGGATTATGTAGTGAATCAAACCAACACTACTTCTGTCCAATCTCTATTGTCTTACTATGTTGCCACCGTGTAACTTGCCAGATTGTATTTTGAAGCTTTCAGTTACCTTTCAGCACTGGTTTTGAGCTTTATGGCTCATACAAATAGTACCTGAGATTTCAGGTTCCACTTCCACCAGGGCATACTGTGAGTGTGCATGAAAAAAACAGAAGAACCAGGGCTAAACCAAAATTACAGGTCTACTCAAACCAAAATGTAAAGCCACAGCTTACTGGCTCTACAAATAATATACTACTATATTTCTGTTTTGATACTGGTGAGTAAAATGCAAATGGATAGGTTGTAAGGTAGCTGTTCAAAAATTCTTTTAATGAAACAAAAGCAACAAAAGCATTATAATGCACTGTAACCTTTTAGTTTATTTTGTTTATAAATATAAGGCATCATATCGGTCACAAATAGCACTTTTTGCAAAATGCTTAATAAAGTGCTTTAGATAAAGTACTTGAACTACACTACCCATAAAAGTGCAATATTACAAATTTCATTCACGGAACAACCTACCCAGTCCACTGTGCCAAACCATCACTTACCCCTGTGCTTTGCCTCTCTGGCTTCCTAAGGGGGTGTAAGTGTGGTCTCCATTTTTCTAGCTGTCAGGTTCCTACTCTGCAATACAACTGCTTGGTCCTGTCAACCTTTCCAGCTTTTTTTTAATAAATATCTGGGTGAGATAGTGCTCCGTTCTGAGTGATCACAGTAGCCACACATCCACAGGTGCCGCACAACTTTTGACATTTTGTTTACATGATCAGTATTGCAAGGGTAACAGAGGAAATGTGAAACTGTTACCTAATAGGGAAGGTATTAATTGTTTCACAAAGGGTCTATTGTTTCACCCACACATCTACTAAAAGGCTAGAAAAGTAGAGAGGATCAATCAGTTGAAGAACTCTCATTACAATCTCGAAATGCATTCACTGGCAATACAGTAATACAATATACAGTGGCGTGAAAAAAGTATTTGCCCCCTTCCTGATTTTCTCTATTATTGCATATTTGTCACACTGGATGTTTTCAGGTCTTTAGAGAAAATGTAATACTAGACAAAGGGAACCTGAGTGAACAAATAACACTTGTTTTTTTTTTTAATTTCACTTATTTAATGAAAAAAAGTTAACCAACACCAACTGGCACTGTGTGAAAAAGTAATTGCCCCCCTTACACTTAATAACTGGTTATGCCACATTTAGCTGCAATGACTGCAACCAAACACTTCCTATAATTCAATATCAGTCTTTCACATCGCTGTGGAGGAATTTTAACCCACTCTTCCTCGCAGAACTGCTTTAATTCAGTAACATTTGGTAGGTTTTCGAGCATGAACTGCTCATTTCAGGTCCTGCCACAGCATCTCTATTGGGTTTAAGTCTGGACTTTGACTAGGCCACTCCAAAACTTTAATTTTACTTCTTTTTAGCCATTCTGATGTGGACTTGCTTTTGTGTTTTGGATCATTGTCTTGCTGCATGACCTAACCACGCTTCAGCTTCAGCTGACGGAAGGATGACTGGACATTCTCCTTAAGAATTTTCTGGTACAGAGCAGAATTCATGGTTCCTTTAATTATGGCAAGTCATCCAGGTCCTTAGGCAGCAAAGCATCCCCACACCATCACACTACCACCACCATGTTTGACTGTTGGTATGGTGTTCTTACTGTGGAATGCTGTGTTTGCTTTAGCGAGACATTATGGGATCCATGTTGTCCAAAAGTTCCACTTTGGACTCATCTGTCCATAGAACATTTTCCCAAAAGGCTTGTGGATCATCCAGGTGCTTCTTGGCAAATGAGAGACGAGCATTTATGTTCTTCTTGGTTAGCAGTGGTTTCACTTGCTACTCTCACATGAAGCCCATTTTTGCCCAGTCTCTTTCTGATTGTGGAGTCATGAACACTGACCTTAGCTGAGGCAAGAGAAGCCTGCAGTTCTTTGTATGTTGTTTTAGGATCCTTTGAGACTTCTTGGATGATTTTACACTGCGCCCTTGGAGTAATTTTGGCAGGCCGCCCACTCCTGGGAAGGTTCACTACTGTTCCAAGTGTTCTCCATTTGGAGATTATGGCTCTCACTGTGGTTCAATGGAGTCCCAGAGCCTTAGAAATAGCTTTGTAACCCTTTCCAGACTGATAGAGGGCAACAAATTTTTTTCTGATCTTTTCAGGAACTTCCTTTGATCATGGCATAATGTGCTCGTTGAATCTTTGTGCTGGCAACGTGACTCTGATGGTAAGGGCCAAAATAAGTGAGGTTTATATTGAGCAGGGCTGGCTGTAATCAAGCCTGGCTGTGTTCAATCAGCTGACTCTAATTATCCCTTTAATTGGGTTGATTTAACTAGGGGACTACTTTTTCACACAGTGCCAGTTGGTGTTGGTTAACTTTTTTCATTAAATAAATGAAATAAGTAAAAAAAAAAAGTGTTATTTGTTCACTTAGGTTCCCTTTATCTAATATTATATTTTGTCTAAAGACCTGAAAACATCCAGTGTGACAAATATGCAATAATAGAGAAAATCAGGAAGGGGCAAATACTTTTTCACGCCACTGTAATTCAAAGCAGGATTATATAGTGAAACAAACCATCACTGCTTCTATTCAATCGGGAAATCTGCACCTGCCACAGTTGTACAATTCACAATACATTTTCAAACTGTATTTTTAACATCTCATTTGAAGGTCTTCTGCACTGTTTTGCAGACTGCATATGTTTAAACAGTGTGAGTATAAATATTCACAAATAATATTGACAAATGAACTGACAGAGTTATGTGTTTATATATTTCTAACAAATATCCTTTGCTACACACACACACATATACATCATACACACATTTTCTATGACTTCAGTGAGATTTAGAATATCTGAGAGTCAGTTCATAGCATTCCATTCTATAACCTTTGATTTACCAGTCTCAGGGATGTTTGCTAATCTCTGATTGCATTTCTTGACTAATGGCTAATCTGTCACACTCATGTTTTAAATGTTTTTTTTTTTTTTTGTCCTTGTTTAAAGCAGCTCATTTATTTGGCAACAATTATCATCATATATATTTTTTTTAACAATAAAAAAAAGGAAAAGGTATTTCTGACATCCAGCCAAAATCTAAGAAGCTGAACTTGCAGAAGCTCTGATTGTTACAGCCTGGTACATGCTGGAAGATCTGACATCCCACTTACTTTAGGTAATAGAGGTTTTTCTAGCTACCAAAAGAACTAAAATGAATCTATTTGATTGAGCTCTGTATGGCTGTTCAGTCTGTAGCCCTGCAAGGGAGTATTTCATTCAACTGGCATAGTGATTTGCAGTTCATAGAAGCATAGAATTCTACCGGTGGAAAAGGACCCTTCAGTCCATCTAGTCTGCATGAAAGAGATTGTCCACCCCCTCCTGCCTTTTTACCTCCCACCCCTCTTCCCTCTTTTTCCTCCCCCACTTAGTCCCATGGAATTATCCCATACTATTTTGAATTTCTCCACTGTATCTCCCTGCACTACCCATTCTGGCAACCTGTTCCATGGACCTACAACCCTTTCTGAGAAGAAACCCCTTACATCCCCCAAAATATGCCCCCTTTCAGCTTGAATGCATGACCTCTGGTGGTTTTGTTTTCTCTCAATCTTAAGATGCTATCCCCTTTACTTTATTTATTCCTTTCTGTATTTGAAGGTTTCCACCATGTCTCCCCTTTCTCTACTCATCTCCAGCATATGCAGACCAAACTCCTCCAGCCTCTCCCCATGTGGCCTCCCTTGCATCCCCTGGATCATTCTGGTGACCCTTCTCTGGACCCTTTTCAACTTATCTTTGTCTCCATGCAAATGGGACTCAGAATTGAACACCGTACTCCAGCTGTGGTCTGACCAGGGTCTTGTATAGTGGCATGATCACCTCCCTCCTCCTATTTGTGAAGCCCTTCCCAATGCATGCCAACATTCCAGTTGCTTTACCAGCCATTCATTCACACTGGTTCCTAACATTTAGAGTGTCAATGATCCAAATTACCAGGTCCTTTTCTTGCTCCATGACCTGCATATCTCCCCCAGGCAGTAATTAGCCCTAGGATTATTTTTTCCTATGTGTATTATTTTGCACTTCTTTGCATTGAATTGCAGTTGCCACTTTCTGTCCACTGCTCCAGCCTGGCTAGAGCCTGCCTCATTTTTCCACCCACCTGGAGTGTCCACTCTGCTGTAGACTTTCATGTCATCCCTGAACAGACATGCCTTACCATTTAGACCCTCTGCTAAATCCCCCATGTACACATTGAACAAGATGGGACCCAGCACCAATCCTTGTGGTACCCCACTCATCACCCCAGCTCCTTTGAGTTCTTCCCATTGACCACCACTCTCTGAGTCCTCCTCTTGACCAATCTTCCACCCAATTTGTGAGCTTAACCCCCAAAAACTGCTTAACTTGCTTATGAAACTTCTATGGGGACAGAGTCAAACGCCTTCTTGAAATCCAGATAAGCCACATCCACCATTCCCCCAGTCATGCACCTCCATTATACCCTTCAAGAATTCAGTCAGGTTGGTCTGATACAACCTACCACCTGTGAACCCATGTTGTCTGTCATCAAGTAATCCTTCCTCCTCTAGGTGCCGTACCAGCCTCTCCTTTATGAGAGTTTCCATTAGCTTGCCTAGAAGGATACACTGAAAATGCCAAAAATGTGTGCTTGGGTATTCCATTTTTCCAGCTACAGCAAGATGGCTGTAGGCTCCTCCCACAGCCATAAAAATGAATTCATGCATGACAGCCAAGTTCATATGCAGTATTTCCCTTTCAGGGGTCCTGGTTTCACTCCTTTTTACAATGTATTTACCCAGGACCCAGCTGATATGCAATATGACCTTTCCAGAGGGGTCCTGCTTTTACTCATTGTTATGCTGTATTTATTCAGGTTATCCTAGTTATGATGCAGTATCTCATTTTCACTGCAGTCCTGCTTTCACCAATTTCCACACTGTATTCACCCTGGGTAGCTCAGCAGAGATGCAAAACCTGTGTGAGTTAGGTCATCCTTTTATCCATTTGGGTCTGAGTCAAAACTGCAAAGAAAGAACAGCACAGTCAAAACATGCTGCGCACACAGGAGAAAACTGGTGCAGTCAAAAACTGTGCTAATATAATTAAACCAACTCCAAAATCATGCACACTGTAATGCCAGCACAGTTTTTGACCATGCACTTCCTCCTTTGCAGCTTTGACTGGATACCTATACAACTGCATACCATGTTTACCCAGGATAGCCCAGCCCAGATAAGATGCAATATCTTTTTTAGTATTGTCCAGCTTCACATATTTATATAATTTATTTATCCAGGATAATACAGTCAGTTGAGATTGCACATCCTGTTTTCACTGGGATCCTGCTTTCACCTAATTTACACAGCATTTGGGTAGAGTAACTAAGCTGAAATGTCTTATCTCATTTTCAGTTCAGTCTTGATTTCATCCATGTTTGGACTGTACAGTAGCTACACAGGACAACCCAGCTAAATTAGACATATTAGCTTTGGTGGAGATGGGTGTAAATGGTAGCAGTGGTAGGAGTGAAATGCAGCCAGTGGACTGCAGTAACCACAGGAACATTTCTCCAGTAGGAAAAAGTGCAAAGTAACAAATGGGTGGCACTTGGAGGACTGAAGCAGGAAAAGGTATCTTGAGTTAGGGTGGAAAGCAGGAGAAGAAGAGCAATGCATGTTGCCTCAGGTGACGTCTAAAGGCAGGGAGAGGGGATAGGCAGAGATGAGAAGGAGCTAATGCCAGAGGAAGGGAGGCAAAAGGGAAGGCCACTTGACCAGCAGAGAAGTACGAGTGAAGGGTGGAGAAAGTGTGGGAATCCCTGGACTGAAGTGAGTCGGAGGTGCTGGGAGCAGGGCATAGTAGGGAGGGAGATAGGATGGGAGTGACCCAAACCAATATTTGGCATTGAAGGTGGTGTGGTGGGCCTGACGACATGATGGTAGGGGGATGGTGAACAAAGTGTAGAGGGAGCAGTGGTGGGTATGAGGGGGAGAGTCAGTGGTGAAGCGGCAGAAGGCATTGCATAGGATATCCAGTCTGGTGAGGGAGGAGGAAGGGGCAACACCATAGACTATATCAGCATAACTGAAAACTGAGAGCACCATATTGATTACCAGCTCCTTACAGATCTGTAGGGGGAGGCATTCTTTGTTTCTGAATAAGGCACCCAGTTTGAAGTGAAGTTTGGAGTGGATGGCATTTATATGAATGGAAAAGTCAAGCTTGCTGTCCAGCCAGTCTCCTAGGTATTTAAACATGGGGAGCACTTCTAATGGGGTACCATCAAGAGTGGTGAAAACAGAGGGACAACAGCCTGGCCAGTTTCTGTGAAGAGTCAAAGTTCATGGTCACTGTCTTTTTGGTGTTGACCTGAATCTGGTTATCATGGAACCACTGTAGGACATTATGGAAGTCCTGTTGGGGTGGACTGGTCACAGCTGAAGCTGTAGAGCTGGACATGTAGATAATGGTTTCCACATACGTATGGATGTTTGAGGAGACACTGTAACACAGTGAGGGGGGTTGTGTTGCACTGGAATCTTGTAGACGGGGATATGAGCACACTTTGCACCACGACACAGGATATTCAGGGTCACACAGCACTATGACTATATGTTTAGTAGTAAAAATACTGAGAGAGGTACATTCAAAACAACGCAGGATGCAAACAAACAAAAGAAAATAATACCTGGCTCTTTGTTGAGTGCTAACTACACAGTGAGTTTTCAGTTCCCTGTCTATAGCCCAGAAAGCTAAGCTATTTCCTGGGGCAAACAAACAAAATCAGAAAAGAGTCTCTTGGTCTTTGTTTCAAATGAAAGTCATTTACCAGTGTTGGGTTTTCAGCCAGTCCAAAGTCAAGATCCAATTTGTAGTCGCACGCCAAACAAAAGGTCAAAGACGGGAAGTCAGTTGATTCAAATTCTCTTTCTTTCTTTCCTTCTTGCTACAAATGCTCACCAGCCACCCTCCGTGCCTGTTTCCTAATCAGGTACTGAGACAGAGCAATTGTTTGAGCCTTCTCTTTTATGCAGGCAGTCACTCTCCTGCACCTGTTCTTAATCAAGCACTCAGCTAGGTGGAGCTGTGGTGCAATGCCTTCTGGGGCTTGTAGTGTGTGCACCATGCTTTGCAGTCCTAGCAGAGGAAAAATGGAACAGACGTGCTGAGAGATAACGCCCTTCCACAACTCTGTCCAGTGCTGTGTTACACACACACAGAGGAGAAATCATTGAGGAACATGGAGAAAAGAACTGGCCCTAGTATGGAGCCCTGTGGGACTCCAACAAGGATTGGAGGGGGGCAGAACATCACCCACCTGAACTTACTGTTGACAGCCCGAGAGATTTGATCAGAACTGAAACTAATTGATAGCTTCAGTTGAGAGTCTGACAGAGCATTATTTGTTAAGGAAGAGGATGAAACAACAAGTCGAAGGTTTGGCCAGATCAATGAAAATAGCAGAAGTGATGTAGCCCTGATCCATCCCTGTAAGGATAGATTCAGTAACTGGCAGTAGGGAGGATACAGTAAAGCGGTGCTTTCTAAAGTCAGATTGGAACGGTGAGAGAAAGTTTGAGGAGTGTAAGAAGCTAGCAAGCCTAGAATAGACAAGGGATTCCTGGAGCTTAGCAAGGGAGGGAAGGGGAGGAGGGAGATAGGATGGTAGTTGCCATGGAAGGAGGGGTCTTCCACTTTATGTAGGGAGAGTACCTTAGTAATTTTTCAAGCTTGTGGGACCATGCAGTGGGAGAATGAGAGGTTAATGATGTGAGCTAGGAGTGAGGCAATGGTTGGGGCCAGGACATTTTATTTTTTATTTTATTTTTTGTTGACCGGATAAGTGCACTAGACAAATCCTGCCTATTTTCAGGCATGACCCGGGAAGGGGGATACAGATGAATGCCAACTGACCTTGAACCAGATTAAACTGTTGGTGGTATTTGTAGTGAATGAGGGAAATTTGACCAGGACACCGGGAAATCCCCTACTTTTTTCAAAAAGTGCCATGGGATCTTTAGCATCCACCTGAACTACCACCAATCCAGGCAGATGGGACCTCAGTTTAATGTCTCATCTGAAAGACGGCACCTCAGAAGTGCAGCACCCCTCTCATGCTGCACTACAGTGTCAGTACTGGGATATTAACCCAAGTGCCAGATGTGGGAATTGAACCCACAACCCTCTGATCTCCCAGCCTCAGAGGCAAGTGTGCTACCTACTGAGCCACTGACACTGCATGACACTATGAAGAAGCCTAGGGTCCAACTCATTGGGACTGCACTTGGAGGAGTTGATGGACCTGAGGGCAAGGAACATTAAACAGGGGGTAACTGGAGTGACATGATATCCATTTGGTGATGACAGAGCAGCAGGAGTAGGGGTATGGGGAAGAGGGAGGGTAACAGTAAGGTGGTAAAGAAATTATTGAATGTATAGCAGCTGAAGCAGGTGTGAGACTAAGGAGCCATTTACCAAGAGGACAAGGGGATGATTGGGCAGGAGGGTCAAAAATGGATCGGATTACTTTCCAGAATTTAGCAGAGGAGTTGAAGTTGGATTGGAGGTGGTTTTGGAAGTACAAGGTGTTGGCAGCTCTGGTAGCCTTGGTGCAAGAATTTCTAAGTGATCTGTAGGATAGAAGGTCAGGTAGGCAGCTGAAGGATTTGAAACAGGCCCAGACCAGGTCACAGGATCTGCATAGAGAAACAGGGTGATGTGTGTTCCACAGATATGGGCACGTTTGACTCTTGATTTTCTGAGGGGGACATGTGCATTCTACATGTGAGAGAAAATGACTAGAAAGTGGGATAAGGCAGTGTCAACATCCAGGGCATGCTAGACAGGGGACCAATCCCAGGAAAAAATGTCATGGACCAGGGCATGAGTGTCAAGCGATTTTAGGAATCTAGTCCAAATATATTGGGGGGCAGAATGGGCAGGTTTCACTTTTCTGACACAGTAGGTCACACTTTGATCACTGAATGCATCTGGCAATGTGACAGCAGTTATAATGCTGTGGGGATGGGAGACTAGTACCCAGCCAAGCAGGAAGTGATTGGAGGAATGTGGGTATAGTTGGGTTGGTTCAGAGATTAATTGGGTGAGGTTAAGGGACTCTGTCCTTTGGAGCATGGGTTTGGAAGAAGGGGACAGCTAATTCAGGTTGAAATCACCCAAAAGGATGAGTTCACCAGAAGTAGTACAGGAGGCCAGGGAGCGGAGGGGAGAAGGTCTTGGGAGGCATAAAGGACACTTACAAAGATGGGGAGGATTGAGGAGAGGAAATTTTGGCCAGTAGGAGTTTGTGTGATGATGGGACTGATTCCTTGAGGATGACAGAGCAGGACAGGTTTTGGTACACATACAGTACAACCCTCTGCCACACTTGCCACTGTCCTGGAGGAAGAGGTGGAAGTCCAGGAATGCCAGGTTTGACTCCATGCACCCTCGAGAGAGCCATGACTCAGTTATGCGTAGGAGGCTTGGAGAGTACTGAGAGACCCACACTTTATGTAGGTCAAACTTTGGGAGGAGGCTCCTAGCATTTATGTAGAAAATACTAAGGTCTTTAGCTAGAGTAAGGGAGGGAACAAGGGGCCAGAGTTTGGTTCAATGTCCCAGCCAGAAAGAGCAGCATGAATAGGGGGAGGAGGAGGGAGTGTGATTTCCACCCACTTCAGGAAGGTGGGGGGGGAGGAAAAGATAAAGGAGGAGAGAAGGACGCGGTGAAGAACTTCCAGGTTGAAAGATGGGGAGTGAAGCAGTCTAGGGTGTAAATCTATTGTGTAGTTGAGGGGAGATGATGGGGTGAAGAGAGGGAGGGAAGCAGGAGATGGGGAGAGAGAACAGGAGGGTATAGAGAGGGAGGAGAAGTGTTTAATAGGGCATGGGGAGATGGAGAGGGGGAAGAGGGGGAGGGAGGGAGAAAGGTACTGTAGATTGGATGGGAAGGGAAGGATAGAAGTAAGATACAGCAGGAGAGGAGGTGTATCATAGTGATGGAGGGTTGCAGGATCTCCAGAGGAGCATAAAGGGATGCCTGTGAGTTAGAGGGAGAGAGAAGCAATACTGAGGTAAGAGGGTAGATTGGAAGTATAGTTAAGCAACAGGGTATCTAGATGAAGAGGCAGGCAGCAGTATTCTAAACTAAGGACCCCCAAAAGGCACAGGAGCAAGCAACAGCATATTCAATACTTAAGTTAGACAAGCAGAAGAGTAGTGTCTGCTTAGGCTGAGAAACTAGTTAGGTGTTAGGCAGGCACTGTAAAATTAGCCAGCTAGACAATTTGTGAGCACTCAGAGTAGCAGGCAGGGTAACCATAGTTTGAAATAGAAACTATGTCAGTAAACCATGGCTAGATATACTGTAAACTGATACAGGGTACAACACTAATAAATTAGGCCCGCTACCCTGCACTCAGGTTAGCAGGCAGAACAAACACACTTTTAGTTGTAGGAAACTGTGTCAGCAAACTAAGACTAGGTATGCTGAATGAAACAAACATAATGCTGTACAGTTAAGCAGGTGAGCTAATTGTTAAGATTAGCAGCTGCAGTCCCAGGCTATAGTTAGGGCAGCTGGCAACAGTTCTGTTCATTCAACAGTTAATGTAGCAGAAGTTACCTAGGTAGAGCCACAAGCAGGTACAGCTCACAAACCTGGGAGAACACAAGTGTGGAGCAGAAACCAGTTATGAGGCTTAGGGTGCACTCAAAGGGGTAGCATGGATGGCTGACAGCTGACTCCCACAGCTGACACCGACAGTGTGACACTCTTTGTGCTGTGGCCCTTAGCACTCCGGACCCCTATCACTCTGGGCTGCTGGGGTAGAGTGCCTTTTATGGAGGTTAAGTGTCCCTGATGGTGGCTCTGGATTGGTGGTGTGGCTTTGGAGGGCGCTGAAGGTCCCCTTGGTGCTGCCACTTCCACAGCTTGTTCAGCAATCAGTCAGAGGGAGGGTGGGTAGAGGTGCTGTGTGCACTCTACAACCTCCTCACAGTTCTCTGGCACAGCTCTGCATCAATCTAGCAGTCTAAGATAGGAGCCGGGGGTTAAACAAAGGCAGCAATGTCCGAGATTCATGCGAGCTATTTGAAAATCTCCTCTTGTCTAATGGTGGCTCCAGATAGGTGGTACAGCTTTTGGGGGCTGAAGGACTCTCGATGCTGCTGCTTCCACATCTTGCTCAGCGATCAGTGGGGAGGGTGTGGGTAGAGGATGCACACCACCCATGACCTGCTCATAGTTTCTGGTGCAGCTCTGCATTGATCCAGCTTTGTAAATCTCTAACGGACATTTATTCTGAAGTCTAAAACCCAGTGCAAAGTATCATATGCACATTCTGGGGTAGGGAAAATTAAAAAGAAAATATCAAGTGTTACTACATTTGCTTACCATGTCACTACTCAGAGCTCACCACAGCTGACTCATACACTAAATATAAGCTTCTAAAGCTTAAGCTTACAATGTGATGCTCTTAATTTTTACACTAGCACCTACAATCTCTCAGAACTAAATTGCCACCTCTCCTCTGACCTGTAGTCCATACAACACTGGCTTCACCACCAAGACTCAAGCCATGCTTTTTGGGTCAATTCCTAGGTTAAAAACATAAAATACCCCACACTCAGTTATATTGATTTATGTATGTATGTATGTATGTATGTATGTATGTATTTATTTATTTATTTTATTTATTTATTTGAATTTTGGTAACCGGACAAGGGCAATGAGACAGAATGTACCTTTTTCAGGGGTGACTCATAGGAGGGTACATGGGGAGGTACAAAATAAGGCAATACAGTAGTATAAGAATGTACAAAAGCAATTTGACAGTAGGTACAACTTTGTAGATATAATAAACAAAAATAGCATAAGTTACAAATCACTCAGAAATAACCTAAGATGATAACAATAGTAACGGAATACATGCAAGGCACATAAGCAGTAATTACAGATGTGTAGAGACATAAACATGATATAATGTAAATTATGAAATCAGTCAGTAGCAGGAGTTATATGTGCTTACAGGTCTTACCTTACTACTGTCCCTTATTTTAAATACATTGGAGTCACACTGGATGCCTCCCTAGATTTCTCAGCACATATCTCTGTGGTTTGCAAGGCGGTTAACTCCAGACATGAATGTTCCTTCAAAGTTAAAGACAGCCTTACACCACTAGCAGCATTGTCATTGCATGTGGCATCCTACTACCCAAGCTTACATATGGGATGGGAGTACACCACTCCACCTCCAAAACCACACTGCAAAAATGGGATGTGGCCTACTATAACATCTGTAGGTTTGCCCTGGCTACAAACAGGTACACCCATCACTGCAATCTGTATTCCAGGCTTGATGGATCCCACCCACTGCACTCTGAAAATTTACCCTGGGATGCTTATTCCATACTGTTGTGTATCAGTTCCCATGATCCCTTTCATTGCTGCTGAAACCTGACAGTCCAGTCTATCCACTTAGATCCAATGACCCTAGGACTTTTAGTTTCCCAAAACTAAGACCAAACTCGGAGAAATGTCCTTCTCTTTCACTGCCCCACAGTATGGAACTCTATCCCTTTCTCAGTCCGCTAGTGTTCAACCATTCATTCCTTTAAAACAGCATTCCACAACTTCCTGAACCAGGCATCTGTATGCTCATGCCCCTAGGCTGCTCTGCTGTGGATCCCCTTTCCATCTTTCTCACTCTCCTACAACCATCTGATGCTGCATACTCCATACCTTGCTTCTGTATGCCAATGGTGAAACTCTAGGGCTGTCATTTTTGTGCTATAACTATGTCATTGAAAACTGTTTTGTGTATCTGTCCAATCACTACTTTTCACAGCACTTTTGCATAATATGTATTGTACCCTGTTTTGTATTGGATTTCCATACCTTGTTTCTGTATGCCAACTATGCAACTCTGGGACAGAAGTTTGCACAGTAACTATGTCATTGAAAACTGTTTTCACATCTTCCAACTACTACTTTTCCCAACACTTTTGTATAATATGTACTGTACCTTTTGTTGTATTTGAATCTCCACAGTCCTGTTACCTTTGTTGTTGACTACCTCTGTTGTATTGTCCCAAGTGGTGCCTGAAAATAGGCAACTGTTTTGTCTAGTGCACCTACCTAGTAAATAAAAACTAAGAAAATAAAATTCACAAAATTCCATGCATGACAACAATAGGCTATTCAAGCTTCACTTGAAGCCTAAACAGAGCAATTAACAAAAAAACTAGGAACAGCAGAGTAAAAACAAACTATCTTAAAACCACAAAATATGTAAGAAGATATTTACTAGCACTGCCCACTGCTTGTAAGGAAGTAATCTTTTGTTGATATAATTAGAACAGAGTTTAAAGGTGGTGCTGTCCTGATACATGTTTAGTATTTCTAAGCTGATTAGCCATACTGCAACTGGTACATTGTTTTTTGCAGGAAACTACAATTTCACTTTCCCAGTTAAAGGCTGATCTGCTTTCTGCCTTTCATCTCCAGCATCAGATTATACAATGGCATCAAGATTTCATTTAATTTTCATTTTATTTTTTATACTTGTAAATCTGATGAGCAAATCTGCCCGTTATTATAGATGATAAGTTACAATGATACAAAAAGACAACATTCAGAACAAAAATAATAAGTTATGCAATTCAAAATACATATAATTTTGACAATTACATTGTATATATGGTCAACAAGTACATTCAAACTTGTTAAAAAGCCATTGCTTAAGATGAGTTTTATATCAAGAAACAGTTTTACAGTCAACTGGGTCAGTTGGGACTGTATTAAAAAATAGGGGTGCTCGATACAAAAGTGATCTTTGGCCCACTGATCTTTTGACAAACAGTATTTTAAAAATAAATTGACTCTGGGACCTAGTACTACAAAAATGAAGGAGTCTATGGAAAAGGTCAGCAACTGACACTGGAAGAAGCCCATTTATGATTTTAAACAAAAAAACTCCCATTTTATGCGAAATTCTAGCAACCAAAGGTAGGCAATCAGAAAATTTATATAGATGACAGTGGTGCATCCGATAAGGTGCACTTAGCATAAACCGCAATATTGAGTTATAGGTAGCCCTCAGATTGTTCAAAACTGTAGTCATAGTTGAAGAATAAACCAATAAACAATAATCAAAACACTTTAAAGAAAACAATGGGCTAAAAGCCTATGGGAATCTACTGTTAGAAATTTCTTTGCATGGTATAGAAGACCTAATCTTTCATGAAAACCATTCTAAGATGTTTAATATGTAATTCAAAAGATAATCTACTATCTATAAATATTCTTAAATATTTAACATGTTCAACCAACTCAATAGTAACCCCATCCCCATCTTTAATAGGAATTAGATCATCATCATTCCTACTAGGCCTACAAGAAACAATTTAAATTTATTTTTTTATTCAGAACCATATGGTTCGAAATCAACCAATCTTGAAAAAAATCAAAATGCCTGAACATGTTTTAATATTGCACTTAAGTTAATTCCATCACTATAAATAACCATATCATCTACGTATGAAATCATACATTTTGAACAAATGCTTGGGGCAGAATTAACATAAAGAGAAAATAAGGGGCCCAGGATAGCACCCTGGGCACCCCACTCTGCATCACGGTTGTTTCTGAAAAGCTATCACCAATCAGTGTCCTAAAGGTCCTATTTGTAAGGTAGTCAGAAAACCATCTGACTGCTTCAGCCAAAAATGCAAATTTGTTAATACTGATGGCAATAAGTATGATCATCTAGGTTGAAGGCCTTGCTGAGGTCCACAAATAAAGCCCAACAGAGTGCCCTTTATCAACGGCACACTGTATGTGGCTAGTGAACCTCACCAAGGCCATCTCAGTGTTATGATTTGATTTGAACCCATGTTGACAATCAGTTAACATTAGATATTTAGTAAGATATTCTAAAGTTTGATCTAAGATAATCCTTTCCAAAATTTTAGATAATGGATTCAAAAAAGAGATAGGTCAATAATTGGATACAATCTGTGGTATGCAATTTTTCAAAATTGGTTTAATAGTGGATCATTTCCAACTTTGAGGAAAAACACAGTCTTTTAATGAACTGTTAAAAATCAAAGATGGAGTAAGAAAAGAAAGAGATACCTAACCTAAGAATTCTATAATTAATTCCATCATACCCCACACTAGGTTGAGGGTCATTTTTTAGGATATAATCTTTTACTAACTCCGGTGTAACAGGTGCAAATTTAAATACGTCATGAAAATATTTCAAATCAGTTTGTAATCAACTTTGACCATTACCTGATAGTCTATAACTACCAAGATTGCCAAAATATTGATTAAACAGTTCTGCCGCTGAATTGGAATCACTGACAGGATGACCATTATGTTGTAAAGTAATATCGGTCATCTTTTTTCCATACCAATCCATTTATTCAAAGTACTCCAGGTTTTTTTAGGATCCCCAAATGAATTTCTTTGTTCAGAGAGGAAAACCAAAAAACAAATATTCTGCTGTCCCTGCAGATACAGAATGCTTAACATGTATTTGGCCTCATATGGAGCATTAGACAGAGGCACACATAAAAGTAGTTCATCATTTAAATAGGAAAGTTCTTCCTTCCTACAGACCTACTCTGGAATGCCCACAGTAAGTCTGCTGGTTATGTCAAGCAGCCTTATAAAGACCAACGGTCCATCATCATCTCTTTCTACCCAGGCAGCTGCAACATTCAATATTATGTAAAAAATTGGAAACCTCTAGAAGGAGAGATCAAGGATATTGCAGCTGGGTTCACTGTAACAAAGTGCAAATCACGCACCTAGGTCACAGAAACCCAGATGAGGTATATAAAATGGAGGAAGATGTATTGACAGTCACTAAACAGGAAAAGAACTTTGGGATTCTCATATC
Source organism: Neoceratodus forsteri (assembly GCA_016271365.2). NCBI lineage: Eukaryota > Metazoa > Chordata > Ceratodontiformes > Ceratodontidae > Neoceratodus > Neoceratodus forsteri. The sequence continues at coordinate 98,205,204 of CM028132.1, read as the reverse complement.
TGATGACCTTAAGGTGGCAAGCCAGTGGGACAAGCAGTGCAGGGCCAATAGAATGCTGGGGTCCATAGTGAGTGGAATCACCAACAGAAGGAGAAAGGTGGCATTAACACTATAGTAATCATTGGGAGACCCCACCTGGAGTATTGTGTTCATTTCTGGAGACCGCACTTCAGGAAGGACACAGACAGAATGAAGGCTGTCCTTAGGAGGGCAACACAAATTGTCCAGGGGCTGCATCATAAGCCCTGTTAAGAGAGACCGAGGGCCCAATTCTCAAAGAGTGCTAAGATAGGCACAAGCTGCAACAAACAGCAGCTTGCACTGAAACCCTATGCACCAGGGACCCTGCACCAGATTCTGGTAGAGGAGGGGTCCCAGCACCTAAGTCCCCACACCTGCGCCAACATCCCCCATACGGCAAACACATGGCACAGGTAAGGGTTTACCACAGACTCCTAACATCAGGTCAAGCAGTCCTCCCTGCCCGATGCTGTCCACCATATAATTAAGAACCCAACCACCCCCCGGTGATCCCTGATGTGGGCAGTTATGCCTAATGCCTGAATCCCCAATGTGTACATCCATAAATAGTAATTTGCATACCCCTAACCCTGATTAGGACATTCATAAATATTTACATTTTTTGCCCCATCCCCAATCCCTAATGAGTACAGCAATATAAAGTATATTGCATGTCCTGACCCCCAATTAGTACATTCATACATATTGATATACATGTCCGATCCCCAATGAGTCCATCAATAAATATATTTAATTGCCCTGATCCCTGTGAGTATCTTAATAATATGTAACTTACATGCCCCCTTCCCATCTCCAATGTTGCCAAAATGTATGAGAAGTATGTTCCATGCCCCCCTCCCTGACCCCAAAGTTGCCAGCAGTACTAGTAATAACCAGGGCTAGTAACTACTAAAGCTTTGCTGTATGTGCCAAGAGTCAGGACTGCCCTGGCCCAGAAGTACTTCATCTACAAAGCCCCAACCTGGATAAACTCCCTCCCTGCTTCCATCTCCAATGAGAACAGACTTGGGGCTCTTCCAGTCCTCACTCCAGAGCCACCTCCACACAACCCACAACTGTAATTGACCTTAGCACCTGCCTACCTGATCATCTCATTTGCCTGACATCGTTCCACCTTCGACAAATAATTTCTGTCTAGACTTCTACCTCTCAAACTCTGCTTGTACATAAATTGCACTGTTGCATCCTGACTTGTATTTGTGCTACCCTAGCAAATTTTGTATATGTGTTGTCACAACTGACTGTTTATTGTACCTGTGTCTAACCATGACCAGAAGCCTTTGTAAAAGAGTCACTGACTCAAAGGGAGGCAGTATAGCACAGTGGTTTAAGGCTCTGAGCTGCAAATCTAGTGACATCCAGCAGACCAGACCTGAGTTTGAATCCCACAGCTTCCACTTGCATACTGTGTGACCCTGAGCAAGTCACTTAACTTCTCTGTGCTCCCAGGTCACTCCTGTAAAAAAGCTTTCAGCTTAGTGTGCTATTCCTGGTTAAACAACTAAAAAAAAAATAAATAATTCTGACACCATTAATAAATAATTAAAAATAAATAAAACATGAGAAACATAGTCACATGATTTGGGAGCAAGCTACTGTAGATGTATTTTGAGCCTCCTACCTTCAATCCCCTTGGAAGCATGGTTATTACAGCATAACCACACCCCATGGAGTGTATTATTGCTGTTATGACATGGTTCACATTCCAAAACCTAAAAGGAAATTAACATTTTCCTGACCTGTGCAGTTATGCTGTAATAACTGCATAATCATCTGACTGGATCTCATCAATCACAGCACAGGATCAGAATGATCATGAGTTTAAGACTGAAAGCTATAAGGAGAGGCTAGTGGCCTTTAACATTTTCACCTTTGGAGAAAAGGGGTCTGAGAAGAGACATCAACACAGTCTTCTGCATACTCAAGGAAAATGACAAGATTGATAGACAGAGATTTTTGGTCTGGTTCTCCACTAGGATGCAGGGACAAGTTTTGAAGTTCAGAGGCAGTAACTTCAGAGGTAATGATGGGAGGCAATTTTTGTCCCAGAGTGATGAATCTAATAAAACAGCATTCAGCAGACATGATGAAAGTTCAGACCTTAAACATAAGGCTGGACAAATTTCTACTTACCAAGGGAATCACAATGTCACCTGAGTAGCAGAGTTGATAGGGAAAGCCCCATATATTAGTAAATATTTGCCACGTATACTGATACATCTCTGCTTATAAAGCATGGATGTGATGGATAAAATGGACCTACAGCCCCTTCAGACCCTAAATTACTATTACCATGTTACTATGAGTAAGCAAAATTAACAGTTTGCTATGGTTGCACATCCGAGCAATGCTGACATCTTGCTATGATGTAGGAGAAGAAGGAGGTTACTGGAAGCATGTGATTTGAGATTCCTAATGAAGCTCATAACAGTGGAGTTGAAGCACTTCACTCTGCTACTTGCAGTCACTTCACTGTCTTCATTCATTGGTGCCTCTCCCATTGCACTATTTTCCTCACTGCCGACCCACTGTCTGACCTCTCCATTCACTAAGGATGACTTTGGCACAGTCACTCCACTGTCTCCATTCATTAGTGTCTTCCCCCATGCACTATTTTATTGTTGCCAACCCACTGCTTGCCCTCTCCATTCACAAAGGGTGACTTTGTCAAAATTTAAGTTGCATCAACTGAGTAGAAGTGCTGCAGTGTGGTTAAATCTGTGTTTGAGAGTGAAGATGCAGCAATGGACATGTGCAAAATCACGGCTTCACTTTCAAACACATATTTCACCACACTACAGTGCTCAGTTCTTAAAAGGAGTCACTTTAGGAAGTTCACCTCTTTTTATGACTGTGGGAGGAGCCTACAGGCATATTGCATGTACAAAAGGAGTGATATCATGTTTTCTGTCCATGGAACTGACTGAAGGTGTAAATAGTCTCTTCCAACTTACCCTCCTCCAAGAAATGTTTTCTGCCCTCAAATAAATATGCTTTCATGTTAGTCAATGGTTGCAGGGTACTATTTTCTTTCTTAAATGGGTGGTGCAAGAACTGGAATCTGAGTAGTGGGAGGCAGCATTGTTTTTTGGGGGGAAGTAAGGTCCACCCCACCTCCACCCAAGAAGCTCCAAAAGGTCCATCCCCCCTTTTTATTATTCATGTGGGAGGGGCATGAGGTAGCTCTATCATACTGAAAGAAGACTCACTAGAGTTTGGGGTGTGGACCAAGAAACAGCAAGTCTGTGGAGTCCCTGTTTTGTTAAGGACTAGGAGAACAGAAGATACTTAAATTGCCTTCAAAACTGACATTGGAACAAATGATTATCAGAGTCACCTGGTGTCTCAAAAGTAAACACTAAGAAATGTCTGAAACTACAGCTTAAGGATTCAACTTTAAGGAAAATAGGCAGCTTTCAGGTATTTCTTAAACTTTATATACTAAAATGGGCACAGTACTTGGTAAACACAGTCTGTGATGAAGTGTATTTTCTTTTAAGTTTGAGAAAAGGAGTTGACTTGTACATGTTAAAATACTAGCCATAATTAGCAACTAGTTGTAGAAACAAAATGTTGTTTGTTTCTTTTTCCTATTACTTTTTTCCTGGCTCAGTTTATATCAGTGAAAAGAAAGACTGGAACAACTATCAGAGCTTCCATCCAACTGGACAAGCTATGTATCACTCATTTTCATTTAAAATAAGTTAAATGTGGTTTCACATTTTACCATGAGGGAAGCAAGAAGATAAACCAGCATGGTTAACAAATATGTTCATTGACACCTGTGAATTAATGGGTAGTTTTTCTAACATTCCGTTTGAGTTAATTACTCCTTGGAACCTGTTATTTCAGTTTTATGACTGTGCTCCTGGAACTTTCTGCATAACAAGTTCCCTTAGGTACCTCACAGCACCTCATTAAGCCATGTGACACCTCCAGCTTTGCAGGACATTGCATATTGTAGCAAGATACCCAATTTTTGCCTTTTTCCAAATAATATACCAACTTAATTTTCAGGCAGGCATTTCTGGCTAGTGTTAATATTCTACTGAATTTTCTTAACTTGCAGTTTGTGACTATAGGTGTTTATAACTGAATGATAATAACCACATTTGCTTCACTTGCAAATAGCCAGGCATTTGTGTGTCTAATTTCTGTTTGACTTACTGTAGGTTACACATAGAACCTGAAAAATTCATAACATACTGTATTGTGATTCTATGAACTGATAAATGGGGATTTTGGTTTCTTTTACAAATTCATTTTTCCTGACCATGGATATACTAAAACAAAAATTTCTCAAAAAAATGTTTTTAAATAAATTATCTGGTTGGGGGGGCTGCCACAAGCAGAATGGGACTTCACAGCTGAGGGAACTCACAGCAGCAGAAAAAAGAAGCATGTTGCAGGGTTTTAAATAATTGATTAGCAGTGTTTTTCTTGGAACGATACTAACTGTACAGAAAGTATGTATATAGATTTTCTAGAAGTGCTGTGTCTGTTAAACACAGTGAGGCAAGAGCTATTCATTTTCACAAAGTCCCTTAGTGGCATGAATGTAGAGGCACCAGTATTTAAGCATGACTTTGGCAGAGGATTAATTGTAACTGGGGGGTTAGGGAGGGAGTAAGTCAGTCTTGATATTGTTAGCATAATGGTTTTCTGAAACTTCAATCTTCAATGGGTTAGATTTTGTAGCCATCTGTACAGTATATCACTAAGCCACATGCAGTGGGGTATGAGTAAAACCCACATCACCAGACGCAGGCCAGAGCTGTAAAATCTGGACTGGGCATAGCTTGTGCAAATATTGATGATCCAGTGGAACAGCAATAAAAGATAAACTATGCAATACCCTCAATAACACACCTACCACAGTTTACATTTACCTGATGCCCATTTTTAGGCCTTATGTGATAATATCTTCCTTCAAGAGAACAGCTTGTAATGAAATGTGTCGAATTTACATTGGCATTTGGGCATATGCACTTTATATTATATGAATTGTGTGTGAACTGTATATCAGTCTCTTAAAAAAACAATTAAACACATCAAATGTCTTCAAAAACTTGTCTCTACACTGTTTATCTTCCACCTTGTCACAACATACAGTTGTCTCAGCAGTGTTTTCAGTTAGGGTACAGTACCTTCATGTATATGATGGCCTGGTTCTGCTGAGTTGATTGCTATAACAGTGCATAGAATAAAATGCAAAACATATAGGTAACTGTAATACAGAAGGTGGCATTGTTTGTAACTATACAATGACAAGGAAAAATGTAAGAAGCAGATTGGCTGCTGACCCTTTGAAACAGTAATGTTATTACACAATAACATCACAGTAGCTTTGGATTTGGATCATTCCTTGCATTTTCTCTTAAGAAATATTTTTTTACACTAACAAAAACATCCTTTTAAATGTATTTTGTATTCTGTATATAACAACAAGCCATTGTATAATTGCAATAAGACACTCAGGGTGTGTGTTATCTTGTAATAATGTCACTCCTTGGGTGGTGCGACACTGAAGCTACACCTCATCCTTCAACTCACCCTAGAAGTGACATTATTACATGATACCACACACCCTGTCATGACTTATTGCTTAAATATGCCCTTTCTCAATGTACTGTACTTTGCTTCAGTTAGTGTATATGCAACAGCCTTCATGTGAACACTCTGGGCTTCTCTTTGACTCATGATGTCTATTTGCTTTAACTATTGTATGTTGTTTGAACTGCTTTGGTCTTCTTGATGTGGTGCCTGTGTGCCTAAACTAAGTAATCTGTTTACCTACTGCTACCCATGTATCGCCAGTGAATGACTGTTATAACTGTCTGCTCTCTGAGTCATTGTTTTTTGACTTGTTAACCATGCTGTCTTTGTATTAGTTTCAATGAGGTGCCTTTGTAAATGAGTCTCTGATTCAAAGGTTTGTAAATCTGATATTTTTAAAATAAATAAATAAATAACTGTTTATGTTTAAGCCCATGAAACACCCTTATCTAGTTAATGCATTCAAAGTCGTAGTGGCTTTGTCAGAGCTTGTCTAGTCTGTAAATATCTACTTAGCTGACGAGTTTATTTTGACAAAGTCGCCTATGGATGAGCTCTGTGGAGCAGGGGTTTCTGGGAGTCTGCCTCACCCAATGCATGATGGGTGGTGACCTCAAACCCAACAGCTGCACATGTTATCATCTTTATTGACTGACTGGACTGTTTGAGTTTGGGATCAGACTGGGCCAGCACAATATCAGGTAGGGTACCTGGAAATATAGGAAAATGAAGTGTTAGGGAAATAACATTAATTCACTTGTAACTCAAATACAAAATAACAACATCAATAATTTATTGAATTCTTCCATTGCAGTGAGGTAAGTAAAACAGTTTGTGATCCCAACAAGTGCATAGGATTAATAAACTGAATATGAATCATTACTGTTTCTGATAAGGACTGTTGTATGCAGAGCCAAGTCTCTGTCCCTCTCCCTGATAGCAGGCAGCATTTAAGCAGGGGAGACCATTCTCTGCTTTGCATAAAATATGTGAGTCACAGCTGGCCGGTGGCACTGTGGGTTGGCGCTGGATGCCACACCTCATGCAATGCCAGTTACCCATGTTCAGGAATGAGCCCGCGTCATTGGGGGTCATCAGGGAGGGTTAGAATCGAGCATCTGAAGACTACTCTCCTATCTCTGGAAGGGCTGAGAAACTCCACAATGTTGTAGCGGCCCTGGTGATGACTGGGGCACCACTAACACTGGTGTATGTGGGTGGAGTGTGGCAGACATCGGGACACAGTGCCCAGACGTCATTGTATGTCTGCACTCCAGATAGGTCAAATAATGGAGAAAAGGCTGGCCATGAGTGAGTGGCTTGATGGCCTCACTCGGCCCACCTGGAGGTCTGTTGTGGAATTGCACTGGAGGGGTTCGGTCTCAGCCCAGCATGAGAAGGTACAGGAGGGCCTCCCAGTGGGTCGGGGAATGGCCATACCAACCCCACATCATGTGAGTAAGCCTGCTGCCCTCCAGGCAAGTCAAGCCGGTGGCTGGATGCCCCACCAATCACACCACAGCAGGGCAGAAAAATATAATATGATAAAAAATAAATATGTGAGATACATAACTGAAGAACAAGACAGAAGTGATTTTAATAATAAGTAATCATGTTATGATAGGATTCAGGAACAGGACGATTCTGTTTCCATTTTATCTGATTTATGATACCAGGAAACTGTCAATGTGATTATTTATCGGATATAACACTTGTGACCTATCACGAGACATGTTACTAATAATACATTTAAATGGCTGTTGTGCATTCACACACTCTTACAATGCATATTTTGTAAACAACACAATTTCATTATATTACATGGTAGGTATGTTCAACATCCAAATACCCTCATACACTCCTCGTGATGTCAGAATCTGAAAAAATATCGATTAGAAGCCACATAGATGCTAGCATTACTGAGGTGGAATATTCCAGGTTGGCAGATTTTCCATTCTGAATTATAGTACCATCATGTAGAGACTGTATCTTATATATTATTTATTATAAAATGGGTAAGACAAATACTATGCTGTGATTGGTGGATCCAGTCACATGACAGTGCTATTACCCCAGCACAACAGCACAGGTCAGAAATGCTTAACTTTCTGAACCTCACTACTTGGTCCTAAAGTAAGAAAAATCAGGGAAACCATTTTATAAGCATAATAAGGCATTCTAGGGTGTGCATAATTAAGAGATAACAGCACTTCTTGGGTACATAAAGCCCTCAGCTTCACCTCAGGCTTCACTTCCGAGGTGTACCATTATGCCACAATAACGCAACCTTGTCATGCCTTATTGCTTAATTATAACATGGAGGAAGTGCAGACTCATAAAAAATATATGTAGTTCCTTAAAATCTGATTTATGGCTTTTTTAATGCTGCAAAAATCCATAAAGAGATCATTTTAATTTACAAAAAAAATATTACAATCATCTCTTGTATGGTAGTGGTTTTAGTTCACTTATGTTGTTTTTCAGTTTGCATCCTGCTGAAATCTGTTACACACATTAATGTTCCCTGGAATCACTAGGAAAACTTAAAAATATATATCACATTTTACAACACACAAATATATTGGCTATAGTCTACAAGTGTTTCCCACATTTTTCTTATTTATGTGAAAAACCATGATCTTTACATCATAGTCTTTGGCTGCATGTACAGGGTGTCAGTCAATATCTGACTTCTTAATCCTCTGCTGATGGCAGCATTTCATAACCAGCTTACTGTTTCATAAACTGAGCATTGCACTTGTAGACAAGTTGCAGAGAAAGATGAAGAGAACAGAGCAAAGATAATACTTTAGTGCAAATGTTTGTTGTAATAAAGAAACAGGTGAGAATTACAGATAAAATGTCAGTTGAAATGTATGTGTTTTAAATGTCCCTCGGCAGTGTTGGAGACACTTAACATTTTTTTTATAGCACTGCAACAATAAAAAGAGACCAAGCATGTAAAAAAATGGACCTTCTGTTATCACATATCCCAGTTTAAGAGGCATTTCATTTTAAACTGTGCTATCATACATTAAAAATAAATATATCCAACTATGGGCAAAGATGCCTCAGAACTTTGTATGTCTGCAGTGCCAAAACTGTGGAATAATTGAAACAATGCAGTTACTTTACAAATAATCTCCAGAAACAAGCATTAAGTTGATAGGGGCTTTTACACTACTGGATCTGCACCAGTGCCAGAGGTGCAGATGAGTTGCATCAGTGCAGATCCAGCAGTGTAAAGAGCTGTTAAAGTATTGTGATCTGCTCTATTGTGGCACAGAGCATTATCTGGTTTGTTGGGAACGTAGAGCGGAGTGCATCAGTGCAGGCATTTTTTGCAAGCATGTAAAAAAGGTGTTACACCTGAGCTGGTGCCACTCCCATTCACTAACCCCTCCACTGGAAATGCCCTCAAAACACAGGAAGGTCACTGAAAATGCTGCACAACCACAGCATGTAAACGAAAAGTGCTGCAGTGCTATAGGAGTGGAGCAAACCAATTCAAGATGGCAATGCTCCAGATAAGCTGAAGTGTAAAAGCAGCTACTGATAATGTGTCTAGTTGTGTATTTCCTCCTTTATTGTTTCTCCTTGGTTCTTCTTGAGGAACCACTGAAAAAATAAATCTCTAATTTATTGTATGTACAAAGAATTTTAAATAATAATGTTCACCACAATACCACTGGGATGGCAAACTTCATTATAGTGATCATGGACGCTATGACTCAGGTACATTTTTTTATCCTGATCAGTAAAATGCCAAAGCCACTGCTCTTCTTGAAATGGAGTGTAATATGGGGTAACCTGCTGGACAACAACGGTAATGTCAAATTATTTTATTGAATTTCCACTAGGAACATTGATGTGTGTGCACTATTCGTTTAATTTCATTTTCATTTTTATTTTTATACTCGAAATGTTTATATTAGACAGCATGACAAGCTACATAGTCCTTTTTCACAAGTGACCAGTTATACATAAAGATACATAGTACAGAGCTAACATACTTCCAATAAATACAGAGTACAAAAAATGAACAAAACAAAAAAAAAGGTAAGGCAAGGTTACCATGATTGGAAACCATTGCAGTGTGTGAATTAGTCACATGTTGGTGGAGCCTGGAGCTGAAAGAAGGAATTTTACCAACAAATGTAAAGAAAGGTAAAAGCAAGGGTGTAGGCAGGCTACTCACTGTACACATTTAGTGCAGTTTTGTTGAGTGCCTGTCACAAACCATATGCTTTTCTGTTAACATTTTCATTCTAATCTGTAGTATTTGGGTTAGTGTAGGCAACTGAGGAGTGCCTCTGTTCAAACTTCTGTTGTTTAGGAGACAGATACACTTATAACCTCTTTAGAGATTAGAGGACTCATCTGACAACAATCTGCCTTGTTTGGAAGGGGGTGCCATTTGCAAAGGAGGTGTACATTTTTTTAATGGGGGGGCTGTAACTGTTGGAGATTGTGTACAAAATAGAAATTTCTGGCTACACCCCTGGGTAAAAGGTTGTACCCACAAATGGCCCTGTAGGTCCAGTGCACATCAGTTGTATAGCAGCCTTAGTGGCTCTGACCAGGGTTTGTTATATTAGGCCTGTCTGACACAGAAAATGAGAGGGTAATACTGTTGGTCTTAGAAAGCACCTCAGACATTATTGAGTGTGCTGGCTTGTTAATGTAGTTTTTCTGGTTGTTCTTCAGATTTAGGATCTTTATTCTTTAGGTTTCAGGAGGGTGCTGTATTTTCATGTATTTCTTGGTTAGTTTCGGTACTTCCAAATCTAGGCATCATTACAAAACCTACACAAAGACCTGGGCTTGGCAGACATCTTTTGTTTGGTCATACTTCTCCATTAGTGCTTCTAATGACTTGGTGGCAACATGTGCTATTTGCAAATGGCCAATCAGCAGGGGTAAAAAGAAAGGAGCACTGGGAACTTCAGCACCGAAAAGTCACCTAGACAAATTTATAACATTACTGAGAACTGCAGTCGTGACACTCAAAGAGAAAGTGACAGTGATAGCTCAGTACACTCAGAAGTAACTTCAATAGATGAAAGCAGTGGCAGTCAACACAGCACTACAGAGACACCTCCATTACTTCCTCCCATTTGAAGGACTCCTACTGTTACCAAAAGTGACCATGTGTTCTAAGGCCCCCTTCCTTCAAGGAGACAGCTTACTATCTCAGAAATATAGAAACATAAGGTCAAATATGCCTCTACTCACCTTGTTGCTGTTACAATAACCAAGAAAATTTCAGAAATTATAGCTGTTGATTTGCTACCATATAACGTAGTTGAACATGTAGATTCAGGCAGCTGCTTGAGTGCCTTGAACCTCGATATAGTATACCATTGAGAAAATACTATTCTCAACAGGGGTTCCAGAACTCTACAATGTTGTATGTAAAAATCGAGACAAGTTTTGTGCAGTGCTGTTGCAAGGGTGGTACATCTCACAACAGATATCTGGACAAGATGTCAGCCTGAAACCTTCATGTCTGTCACTACACATTGGGTATGTTTTGATAATTCTTGTGTGGACAGTGAAATGCAGTTTGCTATTCTAAGAATGTTTTATTTTCCATCTGAACATACCTCATTCAGCATCAATGGAGAGCTCCAAAGCCAATAATATAGCAATGGCTCACTTCACAGGAACTGTTAGTTGGCTTTATAGTTGTAGATAATGGGGCCAATGTAAGGAAGGCCTTGAGGAGGGGGGCTTGTTCACATCCATTGCTTTGCACATTGCTTAAATGTAATAGTTCACAGGTTTTCTTGATGAGGACTGGGACAATAAGGCTCTTGTTAGCGCTACAAAGAATATGCACCTACTTCAGTCACTCAAGCAAAGCCCATCTCTTGTTTGTAGAAATACAGCAGGAGCACATTTGCGCAGACTGATCAAGACATTTCTACTCAATGGAATTTGATCTTTTAATATTCCAAAGGCTGCTGGAACAAAAGAAAGTTGTCAGACAATACAGCTTGGAAAATAAAATTGGTGATGCAAATATCTATATTACACCACCACAGTGAGCCATGCCAGCGTTTCTAATTTCACTCCTCCAGCCATTTGAGGAAATCAGGAAATCACCAGAGGTGAGTGAAAACACAGCAACTCTGAGCCAGGTGATAACCCCTAATAAAAATGTTTAATTTCAGATTGAATCTGATTTGGGAAAAGTTAAGACAACCAAGACAGTTCCATGATCACACAGGCTGCCAGTGGTGCTGCTGACACATACAGGTTGCCCCCAGAATACAACAAGATCTAACAAGACGTAGGATCAAAATAGTTGATGAAGATGACAAACTAATGCTTCATTCTGAATACTACATTAAAACAACAATCTTGGGCTCATGATACAAATCAAAGCAACTATTGAGTGATGATAGGCCCTTATCTGCTGACACTGTCTATGTATCTATGTATGTATGATGACACTTCTTTCAAAATAAACAAACAAGAAATAATTAATGAAGTTCATGCTATCATGGAACAGAGTACAACAGCAGCACATTCAAACCTTCTTCACAACTCAGCATCATGTAGTCCATCCTCTAGTGTTGTTGCACGTTCTCCCTCTTCCTCCTCAGCCACTGCAGCAGGATCTTCTTCTTCACCATCATCCAAACATTGCACTGTCCCACAGTCACTTGATTCAGTTTTGTGTCTCTGGAGTTACTTACAAGATGTAATTGTAACTTCTTCTTTATCTACTTCTTCTAACACAGCCTCAGCACAGACCATTGTTGAAATGTACCTGGCAGAGCCCAATATCAACTGGAATGCTGATCCTTAGATATACTGGAAATCCAAAGTATGTGGCCTTCTTTAGTAAATATTGCAATGAAGTACATGAATTGTCCTCTGACTAGCATCTATCAGATGATTGATGCATTTCAGAATGATTGTTTAGTTCAGCTGGTAACATCATTACTGACACTCGATCCTGTTTGACAACAGAAAATGCTGAGCGTTTGATATTTCTGAAAGTCAAAATTCCTTACTGTAATTTCAAATACGATACCTGAATGAAATGTATAGTCTGACCTGGCCCTATCCACTAAACACATTCAAGAATTTATTTTGTGCCTGTGATGAAAATCTTTTGTGAACAGGGTGGGTCTACTACATGAGGCAACAATTAATTGCAGCAAGTCAGATCAGGAGGATGTACTAGGCCAGGCCAGAATTACTTGAATGATTACAATGAGCACAGATACATGAAAAATAACATCAGTGAGTTCTGAGTCCAAATACAGCAAGCAACTGCATTTCATGTCACAAACTTACTTGATGGTTCTAGGTACCACTCTAATCTGAAAGGTCTGTTCTGCTGTCTACACAACTACTACTACTACTTGTTACTTTTTGTTCTCACTACTACTACTTGTTACTTTTTGTTCTCACTAACTGATTAAAAAAATAATATTTTTCCACTGACCTGACTGTACTGTAGAATTACTATTTTAATGTTTTGTACAACGGATGGTTTACCAAAAGCCTAACCCTTGAAACTGAATGCTCTTAGTTTGTATGATATATTTCTCATGTCCTCCATATTTGTCTGTGATTACTTCACAGAGAAAAATGTAAATTTAGTGTGTGTGTGTGTGTGTGTGTGTGTGTGTGTGTGTGTAGTATGCTACTCTGGCTGTAACAACACTACATATCATGTACAGTAACCGGGCTGGATTATTATATTTTAATTTTTACATACTTAAATTACTTGGCACTGGTTGGTAGCAATTGTGGAACTAGGAAGGATATAAAATTGTGTTATCAGGTCTTCAGGTGGCATGTGGCAGGATGAGAATGTCAACATAAAATTAAAATAAAACATTTATTCTTTTCACTCTGTCCTATTCTCTAAACTTTTCTGTCTATCTCTAATTTCTTGTCAGGGTGGCCAACCTGACAATTCTGTTCTATCTGTGCTATACTTTAATCTGTTGTCATTCTAACTATCAAAACTGTCTCATGAAGTTAAAAGCAGATCCCCTTTAAAGCCTCCAGCTATGTAGATTCTGTGGAAGATTTTGAATCTAAGAATCAAGAGTGTTTCCAACACCAGAGCAGATTGCCAGACAGCCCCATTTTAAAGCAAGTCTCTGCAAGACTGAAGATGAGCAAGCAAGCTGTTGCAAGGGAAAAAGAAAACTCTCCTGCAGCTGCTTGTTGTAATCTTACTTGCTGCCTAAAAAAAAACAAAGAGAGTAAATAAAAGTTAAAATAAGGACTGCAGCATTAGTGCAGACTGTTCCTGTGTATAAAGACATGATAAGGGTGTTTGACTTGTTAGTGTGTTGTTCAAATCTATCAAGAAGTGAAGTACAGTATGGGGAGGAAATAGTGCAAAGTTTGCTGACTGCTGAAATGGCAGAGCTGTCATGGGGTGGGGTGGGTGGAGAAATGTAAACATAAAAATGTGTTTAAATACAGTCCTCTATAAACAAGTTTGCTTTTTCTTGGTTACTTTACCTGAAATGGTGGCAGGTAGCAAAGATGGCTTCTATAGAGCTGGTAGCCCAGAAAATGGCTGCTAATATAGAAGTGGTGGTGATGTCATTAAAAGGGAGGGGCTAAAATGTCCTTGATGATGCTTTCACCACCAATTAAGGTTCCTCTAAGTTAAAATGAGTACCTACAGAGTATTGCTAATATTATGTTGAAAAAAAGACACCATAAGCTTTAGATTTAGAGAAACTGAAGCCTATCTTAAGTTCCAGAGAAGAGAAATAAGGTTTTTGGTATAATTGATAGTCACATGTCAATGATGTCATGATATTTGTGCTATATTAACCTCCCCACCAGGAGGCTAATTCAGGTGTGTTGGTCAGTTTCTTCTGACCAAGCAGGAGAGGAGGTGTGAGTGCCTACACACCAGAGTGGGAAGAAATACTGAATATACAGAAACGAGCAGGGAGTCTGAGGAAAGACTAGCCTGATTATTTTGTTTTGTTTTTATTTGTTGTTATTTTGTGTGAAAGTTTAAACACCCATTTATTTACTGTAAATATTTTTTGAACAGTTAATTTTTATCATTTTTTGGAAAATAAAATGATAAATGCTACCCAAGCATTTTTTATGCACTTGATTTAAGGACTGGTGTCTGTTATTGAACCCACACGCTTACACTGGTGTCAGAAGTGGGATTCAACCTGGTGCATCGAGGCTGCTTGGGAGGCGTACCAGGGGGTGTTGCAGCATAAACACCCTAGCAGATGCAAGAGAGTGAACAGTCAGATCAAAGTGTACTGCATCTCACAAGGTCAGTGAGAAGGAAGACTGGAGAGACCTTGTTACCAGGATTGAACCCTGAGACACGACCCAAAATGAAGAAAGCTGAGGATGAAGAAGAGGGCTGGCTGCAACACCAAAGCCATAAGCCAGACAGGTATCTCCAACACCTGATGACCCTAATGAACTGTTAAAGTGGCTGGTGTATGCGCCAGCTTGAGATGGAGAACCAGAGGGAGGAAGACCGAAGACAGAGGGACGAGGACCGAAGACTACAGGCGGAGGAAAGAAGAAGACAGGACCAGAAATGGAATGACACCTTGAAGGCCATCCAAGAGATGTCACAAGCACAGGCAGAACGAACTGTGCCCAAAGACATTAAGCTAACCAAATTAATGGAAAGTGATGACATCGAAGCGTATCTCACTACCTTCGAGAGGGTGGCTCAGACTTGCAACTTGCCCCAGGACCAGTGGGTAATAAGATTGGTACCCTACTTGTCTGGGAGGGCACAGTTGGTATACAGCCAACTGAGTGTGACAGATGCTGCCACCTATGCCAAAGTGAAAGAAGAAATATTGCGGAGATATAACATCAGCACAGAAACATATCGTCAGCGGTTCCGTTCACATAAGATGTTCAATTATGACACTCCCAGGGAGACCTATGCAAGTTTAAGGGATTATTGTGCTAAATGGTTGCAACCAACTATCAAAACTGTTGACCAGATCATGGAACTCATCACCATTGAGCAGTTTATCCAGGTTTTGGCTTTTGATGTTCAAGTCTGGGTGAAAGAGCACAAGCCTGAAACAGCAGAGGAGACCATAAAATTGGCTGAGGATTACCTAGCTGCCAGGACTTCCCGACCCAGAGGACAGCAAGGTAACTAAGGAACTTCTGCAACACCGTAAGACCTTTTATTCTCAAAATATGCAGACCCAGAATCAGAGACAATATGCAAGAAGGGATAGAATGGGTAGAACTCGTGTTCAGAACTGATTTGCCACGGCTGCCTTGGGAAAGGTCATATTGTAAGAAACTGTCCCAATAAAAGACAGGAGCCGACATATCTGGCTCTAGCAAACATTGGCTATGTTGAGACAGTGGGTATTGGTGATCAACAGACCTTGGATTACTAGACTCTGGGAGCAGACAAACCCTGATAAGAGCTGACCTAGCCCCTGATTGTACAATAAACCAACAGGACACCACTGTTCGATGTGTCCATGGTGATATCCACCAGTATCACACTGCCCATATTGACTTAAAAATAAATAATACTTGTTGTAAAGTGCTTGTCGGTCTGGTACCTAGATTACCAGTCCCTGTCATCATTGGGCAAGATTTTCCCACCTTTGCTACCTTGATGAGTAACCATCAGACATTTACAGAGCCAGTTAATGTGGTTACTAGAGCCCAAGCAAAAGTCCAACTAGACTCTGTGTTTCCTTTTGAAGATGACTATTTTGAGACTGTGGGCAGAAGGAAAAGTCTCGAAAGGAAAGAAGAAAGGAGAAAAGATGTGGAGAGAACAGCATACTGCTGAATATTAAACAGGTTACCAGGATTATCTAGTAAAACTTCTATGAGGAGCAATTAGCAGATGAGTCATTGCAACCTTTATTTTACAGGTGTCTACAGGAAAACAAGGACAATCATATTTTATACAGAAAAATAAAATGTTGTATAGAATTGCTGTAGATGTAAAAATGGTTCTGAGACTGAACAACTGATGGTGCCCCACAAGTACAGAGAGCAGGTGATGTTCCTAGCTCATGACATTCCCATGGCTGGCCATGAGGGAAGGGACAAGACTGTTCAAAGAATCCTGTCTAGGTTTTCTTGGCCAGGTATCCACCAAGATGTAGCTGCTTA
The DNA here is from genome assembly GCA_016271365.2 of Neoceratodus forsteri. Classification (NCBI taxonomy): domain Eukaryota; kingdom Metazoa; phylum Chordata; order Ceratodontiformes; family Ceratodontidae; genus Neoceratodus; species Neoceratodus forsteri. The sequence continues at coordinate 98,188,470 of CM028132.1, read as the reverse complement.
CTGTAGAACTTGTGCACAATGTCAGCTGGTAGCACAAGGGGTTAAAAAAGACCTGGTACCTTTGCAGCCCATTCCATATGTTACGACACCTTTCGATCGAGTAGCAATGGATGTGGTAGGGCCTTTGCTTAAAAGCTCAAAGGGCAATCAGTATATCCTGGTTATCTGTGATTATGCTACCCGGTACCCTGAGGCTATCCCTATGAGGACGGTAACAGCTCCTCGAGTGGCCAAAGAACTGGCAAAGATATTCAGCAGGATGGGGATTCCCAGGGAGATATTGACAGATCGTGGCAGTAATTTTACCTCGGTCATGTTAACTGAATTATACAGATTGTTGGGGGTGACAGCACTCAGAACCTCACCTTACCATCCACAAACGGATGGATTAGTGGAACGCTTTAATAAAACTCTGAAGAAAATGCTCCAGAAGTATGTAAATGAGGAGGGTAGAGACTGGGACAAATTTCTCCCCTACCTTTTGTTTGCATATAGGGAGGTGCCCCAAGCCACCACGGGATTTTCACCATTCTCCTTGTTATATGGGCGCAATCCAAGAGGACCATTAGATGTGGTCAGGGAACACTGGGAAGTTGGAAAAACTGTTGGGCATACCAATGTTATTGATTACATGTTGTCACTCAGAAAACGGTTAATAAAATATGTAACTCTGGCCCACGAGAATGTGGACCAGAAACAGCAGGCCCAAAAGCCCGGTATGATATGGGACTTAAGAATAAACAGTTTGTACCTGGGGAGAAAGTACTATTGTTGTTGCCCACCACCGAGAATAAGTTGATGCTGGTGGCAAGGTCCCTATGTCATTGTCCGACAAACAGGCGTAGTAAATTAGATAGAGATGCCAGGACACAGACCACAAAAACGAGTGTACCATGTTAATTTGTTAAGGAAATGGGAGGAGAAATCAAAACTGATGTAATTTGCTACATACAGCCAGAACAAGACAAAACAGAGCTGGATATAGCATATGATCATCTAGATCCATTGTATAAAGAAACACCCATTCAGATCAACCCAGACTTAACACCAGCACAGCGCCAAGAGATTGATGGTCTCTTAACCTATTACAAAAGTACATTTACTAAAGCCCCGGGAAGAGCAAAGGGGGTGGTCCATGAAATCAAACTATCACAGACCAGGCCCATACACCAGAAACCATAGGCTTCCTGAAAAGGTTAGACAGGAGGTAGTGGAGGAAGTAAAAGGATGGAGCAAGCCAAGGTTATTGTACCATCACGAAGTCCATGGTCATCACCCTGGTAGTAGTTAATAAGAAAGAAGGTGGAGTGAGGTTATGCCTGGATTTTAGACGACAAATGCTGTTTCAGAGTTTGATGGGTACCCCATGCCACGGATAGATGATTTGTTGGACCAAATCGGATCTGCTCAGTACATCAGTACCCTTGATTTAACAAAAGGGTACTGGCAGATCCCCTTGGCACCTCAGGCACAAGAAATAACAGCTCTGCACACCACTTGGTTTATACCACTTTACAACAATGCCATTTGGATTGCATGGGGCTCCTGCTACCTTTCAAAGATACATGGATCATGTATTGAGGCCCCATAAACCATATAGTGCAGCATATCTGGATGATGTGGTGATCTACAGTCCAGATTGGGAAACCCATTTGGTACACTTGAGTGCAGTCATCCAAAGCCTTAAAGATGCTGGTTTGACTATTAACCCAGCCAAGTGTGCCATTGCAAAAACTGAAACCCGTTATCTTGGTTTCATTATTGGAAATGGAACCATAAAACCTGAAATCACCAAGGTGGAAGCTGTGGCAAACAGTCCTGTGCCTAGTACAAAAAAACATGTACGTTCATTCTTAGGCCTGGCCAGTTACTATCGCCGGTTTATTCCGGATTTCTCTACCATTGCCACCCCCCTTACAAACCTCACTAAGAATTGTTTTCCCACCAAAGTTAAATGGACAGCCGACTGTGACAAGGCTTTTAGACAAATAAAGGCAATTTTATGCTCTGCACCAGTTCTTCACAGTCCAGATTTCTCCAGACCTTTTGAGGTTCAGACAGATGCCTCTGACACAGGCATTGGAGCAGTTCTTACACAGCAGGACAAACATGGAGAGCATCCCATCCTTTTTCTAAGTAGGAAGCTCCATGAAAGGGAAAGGAGGTACTCAACGGTAGAAAAAGAGTGCCTGGCCATGAAATGGGCCATCGAGGCTTTAAAATACTATCTTTGGGGGAATGAGTTCACAATAGTGACAGATCACAATCCACTGTGTTGGCTGAACCTCATGAAAGATAAAAACATGAGAATCATGAGGTGGTATCTGTCTCTACAGCCCTATAAATTTACGGTGACACATAGGGCAGGGTCCCAGCATAAAAATGTGGATTTCTTGTCCAGGTTTGGTGCAGACAACACTGTTTCAGGAAATGTTTGATGTTCTGTATAATGTTGTCTGATTGTTACAAACTGTAAAATGTATGCCTCAGTTTGTATTTGTACACACCTCAGGGAATAGTAGTTAATTGAAACAATATTGTTTGGATATATAATTACCTAAATTACCTTTTGGTATTTGTTCCATTTGTTTAAGGGTCCCTGAGGGAACTTCTGGAGTGGTGGCGGAAGTTCCAACCCTTCCTAGGGTTATAGGACTGGGCATCATACTAATGTTGCCCTCTTGAATGGGGAGGAATGTGGCAGGATGAGAATGTCAACATAAAATTAAAATAAAACATTTATTCTTTTCACTCTGTCCTATTCTCTTAAACTTTTCTGTCTATCTTAATTTCTTGTCAGGGTGGCCAACCTGACAATTCTGTTCTATCTGTGCTGTACCTTTAATCTGTTGTCATTCTAACTATCAAAACTGTCTCATGAAGTTAAAAGCAGATCCCCTTTAAAGCCTCCAGCTATGTAGATTCTGTGGAAGATTTTGAATCCCCCAAGAATCAAGAGTGTTTCCAACACCAGAGCAGATTGCCAGACAGCCCCATTTTAAAGCAAGTCTCTGCAAGACTGGAAGATGAGCAAGCAAGCTGTTGCAAGGGAAAAAGAAAACTTTCCCTGCAGCTGCTTGCTGTAAATCTCACTTTGCTGCCTAAAAAAAAAACAAAGAGAGTAAATAAAAAGTTAAAATAAGGACTGCAGCATTAGTGCAGACTGTTCCTGTGTATAAAGACATGATAAGGTGTGTTTGACTTGTTAGTGTGTTGTTCAAATCTATCAAGAAGTGAAGTACAGTATGGGGAGTGAAATAGTGCAAAGTTTGCTGACTGCTGAAATGGCAGAGCTGCCATGGGGGTGGGGGTGGAGAAATGTAAAACATAAAAATGTGTTTAAATACAGTCCTCTATAAACAAGTTTGCTTTTCTTGGTTACTTTACCTGAAATGGTGGCAGGTAGCAAAAGATGGCTTCTATAGAGCTGGTAGCCCAGAAAATGGCTGCTAATATAGAAGTGGTGTGGTGATGTCATTAAAAAGGGAGGGGCTAAAAAGGTCCTTGATGATGCTTTCACCACCAATTAAGGTTCCTCTAAGTTAAAATGAGTACCTACAGAGTATTGCTAATATTATGTTGAAAAAAGACACCATAAGCTTTAGATTTAGAGAAACTGAAGCTATCTTAAGTTCCAGAGAAGAGAAATAAGGTTTTGGGTATAATTGATAGTCACATGTCAATGATGTCATGATATTTGTGCTATATTAACCTCCCACCAGGAGGCTAATTCAGGTGTGTTGGCAGTTTCTTCTGACCAAGAGGAGAGGAGGTGTGAGTGCCTCACACCAGAGTGGGAAGAAATACTGAATATACAGAAACGAGCAGGGAGTCTGAGGAAAGACTAGCCTGATTATTTTGTTTTGTTTTATTTGTTGTTATTTTGGTGTGAAAGTTTAAACACCCATTTATTTACTGTAAATATTTTTTTGAACAGTTAATTTTTATCATTTTTTGGAAAATAAAATGATAAATGCTACCCAAGCATTTTTTATGCACTTGATTTAAGGACTGGTGTCTGTTATTGAACCCACACGCTTACATGGCAGTGTCAATCTTTATTTTATTACTGCTCTGCACTTGACAGATGTGATGTGACTGGCTGCCTGGGTGGTGATCGGTTTAGGTCTTTCATTTCTTGTTTAATAAATGTATTGCATGTTGATCAGTAGAAGAAGTCATTTACAGCATTACCACCTGTTGGTCCGGGTAGTGTACCATACCACAGTACATCGAGACATGCAATGCAGTTGCATCATTCACATGGGTAGGCTATTACTGCTGCTCATTTTAATTATTCATTACTTTGACCTGGTTTGCTCTAACTGGAACATCCAGCAAAATAATACCCACACAGCAGCATTAATAAGAAAATATCTTAGCTGCCTGGGTGCTTGGTATTGCTTTGTGGTACAATAGTACTTGCATCTGTGTCTGTGTGTCTCTCTCTCTCTCTCTCTCTCTCTCCTCCCTTTCTTCTTTTCCTCATATCATGGGCCTAAGCAGGATGTGCCACCACTACAGGTCAGCCATGAAGCAGCTAGTTGTTGTTACTCTTTTATTTAGCAGTTTTACTGTAATTGTTATACAAATAAAGCATTAAATTATTACCTTTGGGCCTCTGTGTTAAATATGACTGACTTTGGTCACTTTTAAACATTTTATTGCATTTTTTTCAAATATTTATAAATAATCAGAACTAATCAGAACACATCAGGACTCCACCATGTTCCAGTTCTTATTTAACAATGGTCAGAACTTCACCAAGTTCTCCTAGCCCTACTTTTGAGGACCTAAGGAAGAAATTCCAAATACAGAAATATTATTCCTATTATTTCTTACAATTACAAGATGTACTTTCAGGCAATATTTTAGCAGCAGATTATAACGCTGAGGAGAACCAAGACTGGGAGCAACTATTGAAGGTTGCTCACCTTAGTAAAGGGCCAGTTGCATCTATAAAATAATATCATCAGGGAGTTATCCTTACTTATCCTGCTAAACAAAAATGGGAAAAGAGTTTTAGCTGCTACAGGTGCAATATACATAGGAATACATTGTCAGGATTACAGAAATGGTTCTTAATAGCATTTACACGTTCTGAAGGTAGTAAGCATTGTTAACAGCTGAGACTTAAATGATGCAATAGAGTCACACTTTCTTAACATGTTGGTCATGTCTTTACAGCATTAAGTAAATCTAAATGAGAAGGAATTTTGACCCAAGGAGATGTACCTGCAAGGTAGTACCAGAGAATGAATTGTCCCACCTCTGGTGGCATATTTATTGTCTATGTAGTGGAACATGGATTTCGTGCCAGGGGAGAGCAGACAAAGAAAAGCTTTTTTACCTAGTACCAATGTATGATATAATACTCTCAAGTTGAGGTTTAGCCAGTCCAGCTTGCTATAGAGGATACAGGTATGAGTGTCCAGTTGGAGCTCTAGTGCAAAGCAGCAGGCTGTATTCACTAGACACCTGAGCCAGGATAGCATGCTGTCACTTGTAGACCCGTAGACCACAATGCCATAAACAATGGAGCTTAAGCCAAAGCACTGGACAAGGAGTTTTCTTATCCCTAGTAGGAAGTTCCTTTTATGCCATTAGAGGAATCCAAGTCTGGAATTAATGACCTTGACTAATCTGTTGATGTGGTAAGCAAAGGACAAGGTACCATTCAGAATCAGGCTAAGGTATTTAAAGTTTTTGGCCTGCCTATGGGTAACACCAGAAGCAGTAGTAATGGTTGTCAGAAACCCACTCAGCAGGTCAGCCCTTTACTCCCAAAGTGCCAACCTCTGAGCGCAGTCTTGTGTACAGTTAACAGAAACAGGGTAACCCTTTTGTCTGTTTTGGAGGTTCGAATCAACCTTTGGTCTCAAGTCTTGGAGGGATTCAAACTGTGAACCTCTTGTTAGCATACCCAATGCACAGGCTCAGATATTTCTGTCTTTGGGGGGCCAGATATCTTTGCCTATGGGCACCTAATCAGATGTACAGAAATGAACCCTTAAAAACTGTGATAAAAGACCTCAGATTTAAAACGCTTACCTTTTTCCAGTTTGGTTTCACCATTCAAGCTTATGTACAGTGTCTGCATAACCATATATACTCCATTTGTAAAAGAAAAGAAATCAAAGACAGACTAAGTAGGCTCTAAAAATAGAATTTTACTAAAACAGATAAAAAATACCTAAAACATAAAATATGGAACTATTATCACAAGAACCATACAATCTTTTAAAAGAACAAGGTTTTAACAGTGCAATTCCTACTACAGTACTAAGATTTGTCTCTCTCTCTCTCTCTAAATACCTGCTTAAAATGCTCAAAGATGTTTCTTTGTCAGAGTCTAGAAAGAAGTGTGTCTCTGAAGGAAAACAGAATATTGTTTAAAACAAACTGTCTTGGCCAACCCTTTGTGTGAGGTCACCTGGCTCCTCACAGTCAGAATATATAAAAATATCTATACAAAACAGGATGTTTTTTCAAAGTATTAAATTCTGTAATCCTTAGCAAAACTCATTTTCTTTTCAAATGACATTTCTTTGATATTATGATCTGTTTCTCCTTTCCAGGACATCAAAGCATCTTTTATGACTTTGCACTAAAACGTCACAACCTGCTCTTCTTCCTCTAAGCGTTATAAAGTTTATGACTTTCCCTCTTAGCAACAACAGCTATAATTAACTTAGTTACAGTCTGTAATTAGCTTCTGGCCTTCCAGGTAACACTTTGCATCTAAAACCTGTGTGTGTGTGTGTGTGTGTGTGTGTGTGTGTGTGTGTGTATGTGTTACTCACACGCTGTTTCAACATTTGATCAAGAGAGACAGTCCTTAACCCATTTTTATATTACAAAAATGATACAGTGATCAGATTAAGAACTAGCTGTCCAAGTGTCACAATGGTTAGTGTAGGGAGAGGTCAGTTTTGTTCTATGTGCCAAACAGCATGCATTTTGTCTTTCATTTCATTCATAACCAGAAGGTTTTGGTGAACTAGACTTGAAAATAATTAAAGTCTCAGTTGATTAGGGTTTTCTTTCACTTGAGAAGATTACTGACTCATCAGAATAAAGGATTATATTGGTGGATTTACAGACAATGGGTGGGAGTTCAGGAATAGGCTAAACAACAGTGGCCAAAGCATGCAGCCCTGTGGGACCCCTACTGATACAGACATGTCATCAGAGACTGCATTTCTACATCTTACACTTGTGACATGCAAGACAAGTAATCTTTAAACCAACAGGCTGCATCTGAGGACAGGTCCAATGAAAGATTTTCTGGCTAGAAGTGCATGATTGACAAGATCAAAGGCCTTGGTTATGTCGATAAAAATGTTACCTGTCTATACGCCTCAATACATTCACCATAAATTAATTCACTGACCAGGAGTAGAACAGTCATTGTACTGAAGTGTTTCACAAAACCATACCATTCTTTGGCTTGTAGCTCATGTTTGCTTTGGAAGTCTATCAGTAGTCATTCACTGTCCTCTCAAGCAGCTTAGATAATGGGGGAGGACAGACATAGATTGATATTTGGTGGGCAGGCTGGCATCACCACCCTTGAAAAAAAGGGACAATGCACGCCCTTTACCATGTATCCAGAAATCTATCTTTGCTCAGAGACAGGTCAAAGACTAGCTGCACATGGTAGGTGACTTTCCTAAGTCCATACTTGAAGTGATTCATGTCAGTGTTATCAGGGTCCAATCTGGTCTTAATTTTGAGGCTGGACAGGTAGCATAAACATCTTCCCAGGTAAGGCTTCTGAAGCTGAACTTGGGAAAGTGTTGGTCTAGGGATAGAATCCCAAGTGGGACAGTGAGGGTGCAGTGGTCTGATATATACACACCAAGAGGTCACCGAAGGTTTTGTTGTAGGTGTCAGCAATGCAGGTTGTCACCGTCTATAGCAGAACCCACAAGGGTGAGAGTGCTAGGCAGGAACTTTTTTGAGTTCACAATGAGCTCATTAGTTTTGCTGCAGAGTTTTTTTTGAGGTGATTAAATACTTTTTTTCAAAGGGGGGTTAAATAGCTGGCTTTGACTTTCCTAATCCATACTTTTATAGAGTTGTACAACTCTTTCTATTTGTGGAGGTACTTTTAGTGGTCCAACTATTTGTAACGATTACAGGCTCTGTCCCACTCTCACATCATAGACTTTATAACAACAGTGTACCATTCCTGTGAGGCTCCTTCCATGATGATTTGCTTTTGGGAGTAATAATACCATAGATCCTGTTGAACTGTAGAATGAAGTATTCAAGGGCTGTGTTAACATCCCATGTTTGGTTTAAGAATATCTAATCAGCTTGTTGCAAGGGTCTTGAAATTATGGGAGTTGTGTGTACTGAACACACAGGCAGTCACAGTGAATTGTTTACTTTACAAGCTATTGCAGATCATCTACAGGTGACAGGTGAGTGATCACTTAAAAAGTCTGATAGAACATCACTAGAGATTATTTATTTATTTGAAAAGTTTTGCCTGGAAAAGCATACTGAGTTACAATAGCTCATTTCCAGATGTGTCCTGGGGGAAAGGGGAAGAAGGATACAACAATTCAAATACAGAATAGGTAGGAATAATCTTAGTGGAAGTTTTACAGAAAAACAGTAAGGTGGTTACATAACATTTTAGATATGCATTCAGTAAATTCCATCATGTGTGGACTAGGTATGACTAACCAATTTACACATACACGTATATAAGCATAATTTCCATATTATGTACATTTACCTATTTACATATACACACGTATATTTAAAGTGCATTGCCCTAAACATAATCACTCAGAAGGGAATTCATAAGCATATGTACACAGCAGTTCCATACAGTTGTACTTTACTTTAACACTTGGGGTATAAATGAGGACTTAGCCAAAACTAAGGTGGCAGGGGCAGGTTGTGAGGACTTGGTTAGATTAAGGTGATGGGAAGGAGTACAGTAGCCAGATAGGCCCTTCGGGATGCAAGAATCGCACAAGGGGAATGGCAAGGGGTAGTTAGAGAACTGGTGATTTGGGAGGAGATGGGCAGCTGGATGGGCCTGCCCCCCCCCCCTTCATGATGCAAGAACCCCTCAAGGGGATTGGCAGAAGGTAGTTAGGGAGAGAATTGGTGGATATCAACAATGGCACATAGGACACGTAGAGAGGCAGGTGATGTGGATTACTGTTGGGTATGGATGTTAAGGAAGGGGTAGTGATGTTAGGAATGGGAGGAACAGAGAGTAAACAAGAAGGGGGAGGGAAGGTCAGGTGCAGGTACAGTAGGGAGATATGTAGTGTCAAAGTAGGTGGGATAGTGAACAGGTACACGGGGCAGAGTGGATGTCTAAGGGGAGGGAGTTCCAGGTGTTTGGAAAGTGATAGGAGAAGGTGGCTCTTCCAGAAGTGGAAGACTGGGAGGGGAGGGCAAGGGTCCTATGGGTGGTGTTCCAGAATGAGTAGAGGGGAGTAGGAGGGAGGGAGTGGAGGTAGGGAGGCAGAGAGCTGAGCCAGTACTTTCCAATTAAAGAAGCACTATAAGCAAGGTGTCTGGCACTAAGAGAGGGGAAGAAGAGAAGGAGGTGTAACGGTCATAGCGGTGGGTCGAGGTGGACAGTCAAGGTCAAAACTGCAGAAGGAATTGAATAGTGTCCAGTCTGGTGAGGGTAGATTTGGGGGCAATACTATAGATGTCTCCAAAGTCAAAGAAAGGGAGAATCATCTTCTGAATGATCTCTGGCAGGCCAGAGGGGAAGGCAGCAACGGTGTCTATAAAGAGCACCGAGTCTGGGAAGTAGCTTTTGTGACAGCATCCACATGCCCAGCAAAGTCGAGGTTCTTGTCGATGCCATAGCCTCGGTATTTGAAGGATTACTTTATCAATAGGACTGACCAGGATCCAGTCAAGAAGTGTAGCCATACCAGTTTTATAATTTACTCATATGGGTTTCTTAATTACTTTAGTAAGGAAGACATTTGCCAATTTGTCTCTGTAGTCATCGTTTTAGTTTGCAAGCCAATTGCAATTAAAGTCACCTACCACAATGTTTTCATGCTGTGGTATCAGATCTGAGACTGCATGTATGAAGCAGTCAGTGTTTTTTGAAACATTTCCATGTGGAACGTTGACTACAAGGGGTTTATGTTTTCCACCCCCATGTCCAGACTTTAAATTAAGAGCAAGTAGCTCACAGTCAGTTGGTTCCAAGCTAAGTAGGAGCCTGTTAGGCTCTAAAGTAGGACTTAATATCAGCCAGTAATCCCTCCCTTTCTTAGAGCCCTGTCTTCTCTCAGAAGTGTATTGAGTCAATTTCTTTTAATAAATCATGGAGGATGGTGTGGTACCCGAGACTGAGGAAGGCAGATGTGATTCCCCTTCACAAAGTGGGTCCAAGACAGAGGCAGGAAACTACAGACCTGTCAGTCTGACCTCTGTGGTAGGGAAAGTGATGGAGTCACTTCTGAAGGAAAGAATAGTCAAGTATCTAGGGGCCAGTGGAGCACAGGACCCAAGGCAGCATGGGTTCACAGTGGGAAGGTCATGTCAGACGAATCTAATAGATTTCTTTGACTGGGTGACCAAAGTAGTAGACCAGGGAGGGGCTGTGGACATGGCCTACCTAGACTTTAGCAAGGCATTTGACACAGTCCCACACAAGGTTAATAGTCAATAACCAGCCTGGGAGTGGGTCCCAGGGTGGTAGCCTGGGTAAAACATTGGCTGGACAACAGGACACAGAAGGTAATTGTAAATGGAGTCCATTCTGAAGAAAGGGGGGTTACTAGTGGGGTACCGCAGGGTTCAGTATTGGGTCCAGTCCTTTTTAATGTCTTCATCAGTGACATTGCAGAGGGACTGGAAGGAAAAGTATGCCTTTTTGCAGATGACACAAAAATCTGCAACAGGGTTGATACACAAGGAGGCGTGGAAAGGATGAAAAGGGACTTGGCAAGGTTGGAGGAATGGTCAGAAGTATGGCAGCTAGGATTCAATGCAAAGAAGTGCAAAATAATGCACCTGGGAAACAAGAACCCAGGGGAAGAATACACAATGGGTGGGAGGTAGTAACAACAACAAAAAGGAAAGGGACCTAGGGGTAATCATATCAGATGACCTTAAGGTTAGCAAGCAATGTGAGAAGGCAGTAGGGAGGGCTGGGGGTATACTGGGATGTATAGGGAGAGGCATCAGCAGCAGAAAACAGGAAGTTGTTATCCCTCTGTACAGACAGTTGGTGAGACCCCATCTGGAGTACTGTGTCCAGTTCTGGAGACCCCATCTCTGCAAGGACATAGACAGGATAGAGGCAGTCCAGAGGAGGGCAACTAAAATGGTGCAGGGTCTGCAAAAGAAGCTGTATGAGGAGAGACTAAAGGAGCTTAATATGTATACCCTTGAGGAAAGAAGGGAGAGGGGGACATGATAGAAACTTTTAAGTACCTCAGTGGAATCAACAAAGTCCAAGAGGGTAGCATTTTTCAGAAAAGAGACTTGCAAGAACAAGGGACACAATTTAAAGATAGAAGGAGGGCGTTCAGGGCAATGGAGGAAGTATTATTTCACAGAGAGGGTAGTGGATGCTTGGAACAGCCTTCCTGAGGAGGTTGGGGTCTAAAACTGTGGGAGAATTCAAGAATGCATGGGACAGACATAAGGCAATTCGTGTGGGGGTAGGAAGAACTAGGCTGTTGGTTAACTAGATCTCGGCCTATCCTGTAGGAGGAAATGGGCAGACTAGATGGGCTTAGGTCCCTATCTGCCATCAAAGTCTATGTTTCTATGTTTCTTTGTTTCTATGTTTCTATGTTTCATGTTTCGTCTCTGTCAGTGATTTTGCTGGTGTTTACAATTGTCAAGCTTGGGCATTAGCCCCTCCCCCCCAGTTGCCATGACCAATGTTAAGTTAAACCCTGTAGAATGAATGGTAGATGTGATGATGGGCTCTGGTTGGGATGTCCATTACCTGCCATGACATGCAGTAGTAGCAACACTGGTGCAGTTTAAAGGAGCTAGTGTAGTCTTTTCTAGTGAATTTGTCTTTCCTAGACACTACACAAAATTGTAAGTGTATTCTCAGCTGGGCCCTTGAAGACTGGGGAAGATGGGGAGCATAGTAATGTAACACTGCATAGCTGGTTTGGATTTAATATGGTCCTTGTATGAGACTAGGGGCTAGTGGCAAACTGCATAAGGCCAGGATGAGTGATGTTGTAACCAGTATGCAATGTTTCTTTGGATGTTTAACATTAGGCTCTCACTCCACCATTCTCCCCCTGCCCCCAGGGGACCTGATTTGCTAACCAGCCTCCCATGCAGTAACAAATCAAAGCCCTTGCTGAAGTCCAAGTACAGGACATCCACCGCCTGGCCCCTGACTATTTCCCTTGTTGCCCAGTCATAGTCAACCAGGCTTGTCTGGCAGGAGCTGCCTGAGACAAACCCATGTTGCCTGCTCTCCTGAAGTCAGTTCTTCTCCAGAAAGGCTACCAACCTCTCCTTGAGGATAGTCTCCATCAACTTCCCCACGATGGAGGTGAGGCTGACTGGCCTATAGTTCTATGGCTCATCCTTGGGCCCACCTTTATGGATGGGCACCATATGCACCATCTTCCAGTCCTGGGATATGCAACCAGTTGTCAGGGAGGTGTTACATCTGTCAGTGGCTCTGCCAGGATTTCTCTCATCTCACTCAAAACCCTGGGGTGGATGCCGTCAGGTCCTGGTGCCTTGTCCACCCTCAGGGCTCTAAGACGGGCTGGCAGTATTACCTAGAGATTAGAGCACTAAGCCGTGAATGAACCTGTTGCATCAAGCAGACCTGGATTTGACTCCAACAACCTCTACTTTCATACTATGTGACTCTGAGCAAGTTATTTAACCACCCAGTGCTCCCAGCTCACCTCTGAAAACAGGCACTTGTGCCTAGTGGGCCTTAACTGGTTACCAAAGAATTAAAAAATAAATAAAATAAGACCTTCTAGCACTCTGCTCTGGGATATCTTCCTCTGTAAATTCTGCCCCCACGATGCCGCTGCTCCTCCCTATGGCAATGGCCCCTGCTTCTCCTTGGTAAATGCAGAGCAGAAGTAGTCACTGAGCACTTCTACCTGTTCCACCCCATTCTCCACCCACTCCTCATCAATCTTGATCCTAACAATTTGACCTCACAGGTTCTTTTCTCTCGTATGTACCTGAAGAAATCCTTCTCCCCCTCTCCTATACCTTGAGCAAGCCTACATTTTCTTGCCTACTTGGCTACCCATACCAATCTGTTCACCTCCTTGATTTCTTCCTGTACTGCTCCATATCCTCCTCCATTTTGGATCTCATGTACTTCTTGAAGGTGGTCCCTTTTTCCTTAACTTTTCCTAACACCTCTCTGCTTAGCCAGCTTGGCTTCGTTTTCCTGGTCTTCTTGCTTTGGAGCTTTGAACATTAGTATGTTGCTCTGTTAACCCAGCTTTGATGATCCCCATTTCCTGATTTGCATCCATGTGTGGTTGAATTCTGGCAATGTGCACCTCAGTATGCTCCCCATTCCTTAAAAGTCTGCCCCGAAATCTATCACCTTAGTCCTTGTACTGACTATCTCCTTACCCATCCCAAGTGAGAACCACACTGAATTGTGGTCACTCCCTGTCAGGATTCCCCACTTCTAACCCCTGCACGTTCTCCCATTCATTAGCACCAGGTCCAGTATTGTTCCTTTCCTGGTTGGTTCCCCTACCAACTGTATCAAAAAGCTGTCCAGGAAAGCATCCAGGAGGAGCTGCTACCTGCTGTTTGAGGTAGCTGGGGTAGTCCACTCCACTCCTGGCAGATTGAAGCCCCCCATTATCATGGTGTGGCCCTTTGAACAGACCCTCCTTATCTGTTCACCCAGTTCCCTATCAATTTCTTCACTTTGTGCGGGTGGTCTGTACACCACCCCAAGCCTCACCCTCCTTCCTTTTGGGTCCTGTTGCTGTATCCATAAGGCCTCCATTCTGCCCTCCTGCCCTCATCCCTGCTGCACATTATTGCTCCTTCACATATTCTGCCACACCCCACTTTACCCCCACCCCTATCCTTACACACAGTTTTAACTTGGGATCACCAGGTCCCAGTCATGGTACTGGGTGGCCCACGTTTCAATTATGGCAGCCATGTCCACTTCTCCTTCTGCCAACATTGCCTGTAACTCTGCAACCTTGTTTCCCAGGCTCCTTGCATTCAAGGAGACCACCTCAAATGTGTTCCTTCCCTTCCTCTCCCTCCCTCTCTAGCCCACTCCTACTGCTCCCTTTCTTGAGTTTGAGTTCCCCTTTTCCTTTTCCCCTTATTTGGGGAGGCCTATTGGCCTCCCCCTGTCTTGAGATTTACTAGGCCATCCAACCTACTGCCTCCCCCTCTTAGTTTAACAGAACCTTGTAGCTATATACTCCCCAGCTTCTGCTTCATGGTGCCTGTGCCTCTCTACTCAAGTGTAGCCTGTCAAGGGCATACATGTTCTTGTTCTCGCATGTAGTGCCCCAGTCTCCCACCAAACCACACCCCTGGACTGACACCATGCCCCAACCATGTTTTGAACTCCTTAATCTGCTGCTTCCTGGCTGTGCTGACCCTGAGCACTGGGAGAACTTCCAAGAAAGCAACAGATTTCCTAGCACCTCCCATAGTTTCCCACCTCTGAACCTCTCTTGCATCTCCTCAGCTGTGTCCCCTGCCAGATCATTTGTGCCAGGTGTATCACTATATGCGGTTTCTCCCTTTCTTCTCCACACACTTAAGAAGAAACTGTTTTACCTTTCCTGCTGTCATGACTCGCAAGCACTGTACCCCATGTGTCCCTTTCTGGTGTTCTTGCCTCCCCATCTCACCCCCTAAGAATAGAATCCCCCAAAATTATGACTCTCCTTCTCCTTCATGGTCCCCTCTTTATGCTTCCCACTAACCTGGCTGCTGCCTCCCTCCCCATCCTTGCTACCCACATCCCATTCTGTATTACTGTCCTTGTTCCATTCTTTGCCTCTCTCCTTCTCCGTCCCCATCCCTCCATCCCCACTAGTCGATCTAACCACATCCCCCCTCAGCCATTTGCCCTCCTGTCTACTCACCCCTCTTCCCCATGTCAGAATCATCCTCACTTCTCCTCCCTCCTTTACCTGCCCTCATCCTTTCTTGTCCTGTCCCCCTAACAACCCCTATTATCCACCCTCCTGCCTGTGCCACCCCTCTCTGTTGCCTCCTTCTTTGGGCTGCTAGTTCTACTGCTATGTCTTTCACCCCTTCCTATCCCTCTCTGAGCTTCCCCGCTCCTGGTCATTTAGGTTTGCCAGCACTAAGAATCTATTATCCCCCTCCCTTGTCATGCCCTGAGCCATCCCCTTCTCCATGTTTGCCGCTTTCCCTTCCTGCCCTGACCGTGTCTCTGTTTTCTTCTTATTCCTGACCACCATCCAGTTCCCTGCCTCAGTTTCCTTTGGATCTACCTATATGGTTGTTTTGTCTTATTTAGTCCCCTCCTGTTCCCTCCCTTGGCCATGTTGGTTAAGCCATCTGAGTAACTCCTTTCCATGCTCCTGGCTTCAAGTTGTCCCCCCAGTCTACCACCTCCCTCTCCTCAGTTCCCCCCCAGCCCTCTATGCTATTCTTAGGAAGCTGGCTGCCCCACAGCCATTGCATCCTACTACCCTTCCTCCACCCCTTCCTGCTCCACCCTAATTCATCACCCCTTCCCCACTCCACCTCTTTCATTCTGTCTCTTCCCTTCAAAAAGAGCTGTTTTTTTCTCAAGTTTACACTAGTACAGCTCTGTTATTAATCAATTTCCATTCTAATTAGTTAAGTTTATCTCTCTCATCTGTGGATTATGGCCTTGCCATATATGGGACAGGCACAGACACAGCACTTAAAAGGGTCAAAACCATCCTCAACAAGGCCTGCTGACTGGTCCTGGGAGTACACAAAATGACTCACTCTTGTGATCTATACAAGGAAACTGACTGGCTCCCACTCCACCATGGACTCCAATACCAGGCCTACCTCCTTGCAAAAAAAGTCCCTGATGGGGTCCATGCCTAGTGCTACTTCAGCCCTCTTTGAGCCTGCACAGCCATCTGAATGCATAAGAAGTGCCTCCAGGGCTGTACCAATTGTTCCCTTCAAACAAACCACCCTTGGCCAAAGATCCCTCTCCTACTATGGGCCTAAATGGTTCAATGATCTTCCTGCAGACCTTGCCGACTCCCCCAGACGTAGCCACTTTAAAAATGGGCTTCTATCTTTTCTTGCCAGCAAGTTTGACTACCAGTGTTTCTGTTAACCCATGTCCTCTGACAGAGCGTTCTCACACTCATCAAACACTACCCTCTTGCACTCCCACCTTCCTGTTCCACAACTGCCCACCTCCCACCTCCTACTTCCTCCTGACAAAGCCTCACTTTGCCGTTAAAACTGTTATCTGCAGAATGGGAGTGCCCCATCTGAACTGTAACGTGATTGTTAAACACTGTAACACACTTAATTAGTGCTGCATTAATATGTTTCTTCGCAAGCGTGGTTCTGTTTCTCCTCACTTGCTGTACCCTGCTTAATGTTGTAACTGCACACTAATACTACTTGTTAGTTGATGTTCTTTCTGTTCTGAAATGTTTCATCACCTGTAAATGTATTGTATTCCTTGTTGACTTGGAGCCTTTGTAAACAAGCCCCCAGCTCAAAGGTATTAATCCAAATTTGAAATAAATAAATAAATAAATAATAAAATAATTCACCTTGTCCAGGGAGCTTTAATGAAGGCTACACCTTAACTAGGTTCTCGTGCCTATCCTGTAGGTAGGAAATGGGCAGATCAGATGGGCCTAGCGGTCCTTATCTGCCATTAAAGTCTATGTTTCATATATGTTTCTATGTTTCTACATTTACAGATGGCAAATGCTTGAATAATAACTGGGTGGGCTATTCTGTAAAGAAACAGCTAGAGTCTTCATTAATTATAGCATGTGTGACCGTGGGTGATTTGTGTGCTTTTTAATGGTTGTGTGTAGTTTGATAAAATGAAAAGCTTTGAAAACAAAACATTCACTTCTGCTGGCTAGACCTAGACACATACTGTACCTAGAAAACAGAAAGTTGGATTAAAGAGAGTTATTTAGTTTGCTGTTTGTGAACATCAGGCTCCTAACAGTGCACTGCTGCTGCAGTAGTCACTACTCTCTGAATCAGTGGTCATGGACATCACTGTCACATGGGACAGGAAGCACTGTAGGAACAAGAAGAACCATAACAAATGCTAACATGGAGATCGCTAAGGGCCATAAAATCAGCACGCAAATTTAGAAAAAGTCATTTCAGCAAACAAAGGGACAAATTTACTAGGAGTACACCTTCAAGTCAAATCACTGTGCATAACATTTATTTTGTAAATTCTGCTATTGTTCCATTTTAAAACAGCAAACCACAAATGTGTTTCACCCATGTTTCTGTGGTTTGCTGTTTTCAACCTTGCAGCCTCTTTTGGGGCCTTCTGCACCTTACAGTCCTGCATAAAGCACAGTCAATATAAATTATTTCATGCTGAGTTGCTTATATTAGCCATGATGCCATGCTGGTGGTGTACAGTGTTGCTGGCAGGATATAATATAGTGTCTCAGTTACTGCATGACAAAAGAGTTAACTGCCATGGAAACTACTGTTTACTGCAGTAAGCTACAGTATTGTATTGCATCCTGGTAAGCTCCACTGTATGTATAATTGTGTGCTTCTTTAAAACCATAGCTTTGCATTCACTGCACTTTCATGTAACCTTTACTTCATTATTTTTGCAATGAGGTTCTTGCATTTAAATATCCACACGCTGCTACTATCAAGACAGTCTTGCATGTAATTTTCAAATAATATCTTGGGCATTTATCCCAGAACTGGCACAACGGATGTATTCATTCCTTTTGTGATAAAAATAAAATCTCCTAAAATGTGAGGCACAGCTGTAGTTGGCCAACACAGTCAGCATGGACTTTATATGAGCTTGGCATGCCGCCACTGCCACTATAAATTCATGTATTAGCTTTGACAGAATTTAAAGGACAGAGCACCGCTTAGAAAAAAAAGATAAAGTACAGACCATACAGCTCTGCTTGACACTATATCTATCATTTTACCTTGCAGTGAGTAATAGCAGAACAGTAATATAGGACTTCTCCCTGGTTTGGTTGGGCAGTGGGCAACACAGCCCCTGCCCTCACATTGTACTGTAAATAATGTGCATGTTTAACTGTCCTTCCAGATGCCATTTTATGCTGCTCTGGAAGGGTTGATTCATCCCTCTGTCCTTTTTGTTAAAACCTGCCTGAACTTTGACTTTTGCTTCTCATGCTGCAGCTGGTGTCATTCTTTGGGCTGCCCTCTCACTTTCCTGGCAGATGTTCCTGCTGTTGTGGTTACACCTGCTCCACCTCCTGATGGTCCCCATGCTTGTGTTGACTGTCCCTCTCGCTCCACATCCTGGACTCCCCCCATTCACTATTACGGCTGCCGTTGACACCCTGCCACCAGGAAATTGCAAAGGCTTTACCCAAATTATTTTTCTTTCTTTCTTTCTTTCTTTCTTTATTTCTTTCCTTCTTTGAATATCACTACATACTTCCAGCTCTCCACTGCTGTCTGTCTCCTCCTCAGCACTGATCTCCTGCTCTGGCCCATGTACAGATGAGCCAGACAAGATGCAATACAGTACCATGCAGTAAATGACCCATCACAAAATACTGTATGACAAACAGTCTTAATTACTATTGAACTATACTGCTCCCTGCAGTACACTGCAGCACTCTGCAGTAATACTGCAAGATACTGTACCGCATCCTGGTAGGCACTGCTGGACCTCTCCTCACACTGTGTCTTCTGTAGCATGACTCTTCTGGGTTCTCCTGCCATCTGACTTCTCTACTATAATTGCCTACCTACCTGTCTCAGCATTACCAAAACTCATGCTTGATCTAAACAAAGCTGTCAACCCTAAGGTGCCTATACTTTTCCTAAGCATGAGTTATGCCGTTTCTGCTCTTGCTTGAGTAACCATCCTGTTGAACATCACTGTCCCTCATCCTCCCCTCACTGTCTCTACATGTGGCTGATGAGTTTTCGCTTGTGTTTCAGCTTATTGTGTCTTTTGTGGGGCTTCACAGTCACCTTCCTTACTGCTCTCCAGGGCCCTTCACCCTAAGCATCCATCTAATTTCTGGTCTGAGGCATGCTGTAATGCAACGCTTCAATCCTAGCTATTTAGCTCTGACCTCCTAGCCTGCCTGACAGCTGTCCTGTCTTCCTCCTCTGGGATCCTTCACCCTTGAGTTGTTCTAGGTCAATGTCCCATCATTGTTATGTGCTGAAAATCCTACCATCAAGAAGATAACACAGTCCTTCAAAATAAGCAGAGACAAATTTCTGCTTACCAAGGAAAGCACTGGATACTGTGGGTAGTAGGGTTACTTATTCATGCCTGCTTATGAAGCAGGTGGGGGGGGTGGACATGATGGCCCTAGAGTACATTTTTACCTTAAATTACTATATTACTATATACTGTAAAACGAGTCCCTTTATAGTCATAAAAAAGTGCAAGAACAGTTGTTTTTTAATTCTTTTTAATGTTTAAATTAGTCCAAATTTTGTTCATAATTTATGCTATTAGCATTTAAAACAATACAAGCCTCCTGTCTACCCAACTAAGAAAGCCCATCTTCCCTAATCCTCTTTGTTCTGCCCCTTACTCAAGTGGGTTTCACTCTACATTTAACTCCTCCCATTCACAGCAACAACCCATTCCTATTGAGATTATTATTTGATGCAAATGTTCCTGCCACACACTCCACCTCTGCCCCAAGCTCTACAGTTAGCCACCCTCCTTAAACCACTGTGGGGAACCAGTGATATAAAACCCTGCCCTGCTGCCAAAAAGACATCCTTGGAGCTTCCTTCTTACAGACAACAAAGAATCTCCATAGTTGTCCACGGGATCCTAGATGAGGTCATCTTGATGCACACTGGAAAAACACAAAGGCTGCTGGGACAGCTCCCTTGCATCTTTTCAGTGCTTGCCAGGACAGCTTTACCATGCTAGGATTGCTTTATTGAGCAGCCTGGTAACAATAATGAAGCAGCCCAGCACTTAGAGATTGTGATTTTGCTCTGATTAAGCAGGATTACTCAGGTTTACTTGGGTCAAGTGGTAGTAGTAGGCCATCAGACCAATCAAGACTACCCTCCACTGCTCAGTGGTTGTAACCATGTAGTTTCTTTCATAGGATTAATTTATCCCATTTGTTTTTAAAAATGGTTTTGTTGCAAACTGGCCCAGTGGCACAGGTGGCTGAGACACTGGACACCTTCCCTCCTATCATGCTGGTGAGTCAGGCTCAGGAACAAGCCCTGGTTGCTGGGAGTTGGCCAGGGGGGAGGATTGGGCATCTGACACACAGCTCTCCTCTCCCAGGGTGGGAGACATGCTGAGTCAGCCTTTGACTGCCGCCAGGTGGAGGCCTAGGGTAATACTGGCACACAAGTGACACTGATGGGAGGGACCATGGTTCTGTAGTGTGTGTACACTTTCACTCATATACAATTACATGCTGCAGTGGCAGGGGAACCAGGAGAAGAAAACAGAAAAAAGTTGGCACATGTTACATGAAGCCTTGCCCACCTTTCCTTGGCCAACAATGCCACCAGTACCACCAAGCCCATCACTAGATGAAAGTCACTGAGTGGAAGAAAGGACAGCCCTTCACTTCCTGGCTCTTCTATGGGGGGGGGCAATCCATGGGGGGCACTTGGGTCTGGTGAGTTTGAAGGAGGTGGATGCCAGACAGTGTAGGTTGGAACAGGGCTGAGAGCCCATCTGTGATGGCCATAATGCAAAAAGCTTTATGGAAAAAAATGGTTTTGTTGCTACTGTTAATTGCATATGTGGGCAGGCTATTCTATCATCTACCCACCCTTTGTGTCAAAAATATTTTCTTATGGTTGTCCTAAATTTATTGGTATTAATTTGTAGTGCATGACTTCTAGTCTAGATATTGTTTTTTTTCAGTATGTATCCCATGTTCTCTCTTAGTTCAAAGTTATTCATGACATCACACATAAGAAGAAGCTCTCCCCTTCTATTTCTGGTTTCTAGCTCCATTAGACTCAGGAAATTTGGTCTTTTGTCATAGGACAGTTCACTTAGACCAGTTATTAACTTTAGTGTTTTCCTTTGAATTTTTCAAGTTTACATGTGTTTTTTTTGTCTTCATAGGTGCCCAAAAGTGTGAATCATAATCTAAGTGGGGTCTAATCAGGTTTATGTACAGGAGAAGAATCATGTTTTCATTTCTAGATGTAACATTTCTTTTGATACAACCAATGACCTTGTTTGTTTTCGTGAAGTGCTCATCACAGTGTTTTGAAGGACTCAAGTCATCTGTCACCAATATACCCAGATCTCTCTCTCTGAATCTGCAACATTTAACTTCTGTTCATTAATAAAATAGCTGAATCTTAGGGGTTTTTTTTTATCCCATGTGTATATACGCTAAGGTTGCTTCATGTAGGGTGTTTATTGGCAGCTGGGTGGAGCTTTATATTGTTAGCACCCTGTGGTGGGTTATGGTGGATGGTGAGCATGAGGTGGGGTGGTGGCACAGTAGGAATTCTTCTATATACAAACACTGAGAGAAATGAGAGTGTTGCTGAAAGTGAGGCGGTGTTTTACTGGAATAATGAAAAACAGGGTTGGAAGGGTGGGTTTGTTGAGCTGGGTGATGGTGGTGGAAGTGGATCTATTGGGGAAAAACATGGTGGCATTTTGAAACATGAAGGTTGCTGACCACGTACATACTGTGTACTTAAGCAAGTCATTTAACTTTCCTCTGCTTAATTCTCTTCCATGTTGCACTTGGAAACATGTTTCAGCGCAGTGTGCCTTGCTCAGCAAAACAAATCTGAGGCAGAGTAGGTATAAGAAATTCAGTGTGGTTAATGTAGCTGGCTGATTCTTTTGCCATGTGATCAATGCTGAATTTATCACAGCTAAGGACAAATTGGATTACAAAAACAAACCTACCCATTTTATAACAAAGATATATTTTCCATATCCAGATCATGCATTATTTTCTGTATGGGTTGAGGCCCTTAGCACTCCTCACTCAACACACTATGTTTCATGCTTTTTGCATCACTTTAGTCAGCTTGTCATGTTTGAGCATCACTTTATATAAATGATGAGATGTGCAAAGGTGTCTAAGAATGTTACAAGTCATTGAATAGTGATAAAATCAGTTCACAAAACATTGTTTTCATGTCCGATTTAGATCACTGTAAAGCAAGTGATAGAAAAAGGTGTGAATGATAATAAAAAATGCCATATGGAAGAGCAACAAATCCTTATAAAATCTTAATCTTGAGTGGGTTCTTGAGTGTCATTTACAGACGGGTCAATTTCATGAGGGGTCTGAGAATGACAGTTTCACAAGTAAAAGGGAAGTACATTTTAGAAGGTTATTAGTATAAATTATGTGATGGGGTAATAGTGCATGTGGCATGCATGTGCATAATTGTATTCAGAAAATAATTTCCAGTCATTGCCTTTGTTTAAATACTGTACTCAATTAGCCAAGCAGAGAATTTCTCAAAGTGTGAATGATTAGTGAGAGGTCAGATGGCCAATAGTCTGTGTGTTTGGAGGTGACATAATAGCTAAGCCTGAAAGGTGTCAGCTCTGGTAACATGGCCTCCAGCATCTGCGGGGTGGGGGCACTATGAGTGGACCAAAGATAGGACATGAGCTGACATCATGGGTTACACAAGAGAACTCAAACGCAGTCATATTTCTTGTGAGACTAACCTCTTTGACCTTTACAAATAACATGAGGGAATTTTAAGGTGTTGGTGTCTGTCAAGTACACAGAGGAAGAAGGGATTAAAACTTAGGCATTAGGCTACTCATTGTGTCTGTCAGGGAACAGAGCAAGGAAAGCAGGTCGCACTAAACAGTCAGAATATCTGGTGGGGAGTGCTGATACAGAGGTAGGGTATCTTTTGGGCAAGAACTGGTTATCTAGTTACTATTTTGCTAATGTAGCATTTCAGAGTCTTTGAGCCCATATCAGTCTGGTTTTATATACTTGCATTTGCTGTTTAAAACCTTTATTTTCATATGCTTTTTCTGATTGCACTGTTTAACTTGGGCAGACTGGTAGACAGATGCTTTTCTGGGCAGACTGGATGGCCCACTGACCTTTTTTCTGCTGTCAACTTCTATGTAAATGTGTTTACTTTGGCAATCTGTGACTTTTAAAATTAAACAGCAATATTTATTAAAATATAAGTGACTGGTGGTGCATTGTGAAAGAGTACAAGTGTTGACAGATGGTGCACTGTGAAAGGAGTATTCTTGTGGATCTCCAGGTATCCATCCAATCAAAGAGACATGCTATGATAGCTAATGTAAGCTAAGTAATCCTTTCTATACTGGGAAGTGATATGGTAAAGAGTGTTAAACAAGTCCATACTCCACCTTATGTTCAAGTAGTCAGCCTTGACTTAATTTATGGACTGGTTACTGGGCTCATGGGTCCAGGTGTCTATGGTGTGCCAACTACACAGAGGGGTGAATGTGGGTGCAATATTCATAAAGAGAAAACTAGGGTGGAGGTCTGTGCCAACCTGGTGTGTGAGGGGCACTGGCAGAGTTGTAGAAAAATTATCTGTGGCAGTGTGCATTTCAGAAATGGATTTGGGAAGTGTACATTTGAAGAGGGTATAAATTGTGCCCTGGTAGCAGAGGGTGGGGGGTTACATAATTTTGCCAGGAGTTCTTTTCACTCATTTTAAAATGTCTAGTGTATTGATATAAGTTGCTCATGAAGCTAATAAGATAAGAACTGTTGTATTGTGCTGAGATTGAGATACCCAGGTGGCTCCAAATGCTCATTAGTCAATCAGACCCCTCGATTTCTCACAAGAATTTTATATATACCAGCTGTTACCTATAGTGGCAGAATGATAGCAGGAAAATACTTTGGATTGACTTTTGGGATCAGTTAGGATTACAATGGAAATTATATATAAAGGGTTGTATTTCCTTCACACAGGAAAATAATCTCTTTTAGGCCTCTAATCATCCTTTTGATTTTTTTCTCTTGGGTGATATTGAACTCAGCCTGAGCCATTCATTTCTTCCTTCCCTCACCTTCCTTCTCCTCACTAGGGTCTGAGGATTATCCTCCTTAACGTTACACAGTTTACTGCCCATAATAGAGCAACTTAGGCTATGGGTTCAATGAATAAAATCTGATGTGTTCCATGACTGAATCTAAGGCCAGGGATGGTAGTAACTTCCTGCTCTGTTATGGTCTACACAGACAGGACTCTGTCAAAAGGGTTGATGGGGTCATAGTGTAAGTAGTGGTATGTAGGTCAATTTCCAGTAGTTCTGGGTTGGGCCAGGCAGGTTGGGCAAATCAGAACCAGAATCAAAACTGTTATGTATAAGGACAAGAAATGATGCACTCACGTAAAAAGACAAATGTCAGACATTGCTCACAGTAGTAGAGTACAGTAGTTTATTTTGTTACCTGATTTGGTGCACTGGGCTCAGAGGGTCATTTTCAGGCATAACCTAATGTACAAAGTACAGCACACATGCAGAACAGATCACACAATAAGTGGCATTGGTGGGATTCAAACCTGTGCCTTTAGGTAATAAATAATCTACGCTTCATAGCAAAAGAAAACTGACATCTAGCTGATAAATACATATTCTGCCTGTAATGGCACAAATAGGCAGACACATTAACCCTGCTGAAGACAAGAGGGAACTGTAGGAATCAAGATGATCTTGCCACTACCAATCTAACCAAGCTATGTTAGGTAGTCTACTGTAGTTAATAAATGGCACATGGTATATCAATATATGCAATGCTGTATATTTGAGGCATAATAATGCATGATCCCACCAGTAATCACCAAAGGGAGTAGTACTAAAGTAGTTTACTGACTATAAAAAAGACTTAGGGTTCACAGTTCTTCACAATTTCAACAGTGGTGCAAAAAAGTCTCTAGGGCAGTAAATATACTTCTAAGGAACATAAGAAATTTCTTCAAGCAATCTGTAACCCCTAGATGGTGCTATTGCAAGGGCTACTGCCCCTGTCTGCCTTCCTAACAACAGGTTGAGGGGCCTGGGTTCAAAACTGGTAAGTACTGGGGTGCCCCTACCCATGGTAAACACACTAGTTTGGTGCCTCCACTCAGAGTACAGTTTAAGTGGGTATCTAACTAGACTGGTACAGCCCCTGGAAAGTTATAACCATCCACAATCCCACTTAGTGACCAAGTACCTATGAACTGGCAATAACCATTAGCAGTATTCAACAGACAGTTTGCAATAAGCATTAATAATATGCTCACAGTTGTCCCACTTACCAACAGGGTTTCTGATCCTGGTTTATCCCTGAAACCCCTGCAAAGACTGTTTTGCAATACTGCATGCACTTTCAACACATTCAGTAAAGAGACTCTCACTTTAAGCCAAGTAATAACATGTTCACAAGTTAGGTTCAAAGTAACACAACAAATCAGGTTTATTAAAGGGTTGTAAACAAGGAGGGGGAGCAAATTTGGACAAAAGATTACTGTTCTGGAAAACCAGGTAATTAAATGCAGTTAATTTAGTCCCTTTACTGCTGGGTACCCTGGATCTATGTTGGCTGGCTAGAAACTTCTGGCGAGGCAACTGACTGATTTTTGCATCAAAATGATTTGTGTGACAAATATCAGCCAGGTTTTCGTGACATCACATGGTACAGTGGTCTCCGTGGTGAGGGTCTTGATGATGTCAACAAAGCAATGGAAAAGGCTATTTAACTGGTGCCATCATTGCCTCTCCAAGGCCTTCGACACAGAGCACCACCAAATACTTCTCAAGACTAGTCTGATGGACGTTAGGGTGTTGGTTAATGCCTTAAAGTGGTTAGCCTCCTATTTAGAAGGAGGGGCAGATTATTACTGTAAATAAGGTGACCTCTGTTCTGTTGCCTGTTGGCCTTGGACACCATGTGGAAAGTTCAGCTTACCATCTTTATGCCAATGACACTGTAGTTTATACCTCTGCTTCAACTTTGAAAGAGATTCAGCTTAAATTGCAGTTAAGCTTTGATGGGTTACTTAGCTATTTCACAAAGTTAAAACTTAAAATGAATATTGATAAAACAAAGTGCATGGTCTTTGGCTTTACTAAGAAACTTAATGACTGTGTTGGGTTATCAGTATTTGAAATTGATGGGACCAAGCTGGAATAGATAACAACTTATAAATATTTGGGCTACTGGGTGGACTCCTCAGCCATAGTCAATTTACATGTGGACAAACTTATTGGATCAATTAGACAAAGGGTGGGTTTATTATACAGGAATAAAAACTGCCTGGATGGGTGTATGATTAAAAAAATAGTTGAATCACAAGTTTTCCATTACATGATTATAGCGATGTATGTTGTATGATTATTCAAATTTAGGTAAACTGCATAAATTGAATATGTTGTGTAACAACCTGGCTAGACTAATATTGCAGTGCCCCAGGGACACTCATCATTGTTTCATGTATAACAAACTTGGTTGGTCATCCCTATCTGAGAGAAGACAGCTTCATTAATTTATTTTAGCTTATAATAGTTTTACAGGCAAAGTGCCTGATTATTTAGCTAAAAACTGAAAGTCAGGGATGTAAATGTTGCCCTTAGGAAAGCCGCATACTTTTTTTTTGTAGACTCTGTTTATACGCCATAACCTGGAACTCTCTTGAGCTTCCCCTGCTCATCATTCATCACTCTACCACCCACCTAATGCCCTGCCTCCTCAGATGGTAGTCACCCTCCACCAACCTCCTGCCAGCAGAACCCCCCAGCTCTGAGTCTTCTGAGATAGATCTGCCTCCACTCTGGTGCCCTATCTATGAATCTAGTGTGCCGCTGAGGTGGTGGAAGGACAGAGGGGCAGAAACAAGGGCCCAGTATTGGGCATGTGGTGATGCCATTGGGAGGGGAACCATCACCTATCCAGGCTTGGGTTTTTTTCCTTGTTTTTCCCCTAGGTGCACAGGTGTGCAATGACATCAGCATGGCTAAGCCATAGACATTTGCCATGCTCCTCCCCTTAACAGCTCCATGCTAGTTGTACCCCAGTCTCCACCGGGGTCTCTACTGCACTGAAGACACTCTGGATCCCTCCCCAGGGAAAGGAGAGCAGTTCATCAGATGTTCAATGTTCTCCCTCCCCTGCTGACCCCTGGCACCCAAGCTCATTCCCAAATTCAGGTCACCAGCCTCACGTGAGGTGTGGCATCCAGCGCCTCAACCCTCAGTGCCACTGGGTCGGCTGAAAAAAGCAGCATATTGTGAGTTTATTGTTCCAAAGAAATCAACCAAATGATCTGAATACTTTTTTAGCCAGTTGATACCCTTGTAGTGGAATAAACTTTCCTCAAAGTTCCATTTGACTAATATCAGAATTACCTCTCAAAATTCTGTTAAGCAATGGATGGATTTAGAGACTGCGATAGCTCAAACTAAGGCCTGTTGTGATTAACAAAATTTAAGCTTGTATGTGAATCTCTGTACCGATGTGCATTTGTCATATGTTTTGTGCATATGTTATATTTTATTATGTTTATAATTGTTTGATAACTATATTGTAATTGCCATGGGTCACCATTTTAAATGAGTTCGCTCAATGGTCTAACCTATTTAATAAAAATGAAAAAAAAAAATTAAATGAAATGAATCAGTGCCTGGGGTTGCAGCTGCTGTTGGGACCCTTGAAGGAAAAAATCAATCACATTAACTGCACAAAGCAAATTAAATTAGTTGTATCCGTGGCTGGTTGGCCTAGTCTGTTGGAAACCGTTGAAATTAAGCTGAGAACAATTAGATGATACATAAGAAAATCAAGTTGCCTGTTGCAGGAGCTACCCTGGATTTACTCACTGTACCATTCAATTTAGGATGGCCTAGCAAATGATTCTGATGCTGGAAGTTGCTGCACATGGGGAAATTGGCCATCACACTCATCTCCACTTCACAGCCTCTCTGTAAGTGGTCAGAACTCACATGACTCACTGCGCAGGGGCTGGTTACTGAAGCTGATCTCCCACCAGTAAAACTGTAGCAGGCACAAGAGCAGACGGCATGGGCCAGGATAGACATAGGTCCAAATTCAACAGAGTGTCTCTGGCAAAGTCAAGTTTATCTGTAGGTGACCCTTCCAGCTGGAAGACAGTTCAGTCACTGGTAAAGGCAGGCTCTTCTCTGGCAATCAGGAGTCCCTGGATGGTAGGCCTTGACCCAAAATAAGCATTCAGCACATTTACCTCTGGAAACATCAAACTCTCTGATTCCTCTTTCAGCTGCTGGCCAGTTCGCAATGTCAGCCACTTTGCTGAACAAACCTCTTAATTTGCAAAAATGCAGTTCTTGGTGATCAACCCCCCTTTGGAACTGCAGGATGCACACCAGAGGAAAATCTAGTCCTCTCCTAAGCTAGATCCTGCAGCGCATACAAGCTCCTTCCTCCACAGAGTCTCAGGATGAACTGCCACTTTCACTGGAGTCTCTTTTCTGCTGTTAGGCAGCCTGATACTGAAACAGCAACAGGGAGGCAAGTCAGGCCTTTCCCCTGCCAGTTCTCTTCAGCTCTTCCCTGGAGATGCTTCTCGATGGCTCAAGCTGCTTTCTCTCTCCACTCTATTTACAACTGAACTCTTCTTTTCTATCAGTACTCAGACTAGTCTGGTTTCTCTGGATTCCAGTTGGCTAGGGGAGCTGTCAATCACAGTTCAGATGCTCCCATTTGTCAAGTTTTGGAGACAACCTGAAAACTACAAAAACTACAGCTTTTTCCCCATGAGGCACCTGAGCTAAGGACCCCTTGAGGTCCCCTGTGTCCTAATTGGTCCAAAAGGGAAGTCTCGGTCCAAAACATGGTGGCTTTCATTAGAAAATGCATGCTGCAATAAAGGCAGGTTAAACAACAGTCTGTATCTTAAAGACAATTATGAATTAGAAGTAAATACCTGCAGTACTATGTAAAGCTCCCTTTGCTCTATTAGCGACAGGAAAGTGGGGCAAATTGGGGTGATGGCTGACTGGTGGCAAGCCCTGAAAACACTTGAACCTAGCCCAAGCCATTTACAGCATTTACACTGACTGTGGCACTTAAAGCGAGAGGTGCGGAGACACATCGTGGCACTCTCATGCAGATCAACAGGAGGACACCAACCTTTATGGATTTGCCATCTCTGCAGAACATCTGCCTGGCAATGGGTATTACTGGAGCCCATTGAGTCACTTAAGATAAGCCCTGATTTTTGGGGGGTGGGGGTTACAGAACAAATGATAACCAGCTAAAAAAAAAAAAACTTTAATAACAAAAAACTTCAAATGGGAGATTCTATATCTTTTACTGCTGCTTGAGCCCCTGCTGCCTTGTGGCTCCCTCACCAGCCATCCTCATCCTCTAGATAAGCCTCCTCCTCCGCCTCCTCTTCCAGCCACCTGACTTACTACGAAGTACCAGTTTGGGGTCTGGAGAGGATCTGGGTTCCAACTACCAGGTTACCCCCACCCAGATGAAGCAGGCTACTAGTAGTAGCCTCCTCTTGTCTTTTGCCTAACTGCCCCACTGGACCCACCATGTACCCCACATGCCCATTCTCTCTCAGCCTCAGTCTGACCAGAGATTCTTGCTGTGGTTCCATGGAATGCCACTTTCCTGTCCATCCACACACCTGCCTACTTATGGTTTCCTTTCTGTCTCTCTCTGGAATGCCACAATAAGTGCTTCTTCTGGAAGGGCTCCACTAGCCTCTAGGATGACCACTCCCAGCTTTTTTTTCACCCTTCGATACTGGAGTCCAAGTCCTGACCTGACCTCCAACATTGACACACGTGCACGCTGCGAGCATGGAATGAGTGTCAGGGAAGGCAAATAAAATGCCAAATTTGAACAGTTACTACCTGACCCATCACTCTGCTCTTCACAGCTGGGCATTGATCATGACTCACAACTTGCTGACTGGCTGCTCCTAGCTATCCTGCTGCTCTATCAAGCCTGCTTAGGCTTGGAGAAGTGAGTCCCAACTCCAGCAGCCAAGTAAGCAAAGAAAATGTGGCTTAGTTGCTATGAGCATTAAAGAAAAAGGAAAACATTTAAAAAAAATCAGGTCACAAATTGGGTCAGACTGCTTCTCACCCAGTGCTGGCCTGATGGAGTGGATCGGCCAATACCTGACTGGTCCGAATCTCTGACTCAACCATCTACACACTTCTATGTGTACATTTCTGTCATCTATCACTTTGAGGTCAAACAAGTGTCCTCTGTCACCTTCTTCAACGAGTTACTACTAGACACAGTGCCCATCCCTTTCTTTCTTTCATTTTCATTTTAGTTTCTTATTGTTACCCAGACACCAAATCTGATACCATGTTTGATATCCTTTCCTATGTCTCCTCCCTTATCTGGTGGACTCCTAGTTATGGATAAATTGAATACAAGCAAGATCTGCCCACATCAAAGAAACTAATGCAAATCTTCAAAAATCTCACAGCACATATCAGAGCCAAACTGGCATAACCCCTTAATGTCCAACCACACTCAGAATGACTAGGTACTATACTCCCGTTCATCATATTTTGAAGGCTGGTACTCACCTTAATGCATTCAGTGATTATTATATGGTGCATTGTATAGAGAAGGTTGACTGTTGCAAAGTCCTCCCCCCCTATGATTCAGATCAAGTCCTGTAGTTCCTTTGATTTTCCTCCCTTTTGTTGACTTACATACTAATGATTGGTATCCCATCACAGCATTCACTAATGCTGATTAAAATATGTTCTCTGCAATTTTCACTCTAAATTCTCAGCTGTCTAGGACAAACATGCTCCTCTTCAGAGTGCTCATGTTAAGTAAGCAATAAGACATGAAGGGGTGTGCATTAGACATTTCTAACACATGGTCGAGGGCGTAGTGAGGCACAGGCTGCAGGCCGAGCCTACATCCCTGGCAGTGCTTTTAGAAATGTCTAATGCACACCCCCGGAGTGTCTTATTGCACTTATAAAATGGGGCAGTGTATTTTACATGCATGTAAAAATGAAAATTTATAAGATTAGAAAGCAAAATAATAAGCTGTTTGAGATATTTTGATGTAAAATAGTTCATTCACCTGTGTATTTTTTCATATGCCCAAAGTAATTTTGTCCTACTATGGCCACCTTAGTTGTAGGTGGTTGTCATGGTTTCCTCAACTCCCCCCCCCCAAAAAAAAAACAGTCCAGAACCAGAGCGGTACACTTAACCAAATGCCAACAGTTCACAAAACAAAAAGAACACTGATCATTGTTTTTCCCGCTAAGAGCTTATGACTTGAGCACAGTGCTTCAGAACGAGCTAATGACAGTGACACAGTGACAGTGAGTGACTGAAAAATCGAATGGAAGCAAGTGATGGGCAGGTGGGACAGATCAGAAGAAACATGGCACGCCAGTAGAAAAGGGGACTGTTTTGCTTATTTTTTTCAGTAAGGAAAGTTAACAGTAAAGAAATTTCAGACTATCCACATGTGGAATATTTTTAGGAGTCTGAGATGTAGCGAGCTGGAGAGAAAGATGTAGTGGTGACCGGTCAGACAGCTCTACAGTGGGAAGTACCAAGAGGCATTAAGCACATACTACTATTGTAACAGTGTAAGAAATGTTATGGGACATATTAGTCCCTCTACCTGCAGTTTTTTTAATGACTTTTTTCCTAACAGTGATTCATGACTACTGATTGGGTCATGAAGGTGCAGGCAGAGGTTACATGATGACTACGAGTGTCCATTACGATGTCTGGCTGAGCACAATTGGTGGCAATTGGCTAAGGTGTGCGGATTTCAATATAAAAACTGCTGTCTGTTGGACAAAGAGATGGGTTAAACATGAATAAGTTGGGGGAGGGAGGAGGCGGGCGGCTGAGTGGGTGGACTGAAGATTCACAGATTGTATCGGCAAGAAAGTATAACTTACAAAAACTTAATTGTGGCACAAAATATACTTTCATTTAGTTTGGCTTACTGAGTTCATGTTTTCATTTTTTTTTGGTCTACTAATTGCCACCGAGTGATGGAGCTGTGATGTGGTCTGGTTGAGGTTTTCTTATGAAGATTGCCTTGCTAAGTAATGGGAAAAAATGCTGGCATTTTCAAAATCAGCGTTCTAATGGCACATTGATTTTTGTTGTACTGTGTCCAGTTCCAAAGTACTTGTTTTTACCTGTGCATTAGATAAATCTAATGTACAGGTAACAGCCAATCAAGATGCAGGTTTTCTCTCCCCATTTTACAAAGGGTTTTATTTACCATAGGTCTGGTTTATTGCCTGAATTAAACATAAGGAAACATAAAGCCTATAGGGAATTTATTCGGTAAGTTAAACTTTATAATGCCTGCATGAAAGTCATTAAGTTGATTAAGTCTGAATATTTTGTTTCAGACCTGTTCATGGTGTCAGGAGAGGGACTGGCACAGAGGCTGTTATCCATATTGTTGCTGGTTAGGATGTT
Source organism: Neoceratodus forsteri (assembly GCA_016271365.2). Taxonomy (NCBI): domain Eukaryota; kingdom Metazoa; phylum Chordata; order Ceratodontiformes; family Ceratodontidae; genus Neoceratodus; species Neoceratodus forsteri. The sequence continues at coordinate 98,155,865 of CM028132.1, read as the reverse complement.
GTTACCATTCATGGCGTCATTAGAGACACCAAGGAGGGTGACAGCTCTGGACATGATGATGGAGATGGCGATGGCAATAGTGGTGATCCTGGGATCAGCTCAGAGCAAGTTGTTGATAAACATGCTGCCTCAGAGGCCTTCATGCGACACTGAGGACAGTGATGGCTCCAAGTGTGATGTCGATGTCAATGTCGATGTTGGCACTGAGCAAAGTGTTGAGGATGCTGCCAGCCATGGTAATGGGGAAAACACTGTCTCTCAGCCGTCACTGGTCCTGAGTTCAGTGTCAGGAAGGTGCTGACTCAGGGTCGGATGATAGCCTTAAGATGGAGTTTTCTCCAGAGCCATTGTATGTCACTGGTGAGGACCAGAGGAATGTATGGTTCTGCTCTCTCCACCTGGGCCCCCGGTCACTGATTGGTCACTCCTCAGATGAAGGAGGAGGAGGACACCTTTCAGGCAAATCTGCTAGGTCCTCCCATCAGACAATCCCCCTACACAGTTTTGCTCCCCAGGCTGAGATCCTTGACAGCAGGAGTGTCAACCCTCACTAGATGGACCTTGCCTCTTCCTCGAGAGGATTCCCCATTCATAGGCCCTGAGCGGTTGTTAACATGGGAACAACACTGGGCTTTCATTGGTGCCTTACAGACCTGGCATAGGAAATCTGACATACCCCAATACAGGCCCTTTTCCCCAACCCCAAGGATACCCAGAGGTGGTGCCTCATTCCCTTTGACATCCTCCTCAGAGGATTATGAATCATCTGTCCATTTTCCTTCAGCTGCTGAGTAGGCCTTGCACTAGCAATTCTTTGTGAAGACGCTCCAGGCACTCAGTGTTCATGTTTTTACAAGCCGTGATCTGGTAGCCCTGCTGTCTGGACTCCTTGAAGTTCCCTTTGTCAACACTACTGTCATTCCTTCATGAACTAGAACCTTTAGTGATGCATCTAGGACAGTGTGGAGGCATCCCTTTTCCAACCCAGCCATCCCCAGGGGCCTCCTCATGTGGTATACTGCACTCACAGGGTCCGCTGGTGATGTTTCTCACCCTTCCACAGATCTTAAACTACTGCAGACATCATCAGGACTATGGCTCCTCATGCATGACTGGAATCTATAGGGTGATTCCACTCAGATGGATACTTTTGAAGGAAAGCTTTTCCCTCGGCACACACCCTAATGTGCATTTCTGCACACCAGGCATATATGGCGACTTAAAATCATCGGCTATAGTTGTGGCTACACACTCTTAGCTCCATTGCCAAAGAATGAGACAGTCAGGCAGGCCACTGACCTTTCTACCTCAGGCATAGAGGTAGCTTAGCACTAGTTGCGGGCATCTTACAGTGCCAACAAGGTTGCCTCATGGTTGGTAGGAACTGCTGGCTGTATCAGGCAGATGGCATAGCTTCACCTCTCTTGCACTTCCAGGGGGCTCATTTCTTCACTCCTAGGGTCAGGAGGGAACTGTCGGGGAACTCCCCTGCTCTTGTGCCACAGGAGCCCCTGCCTGGCATTGAGGAGTCTCAGGTTTTTCCAGAATTGTAAGGAACGCCTGTCTTCAGGTGTTCTCCCCCATTCAGAGGGCTTTTATTTTTTTACCTCAGGGTGAACCAGACCCTTTGTCAGGAAGAAGGGAAAGCTTGGTACTCTGACATATAAGTGAACTCAATGGTGAAATTGATTCTTGGAAGAAATTAAAGTTGTGTACTTTTTGTGACAATTAGAGGCGTGCAAAAAAAACTTCCGCCGATGACATTTCCGCGAAAGTCAGACTTTCACTTCCACAAAAGTTCAGAAATCAAATTAGTGACTTTAACAGAAATTCTGACTTAGAATGGCAGACTACATGTATGAATTGTGAATTATTGTATTAAACTGTGGAAAAATTCCACAGAACGATCACGGTCAGTAGCCAGTTCTGAGGAATTTTGTTTCTGCAGTTTAATACAATAATCCACAATTCATACATTTATTTCACAGTTTAGTGAGTCACTAAACTGAGAAATGAAAGTATGAATTGTGGATTAATGTATTAAACTGCTGTAAAAAGTCTGTAGAACTGAGCACTGAACTGCAGGTTAATTACATGTATTGCAGAATAATCCATTAAACTGCGGAATAAAATTCCTCAGAACTATTACTCCACAGTTCGTGTGTATAATTCCGCAGTTCAGTGAAAAATTTCTGCAGAACAGTGCAAAAATCCACCTCACACGTTCAAGAGATTCTGATCTCGCTAATGGTGGAAGTTTGGAAAATTTTGCCAAATTTCTCCAAAAGCAGAATTCGCAAACTTCACCCACCTCTAGTAACTGTTGATTTTCCAGAATATCTTCACCGTTGATTACCATACCTGTCCACCATCCCATGCTCTAGCAGAGCCAGTGGATTTGGGCAGCTTACCCTGAAAGTGCTGGCTGGCACCATTTAGTGCCATGGCATCTCCTCAGCTATACTCCCTGTGAAGTAGTTGTTTTTCTTTAAAAAAAAAAGAGTTTGGAACCCATTTCTGGGTTCCCACTACCACCAAAAGAAAGCCTACAAAACTGGGGTGAGAGTTCCTTCGTTTTCAGAACCCTCATACCAACCAAAAAAAAAGAGAGAGAGAGTAGCTCCCTTCCTCCTTTTCTTTCTTGTCCTTCTTCTCCCTGCCTTGGTATATTCCCATCTTGCAGCATATCCCTATTAGTTGTAAATGCAATATGTGCCTGGGGCACTATCAATTTAATTCCACTTGGCAGTGACACTGTCTGTGGCAGAATGCTGCAAACTGGAATTGAATCAAGTCTTGAATTGCCTTAAGGCTACCCCTCCTGCCCACTGGTGCAGCAGTTGGAATTCCGCTTGCGACGCTGGTGAGCCAGGTTCGGGAACAGACTCAGAGAACCGGAGGGCCAGCCGGGAGAGATGAATTGAGTGTCCCATGGACTGCTCTCCTTCTCCAGGGGGAGGGTGGGACAGCATGCCCAGTGCACAAGGGACTCCTGGCGGAGGCTGGGGGAACCACAGGTGACTGGCGCCTTGAGATAGGATGGGGCGGGTCAGATGCAGGATGTCATTGCATGTCCCCACCTGGAGCAACCTGAAAATCACACTGCCGGCTGCCTTAAATGAAGCCTGCCCTCAGCTTCAATTAGCTCCTAGGCTAGCTCCTGACCTAATCCGATGGTTGTGGCACTATAAACCACCCTGGGGGTAATCCAGGAGTATCAGGGAGCCAGGCCAATATGGGAGTGGAAGCAAGGGTCCATGACCAGGCCGAGAAACGGGCGGCCGACGGCAGAAAATATGCAATAAATTACAACAAAAAAAAAGGCTGCCTCTCCACCACATTGATATGCATCCTCCCCATTCCTCCTCCCAAACTAGATACCAGATACAGCCCAATCAACTCTCACTGGTAACCCCCCCCCCACCTCCATACCCCCTTTCCCTCATCTCTCCCCTCCTCTCCCCCTAACCTTTAGTTCACACACCCCTCCTTCCCACACCACCCTCGTGCCTTTCTCCCCCTTACTTGCTCATCCTCCTCCCATCCCCTTCCCTCCCACCCACTACTTCCTCTCCTTTCTTCAGGGATATTGTCCCCACCCCACCCCACCTTCCCACCTCCTGATACTGTCCTCCAACTGTCCCAGACCCCTACAAACCCTACCTCTTGTTGCTTCTGTCCTCCAACTGTTCTAGTCCCTCTCCCTCCCCCTCCTCCAGCAAACCTACCTCCAACTGCTTGATCCTCTAACTGCCCCCCACCACCAACAACAACAACAAGCCACTCTGGCTGTCTTTGTCCTCCAACTGTCTTGTTTATTCCCTCTGGCCACTATAACGTGGCTGACTTGTATACTCTACTGTTATTTTTGATTCAGAATGTATTGTTATGACTGTTATTTACCACCTTAAGTGTATTTATTGTTGATCTTGAATGTTTGTCAAATTTATTTGCCTTTGTATCGATCCAGTTTGATGTGGAACCTTTGTAAAAGAGCTTCTGGTTCAAAGGTATTGTAGTCCAAGATTTAAATAAATTAATAAAGTTACACTACATTAGCTCTTACACATGGCACATCCCTATTGTTGCAGGAGAAGCAGCTTATTGTCTCCGATGTTTTTTTCTTCTGACTATTCCAGACTATTTTTTTTAGTTGGTATGCCCTCTTCTACTCTTATATCAGTTGGGCTATTAGCACACTACTGTTAGTGTTGACTATGGAGATGGCCACATCATGACCACTAGTGGATCCAGCTATATAGTGAGTAGCACCGCTACCCGCTTAGCCTAATCTAAACATTAAAAGAGAACATTTTTAAATTTTGGGGGGAAAGTGCTACCCCTTCACAATATTGCTAGCCCCTTGAAACAATTCTAGATCCACCTTTGATCTGGACTCCGTTGGGCTGTTCAGCCCTGTAGCTCTGCATGCACCAGAGACCTCTTTTTTCTTTTTTTTTTTACTGATAAGAAAAAGGGGCACATATTAACTGTTTCGGTCAGCCCTCTGTCTGGTAGAATGGGGTTGTTTTGCCAGACATCTACATGATTCATTCCTATTTTGGTGCATTATGCCATCTCAGTTGCAAGGGGGTCACAATTCTTGGCATTCTTCTCTTAGCTTCTACTGCCACAGCCACATGCTTCAGGGCTGCTGCCTTACATATCACTATCTACCTGCTGTCTAGCTAGTTGTGTGAAGCTCTGGTTCCATATCCGACTACCCTTTGTGCCACCTTGCATGCCCTTTTCTCTATTAAAAGGTTGATAATCTGATATTATTTTGTTGTTTATTTTCCTATATCCTTCCCTTATGCCTTGAGCTAGGGATTTTCCTAGCCCTGTCTTTGTTTCTTACCACTTTGTCTCTCTTCTGGTGAACAGAACTGAGGTTGGTGAGGGAGCCATCAGTGATTATTGGGTAGCGTGCATCACCACATGGGGGTGCACAGGTGCCACCTAGTAGCCATGGCCAGCACCCTGGCTAAACGCTTTGCTCCCGTGGGCCCTAGTGCCTCAGGCCGAGACCCATAAGTGGCAATCAATGGTGAAAATATTCTGGAAGATCAACAGTTACAGTAAGTATGTAACTAATTTTGTTTTAATCTGTTCCCCTTTCTCAGTAAAAATAAAAGCAAGCTATTGGGGTAATTAAACTTAAACTTGTTTGTAGTCATTGATCTCATCTCACTGAATCCTTGCAGAACTTTAGGTAATGCCCCCAAACAGTCCAGCCTCTTGTGATGATTTAGTCTCTTTCTACTGCAGTGTGAGTTGCTAGACAATGTGTGTTGGGGAAGGGGTGGCTTTCAAACTCAGAAGGATGCAGTGTGATCAGGCTAAGGATGATAAATACAACTTTTGCTGTGGGATGCAACACAAATATGATGGGCAGTCTTTTTTCACTTTTATTAAGGAAAGGAAAGCAGTTAGAAAAGTACCTGCAAATTCACCATAAGGTCGATAATCATAAATTGTGCTTTGTTTTAGTTTTTAAATAAGAGACCATTTTATACCCAAGAAGTTTTGACAGTGTCCTTTAAAATAAATTGTAGCTTGCACACTATTATGACTGTAGATGCCTGTATTTCTGAGCTGTATGCCTCTGGAAGATAAATACCTCCCCGCAGTCTATAATGATTATTACCCAAACTATGAGAAAGCTGTATATTCAGATGATGTTCATGTAGACAACAGGGAGATATTTACCTGACAAGAAATAGTGTTACAATACATGAGGACTACACTGAAAATACAGGCAGTGTTCATGCTGCAGTTCTTTGAGTAGCAGGCTCTACTGTAGACCCATATGATCAAAATGACTAGAACCAGTTCTTTTGGGCAAAGTCATGATGTTCAGTGTTAAAACCAGGTAAAGCCAACAAGCTCCAAAGTAGGTTTTTCTCCCATTTTATTCTTCCTTTTGAAGAAATGAATCCTATATGTTTAGATATGCCACACGTAGTAGTAAATGTTCATTTTTCCACAGGAATTACACCATTAGTGCAATAAGCCCTGTTTACAAAGTGGTCCAGCATGATTATATAAGTTACATGTTACATTGAAATTTAGTATTTGACATTACATATACATAAAATGTACAACTGTGTAGATACTAGACATAAGAAACTAATTGCATTAGTACATCAGATATGCATAACACTTACCATTTACTCAGGGCAATCTAGTCACAGAACAAAACATTCACTTAAAACAATTGCATCTGTGTATCCATTACAAATAGAAGATTCACGGCCATGTTTCTAGCAAGGGATTCTGGTCACATCATAAGCCATGACAGCAATTGGTTTCTGATGTCCCTAGACTCTTGAGAAGGAATCACATGCTTTGTGATTGGTTTCTCTATTTATTTTTCATCATATATGGATCATTGTTGACTTGTGAAACTGGGGAGAAGGTTTTGTGGCCCTCCCTTCAGCATTTTCAATCCTCATTAAAAGCAAACAGACAAATTTGCACAATTGCCCACCCATAGCCCTAGAGCTGGCCCAGAACTGAAATGTTTTACTAAATACATATGATCCAAATCACAATGTGACAAGTCCAATTCTCTGCACAGTTCATTCCAATAAAAAAAAAGTACTGGGGAGAGATTTGCTGGCAATGCTCAGTCAAACTTAATGTACAGAGAACTGGAGTTATCACATTGCATTGTATCCTAAACATACAGCAAAAAAAACAGCTTTTTCTGGACCTGGGACTCATCTGAGGGTTTGAATGGGTGCTTATACAGACTGGTGTGGGTGGGGTATTTTTTTTTCGGGGGGGGATGGGGTTAAAACAGTCAGTTTTTAAAGTTCCCTTGAGACAACCATTAACATCAGGCTCAATATATGCTCCTTCACACAATTTGGGTGGATGGATATAAACCAGAAATGGGAAATGATCAAACTCAAGCCAGCGGAAGCCACTAGCTCGTACACAAAGATCCAAAGCAAAAAGGCCAGGTCCAAGAAGCTGAGCTGGGTGAGGGATAAAAAAAGCAGCCTTCAGGAAATTTATGAGATCCAAATGGGGCAAGGATAAGGATGAGTACACAAAGAAATCAAGAGAAGTAAGCAGGACAGTCAGGGCTGCCAAGGCGTCAAGGGAGTTTAGGCTGGCACAAGGTGTCAGAGAGAGAGAAGGATTTCTTCAAGTACATAAGGGAGAGAAGAAGCTGCAAAGATCAAATTGTAAGAATCAGGGAAGGTGAAGGGTGGGCGGAAAAGGGAGCAGACCAGGCGGAAGCACTCAATGAATACTTCTGCTTTGTGTTTACCAAAGAGAAGCAAGGGCCAATGCCACAAGGGATGGGGGTGTGTGGGCATGGTGGGGGCAGGGTTAGCAGATGGGGAAATATCACTGAGCAGGGTGCTGGAAGGCCTAAGGGCTCTGCAGGTAGATAAAGTCCCCAGACCAGAGGGCATGCACCCCAGGATTCTGAGGGAATTGGCAGAGGTCCTGACAAAGCCACTAGCAGACCTGTATAATACCTGTCTGGGAAATGGATGCATGCCTCAGGACTGGAGGATGGCACGTGTGGTGCCCCTCACAAGAGTGGTCCCAAGGATGAACCAGGCAACTATTAGACCAATCAGTCTTACATCCATTGTGGGGAAGCTGATGGAGACAATCCTTAAGGATAGGTTGGTAAACGTTCTGAAAGGGAATGGGCTCCAAGATGAGAGGCAACATGGGTTTGTCTCTGGCAAATCCTGTCAGACCAACCTGGTTGAATTTTATGACTGGGTGACTAGGGCACTCAACATGGGCCAAGTGGTGGATGTTCTGCATCTGGATTTCAGCAAGACCTTCGATTCACTTCCACATGGGAGGCTGATTAGCAAGTTGGGATATCAGGGAGCAAGGGAGAACATGGTGACTTGGGTCAGGAACTGGCTGCAAGACAGGCAGCAGAGGGCAGTTGTATGAGGGGAAGGCTCAACTCCAAGAACTGTAACCAGCAAAGTACCACAAGGCTTTGTAATGGGTCCAGTTTTGTTTGGCATTTTTATTGCAGACATCTCATATGAGATTAAGAATAAGATCAGCCTTTTTGCAGATGACACCAACATCAGGGATGTGGTGGATGAAACAGAGGGATTGCAGGGGTTACAGGGTAATCTGGCTAAACTTGAACACTGATAAGACACATGGCAGCTGGGGTTCAATGCAAACAAGTGCAAGGTTATGCACTTGGGAGCAAGAAATCAAAGAAATTGCTATCGGATTGGGGGAGTACAGTTGTTCACTACAGAGGAGGAGGAGAAGGACCTTGGGGTGCTAATAACAGGGCAAATAAACCACTTAGCACAATGCATGAAAGTGTCAACTAAAGCTAATAAGATGCTGGGTGTATTGCCAGAGGAATCACCTCCAGGAGAGGGGAGGAGAGGTCATTCTTCCACTGTACAGGTCATTAGTGTAGCCACACCATGAGTAATGCATTCAGTTCTGGCATCCCTACTTAAAGAGAGATGTCAAATTGCTGGAGGGGGGTCCAGTGCAGAGCAACCAGGATGATCCTCAGATTGGAGGACAAACCCTATGAGGAGAGGCTTAAGAAGTTCAACATGTACTCCCTGGAGGAATGGAGGGATAAAGGGGACATGATAGAAACCTTCTAATATATGAAAGGCTTAAATAAGGCTGGTACAGGGGGTATTTTAGATTGAAGGGAGGGAGAGACACTAGGGGCAGTCTGAAATTGGAGGGTGGTAGATTCAGAAAGGAAATCAGAAGGCATTACTTTATAGAAAGAGTGATGACAGGGTGGAAAGCACTGCCAGAGGAGGTGGTATCTATAAAGTCGGTGGGCAGTTTTAAGAGGGAATAGAAGAAGAGCAGGGGGAAGATCATCAGGGGGATATTGAGAGGAGGGGTATCTGCAAGCAAGGACATGAATTCAGATATGCGGGTAGGGGAAGAGGAACAGCTGCAGTGTAAAGGGGTTCTGGCTGCACCTCAAGCAGACTTGATAGACCCGTGTAAACATATCTGCTGGCAGTTTTGTATGTTTGTATTTCTCAGTAAATATACCAAAATTGTGCTCAGGTATTCTCTGGTTTTGAGTTGTGGGGCTAGAGTCTAGCGGGCCCCACTCAGTTCTGGAGGTGAGGCTCTATATCCCAGCAGCTTCAGGTGTTCTGACTAAAGTAATGGAATAACCAATTTGCTTTCTGCATCACAGGAATCCAACTACCTAATATTGTTTCAGTGACCTTGGCACTCAAGGTCATCAGCCTTATGCCACAGAGTTCAGTCTGCTTCTGGAATGCCACAATCACACTACAGTATCCTTCTCATTGTTTTGGCAGTCAACAACTCTTAGCTGGGACTTGTTCTACATAGAAATATAGAATCTGATGGCAGATGAGGACCACCTGGCCTATCCAGGCTGACCACATTTCCTACACAGTGCATATACAGTGTGTTGCCAGTCTAGCCTTCTTATCTCATATCATGACCCCTTGTCCTTGAACATCTAATTTTATGAAGATGCTGCCCTCTTGTACCTTGTTTATACACTTAAGGTATTTGAAAGTCTCTATCGTATCCCTCTCTCTCTCTCCTCACCTTCAGCAAATACATATTGAGGTCCTTTAGTCTCTCCTCACATGACTTCTGGTGCAATCCTTGCACCATTTGTTACTCTTCTCTGAACTGCCTCTCTCCTATCTATGTCCTTTCTGACGTGCAGCCTCCAGAACTGGACATAGTACTCCAAATGAGATCTCACCAATAATCTGTACAGCAGCATCACCACCTCCTTTTTCTGCTAGTGATGCCTCTCTGTGCACCCTAGCATCCCACTGGCTCTCCCACCGCCTTCTCACATTGTTTGGTCACCTTAAGGTTATCAGCTATGATCACCCTCAGGTCCCTTTCCTGTTTGCTGCCCATCAGTACCCCCATCACATACTCCTCTGCTTGATTTCTGTGTCCCAAATGCATGATTTTGCACTTCTTTGAATTAAATCTTAGCTGCCATGTTCTTGACCACTCTTCAAGCTTGCTTAAGTCCCTACTCATTTCTCCACCTACCCCCTGGAATGCCAACCCTGTTGCAGATCTTACTGTCATCTGCAAAGAGGTATACCTTCCCTTCTAGCCCCTCTGCAATGTTGTTTATGAAGACATTAAAGAGGACAGGCCCTAGCACTGATCCCTGTTGGTCTGCTGGTCATCCCCCTTCTTTGGATTGAACCCCATTTATCACCATCCTCTGTGTTGTACCACTCAACCAATTTCTTACCGAGTTTATCACCTGAGTACCTACTCCCAGGCTGCACAACTTGTTCACAAGCCTCTTATGTGGGACGGTGTTGAAGACCTTGTTGAAATCCAGGTAGGCTTCTATCCACCACCCTTCCCTGATCCACTTCCCTTGTCTCCCAGTCAAAGAAATCTATCAAATTTATTTGACAAGACCTTCCCACTGTGAATCCATGCTGCCTCAATCCTGTTCTTACCTGGATTTAAGATATACCATAAGCCATTCCATCAGCAGTGCTTCCATCAATTTCCCCACCTCCTGAGATCAAACTGACTGGCCTGTAGTTGCCAGCCTTCTCCCTCTCCCACTTTTATGGATAGGGACTACATTCACCCTCCTCCAGTCCTCTGGAACTAAAGCAGTTTCTATTAATTTGTTGAACAGGGCTGTCAGTGGTGCTGCCATCTCCTTTATAAGTTCTTTTAATATTCTGAGATGTATCCATCTAGCTCCACTGGCTTGTCTACTTTCAACTTTGTGAATTATATCACGACTCTCTCCTCCGTAAACAGACTGGTGTCCACCTCCCTTCCCTTGGTGCTTCCATCTCCTGACTTTGGTCACCTCCTTCTCCTTCTTCTGTGAATACTGAACAAAATATTTGTTCAGAATTTCTTCCTTTTCTAGGTCCTCCTCCTTACCCACACCCCTCCCTCTGTTTTTAGACTCACAATACCACCCCTAGTCTTTTCCTTTCACTAACATACCTAAAAAAGGCCTTATCCCCCTTCTTTATTGCCTGGGCTATTCTTTACTCTGCTTGTACCTTTGCTGTCCTGACTGCTTTCCCTGCCTCCTCTGCTTTTCCAGATCAGTCCCTGTCTTCCTCCCTCTGTGTTTCCTTGTACCTCCTGAAAGCTAACCTTTTTTCTCTTAACTTACCAACCACTTCCTTTGAGAACAACACACAGAGTGAGTGAGCTTGTACAGTTTTGGAGTGAGTGGACTGTTTTTCACCCTAGTCATACCTTCCAGAATGTTGGCACTGTCTTCCACTCTTGCAGGCTTGCAGCTGTGGTCACCATTTCCCACCAAGCTCCTCAATGGTCTGTAGTCACTGATTGCACTAGAGGGTTTTCCCAGTTTGTATCTCATGATTTTCATGGATACAGTCAGTCCTGAATAGACTACCAGTTCCACCATGCCGCTACAGGAATTCTGTCGACGGGCATTACAGCGATGGCACAATGCCGACAGCCAGCATTGTGCCATTCAGGACCACGTGTTTTTGCAGGGGCTTCTCCCCCACACACACACACACACATATGGTGGGGCTCTGCCCTCAACCCCACACTATAGATTTCCAACTCCGAGTCAGAGTTGTTTCAGAGAGGGGACGAACACCCCAGAGACAGCGGCATCAGTAACACAGCAAACCAGTACAGCAAACAGCCGATTCTGTCACTGTACTGGTCTTCGCTGTGTTTCCGTTGCTGTAGCAATGGTATACTGAACTTACCAGCATTATCAGTGCTTTGGAAGAGATTTCATGTGAGTAAACTTTAACTTTAGATCATAGAAAAAGTGCAAGCACTGACAGGCTGGACCCCCTTTTTTTAAAACCGGGAACTTCAGTACTTATAGCACCTATCATGCATCTCTTCAATGTCTCCATCTTAGAGTCTGAAGTCCCCCTCCTCTGGAAGACAGCCCATATTATCCAATTACACAAATCAGGAGACAGAAATTCACCACACAGCTATAGGCCAATATCTATTCTCCCCGTCCTAGAAAAATTATTGGAAAAACTGCTTCATAATCAAAGACTTCCTGGCATCTAACTCCCTTATCAATCTGCTACAATCAGGGTTCCATGCAAACCACAGTACCACCTCTGCCCTGATTAAGGTTACCAACGATTACAGCATTAAACTGCAAAGAAACTACTGCAGCCCTATTCCTTGGCCTCAGTAAGGCATTTGATACTGTTGATCACAATATCCTGCAGGACAAACTAGATGCTATCAAGCTCGGCAACAGTGTGGTCCAGTGGTTCCATGCCTATCTTACAAATAGGCAACAGCAAATAAAGGTTGAGGGCCTTACTTCTACCTGTGCACCCATCTACAAAGGAGTCCCACATGGGTCTATAATGGGCCTGCTGCTGTTCCTCATATACATCAATCAACTAGGCCACAGCATCACCTAGACCAATTTATTTATTTTATTTTAGTTTTTGTTGATCTGGAAAGGAGGACTAGACATTTCTGTCTATTTTTAGCCTTGTCCTGGGGGAAGGGGATACAAATGGATGCCAACTGACATTGAACCAGATTAAGCTGTTAGTGGTATTTTTAGTGAATGGGAGAAATTTGACCAGGACACCAGGGAAATTCCCCTACGCTGACAGTAGGGGGCCATGCTGGTGTTGTCCATTTCATTCTGATTCTGACGGAGCATGGAGCTGGACATACAGAGGGTTTGAAAGTGGGCTCCTCCACAGATTTCTGCACAGGCTTCCAACATGCTGACTGGAAGGGGAGGGAGGGTGGGCAGAGGGTGACTGTGAAAGGCAGAGATACTAAACAAATATTTTGCTCAGTATTTACAAAGGAAGAGGGAGGTACCTAAAACAAACAGTAGAAACACTCTGGATACAGAAGTTGATACCAGCCCATTTAAAGAAGAAAGGGTTCTGAAAGAGCTCTTAAAACTGAAGGTGGACAAAGCAATGGGCCTGATGGTTCATCCCAGAATTCTAAAAGAACTAAGGGTAGAACTAGTGACACCACTGACTACCCTCTTTAACAAATCATGGGAGGATGGGGTGGTACCTGAGGACTGGAGGAGGGCAGATGTGATTCCCCTTCACAAAAGTGGAGCAAGGCAGAAGCAGGAAACTACAGACCTGTTAGTTTAACCTCAGTGGTAGGGAAAATGATGGAATCACTTCTGAAGGAAAGAATTGTTGAGTATCTAGAGGCCAGAGGGCACAGGACCCAAGGCAGCATGGATTCACAGCGGAAGGTCATGCCAGACAAATCTGATAGATTTCTTTGACTGGGTGACCAAAGTAGTTGATCAGGGAGGGGCTGTGGACATGGCCTACCTAGACTTTAGCAAGGCATTTGACACAGTCCCACAAAAGATTAATATACAAGTTAGCCAGCCTGGGAGTGGGTCCCAAGATGACAGTCTGGGTAAAGAATTGGCTGGAGAATAGGACACAGAGGTAATAGTAAATGGAGTCCACTCTGAAAAAGCAGGGTTAGTAGTGGGGTACCCTGGGGTTCAGTATTAGGACGGTCCTCTTCAATGTCTTTATAAGCGACATTGCAGAGGGACTGAAGAAAAGTATGTCTCTTTGCAGATGACACAAAGATCTGCAACAGAGTTGATGCACAAGGTGGGGTGGAAAGGATGAGAAGGGACTTGGCAAGGTTAGAGGAATGGTCAAATGTATGGCAGCTTAGATTCAATGCTAAGAAGTGCAAGGTAATGCACCTGGGAAACAAAAACCCAGGGGAAGAGTACACATTGGGGGTGAGATACTAACAACAACAAAAATGGAAAGGGACCTGGAGGTAGTCATATCAGATGACCTAAAGGTGGGCAAGCAATGTGAGAGGGCAGCAAGGAGGGCTGGGGATACTGGGATGCATAGGGAGAGCAGCACCAGTAGAAAACAAGAGTTATTATCCTCTGTACAGACAGCTGGTGAGACCACATCTGGAGTACTGCGTGCAGTTCTGGAGACCCAATCTCCATAAAGACATAGACAGGATGGAAGCTGTCAGAGGAGGCAACTAAAATGGTGCAGGGTCTGCACTGGAAGACATATGAAGAGAGACTTGAGGAGCTTAATATGAATAGCCTCGAGAAAAGGAGGAGAGGGGACATGATAGAAACTTTCAAGTACCTCAAGGGAATCAACAAAGTCCAAGAGGTAGCATCTTTCAAAAAAGAGGTGTGCAAAACAAGGGGCACAATTTGAAGATAGAAGGCCTCAGAGGTAATTTAAGGAAGTATTTTTCACAGAGAGGTTGTGGATGTATGGAGCGGCCTTCCAGAGGAGGTTGTGGAGTCAAAACAGTGGTGGAATTCAAGCATGCATGGGACAGTCTATAAGGCAATTCTAGGGGATGGGGGTAGGAAGAAGTAGGCTGTTGGTTAAATAGGATCTGCAGCTTATCCATCAGGTAGGGAAATGGGCAGACTGGGTGGGTCAAGCAGTCCTTATCTGCCGTCAAATTCTATGTTTCTATGTTTCTATGACTGCTTCAGATAGTGGCATTCCTGTTTGTCCCACTCCTGAACCTAGTACTGTGTCCATGCCTCCTCCACCTCCCCCTGTGGTTAACGCTCCACAGCCTGGGAGATGGGTTTCTCAGCGATGTCAGGCCAGGAAACCACTTGCTTCTAAAGTCCAGAAGGTCTCTGAGATGGTTCTTTCCAATAAATTCAGCCCATTGCAAGATTTGGAGACCGAGCAAGGGCCTGACTCTGAAACTTCCTCTGGAGATCCTGGTCATTTGGAGATTGCTTCAGATTCTGATGTTAGTGAAGTAGGGGATGATATGCAAGCAATTGGGAAAACACAACGTTGGGCTGCCCTAAAGTGTAAGTCTGACATTCCTGAGAAACATGTTAAAAGAAATAAGGTTCTGTTTCCACTATTGTGCTGTCACAACTACATTACTTACTGTTAATATCAGTAGCATTAAGAATGGACATAGGAGGGGCTTGCATTTACTTGTTTTTGGGATGTTGCTGCTGATGTTATTTTCTTCAGGATACTCGATTGTATACTGTGGCTGAGTAACATGGACCTCTAACGAATGATTTCGTGGAGTTTCTTACTGGTCGCTGGGTTTGGATTGCTGTGTAGGGGTTGGGATTTTATTTACCATTCCGGTTCAGGTTTTGAAGCTCTTGGACTTATTTCCTGGGCGTGTTTTGTTGCTAGATGTTACTATTGGTTCTAGATATTACAGACTGATTAATATTTATGCTCCACAATCTAAGGCTGAACAAATTGATTTATTTACTTTATCCACCCTTACTTATTCTCTACACATCCTGTAATTTTGGTGGTGATTTTAATTGTGAGTTGTCACTTCAGGATAGGGGTAGTGCTGCAAAAATGACCAAAGTATTTTGTGATATGTCTTTTTGACTTCTATGATTCGTTTGGCCTCATTGGCTGATGCCTGTACAGCTAAACATTGTAGGGATTCCTACTTTTAGCATGGCAAACATACCACTCATATTGATTTTGTTTTTGTTAGTAATTTTGTTTATTTACATCAAGTTTGGGTTACTTCGGTAAAGTACTCTGATCACAAGGAATTGGGTGTGGTTTTAGGATCTCCTCCTGCTCCTTTTGGGTCTGGGCTTTGGCGTAAGACTCAATTTCTCATCAAATTTTGTTTTTAGTTGGTAGTAGGAAGACTTTGTTTGATCTTTTTGATAATGCGTTATTGTGGTGGGATTGTTTGGAGTCCAATTTGAGTGTTTTATTGATTTCCTTGAGTAAGTCGGTTCGAGATTTGGATAAAGTCGATATCTCTCCTTCATTCTCATTTACATAGAGTGATGAGCTTGGCGCACCACAGCTCATGATTATTCCTACCAGATTACCAGTATTCAGCATGGTATGAAATAATTTCATTCAAACAACACTTCCTTAATGATGCAACAGGCTTTTGGGATACAGGGCAAGTTGGCCAAGTTTGTCCCTTTCTCAGTTGTTCTGAAAAGTTAAACATATGCATATGACTGAGGTTTGGGGCGCTAATCGGTGGCCATAATCTACCCACAAGGTGTTTTGCTTGCTCTATCAGACTATTTGCATGGCCAGCTTAGTGCATATTCTGGTGATGTAAGGCTGTTTTCATCCTTACAATCTCTGATTTCTCACCCTGATTTTCCTATTCCCTTTCTAGTGAGCTTACCCAGGATTTACAGGTTGAAGAGGTTACACAAGCTATTATGGCACTACCTAAAGGGTGCTCTCCAGAGAAAGATGGTATCCAGGGTGAGGTTTATCAAATTGTGTGTCCCATGATTGCTGCTGAATTGATTACTATGTATAATTATGTTTTGCACTCTGGGGCTTATCCTCTTGCTATGACTACTGGTATTGTTACATTTATTTATAAAAAAGGGGGAGCAGAAGGATCTGGATAAATGGAGGCCCATTTGTCTGCTAAACATTGATTTTAAGATTTTGATGAAAGTCTTGCATAATCGCCTAGTGCGTATGCTTCTTTTGTTATCTTGCCTGCCCAAACTTGTAGTATCCTGGGTAGGATCATTACTGACCATTTGCTGCTTCTTCATGAAGTTTTGAATCTGGGAGACTTTGTACTTCTCAAGGTTTATGCTTACTTTGGACCAACATAAGGATTTTGACTCGTTAGCCATGCCTTTTATGGAATGTTTTAGAAATATATGGTGTACCCCTGCTATTTATAGCTTGGATCCACTCCTCTTACCGAACTGCAGTTGTTCAGTCTTTGGTTAATGGTTATTTGGGCCCAATGCTTCCTGTTCATAGAGGGGTTCAACAGGGTTGGCCCCTTAGCCCTCTTTTGTATGTCTTTTCTATTGATTTATTGCTTCGGGTTTTGAACGATGTCAGGTTTTTAACTCCCTTGGTTTTGCACTCTGTTCATCTTCCTTTTCTGCTCTTGCTTATGCTGATGATTTGTGTGTTATTGTCCATGGTGTTGAGTGTTACCCGTGTTATTGAATTTTGTTCTCTTTACGGGTCATTCTCAGGTGTCCGGCTTGATACTCATAAATGTCCTGGTGTGATGTTGGGTCCTTCAGCTCACCCAGTTGCTGTTACCCCACCTACCTTGGAGGGCATTTCCCTTGTTCAGGGACCTGTTCATATTTTGGGGATCACTTTTGGGGGAGATCGGCAAGATTTGCAAAATTGGGATATTTGTCTTCAGAGGGGATTCACTCTTGTGGACCACTGGAATACGATTTCCATGGGTAAGTTGAAGCGTGTTTTTATGGTTAAAACTTTTTTGATTCCTGTTTTTTTTGTATGTTGCTTCGATTTTTTCACGTTCTAAGGAAAGGGAGGCTCTGATTTTTGGTTAATTTTTTTGTGCTATCTGAGGCACTAGGTTTAATCCTATTAAATGGAATATCCTGTACTTACCTGTTAAAGAGGGTGGCTTGGTGGGCGTGGCTAGCAGCTGGACATGGCAGACGTGTGCTAGTTAGCTCCTTGTGGCACCAAGTTTAAAATGCATATTAAAGTTGCATTTTGTCTACTTTCAAACTGTAAAACACTTGCCTACTCATTTAAACTATATGGCATCTGGAAAACAAAAAAATCACCAGGGGAAACTGCAATTTGATGCGACGACATTGACTCAAATGAGCAAGAACTCTGGGGCTGCTCTAATCTTGCAGGCCTCCAGCTCCAACCTTGCTGGGGTAAATGAGTGTGTGGAAATGGAGGCAGTTTCAAAATCCCTGGAGGGTGTTCCTGCAACCCTGTTGCAAATGCAACAGGAGATGAAAGCCAGTTTTATTAATATAACGGCGCAGCTCACCCATCTTCAGGAGTTGTAACTGGGCTAACTGAAACAACCAGGAGCATACTACTCAGATCTCAAGCTGGAGCAATGAGTGAGCTTGGGCGACACAGTGGTGGTTATATCGGGAGAGAGAATGGTCTCAGGACATCCCTGGAGGAATTGCTGGCTAAGATCGATGATCAAGAGAATAGGTTGCGACAATCTAATATTCAAATTATTGGCCTGCCAGAGAAATAGAGGCAGAGATGCAGCACAAGGCCATCAAAATGGTTAGTACAGCACCTCAATCTACCAAATGAGTATGCCACAATTGAAACTGAGCATGCCCACTGGGTGGGACCACCGCCTAAGCCAAGGGAGAGGGCGAGACATTGCCTAATAAAATACCTTCGTTATCAGGAAAAAGAAAAAATCCTTCAAAAGGCTAAACAAATAGGCCCTGTACCATTCAGAAATGACAAAAGTCCACATATACCAGGACTTCAGCAGAGATCTACAAGTGAAAAGGCAGAAATTCTCACAAATAAAAAGTAAGTTACATGCAATGGGATGGGCCTTCACCTTTAGATACCCAGCATGACTGCAGATTGATCGGCCAGGCCAAAAGCCGAGGTTTTTCGCCTGCCCCAAAGCCGCAGACAAATGGGTGGCTGAGGAGGAGGAGGAGACCAGGAGAGATAGAGTACAAGACAGAGACACCTGAATTAGATAAATACTAACTTTGCCTAAGCTTCTTCTCTTTCCTGGGGATCTTATGTCCTCAGCTTTCGATTGCTTGAAGAGGATGTTGTTTGGTTGAATGCAGTTGCTTCTGTAAAGATATTTGTTTTACCTCTGCACTTGGGAGTGGACTCAGCAGTGAGGGATCCGCGTCGTGTATTTGCATTTGGAGGGTATTGCTCAACTGTGTCTGGAGACACGGGTATCGGCGGGCTACTCTCTACCCTGTTATGGATTTACAGGAGGTACAGTCCCTCTGACTCTGTCAGATCCAACAGTGTTTTTTTATTGTCTTATCACCAGTTGTGGAACATTACAAGACAGACTAAATAACTCCTGGTTCTACGTTGCTGAATAGACTCTACTTTAACTTACTGCTTTTGATTAGTGCAGTGTTAAGTGTTTTAATGCTTATACTAATATTGCTTATACAGGTTTATAATCAGTTATACTACTTTTAGCAGCTTTATGCATGAATGATAAAAGTTTGGTGGTGCTCGCTAAGGATGGAAACCATATTTTTCTGCCTATCGTTAGTAGTGTGACCCTGGGTAGAACTTCTTCTTCTTATGAAATTGGGGAGGGATGGAGAAACTCCTGAAGGGTTCCTCTGTGGAGTTGTGTTGAGGGGGGGATTGAGGGCGGTTGGTGAGGGGGGGGAGAGGTGACTACAACCGAAATGTGGGGAAGCTCACTCTGTGTGATATATTTCTCACAGTAGTCTCGATGGTTGGAGCTGGAAGATTAGCTGGCCCCACTTTTGGGGAGTCGTTTTTTTTCTGTCTCACACTTTTTCAGGAGTTTGTCGCTAGCGCCCCCTAGTTTACTTTTGTACATTTTTAATAAGTGGTTCTTTAGGGGTTTGAAGGGGAGGGTGGTGGGGTACTGTTTGGGATTAGAGTTCTGTTATAAGTTAAAAGTTATGGTTCAAGGTTTATACATACTAGACTTCTGCTGGGGTTTGCAATGGTTGGGTAATTACTATGGCATCTGATATCAGGATTGTTACGTGGAACATAAATGGCTTAAAAACAATTCTAAAGTGTAGGAAAATCATAACTGAGGTGCGTAGGATAAGGGAACAAATAATATTATTACAAGAAACACACTTTTCTGTGCCTGAGGCAGGCAGGACTGCTGCATTTATGGGGGGGGGGGTAACTGGATATCCTCCTCATAGTCGTCCAAGGCCAGGGGAGTTTCTATTTGGTTAGCCAGGGACTGCCTAGCTGATTTAATAGAATCAATGGTGGATACAGCAGGCAGATATGCACTTGCAAAGGTGCATATCCCTGGGGGGGGATTATACTTTTATTGGGCTCAGTTTATGCTCCTAACATTGAAGAACTGGGATTTTTTCAAAAACTAGCATTAGACATGTCGCGATGGGATGGGGCATGGATACTGGGTAGGGATTATAACTGTGTGGTAGGTACTGTATTGGATCACTCCAAGGCTACTGTCATCCCGATGACTAGAATGCTATGGCACTGAAGCGGCTCAAGGGATTTTAATTTGTTGGATGTCTGGCGCCACCTACACACGACCAGGGACTACAGTTTTTTTCTCATGCCCATCAATCCTATGCTAGAATAGACGGGCTCTTGTTTCCCAATCTCTATTACTGGGGATTAAAGAGGCAAAATATCTTTCAATATTGATATCAGATCATGCTCCCCACTATTTATCTTTCGACCTCCAGGGTGTTTCCACAGCTCCCTGCGGTTGGCGGCTGGACCCACTCTTTTTAAAGGAGCCGGCTTACGTTGATTATATGCAAGGGTGTATACAAGACTTTTTAGCCTTTCAGTGTCGGGGGGGACACATCACATGGGACTAGATGGGAAGCCTTAAAGGTTTATGTTCAGGGGAAGACCATTGCTTTTGCAGCCTTTCGAAAAAGGGGGGAGGAGCGGGAACTAGCCTTCTTGTGGACTAAAATTCTAGCTTGTGAGACAGCTCATAAAAATAGGCCATCCAGGCAGGTTTATAATATCATCCAGCGGCTCAAGTGCCAATTTAATGTCCTTAACAGTACTAGGTTTGGGCTCTCGATTTTACTAGCCAATGTGGGTGACTACTTTGATGGAGACAGAGGGGCAAATTGCTTGCCTGGAAAATTAAGCGTAGAGAGGCAGAGAGGAGAGTGGGAGGGATAACTGCTCTGAATGAGGACATAACATATAATACTGAGGGTATGGACAAGCCTTTGTTACCTTTTATAAAGGCTGTATATGTCAGAGTGTCACCTCCCAGGAAGATCTTGATTCCTTTTCCAACGGGCCCTGTTAAAGAAATTGTCAGATGACAATTTTGGGATGCTGGATACCCCTGTCTAGGAGAAAGTTCAAAGGCAGTACGCACCTTGAAAGGAGGAAGCCCTAGTCCAGGTGGACTCCTATAGATTTATTTTAAAACCTTTAGCCCACTACTGGTGGACCCTCTGTTTGACATGCTGGAAGAGAGTCTGTCTAGCAGAACTTTGCCCTCCCTCCACCACGGTCTCCAGTGATCACAATCCTACCCAAACCTGGGAAAGATCTGACCAAATGTGCTTCTTATAGGCCAATTTCTTTGTTAACAGCGGATTATAAAATATTGGCAAAAGTGATGGCTACCCATTTAGAACCACTGTTACCACAATTGATTCACCAATATCAAACAGGTTTTGTTAAGGGCTGCCTGGGTAAGTACAATATTAGAACCCTCAATATTATTTATAAATGGGGACGAATGAGAAATAAGGGGTCCACAACAGGAGTCTGACAAAAATTGTGTCGAACGCCCCGTCAGCGACACCAGCAGGTCGACCACATTCTGCATTTAGCTGCCGGTTTGCTATTTCTTTCTTTCTTTCTTGCTTTCTGGGGGCTTTGCCCAATTCGAACCCCCACAAGGAGCTGTGCCCGCACCCTCCCTCACTTATGATTCCCCAACTCTAGTTGGAGCTGATTAGGGGGTGCAGGACCCCGACAGGCAGCTGGGTTCCAGCGGGTCTCCCAGTGTGGCTAGGGGCTGTAGTCACTGTGGGGACCTTGCTGGTGAAATGTCACTGTGGGGCGGGTATCTGAGAAATAAGCACAGAGCCACTGTTGTTCGTTGGACACAGAAAAAGCCTTTGAACATGTGGAGTGTGGCTACATTTTTGAAACGTTGGGGAGGATGGGTTTGGGCTTGAACTTTTGCCACCGGGTGCGTACATTATACACTGACCCATTAGCTCAGGTGGCTGTAAATAGTGGCCTCTCTACCCCTTTAATTTTAGAATGTGGCACCCGTCAAGGATGCCCCTTATTCCCTCTGTTATATGTCCTGTCTTTGGAGACCCTGGCTGCAGTGTTGAGGGGATATCCTGGTATTGCTGGTTTTATGGGGGGAGGATCTGAACATAAGATTTCTATGTATGCAGATGATCAATTGTTATACTTACAAAATCCAGCACGGGATCTACCGGTGGTCCATCAGCTTATGAGGAGTTTGGAAACCTATCTGGGCATAAGGTGAATTGGACAAAGAGTGAGTAGCTACCATCAGTACTCGGGACAGAGCGCAGTTTATTGACAATCTAGGGGGCTTGCAATTTGTGACACAGATAAAATATTTAGTTATTCAGATATCGGCTAGGGTGGACCATCTCTTCACTGTTAACTACAAGCCTCTACTTGCGTGAATCTCTGAGGATTGTGAGCGGTGGTCTGCTCACCCTTTATCTCTGTTGGGTAAAGTTGGAACTATAAAAATTACTATTCTACCACAGTGTTTATATCTGTACCAATCTCTCCCAATTAAAGTACCACAGTGCCACTTCAGAGGACTGCAAGCGATGTTGCATCATTTCCTTTGGGGGGGGGTGCGAGAATCTGAAGGACCACGCCGACTTGCCCTCATAAGGAGGGTGGTGTGGGTCTGACAGACTTTAAGGCCTATTATTGGGCTGCCCAGCTGGCATTCCTCCCACAGGGAGCAGATGGGGAAGTTTCTGCCTGCTTAAAGATTGAGGAGGAGATGCTGGAGGGCACCTTCAAAAATGATTTACTGAGTGCAAGCCTTGCATCGCAAAATATACATCCAGTGTCCAATCCCTTCTCTAACAACACATTGGCACTTTGGATGAGGGTGCACCGCCATATTGGCTGGCAGGAGGGCCACTCTCAGCATCTTAGCATAGTACAGGCAATTAGGATGAGAGGCATATATTATATCCAGCTTACACAATGGCTATGGCATTGGAGGCGCCAGGACCTTATTAGTGTGATACAGTTGTACAGGGGAATGTACTTTGTAATATCCTGACTCTGTGCAAGAGGTGGGGACTTCACCCGGGGGACTTCTTTGTGTACCTCCAAATTCATCAACTGTTTGGGGTCTCCTAGATACTGCACAGTGGTGGGCGCTGCCTTCACCATTCAAAGAGACTATATAATCCCTAGCCTTGTTGTAAGCCACTCTATCTATTATCGTATAATTGTGGGTGGTGGAGGGATCTGTCTACAATCAGTAGACCACATTGGGTAGAGGACCTTTCTCTACCTATTGACTTACATACCTGGAGATTGGCATGCTCCCACTATGTACATTGCTCAGTGAGCAACAAGCTCAGACAAATACAATTATTTTTCCTACACCGAGCATATATAACTCCGGTAAGGCTCCACACCATAGACAATAAAAAAACAAAGTGGTGCACTAAGTGTAATGTGGAAGTGGGTGATTTTCTACATTTAGCCTTGACATGCTCTCGGGTCACCCCTTTTTGGTACAAGGTGCACAAAATTATGTCTCAAGTGTTGGTGTATGCCCTCTCGAAGTCCCCCCCTTGAGCTCCCCTTTGGTGCGGATCCGAAGCATGCTAATGGAGCCTGAAGCAATCCTTTATGGAATATAGCATTAATTAATGCCAGGCAGACCATAGCCCAACACTGGATGTCTCCGTCCCCTCCCTCAGTGAACAGTTGGTCTAAAAATTTGCTTTCATGTATGACTCTTGAAAAAGCACAAATGCGCGCCTTGGATCATATTCAAAAATTTTACCATGTGTGGAATCCTCTTATAGCAGCGGTGGAGGAGGGATGGTTCCCTGTTTAGTATATTTAATATACACATTGTATTAACTCACTAAATGTTGTAAGCCAATACTAGTATGGGTTGTTCCAGATCAGGTATGAATGCTTGAATACATGGTGTTTTTTTTCCAGGACCCTGCATCATCTGTTTTTACATGTGTTATCTTTAAGCTATATGTCTAACTGCGCTACCACTCACTAAGAGACTGAATGTTTGGTGTAATTCCCTTTTATAATCCTGTAGAGGGGTTTTGCATTTTGCCTACTTTATTTTACTCAATGCAGCACTGTTTATTAATTTGGTGCACAGTGATATGATTTATGGTTGTAATTTTTTAATCATTGCTATGTAAGCTACTACATGGATTTGTCGCTGTGCTGTACTTTGTATCTGTACATCTTGAACCATTTAATAAAATATTTTTGAAAAAAAAAAGAGGGTGGCTTGGAGATGGTTCCTCCTATTTTATTTTTATTTTTTCAGTTTTTACATGTCAATCTGTTGCCTCTCTGCTTGCAGCACCATTATGGGTGGCTTCCTTTATTCCTAGGTAAGGTCTCTAGTTGGTTCACAGGTTGGAAAGAGAATGTTCAGAAAAGTTTCAAATCAGTTCCTTTTGCCCTCCATATTTATGTGAGGTCTTTGTTAGACTTCATAGGTGGCATATTACTTATGAGGCTGTTATTTTGTCAGCAAAAGCAACTATATGGGCAAGTTCTAGCTACTCATTTCACTGAGGCCACGACCTTTCCTACTTGTCCGTTGGGATATGTGTCGACAGTGCTTCACTTGCTTACTGATACAAGAATTCCTGTAAAGTATCATGATGTTTTATGGCTTTGTTGTCTTGCCAAATTGAATGTTAAGGCTAATCAAAAACACAAGATGGTTGAAGAACAGAATTGTGCTAGGCCTCAGTGGGATGCTGTCCTAGAGACACTCCCTCATTTGTTTTTTGATTGCTCTTACAGTATATACAGGCCTTTTGGACTTATTTGGCTGCTTTTTGGCATATGCCTGTTCTCCTATTTGTTTCTTATGTTGAATTGATCTATGGTGTCTATGGCTCCTCCTGGAGCGCCTGGCACCATAGTTCTTTAAACTTGTTTTTTGCTGTAACTAAATGGACTATCTGAAATGCGCGCTGCTTGTTTACTTTGCAACAGAAGGATACTCCTTATGCTGTTCTAGCGGCGAATATTTTGAAGGCCTCGCATACTGTTTATTATGAAGAAAAGCAGTCTCAAACTGTTCATTATGTAGCCACTGTTTGGTGCAATCTTGTATGGATTACTGATTCAGATGCTCCTATTACTTGAATGTTTTCTGTTACGCTTTGTGTTTTTCTGAAGTTTTCATTGTTTGTTTAGTGCTTTTGTGCTTTTCCTTTTGAGTTTCAATAAACACAAAATTCCCCTACTCGAAGGTAGGGTGAGCTACTGTCCGTCATTCTGATGGTCAGTCTGAGAGATGGAACTGGAGAGGATGGATGTGGAAGGGGCTTGGGAGCAGGTCTCCTCCCCTGCCTTAATTTCTATGGAGACTGAAGATTATTTTTGATGCATCTGAGCCTTTGGATATTACAGAAATGGAAGGTACTTAAAGTATGACACAGAAAAAAATGGCATTTGCTACACCATACATAATGGATACTCCTGCAGATGCTGCACTATAAACAGCAACATATGAAGCACTACAAACTTTAATGATGGAACAGCAACAAAGATTCATGGAACGGCAAATGGGAATAACCAAGGCAATGGGGAAAATTTTACCAGCAACCACCTCAATGAAAAACACTTCCCTTTTGGGAGAGCCTATAACCGAACCCAAAAACCTCTTTCCAGCCCAATCAAAAAATGCTTGGAGATGCAGTCATAGATATACCTGCATAGGGTAACAACATCATTTTTATGTTTGCTTGCATGCATGTGCAAGAAACATAGTGCCATCATCCGAGTTTTCGTAGGTGTGGCACCTGTCTTCCAATGCAGTCAGTGTGTTTGCAGGCATGGCCATAGTTCACCAATGAATGCTGCAGCTGTCTATGACAGCAGTTGAAAATGCAGTGCTGTACAGTTGAAAGGCAGACCTCTGCTTCAGTGAGCAGTGAGAAGCTACTGCCTGTGCATGCGCTCCCCGCCCCACATACACACCGCATGCATGCATATTGCGTAACTAATGTGCCCCAATACACTGTATGGCGATGGGGTGCCCAATCCCCATCGGCTCCAATGTTCTCCCAACAGACAACCAGGTGCCATGCTGGGAGCCCACCCCAGCGTCACAACAGTTCGTATGGCCAACAGGGGTGCCCAATCCCCCATCAACTCCACTGCCCCCACCCCAAACAGACTTCCAGTTGCCACACTGGGGCCCACCCCAGCATGGCAGCCTTCCAGCTGCCATGCTGGAACACCAGTGTGGCACAAGTCCCACGTCACCCAAGGAAAAAAAAAAGAAACCAGAAAGAAAACCTTCCCTCACTGACTGTCTTGACCACCTCCCCCACACACCGCCATCCTCTACACGCTGCCTCACCACACCCGCTCACCCCATACTTACCTCCGGAGTCCAGCACAATGATCTTCGTTGGAGCAGGAACATGTCTGCACTCTTCAAAGCTGACCGCGAATTGAGGAAATGCTGGTAAGCTGTATAATATAACAAGCATTTGTCAATGCCGAATGTTTGCTTGCTGGCATTGGCATTGGTAGTGTAGGAGTTACAGAGCTGCATAATAGGAATGGCACTGAAGTACTGAAATGAAGCCAACCCCACCACCACCATGCAGAGACTGACAGGCATTGGGGTGTGCCTTTGGGTCATCAGGCGTAACGGCCATACCATTTTACCACACCCTACCCTGCAGACACCGACAAGTGTCACGGTGTGCATTGGGGTCTTTGGCCCTTATGGGCACCCCATTCCATCAGGAAATATGGTGAGATGGGTGTGGTATAGGAGAATGGTGTGAACTTTGGGGCCAAAGTGTCCAAGGCACACGTCAATGCCTCTCACTGGCTCCAGGGTGTGGAATAGTATGAGCATTGCAGGCGCGAATCCCAAGTCACACCCCTGATGCCTGTCATTCTCTACAGGGTGGGGCATCATGGTCAGAAACCCTAACGCCTCTGGCATTCATTGGTATTTTCACTCCTAATTTTCAACATGTTTTTTTTGTGACCCCCACCTCATGAACAGTGGCAATATCAGTTTGTTAGCTGAAAGCTGCTTTTGCACAGTGACTACAGCATTTAGCACCAAAGGTGCAAAAACACAATCCGAACAAGATGTGAAAAATGACAGCTGTACTGCTCATGGAGAGGTGTAAAAAATGGCAATGCTGAAAATCTGCAGTGAAAATATTAAAAAAACTGGTGAAGTCACGAGCGTGCATAGAAACTGTGCAACGCACACCCGTAATGTAATTAGTTTGGGGATTTTTTACAGCAGATTGTCAACGCAGGCATTTTGGGACCTCTGATCATGAACAGTGTCACTGTGAATTTCTTTATCTATCCCAAACGGTGATTTCCCACAGTGAGCACGCATTTCTGCGCTGAAAGTGTGAAAACACATTTCGGCCATGTTGTGAAAAATGACAGCTGTACTGTTCGTAAGGAAGTGTGGAAAAATGTCACTGGTGAAAATCTGGACTGGAAATATTACAGATTCATGAACTAACAGTGTGCATGGAAACTGTACTGCTCACTCTTAACACAGTCATTTAAGGACTTTTGTCACCAAATTTTCAACATAGCCATTTAACGACCTCTGCTCATGAACAGTGTCACTGTGATTTTCTTAATCTGTCCCAAATATTGCTTTGACACACCGACTGCACTATTGTGTGCTACATGTGCAGAAACACATTTTGGGCCAGATGTGAAAAATGGCAGCTGTACTGCTGTTAAGGAAGTGTAATAAAATGGCAATGTTGAAAATCTGGTATGCAAATATTAAAATTTGCGAACTTATGAGCGTGCATAGAGAACTATGAAACACATGCTCAGTAAAACAGTCATTTTTTAGGAATTCTTTCACCAAATTTTCAACATAGCCATTTTAAGACCTCTTCTCATGAATAGTGTCACTGTGATTTTCTTAATATGTCCCATACATTGATTTCATACTGACTGCGCCATTGTCAGCTACATTGCGGAAACACATTTTGGGCAAGATGTGAAAAATGACAGCTGTACTGCTCATAAGGAGGTGTGGTAAAATGGCAATATTGAAAATCCAGAGTCCAAATATTAAAAATTCGCAAACTTACAAGCTGCAAGGTGAAAACTGCGCAATGCACGCCGTAAAACAGACATTTTAGGGAATATCTTCACTAAATTAACATAGGCTTTTGAGAGCCCGCCTTATGAACACTGGCAGTGTCATTTTGTTAATCAGTCCCAAAGGTGATTTCACACAGTGACTGTGAAATCACCCTTAACAATTAACACCATGACAGTTCAAAATTCATGAGAGGGTCCCAAAACCCATGTTGAAAATTGGTGCCAAAATTCAAAGAAATACCTGAGATATGCATTAAAGTTGAAAAACCCTATTTATTGCATTATAATAACTGGTCAGCAATTTCTCTCAATGTACTGACCAGGTTGATATTTTCCATAACAACCGGCTGGTTGTTATGACATTCATGAGCCACGCCAGTCAAACTATGCTGCTGCCTCATTGGCCAACATTCTGTATGTAGGTGAGGCCAAACAGTTTCACAAACTGCTGGAGAAAAATTGCTGGTCTGTTATTATGAAAAATGAAAGATGGGGTGGGTGCTTGATATGAGAATTTAATGCACACCCTCATTGTGGGATGCTTTGATAAACCTCTTGGGGTTCGCCCTTGGGGTTTATGTAGCATCCCACAACTTGGGTATGCATTAAATTCTCATATCAAACCCTTCCCCCTTCCATTATTCTCTATATACAGCTTACCGGCATTTCCTCAGTTCATGGTTGGCTTTGAAGAGTGCAGACGTGTTCCCGGTCCACCGAAGATCGTCGCGCCAAGCTCCAGAGGTAAGTATGGGGTGGGGAGCTGTGGGGAGGCAGGGTGCGCAGTGGGTGGGCGTAGGTGGGTAGGGAGACCACAGAGGGAACTTTATTTGTTTACAGTTTTTTTTTTTTAGGAAGATGACGTAGCCTTGCTGGGGTGAGCTCTCAGTGTGACAGCTGGAAGGCTGTTTTGGGGAGGCCTGGAGCTGATGGGGGATTGGGCACCCCTGTCAGCCATACGGACTTATGCCATGCTGGGGTGAGCTCCCAGCGTGGCAGCTGGAAGGCTGTTTGGGAGGAGGCCTGGAGCAGATAGGGGACTGGGCACCCCGGTAGGCAATAATATTCTTTGCCACGCTGGGGTGGGCTCCCAACATGGCACATGGAAAGCTTTTTCTGGGTGGGCGTGGACCCCAAATGGGGGATTGGGCACCCCCATCGGCCATACAGTATGTGCGTGGGGGGAGAGTGCATGAGCACGTAATATGCGTGCGTGTGGAGGAGGAACGCTGCTCACTGAAGCAGAGCTCTCCCTTTCAACTGTACAGCACTACATTTTCAACTGCTGTCATAGACAGCTGCAGCATTCAATGGAGAACTGCGGCCACACCTGCAAAAACACTGACTAAATTGGAAGACGGCTGCCACACCTCTGAAAACTCGGATGATTGCACTATGTTTCTTGCACATGCATGCAAGCAAATATAATAAATAGGGTTTTATCAACTTTGATGCATATCTCAGGCATTTTGGGAATTTTTCACCAAATTTTCAACATGGGGTTTGGGACCCCACCTCATGAATTCTGTCACTGTCATTTTGTTAATCAGCCCCAAAGGTGATTTCACTGTCACTGCCACAGAACCACCTTTTGGGACTGGATTTTGAAATGACAGTGTCATAATTCATGGTGGGCCTCAAAACCCTATATTGTAATTTAATTAATCCCAAAATGTTCTGTTTACGAGCATGTGTTGCACTGTTCCTATGCACGATCGTAAGTTTGAGAATTTTCAATATTTTCACTTCAGATTTTCAACATTGCCATTTTACCACACCTCCTTATGAGCAGTACAGCTGTCATTTTTCACAATTCACCCAAAATGTGTTTCCACGCATGTAGCGCACAATGGCACAGTTGGTGTGCGAAATCAATGTTTGGTACAGATTAAGAAAATCATAGTGACACTGTTCATGAGCAGAAGTGTTAAAATGGCTATGTTAAAAATTTGGTGAAAAGTTCTAAAATTACTGTTTCACGAGGCATGGGTTCTTTCTGTTCCTATGCATGCTCGTAAGTTCATGAATTTTACTATTTTACTCCAGATTTTCAACATTGCCATTTTACCATACCTCCTTATGAGCTGTATAGCTGTCATTTCACATCTTGCCCAAAACATGTTTCCGCAAGTAGGCACACAATGGCGCAGTCAGGCAAAGCAAATCAATATTCGACAGATTAAGAAAATCACAGTGACACTGTTCAAGAGCGAGGTGTTACAATGGCTATGTTAAACATTTAGTGCAAAAAGTCCATAAAATGACTGTGTTATAATGACCATTGCGACAGTGTCCAAACACCCTTGTAAGTTCATGGATTCCTAATATTTTCAGTCCAGATTTTCACCACTAGCACTTTTCCACACTTCCTTATGAACAGTACAGCTGTCACTTTTCACACCATGGCCGAAATGTGTTTTTGCACTTCCAGCACAGGAATGCGAGGTCACTGTGGGAAATCACTGTTCGGGACAGATTAAGAAAATCACAATGACACTGTTCATGAGCGGAGGTTCCAAAATGCCTGTGTTGACAATCTGCTGTAAAAATCCCAAACTAATTGCATTATGGGTGTGCATTGCATAGTTTCTACACAAGCTCGTGACTTCACCAGTTTTTTTAAATATTTTCACTGCAGATTTTCAACATTGCTATTTTTTACACCTCCCCATGAACAGTAGAGCTGTCATTTTTACATCCTATTCGAAATGTGTTTTCGTATCTGTGATGCCAAATGGCATAGTCGCTGTGTGAAATCAGCTTTCGGTTAACAAACTGATATTGCCATTGTTCATAAGGTGGGGATCACAAAAAAAAAAATGTTGAAAATTTGGAGCGAAAATGCCAACGAACGCCTGAGACGTTAGGGTTTCCGACCATAATGCCCCACCCCGTAGAGATTGACAGGCATCGGGGTGTGATTTGGGATTCTCGCCAGTAATGCTCATACCATTCCACACCCTGCAGCCAGTGAGAGGCATCGAGGTGTGCCTTAGACTCTTCAGCCCATTCTCCTATACAGCACCCATCTCACCATATTTCCTAATGGAATGGGGCGATCATAAGGGTCAAAGACCCCAAGGCACACCGTGATACTTGTCGGTGTCTGCAGGATCAGGTGTGATGTAATGGCATGGCCATTATCCCTGACAACCCAAGGCACACTCCAATGCCTGTCAGTCTCTGCAGGGTGGTGGTGTGGTTGGTTTCAGTTCAATACTTCTGCCATTCCTATTATGCAGCTCTCTAACTCCTACACTACCAATGCCAATGCCAGCAAGCAAACATTTGGCATTAACAAATTCTTGTTCAAACTGAGCAAGCGATCAGTCTAACGCTACTGTATTTATGTTTTCTGCCTCTGGGAAATCGGGAGAAGGTCATACCCTTTAATGTCACCAAGTTTAAAAATTTCACAGGATGCAAATGTAAATTCAGCTCCCTTTCTGATTGATGGTAAGACTTTGCTGACAGAATAGGAATGAATTAAACTGTGTGAACAGAATGGTAAGAAAGAAAGTGTTCTACCTGCAGTGAATAGCACACAGGCGTGACTCCAGGAAAACAACAAACACAAGATGAAACAAAGGCTGAAGTGAAACTGGAGATGGCAAAACCTGGCACGGAGGTGCAGACTGAAGTCTGGGAACAGCACAAGGGTGAGTAGGGAATGACATTTACAGGTAGTGAACTACCTGGCTAGGACTCACCCCTGAAACTGATGGAACTGGCTTCAAAATGCAGGTGAAGTCTAAAAACAAAAGGCACAATAGAAAAGGCAGAAAGTATACTGGAGAAAGAAATCCTGAATAAAGACAATACGCTGTTACATATGATGTCTGATGATAAAGAGGGGGAAGGGTAGCAAAGAATGGACATAGCCACAGATGGTGCAGGGACAGAGGATCATAACCCTATGGCCACATCAGGCAGTAATACAGAAGGAAATAAAAAAGGTTTAAAGACCCAAAGCACACAGCCCAGAAACAGGATAAATCAATATCAGCTGTAGAGGCCATACAAAAGCATTCGGTATTCAGATGGCAGGACCCCAAGAAGAGCTGGTCCCCAGATCGGGCACTTAAAAATGCAGGCTGGATACAGTCCCAACATGGAGAGTGGATTCTGGACACAAACTGGACCCCGGAGACAGCTTCACAGCTTACAAATAATCCTCAGTGGCATCCAGCAATAAACCTTCCCCATCGGGAGGTGAGCAAGGGAAACTCTAAGGGTGTTAAAATGCCTATGTCTACAGCACATGTGGCATATCCAGTGGCTCTGGTGATCCCTGTAGCAGGGCCAAATGACTCTAAAGGATAGATGGCTGCAGATAAAGTACCCGCTAATAAAAGTACTGCTCCACCAGATACAAATACAGGAGTTCCTATCATGGACAAAAATACCCCTCAAAATACTCCTGAAGAACCCGATGGTGGGAGCTGCTCTTGCTCATCCATGTCCCGCCCACTTTTGTCAGAATTATTCAAGAACAAAGCAGAACCTCTACCAAGGTGACACACAGTTTGGCTAAAGTACAAAGGGGTCTGGAAACAAAACCAGCAGGTATTATGTAGGGAAACAATTGATTAAGAAATCTCTACATTTCTCTCTAGCAAATGTTTTCGCTTTCATTCCAATTTCCAGAGAAGATACATTTGATATCAGCTTCAGAACCCCACAGTTACTGGAACTTTTATGGTTTAGGTACAATCAAGTAAAAATTTTACCTTTATGGACCCCATTTATAGCCATTCCTTTAACCAAGCCAATTACAAAGACAATAACAGTTATGTTTTGAAATGAAAGTGTCCCAGTGGATGATATATACCACTGACTGCCACAACAATGTGAAATTCTATGTGCCCTGAAGCCATTCTTGACAGCAAACAATTCTGGACCAGAGGATGGAAGTTTAAAGTCAAGCTAAGGCAGACAGAGGAGACATCTGCAGAATTGTTTTTCTGGGACATGACAGAGGAGTCTGTTTTATGGGGGTCAGTTGAAGGCCTGCAATCAATGTGGGAGACGGACACATCTTCCAAGCATATGTGAAAAATTGCACTGCAGCTTATGCAACAAATTGGACACACTAGTTTCCAGTGTATGAACCACATGAGATGCAGCCTCTGTGGAGAACACGGACATGACTATAAGGACTGCCCATGGGCAGCATCCGGCAGGACACTATTAACCCTGATGCACTTATTAACAAGGCTAGAGCTGATTTAAAGAGCCCATCCAACATGCCCTGGCATCAGCTCTGGTGACTGATCTAACTATCGAGAGAAACAAATCTCAGATACACACGACATCAAAGAGGGCCCTCCACTGTCACAAGATACAGATTTTTTCATCCAGTTAATCTGGCACCAGTTGCTACTCAGATCAACAGGATGATTATTTTCAGGATACCCAAACAGAGATGCCATCACCACAACAGTGGGTGACTTTCCAGACCCAAAGAGGGTAACTAGAGCTAATACACAACCCGATCATCAGGACAATATTGAAACTGAGAGCAGCTTACGACGTGTGGCATTATCTTCTTGGAGTGACTCAGTGATGGAGGAAGAGAAGAAGTTTCAGACTCACAATCAATTGCATCAAACAGTTTACAACCACCTGAGAAGACATACATAGAAAAAAGAAGCGCAGGGAAAAAACACTAATCCTGAACAATGAACTGCACTGTTGTTGCTTCCATTAATTGCCACAGTTTAGGGAACATTAAAAAGCGACAGGCAGTTTATCAAATGGTTAAAGATTCTTCTATCAACATCCTCTTAGTTCCGGAAACTTGGATGGGTTCTCTCACCCAACTGTCTAGTTTTCGGTCAGAATGGTTCTGGGACCCATCATATTGGTCCTTCGGGACAGATAAAGACGACAGCATCGGAATATTATTTTCCAATAATAGATTTTCCCTTTTCAAATGAATTGACTTAAGCTCCGAATGGGTCCTGATTCTCAATATATACTGGGATGAAGAACCCTGTAGAACTATTAACATCTATGTTCCTCAGAGCAAGGCAGATAGGGTACAGTTCTGGATGAAGGGTTGACACTTGAGGCTCAGGTGTTGGCTGTAGTCTGGAGTGGCATGTACCATCTCAGGAACATCAGCCAGATTAAATCTACCCCCAAAAAGGCGACACAGATTCATGTGTTTGTGGCGTCCAGGCTCATATACTTTAATGTCCTTTACCTCACTGTTAATGATGTACCTTGTGGCACATGCAGTTACTGCAGACACCGCTGCTGGTAGGTTACTGACAGGCCTTCTCAGGTCATAGCATCATCTGACCACAACCTTGAGCAAACTGCACTGACTGCTGGTGAAGTGGCATATCACCTTTAAGGTTTTTTATTAAACTATAAGGCCTTACATGGGTTGGGCCTGGGCTTCTGACAGAGCTCCTTTACTTTACCAGCCATCCTGCCCTCTCCGTTCCATGGAGGTGGGTCTCTTATCGGTACCAAGGGCCAGACTGAAATCATCAGGGAATAGGCCTTTGAAGTGGCTGATCCCCTCTTATTGGCCTGTTGGTGGAGTGGTAGTGCTACCGCTTGCAACATCAGTGACCCAGGTTCAGGAGCAAGCCTGTGTCGGCAGCAGCTGGCTGCGGGGAGGAGGACTGAGTGCCCCACAGGACACTCTCCTCCTCCGAGGGGGCTCCATGCTCTGTTGCAACATTGCCACCTACATAGAAACATAGAATTTGATGGCAGATAAGGACTGCGTGGCCCACCCAATCTGCTCATTTTCCTACCTATTTCAAAACCAGATCATAGTTGATCTGCAGCCCACTTGTTTCTTCCTGTCTCTAAGGTACCCTTATGTCCACCCCATGCATTCTTGAATTCCCTAACTGTATTTGCCCCCACCACCTCCTTAGGGAGGCCAGTCCAAGCATCCACCACTCTGTCAGTGAAAAAATACTTCCTAAAGTTGCCCCTGAACCTCCCCTGCAACATCATTGCATGCCCTCTTGTTCTTGCACATCTTCTGTTTTGCAAGATGCTTCCCTCCTGTACCTTGTTTACCCCTGAGATACTTGAATGTTTCTATGATGTCCCCCCCTCTCTTTCCTCTGCTCCAGGAATACATATTGAGTTTCCCCAGCCTGTCCTCATGGACTTTTCATGCAGACCCTGCACCATCTTAGTAGCCCTCCCCTGGACTGCCTCCACTCTGTCAATGTCCTGTCAGAGATGTGGTCTCCAGAACTGGACACAGTACTCTAGCTGAGGTTTCACCAGTGATCCATACAGTGGCATAACCACCTCCTTCTTTCTGCTGGTGATACCTCTCCCTATGCACCCCAGCATTCTACTGGCTTTCCCTACAGCCTTCTCACATTGTTTGGTTGCCTTTAGGTCATCCAATATGAGTAGCCCTAGTAGCAGTAGTTCCTGCTTGGTGACCACCAGTACCTCCCATCCCCATCTTGTATTCCTCCCTTGGATTTCTGCTCTCCATGTGCATGACTTTCCACTTTTTTGCATTAAATCTTAGCTGCCACACCTCAGACCACTCCTCCTATGTGTTTAGGTCTTTCTTTTATGTTTTCTACCCCTCCGAGTGTCAGCCCTGTTGCAGATCTTAGTGTCTTCTGCAAAAAGACATACTTTCCCCTTCAGCCCTTCTGCAATGTCGTTAATGAAGACATTGAAGAGGACTGGCCCCAAGACTGATCCCTGTGGCACCCCGCTGGTCATCTCCCTCTCCTCAAATTGAACACCATTCACCAGTATCCTCTGTATCCTGCCCTTCAACCAATTTTTGACCCAGTTTACCACCTGAGGGCCTACTTCTATGGTGCCCAACTTGTTTGCTAGCCACGTTTGTTGAGCGGGACTACATTTGCTCTCCTCCAGCATTCTGGGACCTCACCTATCTCCAGAGATCTGTTGAATAGGGTAGTCAGCGAGGCTGCCAGCAACTCTCTGAGTTCTTTTAATTTTTTTGGGGTGGATTCCATCTGGCCCTTATCTGTCTTCATCTTCCCAAGTTCCTCTAGGACTCTCTCTGTTGTGAAGGAAGTGGTGTTTGCCTCCCTTCCATGGTTGATTTTAATGCTGAGTCGTAAACCTTTGCACATGGATGGCAGTGTGCTTGGAGAAGAATGGAGGACAAGAAGGGAGGAATGTTGCAATGTCAGCATGCTCTTTGTGCATACACATGCCTTGATGTCCTGCATGCAACATTCCTGGGAATAGTAAGGGGCTAAAATACCACAATCCAGCACCTATGTGATGGAGACAGTTCCTAGCATGAATCTGGGTCCCCTGGCTTCTCTGTTGCAAGCCCTCACCTGACATATACGATGCCTGAGAGTCCCCCATCCCAACCCTGCCTGGGGTGAAGCCATGGCTCCATGGAGGTGAGTGGCCATGATGATGATGGGTAGGGAAGGATCAGGAGGTGCCTGGCCATCCCAAGTCACAAGGGAATGGAGAATAGGGGCAAAAGTGCAACTACAAAAAAAATATGTGATGATCCAATTGATTACCTGACTGATTTAAGTTGCTGATGCAAGTTTATATTTTATGATGTGTTTTATTTTATTTATATGATGAAATATTTCCTGCTCTGCATTCTATTGTGTTTCTGTTTAATCTGTGTAATGCCATGAACCTCCAGGGAAGGCACCTTTATAAAATACTACTACCACTACTACTATAAACTGGTTAAGACTGAGCCTTAACCATCAACATGTGGTGTTACCAGCCCAGTTACCAACTGGGGTGGGAAGCAGCCAGAGGCAGAAAAATGCAGTTCCCAGGCCTGCTTATAAATAAGCAGGCATGATGTGACAACTGGAGGAGAGAGGGGTATGAGTTCCAGAGGTATAGAGGTCTTCCAGGAGGATGATGCTTGCCCAAGTGAAGGAAGCATTTGTAAATAAGGAAGGATCTGGGGGTGGAATTAGATGAGGAAGGACTTGGGATGGAAGTAGAGAGTAAAAGATGAAGGGTAGCTGAGACAATGGAGGAAAGGTGATGGGGAGACTGTTAGTCCAGACTATAAAGATCAACAGGGTACCATGCATGTGCCACAGCTCCTTAAAGGAAGGCCAGCCTAGTCTAGAGTATAGATCACATTGGTGAGTACTGAGGGGACAGTTTTGGATAAAATGGCAGAAAGTGTAGACTAGGGAGTCCAGTGTGGATAAAGGGGGCTTAGGAGCTGTACCTAAACAATGTCACCATAGTCAAAGATGAAGATAGCCAAAGACACAGAAGTATAAGATGTGATCAAGGGTGATCCATCACTGGTCCTAAAAGGCAGAAGAAGAGGAAAGTTTTTCCAAATTTGGTTTAGAGCCAAGTCATGGTCACTGTCCTTTTAGCATTCAGTGTAGTTAATTAGTTAGAGCAGAACCTCAGCTGAATAGTGTCCAGGAATGTGAGGATTAGTGCAGTGCTAGAGGCCTAGTTCAGTGTTGCTTCGCTCAGCAGGTTGTACACTCAACTCTGAGGCTAGAAGATCAGAAGGTTATGGACTATAGCCCCACACCAGAAAATGTATTTAAATCCCAATACTGACACTGTAGTGCAGCATGAAGGGGTACTGCACTCCTGATGTGCCATCTTTCAGATGAGATGTTAAACCAAGGTCCTCTTTGCCAGTTCTGTGGCTGTTCACATAGGTGTTAAAGATTGTAGGCACAGTAGGGACATTTTTATTAAAATACAAAATAAACAAGAACAATCAACAGAAATGGAACAAAACTAAACACATTACTGAGTGGGAAAAAAAATACCAAGCTGCATAATACTGGAGGAAAAACAAATGGACAGGTAGGCAGAACTGCACCAAAACAAATTAAACAGGGGGACAGAAAAGTTCTACCAGAGAGCACCTTATGATCTGTGTACAAATTCCTTAGGATCCATGGACCATTTTTCCAAAATTCATTAAACACCATCCTTGGCAGCATCCTGACTTCTTTCTCATAAACTGATAACAATTCCATGATTATTTAATCCAACACAACCTGGATCAGAGCATATTTCTGATGAAAAGCATAGGGAAATTTCCACAGTGTCCTGGCCAAATTCTACTCCCATTCTCTAAAAATACCATCAACAGCTTTACCTGATTCAATATGTCTGTTTCCATCTGTATCCCTCTAGGACAAGTCTGAACATAGGCAGACTTGCTGAGCCCTCCATTCTTGGTCAACAAAAACTAAATAAAATAAGAGCAAGCTGCAGCTGGGATTCAAGTGAGCAGGCGTTAGAGCACTACATATGGATATGGAAGGAGATACAGGTGGGAGGCAGGTCATTGAAGAAAATGAAGAGTATTATGGGGCCAAGGACTGACCTTGGGAACCCCAATATCACTTAGGAATGGAAAGGTGGACCCACTGACATAAATGGATTGAACATGCTTTGATCTGTAAGCACGCCAGTAAGAAATCAACCAGGTAGTAGCCACTTAGACTTCCCTGCTCTGGCCAGCTTGATCAGTAGGAGGGGGTGAGAGACTATGTCAAAAGCTTTGGAGAAACTGGCCAATGTAAGAGACCCTGCTCCATCCTGGCAAGGACAGAATAAGTGAGCCTTAGTAGGAATGTAATGGAAGTAGTTGGGCAGGAAGCCAGACTGGAAAGTGCTGAAGAAAGAAGAAACAGGAAAGCAAACAGCTGGAAATGGATGAAATGTTCTTAAATCTAAGCAAGAGCAGGGAGGAGGGAGATATGCCTGTAGTTTCCTGGGATTGAGGTATAACCTCTGTTGTGTTAATGGGTAATATACTACACCATCTTCCAGATCTGAGTACAATGGAAAGTAGAAGCGGAGGTTCTGTAGCATGGAGTAAGTGCAGAAACAGCAAAGGAGGCATGAAATAGGGTCACAGCCATCGGGCTGATCTTTTAAGGAATCCACATCTAAGAGGTCCTTGAGGGTGTCAATGGGAGAGACTGAGGAGAAAGCAAGGTGAAATTTCTGGGGGAGGGATGAGGAGTTCTGGTGTAGGGAA
This sequence comes from Neoceratodus forsteri, assembly GCA_016271365.2. Lineage (NCBI taxonomy): Eukaryota > Metazoa > Chordata > Ceratodontiformes > Ceratodontidae > Neoceratodus > Neoceratodus forsteri. The sequence goes on along the minus strand of CM028132.1, from coordinate 98,117,012 downwards.
GTCAGTAAGGAGGGCCTTGGCACAGATGGTAAAATGACTGTTGAAACCATTGGCATCCTCAGAGAAAATACAGCAGAGGAAGCCAGTATCTCATAAAATTTGGGCAGCAGAATGAGTGGGAGGGTCAAAAATTGTTAATCTCCTTCCAGAATTTAGAAGGATTATCAACAGTGACTCTGAAGCCATAACCACCAACATTATGAAATGGGAACTTTTAAGCATTTCATACATTAAAACAATAATACAGTAACCTAAGCTATGCGAACCTGCTATAGCGAAATCTTGGGTATAACAATACCCACTTGTATCTCGATGTAACAATATCTCAGCTGTTAAATAATTCCATCTGCATCTAACCACTAACTTCCACACTGCGGTCCTATCTCCCTCTCTGCCTGAACAGTTACAAGACAGAATAAATAAATACTGTACCTTCAAATACATTTTCTTTATTTTTATTTATTGTACCACTTTGATTTCCTCTCACTGCGTTCTGCACTCACTGGTTCTCTTGCTCCTCACTCTCTCACTCACACACACAAAGCAGTCGTTCCTATCACAGCAGAATAAAGGAACAACAGATACTGTATTGCCACATTTGTGTGAGGTGGATGCAGACTTGCACTTTACAACAAGCAACATTTTACATACAGGGTAATTAGGTATTACAGTACAAAGCACCAGTTGCTACAACCGTTCACTCTGCACTCGCTCACTCACACATACAGTACAGAAGCAGAATAAAGGAACAAGAGATCCTGTATTGCCACATTCTGTGTGGATGCAGACTTACAATTTTACAGCAACAACATTTACAGAATTACTATATTTCAAAACGCCAGTTGCTACAATCTAAGCAGTTAACCATGAGTGCTGTTTGGCAGAACTATGCAGAACTGTGTAGCGGGGCAAGGGGATGGCGTATTAGTAGAGAACATGTGATACTGTAAAAGGACTGAGCCACCATCTGTAGCAGATTAACGTTAAATAAATAATGATGAAAAGAGACTATACTAGTCATATTTGTCTTTACTTAAATAAGCAAATAAAAAATGTGTGTGGGTGTCTGCGTGACATCTGCTGGCCGATATAATGAATTCTAGCATCCCTCATTGTAATGAATGGAGAGCTATAACAAATGCAGGTTATAGCTCCCAAACCATTCATTATAGCAAGGGGTTACTGTACAACTTTAGACATATAGATTATTTCAAACATCTACAGGTGAGACGTTACCTAGTGGAAAAACTTGGTTTGCACCGGACAAAAGAGGAAGCACACCTGCTCCTTCAATTAATCTTCACTGTACAAGGAGGAGGGATCCTAGACCATTTTATCTCGGCCAGCTACAAAAAATACATAACAGGGATGCAACTGTAATGGAAACATCTCAGAAATGTTGGGAGGTATAACTGAACACAGAATTTCATGAAATTGATTGGACCACAATATATTGCTAGACAACACAAGATTACCTCCTCTTACATTTGGAAGGAATACAGCTGGAAATGTTAACAGATTTTCAGAACTCCACAGATTACCATGACATTTGATGATCCATGAGGCACTGGCTGTTGGACAGATTGCGAGAGCTGTGCACCTCCACATGCATATTTTCTGGGCTATCTAGTGTTATCCGGTACTGGCAAGACACAGGAAAAACAATTCAGGAATTATTCCCAGACATGGGGCCCTGACTCCCAAGTGACTGTCTTATCGCACTTCCCAGAACACTTTTGTAACAAACACTCACAATCCTTTTAGCTATTACACTAATAGCAGCAATGAAGGTTATTTCAAGAAAATGGCTGTAGCAAACTCCTTCCACAGTTAGTAAATGGGAGATGCGGTACAGCAGATTATTACATGGAAAAAAACAGCAGGAGTGAGTCTTTAAAATGAAAACATTTATTAGCTTCAGGAACAAGTGGTTAATTCTGGTGATGGAACATAGACCAGACATATGTCCATGAGACAACAGCAAACAGCTGAAACACATCTATTAACAGGATTACCTGGGACATGATTATAAAATAATCACAGGACTTTGATGTATTGACTGTGGTATAAAAGAAACAGAGTTTGTTAATTGATAACCTATCATATCATTATATCTCTTGCCTATATACAAAGTTGTACTAATAATAATGCAATGCTCCAGAAAAAGTTAAATTTAAAAAAAAAGTTGACTTGGAAGGTTGGTTATTTAAAGTGCCTAGTGTTAGGTGCATGTAGCTATTTAAGTCAGGCATTTCAGAGTTTTCTGCAGTTGAGGAGCTCAGCGAGGAGCCTGAGGCCTTGTGAGCAGTCAAACTACATCAAGGGAAACCCAGAAACCCAAAAGTGGAGTATAAAATGGCGAAGAGGTACTGATGGTTACAAAGCAGGAAAGGGACCTTGATATAATCATATCAGATGACCTCAAGGTGATAAGGTAATCCGACAAGGGTAGGTAGGGCCAGTGAAATGCTGGGGTGCATAGGCAGAGGAATTGCCAGGAGAAAGGGAGGGTGGTGTTACCACTGTGTAGATCAGTAGAGACCACACCTGGAGTACTGTGTCCAGTTCTGGAGACCACATCTGAAGAAAGAGCGTAGACAGGTGTAGCGGCTATCTGGAGGAGGGCACCTAAAATGGTGGAGGGGCAGCATCAGAAGTCCTATGAGGAGAGACTGAGGGATCTTGTTATGTACACACTGGAAAAGAGAATAGAAGAGGGAATATTATGGACACATATAAATATTTCACAGGGGTAAATAAGGCATAGGAGGGGTGCATATTTTAGAGGAAAAGATGCATGAGAACAAGGGGACATGCAATGAAGTTGGAAGGGAATACATTCAAAAGATGTTTCTTCACTGAAAGAGTGACGTATGCCTGAAACAGTCTTCCAGTGGAGGTAGTGGGAGTAAAAACAGTGGTGGGCATCAAGTACGCATGGGATAGGTACAAGGGATACTTGGTAGGGAACCGGGGGGGGGTCAGAGATCAGGTAAGGTCTATGGTGACAGTAAAGGCAGGGAAAAATTGGGAGACTAGGTGACCCAAGCATTCCTTATCTGCCAACAAATTGTATGCTTCTACTGTATGTTTTAAGGACCTTACCCAGAGGTACTAACTCTGCTGAGACCCTGGGAAGTGAAAGTACTTCTTCCTGGTCTTCTGGAGGGGAGCATGCTTTTCCCATGTGGAAATGACCCAATGCTTTGTCTACATTTTGGGAGTTAAATATGGGAGATCAGTCAACATCAAAACAGAAAGGTGTCAGCAAAAAAAAAAAGACTTACAACCCACCTTGACTGTCCATTTTCCTAACAGAGCTATACCAACCAACATTTGGTCATTCCTAGCTCAATGTCCACTACTAGTTTATCCCATTCTCCCTGCTGTCTTTTCCTCTTCTGTCTTTGTTTTCACCAGCACATTATAGCTATCCCATGCTTTCTTGAAACCTGTCACTAGCTAGTGTTAGGACATCAACCAGATGGGAGGGAAAATTAACATTTTGGAAGGTGCTAGGGAGGATAAACTTGGCTGCTCTTCTCTTCCCTCTGCTATCTACTCCACCACATCCCTCTATTCCTATAAATCCTTCTTTTGAGACTTTACAACTCACTTCTGCAATTGCCCTTGACCCCTCAAAAGTGCACCCCTGGTATCCAGTCTCCCACTTAACACCCACATACTGTAGAAACATAGAAACATAGACTTTGACAGCAGATAAGGACTGCTTGGCCCACCCAGTCTGCCCATTTCCCTACCTATTGGATAAGCTGCAGATTCTAGTTAACCAATAGCCTACTTCCTGCAACCCCCCACTATAATTGCCTTATGTCTGTCCCATGCATGTTTGAATTCCCCACTGTTTTAGACCCCACAACCTCTCAGGAAGGCTGTTCCATGTTTCCACCACTCTCTCCGTGAAAAATAATTTCCTCACATTACCCTGAGCCATCTCCCGTCTAACTTTAAATTGTGCCCCTTGTTCTTACACATCTCTTTTTCTGATAGATGCTACCCTCCTGGACTTTGTTGAATCCCTTGAGGTATTTAAAAGTTTCTATCATGTCCCCCTGTCCCTCCTTTCATCAAGGGTATATTTATTAAGCTCTCTCAGTCTCTTTTCATATGGTTTCTGATGTCGACCCTGCACCATTTTAGTTGCCCTCCTCTGGACTGCTTCCATTCTGTCTATGTCCTTGCATAGATGAGGTCTCCAAAACTGCATGCAGTACCGCAGATGGGGTCTCACCAACTGTCTGTATAGAGGGATAACCACTTCCATTTTTCTACTTGTGATGCCCCTCCCTATGCATTCCAGTATCCTCCTGGCTCTCCTTACTGGCTTCTCACATTGCTTACCCACCTTTAGGTAATCTGATATGACTACAACCAGATCCCTTTCCATTATTGTTGTCGTTAGTACCTCCTCTGCTACTGTGTACTCTTCTCCTGGATTTTTATTTCCCAGGTGTATTACTTTGCACTTCTTTGTATTGAATCTAAATTGCCATATGTCTGACCATTCCTCCAACCTTGCCAAGTCCCTTCTCATCCTTTCTGATTGATTGGACCACAATATATTGCTAGACAACACAAGATTACCTCCTCTTAAATTTGGAAGGAATACAGCTGGAAATGTGCAATCAGATTTTTCAGAACTCCACAGATTACCATGACATTTGATGATCCATGAGGCACTGGCTGTTGGACAGATTGCGGGGAGCTGTGCACCTCCCACATGCATATCAATTCTGTTACAGATCTTTGTGTCATCTGCAAAGAGGCATACCTTTACTTCCAGACCCTCTGCAATGTCACCTATAAAGACGTTAAAGAGGACTGGACCCAGTACTGAGCCCTGAGGTACTCCACTAGTAACCCCCCTTTCTTCAGAATGTGTTCCATTCACTATTACCTTCTGTGTCCTGTTGTGCAGCCAGTTTGCTACCCTGGCTACCACCCTGGGACCCACTCCCAGTCTGGCTAACTTGATTGTTAATCTTTTGTGCGGGACTGTGTCAAATGCCTTGCTAAAGTCTAGGTAGGCTATATCCACATCCCCTCCCTAGTCTATTACTTTGGTCACCCAGTCAAAGAAATCGATTAGATTCATCTGACATGAGCTTCCTGCTGTGAATCCATGCTGCTTTGGGTCCTGTGCCTAGCTGGCTTCTAGGAACTCAACAATTCTTTCTTTCAGAAGTGATTCCATCATTTTCCCCACCACTGAGGTCAAACTAACAGGTCTGTAGTTTCCTGCTTCTGCCTTGCTCCCACTTTTGTGAAGAGAAATCACATCTGCCCTCCTCCAGTCCTCAGGTACCACCCCATCTTCCATGATTTGTTAAAAGTGTGGTTAGTGGTGTCACTGGGTCCTCCCTTAGCTCTTTTAGGATTCTAGGGTGAATCCCATCAGGCCCCATTGCTTTGTCCACCTTGAGTTTTAGGAGTTCTTTCAGGACTCTTTCTTCTGTAAATGGACTGGTGTCAACCCCACTGCCCAGAGTGCTTCTACTGTTTGGTTTCAGTAACTTCTCCTCTTCTTCTTTTGTGAATACTGAGCAAAAGTATTCATTCAGTATTTCTGCCTTTTCACTGTCTCCCTCTGCCCACCTCCCCTTTCCTTTATTAATCTTCACTATCCCTCCCTTAACCTTTCTATGCTCCCTAATGTACCTATAAAAGGTTTTATCCCCCTTCTTAACTGAGTTGGCTATCTTTTTCCTCGGCTTGGGCCTTTGCTTTTCTGACTGCCTTCCCCACTTCTTTCTGCTTTAATTGATACAGTTCCCTGTTGTGCTCTTTCTGTGATTCCTTATACTTTCTGAATGCAGCCTTATTCTCCTTAACCTTCCCTGACACCTCTTTTGAGAACCATAGTGTTTTTTTATTCCGCTTTGTTTTCTTTATTTGTTTCACACAAAGGCTTGTTGCTTCCATGATGGCAGTTTTGATTTTTCTCCATTGTTCTTCCACTCCTCCTTTCTGGCCATTTGCTAATGCATTCCTCAGTTATTCACCCATTATAACAAAGTCAGCCCTTCTAAAGTCCAGTATCCTTGTCTTTGTATATGGCTTGTCTCCATGGTTGTGTTTATTGTGAAGCACACTGTGCAGTGGTCGCTTGTTCCCAGATGTCTACTGACTTCTAAATTTGTGATCCTCTCTCCATTTGGGAGTACCTGGTCTAATATTGCTCCCTCCTGAGTGTGTTCCACCACTAGCTGTCTAAGGCATGCCCCCTGTAGGGCATCGAGAATGACCCTGCTCTTGGATGTGGCTGCAGTCCATGTCGCCCAGTTACAATATGGCATATTCAGGTCCCCAATCAACAGTATCTCCCCTTTTTCAGCCATTTTGAGAATGCCCTCTATCATTTTCTTGTCCATTTCCTCCCCTTGAGATGGGGGTCTGTATACAACCCCTGTGCGGATTGTGATGCCATTCCCTGTCTCCAAGGTGACCCAGAGTTCCTCTTGTCCTCCCTCTTTACTTTTTAGTTCTGTAGCTTTGATCCCTTCCCTTATGTAGAGAGCTACTCCACCTCCTCTTTTACCCTCCCTGTCCCTTCTGTAGATTGTGTACCCTGGTATGTTGACATCCCAGTCATGGTTCTCCGTGTACCATGTTTCTGTGACTGCCACAATATCCAGGTGTTCCTCTTCCATCAGGGCTACTAGCTCTGGAAGCTTGTTTTCAAGACTATGGTTATTGGTACTCATTGCCCTCCATTTAATGTTGGCTTTATCCTTTTTTACCCCATCCCTGCTCTTATTGCAATTTTCCAATTTTCCATTTACCCCTGTCCTGCCCTCTGTCAAGCTCTGTACCTCAGTGTTTACCCTACTACCTGCCATGTTTTGTGGGGGGAGGCTTGGACTTTCCTGTTTCCTATCAGCACCTCCCCCCTTGGCTAGTTTAAAAGCTTGCCAAGGAAGCCTTTAAACCTGTCACCTAGGGCATGTTTCCTTCCTGGACAGATGCAGACCATCATGCCAGTATAGACCTTCATCTCTCCAGGTGGACCCCAGTCCTCAATGAAGCCAAAGCCTGTGCTCTGCACCAGTTTTGCAACCATTCATTAAACTGCATGGTGTGCAGTACCTAGCCTCACCCTGCCATAGACTGACAGCACCTCTGAGAAGGTTACCATGCTTGCTACCTGTCTGAGGCCCTCCCAACTCCACAAATTCATCCTGCACTGCACTGATCTCATGCCTAGCTAGGTCATTTGTCCTGAGGTGGACAATGATATCTAGTTTCCTCTCCTGTGATGCTGTTTCTGCAATCCTGAAGATCTGCTTCCTGTCCCTCCAAGCCATGGCACCAGGCAGGCACCTTATTTCCCCTCTCCTCTCCCTTCCCCAGGTCTACATCTGCAGCTTAGCCACTGGGTGTTTCACTTTGTTCTAGTGTTAAATCCATGAGTCCATTCTACTAGTCGTGGCAACTGTAGATTTATTCAGTTTTTTTATGTTGCCTTTTTACACAGCAATTATAACTTATTAATTTTATTGCAGATTATTTTTATGAGTTATACTGTTCTCCCCTTCCCCCTCCCCGGGAAACATTTGTAAATGAGCTGTTAGCAGCTCAGTATGTGTTTTCTGGTACTGTATAACTTTTGAAATAAATACATCTCAGTAATAATGCTGCTCACGTGAGGGTTCCTCACCTCTTATATATTCATCTTGGTTGGACTTTGGTTGACTAGAGAAGTTATACTAGTATTTTACCTGTTTTAAAAAATGTCTCCTGGACTTCATTGGAAAAAAGAGTTCAAAAGCTGTTGAGCCATACAGCAGCTTTGTCAGTCATAAAGGACTATTTCCTTATTCTGCATGTCAGGCATGGGAGAAGAGAGGATGTGGTTCTTGATCTGTTACTGAGCAGTGGGGCTGACATATTCAGAGTAGTAAAAGATGGGACCCAGTAGGTAACAGTGGCCATAATAGGGTTACATTTGAGGTGATTGGGGGAACCTATGTCACCAAAAATAAGATTCGGACACTAAACTTCAGGAGAGAGGATTTTGATAAGTGTAGAGAGATGGCTGTGACTAATGTGATGACTACACCACTGAGTGTGAGTGCTAATGTCAAGTGGGAGGGCCTGCAGCAAAATGTATTTGCAGCACTGACTAGATGTATGCCTATATACAATAAGGGCAAAGAGGCTAGGTTGGGACCTCCATGGTTGTTCAAAGAATTTGGGGTGAAAATAAAGGAATCTGGCAGCAAAGCTGTGAAAGCAGACTATATGGCATTACAGAAGGATATCAGGATCAAGATTTTCCAGTTCAGTGCTGATATGGTAGGCAAGATCACACAGAGGATCAAGGAGAATTAAAGCATATAGCCTCCCTGTGATCTCAGTGGCTTTTTTCTTTCAACTGCACAAAGTTTTCATCCAGAAAGCATAAAACATTGTCATGATCAGCCTCGCCGATCATTAGCTGACAATGTCAAGCCCACTGTGGACTGCCCTGCTTTAGACCCAACGGAGACACACCTCTGAAATCCAGTACTATAGCAATATGTTCACTTTGTGCAAGTGCAAGCAAACATAAAAATAGTTAAATCATAACACAAGTGATCTATTTATGTGGGCATTCTCCAGCTGGCTACCAAATTCTCAAGGCATCTGAAAACTATGTACAATTTTAGGGGGAAGTCTGACTTAGTCTATAATAGAGTGTGTTATTGCCACACCTGTCACCCCCTCAAAACACCACAAGTGCTCTGGAGGTGATAATAAGACCCAGATGTTCAGGGATCAGGCCTTTTAAAGGAGATAAGAAACAGTTTTTACACTGACCCCTTTTTTGTGCTTCATGTCAGGCATTTATTCCGATATACTTTGATTACATTTAATAAATGACCTTATTTGCTTTATAGTATCCTCATATCTACATTGTGCTCTCCTCTCCTCAGCTGCTACTGCCCTTTCTTTTTCTATCTACAAGACATGCTTTGGTATCACTTACACAATGACTAGCCCCACATCAGGTACTTGGAGTAATACCCATAACTGACACTGTAGTGAAGCACCGGGGGAGGGGGTGAACTGTTGAGGTGTCATCCTTTGGATGAGATGCTAAACAATATTCCTTCTGCCCATCTGTGGTTACTGTCCAGATTAAAAATTTAAGGTCCAGTGACACTTATTAAAGAAGGGTAAGGGAGTTCACCATGTCATGACCAACATTCCCCATCAATAAAACAGGTCCATATTGCCCACTAACCAGAACACACCTGCCCAGTGTCAAACTCTCACTGCCTGTCTGCAGAGAGTATATTTTATTTTAATTTATTTATTAAATTCTCGGATTACAAATACCTTTGAGCAGAAACTGCTCATTTACAAAGGTTCCACATCAAAGGATGAGGGTCAACATACATACAGAGGTAGTAAAAGAATGCACAATCAACAACCAAAACAACTAAAAGAAAAAATAAAGATACTCAGTTATAACATACTTTGATATAATATTCATATAATGAGCAGCTTGAGTAGGCAGCTGGCTGCGGTAACAATAAGAGATAGAGGGCACCATAGGCAGGTAGTATTGCAGACGTGTGACCGGGAAAGGAAGTTGGCAGGCTGATGGGCCACTGTCCAATGGTGGTGGAAAATGTCTTGTACCAGTGGAGATACAAAGCAGGAAAGGAGTCACAAGGAAGGCCCGGTGCAAGAGGGAATGAGACTGGGAAAGAGCGGGCTGTGAGACTTGAGTGAGCCGGGAGGTGTTTAGAGAGAGATCTCTGTTCAGAGAAGCAGTCACATTGAGTGGTAGAAGTGAGGTAAAGTTTGAGATTCCTTTTGAAGGGTCCAAGTGTTGTAGAGGAAAGTGCTTCTTTATTGAGGGAATTGAACCATTGAGCGGCTCTATAGATAAAGGCCCGCTGACCCATGGAGGTACGACATCTAGGAACCTGAAAGGTTAGAGTTTGGGCACCACATGTTTGTTGAGTCCCACTGTAGGTAGTAAGGAGTGAGCTAACACCAGGTGGCATGAGACCAAGGAGAATCTTTTTGGTAAGTAAGCAGGTCTGATATTGTGTTCTGCTGAGTAGGGGTAACTAGCTGGCCTGTGCATAGAGGTCACAGGTGTGAGTTTGTTGGACCGCACCCATTAGTAGTCTACAGGCTTTGTTGAGAGAAACTGAGATCCTGTGGAGGGCACTTGTTGAGGCAGAGCCATAGATGGCAAGGCCGTAGTCAATGACAGAGGTGACAGAGTTGTAGATGGCTAGTTTAAGGGCATCCACAGGAAAACAGTGCTTGTGTTTGTGTAGTAGTCCAATCCGTATATTGGCAGTCTTGGCAACAGTGCCAATATGCCGAGTGTAGGAGAGGGTACTATCCAGGGTAATACCAAGGTACTTGAACTCCTTGACATGTTCGAGTGGGTTCCGAGCATGGTTCTTGATGGTGAGGGACAGAGAGTTGTGCCTGCTCTGTCAGTTACAGAAGGACATGGCTTTAGTCTTGCTGTGGTTCAGTTCCAAGGCTGTGAAACTTCCTCCTGGTGCCAACGCCAGACTCACAAAAGGTCAGACCATGACCTGCATCCCCATTGCCTCCAGTGCTTTCTTGCTCCCCCCTTTCCTTTAGATTTACTACTTCAGTGACCTATATGAATGTATTCCACCTTGTTTGTTGATGAAGTACAGTACATCACCAAAATATTGTCTGTATGTATCAGTAGCTGGTTCCTTGGGAGGAGGGTGGCGAAGATCTGGAGACTACGTAGAACAGCCCTCTTGTCCAGACTGTTGCTGTGCAGAACAATATCCAGATGGGTCCAATGGCCCTGCATTCTGAACGGGCCATAATGGGCACTCCAACCCAAACCATAAGCATCGTGGTCATCACCAGGAGATGGGATGGCCAGAGGAATGGGAACCCTGTCTCTAGGTGGGAACAGTCCAAACAACAGAGCAGGGAGCAATACAGTGGAGGAGCCACTAATATTAGACACTACAGCTCATCAGAATGCTGTGCCAATGGCACCTTGAGGAATCATTGAGGGAGCTTCATGTGAAGATGAGTTAGCAAGAGAGTTAGTATTGCAGCAGCCATAAGGCCTATTAGCCTTAGAAGGCATCTAACCAAGACATAGTCATGGGATAATACCAACTGTTCTTGGACCAACAGTGCCATAGCAAGATTGCAGGGCAGAAAAGCTCATCCTTGACCTCTGTCCAGAACTGCCCCTATGTAATGAAACCTCAGGCAAGTGGTAAGAACTGACTTCAGTTCACTGACCACCATACCCAACTGATCAAACAACTGTCAGGTCCAAAACAGTGTGTAGACAGTTGCTTCCCAAGACAGAGCTTTAAACTGGTAGAAAGAGGGAGATTTGGCCTCCCCATCACTTACTGAAGTAGTAAACCCAAAGGACAGGGAGGGGAGCAAGAAAGCACTGGATGCAATGGGGATGCTGGTCATGGTCTGACCTCTTGTGAGTCTGGCGTTGGCACTGGGAGGAAGCTTCACAGCCTTGGAACAGGCAAGCTGAGGTCTCTGGAAACCACATCATGGACCTCTTGAATAGCCCTGGCTCCCAGGTTCAGGAACAGACCCAAGGGGTTGGAGGGCTGACTGGGGGAGGAGCACTGGGTGTCCAACAAAATGCTGTCCTCCTTCAGGGGGGAGGGTAGGTGACAGCCTGGTGCACAACTGACCTCTGGAAGAGGCCAGGTGGTGAGCCACAGCTGTAGACCAATCTGTGGGGAGGCATACTGGACATTGACACTTCAGCACCCCACATCATTGCATGCCATGTCTCCCATCGAGGGGGGGAAAAGCACTTCAAAAATACCAGCCCCTTTCATGATGTTCTGCTCCACATGTCCCACCCTGCCAACCTGACAACCGAGTTTAGTGTTCCATCAGGACTGGCCCAACCCTGTAGCCCTGCACTGGGGGGTGGGGGCAAGTGAAGGAGGCATACCAGTAATGAGTGTCCATTGGTAACCAGGTTTCAAATTGTATTGGGGGAGCACCACTCATTTGCCCACCCTGGAGGAGAGCCTGGGAGGATTATCACCAGAGGTAAGTCCCAGGGGGCTAAGTGGGGAGAACAGGGGAGTAGGGGCTAAGCTACTGGGGTATGGCCTAAAAAAAAAAAAAAGACTATGCCCAGCCTGCACAGCATAGAGCATAAACAACCATGACCCATACCTCAGTGTTTAGGGTTCAAAATTTGCAGGGATCTCAAAGTCATTTCTGAGGACAGTAAATCCCTTAATGCAGTTTCTATGTTGGTGCCAAACAATTGTGTACTTCTGAATGAAACATTCATTACAGATTTTTGCACATCTGAGGGTAAACCCAGCCACCCTTAGCCAAGACTGGAGGTGAAGGCAAATGCCAGAGGCAGTAGCCGTGGCAGCTGCACCCAAGGCATTATAGTCAGACCTTAATAGGTGCTTATCAGACTCCTGGCCATTAGCAAAAGTATGCTGTGCCAATATTTTGTCCTGACCCTCTGGCGATTTTTCAGCCAGGGTGACCATAGTCTTCCAAAACAATTTTGATATTTTATCATGTACTTCTGACAGTTGGCAGTCCTTAGGGCCATAAAATTAGAAGTTTCCATCACATCAAGTTCTGTCAACACCTTATCAAGAGGAAAAGATCTCATATGTTTAGGAGCTTTTGAGCTGTCATGTGCCGCCATAACCACTACTGAGTCTGCTTTAGGCTGCGATGAATAATACGGTTAGCAGTGGGGGCTCGATATTGATTATCGGCCTTTCTTGGAACTGCTGGCAGTTGAGCTGGCCTATGCCAAGCAACCAAAGTGGCATCCTCAAGTGCAGAATACACAGGAGGAATAACATCTCTAGGGGAAACAGAAACCTCCTAGAACTCATAGAGATTTTTCTTGGAGGAATCCTCCTCCTCTGCTTCAACCACAGTTTAGCTTCTACCTATTTCATGAAGGCTTTAAATGAGGCATCTACATGTGGAGACCTTGGAATATGTTTCACACTCTCCTCTGAGCAAGAGGATAGAGTGGAACTGGAGCCCACCACATCTATTTACTCTTCTTCATCATCTATGACCTCCTCCTCCTCTTCTTCCATATACTTTGGATTACACTCCAGTTCACTGTCAACTGCCATCAACTGAAGGTCGATGGGACAAGGAGATAAGTGAGTACTCGAGGAGGAACCATCGACAGTGGTCCCGTCAATGGAGACAGTTCAGAGCCCAGCACCATAGCTAGGACTCAAAAATGGAATGCTGACAGTAAAGTCAATGATGAACCAGCCAAGAGCACCAACAGGGTCAGTGATGATGGTGGTAGAGGCAACAGATGCTGAAACAGCTCAGACATTGTATGATATAAGAGTTGTATGTTGGCAGGCCCCGAAGGGGTCAATGACGGCTGAACCATCAACAGTGCTGTGACCAGTAGTAGTATGGGCTGGGAATCCCCAGGCTGGGGAGATGAGTTAGTGCCAAACCCTGACCTTGGTGTCTAAGAGATGGTCAGAGGGCAGCAGGACCTGTGGCCAGAGAGGAGGACGCATCTTTTTCAGTAAACTTACCTCTTCTTACAGACGAACAAGAACAATCTGGGGAAGTGGCCCTGTCCTTGTGCCACTTCTCCTTCTCAGAGTGGAAGTGATTTTCTACTAACTTCGGGGTCTTATCCTTTTATTTTAATGAGTCAGTGACAGATTCCATTGACCATGGGGATCAATGAGCCAATGGTGAACAGGAAACAGAAGCATTTGATGAGGTGACTCTGCCTTTGCCGCCAATTGTTTATTCATTTCTTGAAGCTTTAGATATACTTCCAAAGTCTTCTTGTGACATCTCCTAGTTGCCTTGTTAAAGGTCTGGCAAATTGATCAGGCTTTATTGTCATGGTTTTTACTGAGGCAAGGGATATAAATGGGGTGGCCATCATCTTGATAAATCATAACGTTGCCACAGCGGCAATAATGGCACAGCAGTTCCTTATCTTTCTGTGGTGGCATAAAATAATTTAAAAAAAGCAAACTTAGAGAAGTAGCAGCATTTGAAATACTTGCAAATGTCTGAGGGTGTTCTTCAGCAGTGGAGAAGTGAGGAACAGTTGACAGCAAGAGAAAGAACAGAGGCATGCTGGGGACACCCACATTATGCAGGCACTACTGAGGCTTGTTGACGTGGGTAGCCCCAGGCAGCAAAAATTTCAAGGTGGTCCTGATGCCAACAGCATACAGTTCCAGGATGCAGCTCAATGGAGGGAGATATCCTCAAAGAAGATATGATGTTCTAGAATATTCAGACAGTATGAAAAAGCAGTAGCTGCCAAGGAGACAGGAATTCAAAGTAGTTACAAAAGGCAATTGAAAACCTGATTATTAATAAGAAAGGTCAAAACATAATCAAGCTATAGGACAGACACTAAATAGTAAACAGGAGGGCATCTAAAGATATTAAAACCTATTACCTTTTTAAGAACTTACAGGGCCTGCACTGAATAGTGTTGCTTGAACAGTGCTTTTGTGGCTCTGACAATCCTGTACCGGATAGTGCTGGTATCCAACCTAGGATCTAGCTAACGGCTCCATGATGGATCCAGCCCTGGATATTTGGATCTGGTGGATGGATCCATCTGATCCAACCTTGGATAGTTGGATCCAATGGTCAGATCAATCAGATCCACCCTCAGATAGTTGGATCTGATGAATGGCTCCACCGGATCCAGATCAGATCCACGGATACCTCAGCTACTTTCAGTGGATCCTAGGAGGTCGGATCATTGGTCAGATGTCTATGCCATCCAAGGCTATCTGATATCTGACCAAAATGATGGTATCCGATGGTATCTGATCTGGTAGGATACTACCCAAGCAACACTCACACTGGATGCTAAATATTATTGCAGACTATTGCTACAGTAATAAGGGCTGCTGCAACCCACTTAATCCCAATCTATTTAATCTGAAGAGCTGTTACAATAGGGACAATCTGAGCCAGCCCATCAGCGTAGCAGTAGCACTAATGTTTATGACAACAGTGACCCAGGTTTTTGACATGAGCTCAAGTCATCATGGTCTGATGGGGGGAGGATTGAGTGTCCCCAAGGGCACTCTTCCCCTTGGGATGGCAGTCTGTGTTCTTCTCCACACCATCACCCGGGTGACCGCAGGTGGTGGCGCATGCCAGAGCCACAGTGGGAGTGCGGACACCTCCTGACTGTGACGTGAGCATGCTGGTGTGATCACTTCCTCACAGTCTCAGCCCACAAAGTGTACAAGAAATGAAAAGATGAGGAAGCTATTGGCCAACAGCAGTATGAAGCTGCATCCTCTTACATGCCATACACTGCTCACTGGGCTGCCAAACATCTGGACTGTACTCCTTGTTGGGCTTGGGGAACTGCAGGGGGCTCCACTACAGTGGGGAAACTGTAGGTCACTGCCTGGCAGTAAGTCCCAAAAGTGTCAGGTGAAAAGACTGAGAAGGATGGTGGTAAAGGGCACCAACTGGGCAAAGTGGGAAGTAAACAGAAAAAATAAGGGAGTAGCTGTTTCTGCAGAGGAATGGCTACAAAGTCTACATGCTAGGTGCAGTTCTGAAAGGCTAAAAAAGGAGAAAAAACTCTAGAGTGGAAAGTTAAGTTCCTTACAGGGAAAAGGCACTCAAAACCAGTTAGATAGAGCTGGACCAATGGCGTAGAGGGCTGAAGTACTGGCACCTTACCACTTGCAGTGCCTGCGACCCCAGTTCAGGAACAGGAGTGGGTTGCCAGGAGTCAGCCAGGGTGGGAGAGGGTCGAGCATCTGAAGGACTGCTCTCCTCTCTCAGGGAGAGGAGGAATGTCACCCAGCCTTAGACTGCCACCAGGTGGGGGCCTGGGGGTTGTGAAGCATGGGCAGCTCGAAGAGAGGGAGTCGAGGAATCTCCTGTGTGTGCACCTCCACGGAGATACTGGGCATCCTATGGGAGGGGTGGGAAGTAAAGCGGAAGAGATTTGGAGTCTTAATTAAACCTTGCCCCTTCTGCTTGTGTCCACGATGCCACCATGGACCAGGCCTCGGTCTGCTCTGGATGTGTGACTTGAGGGTGAGGACAGCTCTTCTCCCTCCAGCCCTGCCATGAAGGGACAATCATGGGTGAATGGTAGATTCCAAGGTAAGCAGTGACCAGCTCAGGTGAATGAGGAAAGGGCTGAACAGTCACCCCTGGCCTAAGAGGAAAGAGAGCAGTAATGGAAAAAGAACCAGATATTTATTTATTTATGTTCACTGAAATATGTTTTTGTATGTTTGTCATATGCTTAAACTGCTGAGAAAAAAAACCTTTTTGTGTTCTTTGTTGAATAATGCAAATTTTTGTTTGGAATGCTTAAGCCTGTCTAACAGTCTATCTATGTTTTTTTCCCAGTCAAATTAGGCATCCACTCAAGTTGCACTGTTAAAGAGTTCCCCTTAAAAAGTGAATATGTGCAAAGGAAATTAATAGTCCGATAGTGTCAGTTTAAGTTGAAAATGACAGTGCTGCTCATTGGCTGGGGAGGGGGTGCTGGATCTGTAAGTCTCTGCAATCACAATGACTGGCAGCCAGTCAGACCAATGGGTAAGCTGCAGCACAAGCAGTAAACTCCATGGCACTCACCTGCAGCAGCTGTCAAGCTCAGTGCTTGCAGAGATCAACAACCTCACAGACCAATGGGTATTCTGCAGTGTGAGCAACAAGCCCGCTTACTGGCTTGAAGCAAATGACAGATTAGCATTTTTATGCATTCTGTCTTGCTGCTAAGGTGTGTGTGTGGGGGGCAGATCTGTGGGGCATCTGCAGTCACAGAGGTTGACAGCCAGACATACCAATGGGTATGCAACAGCACAAGCAGCAAGCCCTCTTACTGGCTTGAAACAACAGAGAGAGAGGCAGATTGTCATCTTCTGCACTCTCACTTGGTGCTGATGTACTGTAAATTACCGCTAACGATGGGATTTACTGTATGTGCACATTAGCAGCTTCTAGTAATGGCCATCTTCCACCAGGTGCATATGCTTGCAACACACAGAGATGAAAAAAATACTACCACTCACAGTATATGTTTGCAAAGCCATTACTTCTACATCACATGAAGCTCAAAAATAACTACCTGCTGTATTACACAGTGAAGGCTGACTGGCAGTAATAAAGTAGCTCACTTTACTGTCCAAGAGCTGACTGACTGAGGATGATCAAGTTCCCAAATATGGCTCCCTAAATGACTGGCTCAGTCAACCCCACTTTTTTCTAGAACTGATATCAATATGTTTGACTTGCCATTGGCAAGAAAACATAAAAAGGAAGCCTTTATATATTTTATAACAGTAATTTTTTAAAGGAATAAAGTGTGTGGCTCAAGTTCATCCTAGACCAGCTACCTCACCACCTGTTCTTACTGACATTACTTTCTTCTCAGTGTAACCACCCAGTCCCTGGGGTTACTAGAATCCTATCAATATTATTGTTAGGAAGGCAGCAGGCAGCTGGTAGGAGCTCATTAGAGGTTCCTTACATAATGATATCATTGTTTGCTCAGCTAGCCTGAGTGAGGAATGATTAGGTCATTTAGAACTCTCGCAGCAGCATAAGCCACACTCTGTGGATAGCTGCCCTGGGGAACTTAGAATGATCAGTTCATTTTGAGTTTGGTGTTGTTCAGCCTATAGTGGAGTGAGGAGGTGAGAGTGGCAGAAGAACTACCAGTGAGCTCTGACAAAGGGCCCAGGATTTCTCGTCCTAATGGAGAGTCATTTCCAGCTTCCAGTTGAAGTGGTGGAGACAAGACTACAGCAGGATTTCCTGATTTCTACTCCCTGTGAAATGGAAGGATCTGCTTGTTCTCTGTGGACTCAAGGGGCTATCCCCTGAATGTTCTATGGTGTTTTCAGCTGCCTTGGTATAGGACCTGAAATGGACTGTGTGGACCAGCTACCCAGAAGAGTGTTTTTAAATTTCCTTTTTCGTTGTTCCATGCCCACTGGAAGGAACAAGTTTCTGTGAGTACTGTAAAGGAGACTAGATCTCTACATTATTCTTAGGGGAGTGGATAGTCTGGGGTGCATGTGCCGGTAGATAAGGCTGGATCACACCTGTCAGTGCCCCAAGTCTTACCAGTGTGAGTGAAGAAAGTTAAACTGTGGAACCCATTGAGTGCAGTTTATTTTCTCTGTGTCACCCCAGTGTTGTGACAAGTAAAGTATGGGACCCCTAACATTTCAGTGGGGAATGGGGGTTTCAGTGGTGTAACCCAGAAGAATAGCAAAGACCTTCGGTTGGGGCTAAGGGTGGGAGGAACTCCATCTAAGTGTTTACAATGCAGGGCTTCCTGGTTCGTAAAGGGCACCAGTATTTTCACATGAGCAAGTGGCCAAGCTGCAGGTTAAGGTGTGTAACTGAGTTTCACATAATTGCACCTATGTTCAAGAAGAGTTCTGAGTGTGTGGTTTAGATTCACTAAATAACACTCACGAGAAGAGAAATTTTCATGAGTGTGGTCCAGTGTCCACAAAGGCACTATTTGGGAATTTGGGAAGAAGATGTTTCTGTTGTTGTTCATAAACTGTGCTGCATGCAAGGAGAGTTTGTGAATTGTTGCTGTCCAGCCTGGACCGACCCTTGGGGGTCCACTTCAGCTTCACTTTCCATCTGTTGAATAAAGCCATACTGCACAATCCCAGTCACTGTTATGGGCATTCTGATTATTGCTTCTGGTTGTGTGGATTTACTGGGGCCCCCTCAGCAGGTTAGATCAAGCATATGCCTAACAGCCTCCACTCAGGACCTGGGTTGTGTTATTTTTACACAAAGTTCAAGTTTGTTTCTGTATCCCAACCCCTCTCTTCCTCTAGAAAATGATCCAGGTATACATCATGGTCAAGTGAATTGATATGCCAGTATATAGGCACCAGTGTTCCCAGATATTTAGCTGGGTGAGCGTTACAAATAATGGGGGTGTGTGCACACTAGTTAAAGAAGTAGCGTGGGGGGTTATATCAGGGAGCGTTGGCATGCCATAGTGCTAGGCTGCTACTCTTCCATTTTCTATCCAGCCCCCGCCACCAAAGAGTGAGTGTGTGAGAGATCAAATGGAATGGAAGTTCTGTGTGGATCTTACAGAGGAACAAATCCTAGGATTGGCAATACAGGTTCCACCTACCTCATGCGCTGTTGTCTCCCTCCCCAGATGTCAGCATCCCCTCAGGCAGGTTTGCACCCCATGGGCCAAAAGGAGGAAGCAACACACCAGAGGATGATACTCAGCTCCCTGTGCTCTGACAGGAATACTAGGTCAGTCTCTGATGACCCATTGCAGTACTTCACACTCTGGGCACGAACCAGAATCACCAGCATCTCAGGTGTATCAGTACTCTGTAAACCATATTTGCATATTGTCATGCTACAAATTCGTATTGGAGCTCTGATTGGCTAATACCAGATCCAGCACCACTATACTCGTTTGCAGCTCCAATAAATCCTATCATTTCACAAGAGTTTGTGTTTCTTCCTGTGAGCTTCTGGGTCAACCTCTGTTGGCAAAATTAGAATCTAATATCAGCACTTATGCCCTACTTGCTGGTGATTAGTAACGCATTTGAAATTCCAGTATTTATTTAGAATGTTTACACTCCAGAACATTCACATTTAGGCAGGGCCTAGTTTTCAAGAGGGTCCCATGGGACTAGTTCCAACAGCAGTAGAAGACAGCTGAAAACCAATTACAAGCATAAATGATTACTGTACACACAAGCAAAAGAAACACAGTTGCAAATATATACAGTACAAAGTTGAGCAACCCAGTATGCACAAATTTACAGCCCTCTAATCTAGTTATGAGAAATTACGGGAGCTACAGCGAATGTAAAGTAGATTTGATTTGGATGGATAGATAAGAGGGAGGGAGGAGGGAGGAAGAGGTTAGATACTGACTCCAGCACTGGGTTCAGTGGTTGCAGAAGATATAGGGCAGGTACAGGAACTTTCAAGCTTTTGTGAAGGCTTGGACAGTACTCAGGACAAGATGTTACTGATGACTACACTGCAGGTGGCAGGTTTGACTACAGCAAAGGCTTAAGCTTCAGTTGATTTGCATGCCTTGGGTACATGTAGCAGGTTGTTGCACTGGGATTTCAGAGGGTAGGTCTGTGGAGGTTTAACTAAATGGTTGGCAAGGTACACTGCATAGAGCCCTTGTGCACTTTTGTACAGTATAACAGGGTCGGCCATTTAAAGTCGCATCTATTTTCAGGAGAACAAAGGTAGAAGCTATTGCACAGCACGCAGCAGCGAGTCTGCTTGTCACAGTCCAGCACAAACCTACACATGCTGTTAAGTACCACTAGAATTTTCTAGCATTCTGTGATTTGTGCCATCCTATATGCTCCACTCCCATACTCTACTGCAGGTAGACGGGCCTATTTTATGATTAGCTTCCTGGTGTTCAAGTGCGGATAACTTATGGCTCAATGAAGAAAATCAAGTTTTTGGTGTGCTTCCCTAACAGTTTTGGTGATGTGGGCAGAGAAACTTAGTTTTGGGTCCTGCCATAGCCCCAAATACTTGAAGGCCTGAACTTAATATTACCAAACTGTGTGTTTTTTTTGAGAAAAGAGATTATTTAAAGCAACTGTTTTCATTACTCATGACTGAGGTGGTTTGTAAGGTTGACAAAGAAGGTATTGGAAAACCAGTCCTTAACCATTCTCTTTATTGTAATTATGGAGCAATGAAAAATGGAGATGCTTGGGTAGTGAACAAAATGCTATATTCACTATCTGCCACATAGCAGGGCTGTAGAGTTATGATCTGTATCCATTCCATGTAAAAAAAAATACGCCTAGTAGAATCAGTTGTTTTTTATCAGGTTGTCCAGATTTATTAACTGTAGACTATGTTACACTTCAGGGTTCTGCAATGAGTGCACGTGGGTTTGGTAGCAAAGGGACAAAACATTGATGATATTCTCAGGCCTTCACACAAGTTGGGCCAGGACAAAAAGATAGCATATGGGGTGAGCGTACATGATGGAAATCTGTCAGAAGAGTGGCAGTGCATGCAGGAAGTGAAAGAATGTGTCAGTAGAGCAGTCAGTCTTGATCAGAATAGGAAGATAACCTGTAGGATATGGTCAAGCCAGTGCCAAATTTGTATTTGGTGAAAGTGCTGAAATTCATCACTTTCATCTTTAATTCAGCTCTGTTGAACTTTTGGGCCATTTCAGGATCACTTTTACCTTCATCCTGTTAATACTGTGAAAAAAAAAACATTTTTGCTTTTTCCAGCTGCCTATTACTAGTCCCATGACCACCCCTTCACCAGTCCAGTCATTTCCCACCCTCCTCCTTCACATGACATTGTTTTATAAAAACAAAATGGCAGCTCTTCATACTGTGCTAGGCACTGAGGTTTTTTAGATTGGACTTGAGGACCAGGAAAGGTGGAAGAGATTGGGATTGACTGGGGTGGGCAAAGTGTGGGTATTACATGCCACTTAACCCTATCTGTAGCCTGCTGCACTCCAATACAAAGAACCCAAAGGGTGGGGGTTTTAAATGTCTCGATGCAGCACTTGCATCTGTATTTTGGATGCAAACTGCATCCATGCAGAAATGTCTCAATGTTAGTGTCCTGTTCACAGAAATCTGGACACACTTGCAATGAATCCCACAGCTGAACGTAATTTACTAACATACTAAAATGCCAGCAGAATAGGCCTAACGGTCTTTCGTGTCTGCTCGTTTGGTCAGTCCCCAACCTGGGTGCTGACCTTGCTGTCCCCCTCGCCTTCTCTGGCTTCTCCCTTCCCAGTTCCGGATATTCTTGCTGCATTGGATTTTGCTTCCAGAACCCTTCCCCTGTACCTGTCCCACCCCCTCTTGAACCCCTCCACTGTCTCTGCCTCCACCAGCCCCCTAGGCAGTGCATTCCATGGCTCCACCACCCTCTCAGTGAAGTAGCACCTCCTCCTTTCTCCCCTGAATCTTCCCCCCTCCAGCTTCCAGCCATGCCATCTAGTGGCCCCTTCCTCCTTCCTTCGAAGCACCCCAACTGTTCCTCCCCTATTTACCCTCTTCATGTACCTAAAGACCTCTATCATGTCCCCTCGGTCCCTTCTCTCTTCCAATGTGTACATATTTAGCTCTTCGAGCCTCTCCTCATAGGTCCTGTCCCCCAAGCCCCAAATCATTTTGGTTGCCCTCCTCTGGACCCTCTCCAGGAGGTTAATGTCCCGCTTTAAGTGTGGCCTCCAAAACTGCACGCAGTACTCAAGGTGCGGCCTCACCAAGCAGTTATACAGAGGGAGTATCACTTCCCTCCTTCTGGGGGTGATCCCCCTAGCGATGCATCCCAGCATCCTGTTGGCCTTGGCTGCTGCCCTCCTACAAGTCTCAGAGTTGTTCATCTTGACATCCACCACCACCCCCAGGTCCCTCTCAGCCATCGAGACTTGTAGCATTTCCCCCAGGGTGTACACTTGACCTGGGTTTCTGGCCCCCAGGTGGAGTACCTTGCATTTCCCTGCATTGAACCTCAGCTTCCACTTTCTAGACCATCTTTCCAGAGCCTCCAGGTCCCCCTGTAGGGCCACCCTCCCCTCCTCCCCATCCACCACCGCCCCCAGTTTCGAGTCATCTGCAAAGAGACTCATCTCACTCCTGATTCCTGTCCTTATGTCAGATACGTAGGCGTTGAACAGAAGGGGCCCAAGGACTGATCCCTGTGGGACCCCACTAATGACCCTCCTTGGGGATGAGACTATCCCACCAACTACGACCCTCTGGGTCCGGTCCTGGAGCCAATTGCCTATCCATCTGATCATCTGGTTCCCCACCCCCATTTCTGCCACAATTGCGGGAATTGTTTACATTTTTTTTTATTTTACCAGGAGAGACACATTAAGCTGAAAGCTTGTTTACAGGTATGACCTGGGTGCACAAGAAAGTTAAGTGACTTACTCAGGGTCACACAGTATGCAAGTGGGGGCTGCAGGATTTAAACCCAGGTTTGCAGATTTCACGGATGCAAGTGCAGAATTCTGTCCCAGGAGTTAGACAACTATTCATGGTCTAACTTTAGGATGGATTTCAGTAATAATGTCCAAAAATTGGATGCGAGTGTCTGAAAATCCCCCTTTAAGTGTCTTTTGACCAAAGTGTCAAAACTGAATTGAAGATACAGGGTCTGAATTGAAGCCAAACCAAAGTTGCCAGTTTCCACATTCGTCCACCATAGAGCTGAATGAACTTTGTGGTTTTGGATTTGCAAGTTTCAAAAGATGTTGAACAAGTCTGGAAAATTCATGAAGATTCATAAAGCAGGTGAAAAAGTGCCACATTTTGGATTCAAAGACTTGTTTTATGCAATCTCTGATCTTCAACTCCTATGCTTAGAAGACATATCCCAGAAATTCAGCACGTGCCACTTCTTCTCATAAACTAGCCAGTCTGCAAGAAAAAAATGCTGCAAATGTTGCACTTTGAAATGCAAACATTTTTCTCCAAACCTCATGACCATGAATTTTGTCACCCCTAATCTAGGGCACACAAGGTAGACTGAAACACAGAACACAGGTGGCGAAATAGCCAAGCCGTGAACAATTATATTCCCAAAGGAGTCTGCAAAAGGTCTACCCATCCCCTACTGTAGATGCAGTTCAGTTGGGGCACATAATGAAAACCATGGTCCCCATGTTTCCCTACCTAAACTAACCCCATAGCATCCTGGCCCAGATTTCCTTTAAACACCAGGCAGTTCTTTGGGGGTTGGAATGAAAATTACTTGCCCTATGTTGGTACCAATATTTGCTAACATATACACCTACGGGTCTGGCACTGTTGGCTACAAATGTTCATATGAAGTACACTCATAAGTTCTGATCAGTCTGCCCAGGGCTTTTCAGGGCCATGGCTCATGATTTACCTTTTAGCAACTGACGTGGTTATGTAGTCTGTTGGGCACTCTATTATCTGGTACATTCAGTACAGTACTGCTGAGAGCTGGGTTATCCCATAAGAGAACATGTTCTGCTGAGAATACTTCAAGGCTCTGGGCTGAGCATTAGTTTTATTGTGATGGGTAGTAGGCATGAGTTTTGGGGTGCCCTAGGAAAAAGGGAGGTGCACAGGAACACCAAGCCACTTTGCAGGGGCAGGAGTTATGAGGAAAATGTGTATATATTCCATTTCTTTAGTATAGGCAAGACACCAAGCAGAATTACAGCTTAGGGGCAAAAGTAATGAGGAAAGACTGAATATGCTCTAATTATTTAGCTTACAGAAGAGACATCATTGAGGGGGGCATGATCAGTGTGTTCTGAGTACAAAAGGGGGTATAGTATAAACAGCTGTTGAGCCGACAAGTGCATGTGGAACTAGAGGACATGCTTTTAAACTGGGGGAGGGGGGTGAGATACAAGGAGCAATATTAAAGCATTGTATCACAGGGAGTCATTAACATGTGGAACAACCTTCCAAATCTGGCCGTGAAAGCTAGCACTGCTCAAGATTTCAGATCAGGGTTTGGCAGATTCCCGAAGAAGAGCAGCATTGCTGGCTATACAACATGGATAAAAGTAACATTCTGGCTGATAAGCTTGGATGTGTACAAGTTGTCAGAGTGGGGTGCATAGTTACGGTTGTGTTGAAAGGATGAGCACACAAGACGGACCCTAGGCCTTTTCTGCTACTCCTGTTACTATGTTCATGATTAAAACGGAAAGCAGTATTGCTATCCCTTTCCCTCCCCATCCTTCTGCTCAAAATGAACGTCATGTTCTGCTGTTGCTTCAGTCAATGTGCCTGCTGAAACCATCCATGCTAAACATTTGCTTTCTACCTCAGGTTTAATGAATATGTGAATATTATTTTATTATCAACACATGCTCCATTTTTACTATATTAATAAATTATCAAAATAATAAGTAAAGCTAAAACATATTTACTGTGGGATGGTGTTAATATTTTTAAATTGCTAAGACAGTATATTAGAAAGAAAAAATGAAAAACGTAGTTTTAATTTAATGTATATTGCATTCTTGAAAGCACTAGTTAATACATTTTGTTGAACAAGATGAAATAATATTCTACTTTGACATATGGTTGTGTTCGTATGCATATAGTTAGAAATCTAATATGATGAAAATATGGTTATTTTATACCATTACAGTATGTTTTTATATTTTCCATTTTCTATGTGACCATGGAATAGAATTTCTGTTCTATTTTTTTGGCTGGACACACCTTAAGATGAGGTAAGAATGACCCTCTAGCAATCTGTAGGTTGTCTCCCATCTTTCCTTCTCTAGGAAAAGCTTGTCACCTGCTCCAGAAACGCATACATATTGCCCATATTAGGTAGATTCTGACTCAAGGGAAAACTAACCTCATCAATCACAGCTGCTAAGGGTTCCAGATTTGTAACAAGGCAATTAATCAGCTACCAGTTACCTGCTGAAAGCATGATATCAGAAAATCCACACTGCCAAGATTATACAGTACAACACAATACAACACAGCACAGCACAGCACAACACAACAGAACACAACACAACACAGTTCAATACAGTACAATACAACACAATACAATGAGTATAGTACAGTACAATGTTACTCTGTATGTTACAGTACAATACAATACAGTGTAAAAAGCTGCATACATTGTCTTTCAGACAGTATCCCAAAATGTTCTACAAAGCTCTTCGGAGAAAGGAGATACACAATGAGCCTCCAAAATATAAACCAATATATATAGGGATTTACAAAGCATTGAACTAATACTGATCCAATAGGAACTACAGTACTATACAGTATATGAACAAATAGTAATTCAAAGATGTTGAAGCTTTATGTATTATCTTGTCACTTGCTGATAGATGTTAGAAGAGCAGAGCCAGGAATGCCGGCATGCCGGCGCAAAGGTAGCACTACCACTTGCAGCACCAATGACCCTGGTTCAGAAACAAGCCAGGGTCATCTGAGGGCAGTCCAGGAGAGGAAGATTGAGTGTCTCATCAGATGATCTTCTCCTCCGACGAGGCAGGTGGATCCACATCCCACTGTTATACTGCTACCTTGGTGACCACAGGTGGAGCTGAAAGGGAGTGGAATGAAGGTGAACGACTGGAGTGCATTCATCCAACAGATGCATCAGGTGTGCTGGCACCTAGGAGACATCAGCACACTTTGTGTTGGAAGGACTCAAAAATGGTGGAAAATGGCACTGGCCAGGAGGAGGAAGAAGCCCTACCTGCTCACTATTTTTATTTATTTATTTTTTTATTTTAGTATTTGGTAACCGGGCAAGGACCACTAGGCACAAGTGCCTGTTTTCAGGGATGACCTGGGAGCACTGAGCGGTTAAGTGACTTGTTCAGAGTCACACAGTATGCAAGTGGAGGTTGTGAGAATCAAACTCAGGTCTAGTCTGCTGGATGTACCAAGCTCGTTCACACCTCGTTCCTCTAACCTCTAGGCTATACTGCCAGCCATGCTATGTCCACCTTGGGCTCCTGCCACTAACTCCAGGGGACTTTGCCAGCCTTCAGCTCCACCATGGGAAACCAGATGTGAAGGGAAAGAAGCCAAAGAATCTGAAGGCGAGCATAGCCCTGTTGGATAAGCCTGGGGGGCAGCACAGTAGTGTGTCTTGGATGGGCTGTGGGGTCATTGAGGGACAGACAAAGAGCAGTAATAGAGGTGGGATAAGGTCCTGACCAGTGGCCTAGGGGAAGAAAAAAAAGTGCAGTGCCAGGTGACAGGAATAAAAGTGTGGTCAGCAGCCAGATATGATGGAGAAAAAATGACTCTTTAGATGGAATTTGAAGAAAAAAGCAGAGTCAGTGAGTTGAAGAGAGGTAGAGAGTCAGTTCAGCACTGCCTGAGCCACTGCTGAAAATGTTTTACCCTAACAGTGGCCAGACTGTGTATTTTTTGTTGTGTTTTATTTTAGAATTTTTGTCCAGGAAAGGCACACTATGCTGAAGCTCACTTCCAGGTGCATCCTGGCAGTACAGGGAGGTTAAGTGACCTGCAGAGTTACACAATATGCAGTCGGCATTTGTGGGTTTCAAACCCAGATCTGCTGGGTGTACAGGTTCACAGCTTGGTGGCCTTACCTTTAGGATATACTGCCTCCCTAAGGCAGATGTGGGGGGGGGGCAGACAGCAGGCAGGTGCAGGCGAGTACAGGGAGTAGGTGAAGAGTGGAAGAAAAGCAAATCACTGAGGTAATGTAGGAAGGGATCAACCCATGGTAATTTTTTAGATTTGGATTCTGAAAGGAATGGGAAGGAAATGGCAGTGCCAGATGACAGGATAAATGGGGTCATGCTTTTTAGGGCTATGATGATTAGTCCTGTAATGGAAAAAACGTACTTAACCTCTGTATAATAGGGTGAAATTTTAATTCTACTAACAGAATTCCCATAGCATTTTTATTTTGTCATTGTAAAATTGCACAAAAAAAAGGCAAAATTGAAAAAAATGGGGACACCCAATGTTCCAAGAAGGGCACAGTCAGTGGACAGCCAGGGTTCAGAAGCAAACTCCGACATCTATAGCCAGGTGGCTTGGCCATGGAGAGCGTCTGCCTCTGAGGGCATGTCCCAGCCCAAGGAGGGAGCGATACCCATGCCTGTGATCATAGTCACCTCTCCGGGTGGGCTGGGGAGCTAGCTCCCACATGAGGGTTAGGCTGTTTCACTGTCAGTGTGATAAGTGATGGTGGAAGATGGCTGCACAGTGCATTAGAAAAGGGGGATGGAAGTGCCATACAGGGGAAGAAATGCATAACTACATTGAATGACAGTAATCCTCCAAGCCCTACATCATGGAGCCTTAACGCACTGGATGAGGAACTCAGAAGGAGTAGACCTTTGATGACACTACCGTGGGGGAGGCAAGCAACAGAGGAACATGACCATGGTTAAAGATATCCAGGATGAGAGGTGCCCCCCCCCCATCATCGTTGTAAATGGGATCCTGTATGTAGTTATTTCAGTTTTCAAAGTTTGTGCAGCATGGATCTGCCATGGATCACCTGTGAAAATGATTTTTCAAGTATTCTACTGTGTCCCATTTTTCTCATCCATAAAATCCCATACTGACCCCCTCCACATAACCTCCCAAAAAATATAAAACATTTTGAATGGCTTGCTTGCATTGTTTGGATTACAGCTTAGTAAATGTTTTTAATTCGTGATGGTATTTGAATGTATTAATTCTTTTCTCTGTTTTGGGGGGACATGAACTGATCTTCCCTGAATCAATCTTCTCCACTGAGTCCCACTTATTGGCCTGGGCGAGAGGCACTAGAACCCCACAGGAGCAAATCTTTGGCCACGGGGTCAGCAACAGCTACTGGTCATGGTGTCTGTGCACCCCACGTGGTGCCACATGCCCACCAATAACCGTTGCTGGTTCCCTCACTTACCTCAGTTCTGTTTTTCCCACCATTGAGTGCATACTGTGGGATCAGTCACCTCAGTTCACCTAGCTGCCATATTTTTCTATGTGTCACTGCCACTTTCCTCCAGTGGTGCCATTCAAAGTCCAAATCAAAAGGGGGCCACAGAAAAGAAGCCATCCATCATGCATTTTGTGCCCCTGTGAGAATGAGTCGGCTTCTACAGACTGATATCAGCTCTGCATGACCTGCCTTGGATCTCAACATGATATGGGGTACTCCACTAACCTCCATACACTTGAAAAGCACATGTTGAAGTAAGGTAATGCAATCCCCACCTTTGGAGACAGGAGTCAAACCAAGGCCTTCAAAGTAAGGTCGCTTGGCTCACCACTGGGCCTCTGCTGGGACACTCTGGGTCTTCAAGTTCAGTGTCCTCCTCAACCTCACTGTGTAGAGTTTGAGGTCCTGGTGGTGGAGTCTGGTGGACAGTCAACTAAGAACCCTCCACCGTCTGTTTGCCATGAGCTACAGACATCCCTGGTGAGAGGGCCAAGGCTATATGCCCAGTCCACACTGGTGGGCACCGCAATGCAGTCTTCAGGTTTTGCCTGTGCTGTTGTCACTGTTTGTGGTGACATTGCTTCAGGTGATAGCAAGGATGATGCAACACCTCCCCCTGACTTTATTTGCACTAGGCACCTGACACCGAGGCCTCCTTTGGTGTTGGAGCAAACTTGGAGTCCAACCCCAGCTATGGTGTCACTAGCAACACTGAGAAAAGGGATGACTCAAAGTCTAGTCTAGCTGCCTCTGGTATCATGCTCAGGACTGACTATAACCACAGAGACAGGATTCCATCCATCATATTCCTCTGTGTCACCCTTGACACCATGCTTGACATCATGTTGTGAGTGACAGCAGAGTCAGGGACAGACACCAAGCTGACATCTCAGCTGGCACCGTGCTTGGTAGTGGACCTAGGCCTGACACCTTGGCCATCGTCGGTGTTGTCACCTGATCCTAGTTAACCAGCAGCCTACTTCTTCCTGGGGGGGGGTAGGAAGAAGTAGGCTGCTGGTTAACTAGGCTCTGCAGCTTATCCAGTAGGTAGGGAAATGGGTAGACTGGGTGGGCCAAGCGGTCCTTATCTGCCGTCAAATTCTATGTTTCGAGTGACAGCACCGACGATGGCCAAGGTATCAGGCCTAGGTCCACTACCAAGCACGGTGCCAGCAGAGATGTCAGCTTGGTGTCTGTCCCTGACTCTGCTGTCACTCACAACATGATGTCAAGCATGGTGTCAAGGGTGACACAGAGGAATATGATGGATGGACTCCTGTCCCTGTGGTTATAGTCAGTCCTGAGCATGATACCAGAGGCAGCACCAACTCGGGGACATACGGTAACCCGGGGCTGAGTTTCACTTTGGAGTACCACTCAGTGTCATCACTGGTGAGAACCAGGGTCAGTCTGTGGGACCTGTATGACTCCAGTCTTCTCAACTGAAGGTGTCCCCTCACTGGCACTGATCGGATCACTCCTTGGATGTAGGTGGACCATGATCGGGCAAGCCTGGTTGGCCCTCCTCTGCAGCGAGGCTCCCAACAGACTTCCTCAGTCTTGGCCAAGGCCTTTGAGACTAGGTACTACAAATCCCTTTAGAAGGGCCTTAGTACATTTTTGAGTGTTTGTCCTTGTTCTATAGCTCTACCGGGCCACTAACTTAGGAGCAACACTAAGCATGATTCAGCATCGTAATGAGTATGGGTTAGCACCATAGATGAGTGCTGTAGGGAGTCAGACAGGGCCCAGTTTGGGTCCCTCTTCTCGGTGCTGTCCTTCCTCAGATCCAGTGCCTCATCTCCAACCATGTTGTCTTCAGAGGACAATAAATCTTCCATCCACCTTGTAAGCCCTGTACCAGCGATTCTTGGTGGAGATGCTTCAGGCACTGGAGTTACAGGTATATAAAAGCTGTGATCCAGCAGCCCTGCCACTGGGACTCCTAGAAGTTCCCAATCCAGATACTGTTGCCTTTGTTTGTGGCCTAGCGCAATGAAGGAGGCTTTCAGAGCCTTATGGAGGAGTTCCTCACACTTGCCATCCCTAGGGACCTCCATATGCAGTATTGTACACCGACAGGATCTGC
The DNA here is from genome assembly GCA_016271365.2 of Neoceratodus forsteri. Lineage (NCBI taxonomy): Eukaryota > Metazoa > Chordata > Ceratodontiformes > Ceratodontidae > Neoceratodus > Neoceratodus forsteri. The sequence goes on along the minus strand of CM028132.1, from coordinate 98,086,444 downwards.
AGGAAATGCACCTCACCCCACATCAGGGCCTCAGGTACTGCAAACCTCATTGAGGCCACAGAACATCAGGTGCAACTGACCTCCATATGTGGATTCTGCTCATACAGATGCTCTGAGGAGGAAGATGTTCACCCCTGCATGCACCCATATGTGCATCTTGGCACACCAGGCCCACGTGGTGATCTGCAACTGCCATCTATCATTGCAGCTGCAGAATTTGTTAGCTGCCAAGCCATAGTGCAAAACTGTCTAGCAGGTCATCAATCTTTCTGCCCATGGTTTGGAGGTAGCACAACACCAGCCAAATGCATCTTATGGTGCCAACAAGGTGGCCTCCAGGCTGGTAGGTACCACAGTTTGTATTGGACTGATGGCATGGCTTGATCTGTCATGACTGACACCTTTGGCCCAGTGTAATGTACTCAATTTGCACTACCAGGGGGGTTACATTTTCTCCCCAGGGTCATACGGGAACTGTCAGGGAACTCTCCAGCTCCTGTGCAACAGGAGCACTGATCTGCCCCTGACCAGTCCTAGGTTTCAGTAGACCTGTAAGAGCAACCTCCTTCAGATGTTCTCCCCCCATATAGAGGGCTGAGGGTGTTTCTGTACCTTCAGGGTGAGTTAACCCCTCCTTCATAAATAGGGAAGCTTGGTACTCAGACCCTTAAGTGGTACTCAGTGGAGAAGATTGATTCAGGGAAGATATGAAAGTTATATATTTACCATAACCATGTGTAAAAAAAAATATCAAAAGTGGGAAAAAGGTCATTTTCTATTCCCTTTTTCTGCCCTGAGAACATCCCCTTTACCTTGGGTATATCCCTATCAGTTGCTAAATGAAGCCTGTACCCAGTAGATGACATCCAATCTTAACTTCACCTGATAGTAGCCCTATCTGTGTAATTGTGTTTGAACACAAAATTGGATCTAGCTGAGGTAACCACCTTTTGCTCAGGGTAGACTCTTGCTGCTTGCAGAGATGGGTTAGGCCAGCCTCTTCTGTCTTTTTCTACTATATTTCTTTCTTTACCATATGCCATTCAGTGTTTTTTCCTTTGCTCTGCCAAACTCACATGTTTTTCTTCTGTGCCCATCCTCTGTCCCTCATGTCTAGCAGACGTAGGTGCAACTTGGGAGACTGGCATTTTTCTATTCCTTCCAGCTGATAACCTTCCAGTGTCACATTCATCAGTAGCCTTTTGTCCACCCCCCCCCCCTTTAAAATAGAGTGGCAGCATGACTGCTTTTTTTAACAGTTTTTATCTCTGGTGACATGCCAATTGCTTATTTTAGTGGTTACTTGTACTTTGGCTGGGTTGGCTCACTTTGTGCCACCTCATTTGCAAGGGGGGGGGGTCTCGCTTACGACTTTTTACCTGTTGTCCAGAACTCACATGCGTATAGAGCTGCTACCATCTCCCACTCCCCTTTGCCAATCTAGCCTTGTTTTTTTTTCCCACAAAGGTTTTATCCTCCACTAGCAGACCTGGGCGACTATCAGCCCTGTCCCTGAGCACCACAGTCATCCCTTACCTCTCACCGGTCTCAAACTTCTTCCCTCATGGATTCCCACCATGGTGGGGTGAGAGAGAGGGAGGGCTGTCCTTCTCCTAGACAGACATATCCAGAGCCACTCAAGGACAGGAGCAGCTGGGTGGACCACCAAGACATGGGCAAGGCTTCACAAAGTCCAGGCCCCTAGATTTTCTGCTTTTCTGTGCCCCTCCCCATTCTGCTGCCCCAGTACATGTGCATGGAGGCTTGCACCAGCTCCTGGCAGTTATGGATGGAGAAGGTTTGCCACCCCCCCCCCCAGGCAGAGGACAGCAGTCCCTGGTATGCTCGACCTTTCCCAACCCCGCTGACCCCCAGCAATCTGCACTCATTTCCAAATGCAGGTTGCCAGCATGGTAGGAGGTAAGACATGCAATGCCTCAACCTTCATGCCACCAGGCTGGCTTTGTCAGCCTAGCCTTGCTTGCTGGCTAGTGAGTGATTCTTGAGGCTTCTGACTCAGTGACCCAGACTACCATTATCTGTGTCACCCTAGGTGTGTCTTCCATCCATCTCCTCTTTTTCTGTGAGTTGGTAGCCAGCTTTTATTTAGTTGTTTATTTTTATTTTCCTATATCCTTTTCCCTCTCCCTTTGGGCTAGTTGGCTGCAAGCCCCAGCTTATCTTTTCCAACTTTTTGGTTCTCTCCTGGTGAACAGAACTGATGTAGGTGAGGGAGCTGGCAATGGTTATTGGCAGGCACGCAGCACCAAATGAGGGCATGCAGATGCCATGACCAGTAGCCATTTCCAGCCCCCTAGCCAAAGTTTTGTTTCTGCAGGGTCCTGGTACCTCTAGCCCTTACCCATAAGTGATACTCAATAGAGAAGATATTCAGGAAGATCACCAGTTATGATAAGTATGTAACTTTCATTTATGTGCTTTCACTTGAAGTATTATAAGGGCTATAATAATCTGTGTGTATAATGATACTGAATTTCTTACTTGATAGTGGGTGCCAGAATTATAAGACAGACTGTTTTGTTAAACAACAGTCCCAACTATGGGTGGTACTGTGTAAGACAATGCAGTAATTCATTCCATTTCTAAAAACTGAAGCATTGATCTGGATAATCCATAACAAAGAGGATGCCATGCATCTTTAAGGAAACTAGTGTTTAAGTGGGTATGGGATCCTTAGGAACTCACCCTCAGCTAAAGAGCAATGTGCTTGAAATACCATTGGCATGGGGCACTGTGGAGCTATTAAGACCCATACATGTTTGTTTGGAGCTCTGTAATTTTGCATCAACAACTCAGTTTAAATCTGTTTCTTTGATTGAAATTCATACTCTAGTCACTGGGTTCTTAGAGGAGAGTAAATGGAGAAGTTTATCTCTCCCAAGTTACACGGAAGAGGAGCTGTGCTGCGAGGGCCTGAGGGTTCTCTACTCATTGCCACAGCAGGAGCCTCTCCCGGAATGCAACCACGCTCTGATCCTGGCGCAAAGACCAAAACTCAGGCAAAACCAACTTTGGCATCTATCCAGTCCATTCTGCCTGAATTCCAGACAGAGGCCCGTCAGTCAACACTTTGGATTGAAACCTCGCTCGCTGAGATAAATAATAGGTGTGCAGCTATGGAGCTGAGGATTGAGAATGCGGAACAAGTTGCTAAAACAAATGAAAAGGAATTAAAAGTGATTTTGGGCAGAACTCTTACTTTGGAAGGTGCAGTAAATGCTGCGTTTCACGAACAGATATCACAGGCATCTAGGTTGGAGCGGTTAGAGAATAATGCTCTCAAAAAAAAATGTACGACTCATCGAGCTCCCTGGAACTGTTCCTGCAGCTGATTTGAAAGCTACTATTGAAAATGTATTAACGGTAATGTTTTCCTTACAATCCCCACTTGTGTTGGAGAATGTATATAGACCTCCATCTCGTTTACCTAAGGATTCTACCACTGAGATTGAGAAGGCAAGATTTGTGATTCTTACTTTTACAGGTATTTTAGAATGGAATAAAATCCTTCAACTAGTGCGTGCAAGAAAGCAATGTTTCTACGAAGGCCACCGTTTACATTTATATCCTGACTTCTGTATACATATTCAGCACAGACGAAAGCGCTTTCTGCCGATAATGTCGGAATTTAAAGAAGCAGGATTAGCAGTTAGTCTTCTCGCTCCTGCATGCTTGTGGGTGCAATTTCAAGGGGAAAATGTATTATTTTGAAGATTTAGATACAGCGAAAGCTTTCTCTGAGACAAACATTAAGTTGCCAGTGGATATAGGTTCTGATCTGAAGGAAGATGATGCTGATCTCACAGAATATCATCCAGTTGACATTTGAAAAAACTATTGGGGAATGAAAACTATTGGGATTGGTTGTTTAAATTTTCATTTGTTGATTTATTTTCTTTCCTTGTGTGTGATGTGTTCTTTGATGCCTCTGTAATGGATTCAGTGGGGGAGGTACAGGAAACCTATATATTTGGCGAACTTTAATATATTGGATTTGATCTAAGGCTGGGAAGTAGAAGCTTGGAGCACTCTCAGACTTTAACAAAAGACTCTTTATTAAGCTCTGTGAAAAAATTATTTTTGGTTTCCTTTTTAATCCCCCCCAAAAAACTAAAAAATTCCTTTATACTTTATTATGTATTGCCTGTTTGTAATAGTCTTTACTTAATGTTTTTTAAAGGACGTAAATTGCCTTTTCGTTCATTTTTTTTCTTAAGGAATTAAAAAAAATAATGTATAGAAATAGCATAGGCATTCCTGACCCTAGCTCCCTGGATGGTATGTCAGCTTTTATTTTTGCATCCGCCTATTAAGTACTTTATATAATACAACTGTCATGTGACTTGCTTACTATGTTGGATGTATTGATCAAGTGCCAATGCAATAAAAGTTATATACAATATCTCTTCTGTCTGCACGAGCCTTTGGACACAGTGTGCGCGTTGATGTCTGACTAAGCTTTGCTGTGTACTGGTCTTTGTGATGTTTTTGAGAGGTGGCCAGCCTGAAGGCTGGATGGATAAGAGTACTAGTCAGGCTGGGGGAAAAAACACAGCCTGAAAAAAAAAAATCTTTCAAATTCTTAACTGCAGGATAAATGCTATAAAAGCAGAGTTTGTATCTACAAATAAGAGACTGGCAGGGGAGACCCAAATCCATTACTTAATTTTTGCACCAGTTTCCCAAATTGTACTGTTTTGATCACATTTGTGAAACTAGCAAATGCAGACTCTGAGAACTTCGTCCAGTTCTAATAGTAGGCTATCCGCTGAAAACAGGTGGGACAAGTAGTAAAAGGGCCCTATAAGAAAAAAAGGTGCCATGCTCTATAACAGGTTACGATGCTCCCTATAACAATCAAAAGGTAAGACTGTTTCTCATAACAGAAAAGGGGACCTCAGACTATAACAGGTGAGGCTACTCCTCAAAACACCCTGCTCTATAACAGGGGAGGCTGTTCCCCCTAAGAGGGAAAGGAACCCCATGCTATAACCTTTGAGGTTGTTCTCCATAACAATTTCAGGTCCCCTGCACTATAACAGGTTGGGTGTTTCCCAGTAACAGGAAAAGATATCCTGCTGTATAAAAGTGAGACTGTTTCCAATAACAGAACTCTCCCCATAAAAGGTATGACTGGTCTCCATAACATAAAATGTTCCTGGCTCTATAACAGGCTGTCTTTTCTCTACAGGTACACAATGTTGCAGCAGTTGAAGCAGATCCCCATAACCAAAAAAGATACCCAACACCAAGGCCTCCAATTGATTATCATGTGCTCTTGCCCTTTTAAAGCAGCAGTGCAACAAAACTGAGCAAAAAATGTGATCCTACATTTTTTAAGGTGTGTGTGTGTCTGAAGGGGAATATGTTGATCTTTTTATTAAAGTATCTCATTTTGTCATTAGCATTTTAGCATGCTAGCACAACAGTGTGCAAACTGTTCTGCTAACATTCTGAGCACACACTCAATACAACTGAATGAACAACCTGTGTTTTGGTGCTAGGACACCAACCATGTTTCTTTTACATTTTAAAATAAATGTACCAATGGTACTGGCAGGTGCTAAGGTTTGAATGACAGTATATCCATAAGCACAAACACATGCACACACACACACACACACAAATACACACACACACACACACACACAAACACTTGCATACACTCATGCTCACACATATCCTTACAAACACATATGTTATGGCTTGCAGTGGCAATGCTTTGCACCAAAGGAGCCTTTAATGATGTTGCAATACACAGTGGTGTCTCCTGCTCCTGGTGGGCTTTCTTTATGTTGCCACCAACCATGATGGCTCACAGGCACAGAATACCAATATTAATGTTGCCACCAGCTGGAGCGACTACCCTGTCTGAAAGTTACCCAAAGTGCCCATCCCCTAAACAATATGATGTGGTCCCAACTGTCAGTACACTTTCCTAGTGGGTAAATCACAACCCCCCAAGCATTACACTGGCAGCAGACAATGAAGAAATATAATATGGGCAGCATGGTAAGCAGCAGTGAGTGAGTTGAAGAAGTTCATAATGGGGCCTCTGGTTGTGTGTTAGACATGTGCAGTGGTGCTCTGCAGTGCAACTGTATGGGAAAATGTTCCAAATAATATTACAGTCCGCAGATGGTGCAACTACATAGACCTCACAACTGTTACCCAGCCTGTTTACACAAAAGGTACTATTAATCTCAACAAAATTATAGTAACATTAACATTGAAGTATCAAAGTATTGACAGGCCCTGAAGGAAATGATTTGTGTTGTATAGATACAATATCTCTGACTTTTAAGTAATTGGAGCTCAGGATATTTCTCTTAGTGGATCAAAAGTGTCTCCTCATTCATGACTTCTTAGAGTATGAGAACCGAGAAGCAAAGTTGAGTGGTTCTGGAAACCTAAGACATTACAGTGGGATGATCTTAATTAGCCAAGAGGCATCTGCAGCATTACATTTATTCTCATGAACGATTACTGTTTTTTTCCATCTCAGAATTCATTCCAATGGAAAATGCAATTGTGTTGGAGTAAAGAACAAAAACAGAATCCAAAGTTAGATAACTGATACACTTGAAGAACTGGATCATGTTTACTGATGACCTCAGTACCTGGGTGTCAATTTGGGTCAATGTTTTAGGTGTGCTGTCTTCTGTCTTTGAAAAAAAGTTTCCAACCATGCTAGCTGAATACTCAAATCTTGCAATAACCACACATTAGAGGCTGAGGCATCCGTATTCAGAAGTAACCATTTGCACTATGCAAAACATATTCCCACATGCAAAATAGGCCTGCTGATCAAGATGACATACTCATAAGGCAGGCTGGCAGGGCATTATGTCTGGCATGGAGCAAAAGTTACCAGCACTCGCAGAGCAAAGCATCACCAAGTAGAGAAAACTGCTGCTGCAAAATTCAGTACATTTATTGAGTGAATACACACAAAGTTGGCTAGCGAGAACATGGAAAAAAACTGCCCCTGCACTTTGACCATTACAGTCTTCTTCGGGGGGGGGGGTGTCAAGTAAGTTCAAACTCTCACCTTATAAAGTGCATTAATCGGACCCCCCCCCAACAGTTAATACACTTGTGCACATACTAATAACAACACATTTAGGTGCAAATTTCACATCATGTAGCTTGCAGACTCTCTACTATACCCTATAGGGCAGGAACACTGGTCCAGTGGTGCTGAGGCTTGAGGCACTGGACACCACACCTCATGCCATGCCAGCAACCCGGGTTCGGGAATGGACCTGGGCCATCGGGGGTCGGCAGGGAAGGGAGAGGATCGAGTGCCCGGAGGACTGCTCTCCTCTTCCTGGTGGGTTGTTGGGGGCACCCAGCACAGCTGCAGCCTCTGGTGGATACCAAGGATGGCACAGACATTGGGCTGCAGAAACAGGACAGGACGTCAGCAGGCTCCAGCAGCATGAGTGCCATGCAAGACACCATTGCACACCTCGTCCCGAGGGGAGGAAACCAAGAAAAAAAACCCTACCTAGGCAGTAGGTGATGATGGGGATCAGTGCAGAGCCCCATGCCTGGTGCCAGACCCTACCAAGCCACACTCCCGGTCACCTCTTCCTCTCCAGTTGCTCCACTAGATTTGCAGATAGAGTGCCGGAGGAGTTGGTGGTCCCACCCCAGGGGGCTCAGAGCCGGGGGGGTCATGCAGCCAGATGGGGTTGAGGGTGAGGAGAAGACCAGAGCGTGCACGATTTGGGGACTTCAGGCAGGCAACAGACCTCCAGACTTGAGTATCCCCACTGGAGAGAGACCACCAGGTAGGAGAATAAATAAAGTATACAAAAAAAAACAAGGCAGGAAACATGCTGCAAAAGGGGGGGGGGGGACAAGTAACAAAGAAAAAACAAAGGGGTAAAAAAAGGAATAGAAAAACAGCTAATATTTAATTTATATCCAATCATTTTATCTAATAACTGATTGATTTAACAGTAATCCTGATCGTAAAAAGCTGATCTATTTATATAAATTCCTAATATCAATATTTGATAAGGAAAACTTTGTGCATTTAACTATGCAAACATCCCTCGAATAGAGTGGCTTGAACACTAAATGCTATAAATACATGATTATTTACATAGCTGGTTACATTACAAAAACAGAAGAAATAATCCTAATAAAAAGGCAAAGATTAATAATGTGTGAACAAATACTGTACACAAATAGCAAAACCATATAACAAGGAAAAGCAAACGAATGGTTAACAAAATATTATACAATGAAATTGGAAACAAAACATGAGTAACAACATTCATTAAAAATTAATAGGTTAATATTAAAAACATATACATTTTTAGGCAGACTTAACAGAAAACTTGCAGATGCTCAGTTAAATAAAAAAAACATTACAGGTAAAACACTAGATAACTATTAGATGATTCTGGTGCACTATTAGCCACTGCTAAGCAAGTTAAATCACAAATTGTAGTGAGAAAGAAATAATGTGACCTACTGGGAATTGAATCCAGGTCCCCGGAATACCATCCCACTGCTATAACCACTGAGCTACAGGCTCACATGGCTGGACCTGGGGTTCCTGGACACACTTCCTTTCTCTTGTATTGCATATCCTGCAACTAGGAATAATCAATAAGACAATGAGATGTTTTCTGGTGCAGTATTAGGTACTGCTAAGCAAGTTAAATCACAAATTGTAGTGAGAAAGAAATAATATGACCTACTGGGAATTGAAGCCAGGCCCCTGGAATACTGTTCTGGTGCTCTAACCACTGAACTATAGGCTCTTTGACTGGGGGCTCTTTATCGAAATCATGGTTGCATCCCGCTGCAGGCACACCATGCCATGGTACAGAAAATGATCCTCCCTATCTTTGACTACAGTGATGTAGTCTACAGTTCCTCACCCAAGTCCTCCCTAGCCAGACTGGACCCACTCTTGCACTCCTTCTGTCGTTTCGCCCTGGACTCCCCACCCTCATCCCATCATTGTACCCTCTACTAGACACTGGGCTTCACCTCCCTCCAGGACTGTAGGCAGTCACAGTGCGTTCGGATCACAACCAAGTTCAGGACCTAGTCCCTGCCCACTTACCTCACCTCCTTACTATCAGCCCCTGTCCCTTCAGCTTATGCACTAAGAAAAAATGACACCAGGATCCTATCCGTGCCACACATGTCCACCACCACAGGGCAGGCAGCCTTCAAATATTGCGTGCCTAAACTATGGAATTCCCTCCCCATGGGCATTCAGCATGCCTCCCCCAATCAGCACCTAAATTCACTACTCAAAGCCCACTTCTACTCCACCTGTACATGCAACTGATATTACAGCCCGCTCTGAGGCCAGCCTTTCCAATCTGTCAAAATAAGCACAGGCAAACAACACTAAGGTTATAGGATTCCTTAGCTTAATATCTACATCATCATCAGTTCCCCTGCTTTAACCTCCAACTGCTGCATGCATTATTAATTTTACACTGTACTTCAATATTGTGCATTGTATTGTATGTATTGTTGCTTGCCTTATGTACCCCATGTACTCTGGACCTGTTACTCAATGTTGTACTTGTACTTACCCTACCCCCAGGACGCATCTGGAATCGAGCAGTGTTTCTGCTCAGTATGCCTTCCTGGTAAAACTCTTAAATAAATAAAAAAATAAACATGGTTGGACCTAGGGTTCCCTGACACACTACCTTTTTCTGGTATTGCATATCCTGCAACTAGAAATGATCAAGATGACAATTAGAATTTTTTTGGTGCAGTATTAGCTACTGCTAAGCAAGTTAAATCACAAATTGTAGTGAGAAAGAAATAATGTGACATACTGGGAATTAAAGCCAGGCCCCTGGAAAAATGCCCCGGTGCTCTAACCACAGAGCTATATATTCACATGGTTGAACCTGGGGTTCCCCTGACACTCTTCCTTTCTCTGGTATTACATATCCTGCAACTAGGAATAATCAGGATGACAATTAGATTTTTTTGGGTGCAGTATTAGTCACCAGTTGTAGTGAGAAAGAAATAATGTGACCTACTGGAAACTGAAACCAGACCCCCGTAAAACTGTCCTGGTGCTTTACCCACTGACCTACCAGCTTACTTGGTTGGACCTGGGGTTCCCATACACGCTTCCTTTCTATGGTATTGCATATCCTGCAACAAGGAATAATTAAGATGACAATTAGATGTTTTTCAGTGCAGTATTAGCTCTCAGATAACAGATTTAATGTATCTCCCCCTCGGGGGGGTGGGAGGAAGGCACACGCTCCAAATCTAAAAAAATGAAAGTCAGACAACTTACTTACTTACATTAATAAATGTGATTGGTGCCTTGTCATAACACATTTTTATTAGATCTGGGTGTCAATAAATTGTCCCCTGTGTAATGCCAGGACCCTCTGTAGGGCATAATGAAGAAACGGTTCAGTATAGCCCCGTCTTCTGATGCGCTCCATCATTTGATTTGCCTATTCATTAACATTTTCAGTGTTAGAACAACTGCATCTGCCCCACAGGAGTTCTCCATACAGGATAAACTCAATCCAGTTTTCTGAGTTGGGAACTCAAGAGGTGGAGCACTGTGTTTGTGGCATTGGGCTTATGGTAGCCCTGTGTAGCTACCACCCTGCCCGGGATACTAGTAAGGGTGATGTCCTGGCAAGAAGTCAATGTTCTGGCTTCCCACTCTATGGGTGAATTTCACATTCTTGCCATTTGAGCTTAAATTCCTCCACATCATCCCCACCCCTCCAGACACACAATATATCATACCTTAAGTGCAGCCAGAAAACAACATTCCGGAAAAAGGGATTCAGGGCCTCAATGAGGACATGTTTTTTCCTCCCACTAGCCCATATATAGGCCAGCATAAGAGTGTCTGGCATGCATTGCCTGCATCAATATAGGGCTGTGGTAGCTACGTGCAAAGTCAATATGTGCAGTGCACCACTGCTCCTGCCTGGCAATAGATACCCAGAAGTAAATAGTGATCGCACGTCCCAAATGGCCTTGGTTCCTGGATACCGTATTCAGAGGTCTTCAGGCTAATGACCACATAGGGCATGCAAGGCATTACAATCTAGTGAATGTAACAAGGCCTAAAGCAAGGCAACCAGGAGATTAGGGTGTACTATGAGGGATTTCGTTAGCGGGAGTAAAGAGGTAATACTACCTCTGTAGATCACTGGTGAGGCCCCCTCTGGAATACTGTGCCCAGTTCTTTACTCCTCACCTAGGGAAAGTCAAAGACAGGCTGGATATGGTGCAGCATAGGGTAACCAAAATGATTCAAAGCCAGCAGGACAGAACCTACGAGGATCGACTTAGGGCACTAAACATGTACTTGCTGCTGGCCAGAAGAGTAAGGGGGTGATATGGTAGAGACCTTCAAAGAAATGAACAGAGTAAACTGTGAGGAGCAATTCTGCAGGAATAGCAAGTCAAAAACTCTAGAGACATGAGTGAAAGCTGGCGGAAGGGAAGAGTCAGGAGAGATGTGAGGAAGGTTTCATTTTACAGAGAGTGGTTGAGCCATGGGACAGCCTGCCAGCAGAGATGGTGGGTGCAAAAAGAGTTAAGGGCTTAATAGTCACTTAGGGGTTGTGGTAAGGCATGGGGCAAGAGGGGAAGGAGGGGCATAAACCCCATCTCGAAAACAAGGGCCGGATTATCAAAGCTTGCACCAAGCCCTGCATAAAACATTTACCTTCTCACAACACAACTGCACCAAGGCTGAATGCTGCAACTGCATCAATTTTATAAGCTTGGGCCCAGTTGCAACAGTGAACCTCCTTTATAGTAGCTTGCAGCAAAGTTCGGCCACAAGCTGCGTGTTAGAGGCCATCAGAATTGAAGCTCACTTGACCAAAGAAAGTTGGTTTAGTGGGCATCACTTTGCCACATGGGATAGAAAATTCTACTTGCTTGCCACAAGCCTGGTGCACCATATATTTGATGCACCCTGGACTTGTGGCATTCTTGAGCTTAGAAAATCCAGCACTAGGTCTCAGGGTAAGATAGGGTATAACAGTGCAGATTGGATGGACTAATGGTCTTTTTCTACCAACATAGTTTATCTTTCTAAGAGACAGTTTGCATGCCATTATGTGGCTCAGGGGTTGAAGCTGAGGGGGAAATCTGGAGGGTATCTTTTAATCAGATTTGAAAGGCTAATGTGGGCACAGGGGGGCTAGGTGAAGCTTTTTTTGAAAGTGTGTATATGTCATACCCCGGCATACCCCCTCAATTGCAGCCCTGAATTGTGGTCATTAGCAGCTCTGCACAGTGCCTCCAGATCATTGCCCCCTTCCCCATCTGATCTCTGTATGGTAATGTATAATCCCTGGTAGTCCAGTGGTACCCCCCCATCTACCTCAATCCTTCTTGTAAAATGAAATTTCCCTGGTAGTTCCCCGGTACCTTTTTCTACCCCAATCCATTTTGTGAAAAGAAATTGCCCTTGTTGTCCAGTGGTACCTCCTAATGCCCCAATCCACACTGAAAGAAAATTACTCTGGTAGTTCAGTGATCCCCCCCCTCACTCCAATCCCTATTGTGAAAAGAAATGACCTTGATAGTCCCTTGGTACCGCCTCCCACCCTGATCCCAACTGTGAAAAGAAATTACCTTGTTAGTCCAGTGCTACTCCCCTCTCACCCCCAATCCCTGTTGTAAACTTTTTTTCCTGCTGCATCTGGGAGGGAGCCACAATCGGCGGCTCGGACAGCATCTAGGCTGCAATCGGTGGTGAATGAGGAGAAGGGAGGGAGCAGCCTGAGGGAGGGAGCTGCAACCGGTGGCTCAGAAAAGGATCGGTGGCCGCAATTGGTGGCAAAAGGGAGAAGCGAGAGAGAGATCCACTGTCAGTGGCTAGGGAAACAAAGGTAGCCACATTGGCGGTGATGCTGGCATCAGTGTCAGCCAATCAATGGCAAGGGAGCAGAATTTAAACTTTGTGGCTGGGCTTAAAAAGCCAGTGCCCAAATGCAGGACTAAAACTTTTTTCCCTGCTGTATTCTGAGGAAGGGAGCCACAACTGACGGCTCAAAAAAGGATTGGTGGCCACAATCGGCAGCAAAAGGGAGAAGGGAGAGAGCCTCAGTTGGTGGTTCAGGAAACAAAGGAAGCCACATTGGCAGAGACGCTGGCATCAGGACCAGCCAATCAATGGCAAGGGTGCAGAATTTAAACTGTGCAGCTGGGCTTTAAAAGCCAGCGCCCAAATGCAGGACTAAAACCTTTTTTCTCTGCTGTATTCTGGATTGAAAAAAAGTCCCCTCTCCCACCCTCTCTGCCAGCATTTATTAAATACTCAGGGGGTTGGGTTTGAAGGCTATGAGGGAGGAGCATGGGGAGTTACAAGCTGGTTTACAAGCCAAACTCATTTACACGTTTTTGCTAGGCAGCTCTTAAAACTGGATTACAAGTTTTTGCTAAGCAGCTCTTAAAGCTACAAACTGGTTTTAGCTAGCTTTTGCTAGTTCGCTTTTAAAATTAAATAGTCAAATGTTAAATGCTTGGAGGAGCTACAAACTGGATTAGCAAGCTTTTATTAGTTAGCTCTTAACTCTCATGCTTCATCCAGTTAGCATTTAAATGTTGAAATGTTTAATGGATTCCAACTCACAAGCTTGGGTTGATGAGGGATAACTGTATGCAAATGTTTGACACTGACTTTCCTCTAGGTACTGTGCAGTGTACGGCATAAAAGAGGAAAGAAGATTTGGGGTAGAAATAGTTTCACTAGGAAGAAAAATGGGAATTGTCAATTGCTGTAGGTGAGGGGCTCTCATCAACAAAGGGATGCTTTGGAGGAGGGGTGGGTGTCCGATATGTCAGAACCTGGATGGGCTCAGTGGGCAGCTGGAGACAGCCTGAGGAGAAATCTCAAGACTGCGACACATATTAGCAGGGGGCACTCCCTCAACACATATTACGCCACTGGGCCCCACAGAGTCGGGGGGTTAGAATGTGGTGGGAAGAGAGGGAGGAAGGCAAAATAAAGGGTGCAAGGACAGCATGACTAGGGTGGACAGCACCTAGATGCAAAACCATGCGCCCCTGGCCAAGGAAGTTAAACCCACCGCAGATCGGGAGAAGCTAAGGCAAGCTGGGGCTACTAAGGAAGACCAAAAGACAGGGAAAAGGGAAGGGGTGGAAGGGCTAAGGAGTATAAAGAAATTAGTGGTGATGGGGACTAAATGGTCAGAGGGGTGGACTCCAGATTGAAGGGGGGGGAGGCAAGGGGATGATGGTCAAATGTCTACCAGGAGCACCAGCCAGGAAGGATAGGGAGCAGATTGGTGAGATGCTCAATAGCAAAGACTGGGGTCTGGGGGTCCTGATTCCCCTACACACAAATGACTTAGCAAGGCAGTTGGTGGAAGAGGCAAAGAGCAGTTTGGAACAGCTTGCAGATAGTCTCAAGGGTAGGGCAGATTCTCTAGCATTTTCTGAGGTACTACCTGTATGGGAGAAGGGGGGTAGGGGAGGAAAAATTAGACATGATGAGATTACAGAACTGAACGACTGAAAGAAAATGTGGTGCCAGGCTAGAGGGTATCATTTTGTGGGTAACTGGGGGTAATTCTGGGAAAGGAGGTTGTTCAATGGGGATGGCCATCACTTAACGTGGGAAGGGGTCAGTGCACCAGTGCAAAAATTTGATGTGTACTTAGACAGCCTGAGATGGCAAGAGACAACAGCAGGAAACCAGAGAGAGGTCACCATCATAGCAACATGGGGCAGGACAGACAGAAATTTGGGGGAAGTGTACACAAGGACTGGGGAAATTTAACAGGAAATGAAAAGATAACCGATAGGAGGGGGAAGGATAACCCCTCGGGGAGAGAGGGGGGAAAGGGCTCACGTGGGGGGGAATAAAGAATAAACCTTACTTCGAGAGGGTTCCTGCAATAGGTCATAACAGATAGGACTGCACCCTCTGGCGTCAGGACCACATGGTAAACTTTTCCAGCAATGCCTGGTGGGGGACCGCCCACCAGATGTCGTGTGACGGACATCAGCATGACCCTATATAGTGGACGGTCCCCACGCCCACCCACCAGTTCTTTCCCGCCGTCAACTTGTGCAGAGGACCTCGCGGTTACACTTGCCCAGTCGATAACCCTTTTTTGCCCCAATTCTTGCTCGAATAGCTTATCTTTTATTTTTGTTCATGTCTTCTCCACCGATGACTAAGACGAAGAAGAAGTTTGAGAAGTGCGGCTCCCAGATTCCTCATAAGGACGACCACTTTCAATGCTTCTTTTGCTTGGGCCCAGATCACGATATTGTGGCCTGCTCCGACTGCCAGCCCTTCAACCAGGCCATTTGGAAAAGGAAACATCAGGCCCTGGAAGCCCATGTTTTGAAATCTAGAATGGCTTCACTTGAAAAAGAGATGCAGAAGCTTAGGGACACCACATCTTCCCCTTCTTTAGAGTCTAAAAAGAAGAAAAAGGAAAAGAAAAGCATTGGGAGAAGGAGTGCTCAGAGGATTGGACTGAGGGGATTCCAGTAGGCCCTTGACCAGCAAGGCCGCTCCCGCACCGCCTAGTGGTTCTTCAGGCCATGTCCAGGGCTCCTCCAGGTACTTCTACTGCTGCTTTTCTCCTGATATCCACCGGTAAGTCATCCACCGGCTCCTCCAGCGAATGCCCAGTTGTTGCCAATAA
The DNA here is from genome assembly GCA_016271365.2 of Neoceratodus forsteri. Lineage (NCBI taxonomy): Eukaryota > Metazoa > Chordata > Ceratodontiformes > Ceratodontidae > Neoceratodus > Neoceratodus forsteri. Next base: position 98,070,749 of record CM028132.1, on the reverse strand, counting down.
GTCGGACCCGCTCAGCTGCCCTTAAGTCGAGTCCCCTGGGCTCTGTTGGGACTTGCCCAGCCTCTACCAGTAAGTAGGTCGAGGGTACTTCCCTCCACCACCCGGTAACCTCATCGTCCGATAAGTCAGTCATCTCCGACATCTGCCCGGACCCTGCTCTCCCATCGGGGACTCACACCATCTCACCAGATGTCCGAACGAGCATTGCTTTTGCTGTTAGCCATTCTTCCCCTCAGACATCACCTGGGCAGGAATCTTCCCTCCCATCTCTCCAGGAGGTCCCTCCAACTCCCGTGGTCACCACCAGTTCAGAGGAGGGGGACAGGATCCCTGGAGGTGGTTCCTCCTTAGTCCACCCCAGTGTCGATCCCTCTAACGCCTGCAGAAGACCCCAGACCAGAGGCTCCAACGACTACTTCTAATGTCACTGTCTCGCTCTCTGGATCATCAGACCCTTTGTTAGGTCATCTTATGTCTGCTCTGCCTCTTCTACCATCAGAGGCTGTGATGTGTGTTTGGTCTGCCCATCCATCAGGGCCCTCACGTCTGATCTCAGTGACTGCTCCGACCTGTATTTGGTTGGTTTCTCCATCAGGGCCCTCACTTTTGATCCTGATGACATCTTTATTTTCACCGGGTCCAACATTGCCTACCTACACGATGGCTGGTCTGACGACTATTCCCCTGAAGTCAGCTCCTCTGACATGAGGAATCCTTATGCAGGGATTTACGCCTGGATCCTCTTGGCCTTACATTCCAGGCTTCATCCCTCATGGCCCAAAGTCTGCTTATCCTCTGTCGGGTCCTGCATCAGACTTCCTCTATTCAGGGTACCCCTCTTACCAGGGTTACCCCATCACACTTTTCATGGACAGGGTGCTCCAGGCTACCACTATCCACCCGCTCATGTTCCTCCTCCATCCCCACCTCCACCCACTCCTGTTCCTCAGCAGGATTTTCAGGCCCTGATTCATTCATGGTGGAAAGAGGCCAGATCTGAACTGGTGTTTGATCTTAAGAAACGCTTATCAGTCCCAGTGGTTACCCGTCCCCCACGGTCTCTATCGCCCACCAGCTCGGTTCGCTCGACAGTGCATGTGTCAGAGACCCATCCTAAGGAGGTCATTCTCCCTGACTTTGAACCCCCCAACGTTGATTCATCTATTTCTGGGGGAGAGTCCCCAGAGGATTCCTCAGATGAGCATTCCTCCATGACAAAAGAGAAGGATTCTCCTAAGTCTCCCCCTAAAGATCCTTCCTTTACTGAGCTCTTGTGGATTATCCAGCACTCCAATGGCTGGAATACAGAGAAGCAGGATCCTAACAGGAAGTGCCTCGTGGAACATTTAGATATGGAGTCTGCTTCCCTGATCCCCATCCCCCCCTTGGACGGCTCCTCATGAGGACCTCACCAGTACTTTCTGGCAGCTGCCACACTCTATCCTGGCAGTCCCAAAGAAGGCGAACTGGATCTACCATGCTCCAAAGGGAATTTCCTTCCTGGACACTCACCCCAAGGCCGATTCAGTCATCATTGCTGGGGCCCATGACCATTCAGCTGCACCTAAGCACATGAACACTTCTCCTCCAGATAAGGAGTCTCGGCAGCTGGACCAGTATGGCAGAAAAGTTTATTCTTCTACCATGTGCGCTCTTCACTCCCTTAATTATGTAACACATATGGTGTCCTTCCAAAAGGCAACACTGGCCAAACTTGAGTCCCGTATCCAGGCCCTGGAGTCTTCGGAACTCAAGGAGGAGTTGGTCAAAGACCTGCACTTGTCAAAAATATCCTGCCGCCACATGCTCAGGGCTACCTATGACACTGTGGATGTGGTAGCCTGCTCCTCCACCACAGCAGTGTCCCTCAGATGACACACCTGGCTTCGCTTTTCTGGCCTCGCTAACAATGTCCAGTCTGTGATCCAAGATGCCCCTTTCAAAAGCTCAGTCCTCTTCGGAGGTGACACCAAAGACATTATCACGGGCCTACAGGACAGCAGCCAAGCTCTGAGGTATGTGAGGTCCATGTACTGATCAGGAACCCATAGAAAGCAGCCCTTTCAGAGACAGACCAAGAGGCAGGGAAAACAACCCTTCACTCGGCAACAGGGAAAAAGAAAGGCCACGGACGCCCTCTTCTCGTTTCCCCCACCATAAAATCTCAATGAGGATCGGGGGGACCTCCCCCCCCAACCCTCTGCTTCCTAACTGGCTACCATGTCCCCCTCCTCTGCTTGTGAGCAAGGAGCCGGTGGAAGGAAGATTTGCCCTCCATGCACAGGAATTTAGAGATGTGACATCAGATGAATGGGTTCTGCAGCTTGTATTAAAAGATTCACCCTCCATACACAGGAGTGGAGGGACATGACATCAGATGAATGGGTTCTGCAACTTGTATCAAAAGGGCACACTCTGGAGTTTCTGAAAATCCTCCAGGTTGCTCATCTTGCTCTCTTTATCAAGCTCCTCTAGTTGAGGAGGAAATAAGGTCTCTAAGCTAGAAGGCAGCCATAGAGCCTGTCCCTCTGCCTCAAAGAGGGAAGGGATTATATTCCCACTTTTTTCTGGTTCTGAAAAAGGCAGGCAACCAAAGACCCATCCTGGATCTCAGCAGCCTAAACCTTTACATGGAGTACAAAAGGTTTTGCATGCTGACACTGCAGAGTCTCCTGCCCCTTCTTCAGCAGAATCATTGACTTTGTGCAGTGGACATGCAGGATGCTTACCTGCATATACCAGTATTCCCAGGCCACCGCCGCTTCCTGTGGGTCTGCTTCCAAGGGGAGCACTATCCGTTCACAGCCCTCCCCTTTGGACTTTTTGGCACCTTGGGTTTTTACCATGTGCCTCGCGGTGGTGGTGGTGGCTTTACACCATCGGGGATAGTAGTTTTTCCTTACCTGGACAACTGGCTGTTGACAGCTCCATCCAGGAACAACCTACTCGAAGCTCTCTCATGCACTTTGGATCTTTTTTCTCACCTGGGTATCACAGTCAACTTCCCAAAGTTGACTATTACCCCTTTCCAGAACTTTCAGTTCACTGGGGCCATCTTGGACATGGTCCAGTGCAAAGCCTTCCTCCCCCTGGACAGGGCAGAGACTATTCAAGAACAGGTCAATGTTTTGATCTCTTCCAGATACCTTCCAGCCAGAGCATGGTTACACCTCTTGGGCCTGATGGTAGCCTCCATCTCCACAGTCCCATTTGCCAGGTTGCATATGAGGATCACCCAGTGGACCTTGTGGGTCCAATGGGATCAGCGCTTGGACAACCTGGACCATCCGGTTCTAGTCTCCAATGCGGTCCAGAAGGATCTACTCTGGTGGTTAGATCCTCTGAATCTTTCATGGGACCTTCACTTCAGAAGTCCCCCACTGTTTTGGACTCTCACCACAGACGCATCTTGTCTGGGTTGGGAAGCCCACCTAGGGGAACACTGTACCCAGGGATCATGGTGCCAATCGGAGATGGATCTCCATGCCAATATTCTGGAGATGAGGGCAGTTCTTTATGCTCTTCAGGCCTTTCAGCATATTCTGTCAAAAGGATCATTGCTAATCCAGATGGACAATACGTCGGTGGTCTAGTATATCAACAAACAGGGGGGCACCTGATCGTATCCCCTATGTAGGGAGGTAATGCAGGTGTGGAACTGGAAAATTCAGCATGGTCTGTTCCTCACTGCCATGCACGTTCCAGGAGTTCTAAACATCCTGGCAGACAACCTCACTCAGACCTTGTCCCTCGCCCATGAATGGGAACTCAGTCAGGAGGTAGCAGATTTTCTATTTCTGAGATGAGGTCACCCAGACCTAGATCTGTCTACCTCCCCATTCAATGCAAAGCTTCCCAGCTTTTGCTCACTCATTCTAGAGCCTGGTGCTTTCTAGCATGACGCATTGTCATTTTGTTGGACAGGGAGGTCCTTGTATGCCTTCCCTCCATTTCCCATTCTGCAAAGGATTCTTCTAAAGCTCCAGGCAGAGGGAGTCCAGATGATCCTGATTGCTCCCCTTTGGCCGAGACAAATCTGGTTTCTGTTCCTGAAGTAGCTCTCAGAGGAACCCCCAGTTCCTCTTCCTCTCAAACATGACCTGTTGACGCAGGATCAAGGTAGGTTAGTGCATCCCGGGCTCAGGACCCTGCATCTTCATGCGTGGCTCCTACAGACATAATTAAGTCTCAATTAGGGGTCTCACATAAGGTTGCTCAAGTCAAGGTAGAGGCCAGGAAACCCTCTACCAGATCAACCTATGCCATGAAGTAGAAGCATTTTTCCATTTGCGTGGTGCCTAAAGGCTGGGACCCCTTTACGTGCTCGGCTCCACAGATTATGGAATATCTGTTGTAGCTGTCTGATTTGGGGCTATCTTACTCCTCCTCCTTCAAGGTCCATCTGTCGACCATTTCGGCCTATCATGATTTGGTAGGAGGAACTCGTGGCTCAGCTTGAAATCTCGAAAACTCTTCTGAAAGGGATTCTCCATTTGAAACCCCCTATCCATAACCCCACTCCACCTTGGTATTTAAAATTTGTGGTTGAGAAGCTTACTCTTCCCCTTTTTGAACCAGCAATGAGCTGTGACTTACGCTGTCTCTCCTGGAAGGCACTATTTTTGGTTGCTATTACTTCTGCTCAAAGAATTTCTGAGCTTCAGGCCCTGATGTGTAAGGAGCCTTATTTGACTTTTCATAAAGACCGGGCAGTCTTACAAACCAATCCTAAGTTTATTCCCAAGGTGGTTTCAGAGTTCACCCTCAGTCAGATGGTTGAAATTCCAGTGTATTACCCTAACCATTCTAACAAAGGTGAGGTTCTTCTTCATAAGCTGGACGTACACAGGATCCTGAGATGCTACGTCCACAGGACTAAAAGCTCTTGAAAGTCTGATCAGCTTTTCATTTCCTTTGCCCCCAAATCCGTGGGTTCAGCGGTGTCCAAGCAGTGCTTATCCAAGTGGCTCGCTAACTGAATTCACTTCTATTATCAAAAATATGACAAACCTCTGTCGGGGGAGGTCACAGGTCATTCCACTCAAGAAATGGTGGCATCCACAGCCTTCTTGAGAAATGTTTCAGCAACGGAGATTTGTGCAGCAGCTACCTGGAGTTCAGTACATACCTTCACGAAGCATTACAGTCTGGACATTGCCTCTAGGCATAGGGCCAGGTTTGCCCTAGCCATTTTGCAGGGCCTATTGTCCTAAGGCAGGTCCTGTTCTGTTCTTTCAGTTGCTCCTTCTTCCGTGACTCTCTCAGTCTCTTTATGATTGACTGCTTGGAATTCAGTCCTATCTGTTATTACCTACTGCAGGAACCCTCTTGAAGTAAGATAGTACAGTTCCGTAAGAACTTACCATAACAGTAGATCTTCGAGAGAGGTTCCTGCAGTAGGTCACATTTTCCCTCCCACCTTCCCCCAGTTTTTGCATTTCTTTCAGCATTTTTTATAACTGGGCTCCAGGATGCCATCCTTTCTCCTGTTTCACCCTACTTGGATCTCTGGCAGGAGAATTGGAGGGCAGGCTTGGGGACCACCCTCTATATAGGGTTACGCTGACACCTGTCACATGACGTCTGGTGGGTGGTCCCACACCAGGCCTTGCTGGAAAAGTTTGCTGTGTGGTCCTGATTCCAGAGGGCACAGTCTTATCTGTTATGACCTACTGCAGGAACCTCTCTCGAAGATCTACTATTTTGGTAAGTTCTTATGTAACTGTACTTTGTGATACATGGAGAGCAATGTGCACCAATGCCAGGAGCCTGGGAAACAAGGTCCCTGACATGGCTGCAGTCATGGCAGAGGCAGACCTAGATATAGTGGGAATCACCAAGACCTGGGGCCACGAGGGTCAGGAATGGGACATGGTAATACCTGGGTATGCGCTTTTCAGAAAGGACCGGGAGGGAAAAAAAGGGGGGGGGGTTGCACTACATGTAAGGGAATACATAAAGGCAATGGAAGTGCTTGGCAGATGGGGGGGCTGAAGCTATATGGGTATCATAGAGACAGGGAAAGGAGAGGTCATAAGAGCTGGAGTGGTATATAGGCCACCCTTGCAGGAAGAGATGGTGGATAGGGCAATGCTGGATGAACTCCAGAGGACATAAAACAGGGGGGATGTGCTGCTGATGGGGGACTTCAATATGCCAGATATAGAGTGGAGTACCCCATCAGTGGCATCCACAAGAAGTAGGGAAATCGTTGTCCCTGCAGGGGACACTGATGAGGCAGCTTGTGAAAGGACCAGCCAGAGAAGGGGCTATCCTAGACCTGGTTTTTACAAATGGGAACAGGGTGGGGGAGGTTTCCGTGGAAGAGAACCTTGGCATGAAAGACTACAGTGCAATTTGGTTCATGGTGGAGACTGCTGCCATGGGTCACCAAGCTAGCCCTGGCAAAAAGAAACACAGGGAAGGGAGTACAGGCAAAGTGGGTAAGCATTAAGGATGCAATACTTGAAGCAACATCCCATTGTGTTAGACAGAAAAGGAAGTGCAAAAGAAGAAGGAAACCACTTTTGGTTCTCCAATACAGTAGCAGAAAAGGTCAGAGCCAAAAGGCTGGCCTTCAGGAAATATAAGTGAACACAGCAGGATGAAGATAGGGAGTCATACCAAACTGCCCTAAGGGAAGCAGGAAAGGCAGTAAGGCAGGCAAAGTCCCCAACTGAGGAAACACTAGCACGAACAGTAAAAGAAGGTGACAAGACTTTATATAGATACATTAGTGAAAGGAGAAAGTCCAAAGGCGGTATCGCTAAGCTCAAAGGAGAAAAGGGGGCATGTGAGGAGGAGGACCCTGTAAAAGCATTTATCCTAAATAGATACTTTTACTCAATATTTACTGAAGAGGAGGTAGGGCAGGGCCCATAGCTCAGCACCATGGATACAGTGGGGATAGAGGTGAGTACTACTCCCTTCACAAAAGAAAGGATCCTACAAGAGCTCGCTAGGCTCAGAGTGGACAAGGCAATGGGACCTGATGGCATACATCCCATGGTACTTAAGGAGCTAAGGGTGGAACTAGTAGAGCCATTAGCAGAACTGTTTAATGAGTCTCTGAGCACAGGAGAGGTCCCAGAAGACTGGAGAAGGGCTCATGTGATCCCCCTCCACAAGATTGGTAGCAGGGAGGAGGCAGAGAACTACAGACCAGTCAGTCTTACCTCAGTAGTGGGAAAAATTATGGAGGCACTCCTTAAGAAAAAGGATAGTGCAACACCTGGAATCCATAGTGGCACAGGATCCAAGGCAGCATGGGTTTACAAAAGGAAGGTCCTGTCAAACTAATCTCATAGATTTTTTTGACTATGTAATGGAAGGTCCTGTCAAATTAATCTCATAGATTTCTTTGACTATGTAATCAGAGTGGTGGACCAAGGGGGAGCAGTTGATGTCGCCTACCTTGACTTCAGCAAAGCTTTTGATACTGTTCCACATAGAAGATTGATAAATAAGCTGGGTAGGCTCGGGTGGGTCAGAAGTTGGTCAACTGGGTGGAAAACTGGTTAACAGACAGAAAACAGAGAGTGGTGGTAAATGGTGTACAGTCAGAAGAGATGCAGGTCACAAGTGGGGTACCTCAGGGATCAGTCCTGGGTCAGTCCTCTTCAATATCTTCATTAGTGACATTTCAGATGGCCTAGAGGGTAAGGCTTGTCTGTTTGCAGATGACACCAAGATCTACAACAGAGTAGATGATCCAGATGGGGTGGGCAGAATGTGAAGAGATCTGGATAAACTAGCAAAATGGTCAGAAGAGTGGCAAATGAGATTTAATGCAAAGAAGTGCGAGATCGTGCACATAGGGAAGAGAAACCCTGAAGCCACCTATAGGCTGGCAGGGGAGTTGCTGGCAGTCACAAAGGAAGAAAGAGACTTGGGCATCATCATCACAGATGACCTGAAATCATCCAAGCAGACCTCTAAAGCAGTAGGTAAGGCTAGAGGGATGTTAGGGTGTATTAGTAGAGGTATCACAAGTCGTAACAGGGAGGTAATAATCCCTCTTTACAAGACACTGGTTAGGCCCCATCTGGAGTACTGCATGCAGTACTGGAGGCCACACCTTCACAAGGACATTAACCAAATTGAGGCAGTCCAGAGAAGGGCAACCAAAATGGTGCAGGGACTGCATCAGAAAACGTATGAGGACAGATTAACAGAGCTCAGTATGTATACCCTTGAGCAAAGGAGGGAGAGAGGTGATATGATTGAAACATTCAAACACTTTAAGGGCATTAACAAGGTGAAAGAGTCTAACATGTTTAAATATAAGAAAAATAATAGGACAAGAGGACACAGCATGAGACTAAAGGAAGGCCGATTAAGGGGGAATGTGAGGAAATTCTTTTTCACAGAAAGGGTGGTGGATGCATGGAACGGCCTACCTCAGGAAGTGGTGGCTGTGAATACAGTGCAGGGCTTCAAACTGGCATGGGATAGGCATAAGAAAGCAATACAGATGAGTATGAATAGATAGGCCACTGACAGAGCAAAGGCGGATGGCACATTTATAAGGTAGAAAAAGAAATGGGCAGACTGGATGGGTCTTGCAGTCCTTATCTGCCATCAACTTCTATGTTTCTATGTTTCTATTCAAGGTGAAGGTACAAGATTTCAAGCACACAGATTCTAGGAACATGGGTTTCTGTCTTCAGAAAGCACTGATAGGGGTGGAGATACTGACAGGGGTGGAGGAGAAGTGGGCTGCAATAAAGGGAGCAATATTGGAAGCCACAAATCATTATATCAAACAGGTCAGCAAAACAGGGAAAAACAGAAGCCACTATGGCACAGCAGAATAGTGGGGAAAAAGGTTAGAGCAAAGAGAACCACTTTTAGGAGATACAAACAGACTCAGAAAGAGCAAGACTGGGTGCTATACCAGGAAAAACAGAAAGAGGCAGGATCGGAGGTCAGAAAAGCAAAGACAAGAACGGAGGATAATATGGCAAGCGCTGTTAAGGAAGGGGATAAAAGTTTCTTTAAGTATGTGAGCGAGAGAAGAAAGTCAAAGTGGGGATAGTTAGACTAAAAGACAATGGTGGAGGGCTGGTGGAGATTGACAAGAAGAAGGCAGAACTATTAAACAGCTACTTCTGGTTGATATTCATGGTGGAGGGGAGGGTAGTCAGATCAGCGATAGGGGGGTGGCAACAGGGGACTTGGACTGTAGTCCATTCCTAGAAAAAGACATCCTCAGTGAGCTGGAGGGGCTGAAGGTGGACAAAGCCATGGGTCCTGATGGGGTACACTGCAGAATATTAAAGGAGCTAAGGAAGGAAATAGCGAAGCCTCTGGCTAGCCTACTCAATAGGTTCCTGGAAACAGGGGAGTTTCCTGTGGACTGGAGGAGGGTGGATGTGGTCCCTCTCCACAAGGGAGGGGAAAAAGAGGTGGTAAGCAACTACAGACTGGTGAGCTTTATATCGGTGGTGGGGAAGCTTATGGAAAAACTGCTAAAGAAAAGGATGAATAGTTACCTTGAAATCAGTGGACTTCAAGACCACCGGCAGCATGGGTTCACAGAGGGTAAGGTCGTGTCAAATGAACTTGATTGAGTTCTTTGATTGGGTCACCAGGGTAGTGGATCAGGGGGGAATGGTGGTCATTGCATACCTTGACTTTAGCAAAGCATTTGACTCTGTGCCGCACAGGAGACTGCTAAACAAAATGAGATGCTTAGGGCTGGATCTGATAGTAGTAAGGTGGGTGGGAAACTGGCTCAGGGACAGAAGACAAAGAGTAGTTGTAAATGGGGTGCCCTCAATGGAGGGATTGGTCACTAGTGGGGTACCTCAGGGGTCAGTACTAGGGCCGCTCCTGTTTATCATATTTATAGGAGGCATAGCAGAGGGGCTAGAGGGGAATGTATGTCTATTTGCAGATGATACAAAGATCTGTAATAGAGTGGATATCGAGGAAGGGATTGAAAAAATGCACATAGACCTGTATAAACTAGAGCAGTGCTCAAGAGAGTAGCAATGGTCATTCAATACAAAAAAGTGCAAGATCATGCATGTTGGGAGAAAAAAACAAGGGGCAGAATACAGGATGGCTGGTGGGTAGGTCCTGGAAGCAATTGAGGTAGAAAGGGATCTGGGCATAATCATTTCATGAGACCTTAAGGTAGTAAAGCAGTGAGAGAGGGCAGTAGCAAGGTCTAGACTCTAGTAGAATGCTGGGATGTATTGGCAGGGGGTTCACTAGCAGGAAGAGGAAGGTCATAATGCCTCTGTACAAGCAATTGGTGAGACTTCACTTGGAGTATGGAGTCCAGTTCTGGAGGTTACACATTAGGAAGGATGTGGATAGGTTAGAGAGGGTCCAGAGAAGGCAACTAAAATGGTGGGGGGGTCTTAGTCAATTGTCATATGAGGACAGACTGAGGGACCTTAACATGTACTCCCTGGAGCAAAGAAGGGAGAGAGGGGGACATGATTGAAACCTTCAAATACCCCAGGGGCATAAATAGGGTACCAGTGAATGGTATTTTCCAGCTGAAGTGACACTCGAAAACTAGGGGTCATGTGTTACAGTTGGGGGGGATTCAGAGGTAACATTAGGAAATATTACTTTATGGAAAGGACGGTGGACAGCTGTAACAGACTCCTGGTGAAGGTGGTGGGGGCAAAGACAGTGGGTGGCTTGAAAACAGCATGGGATAGACACAATGGAATTATCAAAAGGATTAGTTAAGAAGATTAGATCCCTAGAGCTAGCTTTTAGGTAGAGAGTTTGGGCAGACTGGGTGGGCCTGGCAGTCCTTTTCTGCTGACGCATTCTATGTTTCTATGTTTCAGTGTCTTTCCCCTCCTCCGGCCTGGCCCACCCACTCAGCACCCACCACGCTCCAATCTCCCCCATCCAGTACCCAACTCACCCTAAAAAGCTCTAGGAAGTAGTGGGCAGAATGGCGAGTGGTGACAGGCACAGACTCTCCTCTCACCACCTTGGCCTGTTGACATCTGAATGACAGGGACCAAGCTCACACATACTGTGTTTCTACAGCACATGTGTGCCTGGTTCCAGCCATTCAGACGCAGCTGGCTGAGGTGGTGAGAGAAGGGTCTGTGCCTATCATCATCCACTGCTCTGCATGCCATTTCAATGGGGGCTTTTAGTGTGAGTCGAGTATTGGGTGGGAGTAGAGGGTGGTAGGTGCTGAGTGGGTGTGCCAGGGGTGATGTCATTTTACAACAGGAATTGGGGCTGCAGGGGCAGTACCACTAGATTACCAGGTTAGGTTTGTTTCACAACACGGGTCAGAGCGGAAGGGGAGTAAGTAAGGCTTTATGTTGGCAATAAGCCACGACAGGGCATAGGTTTGTGATGAATAAATGCACTCCTCAGCTGCCTAGTAAGGTGCAAGGCCAATACCCAAGTACCTTTTGCAGTTGGAGCATGCACCACTTAAGGTTACACCATGCCCTGGAATGGTTTATTGCACTTATAAAATAAAAATATATTGATAAAATATTACAAAAACATTTTTAACTGCTGAAAATCTAAAGATATTCACTCAAATGTACTAGTTGTACATCAGTAGTTCCTGCTCGTTTAGTAATTTTTATGTTTGCTTGCACGCATGTGCAAGAAACATAGTGCCATCATCGGAGTTTTCGGAGGTGTGTCAGCCCTCTTCCAATTCAGTCAGTGTGTTTTCAGGCACGGCTGCAGTTCTCAATGTCTGCTGGAGCTGTCTGCAGCAGCTCCAAAAAAATGCTGATGAGTACAGTTGAAAGGAGCTACGCTTCAGATGAGCAGCGATAAGATATCGCCTGCTCATGCGTGCTCCCACACACACACACACACACATATGCTGCGTGCTGCGCCCCCATGCACACACTGTATAGCGATGGGGTGCCCAATCTCCATCGGCGCCCTGCGCCCCACCACAACACAGTTCCATTGCCACGCTGGTGCCCACCGCGTGGCTACCTCGGATAGCCGACGAGGGTGCCCAACCTCGTCGGCTCCACTATCCCACCCCAGTACAGGGTGACACACTGGGATCCCACCCCAGCATCGCAACAGATGCTATGGCTGATGTGGATGCCCAATCCCCGTTGGCTCCACGCCCCCCCAACCAGCCGTCCTTCTGCCACGCTGGGAGCCCACCCCAGTGTGGCAAGCGTCCAGCGTCATCTCATTAAAAAAAAAAAAACTGAAAATCAAAATGGTCCCTCACTGTGTCTGCCCCCACCGCACCCACCCATTCGCACCCTGCCTCCCCACACCCTCCTCAACCCATACTTACCTCCGGACTCTGGCGCGGACGATCTTGGTGGACCTGGAACACGTCTGCACTCTTCAAAGCTGACCACGAACTGAGGAAATGCCGGTAAGCTGTATAATGGGATAGATAGGGTTTTTTCAACTTTTTTGCATGTCTCAGGCATTTTTTGGAATTTTGGGCTCAAATTTTCAACATGGGGGTTTGGGACCCCTCCTCATGAATTATTGCACTGTCATGGCGTAATTCGGGCCCGAAGTGTGATTTCGCAGTCACTGCATGAAATCACCTTTCAAGACTGAGTAATGAAATGACACTGCCACTGTTCATAAGGTGGGATCTCAAAAAGCCTATGTTGAGATTTTGGTGGAAAAATTCCCAGAAATGACTGTTTTACGAGCGTGCGTTGTGCAGTTCCTACGCATGCTCGTAAGTTCACAAATTTTCAATATTTTCACTCCAGATTTTCAACATTGCCATTTTACCATACCTCCTTATGAGCAGTACAGCTGTCATTTTTCACATCTTGCCCAACACATGTTTCCACCCATGTAGCTCACAATGGCGCAGTCGGTGTGCGAAATCAATGTATGGGACACATTAAAAATCACAGTGACACTTTTAATGAGCAGAGGTCTTAAAATGGCTATGTTGAAATGATGAAAAAATTCTAAAATGACTGTTTCTGACGGCGTGTTACGCGGTTCCTACATAAGCTCATAGGTTTGCAAATTTCTATATTTTCACTCCAGATTTTCCACATTGCCATTTTATTACACTTCCTTATGAACAGTATAGCTGCCATTTCATATGTTGCCCAAAATGTGTTTCCGCACATGTAGCGCGCACAATGGTGCAGTCGGTGTAATGGAAGCAATGTTTGGACAGATTAAGAAAATCACAGTTACACTGTTCATGAGCAGAGGTCTTAAAATGACTATGTTGAAAATTTGGTGACAAAGTCCATAAAATGACTGTGTTACGAGTCAGCATTGCGCAGTTTCCACGCACCCTCGTAAGTTCATGACTTTGTAATATTTTCAGTCCAGATTTTCATTAGTTGCATTTTTCCACACTTCCTTATAAACAGTACAGCTGTCATTTTTCACAACATGGCCAAAATGTATTTTCACACTTTCAGCGCAGAGATGCGTGGTCGCTGTGGGAAATCATTGGTAGGGACAGATAAAGAAAATCACAGTGACACTATTCATGATCAGAGGTCTCCAAATGCCTGAGTTGGAAATCTGCTGTAAAAAATCCCACACTAATTACATTACGGGTGTGTGTTGCACAGTTTCTATGCACGCTCGTGACTTCACCAGTTTTTTAAATATTTTTACTGCAGATTTGCAACATTGCCATTTTTCCCACCTCCCCATGAACAGTACAGCTGTCATTTTTCACATCCTGTTCGGAATATGTTTTTGCACCTGTGGTGCTAAGTGCCGTAGTCGCTGTGCATAAGCAGCTTTCGGCTAACAAACTGATATTACCACTGTTCATGAGGTGGGGGTCTCAAAAAAATATGTTGAAAATTTGGAGTGAAAATACCAATGAATGCCTGAGCTGTTAGGGTTTCCAACCATAACGCCCCACCCTATAGAGAATGACAGGCATCAGGGGTGTGACTTGGGATTCTTGCCTGTAATGTTCATACCATTCCACACCCTGCAGAAAGTGAGAGGCATCGAGGTATGTCTTGGACTCTTCAGCCCCAAAGTTCACCCCATCCTCCTATACCACACCCATCTCACCATATTTCCTGATGGAATGGTGTGCGCATAAGGGCCAAAGACCCCAAGGCACACCGTGACACTTGTCAGTGTCTGCAGGGTAGGGTGTGGTGAAATGGCGTGGCTGTCATGCCTGACGACCCAAAGGCACACCCCAATGCCTGTCACTTTCTGCAGGGTGGTAGTGGGGTTGGCGTCAGTTTAATACTTCACTGCCATTCCTATTATGCAGCTCTGTAACTTCTGCACTACCAGTGCCAATGCCAGCAAGCAAACATTTAGCATTGACAAATGCTTGTTACATTTGTAAACTTCTGAACTGTTAAACTAATGAAAAATAAAGACATTTAGTTGAAAGGAAATGAAAGATGGCTTGCATTAGCTCTGTCTATACTTGCTCAGGCTTTTGTTCTCTACCTGTTCTCAGGTTGACTGTTCCCTCCTAGAGTTTTTTTTTTACTTTTCTTTTGAGGAGAGCTTGTTCAAACTGCAGACCAATATCCTTTCCTGGGCAAGCAGGAAAGATGTGCATTCTGCGGTGCTGGATGGAGGGTTGCAAGTACAGTTTTGACCAAACACTAAATGACAGAAAAAAACTTGCAGGGAAGTACTGCACTCACCCAGAACAGCCAGAAGCACTTCGGAATTAATGGGCCAGACAGGATAAGTTGCTGGTGAAAGTTTTCATTCCAAAATCCATTCAAACAGTATGACTGCCAGTTCTGCACTGGACACAACCTCGGCTCATGCCAGACCAAAAACCCAGGCACTTCACTTGCTAGAGATTCGTCAGGGGGCTGGCTATTTGTCTGAAAATTCCTCTTTAAGTACTGCTCTCATGACCAGTGCAGACTAATCACATTTGAAGGCCAGCTATAATATGAAAGGTCAGTAAGCAAGTGGTTGTGGAAGAAGTAGAACCATGAAACAAGTGTAAAAAAAAAAAAAAAGTAAGACATCACATTAACAAAAACTAATTCATTTATACAGTTGATCAAGGTACACTATCAAAAGCACTCACCAAAATAAAACAAGAAATGCAGTACTCAAGTTTAAATAGCATGTAAACTGTTCCAGTACTGAAGCATATGAGCCACCGCAAATATAAATTTATATATAATTTAAATCCAAAGATTTGTAGTTCGGACTGCTGCTCTGAATGAAAAAAAGACAAAACAGGTTAAGTAATGATCGCTTGTTAGTGTGATCTCCCCTAAACAAATATTCTGGGTATCCAGTTGCAATTGTATAACTGAATTAGTTTTTGTCAAAATTAAATAATGAGTTTGAGCCACTATCAGCCTGTAGATTAACAAGCATGTGTCAATGCCGAATGTTTATTTGCTGGTATTAGCACTGGTAATGCAGGAGTTAGAGAGATGCATAATAGAAATGGCAGTGAAGTATTATACTAAAGCCAACCCCCACTCCCACCCTGCAGAGACTGACAGGCATCAGGGGTGTGCCTTTGAGTCATCGGCCATAACACTCATGCCATTCCGCCTCACCCCACCCTGCAGACACCAACAAAGTGTTGCTGAGTGCCATGAGGTCTTCGGCCCTTATGCTCACCCCATTCCATAAGGAAATAAGCTGAGATGAGTGCAGTATAGGAGAATGGGGTGAACGTTAGGGTTGTAGATGCCAAGGCACACCTCGATACCTGCCAGTGGCTGTAGGGTGGGGGTGGAATGGGGTGAGCATTATGACTGACGACCCCAAGTCACGCACCGCAACACCTGTCAGTCTGTACAGGGTGGGCATTACAGCTGAAAACCCTAACACCCCAGGTGTTTGTTGGTATTTGTACTCCAAATTTTCAACATGGGCTTTATGGGACCCCACCTCATGAACAGTGTCAGTACCATTTCATTGCTCAGTCCCAAAAGGTGATTTCACACAGCGAGTATGCTATTCAATGCCACAGGTGTGAAAACACATTTCGGGCAGGATGTGAAAAATGACAGCAATACTGTTTATGAGGAGGTATGAAGAAATGGCAATTTTGAAAATCTGGAGTGAAAATATGAAAAAGTGGCAAAGTTTAGAGTGTGTGTAGAAACTGTGCAACGCACAATCATAACACAGTCACTTTTTGGAATGTTTCCATCAAATTTTCAACAGGGCCTTTTTGGGACCTCCTCTCATGAACTGTGACACTGGGGTTTTGTTAATCTGTCCTGAAAGTTGATTTTGCACAGTGACTGTGCCATTCTGCACCACAGGTGCAAAAACACATTTCAGGAAGGGTGCAAAAAATGAGAGCTGTACTGTTCATAAGGGGGTGAGAAAAAAAGGCAATGTTTAAAATTAAGAGTGAAAATATTAAAAAATAATGACATTAGGAGCATGTGTAGAAACTGCGTAACAGACGCTCATAACACAGTCATTTTTTGAATTTTTTTCACCAAATTTGCAACAAGGGATTTTTGGGACCCCACCTCATGAACAGTGGCACTGTCATTTCATTAATTAGTCCCAAAAGGTGATTCTGTGCAGCAACCGCAAAATCACCTTTCGGGACCAAGAAACACAATTTTATTCATTTATTTATGTATTGAAATGTTTCACCAAGAAGGCACACTGAGCAACAGGTTGCTCGTCTCCCAGTGCAACCTTGGGGGGAAGGGGTACAATAGAGATGAGACATGTTATATACAAGTTGCAAAGATCAACATAGCATACAATTAATTAAGGCAGTTGTTACAGTGTTGCATAGATATGTAATTTGTGAGAACAATTAATAAGTGCAATGGTATTACGTTAACAAGTGCTATTGTGAAATAAGGTGTGAAGGAAAGAGAGAGGATGAGATGACAGATAGTGCAGAGTCATGTCCCGGAGACACCCCTTCAGGATGAGGGGAACCCTGCAAGGGGACAGGGGACTGCAGTAGGGATTAGAGAGGGAGAGAGAGAGGGCGTAAGTGTGATTAACACCTAGGAGGGGGAAATAAGGCCTGACCCAAAAAGTGAACCCTTCAAGGTGTAATGAACCTTGCAAGGTGGCAGGGAAGTTCAAGTGATTGTAAACCCTCATGCTGTTAGGCATTGTAATTATAGAGAGATAGTGAGAAGGAGGGGATGAGGCCTGACTCAAGGAACCCAAAAGGCTGCCGGGGACCCTGCAAGGTGACCTGAAAGGCCAAGGATAGGTAGATGGGGAAGAAAATGTGGCAAGCCTAGGCACTATAGAACCCCTTCAGGATGCTGAGAACCCTACAAGGAGAGTGTGAAGGCTAGGGGGAAAAGGGGGGGGGGAGAGAGCAGGGGAAGGGAGAAAGATATGAGAATTAGCACCTAGGAGGGGCAATAGAGTTGATAGAGGCATTGGGTAAATTCTGAAGGGGATGAACTGTAAGGAGCAAGACAAAGGAAATTAGGGCGGGTCATAGCAGGAACAGTTATGTGCAAGATAGTTGGAGAGGGCAGTGTTGAGGGCAGTGGAAAAGAGGGAGGAGGAGTGTCAGATTTGGGGAGGTAGAGAGTTCCATATTTTAGGGGAAATGGTGAGAGTGCCCAGACTGGCCGGAGAGGGTGGAGTGGCAGGGGACAGTTAGTGTGCGAGTGTCGGAATATCTGAGGGAACGGGAAGGAGGAGGGGGTGTTATAAATGAGGGGGAGAGGTAGGAAGGGAGTTCACCCAGTCAGTGTTTAGCAGGGAATTTAGCGCAGTGTGAGAGGCATCTATTTGTAAGGGAAGGGAAGGAAAGGGCTCAATAGAGGTCACAGTGGTGGGTGCGAGAGGGATCATCAAAAGCAAAGTGGCAGAAAGAGTTGAAGAGAGTGTCCAGTCTGGTCAGGGAGGACCTAGGAGCACCACCATCAACTATGTCACAGTAGTCAAAAATGGGGAATATCATCTTCTGGACAAGCTAATGCCTGGCAGCAGCAGGGATGCAACTGTGGTTCCTGAACAAGGCACCGAGCTTGGGGTGCAGTTTTTTCTGGATGGCATCAATGTGTCCAGAGAAGCTGAGGTGTTGATCTAACCAAACCCAAAGGTATCTGACGGACGAGGTGTCCTCAAGTAAAGTCCCATCAAGAGTGTAGAAACAGGGAAGGGATGGAAGCCTAGAGAGTCTCTGCCTTTTGCCAAAGGTCATGGAGACTGTCTTCTTGCTGTTGAGGAATAATTGATGGTTTGCAAACCAGAGCTGGACCCTGTTGAAGTCATGCTGCAAGCTGGATGTAACCTCAGCTGGGCATGAGCCAGATTATATACAGGTATGCAGGACAGTATCGTCAGCATGCATGCATATGGCAAAGGAAATGTCAGTGAAAGTGTTCATCAGGTGGGGTCCCAAGAACCCCATGTTGAAAATTTGGGACCTAAACTTCAAAAATTGCCTGAGATATCAACCTAAATTGAAAACCCCCCATTGACTGCCATTATAGGGCTTACCGTCATTTCTTCAGTTCCTGGTTGGTCTTTGAAGAGTGCAGACATGTTCTCAGTTCACAGAAGATCACTGCTCCCAACCTCTGGAAGTAAGTATGGGTGGCAGATATGGGGAGGTGGGGTGCACATAGGGATGGTGTGGTTTGGGGAAGGGGAGCTGGCGAGAATGATGAGGGACCGTTTCCTTTTTTTTCAGGTTTTTTGTTTACGTCATGGGACTGTTTAATTTTTTACAGTGAAATATTACAAAACAGATTTCAGCACACTGGGGTGGGCTCCCAGTGTGCCAGAGTATTGGAGGGGGATCAATGCTGACTCAGGGATTAGGCACCCTGAGGTTAGCTGAGCACATAGGGGCATGGGGGGGCACTCATCCAACACTGGGAGTGGTCATCCTGTTGTCAAAAACATCAATGAAGTATTTTATGGCACAGTGGGGTGGGATCCCAGTGTGTCACATTAATTGGGGAGGGGAATACATGCTTACATGGGGATTGAGCACCCCAAAGTCAGCAGGGGATGGAGAATGGAGGGCGCAGGGTGGGCAGCAGCAGTGGGAGGGAGCTAATTTGTTGTCCTGTTGTGTGACTGGCTGGGAGAAGGGGGCACTGCCGCTGCAATGATGAAACTGCCCCTGACTGCAGTGGCAGATTTCTTTCAAACGTGGCACTCGCTCTGACACTGCCATCATCGGCAGCTTCAGCATTAATTGGTGGCTGATGGATGCGCCCATTAAAGTGATCACTGGATTGGCCACAACACTGCCACACCTCTGCAATGCTCTACTACCTCAATATGTTTCTTGTGTCCTGTATGCACAAGCAAACATAAAAAGTGCCAAAATCAGACTGTAGGAGTGATAGTGTACCTTTAATCTCATAAAATAAAAATAAGTAGTTACAAAGAGAAATTTGGAGATCATGGATACTGGCCCTGAATAAAACAAATGCAAATGAATCAACTCTGTTCTTCTGGGTGCACTTTTAGTCAGAAATCTCACGCTCACTAATCACAATATACACAATGCCACTCACATTTAGTTTCAATGGTGTTCAACTCCCGCCCCACCCCAACCAGAGGAAAACAGCAAAAATCCATCACCAAAAATATATATTTTTTATAGCTCAGTATACTCCCCAAATTAGGGCAACCAGGTTCTACCATTCCTGGTCTAGAAAATGTTTTCACTGAACTAGACTTTCTAGAGAACCACCCGTGAACATTGTCTGGATCAAATCATCCCAGAGTGAGTAAAGTAGTGGATTGTCCAGATTAACCAGCTCCGGACAAAATTGGCATTGTCATCCAGTATCTGTTGACCATTGTGTTGGATATTAATTTAGCATATCTAAATAGCAGCTATCTTTTTAATTCTATATTATAGACAGGATATGCCCTAATGGTAATTATTTTATCCATGAGAGTGGGGTTTTATTTTGTTGCACATGTGTAACATCTCTGGTTTGCAGTTTTCCCACAAGCATCCGGTGGGCTGAACATGTGATAAAGCCTTTTTCTATTGAAAGTCATCTCTGTTTAATTTACCATGCAATGTTTATTGTAGTCGTGCCATTACACAGCTGTTTCATTGACAAGAAGAAAAACAAATTGATGGATAATGTTTGGGGTTTTTTTCACCTCTTTTGTTTTCTTGCATCTTTAGGTCCGAACTGCTTTGCAGGGACAACAATAATCCCAGCTGGTATTGAAGTAAAAGTGGACGAGTGTAACATCTGTCACTGTCACAACGGAGACTGGTGGAAGCCTGCTCAGTGTTCCAAGCGAGAATGCCAACGCAAACAGACTGTGTGACGCAAACATAGACAAACACAAAGAAAAAGTAACTCATTTGAAGTTCAAAAGTAAAACTCTTGCCAGCCACTTCAAACTCACCAGCAAAACATTTTTAAGTTTAAGAAAAAAATTAATTATTTTACTGGAGGAAAATGTGATATTCTTTTGTAAGTAAAGAGATGAGCTGTACAGTACTTAAAGGAGATTGGTGCTGAAACTTCTAAGTGGTCCAAGGCTAATAAAATGCTGAAGATAAGAGGCTGACTCTCTGCCAACAGGATGCCTTTGAGTTCAGCACTCTGTGATGGAATTCTATCAGCCTACCATTTGGCGCAACCAAAATGTTTAGCTGACATCCACTCTTCTGATGTCTGAGTAGACAAGCAATGTACTGAACTGGATGGATAGATCTGAGCTTTTAAAATGGGTTTGGATTGGATGTCTGTAATCTACATGGGCTACTAATCTCTTTGAGTTCACAGCCCATTTGGCTACCATAACATAAGCATTTCTGCCCCATAAAATAACGGTATAGTACAGGACAAGGTCTTGATGGTGATGTGCCCTTGAGTGGTGCTGCCTCTGGTTAACTGATTGATGTTCTGCTGTTTTAAAGATGCACAAAACACTTTCATATAGCCTAGTGTAGGCTGTTCAACTACATTTCCAGACACCATTGCCTTTTAATTATATTAAACAAAATCAATAAATAAATGGGTACAGTTAGGTAAGCTAATGAGGACACACACAGCCATGCCTGTTTAATATTTCAAAGCAGAATATTCCATAACTGTATTCAGTAAGTTTTTTTCAGTTGACTGAAAAAGCAGTTTGAGTCAGCATTTTGCTCTCAAATATAAGGTTAGCATTAAGAGAGTTATCAGCCTGTAATGTCTGCCAGTAGCACATTCAGGGCTGGATATTCAGACTGCGCCAGGCTGTGGCACAAGCCTGGGTGCAGCCCAACTGGGCTGCGCACGGTGATATTCAACAGAGCTGTGCCATGGCACAGCATCATTGAATATCGCACCCTGGCCACCCGCAGTGTGCATGGCGCAGTGGCACTGTGCCAGTGCAAGTGGCCAGAGTGGAGCAGTGGGATGTGCTAGCACAAGTTCCGTTGCGCTAGGCACAACAACCATGATATTCAAAAGTACACATGCAAATGGGGCCATAATGCATGCA
This sequence comes from Neoceratodus forsteri, assembly GCA_016271365.2. NCBI lineage: Eukaryota > Metazoa > Chordata > Ceratodontiformes > Ceratodontidae > Neoceratodus > Neoceratodus forsteri. The sequence goes on along the minus strand of CM028132.1, from coordinate 98,049,386 downwards.
AGGTACAAATGGGGCCATTTGCATGTCATTATGGCCCCATTTTCATACAGGTGCACTGATCCCCGGTGACTTGCACCTGGTGCCCTGCCAGGCTGCAGCTTCGGGGACCAACGCCCCCTGCACATCACAGCAAAGTGCCCCACTGCCCAATTGCAGGCATATGTTGAATATTAAAATTGTCCTATATCTCTGCTGGTCCAGTAGACCGCTTGCAGCTCGATCACAGGCATAAGTTGAATATTAAAATCATCCTATATCCCTGGTGGTCCAGTGGACTGCTCACAACCCCATTGCAAGTATAAGTCAGTTTCCAAGTGTTAACACTATCTCTGGTGATCCAGTGGACCGCTCGCAGCCTGATCATGGGCATATGCTGTAAAAATGTAAGTCGTATATCCCTGATGGTCCAGTGGACCACTTGCAGCCTGATCACGGGCATATGGAGGATATTAAAATAGTCCTATATCCCTGGTGGTCCAGTGGACTGCTCACATCCCAATCGTGGTCATATGTAGTAATGGAAATGTCCTATATCCCTGGTGGTCCAGTGGACTGCCTGCAGCCCAATCGTGGGCATATGTAGCAATACAAATCTCCAATATCCCTGGGGGTCCAGTGGACCACTCACAGCCCAATCACAGGTGTCAGTAAAGAATAATACAACACCAATCCAACCCTGGTGGTCTAGCGGTAACCCCTCCCACCCGCCCACTGGGCCCACTGCCCTGCTCCCCAGTCAGCAGTGGGAGGCAGCTCCCACCTGCCTGCCCCCCCGTTGACTGATACCATATGGTAGGGGTGCAGGCCCGATGGTCTACAGTGTGAGCCAATGGGCGTGCAGCCATACTGTACTACACAGTCCAGATATGTGAATAGATCCATTCACATATGTGGACTGTGTAGATGATATAGCTGCATGCCCATTGGCTCACGCAGGACCACTGGGCATCACAGCCCTACCGAGTGGTGTCAGCTGGCGGCGGCAAGCAGGTGGGGAGCTGCCACCCACCGCTGACCGGGGGCAGTGGGGCAGTAGGGCCCGGAGGGCGGTTGGGGAGGGGGCACCACTAGACCACCAGGGTTGGATTGGTGTTGTATTATTCTTTACTGACGCCTGCAATCGGGCTACCAGTGGTCCACTGGACCACCACAGATACTGGACATTTCTATTGCTACATATGCCCATGATTGGGCTGCAGGCAGTCCACTGGACCACAAGGGATATAGGACATTTCCATTACTACATATGCCCGCGATCGGGATGCGAGCAGTCCACTGGACCACTAGGGACAGTGTTAACAGTTGGAAACTGACTTATGCCCGTGATCAGGCTGCAAGCATCCACTGGCCCACCAGGGATTTAAGACTATTATTTGTATATGTATGTCCATGATCGGGCATGGGGGGTGCCACCAGAAGGTGCAGCCGGAGCTCAGGTGGCCACCCACAGGTGGCAGCTGCCGTGTTGCACCCTGCAGTATGCCAGCTCACCTGTGGGTGGTCAGCTGTTGCTCCTTTTTGGGGGGCTCACCTGTGTGCAGCGCAAGTAGGGGTTGCGCATGTATGGACTCAGCACATCCCGGGCTGAATATCGGGATACGCAAAGTATGCATGTGCACGCCCCCCACTGCGCCGCATACATTACTGATGCGCTCTAGCACATCGGGATTTGTGCCAGGCTCAATCCCCATTTGAATATCGTGCCAGAGCGCATCAGTAGGTTGTGCATGGTACAACAGTGTTGCACCATGTGCAACCGTTCTGAATATCCGGGCCTCAATGTCTTGTGGCCTATGCATCCACTGTTACCTAAAACACTCCCTCGAAAAATTGAAGTCAAATATGGTTGAATTTCTTGGGGAAAAAAATATATTTTACCTGTAATATTTTAATGTTAACTTCCAACATGGTCTTTCTTTGAATAATGATTTCCAAAATTTGGAATCTGGGAATTATTTTGACTCTTAGAAGCTGGAATGACTGCCAAGTTTAGACCCTTGGAAGTCTTTGACTTCCACACACAAAAAAACATCCACACACACACACACACACACACACACACTCACTAAAAAAAAACGGAACCCCTGTATGTAAATGCATATAAGATAGCAAGTCCTTTTAAAGTGTTTCATGCCACATATCAGTTTCAAGTCCATCAAAATGAAGGATTTCATGCAGACTGTTGCATACAGTAATACAGGGTTATGTGCCTTTCTGTGGTGAAATACAGTCAGGCAGTAATTTCAAAAAGGAAACATGAGAGTGTACATGTGGATTTCTTGGCTGGAGAGAATGGATAGTTTTTAGTGGAGCGAAAAACAAAATAAACCTGCAAATATTCATGTTATGTCTGGCATTACATTGCCCAGGATTTTTTTTTTCCTTTTAGTTTGATTGATGATTTATCAAGCTGGATGAGTTGCCTAATGCCTTAGTTAACAAACAGAATAATGAAAATTGTTTGAGCAGATGGGAGCTATCGGAGGACAGGGGGCATAAACAGATTAATGAAAAAAAAAGAATAATGAAAATTAATCTAAAATCAGTTTTAAAATGAAACAGATCAACTCTAGCCATGTTCAGTATGATATTTTGTTCTGCATCATCTATACTAAGAGAACCATCTCCATCCTGGGTATGATAGCGATCAGACAATCATCTGAGTTCCAAAATTAGAACAAGTGTCCGATTTTCAAAACACCTGGCATGACCCAAGGACTAAGCTCCATGCACAACTTGATGGCGTGGGGAAAAATCCTTGTACCATTACAGTTTTTGTGCATGGGCAGAATCCTTCTTTTTTGCACTGGTGCACATACAAAATGCTACAGCTGATAATACCAAGCGAGGCATTTTTTTTTCACAGCTGGGCAAAAGAATCTGCACAGGCTGCCATAAAATTTGGAAAAGGTCACCAAAAGGCAACCATTTTGAAAATTGTGTACATGTAGAAATAATTGCAGGTGCACAAGGGTACCTTATCTTACACAACTTTTTTTGAAGCATGTGCACTACTGATCCACAATTGGGAAATCTGGCCCCAGGTTTAGTTAGAATCCTGAAAGATCTGGAAGGGTACTAGCTTTTGTTGATCCTTTCATACCATAAATTTACATGCATTCACATAACCATTACATATAGAATAATGGCTAGGTAGGTGATTATAACAAGAATTTTACACATCTAAGATGTGGGATGCCACATGAACCCCGAGAGCAAAGCTCAAGGGGTTTATAAATGCATCCCACACTGAGGGTGTGTGTGAAATTCGAGGTTTACATACCTACCCACCCTTTTTTTTATATAATTGATGGATAGTGTTTTTCACCATAGCAATGACATAAAATATAAAATTACACAAAACTAGTGTTTAATGAATTAGTGTAGAGTAATGCACTTTGGTGCAAATAATAGGAAGGACATTTATGCTATCAATGGCAACACAATTACATCAACAGAGAATGAGAAGGACCCAGGAGTATGGATTGATGATAAATTGAATTTTAAGAAGCAATCTAGTGAGAGTGTAAAGAGAGCATGTAGGATCATGGGGAACATACTGAGAAATATCCGCAGTAGGAAGAGTAAAGTGTTGGTCCCACTTTATGGGTCATTGATGAGACCAGTATTAGAATATGATACCCCTTTTTGTTCACCATGTAATATAACTATTAGCAACAGTGTGCAAACAGTACAGCGAAAGTTAATCAAAAAAGTCTATAATATCAAAGATAGGACTTACAGAGATGGACTGGAGGAACTGGGGATGTAGTCTATGGGATATCGTGGAATACAAGGAGATCTATGTCATGTATACAGAGCTATCCATGACGAGCTAACCCTGGAATCAGCTGGGTTGATTAGAAAGCAACCTTAAAGTAGAGATCTTAGAAGGCATAGGTTTCAGTTAGAAGGGGAATCATATAGAACCACTAGGAGGGGGTGATGGTTTAACTAGAGGGTGGTAAATATGTGAAATGTCCTGCCAGACTATGTAGTAGGAGCATCTAGTATGATTTTATTCAAACATCTTTTAGATTTGTATATGGGAGACGATAAGTTAGGATGCATCCACTGTTAGTAGCAAGTCTATTAATGGCCTATAAGCTAATTGACTTGAACCCATAACCTATGAACCTATGAACATATACTCCCATAATGCGAAGCATCATGGTCTGTATATGCAAATCACCACAGAATATTATGCTGGTTCAACTTTAATCAAAAATGTATGGTGCCAAAAGGCCTCACATAGTCTGTAAAGGGTGCCAACAGAAGACACAGATACGTGTTTTGTCCTACCAGGACTCATCAGTGTGCCTTGTCTGTATGACACCCCAGTGGAATGAAGCAGCTACCCTAAGTTGGTCTATCTGGGTTATATTATGGTGAGCCCCCCAAAAAATGGGGGCATGTGTAATTTTGTATTTCTTTGAAACCTGGCTTCCCGGCCAGTACCCTTTGGGGTAACCCTTACCTCAGTGCTTGTGCACTGAGGTTCTTTGTTGTTTAGCTTGTTTTTGGTTTTTACTGGGCTCACCACAACATAACCCAGATAGACCAACTTAGGGTAGCTGGTTCATTCCACTGGGGTGTCACAGAGAAGAGGCACACTGATGAGTCCTAGTAGGACGAAACACATGTCTGTGTCTTCTGTTGGCACCCTTTGCAGACTGTGTAAGAGGCCTTTCGGCAACATGCATTTTTGCTTAAAGTTGAACCAGCATAATATTCTGTGGTGACTTGCATATACAGACCATGATGCTTTGCATTATGGGGGTATGTGTAATTTTGTATTTCTTTGAAACTTGGCTTCCCGGCCAATACCCTTTGGGGTAACCCTTGCCTCAGTGCTTGCACACTGAGTTTTTTTTATATAAAATACAGATACATCACCATTTAGCCATGGTCTTTTGGGATGATGCACAGCCCACAGCCGAGCAGTTGGTGAAAAGTTTCCATTTTTTTTTTTTGTAAGATTTAAGCATTGATTAAATGTATGAATCAAGTATGGAAAAACTTTAGTGATGGGAGGCCAGTTTTTCTTTAAAGTTACTTCCTGCCAAGTGCTAGTGGCAATAAAGTGTCCAGTCCGATGCTGAGGAAGGGAAGAGAGGCGGCTGGCACATGCATGGAGCGAGGGAAACCTGTCACGTGTTCACTGTTATAACCAGCTGGTTATAATGGCAAATTATGACCAAGTTTCCCTATGAGGAAAAAAACCTAACCAGTTATTATATGCTAATTACTGATTTGCATTTCATACCACTCAATCTATGTTTTTTATGGGTAGGACCTTTTCTGTTCTAAATCTTTACCACCAAATTGGCTCCTCCTAGTTTTTTAACTTTGAAAAATGGTGACTGTTTTAATAGTTGCCATTCCTAGACTGTCTAACTCAGTATCACTGTAAAGAAAAAAAATACACTCCATATGCTCTAACCAAGAAATCTGAAAAACTTTGTGGACCTATTCTCTCACTGATGAGCAGATTCTGACTTCTCTCCCAGGTCAGGCTGATGGCCTGTTGGTTGAGCCACTAGTTGAAGAGAGAATGAAAACCAAGACCCACGTATTACTGCTATTTCTAATGAATGTATTATGGGTAAACATTGTCAGTCATATGCTTTAATGTCTGTGTATTGTCTATTATCAGTTTAATATTTTTTGCATACAGATGGATATGTGTTATTTTGATTCCAAAGCAGGGCAACTCAAAATATGTACATTAGCACACCTGCACATGCTGAACAGAAATTATTCGAAAAAAATGTCATTTCCGGCAATTATGATGATTTCAGTGATACTTCTTTTCTTCCAGGTGCAACTGACAAGTGGCAAAGAAAAAATAAAGCATTTTTTCTGCTTATATGTATAGAGGTAGGATTTCACTGCCAAAATGTTTTCTTTCTGCCACTTGTCTGTTGTGCTGAGATGAAAGGCATCATTATTGGTGTCATCGTAAGTGATTTTTTTCAGATTTTTTTATCTTCAATAAAAAAGCAAGTCTGATTATGGCACATTTTGTTCAATGCATGCTAAACAAACTTTCTAGTCAAAAACTTATGGAGCAGCTGGCTCATTGGAAAATTCTACCTAATGAGTTTGGCACATGCAGAAAGCCAGCTGTTAACTAACTGTCTTTGGGGGAGCCATGTGGAAGTACTGGGAAATGAGAGAAAGTAGCACACATGTCCAGGAGTGCTCTAGCGAAGAATCCTTTTTTGCCTTCCTGACACCACCTGAGGCTTTTTCTCTGAATTTGGCACTCTAGTACTAGCCCTAATAACAGTAATAGTGTGACTTCGCTGCTAAAGTGCAGAGGCCTGCCAGCACTGGCAGTTGCTTCAATGGTCTGGGCCTTGCAGAATCATAGTGAAACACAACTTCCTGGCTTTATTTTTGTCTCCCCCTTTGCTCAAAAGGATATCTACTCTGACAATGGCCCCTTCTTTTTAAGTGGTCAAGACCTGGGAAGTAATAGGAATACTGTTACAAAACTTATGACCCAGCTACTGTATGTCACTACTGGAACTCACAACCTCCAAGCATAACATGATCAACACAAGTGTAGCAGAAATGACAAGATCACGGAGCCAACAAACTCGGCCACTCCCAGATCCTTCTCCTAGAATTCAACTGAATGTAGTACATTTCATAGAGCAACCGTAGAAAAGGAATCAAGGATGAGAAAAGTTCACAGATGACTGGATGATCCATAATATGAAACTAATTAGAAATACACAGGTCTTAAAGCTTTTGTTAAAGAGATACATAATGTAAGACATAAAGCATATCCAGAAGTACAGTATTTGAAATGCAATATCATAAAGGTGTTCTACTGACATTTGTAAAACCATATGAGTGAAGCTGGAGTAGATTATTTGCCATATGTACCCCAAGACAGCATTACGCAATAACTATCTATGGGTGTGTGTATTTTATTTTTTTAATACATTTTAACGATAAAGTGCAATTTTTTACTGTTATTTGGAATGAAGGAATGGTAATAACATCTTCTTAATGTGAGTGAATCAGGATGTGGTAATGACATTCTTAAGTTATTGACTCAAGGCACCTATGAACTACCTGGAGGCAGTATATTTTTGTGACAGAAATGGGTTTTATCTCAGTGGTGATGCAAGCACTGAGCTGTAATCAGATCTTATTATCATTCAGTGGGGGCACTGAATGAGAGACTGCAAGAACTTGAAGTTTATACAATACAATTTAGTTTTATAAAGCATTTTGCATATAATGTATACTAAAACATAATTTACAAGATATTAATTCAAATGAAGAAGAATAAAAAAATATCGGAATAAAATTAAACATGTACAGCAGTGTTAAATGCAAAGAATATTGGTAGGACTTGCAGTCTGTAGGCTTGTGCTTAGGCTAGTCTGGCAATGGCAGTGGTGGGCCAGAAGTTGAAAGTTAGCTACAAAATGAGGGTTTTGAGGTTAGAGTTAATGATGATTAGGGCATCTATGATTCTTAGTGAGGCAGGAAGTCAATTCCAGTGGTATGGGAAACTAGCTAAAGGACCTCTCACCATTGGTGGGAATGTAACACGAAGTATAAAGAAGCCTAGAGTTAGAGAAGTGGACAGTGTGAGATAGGGAGTAAGGGGTGGTATCAGAGAGGTGGGGGAGCCAAACCTTGGAGAATTTTGAAAACCTGAAGGCAGTTTGGACAGTATGAGAAATAAGATGGGAAGCCAATGCAGATTTCCAAGGATGAAGGTATTGCAGTTCCAGCTCTGATTACAGTTCCACAATTGCATCGATAGATAAAACCTCAGAATTGTTATTGTGTGACAGTTGCTGAGCTATTAGTAAAGCAAGGTTCTACTAATCAAGTGTGATACATATCATCACATTATGAACTGATGACCTAACATGTCCATAAATGTTATATATTTATCTTAATCATAATCATATGCTCAAGTTTTCACAATATCACATTACCAAAATGGAACAAAATGAATACGGTTATCTTACATATTTATTTTTATAACCTGTTTGACTGTTATTCATACTAAGACTATCAACTGTAATTTGGAAGTTTGGAAACTTGGGGTACTGTAGCATATGTAATGGAAGAAATCCTATTAGGACTGCACAGTTCATTGTTTTTGTGAAAATGAATGTATCTCTAGTGTCAGTCATGGCCATTGCCCTTGAGGTCACATCATACAGTAGTTAGTTGTGTGTCACTGGTAGCCAGGACTCAGCACTGCTGCATATCAGTCAGCGCTAGATGGGCCATATAAATGTGTTAAAGTTAAGCAATGCTATGCCAGGAAAAACCAAGGCTGAATCACTGGCATAAACATCTGCAGATAGGCGCTACAGTGGAGTTAGCCTAGAATAGCTGCAGTGACGTAAGGAGATAGCAAGGACCAAGATCATGACCACCACTGTACTATGCCTCAGAGCAATATGGGCTCTGTACACCCAGTAACACTATCTGCATACCCCCAGCCTTGGTTCTGTGTTACACTGTGTATGAACTTCACTGTATTCATGCCAGCCTTTCCAGCTGCAGTCACATGAGGGTCTTGAATGTCCTGCAGATGCATTAATTCAGAATATGGAATTTTTAATGTATTTGACATTTGCATTAAGCAAATGGAAGGATAGCCCTATGAGATGCAGTATTTGTTTTAGTTGGAGTCCCTTGGTAGATCACACACAGCACAGTACAAAAAGTGTTTAGTTTATGGTGCAGTACAATATGATATGATACACAAGTGCTAGTTCCAAAAGGATGCACACATACATGGTTTCTACAGAACGCAAAGATTGGTGGCAATAGTGAAGAAAGTTAATGCAAAACTATCTCTTCCACCTGCATTGCATAATCTGATATTTCCTTTTATTTAGAGAAGCATGGCTTTCAGTTCAGTCTCATTTATTTTATGGACAGGAAACAACCAATGACACAAAAGTCCATGGTTAAACGTGGTCTCCTTCCTTCACTGCCAAAACCTTGCATTCATCTGGAAAAGATATGCTGTTGTGTTTGCACCACTTAGTGCCAAAGCAGTGCAACCTGCTACTGATCATTTGTAATTGATTGCTCAGAATAAAATTGGACCACTGATGGACAACACTGATAACAGTGGTATGATTCAGTTACTGAGCAAACACAGCCTCATACCATAATGGGCAGCAAACCAAGGGATACCACAGGGTGCAACAAAATTCCTGTGGCCAATGTCACATTTCATATTATCAGTGGTGATGAAAAATGAAGTTTATATGGCTATATGCTCACTAGTTTGGGGGTGTCTGTCAGACACAAATTCATGAACTAGCCTCCATCACCACTGGAGTCATTTGAACTATTAATTTGTGGTCTCCCAGCCTCAAGACATTAAGGCTAGCCTTGCTTTGATAGTATCCTCCCATAACTGGACACAGACACCATCATCATTGCATGATATCATTACTCTGGGTCAGACTGGATAACTCAGATCATGGTCTATCCAATCTGACCCAAAATTGGCTAATATAATCAGATCAGATGTAAGACATCCAAGTAGACTACCCAATCCAAACCCAGTATTATACTCTAGAGAAATATATCTTCAACAGTAAAAGTAAATAAAAATTACTTTTTGTCCCCCAACTCCCAGATTTAAGAGTTTAACTCAAATCTCCATCATAACACAGGCCATTGCCCCCACACCCCCAATCTGACATGTCTGTCCCTGGGGGGTCTAGTGAAGCTGTTAAAAACATAGGCAAGCCTGCCCACTCGCCTGGCTCTAATTTTCCCCATCCCCCAACACTTTGCAAAAAAGTAGTTTCTGGTTGTCTAGTGAGGATGGACACATTCCTGTTGTACCAGAGGGAAATAAACAGATGTGTGTGGCCTTGTTGCCTACTTTGGGCTCAGAAGACATTCATTCTGCTGCTCTGAGCATAACTGCTCAAGCCCTAGGCTGCATTTAGTCTGACTGAATCACCTGTTTTGGAAATGAACTACATCTAGATTAGATACAGATAATTTGACTATATGACAAATAGTAATCAGATTGGATATTGTGCTATTGAACAACACTTATTAAGATTATTTCTTCCCACTTCAGAATAACAGTTTGCTGCACTGCCTAACCACAGTTTGGAATTTCAAACTACTGTAGAAAGACAAACATCCTTTGCCGTCAAAACTGTTGAAAACCCACAACAGCCTGTAAATTCAAGGAATTCATGTTATTCTAGACTACAGCAATGAGTCAGTTAAACTGTAAGCCAGGCCTGAGTTAGGACATTTGCTGTATCCACCTGTGAACAATGAATAGAGGCACCACTGCCAACATCATTACTGCTAGAACTGTGGGTAAATACTATGACTGACCTCTTTTCCAAGACTGCCATTTTTTGCGCTTTCCTATTGGAAGCTATTTAGTTGATGTGCTTCTTTTAGACAGCAATTAACTGCTCACTTACTAAGCTGGCTTTGTGTTTTGCTTTCAAGGGGCCAATTTTCTTCCAAACCATTGCCATTTTAAAATGAATATGTATCTTAATTTAGTTCCATTTGTGACCTTCAAGTCTGCTACTGTACAGGCTTTATCGACATCATTTTCTTTTTTTTTTTTGAGTTGATATGGTATATTCTCTATCTGCTTAGACAACTATTTTTAAAAACAACTGTTAAATAACAGTGTGCCTGAAAACCTATTAAGATCAACACTATTATACTGTAAAAAAAAGAATATGTACAATGTGAATTACAACACAATACTATTTGATGTGTAAAAGAATCATGTATTATAAACAAAGAAATTATTTTGGTAACTATAAAATGTGTCATTCAGCATAGAATGTGTGGGGCATTTTTTACTTTAAAATCTTCTAAGAAAGGATCATAGCAAAGGACTGGACCCTCTAAACATAGTGTCATAATGGTTCCTTCAACTTTGATAATCTACCAGTCTCAGTCTTTCAATTCATTGTCAAATGGTCTGATCTAACTGCCATTATGAAGCCTTTGTTTTACAAAGTAACATAATGATTTTGATAACTACCACCTGTTTTACTTAATTTGCTCCTAAGCATGGTAAATACAGTAACTATGTTGTTGAAAATGCACATACAAAACTCATCAGATAAAAAATGAGGGCTAACTGCTACATTGTAATGGTTTTGTCATGCTATATTTGTACAGAGGGTAATTCCATAATAATTGATTATGCAAGTTGCATTGCTACGCCATTATGACCATTGACAGCCTAGGAACATGATGATTTTGAGAACAGGAAAGGTCTTCGTGCCTATACAGGCCTGCCTGCACCATTTAAGTTTTCTCTTGGTCCCACCTCTGTGCTTTTTTTTTTCATCATATCCCCCTATCCGCATTTCCTCCAGAATGACATCAAGACAATATTACCCCTTTGCAAAGCATTGGTAAAACCCCACCAAGAATAGTGTGAGCAGTTCTGGCACCTTATTATAAAAAATGACATAGACAACCTAGCAATGGTAAAAAGAAGGGCAGCAGACCTAATCAAGGAAATGTACAGAATAGACTGAGAATGGACTCATGAAGTTTTGAATGAATTAAAATATTATTATTAGTTGGAACTCTGCTCCCTGGAGAAAAGTTGGATAATGGGACTTAATAAGTCTCAACAAATTAATGCAAAGAACCGTATGATATGGAGCACCTTAAGTCACTGGACAGGGTGGCAGTGGTGTAGTGGTAAATTTAGAAGTGAGGGTCTCTGACCATGAACCCCCCCAACCAATAGGATGGGGTCTGGGGGCTATTAAGTTTTAGATGCATTCTGGTGCATTTTGAGGGTCATTGCGACACTATTTTGGCTGCTTTTAAAGCCTTTCTTGACTTGTTACAAACAACCAATATCACTATCAAAATAACTAGCTTTTTATTTTTCTTAAAAACAAAATTGTCAAAACTGAAACAACTTCTTGATCAATACCATGGAGCAGAAACTGCATACATGTCTAATCCAGAAAATTCAGCTACAAAATGGTCACATTGGCGACTTTATTACACATAGTATTTACACATGCTGTTAAAAAAATACAGGATAAGGGTACCAGTCCATTTTGGAGATAAGATAGGCTGTCACCATTCATGAATTTTTTGTCTGTCACTGTGTTTCTTGTCTCATGTAAAACTGTAGCTACTGGCTAGCAGGTGTCAGTGTGGCTCAGTTGGTAGCACACACCCGTTTGGGACAGATGGTTGTGGGTTCTAATCCCACACTGGGGTTGGGCTCATGCCTTAAAAGTTGTGGAGTGAGATCATGAGAAGGTAAGGATTCAACAAAGAGAAAGAATAACAGATAGTTACCTGCAGTTTGGTTTTCCACTTTAGCTCCAGTTGTGTCTCCTACCCTCTCTCTGGTGCAATGCCACTTCCACCACTCTCAAGTGCCTCCCACAATGCAGCAAACTACCAGTAGCCAGAGGGGGAGGCAGACGGACAAACTGAATTTTAATTTAGTGTAGCACCCTTTCTAAGCCTGTCCCAAAGATTGAAACCTTCCATATTTTATATCTTGAGGAAGTCAAGTGGCACTCTATAAATTAAACATCTCCCCCTCCAAAGCTAAACTTGCACCTAGGACATTCACTACCTTTTAACTTCCAACAAGAAAAGAAGTGGTTTACACAAATGTATTAAACTCTGACCAGACAATACACGACATGCAAATTCTCCATAATTAGGTGTGTCAGAGGAGGGAATCTGGAGAGGAAGAAGAGCATGTACTCCCCGAGCTAGACCACAGGCAATTCACTCCAAATCCCTCCCCTCAAGCTTCACAAGCAGGCCCTGTGCTCCAAACATAACCTCCCAAGCCAGACCAAAAAGCCCATCTCTCTACCCCCCCCCCAACCAAACCACACTAGCAGGCTGTGCAGTCCCAAGCCAGCTCTTCTGACTGATGAATTCAAGGGCTGGGAGGGGGGAGTGAGGTTGGAGCAAACCAGTTTCCACATACAAAATGAGACAAAGATGATAAATAGGACAAAAACAAAAAAATTAGAAAAAGTGTTGCACTACAAGTTAGTAAAAGTACATGTTTCAGACAGTATTTGGACAATGTATCATTTTTTAAACAATCTTAAAAAGATTGGGTATTCCCAAAGCCAGACCAGTAGGCCCTTTGCTCTAATTCCCCCTCTCATCCATCACCACAAGAAACAAAACCCTTAGTCTGAAACCAGAGTGGGACAAATCAGTTTGTCAGCTGGTGGTCAGCTTGGCCCCTATCTTTTACAAACTGGTACCCAAATCTATATTTTTTAATGTCCATCATTTTTAAAGATTCAAAAATCACTTCTGTGGACAGATAGGCAGTTTGCTGGTAACTTTTAAACTTTTTTCAAATGCAAAGGGGGCCCCATGGTGTTCTCTCGATCTCTCTCTCTTCTCTCTCTCCCCCCCCCCCTCTCTCTCTCTCTCTCAAAATAATTTCAGAGCCTGTGACCAGACTGGTTGGGAGTAGGGGACAAACAGCCATGCCTGAAAGTGAGACATCACAAATTTGATTGTGGCAGCAATGATGGAGGAGGGGATATAGTTAATTTACAACAAGTAAGTTCAGTCATTGTACCCTGTGCAGCCCTTTTGCATTAGGTTAAGCAATGAATGGTTCAGACTTCAAAGGCAGCTATTAAGATTAATGGGTTAAGTTGTAAATGCTGTGGAGGCAATGAACTGCAGACTTAGCAAACAGCTTGGAAGAAAAACAATAGAACTCTGTTTTGATTGCCAACCACTGAGCAGTACAGGCTAGCACAGCTGTTTGTTATCAGAAGTGAGGAAGCAATACCCCCTCTCAAAATGAAGTAAGGGGTCACCACTCCCTACCGATCCCTCAGGACTACACCCTGCAGGGTGGACAACAATATGACTAGGGAACATAAGAATTTTGAGAACAGGAAAGGCAAATGGGTTCATACAAACCTGCCACATTTAAGTTAGTCACTTTATATAAATGGTCACAGAAAGGTTAGCAAGAGGAAAAGGAAGAGGAGACCATTATGGTTTTCCAAAGAGGTAGCAAAGAAAGTGAAAGCCAAAAAGATTGCATTCAGGTGATACAAAAAGACACAGGCAGAAGGGGATAGGGAGAAGTAACAGGAGAAGCAAAGGGAGGCAGGGAGGTCAGTAAGGGAAGCCAAAGCTCAGACAGAAGAGCACATTGCAAAATCAGTGGGTAGAGGGGACAAAACCTTTTACAGGTACATAAGTGAAAAAAGAAAGGCAAAGGGAGGGATAGTGAGACTGAAGGGGAGGATAGGGGCCACGTGGAGGATGACAACAGTAAAGCTGACATATTGAGCAGGTATTTCTGCTCAGTCTTTACTGAGGAAGAGGAGGGTAATGGGTCTGAAGGGAGTACAAGGGGTGAGAATGGTGCAGAAATGGACACAAGTCCCTTTACACGAGAAAGGGTCCTGAAGAAACTGGAAATAATAAGAGTTGATAAAGCAATGGGGCCTGATGGGGTGCACCCCAGGGTCCTTAAAGAACTAAGAGAGGTGGTGGCTGAACCTCTGGCTATCCTGTTTAGACGATCACTGGAAACAGGGAGGTACCCAAAGACTGAGGACAGCAGATGTAGTCCCTCTATACAAAAGTGGGAACAAAGAGGAAGCAGGGAACTACAGACCAGTCAGCCTCACCTTGGTAGTGGGGAAGATCATGGAAGCACTACTGAAGGAGAGATTGGTAGAACATCTGGTGTCAATGGACTACAGGACCCAAGGCAGCATGGTTTCACCAGGGAGGTCATGTCAGACCAACCTCATTGAATTTTTGACTGGGTGACTAGGGAGGTGGATCGGGAGGGTGGTGGACATGGCCTATCTGGACTTCAGCAAGGCCTTGACACTGTGCCACAAGAAGACTATTACACAAACTGGGGAATATGGGTGTGGGCAGGACAGTAGTGTGGTGGGTAGGTAACTGGCTGGGTGGCAGGACACAGAGGGTGGTGATAAATGGCTGTCACCCCACAGAGGGAAGAGTGACCAGTGGGTACCACAGGGATCAGTGCTGGGACCAGTCCTATTCAACATCTTCATCAGTGACATTACGTAGGACCTAGAAGGCAGAATTTCACTGTTCGCTGATGACACAAAGCTCTGTAACAGAGTAGACACACCAGAGGGTGTAGACAGAATGACAAGGACCTGCAAAACTTGAAGAATGGTCAGGGTTTGGCAGTTGAAATTCAATGCAAAGAAGTGCAAGGTAATGCATATGGGGCACAAAACCCTGGCACAATATGTCAGTTGGGGGTGAGGATATAGCATGCACCAAGCAGGAAAGAGATCTTGGGGTTATCATCTCTGATGACCCAAGGTAGGGAAGCGTGTGACAAGGCAGCAGGTAAAGCAAATAGGATGCTGGGATGTATAGGCAGGGGCATCACCAGCAGGAAAAGGGAGGTCATAATTCCATATACAAGACACTAGTGAGGCTCCACCTGAGTACAGTGTACAGTTCTGGAGACCATACCTACGTAAGGACATAGACAGGGTAGAGAAGGTTCAGAGGAGGGCAACAAAGATGGTACATGGATTGCATCACAAGTCCTATGAAGACAGGTTGAAGGAACTGAACATGTACTCCCTGGAGGAGAGGGAGGAGAGAGGATATGATAGAGACATACAAGTATCTTACAGGGAGGAACAGGGTGCAGGAAAACACTATTTTTAAGTGAAAAAGATGTTCCAGGACTAGAGGGCATGGGATGAAGTTGGAGGGAGGATGATTCAGAGTAAACATGAGAAAGAATTTCTTCACAGAACTGGTGGTGGACAAGTGGAACACCCTGCCAGAGGAAGTGGTGGGGGCTGAAACAATCACAGGATTTAAGAATGCATGGGATAGACATAAAGGAATTCTGGAGGTCAGGGGTAAGGGGCAACAGACTTCTAGGAAAACAAACTGAACTTACAAGCTCAAATGGGCAGACTGGGTGGGCCATAGGCCCTTATCTGCCGACACTGTCTATGTATCTATGTATCTATGTAAAGGAACGATAGTCAGACAGAAGAGGAAAAAAGGGACATGGAGACAGACTACTGTGGGATGCATAAGGAGCAGACACCAACAGGATCAAAGTCCTGACACTACAGCTAACTAGTGCTTACAATACAGCCAACCAAGAAAGAAAGCTTTGCTCACTCACAACACAAATACTTCAGTACCATCACACTTAATAGTGCTAAATGTATTTAAAGTGAAGAAACACAGACTTTACATAAAATTGCAGAAGAGCCGCATCATCTCTCGATCTCCAGCTCCAGTTTGACCTGCAACCACCACATTATTCTGAAGACTTACTTTAGGTCACCTCAAATGCTTCTGTTTTCTAGGGAGAATAAACCTAACGTCTTTAATCTTTGTTACTAATATAGATTCTTGAGGGGCTTTTACACTACCGGATCTGCACCAGTGCCAGCTGTTCAAATGAGTTGCACCGCTGCAGGTCCGGCAGTGCAGAGAGCTGCCAGAGCATTGCAAGGTGCTCTGTTGTGGCACAGAGCATTCCCTGGTTTGTTGGGAATATGGAGCAGAATGCTCCAGTGCAGGGTTTTTTTTTGCAGACATAAAAATGCTGCTTCACCTGCACCAGGGCCATTCCCATTCACTAACCCCTGTTTTGGAAATTCCCTCCAAAACACAGAAAGGCCACTGGGAATGCTGCACAGCTGCAGAACATAAAAGAAGAGGGCACTGGTACGATCGAAGCCAAGGAAGCCAATTCAGATGGCAATGATCCAGGTAAGCTGTAATGTAAATGTGCCTATGAATCTCAGACACCACAAGTAAAACTTTAAAAAACCTAGTATTTATATATAATTTAACAAACAATTTTGATATTTCCTGTAGTTCCCTTACAGTTATTCTTTATTATAGTGGACATTTTTATTAAAAGAACAGCATCTCTGTCATTTGCTCTTTGTCACCACTGGTTGCTTGTCAACAAGTGATATTGCAGTCCTCTGCTTATAGCATCATAATCATTTCACAGCAGCCAGGTAAGATGTCAAAGGTGAGGAAGATGACAGAATTTGTAGACTTGTAGCCAGAGCAGAAAAAGACCAATTGACAAAAATCTTGTTTTCGTTAATATTACATGAAAAGTAATGTATGCAAAGCCAGCTATAGGAAATATGAGCGAAATAGTGTGTACTTATTGTACGTTTTAAAGAGCCTCTGATGCCTTAGGGAAAACTTTGAAAATCAGGATATTAAGACAGTTCCAACAGATTATTTTATTTATTTATTTGTTTGTTTAATGTATTTATTTATTTATTGCTGTATGTATGTATGTATGTATTTATTTGAAAACTGGTAACTGAGAAAGGCACACTAAGCCAAGGCTCATTTCCAGCTACGACCTGGGGAATAGGGAGCAAGAAAGGGAAGCAGTGCAATACATATAGCAAAACACAGGTACAAAAGTGTAACAATCATTGCTACATAAGCAAGGTGCAGTCATAGTACAAAAGGGGCATTTTTACAGATGCAAATAAATAAAGCAGGACTGTTAAGCATGATCAGACAACAGTTCAGTACAATTACAGGTGGCATTAAGTTAAAGCAGCAAGGTGCAAAGTGATAATAGCAAAAATTCAGAAACTGCCAAGAGATGACCCACCGGCACAGCGGTTGGATTTTCACTTGCAACGCCAGCAACCTGGGTTCAGGAATGGACCAGGGTTGCCAGAAGGCTGGCCAAGGGGAGAAGGATTGAATATCCCATGGACTGCTCTCCTTTTCTGGGGGGAGGGTGTGGTGTGGTGTGTTGCCAGTGCATGGGGAACCCCTAGCGGATGCCAGGGGCACCTCAGTGACTGGCACCAGCAAGGTTCCAAGGGGGAAGGATGGATGCTGGCATCACTGCATGTTCCCTTCCCTGCCTGCAGGAGAAAAAATAGATGCCTGCCCGCTGCCTCAATGAAGTCTGCCCCCCCGGCTGCAATCGGCTCCCCAGGCTGACTCCCACCATATCCCATCATTTGTGGCACCTTGGGGAGGGTGCCACAACCCCACCCTGGGGAGGCAACCTAGGGGGTTCCAGAAGAGCAGCTAATGTGAGGAAGCTACAGCCAGGGGGGTCCTTGATGGGGCAGATGGCACAGCAGTGGGCCGGGCACCAAAAAGAATACATAAAAGAGAAAAGAAACTGCCAAGAGACATGATAACGGAGTACCAACCAACCCCAGCAGTGGAAAGAAGTGCAGTGGCAGTGAGAAAGTGAGGCTAGGAGACATAGAGTGGAGACCCTTGCAGAGGCCCTGGCTTGAGGACAGTAGGGGATCCAAGCTGGGATGGGGTCAGGAGGAAGGGGAGCAGGAACAGGTGGGGGAGGAGATTCAACTGGTGCCTGAGAACTCCAAAGGAGAGAGAGAGAGAGAGAGGTGGAGGGAGGAGAGTAGCTGGTTCCAGAGTGTGGGAAGCTGGTAGAAGAAGGCAGTTTGACCAGTGGAGGAGTGGAGGTGAGGAATGGGAAAAGTTCAGTGGTCCCTGGAGAGGAGGGAACATGTGGCAGGGGAGATTGGAGAGAAGAGTGAGAAGAGGTATGAGGGAAGAGAATCAAACCAGTATTTGGAGATGAAGGGAGGAACAGTGAGCCTGATGACATGAGGGAACAGGGAGGATGGATAAGGAGGAGTAAAGGGAACAGCAGAAAGTGCAAGGGGGGGGTTAGTGGCAATGAGGCAAAAGGCATTACAGAGAGTGTCCAGCTTGGCAAGGGAAATGGTGGGGGTAGTGCCATAGACCACGTCCACATAATCAATGACAGGGAACACCATTTTGGCAACAAGCTCCCTGCGGACAAGTAGAGATAGGCAGCCTTTGTTGCAGTATAAGGCATCAGTCTTGGGGCAGAATTTTGCATAGATGGCATCAATGTGGGCTGAGAAGTCAAGTTTACTGTCCAGCCACATGCCATGGTACTGGCTAGGGTTTGGCTGGGATTATATCCTAGAGTTTAGAGCAATGAGCTGTACACAAGCTTGGTATATCTAACAGGCCTGGGCTTGATTTCTATAACCTCCACTTGCATACTCTTTGACCCTAAACAAGCCATACAACCTCCCTGTGCTCCTGGGTTACCCCTGTAAACAACCCTTGTGCCCAATGGGCCTTACCAAGTTACTGAAGAATACAAATAAAAAAAAAAAAACAGTTCCTGTATTTTATCTTCCCCTTATTCTGTATTAGTAAGGATGATTACATGAAAACAGGATCACTGTCACTTGATCATCATCTGCTTTGGCTATTGACAAGTGACATTCTAATCTTTTTTTGTAACATAATGATTTCCACAGTGATGTCACAAGTAGCAGATGATGTCACTCTTAGGCAAGCAGCTGGATCAAAGGATTACTAAATAATAGAGATCCTGTTTCTTGCAAATTTCACAACCAATGAAGTATGAAATGTACTGCTCATATACAAAAACGAGCAGTTGTGCTTCATTGTGTTAACTAAGGAAAATGAAACAAAATGAAATCAGAGGAAGGTAAGTATTTGGAATATAAATAAAATTGTGTGCACTGATTATCTTTTTTCAAATTTATCCCTGTGGTGTTGGAGGCTCTTTTAAATTTCTCCTTGTGATGTCATAGGTTCTTTAAGGCCAGGTATCCTCTTTGTTAACCTACACTGCACTATCTTCAGAGCAGTCTGTGCCTCTTTCCCAATTAGAGGCATGTACTCTATAAAGAGACGTTACACCAAGGTCCCATCTGCCAGTTCTGGTGCTAGTTTAGGTGGATGTTAAAGATCCCACGGCACTTCTCAAAAACAGTAGGGGAATATTTTGGATACACATGATTACAATCATAAATGACAACAAAGAAAAAGAAAATAATACATAAGGTAAACAGAAGGGAAGGGGAAAAGGGGAATAAACATTGTGAAATCAAACAGTAGTACAATGGAACAACCCACTACCACTTTGTATAATGATAACTCAAATTTAGAGAAACCAGGAATAAAGTAAACTTGAAATTACACTTCACATACTGCTATTGAAACTTTATAAAGAAAGAGAACCATTCCACTATTTCATAACTCTGTTTGATGGATGGAGGTTAATATCTTTTTCATAAACCGTGCCTGGGGCTTGTTCGCATAGTATTGTGAATGTTTCGTAGTGTATGCTATGTTGTTGGAAGACCCACTGGCATCGGGACTGCCATAAATAAAATTTTAAATAACATAAGACTACTACAAGGGTTCCTTTGTGGTATTTCTTATGTGCTTCGGGGAAAATTCCTAATATCAAGATGTCACATATCATGTTTGTTAGCCATGGCAGATTCCATTTCTGTGCTATGTATGACCACAATCGCTTTACTTAGAAACATTCCAAGAAGAAGTGGTCTGATGATTCCTGTATGGCTTGGCATGAGGTGTAGGGACAATACCATTCCTGCACTGCTTTGTGTTTGATTCCCTCGAAGATTTAGCCTACCATATACAGAGAACCACAGGATCTCCCACATATGGAATGGGATCCTTTCATTATTCAGCTATGAGAATGCCCACTTGTTTCGGTGAGGGGGCCATTTCTTGAACTCAGGTTCTAAAGGGTGGGATACAGAAATTATCAAACTATACAACTGGGCCCCTGAGGACTGTAAAATTTGTTGTTTTGTAATTCCCCATATGTAATGGTTCTGAGCTATGGGATTCAGGAAATCAGGTAGTTTGAGATGGGGAGTTACTTTCGGAGGGGTCTCAGTCCAAACCTGTAAGTATTCAGCTAAAATCCCTTGAACTTCTAGATGTGCAGGAGAGTTAGAAGGTTGCAATGCTCCTTTAATATTCTGGGAAATGAATAGGGAGTAAAAAAAAGGGGATGGGATCATTCATACCTAGACCCCCCATTTTGGGGGGGGAAGATGCATGAAGGCCCTCTTGATGGGATTGAGGCAGCTTCCCCAGAGCATCTGGAAGAATGAGCTATAACGTCTTGTTTCTGATTTGTAAGGAGCAGGAAAAATCATTGCAATGTA
Source organism: Neoceratodus forsteri (assembly GCA_016271365.2). NCBI lineage: Eukaryota > Metazoa > Chordata > Ceratodontiformes > Ceratodontidae > Neoceratodus > Neoceratodus forsteri. The sequence continues at coordinate 98,028,348 of CM028132.1, read as the reverse complement.
GAGAAGACCTGGAATTAAGAATTGTTTTATGACCTGTATTCTCTTTAATTTGGTTATCCTCCAACCTTTCCACCTTGCTACTTTTGCTTCTGTTGAATTATAGGGCTAAGTCCCAGTTCTGGGAGAGCCTGTTCAGAGGCCCAGAAAGGGTTCCTAGTATTTTTACTGGGTCTCAAGTTATCTGTATACCTGAAATGGGCACTGGGGGGAGGGGAGTTATCCCTAAAGATAAGCCCTTGCACTTCTCCAAGTTTAAACTGGAGTTAGAGATTCTGGAGTATGAGTTTAATTCTTGAAAGAATATGGGTAACTGTTCTGAGTTCTCAAAAAATAAGCAGATGTCATCTGCATATGCCTGGGCTTTTGGGGGGGGTGGTCCATTAAGTCTGGGGATGCCGTCCCATGGGGAATTATAAATACGTTTTCTCTTTAGGGGGTCTAAAGAAACAAGCATTTGTCAATGCTGAATGTTTGCTTGCTGGCATTGGCATTGGTAGTGTAGGAGTTAGAGAGATGCATAATAGGAATGGCAGTGAAGTATTGAACTGAAGACAACCCCACCACCACCCTGCAGAGACTGACAGGCATTGGGGTGTGCCTTTGGGTCATCAGGCATAAAGGCCATGCCATTTCACCACACCCTACCCTGCAGACACCGACAAGTGTCACAGTGTGCCTTGGAGTCTTTGGGCCTTATGTTCACCCTATTCCATAAAAAATACGGTGAGATGGGTGCAGTGTAGGAGAATGGGGTGAACTTTGGGGCCAAAGAGTCCAAGGCACACCTCGACGCCTGTCACTGGCTGAAGGGTGTGGGTGGGGTGGAATGGCAGGTGTATTGCAGGCAACAATCCTAAATCACACCCTTGATGCCTGTCAGTCTCTTTAGGGTGGGGCATTATGGTCGGAAACCCTAACGTCACAGGCATTCATTGGTATTTTCACTCCAAATTTTAAACATGGTTTTTTTGTGACCCCACCACATGAACAGTGGCAATATCAGTTTGTTAGTGGAAAGCTGATTTTGCACAGAGACTATGCCATTTGGCACCACTGGTGCGAAAACACATTTCAAACAGGATGTGAAAAATTACAGCTGTACTGTTCATGGGAGGTGTAAAAAATGGCAATGTTAAAAATCTGGAGTGAAAATATAAAAAAACTGGTGTAGTCACGAGCATGCATGGAAACTGCACAACACACACCCATAATGTAATTAGTTTGGGGTTTTTTACAGCAGATTGTCAACACAGGCATTTTGGGACCTCCGCTCATGAACAATGTCACTGTGATTTTCCTAATCTGTCCTGAACACTGATTTCCCACAGCGACCAAGAATTTCTGCGCCGGAAGTGTGAAAACACATTTCGGCCAGGGTGTGAAAATGACAGCTGTACTGTTCATAAGGAGGTGTGGAAAAATGCCACTGTTGAAAATCTGGACTGAAAATATTACAGATTTGTGAACTTACAAGGGTGCGTGCAAACTGCGCAATGCACACTCATAACACAGTTATTTTATGGACTTGTGTCACCAAATTTTCAACATAGACATTTTAAGACCTCTGCTCATGAACAGTGTCACTGTGATTTTCTTAATCTGTCTCGAACATTGATTTTGCAAACTGAGTGCACCATTGTGTGCCACATGTGTGAAAACACATTTTGGGCAAGATAAGAAAAATGACAGCTGTACTTCTCATAAGGAGGTGTGGTAAAATGGCAATGTTGAAAATCTGGAGTGAAAATATAAAAAATTTGTGAAGTTACGAGTGTGCGTAGGAACTGCACAACGCACACCCATGAAACAGTCATTTTTGGGAATTTTTCACCAAATTTTCAACATAGGGCTTTAGGCTCACCATGGTCTGTGGCACTGTCGTTTTAGTTAGTAGGTCCCGAAGGTGGTTCCACGCAGTGAACGCAAATCACCTTTCGGACCGAATAACAAAATGACAGTGACTAAATTCATGAGGTGGGGTCTCAAGAACCCCATTTTGAAAATGTGGTGAAAAAATTCCTTAAAATGGTCAAGATATGCACCAAAGTTGAATAAAACCCATTTATGCCATTATACAGCTTACCAGCATTTCTTCAGTTTGCGGTCGACTTTGAAGAGTGCAGACGTGTTCCCGGTCCACCGAAGATCATTGTGCCAGACTCCAGAGGTAAGTATGGGGTCAGGGTGTGTGTGTGGGGAAGTGGATACACAGAGGGTGTGCATGGGTTGGGGGCAGCAAGACAATCAGTGAGGGACCATTTTTTGTTTTTAGGTGTTTTTTGTGAAGAAGACTTGGGACTTTTGCCACTCTGGGGTGGGCTCCCAGCGTGGCAGCTGGAAGTTTTTTTCTGGGGGGCCAGTGGAGCTGATGGGGGATTGGGCACCCTGTCACCATTCTGATTTTTGCCATGCTGAGGTGGGCTCCCAGTGTGGCACTTGGAAGTGTGTTTGGGGGGCAGCAGACAGATGTTTGCCACGCTGGGGTGGGCTCCCAGTGTGGCACCTGGAAGTGCGTTTGGGTGGGACAGCAGAGCCGACAAGGGACTGGGCACCCCCATTGGCCATACAGTGTATGGGGGGAGTGCATGAGCACACTGGGGTGGGCTCCCAGCATGCACCTATGTGTTCGTGGGGGGAAGAACTGTCTATGACAGTTCAGATGCAGTGCCGACGTAGGCAATTTGCATACTGCTGACGGCAGTATGGAAATTGTCTGCGGCGGTGTTTTCCTTACAACTGTATGCCACTGCATCTGAACGGCTGCCATAGACAGCTCAGACATTAATTGGTACGGTGCAGCCATGCCTGAAAATGGAGCAAGGCATTGGAAGTAGGGGAGGCACACCTACAAAAACTCGTATGGTGGCACATGTTTCTTGCACATGCGTGCAAGCAGACATAAAAATGTATAGCAATGGACTCAGCAGGCACCTTTGTCATACTCCTGTTGAAGTCTGAAAGCTCTGTGTTACCTGTTCTTTTACAATAGAAGATACGGAAGTGGATGAATACAGGAGTTTTATCCAAAGTATAAATTGAGGGGGGATACCATAGTATTCTAGTGTGGCAAATAGAAAGGGGTGGTGAACCCTGTCAAATGCTTTACTCTGGTCTAATGTTGTGATGCTACCCTTCTGATTATTGGATGGTAGGAAGTCTGTAGTATCTCTAATAATCATTAGTGAGTATTGAATTTTCCTGTTGGTGAGTCCGCAGAATTGGGAAGGGTGAATTAAAGATTGTGTCACCTTCCGTAATCTTCTATTTAATATTTGGGATAAAATTTTTAAATCTGAGTTAAGATTTGTTATGGGATGCCAGTTTTGAATTTGTGATCTTTCGCCAGCCTTGAATATAAAAACTATTAGCCCGGTTGTAAAATAATAAGGGACATATATGCGTGTGAAAAAGTAAGAAAACACTTCATTTAAGGATGCAGCTAATTCTGTAGGAAAGGTTTTGTAAAATCCATAAGGAAGACCGTCCAGGCCTGGTGAAGTTCCTATTTTTAAGTGTCTAATTACATCTTCTATTTCCTTTGAAGAAATTGGGCTGGCCAAATTGTTTATACCTTGGGGGAGGTCGGGATGCTCTAGTCCCTCTAGATAAGAATTTATATCCGATTCCTGGTGGGATAACCCATTTCATGTGATTTTAGGAAATCACAAACGATCTTAGGTAGATCTGAGGAGGATTCTTCTAGGTTACCTACACTGTCATATAGATTTTCTAAGTTTGCAGCTTGTTTCTTTGATTTATATGCTTCGTAAGGGTCCCCATGGGCATTTTTTGTGTCCCGTACTGGAGCACGGCTCCGACTGTTTTTGCTCGGTCGTACTGGAATGCTTTCATTTGGGATTTTAGGTGTTCTATTGGGGAAGTGTAGTCCTTTCTGGAATGCAAGGCTAAGGAAATTATGTACTGGAGTTGATTCCGCAGCTGGAGGTACTTAAAAAATTGGAGTTTCCCTTTCTTTTCCCAACCAACTGGAGCCAGCGAGCTATGTCCTGCATAGTGTCTGCCCAGCAATCTCCAATGTTATTATAGAGATCACAAACCGAAGTTCTAGCCCATAGGAGATTTGAAATATCTTTTTTGACTGTGGGGTCTGATAGAAGAGAGGTGTTCAGTCTTCATTGGTCCTGTTACTTTTCTGGGAGAGGGTGGTTCTGAAGGGATAATTTTAACAGAAGGTAGTCCAAGAATTCTAAGGGGAGGACTTCTAAGTCTGGGTGGGATATTTTTAGAAATGAAAAAATTATCTATAGTTGAGGAATATTTCCCTCTGGTGTAGGTGAATTTTGGCCCTGTTTTGTGAAACTGGGCGCAATTTGTGAGGTTGGCTGTGGCTATACAGCTCCTTAGAGTGTTAGAATCACAATAATTCTTTTTTCCACCTGTTTTCATAGCTTTGGGAAGTTCGCAGTTAAAGTCACCTCCCAGAAATACACTCCGGGAGGTCACAAGAAAGGGTTGAAGAGATGAAAAGAGGGCGACTCTTTCAGCTTTCGATTGGGGCCCATAGAGGGAAATAAATCTGCAAGGGGAGTGGTGCCAAATACCGTCCAGAATTAATAACCTACCCAGAGCTAAGTCAACTAGTTTTGTAAGTGTAAAGGCAAAGGAGTTAAAGAGAATTCCCTCATCGTCTGCGCTATCCATCCCAAACGACCAGAAGGAAGGTCCCCAGCACCATTCGGTTTGGTATAAATGGGCCTGATCACGTGATGACATCCACGTTTCTTGCAGTAGGGATACATCAAAGCGAGAATCATGTAAATACTGAAGAACCATACTTATCTTTTTATGGTTTACTAGACTGCAGATGTTTGCAGTAGCTAGACAGTGCTTCCCCACAAAGTTTAGTTCTTGCCAGGTTAAGGGCCTTCTTCTTCCCCTTGTACTCTACCATGCCATTGTTAGTTGACATGGGATCTTGGTTTTGTGAATTTATGTCAGAATTTCCTACCTCCATTTCAGACTCCTCCCAAGTGGCAGAGGCTAATACTGAGAGGGACTGTCTGATTCAGTCTCAGGGGATTCGGGGGAAGGGGGCACTTTTGTATTCCTTGATGACCTTCTAGGCAAAGGAGCAGATCTCTGAGTTGATAAGGTGGGAGTATTGTGGAAGGGGGACTAGAGGTCAAGGGGGTTGTGCCACTTCTTCTAGTGAGTCCTGATAGCAAACCAAGAGGAGTGCAGACGCAGGAGAGAGCTGTACTACAATGTCTGGGTCTGTTGTTGGAACATTATGGTGATTCTTGGAAGGCCTACCGGGGGGGGGGGGTGCTGATCTTTAGGAGCTGGGTGTTCTGCTGCTTCTTGGGTTTTTTGGATCAGGAGATCTGGGCTTAGAGAGATGATTTGTTCCTAGCATTCCATGGGCATTTACAAATATATGTCCGGTCTTCTCACACAAGTCACACTTTGTGTGGTTTGCACATTGGAAGTGAAAATGGCCCACTTCCACACAGTTGGTACAGCATGGTTTGTCACATATACTGGACAGGTGGGTACGAGACTCTCATTTGTAACAAGCACAGGGCTGACCCACATAAAAACAAACCCCTCGGTCCCTACCCAGCATAAAGGAGTTTGGAATATGCTGGATGTCTTCATCTGACTGCCTCAGTTTCACTTTAAAATTCCAGCTTCCTGTCCAAAACACAGGTTCTCTGAAAGTAGTGGCCTTTGAGGAGGGTCTGGGATGTTGTCTTGTGGCTGACCTTCAGAATCTGATACTTGGGGGTGGGGATGAGGCCCTGGTTGTCCTTTTGAAGAAGGGGGATTGAGATGTCTCTCTCATCCCTTTATTATTGTTAGCTGGAGAAGGATTTTCCACTTGTTTCACTGGTTCAGGTAGGATTGAGGTTATATCCTGAGGAAAGTCTGACTGACTTGTTTCAGGTACCTGAGAAGCTTCTGATGGGCACCATTCTGGGGATGTTTGGGAAAAGATGGTAGCCGGAGACCAGTCAGGGTCTGGGAGCCACTTGCTATCGGGCATTCTTTTCCACGCCGATTCAGAAAGTGCCTTTTCAGAGGACCAATGTGCAAATAGGTCTTGGGAGGAGGGAGTCAAAGAAAAAGCAGGTTGCTTTGTATTAGAGGCTGAGAGCTCCATGGTTTTGTGAGCTGGGTTCACAGTATGTTTCTCTATTGTATCGTCATTTGTAATGGGTAAGTCATGAGGAATGTTCCTTTTGGATATAGTAAAAGCAGCTCTCTTATTTTTATTGTCACCTTTGTTAGCCTGTTTATTTCTTGCAGAAAAGGAAAAAACAGTTGTGCAATCCTGGTTAGCTGCATCTGTTTGAAAAACAATTTTCTCAGGAGGCACTATCTGGTTTTGAGGTTCAAACTGATCAGCAGAGGTACCCACTGTGTTTCCAGTTAAAATGTTTTTAATGAGAACATCTTGCTTTAAGCTATCTGAGATAGGGTTGGACCCAGGATACAAGGAAGGCCTATTTCAGCTAGCATCCACTGTGTCATTATTAGAGTTATAACTTCCCGTAACTTTTCCCTCTAGCCCTAGGCACACATTAAGATTTGCATTTCTACTGCCAGCCACATTACTTAAAGGTGAAGAAATTGTGTCCTGGGGTTGAAGAAGTTGTCCGGATACTGGGGTGGTGGCCCCCTTTGACATAGATGCTTCATTAGAGTGGTAAGTCATCCTGACAGCTAGGGCAGTATTTTTGACAACCGGTTAAAATTTTGCATGTTCTTCAGATAACTGTTCTTTACAGTGCAAGTGCCGCCATTCCTTGACTTACTAGCATGCTAAAATGCCAGCAGAATAGGCCTAACGGTCTTTCACGTCTGCTCATTTGGTCAGCCCCCACCCTGGGAGCTGACCTTGCTGCCCTCCTCACCTTCTCTGGCTTCTCCCTTCCCAGTTCTGGATATTCTCGCTGCATTGGATTTTGCTTCCAGAACCCTTCCCCTGTACCTGTCCCACCCCCTCTTGAACCCCTCCACCATCTCTGCCTCCACCAGCCCCCTAGGCAGCACATTCCATGGCTCCACCACCTTCTCAGTGAAGCAGCACCTCCTCTTTTCTCCCCTGAATCTTCCCCCCTCCAGCTTCCACCCATGCCCTCTAGTGGCCCCTTCCTCCTTCCTTTGAAGCAGCCTGACTGTTCCTCCCCTATTTACCCCCTTCATGTACCTGAAGACCTCTATCATGTCCCCCCGGTCCCTTCTCTCTTCCAATGTGTACATATTTAGCTCTTCGAGCCTCTCCTCATAGGTCCTGTCCCCAAGCCCCAAATCATTTTGTTGCCTCCTCTGGACCCTTCCAGGAGTTTAATGTCCTCTTAAGTGTGGCCTCCAAAACTGCACGCAGTACTCAAGGTGCGGCCTCACCAAGCAGTTATACAGAGGGAGTATCACTTCCCTCCTTCTGGAGGTGATCCCCCTAGCGATGCATCCCAGCATCCTGTTGGCCTTGGCTGCTGCCCTCCTACAAGTCTCTGAGTTGTTCATCTTGACATCCACCACCACCCCCAGGTGGTTCTTTTAGTTTCTCCCCATGAAGGTCCACAAGTCCATCAGTGTGGGTTATCACAGTTTTGATAAAGGGGTTGTGGGGTTCAGGTGCTACATTTGTAGTGGGACTGGTGCCAATCTCAGATAGGTCCTCAGTGGATACGAATAGCTCATTTCCTACATCCTCCTCTGGTACTTCAATATTTTTTATTGAAATCTCGGTGGCCTCTTGAGTTGTAGCAGCAGTGGAGAAGGCCTGCTCCTCTGCCCCAGAGAAGTCCATCTCCTGCTGAGACTCCAGCGAAGTGGACATTCTGGCAGAACGGCCAGTGGTCCCCCTACTGGAAAGTAGGGGAATTTCCCCAGTGTTCTGGCCAAATTTCTTTCATTCACTGAAAATACCACTAACAGCTTCAATGTCAGTTGACATCTGTCTGTATCCCCGTCCCCAGGACAAGGCTGAAAATATGCAGAATTGTCTAGTCCTCCTTTACCAGTCAACAAAAAAACTAAAATAAAGTTGCAGACCTTATGAAATGCATCATAGATAGCAGTGTACAGATCCACATGTAGGGTAAGCTGGCAGGACAAACACAGTCTATATGGGAAAAAATATGAAAACATTTTTTGCGGGATCTTTTTTTCTGGTGAAGACTTGTCAAACTGCCCTTCACAGGGATTTGCACACTGCTACTCATGATGCTCTGCATTGTATTTTAGGCCCTGAATGTTTACATGAGGTTGGGAAGAGACACAGAAACCAAACAATTTGGCCATTTGTTCTCTCCTTGTGTCCCTTTACTGATACTGCACACTTCTTTTCTTACAAAGTGCCTCTCCTGTATGCTACTTTATAAAGTAATAATTCCTTAACATCTGTCCTATGGTACAGTATTCTACCAAGACTGTACACAGTAGTTCAGACTGAGTATAACATAGACAATAATACATGGGTGGGTGTGTGTGACCATGCTTTTACACACACCTGAGGTGTGGGATACTACAGAGACCCAAGAGCAAAGCTTGAAGGGTTTATAAAAGAATCCTACACTGTGGGTGGGTGTGTGTGTGTAAAATTCTGGTTTACAACTCCCCATGTCTTGTTTTTTATAATTACTGGTGAGCATCTTTAATTACTGCGGCAGTTGTGTGACTAGTGCTCGTGCTACTCACAGCAGGAGCTTGATTGACAGGGAGCAATTGCAACTGCCCGGTTGTAATGCATTTTTTCAAACCTGTTATTACGCATCACAAATGCTCATTAGTAATTGTATATACAATAATGCACTGCATAGTAGTACATAACGAGAAATGATGTGCACTCTGAGGTGGGATGCCATATAAACCTAGAGGTGACAAAGCCCGAGATGTTTATATAAGCATCCCATACCGAGGATGCACATGATTTCTCATTTATGCACTCACCCCCATGCATTGTTATGTGTAATTGCTGGCTAGCGTTGTTTTCTTTAGGTAGAGAAAAAATTGTGTAGCCATTTTCCTTTCAAAAGATTTATTGACTTTTTTTAAAATCAACACAAGAAACTGCGTAACTTTGTAAAGATTTAAAACTTGAAGAAGTATTTGAATAAATTAGTGTACTAACTGTTGTGTCAGGAGTGTGCTAATGAGGGTCTTGACCTTAGGAGCAGCCAAAGTTTCTATGGAGATATTAAAATTAGAGTCCATTCACATATTTGGGACTGTCTTGTACAGTATGCCCTGCAAGCCCATTAGTCCACATAGGGGACCAATGGGCTTACAGCCCATAGTGTACCTGTCATTTGCCAGGTGGATGGGTGGTATGCAGGCAGGATACAGCCACCACCCATGATGGGGGGGAAGAGTGGGCAAGGGGTCCTGTGTGGGTGGGAGGGGAGGGGGTGCCACTGGATCACCAGGGAAGTACGTGTGAGCAAATTAGCACTGTCAGGGACTCAGGAGGAAGGGGGGTCTACTAGACTACCAGGGAATGTTGTAATCTACAGGCCATTGAGCACTGACACAACTAAGAACTACAAAGCAGAGATTGATAGTTTTCTTTTTTCAGCGGAAAGTGAGGGTATAATTGGTCATAATGAATTGTTATTTTTAGAGGTAAAACATCCAGTATTGGCCTGTTTCTACATGTTACCTAAGATACATAAAGATTTGAGGAATCCACCAGGGCGTCCTATTGTGGCAGGGATAGGGTCTCTTTTGGAGCCACTGTCACAATATGTGGATTCCTTTATTAAGAAACATGTTAATACGTTACCTTCTTTCATTAAAGATACAGGGCATTTTTTGGAGATAGTGGATGATATGCAGCTAGAACCAGAGTGGATTTTGGTATCCATGGATATTGCTTCCCTGTATACCAATATCCCACATGAGGAGGGTCTTTATGCATTGGATTACTTTCTTTCACAAGATGTACAGGTTTCTCCTGGTAAAAAGAATTTTTTATTAGAATGTGCAGAACATGCACTTACAAAGAATGTTTTCCTGTTCCAGGACCAATTTTTTCTGCAAGTTAAAGGTACAGCTATGGGTGCTACTTTTGCACCCAATTATGCTAATCTGTATCTTGGTTTATGGGAAAAGAATCATGTTTATGATAGGGACGCTAATCCATTCTATGATTATATAGACATCTGGCATCGATATATTGATGACATCTTTATGGTGTGGCGTGGTACTCTGGATGCTTTATTTTCTTTGTTAAGTACTTAGAAAACAGTAATGTGAATTTGAGATTTACCTTCAACAGGACCAGAAATGTGTATCTTTTCTGGATGTATGTATTACTAAGGAGAAAGATGGTACTCTTAGTACAACTCTGTTTCGTAGAAAGAAACAGATAGGAATTCATTACTGCATGCATCCAGTTGCTATCCACGCCATCTGGTGTCTAGTGTATACCAAGGTACAGATGTTAAGAGTTAGGCGAATTGTAGTAAAGATGTGATTTTATGATTCAGGGTTCAGATTTGTGCAATAGATTTGTAGAAAGAGGATATGCCTATGGTAAGGTACAGGAGGCCTTTCAAGAAGCTGTGTATGGATAGGAGGGATCTTATTAGACAGAAAAATCGAACACCCAAGGAGCAGAGGGTTAACTTTGTCACTACCTATACTAGACACTCTAAAGCCATTGAACAGGTGATACGGAATAATTGGAATGTCTTGTTGGGTGATCCACGGTTATCTGTAGTGAACCGATGTAATCCTAGGATGGTTTATAAGAGAGGGCAAAATATACGAGATAGGTTGGTACATAGCTATACTACATCTTTTGATAAGGGTACTGGCAAGGATAGCTCTTCTGTTCCTTGTGGAATGTTTAATTTGTAATTGCAAATTTTGTAAATACACACTTAGGTGTAAGACCTTCACAAGTTGTAATTGTACTAAAGTCTATGACATTAGGGACTTCATTACATGCAGTACTGCGAATGTAGTTTATTTGGCAACTTGCCAATGTGGGGCTTTTTATGTGGGCAAAACCACACGTCCATTAAAGGTACGGATGGGTGAACATCTCAGATCGATTGCTCACAGAGACACTCTAAGTGCCCTTGCAATACATTGTGATCAAAACATTGGTGATAATTTGGTACATGTATTTAAATTTTGTGGTATTGAAGTGGTTAAGTTAGAGGCCACGGGGGAGATTTGGATTCCAAGTTGAAATATAGAGAGTCCTTTTGGATTTTTACATTAGGGGCCCTTGTAGCCCCAGGATTAAATGACAAGATAGAGTTGATGCACTGTTTATAGTTGTAATTACCCTATACTAATGTATATCTTTTTTCATTTACAGAGAAATGATGCTGATTACCTTAGTATCTGGACATGGAATATTCGGTGTGTCCCGATGGCTGGGAGCTGATTTCCTGTCTAGTATAGTATACTTTAAGATATATCAGTTTTTTATTTTATAAAAGTGTTGCAGTCTATGTACATTATAATTGCATTAGATTTTTCAAAAAGCATTTTTTATTTTTATATACATATCTTTTCTAGTTTGTCAGCTGCAGTTTTAAATTTGTATTAGCTTCACACTATTTGGGTTATGGTTTATGGTATAGTCAGTAGATAAATCAAATCCATTATATCTGTGAGAGGACAATGGACATATTAGGTTCCTTTTAAGTTAGTATGCCTTTAAGGGTAAACCTATAAAATGGTGTTTGGCTTTACCTGGTATTACCCCCTGATGACGTGCTGTGCATGAAACCGGTTGGGATTGTTTGTTCCTTGTTGTGAGGCTTGGCGTTATTCATTGTTAATAAAATATGCCCGTTTTGAACGCCAATTACAGAGTGCTGAGTTTTGTTCTCTTTTTGAATTTACATTTACTGCCATTGTGGCAATGGGCAGGTGGGTCCGGGTTCAGTGTGTGCTTGTGGACGGTGTTCTGGGTGGACAGGTGGTCACCCAAGGCTGGGCTGCTGTGTTGCACCCTGCAATACTGCAGCCCACCTTTGGGTGGCCGGAAGTTGTTCCTGCTCTGCAAGGGCTCAACTTTGAGTCCCCAAGTGGTGATTGCAGGGTTGCACCAGCATATGCGCCGCACATCCCGGGCTGAATAGCAGGATGTGCCACATATGCATGAGCATGCCCCCTGCATCTGTGCTGCAAACCATTACCCTGTGCCCCGACCCATCAGGAGTTGTGCTGCACCGGGCAGCCTTTTCAATATCCCACTGGGGCACAATGCAGGGTTGCACCGGCACAACTTCTTTGAATATCTGAGCCCCTGAGTAAATACAGTGCAAAATGTGTAAGATGAAGATCCCTATGAGAATGAGATATAGCAGCTCTCTGTGCTATCCAGGATACAAAATATAGGATAGGAAATATTTAAAGGAAATCTACTGTAAACTGAACTTCACTGTGTTCCACATAACCAAGACTGACATCAACAGTTTCTTTGTTGTTTTATAACATGTTAGATTGCAGAATTTATTTTGAATGTTGTGACCATGAGGATGGTGTGTACAGTGTGTGTGTGTGTGTGTGTGTGTGTGTGTGTGTGTGTGTGTGTTTTCTGTATATAATAAACTACTGTATGTCTGAGACAGTGCTTATCAGATAGTGTCTTAAGAGGTTAAAAAAGCATCACATCTCAACTGGCATATCCTGTAAAATATCACTTAAAGTGTGGTCATGCTTTTACCCATTATTTCTATTGAATTTGCACAATGCAGATCTGCTGAGAGGCAGTTTCAATGCCTCCCTCCTGTTCTACATTTTTATAATGTGTTTCCCTAGAATATGCCTGCTGATTGTTATATACTATATTCAGCCTGGATACTTCACAGAAGATGTGGCATCTTATTTTCAGTGGGGCTCTACACCTACACAATATTATGCTACATTGCATAAAATCAGAACATGCTGAAAACAATATTTTACATCTGGACTAGGCTACCCTGAATAAATACATTATAAACATGGTAAAATCATGACCCCACTTAAAACAAGATATTGCATCTAATCTGGGACATCCTGAGTAAATACAGTGCACAAATGTATAAAATGAAGATCCCTATGAGAATGAGATGTAGCATCTCCCCTGTGCTATCCAATATACAAAATATAGGATAAGAAACATTGAAAGGAAATCTACTGTAAAATGAACTTTATTGTGGTCCACATAACCAAGACTAACATAAACAGTTTCTTTCTTGTTTTATAACATATTAGTGTAACCCCTAGGTGGCACTATCCCAAGGACTACTACCCCTGCCTGCTTGGCTAGTAGCAGGTTAAGGGGCCTCAGTTCTGAAATGGGTACCTTCACCCAGGGGTCAGGGTTGGTAGTGATCAAGCTGACCTGGGCACAGCCATCTGGGACACTGTAACCCCCCCTCTTTCCCCACTAGTGGCCAGAACAATACCCAATAGTCACTTTCACAATACCCCTGGTTCACCTTACAAGTATCCACACTATTTGCACTTACCACCAGGACTGGTTCCTCTGGCTCAACCCTGGGGACCCCCTGTAAAACAAGGATATGCACAACAAATAGCAATAGTGCACTACTCTTGACACAAATGGGAACCACAGTCAGACTGAATGAAGAAAAGGTTAGATCTGATTTATTCGGGGGACTTGAACAAGGGAAGGGTGTAATCAGGTTGATTTGCTTAAATGCTCTATCAATCAAACAGTTATGCAAGCATTCAGAGTCCCTAAACAGTTACACCCTCTGGGTACCCAGGTGGAGAAGAGGTGGGCTAGCCAGGACCGTTGCCTGGGGTAGGCCAGCGTCGCAGCTGGCTGGGGCCCTGTGATGGAAAAACAACATGCACAATACACACTATTTGTAATCCGGAGCCAGATGGCTCAGTTTGTGAAGAAAGAGAAACAACAAGGAAATCAGATGACACACTTAGATTAAACTGTTGTTGCAGGGAGCTACCCTGATGGTTACTCACGATACCCAAGACTGGACACAGGCAGGATGAAAATCAAGATAGCAGGTGACTGATCTGGAGCACCAGAAGAAGCAGGGCCCACACAATTTGCCGAGGCATCGTTCCTGTTTGAGCGTGGAGCAGGGGTTGCTCCCCAGGCAGGTCTCTCATCGATGGCTTCCTCTGTGCAGTGGGGTAGTCTGGCAGGGCCATCATGGCAAGGCCCAACCGCATGGAGATAACCGCAGATTCAGTCCAGTTGTGCTGGATACAGCTTCCAGCAAACAGAACACAGGTCACACAGTGGGGAACCAAATCACAACCCACTTTCAATGCACAGCACATTTATATGTAATAAATTCTACAGTACCAGGCAATCCTTCTCCAATCACAATTGCACAGCTCTCTGCACAAATCAGAAGTTCAGATGCGACTGGAATTCCTGGCAGGCTGATCGCATTCAGCAAAATCTTTGGTCTTCCTCAGGTGCTCAGCCAGGTCATAAGTCAGTGGCTCACCAATCGGATTTAGTCCAAATATAATTCTTGTTTCCCTCTCAGGGCAGCAGGCAGACATGCAGGCCGAAGCTCCAGCCTCTCCACAGTTCTCCAGCATGAACTACGTAAAAAATGGCTGCCCAACTGTCTCGAGCTGTTGCTTCTTCAGTTAGATCTGACTAGACAGCAGACAGCTCGGGGGGTTTCCCAAGATTCAAAAGGTTCGGTTGGTCATTTCAGCTGTCAGTCACAACAAAGTTCCCCCTGTAGGTGTAAAAAGGTGCCAACAGTCCAAAACTACAATTCCCACAGTTTTACTCCACACAGCCCCTGATAGCAGGCTCCATTTTAGAGTCCCAAAGTACTGATTAGTCCAGTTTGGCAGTTCAGGACCTAGATGGTGGAGACAGGCAGAATACCCCTCGCTGCAAAGAAGGCAGGTTAGAACAAACTACAATATTATTATTATCCCTCTAATAAATCTTCAGCAAGCAATTACATCTTCTAACAGAGCTCTCTCCGGGCAATTAGCGATGGCAGAAATGCAGCGATTATCAGGCAGCCCAGGTGGGACTCGAGCATGGAAACACTCAGCCCCCCTCCCAGAGCAATTATAACTGTAAACCAGGCAGCCCTTAAAGGGACAGTACACAGAGGCTTCACAGACAGTCTCTCACATAAAACATTTAAATTGTTAGGACACCGAACACCAGCCTGGAAGCAAGCATTTAGGCAAGCTCACAGAAGACTTTTCGGGAACCCCCATTTGTAGGGGGGTTACATTAGATTGCAGTATTTATTTCAAATGTTGTCCATGAGGATGGTGTGTACAGTGTGTGTGTGTGTGTGTGTATGTGTGTTTGCTACATATAATAAACTATGTCTGAGACAGTGCTTATCAGATAGTGTCTTAAGAGGTTAGAAAAAAGTGTAAATCTTTTTGGGAGATTCCTTGCTAAAAAAGAGTGAAATTTATAAGGTATGAATCTTTCTTGAAAGAGAATACCTGCCCAACTGAAGCTAGTAGCAAGAAAATGTTTAAATGCTAAGTATTTAAATGTGCAAGTTGTTGCATTTCGAAGGGGGTAAACAAATGTCCAGTTTAACAGGTAACTAATATTTAACAAGCTGTTTCAGTTTCCTAATGGCCATCTGATAAGCAGCTTGGGGTTCTGTCTACAACATTCTAAACAGAAAGAAGGGAGTATTTAACTGTCATAGTGATTTACTGTTATGGAATGATACACTGAAAAGTACTAAAAAATGTGTTCCACAATATGGCAGTTTTTTCCAGCTAAAGCAAGATGACCGTAGGCTCCGCCCACAGCCATAATAAAAACAAACCTCCACCCATGCTGCATCATACCATTGGGTCGAGTTGGTGAGAGGTGAGCTGACAGTGTAATGTGGTTCTGCGGTGGAACAGCTTGTGCCTCATCTTTGGTCCAGGTAGGTGAATAAATGATAGAATCCTTCTATAGTAACACCGATTTGGCCCAATCAGGTATAACTATAGGAGGATATGATCATTCATTCACTTACCTGGACCAAATATGAGCGCAAGCTGCTCCACAATGGGACCACATTTGACTGTTAGCTTGCCTCTCACTGACCCGACCTGATGGTGTTTGTTCATATTTTATGAGTACAATTGGGGTGGAGAGAAGCGGGGGCTAGTGATTTTGTTGGGTGGAAGTTGTTGAACTGAACTGGGAGTGTGAGACAGTTGCTTGTGCAAGAGTAGGGGGGGCTCCCGATTTACTGTGGGTGAGGGGTAAGTTTTTATTATAAGGAGCTGCCTGTGCCCACTGTTAATCACCAACTTATTGACTTTTTATGGCCCAAACGACCTAAATTGACCAATAAAAATCATGAACACTACTTCAAAGTTTCTGAGTTTGAAATAATATATTTCTGAAATCTTTTAGAATTTTTTAGAGAATACTGGAAATATAATCAGTATTAAGAGAATATGTTCATTGCAACCATGCTTCTGGTGGCTCTCAGACATTTGGACATTTGCTCCATCAGGCAGAATTCTCCAAATTCACTTCTCTTATGCTCACCACCACCATGGCCCTACATCAGCTATGGCAATAAGCTGGAGATTTCTGTGGTAAGGCAGGAGCTCATAAATATTTTTTGCCCAGGAGTGAAAAGGACTAGGTCCTGTTTTAGTCTCTGCACTTGGTGAGCTTGTTTGGTGGTGGGCAGTGCCTAACAATTTGAGATGCAAAATGGCTGATATATTTTAGATATACCAAACTATTATGAGGTGATTAATCCACTATATATACATTACAGGGATCTTTCTGAATAATTTGTGGCTTGAAAGCTGTATATGGAACTTATAGCAAAGTGCAAACTGTAAGTAGTAGACAGACTGCATTTCCCAGAATCAGTCTTCTCCATTGACTCCTACTAATGTGTTGAAAGGCCTAGAAATCCAGGTCAGCAAATCTTTGGCCAGCGGGCAGATGAAAGTTACTGGCTACAGCAGCCTGCTTGCCCCCACATGGTGCCATGCACCTGCAAATAACTGTCGCCAGCTCCCTTATCTACCTCGGTTCTGTTCTTCCCACCATCAAGTGCGCACTGTAGGAGTAGTCAGCTCATTTTTTTCTGCTGCATAACAAATGTTTTCTCTAATGAAACCATTTTGCTTCTTTTTTTTCTCATTTTTCCATGATGTTGAAGTTCAAATCTAAGGGTGCCATGGGTAAGAAGCCACCTATTATGCACTGGTGCCCCTGTAGAAACAAAATGGCTTTGGTGGACCAGCATCAGTTGTGTGTGGCTTGCCTTGGATGACAGCATGATATGGCTCCTGTGATGCCTGCTTCTCAATGGACCACCACATGTTAGAAAAGAATGTATTACGATGGGGTTAACTGATCCCTACCTTCAGAGGCAGGCAGCACACAAGTGGTACAAGGTAAGGTCTTTGAGCCCTTCCCCTGGGCCTCTTCCAGAATCCTCTGGTTCCATGGAAATACAGGGTCCTCCTTGACCTCACTGTGCTGAGGGATTGGAGGCTTTGGTGGCTGGGTCTGGTTGGCAGTCGACTCCCTTTGGGCAGCTGACCAAGCACCCTCCACAATCTCTTCCACCTGAGCAACAGATGTCCCAGGTGGCAGCACTGAGGTTATGTGCCTGGTCTACACTGGCAGACACCTCAATGATGTCTTCTGGTGTCACATGTGCTGTTGTTACCATTAGCATTCACGACACTGTGGGTTTTGCCAGTGATGGTGCCGAGCTTCCCCTGATACTGTCTGCAGTGTTAGGGGAGGGCCTAGCATAGAGGCCTCTGTTAGTACTGGAGCTATTTATTAGCCTGTTCAGGACCATGCTGTCACTGGCAGTGCCAAGGAAGGGATGACTTGGAGTCTGCCAACAGCACCAACAATGGTCACGGCCAGCACCAAGCATAGTGATGACAGACATGTTAGCCTAGTTCATGTCCCTGACTCTGGTGTCATCCACAACACTGAGGAGAGAGAGACAGATGGTACCAGGCCAAGCATCAATGTTAATGGCAAGCACAATGTCGAGTATGACACAGAGGATAGTGATAGAGGGATTTCTGTCCCCATGGTCATCATTAGTCCTGAGCCAGATGCCACAGGCAGGCTCTAATTCATGGACAGATAATGACCTGGTGCAGGGTTTCACACAGTGCCATGTCTCAGCATAATGCCCGGTGAGGATAGGGTCTCCCTGTGGGACCTATATGGCTTAAGATCTCCTTATGTGGGTGTTTCTCCCATGAACACCGATCTGGTCACTCCTCGGACACATGTGGACCATGACTGGGTGACTAGTTGACATCCCACTAGAGCAAGGCTCCTGCCAGAGTTTCACAGCTCAGGCTGAGACCCTCAAGGCCATGAGTCTTAGTTCTGTTCAAAAACGCCTCAGCAAATAATTGAGAGGCTGCCCTCCTACTATGGCCTTTTGGGGGCATTAACATGGGATAAACACCAGGCATGGGTTGGTGCCATAGACCAGTGGTGAAGGGAATCAGACAGAGCCCAATACAGGGCCCCATCCCCAGTACTGACCATTCCTAGAACCAGCGCCTACTTTCCATCTATATGCTCCTCAGAGGATACTCAATCTTCTGTCCATCTGGCTTCTTCTGCTGAGTTCTCTCTCTCTACAAGTGATTCATGGTGGAGATGCTCCAGATGCTGAAGCTCCAAGCCTACACAAGCTGCACTCCAGTAGCCCTGCCATTGGGACTCCTAGACACTACTGTCATTCCTCCATGGCCTAGAACCAGACTACTAAAAGCCCCTTTCTTCAGGAGTTCTCTCCCACTCAGTGGGCTGAGGGTATTTTTCTGTACCATCAGGGTGAACCAGCTCCTCCCTCATTTAATAGGGAAGCCTGGTACTCTAACCTGTTAGTGGGACTCGGTGGACAAGACTGATTCTGCAAAGATACAAAAGTTATATACTTGCCGTAATTTATGGTTTTCCAGAATATTTTCTCCATTGAGCACCACACCTACCCACATATCCCTCTTTCTCCAAGGAGCCAAGGCCTCTGGGCAGCTCACCAAGTGTCATGCACGAATTAGTGCTCTGCTTGTGCAGCTCTATGTGTTGCCTTCCCTGTTGGGATCAGGGCATAACAAATATTTTAGAAACTACAAAAGCCAAAAAAACTAAACAAAATTATACAATGAGGGTATAAAAAGTCACTTTCCTGATTGATCGACTGCTACTTTATGCCATGACTGATTTCTGCATAACCACTGCATAAGCACCAGCTGACAGCACATTTGAAAAAAAAAAAAAAAGTAAAATCACTCTACTCAGAACCCTTAGCATTTCAATACACTCTCACAAACCACCATTTTTTTCACTCACTAACTATCATGAAAAGCTGTTGAAGAAAAGTGAAAGCTATAAAAAAAAGATGTAAGCTGCAGTGTTACGTGTTGAGTGTTTTACACGGGGCATGATGACTGATTTATCTAGCTGCGCAGTTACTTACACCTTGTTTGGTCTGGCACATTTCTGTGCCATATTGTTTGTAAAGGGAGCTCACCCCAAGCTTCCCCTTTATCTACTAACCACAGCCAACATGCATACAGGGCTGCAGGCTTATACCCACTGCTCTCTTCAGCCCGGTCTTGCTTTCTGGCTAGTGGGTGACCTCTTTGCGGGTCTGGTTTAGTATCTCAAATTACCTTTTATCAGTGTCACTTTAGGTGTGTTTCTGTCTCTGTCTCTCTAGGCGTTATTACACACAGGTTTATGTAACGGAATAACTGTTACGGAAACAGTATTCCGTTACATCCCTTGTGTGTAAATTGCATCTGTTTCGGTCCCTAGGCGAACGTTCATCCAAACCGCAATCTCTGCTTTTTGCGGTTTGCACCATTGTGTTCCATTTTGTCGTACTGTGTAAAATAGCCATTCCAGTACAAAGGCAGAAAACAACATTTGTAAAACAGCAAACTCTGGGGGAGCCGAAACAAATGGAGACAGGGTTGCCAGAATACTCGCAGTGTGTAGAAAGGAACCTGAATGCAACAGAGTACAACGGCACCACACAGGTAACGCTGATTCCGTTTTAAAAACCTGTGTGTAAAAGCGCCTTCTGTCTCTCTCTCTCTCTCTCTCTCTCTCTCTCTCTTTCTTTCTCTCGTTCTCTCTCAGAATTGGTACTTGGGTTTTATTTGATTGTTTGTTTATTCTTCCTGTTTTCTTTTTCTGTCCCTTTGGGTTAGTTGTTCAGAAGCCCCAGATTATGTTTTTCCCACTTTTTGCTGTCTCCTGGAGAACAGAACTGAGTTAGGTGAGGCAGCAGCAATGACTTTTGGCAGGCACACAGCACCACCACAGCTGCCATAGCTAGTAGTACCGTCATCAGTCACAGGCCAAATGTTTGCTCCCACAGGGTCCTAGTGCCTCCAGCTCAGACCTATTTGTGATGCTTAATGGAGAAGATATGATGGAAGATCACCAGTTATGAAAAGTACGAATCTTTTCTTTTTCAGAGCTAAGGGACATAGCAAGTGGAGTACCTCAGGTTTCTGGGTCTATCCTTTTCAACGTGTTTATTTGTGATAAAGGGGAAAGCAGTAAGTGCAAGATCTGCCTCTTCACAAACAACATGAAGATTTGAGTAAGGGTGACCCCAAAGGAAGGGATAAAGGAACTCGGGGAGAAGCAGGATAGGTTAGGGAACTTGTCAAAGATATGACAACTGGGCTTCAATGCTAAAAACTGCAAGGTGATGCACATTGGAAAAAGGAACTGAAGAGTGCATGATATCAGAGAGCCTCAAAACAATAGCACATTGTATTAGAGCTGTAGGTAAGGCAAATAGGATGCTGGGATGCATGGGGAGGGGGGATAAAACAGCAGAGACTTGGAAATGATCCTTCCATTGTACAGATCACTGGTGCAGCAGCACCTGAAATACTGGGCAAGATACTGGAGTCCACACCTGAGGAAAGACTGCTACAAGGTTGAAGCAGTACAGTGCAAGGCAACCAAGATGTTCCATGAACTGGGAGGAAAGACGTATGAGGAGAGGCTGCAGGACTTAAACATGAATACCCTTGAAGAAAGGAGAGAAAGGGATGACATGATCCCATCATACATGTACCTGCATGAGATAAATAGGGTGGATGCAGAGATGTTTTTCTCCTTGAGCTCAAATACGGGAACAAGGGGGAACTCATTGAAACATGCAGGGTGGAGATTTAAAAGTAACATCTGCAAGCACCTTTTCACTGAAAGAAATGGAAAAGTGGAATAAGCTGCCAGGAAGTGGTACAGATCAATTCAGTGAGCAGCTTTAAACAGGCATGGCATGCTGAGTTAGTTAAAAAAGGGTGCAGGGGCAGAATCAAAATGGGGGTGGCCATTAATACTAGTGAAGATTAGTTAGATAGGGGAGCAGACTGGATGGGCTTATGGACCTTTTTCTACCATCATATCTATGTGCCTATATATTTTTGATTATGTTCAATGACCATAATTTCAGGTAGCGAACCTGAAAAGCTAAGCTACTCCAGCAAGAAGTCTGTCTTAGACTGATACTCCTCTCTGAATAAGTGCTTCAGTACCACGCAGTCTCACAGCTGGGAGGGTGGGCAGTTATCCTGGAATCATAAGAAGAAATTGTCCTGGTCCTGGTCCTGCTCCCACTTGGCATCAGGTTTTAGGAACTATTTAACCTTGACTTCATCTACATATAAAACAAAAGTAAAGAAATTGGTCCTGGTGTAGTTTTTCATCACTTTGCCTGACGCCATTGACTCCATTAGGTATGAGAAATGTTATTGTGTCCCTGCTTCATCTTCCTCAACATTGGATTTATTCAGAGTAGTGGTACTGACATGCACATGACAGTCTCACAGCTGGGAAAGTGGGCAGTTCTCCAGGAATCATAAAAAGAAAATTGCCCTGGTCCTGCTCACACTTAGCATCAGGTTCTATGAACTATTCAACCTTGACCTCATTCATGTATCAGAAAAAGAAGAAACTGATCCTGATCTAGTTTTTGCCACTTTGCCCTGAAGCCGTTGACTCCACTAGGTATGGAGAGGTTCTGGTGTCCCTCCTTCATCTTCCTCAACATTGGATTTCTTCATGGAAGTGGTACTGGCACCTCCATCTCCATCACCCCCCCTACCTTTAGAAGATACCTCAAATGAGTCTTTTCGTCTATGGACAGCTCTTATGGGGCAATAGCTCCTCTGCATTCTGTCAGTGCCCTCCATGATTCTAATAGGGTTGGTGGAGGAGAGTTTGGGTTCACCCCATTAGTGCTGGTGCTGTCCTCTGTGTCTGCACCATCCTCCATGCTGTCTCCATCCATGGTGCTGAAGCAAATGCCTTCCCAGTTGTTGGTGTTTGTGCCAGGACTTGTGGCAGTGCTAAGTGGTTTTCTTTCTCTGAGTCAGCCTCAGCACTAGTGCCGGAGCCTTTGGTGTCTTCCTCTTTATTGGAAGATGAACAAGAGTATAATCCAAATTTTGTAAATAGTGAGACAGAGGAGTATGATGAGTTTCCTTCTGTTGAGGACACCACACGACCTGCCCAGTCAGTGAGGGTTCTTCAGAAGGATTACTCTTTTCAGTTACTATTAAAGAATATGCACAGAATTCTGAAGTTTGAAACAGTGGCTGTAGAAGAGACCAGGAAGCTACACCTAGAGAACTTAATATGTCCATGTTCCTTGAATTTCTGATGCCTCCTATCCATCCTGTTCTGGAACCCATACAGAAGCTTGGCAGAAGACACCAGGAGAAAGGACTGCTGTGTGACTGGACTTCTCTACTGGGACTAAAGAAGTAGAACTCTTGTACTTGTACCTTTAATTTAGGGTAAACAAAAAAACTAACAAACAAAACAAAAAAAAGTGTGTGTTAGTCTGAGTTAACTGAACTGAGTGATTATCTGAACAGTCATCTAGGTGTAAATCTCAGGCGATTGAAAGGACTTGATAGCTGTGAGGTTTAAATTACTTGTAGAAAGATCTAGTAAGTAGGGGGAGTGGCTTAGCTAGAAGGAAGCTACATTTAAAGACTGCCTTAGAAAGATCCTGCTAGTAGCTTAGCAGAAGACACCAGGAGAAAGGACTGCTGTGTGACTGGACTGCTCTACTGGGACTATATTGCCCTCCTTCCCTCCCCTCCACCCAAAGCTAGTTCTACTTTTATAGGCACAGGATTTGACTGACAACAGGAACTTCCTGTTTGGGAGCAGGAAGTGAGTGATCACAGAGCCACCAAAGACCCACCATCCTAGAAGGGCAAGATTAGCTCTCTGGCCCCCTCTAGCTGCTGGAGGTCTGCCTCTGAGCAAGTAAGGGGTCTACTGAGAAATACAGGATATTCTGTCTCAGAACAGGACAATCAGGAGCTTAAAGGGCACACAGGCAGAAAGTAAGGAGAGAGAGAAGAGAAAAAAACACACAAAGGAAAGAGTAAGGATTGCAAACAGTTAAGGGGCCAGAAAGAAGACATGATGGGAGTGGTGCAGTGCAGTGGCTGTGGAGCAGCAGTCTTCCGGGAGACGTTCTGGATGATGCAGTGTTGTCCCATCTGCAGGCACCTCTCTGGGCTGAGGGAAGAGGTTGCTCATCTCAAGGCTGAGTTGGCCAGGATTTGTGGGACCTCCTCTTCCATCCAGGGACCACCAGTGCCACTGCCGTTGCCTCAGAGGTTGCCAAGAAGAGGAGCGGTTGGACCACAGTGGGCTCAGGGAGGGTGAGGGTGGTGGAACAGAGGCGCATCCCTCCAGTTGTACCTCTCCACAATTCCTATGCCATTCTGCAAAAAGTGTGGTTCTTCTATGGAGGCACCCACAGTGGAGACCAAGGAGGATGCTGGGAACCTCCACAAAGGAGACCCACAGGAGGGTGGCAGGGGACCCCACAGGAGAAGGAAGAAAACAACTCCTGGTGGGGGACTCCATTGTTAGAAAGGTAGAACTGGGGGAGGAAGAGGAGAAGGAGGTAAGGTGCCTGCCTGGCGCCATGGCTTGGAGGGACAAGGAGCGAATCCTCAGGATTGCCAGAGCAGCTGCACAGGGGAGGGAGCTGGATGTCATTGTCCACCTAGGAACAAATGTCTTGGCTAAGAAAGGGATTAGAGAAGTGCAGGAAGAGTTTATGGAATTGGGGAGGGGCCTTAGACAAGTAGCACACACGGTAACCTTCTCAGAGGTGCTGCCCATCTATGGTGTAGGAGAGGCTAGGATGTTCAGCACCATGGGATTCAATCCATGGTTGAAAAACTGGTGTGGAGCTCAGGGATTTGGCTTCATTAGGGACTGGGGGTCCAGCTGGAGTGATGCAAGCCTATACTGGCATGATGGGCTGCATCTGTCCAGGAGGGGAACCAGGATCCTAGGTGATAGGTTTAAATGCTTCATTGGCAAGCATTTAAACTAGCCAAGGGGGGAGGCACTGGAAAGGAGCAGGAAAATCCTAGCCCCCCCAAAAAATCACGGTAGTAAGTGCAGTAAACACCAACATAGAGGTGTCGATAGGGAGAAGGGCAGGGGTAAATGGAGAAAGTGATAAAGGCAAGAAGGACAGGGATGGGGCAAAAAGGAGTAAGGCCATCAAGAAATGGAGGGTAATGGGTACCAATGCCTGTAGTCTGAGCAATAAGCTCCCTGAGCTGGTGGCCTTGATGGAAGAGGGATGCCTGGATATCGTAGCAGTCACAGAAACATGGTACACAGAGAACCATGAGTGGAATGTTAACATACCAGTGTACATTACCTACAGGAGAGACAGGCAGGGGAGAAGAGGGGGAGGAGCAGCTCTCTATGTAAAGGAAGGGATAAAAGCAACTGAACAAAAGAGTAAACAGGGAGGAGAGGAGGTACTGTGGGTCACCTTGGAGACTGGAAAGGGCACCACAATCCAGACAGGGTTGTGTGCTACAGACCCCATGTCAGGGGAGGAATGGACAAGGATATGATAGAAGACATTTTAGGATGGCAGAAAGGAGATACTGTTGATGGGAGACCTGAATATGCCAAATGTTAACTGAGCACATTGCTGCAGCCGCATCAGGAGCAGGGCCATTCTTGATGCCCTACAGGTGGCAGGCCTCAGACAGCAGTTTCGAACCCACTCATGAGGGAGCAATCTTAGACCTCATCCTCTCAAATGGGGGCAGTGAGAGGATCTCAGATCTAGAAGTTGGTTGCCATCTGGGAACAAGTGACCATCAAACAGTGTGGTTCACGTTAAACTCAGCTACAGTCAAGCCATACAAAGTGAGGGTACTGGACTTCAGGAGGCTGACTTTGGCAAGATGGGAGAGTGCCTCAGAAAAGCACTAGCAAACAGGCTAGAAGGAGGTGTGGAGCAACAATGGGGAATCATCAAACTGCCATCACAGAGGCAACAAGGCTTTGTGTGAAGCAATAAACAAATCAAAATGAAAGAAAAAAGCCACTATGGTTCTCAAAAGAGGTGGCTGTGAAAGTCAGGAAGAAAAAGATAGCATTCCGGAGTATAAGGAAACACAGAAGGAGCAGGACAGAGAGCTGTACCAGTTAAGGCAGAAGGAGGCAGGAGGGAGTCAGAATAGCAAAGGGCCCAAACTGAGGAAAAGATAGCCAACTTTCGGTTAGAAGGATAAAACCTTTTATAGGTACATCAGCGAGCTGAAAGACAAAGGGAGGGATAGTGAGGCTGAATAGAATGAACGGTGGGTGGGCAGAGGGGGACAGTGAAAAAGCAGGGATACTGAACGAATATTTCTGCTCAGTATTCACAAAAGAGGAGGGGAAGTGCCTAATCCAATTAACAGAAGCACTCTTGATAGGGAGGTCGATCCCAGTCCTTTCACAGAAGAAAGGGTTCTGCAAGAACTCCTAAAACTGAAGGTGGACAAAGCAATGGGGCCTGATGGAATTCACCCCCAGAATTCTAAAAGAATTAAGGGGGGAACTAGTGAAACCACTGGCTACTCTTTTTAACAAATCATGGGAGGATGGTGTGGTACCCGAGGACTGGAGGAAGGCGGATGTGATTCCCCTTCACAAAAGTGGGACCAAGACAGAGGCAGGAAACTACAGACCTGTCAGTTTGACCTGATATACAAGGAGGCGTGGAAAGGATGAGAAGGCACTTGGCAAGGTTGGAGGAATGGTCAGAAGTATGGCAGCTAGGATTCAATGCAAAGAAGTGCAAAATAATGCACCTGGGAAACAAGAACCCAGGGGGAGAATACACAATGGCGGGGAGGTAGTAACAACAACAAAAGGAAAGGGACCTGGGGGTAATCATATCAGATGACCTTAAGGTTAGCAGCAATGTGAGAAGGCAGTAGGGAGAGCTGGGGGTATACTGGGATGCATAGGGAGAGGCATCACCAGCAGAAAACAGGAAGTTGTTATCCCTCTGTACAGACAGTTGGTGAGACCCCATCTGGAGTACTGCATCCAGTTCTTGAGACCCCATCTCTGCAAGGACATAGACAGGATAGAGGCAGTCCAGAGGAGGGCAACTAAAATGGTGCAGGGTCTGCAAGAGAAGCCGTATGAGGAGAGACTAAAGGAGCTTAATATGTAGACCCTTGAGGAAAGAAGGGAGAGGGGGGACATGATAGAAACTTTTAAGTACCTCAGTGGAATCAACAAAGTCCAAGAGGGTAGCATCTTTCAGAAAAGAGATGTGCAAGAACAAGGGGACACAATTTAAAGATAGAGGGGGCGTTTCAGGGGCAATGTGAGGAAGTATTATTTCACAGAGAGGGTAGTGGATGCATGGAACAGCCTTCCTGAGGAGGTTGTGGGGTCTAAAACTGTGGGAGAATTCAAGAATGCATGGGACAGACATAAGGCAATTCTTGTGGGGGGTAGGAAGAAATAGGCTGTTGGTTAACTAGGATCTTAGGCCTATCCTGTAGGTAGGGAAATGGGCAGACTAGATGGGCCAAGTGGTCCTTATCTGCCGTCAAAGTCTATGTTTCTATGTTTCTATGGAGTAAGCCTGCTTCCATACTGGCAGTTCCTTGGCTCCTGGATAAGAAGCACTTAGCACCTCAGATCAAATGGTGTATTATACTCAGCATATAGTGAATAGTATTGTGATTATGGGCACACACTGAGTCTCTTAAGGAGGCCTGACTCTGCCTCTTACGAAACATAGAGCATAGTGACAGCCAAAAAAGACCATTGACCCATCCACTCTGTTCAATAAAACCTTAAGGAATCTGGGACCAATTGTTCATACAGGGTTCTAACTTACACCATCCACCTATGCTCCTTGCCCTACTGCTACCACCCTGAGCCTAAGCCCTTCACGCTGTCCCAGCTGTGTTTGAAACCATTTATAGTTTTGGCACCCAACACATTAGCTGACAGATTGTTTCATGGCTCCACCACCCAGTTGGTAAAATAAAATATTCTCAGTTCCCTCTTGAACCTCCTCCCCCATCAGTTTCCACTCATGGCCCCATGTTCTTGATCTGCTCCTTATGCCAAATAGTTCCTCTCAGTTTACCTTGTTCATTCCTTTCAAGAACTTGAAGGTTTCTATCATAGCTCCCATCTCTCGTCTGGCATCCAGCGAGTAAATGTTCAGTGCCTTGAATTGATCCTCATAAGATCTGCCCTACTGGCCCTGAATCAGTTTGGTCACCCTACATTGCACTGTCACTAACCTGTGCTTATCTTTCTATAGGTGAGGACTCCTGAACTGGGCACAATACTCCAGGTGGGGCCTCACCAGTGATCTATAGAGAGAGAATCATGTATCATTCCTTCTGCTGTCAAGACATCTTCCTATACAGCCCAACATCCTGTTTGCCTTGCTGTAGGCCTTGTTACACTGCTTTGATTGTTTTAAGGAGGCATTAATGATGATTTCTATTCCTCTTTCCTCTGAGGTCATGCCCAGCTTTAGGCTTCCCCCATCCAATACTCTGTACTTGGGTTGTTGTTCTCTATATGCATCACCTTGCACTTTTTGGCATTGAATTTCAACTGCAAAGCTTTTGACTGCCTTTCTAGCCTTTGCAAGTATATGCATTTTCCTAACCCCCTCCTCGCTGTCTACTCCCCTCCCTCTGTGTCGCACCTGGAAATGAGCTTTAGCTCAGTGTGCCTTTCTGAGTTGCCACAGAGCTTAGTGTCATCCGGGAAGAAACACAGCTTGCCCTGGATCCCTTCTCCCATGCCACTGATGAACATATTGAAAAGGACTGGACCCAGGACCGATCCTTGTGGCACCCCTCTGGTGATGTCCCTCTCTTCTGAGTTGACTCCATTAACCACAACACTCTGTTGTCTCCATCCAACCCGTGTATCATCCATCTAACTGAGTCCTTCACTGCACCCAAATCCTCTAGCTTCTTCATCAACCTTCTGTGAGGCACTGAACTGATAGCCTTGCTGAAATTGAAGTCATGTAAATCCATAGTGTGGCCCTTATCCACAATCCTTGTTACCCAGTCAAAGAATACTATTAGGTTGGTCTGACAAGACTTCCCTGCCACAAATCCATACTGTTTACTGTTATGGAGTATACTGCTCTCCAGGAAGCCCATGAGGTCCTCTTTTACTAATGACGCCATCAGATTACCTACAATACAATAGAGAGAAGGCGGACAGGTTTGTAGTTGCAGTTTGTCCCCCCTCCCACTTATGCAGTGGGACTGCATCCACTACCTTCCAGTCTTTTGGAACTCCCCCTGTCTGAATTGAGCTATTGAATAGCCCTACCATGGATTTACTTAGTTCTGTTGCCAGTTCCTTGAGCATTCTCAGATACATCCCATCTGGCTCCAACCCCTTTCACTGGTAAATACTCACTGCCTCATCTCAGGGATCTTCCTTACTGCTGCCTTAGTGCCACTATCTGACAGAGGCCTTCTGTCTTCCGTTTGTGAATACAGAGCAGAAGTAGTCAATAAGAATGGTTGTTTTCTGCCCGTCCTCCTCAATTAACCTACCTCCCTCCTCTGTTAACCTAATACTTCCTCCTACCTTCTTTCTTTCTTTCTTCACTAAAACTGTATATGTAAAGAACTGTTCTTCCACTCCCTTGACCCCCCCCCCCGCAATATGCAGCTTACTGTGCCTTTGCTTCTCTGACTGCCCTCATTTTTCCCTTGTTCTCATCTGGTACTCTCCTCATTCTTCCTTCCTTTGCTTTTCCTTGTACCTTGTGAAGGCTGTCTTTTCTGCTGTCCCTGCTTCCCTGACCTTTCCATAGAATCATATTGGTCCCTTGTACCTGTTTCTTTTGATTACTGTTCTCATGCAAGATTTTCATACCTCGAGAATGGTCCCCTTGATTGCACCCCATCTTTCCTCCATATCCCTGATGCCACCCACTCCAACTAACTTGTCCTGGACCAGCTCCCCTCATCCAACTGGTCTGCCCTTCTAAAATTAAGGACTTTAGCCTTTGATGAGGGCTTACTTATTCCAAAGGACTAGCTTGAACCATATAGCGTTATGGTTGCTGGACCCTAGTGGCTCCTCTACCCTCACTCCTCCTACCACATTCAAGTTGGTCCTCACAAGGGTAGTGCTCATTCGCAACCAGAGCCCCAAAACTGTTTAACGCTCTGCACACTGAAATTGTAAATGCGACCCACTGGGATCCTTTAAACCAGAAGCTTTGTGAGTTCTTAGTGACTTGTGCCTCCTGTGATTGCTTCAGCTAGCACTTGTGGCCATCTGAACCAATTCAATTTCCTCTTTTGCTACCCCACCACCCCACCTTCCCTCCTCCCTCCCTCACTTCCCTCCCAGTTCCACTCCTGCTACCCCCCTCTCCAGCTCATTATCCAGCTCAAATACCTACCTTTTTTCACTATCAGCATTGCTCCTTTTCCTGAATTTTGGACCCTCTGCGTACCAGCTCCCATGACACTTGTTCTTCTGCACTTAACCTCTCACATTCTGTTGACAATGCCACTTGGCGGCTCCCATCCCTGCACTGTTGTTTGCCTAACCATGTCTTCGTAACTCTTACCCTCTTACTACCTGTCCCCTCACTCTAGGACTCTTAAGAACAGTTTAATTTCTAATGTACATAACCAAACTGCCTGTTCAATGCGTGCCTGCATGTACCCTAATGCCTTTCTGTCTCATCACTGTTTGTACCATTTGTTTGTTAATTGTACCTTGACATGGAACCTATGTAAAAGAGCCTCTGGCTCAAAGGTGTTAATCCGAGAACTTGAATAAACTTGAAACTTGAAAGGTCAAGAATGCCAGACTGCCTAGTGGGTTTCTTAACTAGCTGCACCATCAGGTAGTCCTGCAATGTATCCAGCAGGGCTTGACTTCTGGAGCTCCTGGCCGCTGGGAATGACCCAATCAATATCTGGCAGGTTTAGATCTCCCAACACTAGTACCTCCCTCTTTGCCACCCCCTTTCTAATTCTGCCCCTAGCTCCTTATCTCTCTCTTCCTGCTGTCCTGGCAATCTATAGATCACCCCATCCATAGTTTCCTGCCTGAGGATGCTGTGAGCTGCATCCACAGTGATTCTGTTTGCCCTTTACCTCCCCTGTTTCCGTCCTCCACTGCCTCTGTGCCTTACCTGATCTATAGGGCTATGCCTTCTCTTTGTCTTTTCCTCTATCACCTCTAAAGATAATGTAACCTGGGGCTGTCAGGTCCCAATCATTGTTTTCTGGGCTCAAGTTTCTGTAATAGCTACTAGGTCCATCTCAGTGTCTGCCAACATTGCCTGGTGCTCACTAATTTTATTTTGCAGACTCCTGTTATTAAGGCAGTCCACTTTCCATCTTTCTCCTGATCCCCTCTTGCTTTTTCCTGTTCCTTCTCTCTCTCTTGTTCTTTCCTAGTCTCCTTAAGTTTTTATTTTTCACAATGAATGTAGGCTTAGTCAGCCCTCCCTCATTGCCTTTTTCCCCTAATCAGATCACTAAAGTTGGCTAGGTATTACGACATGGCAGTAGGAAGGGCTAGTGGAATGCTGGAGTGCATAGGGAGTGTAATAATCAGCAGACACCAACGTGGAGTGAGCTGGTAGGTCTACTGTACTGTATAACACTTAGAACAAACTGCAGAAAGCATGGGCTACTTCCTGCCAGATAAGGATTTATATAGATATATATAGGCAGCGCATGCGCATTAGTGAAGCATTTGCAAATCCCCAGACAGCAGGATTCCAGTCCAAGTGCTCCCTCCTGGAGTGAACAATCACGCAGGCGCTAGGAGGTAATAAACCACCTCCAACTGTTGCACCCTTGTGAGGGAGGATAGCCCATCAACGCGCTGTGCACGTCGACTGCCCCACCCACCTACCCTGGCTCAGCATTTCCTTTATAGGCAGTGTCTAGTGACATCACATCCTGTCGCTCATTTAACTAAGTCCCCACTTCTTCATTTGCAGGTTATACCTGCTAGCCACTAGAGGGACCCTCTGACCTTATCACCTCAGTCACCCCACCTGAATACCCCTCCCACTTCCTGTTACCTCTCTACCTGCTTAGGCTACTTCTCTCCCTACTCCCACCCCTGCCTCTGCCCACACCTCACCCTCACCCAGCCATCTGGCTAGCCCTACTCACTACCCCTGTCCTATTACCCGACCCACACCCAGCCTGCCACTAACCCTGTGACCACTAGGAGTCGCTATTTCAACCCTGTTTTCTGGCCCAAATCCAGCCCGCTGTAAGTCACCTAGAACCTAGATCCCTGCTCTCAGCCAGGTCATAACCCAACTGCCCTGACAGGGTCTTGAACCTTGTACCCTGCCCACCAGAGTCCGTGACAGTACCAAATCTCTTGGACCACATAGGAGCGTGGCTCTTCAGCATGGTGTTCCACAATTGCAAGGGTCCAGGTATTCTTAGTTGTTCCCAAGTAAACAGGCTGTCCTGGCTGTAAGGCTGGGTTTGGTCAGGCATGCAAATTGTAATAAGATTTTTGTTTTTCTTGAGTCCCTGGCAATGTAGCTCATACATCAACTTCTGGCACTTTTGGTTTAAGTTGCTCAGATCTGATAGGCATTAAAGTTCTGGATCTGCAGCCCATAAGCAGCTGTGCTGGTGATCCTAGCCCCTCCAGTGGGGTATTTCTCAATTCCAAGAGTGCTAAGTAATGGTCTTGATGGTCCACTTGTGCGTTCTTTAAGAGTCTCTTTATTGTTTGAATGGCTCATTCTATCATACCATTGCTCTGGGGTATCTTGGTGAAGAAGTTACATGTTTAAAGTCATACTTTTGTTGAAAGTCTCTGAATTCAATGCAGGCAAATTGCGGACCATTATCTGTTACAAGTATTTCTGGGATACCATGTCTTGCACATTGTGATTTAATATGGTCAATCATAGTTTTGCTTGCTGTATTTTGCAACTTGGATATCTCAATGTATTTGGAGTAGTAATCAACTATTGCCAGATAATTTTCCCTTTCAGATTCAAATAGGTTAGCCCCAACCTTTTGCCAAGGTCTCTCTGGTATCTCCTGTGGCTGCAGCAGCTCTCTATTTATTTAGTTTTTTGTTTACTGGGCAGGTGCACTAGACAGAGACTGCCTACTTTCAGGCATGACCTGGAAAGTTACAAAGCAAGAGAAGGCAGGTTACAAATGTTACAGATAGTACAACAAATGAAAAAAAATAATTGAAATTCCAGCATTAGCACACGTGACAAAGGATGCAAATATATAAGCAAAACAAGTGACAAGCAAAATATTTCAAGTACTAAGAGCCATAAGTGCAGGAATACTTGGGATAAAGGAGTAGACGGGAGAGTCAGGGTACAGCACAGGAGCATCTGTCATTGGCACGGAGAAAAGAGTGAAGATCCTTCTTAAAGGTCTGATGTGACTGGGAAAATCTGATGTGGGTGGGGAGGGAGTTCCAGAGATGTGGCACCACCGAGGCAAAATCTTGTTCCCCCATTTTAGTAGCACAACGAGGAGTGTGTAGAAGTGACCTCTCAGCAGATTTCAGCGGGTATGTCTGTGTGTTTAGGTAAAGCAAGTTAGCAAGGGACTCTGGTGCTCCAGAATGGATGTTATCAATAAGGCATCCAACTGTGTAAGTATGAGAGGAAGAGGGGGCAGCTATCCAAGGTTGGAGTAGAGTTCACAGAGATGGATGAGTTTAGGGACAGCCAGAGTGAAGCGGCGGATATTGTTGTAGCACGTGTCCCATTTCTGTAGAGCACTCTTGTTGGAGTCCATGAATGCTGCTAGACCATAGGTAAGATTAGGTCTAAGGATCCCCTGAGCAATAGCGAGCCTGGCAGCTGCCATTACTGAAGATCTAATTTTATACGCCATCCCCAGTTTAATGTTGACCGCTGTGTTGGAATTAGTTATGCGAAGGCTGAAGTCAAGCGAAAGGTCTAGGGTGACACTCAGTTATTTGAAGTGATCAACTATCTCCAGGATGGAGCCTTCGGGACCAGAAATGGCAAACGGTGAAGAACAGGACTTGAGCCTAGGGGCAGAGCCAAACAGCATGGCAACCATTTTCTTAGTGTTTACCAGGAGGAGGTTTTGCTTCGGCCATGTGTTCAGACAAAGTCAGTGTTTAGTGTGGCATTTATAGATGAAAGATCCTTGCTGCTGGTGTAGAGAACCAACCATATCATTTGCATAGAGGATAATCAAGTAGCGACCTAGGAGTGTAGGCAGGTTGTTGATAAAGCGTGAGAACAGAAGGGGTCCCAGAATAGATCCCTGGGGAACACCAAGGGAGGCAGACTGTGCTTTCCTGAATTGGTTGCAAATGCCACACTGGGCCATCATGTTACTAATCTGACTGCTCATCCCCGGCCAGAATAAAAGTTCTCTGGCCCTGCGCTTACATTTTTCAATGCCCAAGTGGCTGCTGTGTAATCTGATTAACATGTCTGGTCTCAGTGATGTGGGGGCTGTCAGTCTCTCCCCCTTCAGCAATAGTCAATTTTCTGTTAAGATTTCATCTCTGAACTGCCAGTACTGCCTTATCTCAAGGTGCACTGATGTTTTCTTCTGGGGCCACACATTCAAAACAGTGTCTCTCAACTTGCCCAGTGCTGAATCTTTGTCAGTCTCTTGCTGAAACAATTTCAGTTTTTCCTCACTGATAGGCATATGGTCCACCATATGAACTTCATGTTTGTCTAGTTCAGTTTCTGGCACAGAATTTCATCCCACAGCCCTACTCAGGGAATCTGCTATATGAAGTTCTTTACCCGCCTTGTACCGTACTCGTAAATCATACCTTTGCAGTTTTAGAATCATGCATTGAATTCTCGGTGGGGCTGTGGCCAGTGATTTTTTGAAAAGGCTTTCTAGGGGCTTGTGGGCTGATTCAACATGGACCCTTGGTCTGCCATAGATACATTGGTGGAATTATGAACAGCCAAACACAATAACTAGTGTTTCTTTTTCAATTTCTGCATAATTTATCTTAGTTTTTTTAACTCATTGTATCCTAGCTGTCACCTGGAGTCAGCAGATCAAGTGCTCCAGTGTGTCTGTGGATGAATACAGATGTCAGCTGTATAGTTCCTGTGTTGCCTTGCTATGTCTGGAGACGTCAGCAAAATATTTTACTATTACTTGCCAGCCAATCCTGATACTGTTTATTTACCGTCTCTGGGTGATGCCCCACATCTTACACCTCCCAGGATTGGCTGGCAAGTGTAGGCTTCCCATTTGAAAATTTGGAGAAAACCCCGTTTTTGTGTCGGCATCTTCACTTTGCTGCTGCATGCTGCTGTGTACAGGGAGAGCTGGATCGAGCTGCCTACAAGTGCGATTTTAGTGCTTCCTGTCCGCTTCATATTTTCTCCTAATTCATTATCGTTTTCACAGGTATTTGTGTTTCTATTTTTTATTAATCATTATTTTCTCTGTAGCTAGGTTGCAGTCCTGAGCTCTGTGATCTCTGTAATAGACTATGGTCTCATCATTTATGGCTCAGCCACAACCACAATCCTTAGACACCTCTCAACTGCCTTAAATAAGGCATGTCGGCTCATCACTGGTGCTCACCGTCTCACCCACACATGTGACCTGTACACTCAGACCGGCTGGCTCCAACTATCAAACCGCATAAAGTTTCTCACCTGCTCCATGGCGAAAAAAATCTACCTTGGCCTTGCGCCTTATGGGGTCTCAACTCTGTTACAACACCGAATTAACAAATGGTACCTTAGGAGATCCACGCTACAGCTACTGAAAGTCCCCCACTGTCACACTTCACAGAGACAACGCTCTTTTGCTTAACGAGCACCACTCTGGCTCAATGGCCTCAGCCCCACCATCTCCTCTGCCCCAACAATTGGTATGTTTAAAACTAGGCTCCGGGACTATCTCACTACCAACAGCTCCTGTGACTGCCCAACTTAACCTTGTTTCTCCACTTCCCTTCCTGCTCTAGTGGTCCCCCCCCCCACTGGATTCTACCCTCACATCTTGGTATACCCAATGCTGTACTTTTCACCCTCTCCCCACCCTTCCTACATTCCTTCTCCCCCCCTTCCCTCTCCCTATGACTCTGGCACTTCTTTTCTGTTGTCTATTTTCTCTGACAAATGCCGCTGCTGCCTTGTTACAATGCTACCCTTGAATTGTATTAATCTGTACTCTGTTTACAATGTCCACATTGTTGTAATGTCTGTCTTGATGTTCCCCATAATTTGTATTTCTCTGATATGGAACCTTTGTAAAAGAGCCAAGGCTCCAAGGTATTTGCAATCCTAGACTTGATAAATAAAATAAAAATAAAAAAGCTAGGGCTATTGTGTTTATGCATGTCACCAAGAACTCTGAAATACCGGAAGTACTGCTTCTTGGTGACCGCGACTCTCCAACTTATTTTTTCAATTGTTTTTGGTGGAAAAATTAAATATTTCTTGTTAGGAGAGTGGGCGACCGGCTATGGAACCATCCTTTTTTTTTCCAGCTACCCTGGTGGATCGTCAGCACCCCTCGCAAATGTGCAGCTTTTCAGTACAAGTATCGTTGTGCTTTGAAGCCAGAGGTTTGGAGTCTTTACGGGGTAATGGTTTTTGCTTTCAGTGATGGGGGAGGAAGTTTGTCAAAGTATCGACTGGGGTGCTCATTTTGGTTTGTACAATTTCAGACATGGGTAGAAGCTGTGTCGGCGGGGGGGTGTTTTGCAAAAAAGCAGATTGATGTAACGGTGGAGCGATCGACCATGGAGTCATCGTCTGTGTGGGACAACCTAGTCCAGGTAATGTTTGTGTGTGTGTGTGGGGAGGGGTCTCAACTAGGCTGTGACTGGGCTGCTCATTTTGGTTTTTACAATTTACCCACAAAAATAGCTGATTTCGGACAGAGTGTAACGCTATGCTGGCGAGGGGTGTTTATCAAACAATGCTGGGATGCTTGTTTTTTTTTTTTTATTTCTGGTTGGAGTCGCCATCTGTGTGGGCCATCTAGTCCAGTGGGGAAGGGTGTCTCAAACAATGCTGCTACTGGGCTGGGTTGCTACTGGGCTGCTTGTTTTCTCAAAAAAGCGGAGTGATGTCACGGTGGAGCGATCGACCATGGAGTCATCGTCTGTGTGGGCCAACCTAGTCCAGGTAATGTTTGTGTGTGTGTGTAGTGGGGGTCTCAAACTAGGCTGCTACTGGGCTGCTCATTTTTTCTAGCAGTTTTCCCATGGGCTGTGTAAATATTTTGTGGATCTGGGGAGGGGGGAGGAGATGGGTAGGGCATGCTGGACACTGCTGGACACCAGGGAATGCTTCTGTGAGATGGGATTGGGTCTTGCAGAGTGGCATCAGAGGATGCTTTTCCATGGCTTCAGTTGTTGTAGGATGGTTAGTACCATTTGTGAGTTGGTGCATCATCTCACAATCCCTGGTGTCCAGTGGATCTTCCCCCTACCCCCGAGTGTCTCGTGGTGGGTATTTGGGACTGGGTGACTGATATTTTGTTTGTGCTAGGTGTCGGAGGGTTGGAGCAAATGTTACCGAGTATGTAGCTTGCTGTTTTGATGTTGGGGTGGGGGAGTGGGACCACTGAACAGCACCGTGTGTTGGGGTGGGAGAACCTGGACACCTGGGCATCCATTTTGTGTGATGGCACCGTGTGTTTGCTGGTAGGAGGGAGGCCCATGACACCAGGTAATCCATTTTGTGTGATAGCAATGGGCATCAGAAGGTCGTGGGAGCCCCTGACACCAGATTACGCTGTTTGTGGAATGGTGCCGGGTGTTGAAACACCTGTTACCATCCCACAAACAGCGTACTCTGGTGTCTGTGGGCCGACATGCCCTCTGAGACCTGAAACCATCACACAAACTAATTTCCGTGGTGTCTGTGTCCTCAGCTCCACCATCAAACACCCAGCATCATCTCACAAAATGGGTTCCCTGGTGTCCAGTGCATCTTCCCCCCACACACACACTGAGTGATTCATGGTGGGTGTCTGCAATTGGGGGACAATGTACCAAAGACAATGCCGTTCTGTTCTGGTGCTGCTTTTTGTAGGCCGTGGGAGATGGAGTGTGCAAAAAGAATAAAACTGCCTTTTCTTGTGCTAGATGTCGGAGGGTTGGAGTTGGACCACTGAACAACAGCAAAGGGTTTTTTGTATGTTGCCATGTATGGAGAACTACAGGATCCCAGGAAATCCACTGTGTGTGGGATGGTGATTGGTGTTTTGAGGTCGGGGTGGTAGAACCCAGACACCTGGGCATCCATTTTGTGTGATGGCGCCGTGTGTTTGCAGGTAGGAGGGAGGCCCTTGACACCAGGTAATCCAGTTTGTGTGATGGCAGTGGGCATCAGAAGGTGGTGGGAGCCCCTGACACCAGATTACGCTGTCTGTGAGCAAGCCCGGTCTTCCAACACCCGGCACTATCCAACAGACAGTGATACCTGGTGTCTGTGTGGCCCCACACCCTATGAGGCCTGCCACCATCACACAAAATGGTTTCTGTGGTGTCAATGTCCTTGCCCCCATTGTCAAACACACAGCATCATTACACAAAATGGATTCCATGGTGTCCAGTGGCCCCGCCCCCCCAGCACAGAGTGTTTTATGGAGGATGTTTGACGGTGGGGGAGAATGTACCAAAGACAATGCCGTTTTGCTATGGTACTGCTTTTAGGGGGCTGGTGGATGGAGTGTGCAAAAAGAAAAAAACTGTTCCTTTCATTTATTGTGCTTGGTGTGGGAGGGTGGGAGTGGGAACACTGAACAGCAGCAAAGGTTTTTTTGTAAGCTGCCGGGTATTGTACAGTGTGGAGAACCACTGAATACCAGGAAAGCATTCTGTGGGATGGTGATGGGTGTTTCACATTGGGGTGGGAGAACCCAGACACCTGGGAATCCAGTTTGTGGGATGGCGCTGTGTGTTTGCTGGTTGGAAGGAGGCCCGTGACACCAGGAAATCTATTTTGTGTCATGTCAATGGGCATCAGAAGGTGGTGGGAGCCCCTGTTACCAGATTACACTGTTTGTGGGAAGGTGCCAGGTGTTGAAATACCAGGCACCATCCCACAAACAGTGTACTCTGGTGTCTGTGTGCCCACATGCCCTCTGAGGCCTGCCACCATCACACAAAATGATTTATGTGGTGTCTGTGTCCTCACCCCTACTGTCAAACACACAGCAACATTGCACAAAATGGATTCCCTGTGGTCGGGCCCCCCCCCCCGTCAAATACCTGGCATCATCTCACAAAATGCATCTGTTTGATGTGGGAGGACAATGTACCAAAGATGATGTCGTTCTGTTCTGGTGCTGCTTTCTGTGGGCCGTGGGAGATGGAGTGTGCAAAACCAAAAAACTGCCTTTTGTTTGTGCTGGGTGTCGGAGGGTTGGAGTGTGACCACTGAACAGCAGCAAAGGGTTTTTTGTATGTTGCCTGGTATGACGAACTACAGGATCCCAGAAAATCCATTGTGTGTGGGATGGTGATTGGTATTTTGAGGTTGGGGTGTGAGAACCTGGGCATCCATTTTGTGTGATGATGTTGTATGTTTGAAGGTTGGATTGAAGGCCCATGACAGCATGGCAACCATTTTGTGTGCTGGCGTCAGGTCTCGGAGGGAGGGGGGCACCCAGACAACAGGCATTGCTGTTTGTGGGGTGGTGGAGGGTGACACAAGGCCCAGCACCATCCAACAAAGAGCAGTACCTGTTGCCTGGGTGACCCTCCTCCCTCTGAGATCTGGCACCAGCAGGCACAATGGTTGCCATGCTGCCAGGGTCCTCCATCCCACCTTCAAACACCAGGCACCTTTACATAAAATGGATTCCCTGGAGTCTTGTGATTTCCAACCTGCGGCTAGCTGTTTACAATAGAGATGTGATATAAACTGAATGCCATTTTGTGTTGCTGCCGGACATTGGGGGGTGGGGGGAGGTACCACCAAACACCGTTGAGAATGCTGTCTGATTTGCTGCTGGATACCATAGGGTGTGGAGACCACAGGCCACCAGGGCATCCATTTTGTGTGATGGTGTCGTATGTTTGAAGGTTGTATTGAAGGCCCATGACAGCATGGCAACCATTTGTGTGCTGGCGTCAGGTCTCGGAGGGAGAGGGGGGCACCTAGACAACAGGCATTGCTGTTTGTAGGGTGGTGGCGGGTGATGCAAGGCCCAGCACCATCCAACAAAGAGCAGTACCTGTTGTCTGGGTGACACTCCTCCCTCCGAGATCTGGTTCCAGCATGCACAATGGTTGCCATGCTGTCAGGGTCCTCCATCCTACCTTCAAACACCAGGCACCTTTACACAAAATGGAGTCCCTGGAGTCTCGTGGTCTCTGACCTGCGGCTGGGTGTTTCTGAGAGGCATGCTATGAATATAATGCCATTTTGTGTTGCTGAAGGGCAAGGAAAATGTTGTTTTTGTTGATTTTGCTGGGTCTCTGATGGTGGCGTTGCTGTGACCACTGAACACCAGGGGAAGGTTTGTCTTTTATTGTGCCAGGTAACGGAGAGTGTGGAGAACTGCTGTATACCCAAAAACCATTTTGTGGGATGGTGACGGGGGTTTTACATTGGGGTGGGAGAACTCAGACATCTGGGAACCCTTTTCTTGTGATGGCGCTGTGTATTTGCCGGTTGGAGGGAGGTCCCTGACAGCAGGGAATCCATTTTGTGTGATGGTATTTGGTCTCGGACAGTGGTGGGAGCCTCCTGACAACTGGGACTGCTGTTGGTGGGA
This sequence comes from Neoceratodus forsteri, assembly GCA_016271365.2. Lineage (NCBI taxonomy): Eukaryota > Metazoa > Chordata > Ceratodontiformes > Ceratodontidae > Neoceratodus > Neoceratodus forsteri. The sequence continues at coordinate 97,988,316 of CM028132.1, read as the reverse complement.
TGGATCCTAGTGTTCCAACACACCGCACCATCCAGCAAACAGTATTATATGTTGTCTGTGTGCCCACTCACCCCAGGATGCATGGCACCATTGCACAGAATGGATTACATGGTGCGAGTGTCCTGACTTCCACCTTCAAACACACAGCAACATTACATAAAATGGATTCCATGGCTTGCGGGCCCCCCTAACTGTAAAACACCCTGCGGTTTGTCTTTTATTGTGCTGGGTAACGGAGCATTGTAGATGATTGTGATGTGGGATGCAGCAAGTTTGTGTGGCTCGCAGTGCAAAGATATGGCTGTGTTTTTCTACTATAGAGACACTGCGTGCATGTCCCAGAGATCGTTAGAACCGCCAGAGATCGTTAGAACCTCAAGATTGTTAGAATCTCCAGAGAGACCATCTCAGAGCGTGGTAAAGAGCACAGAGCAATCAAGCTGGAGAATATGGAGAATGTCTACAATAACGACCTGCTGTGCCTGATTGATAGCGCTAGTGACGAGGCAGAGGAATTTCAGGGTTTTGACAGTTCTGATGATTCCGACATCCAGGTGGACTTGATGTGTATGATGCCTTTGATTACACCTGATAGGGAATTCAGTGAAGAAGATGACCTGTCCCTGGCCACGTTGCGCCAGAAGAGGCACTCCTCAGAGATCGAAGAGGATGATGTTCCACTGGCCAAGCTACGGCAGCAGAGCAACTGCACGGATAATGAAGATGATCTCCCTTTGGCTAGACTGCAGCGTGCAAGTAGCCCTGTTGAAGTGGATGCTCCTGAACAACATGAACAACTTTCAACACATCTGGATGCGGCTCGCAATGATGGTTGGACACGTCTGCTACAGCCGGTGCATGTTGTAGACTTCAAGGAGCCTGTGGGTCTGGCCACAGTGATGGGTGCAGAGAAGACTCCCATGGATTTCATGAACCTTACATTTCCACCGATACTCTACGAACTGATAGCTGAGGAGACAAACTGGTACAGTGCCCGTAAGCAGGCAGAAGCAAATAAAGTGGACCCCTGATGGACTCCGGTGATGGCGTGTGACATAAAATGTTTTTTTGGAATACAGCTATACATGTCTATTATGAAGGCGCCACACTACCATATGTACTGGGGGGAGCACCCTCTCTACGGACATTGTCCGATTTCAAAGGTAATGACCCGTGAGCATTATGAGAAGATTACGCAGTATCTACATGCCAACGATAGCACACTAAATCCACCCAGAGGATCGGAAAATCACAACAAACTTCATCATGTACGTCCCATCCTAGAGCGCATTCGGATGGCCTGCAAGACAGAGTACCACCTACACTGAGAAGTGTCAATCGATGAGGCCATGGTAGGATTCAGAGGGGTAGCTCTCATTCAAGCAGTACATGCAAAGCAAGCTGCAATGGTATGGAATAAAGGTGTGGGTTCTTGCAGATCCTCACAATGGTTATGTGTCAGACTTCCAAGTCTACACAGGAAAGGTTGCTGGCACTGTGGAAGTGGGCCTTGGAGAGAGGGTGATGACGGACCTGACTAAAGATCTGTGTGGCAAAAGACACCATGTGTATTATGATAATTTTTTCACATTGGTTCACCTGGCAAAAGAACTTTTGAATGTTGGCTTGTATGCATGTGGCACAATGCGTACCAACAGGGTTGGATGGCCTGCAGAACTTAACAAAGTAGCAATGAAGAAGAAAGTCCGTGGTCATTATGAACAGCTACAGGATGGATCACTCATCGACACAGCTTGGAAAAGACAACAATCCTGTTTTCCTTCTCTCAACACAACATGACCCGACCTTACCAGCAACATCTGTGACCAGGCGACAAAGAAATGGCACTGAAGTATCTGTTCCCTGTCCTGAAGTGCTGAAGCAGTATAACAGGCACATGAATGGCGTGGATGTCGCTGACCAGCTCCGGGGCCAGTACCACAGTAGCAGAAAATCTAAGTAGTGGTGGATATATCTTTTCTGGTTTTTGTAGGACATGGCACCGGCAAATGCTTTTACTTTGTTTCGAGAGAGTGTGCATTATGTTCAACGATCCAAGACCGGGAGGGTGAACAAGCATAGGCAGCTAAATTTTCGCATTGCCCTCTTAGAGCATCTGCTGGAAGGGTGCACCAATAGGAGACAAAGTGCCCCAGTTGCTGTAATTGAGCAGGATCCTACTTCTGCTGGACTACACTACCTGGTGAAAGGGAAGAAGGGTAGGTGCAGAAATTGTGCACTGAAAAAGAAACGCACTGAACCATCATATACATGCCGCACGTGCAATGTACACCTCTGTGTTGATTGTTTTCCAGAGTATCACAACTACAGATAACGAGGCTCACACTAGCGACATAAAAGACTTGCCCCATATAGTTCTTCTGCAGCTTCTCTGAGTGTACATGATGAGGAGCTGCAGAGGAAGCAGACAATGCTACCAGGAGGAGTTTGCGAGAGAGACCGGCAATTGAGAGAGACCGATGACTGAGAGTTCGAGAGAGACCGGTGATTGAGAGAGCAAAAGAGAGAGAGAGACCGGCGATTGAGAGAGACCAGCGATTGAGAGAGACGGCGATTAAGAGAGACCGGCGATTGAGAGAGACCGGCGATTGAGAGTTGAGAGAGATCAGCGATTGAGAAAGAGACCGATGATTGAGAGAGCGAGAGAGACCGGCGATTGAGAGAGACCGGCGATTGAGAGAGACCAATGATTGAGAGTTTGAGAGACACCGTCGATTGAGAGTGCGAGAGAGAGAGAGAGACAGAGAGAGAGAGAGACCGGTGATCGAGAGAGACCGGCGATTGAGAGTTCAAGAGAGACCGGCGATCGAGAGTTCGAGAGAGACCGGTGATCGAGAGTTCAAGAGAGACCGCCGATTGAGGGAAACATCGCGAGTGAGAGAGACTGAGAGTGAGAGAACAGAGACCGAGAGTTTGTGAGAGCCCATAGAGTTTGGTGAGTCATGTGACACTGAAGATGTCCGACACGGTGTCATAGGCATTAAACGGATTGCCGCACGTTGTTGGTTAAACGAGGTTAAGCCCGTTGGTGTTTCAGATGCAATGCAGTGACGTACCAGTCATTGAATGGGCTGCGCCAAATGAAAATGCAAAATACTGAGCTAAAAGAGGTCTGGTGAGTGAAAGTAAAGGGGAAAAGTGACGGAAACGTTACTTTGTAGTTCCTGGTTGGTGAGAGAAAAGTGGGGGTGTTCAGAAAGAATTGCGAGCGTGGCTTCACACAGCGGATGACAGTGTGAGGCTTATTTCACTCTCCAGACCAAGGGGGCCAACTGAAAGTGCTAATGGAGGGCTGAAACTTGCATTACTTTGGGAGTCAGCCATCACCTTGTTATAACTGAAGTAGTTTCTTTTCCTTTTGGTCAGTCCAGAACTGCTGTCACCGGCCATTATGTGTGATGAGCATAGCAGCTCTCTGCCTGACTGTGGACATATCTGTAATGGCCACCCACCACATCATCTCTTAGTGTACTGACAGTGTTTTCATTGAGCGATCGCAACGATGATGTGGTGGTGTGGTGCCATAGGGGTTGATGTGTCAGTTGGCAGACTGAGAATTGTTATGACTCAAAGGAAAAAAACTCCGGCAATAAGAGTGACGAGTGACTATGCCAGTGTGCCTGTTTGCCTCCAGTACCTCTTTCAGTATAATTTATGTGGAATGGAGGTTTTAGCTCAGTATTTTTTATTTTCATTTGGCTGCCACATTGGCTGTTCTGTTTCGCACTGTCCATTGTGACACCAAGAGGTGTCAGTGTGGCTCAGTTGGTAGCACATCCACCTCTGGACCAGAAGGTCGTGGGTTCTCGTCCCACCCGGGGATTGGACTTACACCTAAAAACAATCGTTCTTCAAGTGCAGTATTGGGGGGGGTCCTGTACTGCTGAGGTATGCCATCCTTCAGATGAGACGTTAAACTGAGGTCCCTTCTACCCATCCTGGTGGGTGTCCAGGTGGAAGTAAAAGAACCCAGGGCACTCTTCGCAAAGAGTAGGGAACATTCCCGGTGTCATGGCCAACATTCCCCTTCCCATAAAACTGGTTCATGCAATTGTCCAGGCTGTGGATGGGTAATGTGCAATATGGCCACCACCACACATTCAGTCACTTCACTACCAGTCTAACATTGCTTGTAAAGCGCTTTGGGATACACTATATATGAAAACCGCTATATAAATGCTGATTCTTCTTTCTTTGTGCATGGTGCTGAATATTTAATTGAAGCAAAGTCCTGCCCAGGGAGGATGAAAACTGGAAGACACCAAATAGACCATGTTCCCAATCACCTACGGCTACAGCAGCTGCCATGGATGGAGTGGAGATGCACACAGAGGTGGTGGCAGGTGCATAGTGGAGCAGGAGAGGGAAACAGCGGAGGAGAAGGAGCACTTGACTTGATGGACACCATGGTGGAAGCGAGAAATTAGATAAAATGGTTTGTAGGAATGGAGGTGGCCGTGAAAACACAGCATGTGTAATCTAAAAGTTGCTGATATAGGTATTGGCACTTATTTGTGGAATAAACTTTGTGAAATGCGCAAAAGAAAGTCACAGAGATGCAGTGTCATAGGCGGGTAACGGATTTTCGTGCATTGTTGATGAAAGTAGGTTAGGCCCGTTGGTGTTTCAGATGCAATGCAGTGACATGCCAGTCATTGAATGGGCTGCGCCAAATGAAAATGCAAAATACTGAGCTAAAAGAGGTCTGGTGAGTGAAAGTAAAGGGGAAAAGTGACGGAAACCTTACTTTGGAGTTCCCAGTTGGTGAGAGAAAAGTGGGGGTGTTCAGAAAGAATTGTGAGCTTGGCTTCACACAGCGGATGACAGTGTGAGGCTTATTTCACTCTCCAGATCAAGGGGGCCAATTGAAAGTGCTAATGGAGGGCTGAAACTTGCATTACTTTGGGAGTCAGCCATCACCTTGTTATAACTGAAGTAGTTTCTTTTCCTTTTGGTCAGTCCGGAACTGCTGTCACTGGCCATTATGTGTGATGAGCATAGCAGCTCTCTGCCTAACTGCGGACATATCTGTAATGGCCACCCACCACATCATCTCTTAGTGTGCTGACAGTGTTTTCATTGAGCGATCGCAACGATGATGTGGTGGTGTGGTGCCATAGGGGTTGATGTGTCGGTTGGCAGACTGAGAATTGCTATGACTCAAAGCATCAAAAGGAATACAAAAAAAACTTCAGAAATAAAGAATGACAAGTGACTATGCCAGCGTGCCTGTTTTTGTCTCCAGTACCTCTGTCAGTATAATTTATGTGAAATGGAGGTTTTAGCTCAGTATTTATTTTCATTTGGCTGCCACATTGGCTGTTCTGTGTTTTGCGCTGTCCTTTGCACTGCACATAGTGCATGGCATCAACTGTTTGGTTGACGCCAAGTCCTACCCTACCCTACCCGGGGAAAAAAGAATGGAAGAAAATAGGAAGACATGCAAGAGGGAGTATCACCTTCAGCTACAGCTGCTGCAGTGCATGGAGAGGAGAGACATGCAGAGGTGGTGGTCCCGCAACTATGTGAAAGTGGCAGTTGACAGGAACACAACAAGTGAACAGCAGAGGACCACAGAAGATGACAAATTTGCCACGGAGGACTACAGGAGCAGAACTGGAGGACTTTGTAAAGGCAAATAGCTGACACAGACTAAAGACAATCAGTTGGAACTAATTTTTTATTTTCTCATCACAGGACGCCAAAGACAGCAGGATAGAGGTAGGACCTTTTGTTTTCTTTTTCTTTTTATAAAAATGCCACAGACAACAGTAGAGAGGATGGAATTGCTTTATTTACAGAAAGATGACAGACAATAGAGGAGAGGTTGGAACGACACCAGGTAAGGATGTTGAAATCGCTTCAGTGCAGTGACATCATCATGGGACGCCATCTGAAAAGGTAAGAAAAATGTAATTGTGGTGATTGTAATAATTTTGTGGACATTTATGACATTTGTTGACATTCTGTTTTCTGTGTTGCAACTTGTGGGCATTGTGCCGAATACCATTGGTGCCACTGTGCACATGCTTGTATGTGTTGTGATATCATGCCCTTATGCTCATTCTTACATGTGGGTGTATGAAAAAGTGTGCCGCCGTGCACCTTCTGATATTTGGGGCTACCCTGTGTTGAATGTCATTGCATATGTTGGTGCGATAGAAAGACATGAAAGATTGGTCTTTTGTACCAAAGGACTAAAGGGGTACATGATGGCTAGGGGTGTGATGCAGAATATATCTGAATGATTGGCAAGTGAGCTGGTGGAATATCATGAACAAATGATGGAGCGTAGCGATGCCACAAATGATGGTTGCGTGAGTTGCCTGAGTTCACTTGCCACGAGTTCGGATCTAGTCTGTATCATACACCTGGCCATTACAGTCCTTTTATACAATAGGACTGTTTTGTGCTGGGTTTTGGTTGTTTGCAGTAATCAGTAATATATGGAGAATTACAGTGTGATATGTGGAGATATCTGGAGACATTGTGACATCTGGAGTTTTCATACTGCAGTGAGAATACTTTTTCTGCTCACTCCTATTGTATAAGAACTGCTTTTAGTGTCATTAAACTGAACTTGTCTTTCAGGTAGTACAAAAAAATATTGATTATAACTGAATGCTTGGACCCGTTAGCAAGGTTATTTGTGCTGAAGAAGCTACCTGCAGATACTTTGTCTTTCGCATATAAATTAAAAATTATGCACATTTGTTTGCGGTGGTGTGTGTGTGTGTGTGTGCGAGCGAGAGTGTGTGCGTGTGTGTGTGTGTGTGTGTGTGTGTGTGTCTGACAGTTGTCTGTCAAGAGTCACCTAAGCAGCTTGAATAAAATGCAGTTTTTTGCCACTCCAGTGGGTATAAAAAAAAAAACGTATTGATTACAATTGATTGCATAGCACCGTTGGAAAGGCAATTATGTGCTGATCAACTTTCATGCTGATACTTTGTGTGTATCATGTATACTTTAGGAGCTATTCGCATTTGTTTATGGTACGGTGTGTATGGCTGACATTTTTTCCATCAAGACTCACCTAAGCAGCTTGAATAAAATGCACTTTTTTGCCACTTCAGCAGGTATAAAAAAAAATATATATTGATTACAACTAGGGATGTAAGTTTGTCATGGGTGAGGTTTTAATGACTCATTGTTTGTTCATGAAATCATTAGTAAACAGTAGTAAATGTTGTGTCACTGTCATCATTGCTACATTCTGATGACACTAGTGAAAGTCATGGAAGTCCTGAATAAAGATCAAACATCATGGAATCAATGACATATATGACTGCCATGACAAACTTACATCCCTAATTACAATTGATCGCATAGCACTGTTGGAAAGGCAATTTTGTGCTGATCAACTTTCATGCTGATATTTTGTGTGTATCATGTATACTTTTGGAGTTATATGCATTTGTTTATGATATGGTGCGTGTGGTTGAGATTCATCCCTCAATTCTCACCAAAGCTCCTTGACCAAAATGGGGAAAAATTATGTTTCATAGTAAAAAGATATCTTTTTTTTAACAACCATAATATTAAAATACCATCTAATGTCTGTATGCATAATTTGGTGTTGATATTTGACATATTTTCCAATAAAAAATGGCTTGTGTTGCCTTTTTTTTTGTGAAAAAAAATTTTTTTTTCCAGTTTAGACCAGCATAGAAAAACCTAAATTACTTATTATTACATGCATACCACCATTGGAAAGGCAATTTTGTGCTGAATAACTCTGCCACTCATACTTTGTGTCTAGAATGTACGGTTATTGAGCTATTAGCATTTGTTTGCTACATGCTGGCTATGGCTTGATTTTGCTTAGAAAGGCCCAGGATTCACTGTTAAAAGTATACAGGAGATTCAGGAGACAAGTGGTGTAATCTCAGAGTGAGCCTGTGGAGGCAATGAGTTAAGTGATCTGGAAGCAAAAGCAATAGGTCTGCCTTATTGCAGCAGACTTGCACCCAACCCTTCTGAAGATGCATCAACAGGTAAGTCAACAAGTTTCCTTAGATCATAATAGACCAGCACCAGGGGGTTTGTGACAACTGTTTTCAGTTCTTGAAAGGCCTGTTGGTGGCGCTCCTCCCAGTGCCATGCTGTTTCTTTCTCTAGTAACTCTCTCAATGGCTTATTTACAGGTTGATAGATTTGGAATTAACGTTGCCAGATAGTTTACCATGCCCATAAATCTCTCTAAGTCAGCCTTATTTTGGGGAACAGGCATCTGGGTAATTGCTTTTTATCTTCTTGGGGTCTGCCAACAGCCCTTCATTACTTAACTTGTGTCCAGTATATTGGACCTCTAACATTTAGATTTTCGCTTTTTTTAGTTTTAAAGACAAATGTTTATCTCTGGCTCTTTGCAGAACATTTCATAACCTCTAATTGTGCTCTTGTACATTAGCTCCCCATATTAGGATGTCATCCATAATGACCTCTGTGCCATTGAGCCCTTCAAAAATGGGTAATATTTTCTTTTGGAAGACTTCTGGTGCTGAGCAAATCCCAAAGGGGAGATGCTTTAACTTGTACAGTACCTCCCAAAAGGTGTATTAAAAATCACTAGATCAGAGCTAGGCCCATCCAGTTTAATCTGCCAGAACCCAGCATCTAACACTGTGAATACTTTGGCCCCTGCTAGCTTGGCTGTGACCTCTACAACTGTTTTCATCGGGTGATGTTCCCTTTTAATTGCTGTATTAAAATCTCTGGGATCTATGCAAATTCATGCTTTGGTTTTTCTACAACTACCATCGAGTTGACCCAGCTCATGGGTTTCTTCACCTTCTCAAGTAACCCCCAATCTTTCCATATTCTCTAGCTAAATTTTCACTTTGTCTTGTAATGCAAAAGGTATTTTCCTAGGGAGGTGGATCACTGGACTGACTGTCTCATCTATTTTAATGTGGTATTCACCCTCTAAGCATCCCAGTTCCTCAAATACATCAGCAAATTCAGCCAGTATTCCTTCTGTGGTTTCCCCTGCACTTCCACTTGTAGCATCTACTGAAAATATCTTCTTTATAAGCTTCATTTCAAAACAAATAGATAGGCCCAACACTGGGATCACGTTTGCATTAACCAGTTGAAATGGCAAGAGGTACTACTTTTGCTTAAAACATGTAAGCAACATCACTTTGCCTTTCACATCAAGTTTATGCCCAGAATAGGAAACAAATCTAGCTGATGACCTTTGAACAGCTTCTCCAGGCAATGTCTTATACATCTGAAAAGGCATTACATTACACTGTGCTCCAGTGTCTAATTTGAACGTCGCTATTTTCCCATTTATGTTCAGATTTACTTTCCAGTCAGTCTCGGGTCTATAGGTAGTCACAGTCTCAATACTAAAAGTATTTTAATTTTCCTGGCCATCTTCTCCAACAATATGGATCTCGCTGCATTTGCCCACATGACACACTCTAGCAAAGTGATATTTTCTGTGACACGACCTACAATACTGTCCATATGCTGGGCATTTGTTTACCTCATGCTCACAACCACACTTTTCACATTTGACTTTATTCGCTCGAGGTGCATAACGCTCTTTGCTCACATTGGCACTTGTTTTTACTCTTTCTTCCTGCACAACTGCTTCTTGCACTGAGCTTTCATCCTGAGCATTTCCACTTAGGCGTTTAATCTGCATTTCACTCAGTTCAGTGGCCCTGCATAATATATCTATGGCATCATCTAATGTTAAGCCCGCTTTTCTCAACAGTCTGCATCTCACATGCTCACTCTGTATGCCACGTAAAATTCTATCTCTGATCAATGATTCAGTTAAATCTCCAAATTCACAAGATTTAGCCTTTAGCCTCAGTTTAGTTACATATGAATCAATATAGTCTGGTTCCTTGTATTGAACAAATGGGTTACAATAGCTCTCAGATTGTCCCATAATTTTATTCAGTTGCTCCTTCTCTTCCTCTTTTTCCCAAACGAAAGTACTGAATACCTCCACTGCATCAGGGCCAGTCACATGCAAGAAGGCCATAGCCTGGATTTTCTGAGATTTTTCAGCAAGTCCACTGGCAACTGAAACAATTTCAAAATGCTGCTTAAATCTTCTCCAGTTTTTAGCAACATTTTCATGTAGATTGAGAATGGTGGGAGGCTGCAGGTGGTCCATTCTGACACCATGTAGTAATCACACAGATACCAACGTGGAGTGAGCTGGTAGGTTTACTGTACTGTATGGCACTTAGAACTAACTGCAGAAAGTGCCAGCTACTGCCAGACAGATAAGGGTTTATATATATATATATATATCTTTAGACTAATGCATATGCATTAACAAGGCATACACAAATCATGTATGCCAATTAACATCCTTACAGGGGTACCACCAGCAGAAAGAAGGAGGTGGTGTTGCATCTGAATAGATCACTGGTAAGACCCCACCTAGAGTACTGTGTTCTGTTCTGAAGACTGAAGGGCATAAACAGAGTGGAAGCAGTCCATAGGAGGGCAACTAAAATGGTGCACAGTCTGCGTCAAAAGCCCTATGAGGTGGGGCATAGCTACAAGGGTGCAGGGGGTGCAGTCGCACCCGGACTCACAAGGTCTGAGGGAGCCCAAATCATAATTTTGATATTTATTCAAAATGGGGGGGCTCTCTAACATAGTCTTGCACCCAGGCCCTCTTGGAATTTTCTATGCCACTGCTATGAGGAGAGACTAAAGAACCTCAATATGTACACCCTGCAACAGAGGAGGAAGAGGGTGGATATGATAGAGACCTTTAAATACCTCATTGGGCTAAATATGGTACAGAAGGGAAATACTTTTCAGAAGAAAGGGTGCTCAAGAACAAGGGCACATGCTATGAATCTGGAGAGAGTAGATTCAGGAGAGGTGGGAGGAAGTCTTCTTCCCAGAAAGAATGGTGGATTCCTGGAATATCCTTCTAGCAGAGGTGGTTGGGGGCAAAAACAGTAGTAGGGTTCAAGAATGCATGGTATAATAAAACTTTATTAATATAAGCACAAGGGAATCATAGTGGAAAGGAAGGGGGAGGGAGAAAGAGCTGTAGATCAGGTACAGCCTGTGGTAATAGTGTAGGTAGGGAGAAATGGGCAGACTGGATGGGCCAAGCGATCCTTATCTGCATTCAGATTCTATGTTTCTAACCTAATTTGAACTTCAACCTTTCTGTTACACACTTTGCTGCTACTAGTCCCCTGTTCAGGAGCCCTAGCTAGGTCCCCCACCTGCTCTCACTTCTCAGTGGATTCCCTAGCATCCGTGTCCCCAGTGACCAGCTTAACCGTCCAATGTAAATGTCAAACATCTGGCACAGAGCACTGGCCCCCTCTCTTGTCAGGTGAAGGCCATCACCCTTGAAAAGCCTCCTGTCCCAGAAGCCCCTCCTCCCATCCTTCGCAAAGCAGTACCATTCCTCCTGACACCATCTCTTCAACTACCCATTAAACTCCTTATGTCTCTTTATTCCATACTTTATCATACCCATTCCCCTTATTCCACAAAGGAAGGACCTTGGAAAAGGCCAGGGAAGCCAAGTGCACCTTCAGTCTGTCCCCAGCCTCTTAAACATCTGCTTCACTGTCTCCACAGGCTGATTCACCAGATTGTTGGTACTGTTATTCATGGACCAGCACCCCTGATTGGCCCCCTACCTCGCAGACAGTACTACATATCTGTGTATGTACTAACCTTAGGGCATAGGCACTTATCGTATAAGCAAAAGTGTCAGGATCTGAGTTCTACTGTACTTTTATATATTTTTACTGAGAATCATAATGCTTTTGCTATTATTCTGATTGTAACACTTGGGAGATACTTTTATATGCACCATTGTATAATGATTAGTTAGGCAATACTGCCATCATTAGTGCTAGTGCAGAACTGTAACTGCATATGTAAGCACAAGGTTCTTTCACATATACAAGATCCATTGTTTAGCTATCTTGTCTTTCTGCTAGCTCAGCATGCTTTTCCAGGCTAGTGAGAAGTCAGGCTATTTGCCACTGACCAATTGTAATGTTTTTATATATCTTTTTAGCCATTGTCATGGTTATTATCAGGGGGTATAAGACCCTTTGCATAGCACCTGCTCTCTGAGAAGAGACATACTTCCACCTATAGGTAAATAAGATTGGAGGTATTCTCACGGTGGTCACACTGTTTGGTTGTAAGCCTGCTTTATGTACCAGAAAGAAATCACTTTTTGTGCTGGACACCACTTGCCTGTCATTTCTTCACTGTAGTGCAGTTCCAACAAAAATCTGACAAGATGAGGGTTTTACCATCCATTTCATTTGGCGACCATGTGCAGGTTGGAATGTACAAAGTGAGGATTCCATTTGAGTTCGTTGGACTGAATGTCGAGTAGAGTAGTGCATTTTGCCTACTTGGACCTATTCGTACTTACAGTGGTTGTTCTTTTACAGACTTGTTCCATCTTGGTTTTGGACATGGCAGACCCACACCAGATCACTGGTACACTCCCTTTGTGAGTAGCAGCATACCATCTTGGTTCCACCATTTGCCCATGGAGGACCAGAAAACCATTGGGTGATGGCTCCAAGGATTTGAGTCCAGTCTTTTGACTGCTTTCTTTGTTTGTGTATCTACCCCTTTGTTTGGCATGCCTGAATTGTGCACAGAACTGAGACTCGATGTCTCAAATTATCTTACCTCCCATGAATGTTGGAATGATTTTGCACTGGACACAAAATCGGCAGAAGACCCCTTGCTTACGATCTCTGATCAATATCTTGAGTCTAAGCAAAAAGCCAAGAAATTCCACACCAAAGGTCTTTTGGTTGCAGCTTTACATACAGCTGTAGAAAGTTTGTTAGCATAATGTGCCTCCCTTGAGCTGCAAAACGTTTCTCTAAAAAAAGAGATGGGCTTGCAGGCATCAGAGTTACTAAATAGGGAACAGAAACTCAAAGAGGAGACAAAGTCACTCCGTGACCACAATAACAGACTGTTGCATTGTGCTGCTCAAAACTCTGAGCATGAATTGTGTATGTTGAGAGATGACAATGAAAGGTTGAAATGTGATAAGAAACATCTATCTTATCTAAATGACATTTTAAGTGATATGAATGAAAGTCTGAGAGAAGATAATGTTGAACTGAAGGAAGAGAATGTGAGGTTGATGCATGAGCTAGACAAAGAGCTTAGGAAAAATGTCAAATTGGGCACCGCATACTGAGTATTGCAGTGTGAAGCTGAGAAGGGTATTGAGCAGGGCACTGCAAAAGTTTGTCATAAGAAATGTAGAGAAAAGATGGCAAGAATGTGCCATCAGCGAGAAGTTCTTGCTGGCCATGCTAAAGCCATGAATTGTTTTCAGTACACAGCCATTGACATTACGTCATCAGGTGATGATGATTCTAATTACAAGGACATAGACCACCTCGTCATGTCCAAAACCCCACCCAACAGGACGGTGGCCTTTGCCAGCAATTCCCAAGATAGCAGCCACATTGGCCTGCCTACTGACCACATCAGCCTGCCCCTTTGTCACATTGGCATGCCGTCTTGCTGCCACATCAACACAAACATGGCAGCCCCCATGATACGGGAGGCCAACCACCTCCAAGTAGGAGCCCGCTTCCATTGGAACTCCTCTCCAGGGATGACAATATGGAAGTGCGTGGCATTGTACAAGATGTCTTAACCAGACTAGGAACAATGGATGGACAATCGTCTATGCAACAGCATATTGAACGCATATTTGAAAATGCTGTCACCCAGGAGCATGCGTTCAAAGCAGTCACTGATGTGGTGGTGGAAGTTGCCCTTCGTGGTGCTTTGAGTCATGTGGAACTGACCACCACCCCCCATTCACCCACGTCCAATCCCCTACAGGTCACTCACTCTGTTCAGCAAATTGTTCAAGGCATCAGACAGATGGGCCTGGCCGACAACCTCAGTTGTCATTTGGAGAAGGTGCGCTCCCTATGCAAGAAACTTTCTCTCCAACCCAAATACCAGGTTCAAGTCCTGAGACAGACCATTGAGCCTACCGTCTGGGCCAAGCTCCCAGAGGCCGTCCACAACTGAGGGACGCTCGATTACAATGATGTCTCCCAGGCACTCCTTGCTGCCAGTGCTCTAGATATCATTGTAGCCTGCTTGGCCTACAAGGTTAAGCAAAATGTGACGGAAAGCCCAGTGGCTTACCATCAATGGCTGTGACTTGCCTATGAGGCTGGCAAGGACCTAGTGAGTGAGAACACCAATAAAAATCAAATTGAGTACAAGGATTCGTACATCCAAAACATGACTCTGGCCCTCCAGGAAATGGTTGAACTCAACGTTTACCCACAGACCAACACCTTTGATGAGAATCCTTACCAAAATGGAGAGTGCCTTCCAGGTTTACCTCCATAACCTAGCTTCCGGTAAGAACATCAACAAGGCTGCCACCATCCAAACTCCAACGGCCCAGGGAGCCATGGCCCAAGTTGTCACAATGAAGCCTACCCCAACCCATTATATTGTGGAAGGTGACAATGATAAACAGGAAGCCCCTTCTGATGACAAGCAGTCACACGGGGGGACAGAAATATAAAAACAATTGGAACTACAACAACAACAATAACAGGAATTGGAAAAATTCAAATTCCAATGGCAAGTACCATAACGGGCCTAGCTATTGGGAATTAAAAGATGAGAACAAGACCCTCCAGAAACAACTGGAGGAGGCCCGTGCCGAGAAAGAGGCCACATCCACATGTTCTGTGGTGGCTCTGGCACTGGCTAGTAGCACCAACCCTTTCTGGCCTTCAGCTACTGAACAACTAAGCAACCAAGGGAAGAACCCCTTCATGGCATTGGGAACTGGTCAGGCCGATGCGGTGATTCAGGAACCACCCATTGAACAGTTCAAGATTGCAGCTTTGATGTCACAGGTACAGTATCCATGTCTTGTGAAGCACCGAGAGGAGGCCCAATGAGCTTCCGTAGGCCTCAAGTCACAGGGACAGGATGATGATGAAGAAGAATAATCTGAGACTTGCACCGATTGACAATTACAGGCCCCAGTCCAGATTGTGAGTGACCTGCTTGTCGACACAAATGGATGGCCTTGTGTAAGGGCCATGGTTGGGGGCCACCAGCTAGACATGCTTCTGGATATAGGAGCAGCCATGTCTGTTCTCCAATGATGAGAACCCAGCCATGTCTGACTGGTCTACCAGCTGGAAGACCAGTACACAGGGTGTAGATGGTACTCAACTACACACCTACTGATCTGTATCTCTACCTGTGCAGGAAGGCCATCTCAAGACTAATTTTGTCTTTGACCTCATGGTATTGCATCATCACCCCAGCATACTGGGAACTGATTTCCTTGCACAGCATGGCTGTGTTGTGAACCTAACAGGTTATTGCTACAGATCAAGGGACAATGCCATGCTGTCACCATAACAGTCACACAGTGGCAGCCATCTCCCATAACAACAAGGAGTATGATGTTATGGCTCTTTTCTCAAGTCAGAACCTGTTTTCTGAACTTTCACCTTTGTTACAGAAACACCTTGATGTGTTTGCTAACAACAAGCATGATTGTGGTACAATGCACACCACCATTGAAATTCCAGGGCCCAACCCTGCAAGGCAGAAGCAGTACCCATTTCCTGCTGAAGCCTTACCCTCATTGAGGGAAACCATCCAGTCACTGCTACAACAAGGAGTGATTAGGACTTGTGTCTCTACTGTCAATTCACCCATCTGGCCTGTGAAAAAGCCAAATGGAGCTTGAAGACTCACAAATGACTACAGGAAACTTAATCGAGTTACCCCTAGCTGTGCCCAAACTGTGGCATCAGCCCCTGATGTGCTCAAATTGCTGACACCTGACAAAAAGTGGTTCTCGGCTCTTGACATCTCTAATGGGTTTTGGTCACTCCCATTAGCACAGGAAAGTCAATACAAATTTGCCTTTACCTTTGATGGGCGCCAGTATACCTCGACCTGTCTGCCCCAGGACTTCCATAACAGCCCTTCTCTCTTACATCTCCATATGATGGATGCCCTGCAGGGATTCTCTACTCCCCAGTGTCTCCTGCAGTATGTGGATGACTTGCTCATAGCAACCACCACAAAAGAAGAACATTTGGCCCTTCTAAAATAATTACTGACCCTCCTCAGGAGGGCAGGCCTCAAGTGCAATCTCTCCAAAGTGTAATTGTGTGAAAAAGAGGTAATTTTCCTTGGCCTGTGTATCACAGACCAAGGGAGAAGCCCAGCTGTCAAGAAGATCCAGGGCTTGCAAGATCTGCCACTTCCTACAAGCATGGCAACACTCAGATGCTTCCTAGGAATGGTAAACTACTCCAGGGACTTCATCCCTGATTTTGTCTTGAAGGATGCTCCCATGTATGAACTACTGTAAAAGGATGTCCCATGGACATGGGGTCCCACACACACACTGAAGCTGTTACACATCTCAGGGGGGGGCGCTAGCGAGCCCGAACAATATGGCTGCCTGAGAATAGAGCTCCTCACTGGGACTGACTTTGAGAGATAAATATAAATATATTCTGGATTGTCTCAAATCTACCTAAGCACAGGTATAACAACCAGAAGATCCCAGGAGTAAAATGGGAAATCCTCAAAAGGATTGCACTCCACATGAAGGAGCAAAATCGAAAAATGTTCCTGCTTCCTCCACCACATGATCCACCTCTCAACAAAACACCGCAGATGCAGAAACTGAAGGGGAGGAAACTCTGCAATCCTTAGGGTTTAAAATAAATAGATTGATCACCTCTGTATCTGGTCTGGCTGGAAAAATAGACAATATTGCAACTAGAGTCACAAACTTGGAAACAAAGATAGACTCTGTCTCAGTAGAATCGTCGGATGCTAAAAAATTCTCAGAAGCAGCAACGGGAACCGTTAATGCAGCAATAAAAGAAAATAGACACCTGAAAATGCACTTGGAAAATTTGGAAAATCAAACCAGAGTATCCAACATTTGCTTCTTAGGACTCCCTGAGGGCTGCGAAGAAGACCACCTAGTACTTTTTTTGCAAGACTGACTACAGCAACAATTTGGCGATGAGGCCACGTCACGAATAAAAGGCATACAAAAGGCCTACAGGATCGCAGTTAGAGGTAGACCAGACAACCCTGAAGCCCTGAGGACAGTCCTTGAGATCACAGATGGGGTAGCTACTAGGGATCACTTGTTGGCTTTAGCCAGACAACATCGGACATTGCTTTGTGAAGGCGAAACTGTCCGTCTATATCCTGATATCAGCTTTGCCACCAGACAAAGATGTAAACAGTTTGATGGGGTCAGAGCGCTCCTGCGTGAGGCAGGGATTCAGAACAGCATAATCTTTCCAGCACAACTAAGGATAATGCACCAGGGGAACATTTTTATTTTCTCAGAACTGAAGGAAGCTAATCGTTGGACCCAAAGTCATGCTCCCGAGAAGAAAACGCATTGAAGAGCAAAGCGAGAATTCATCTGATGAAGACGAACTCTGAAGGATTGGAGGTGATTAAAAACAAGGCTGATCCAGGGGGAAGAGAGGACTTGAACATGAGTAACTGTAAAATTTAGTGAGCTTAATGAGAAGTTCGTGTGAGTGTTTTTCTACTGTTAAAACAGGGACAATCATTCCTGAACGTTTTAGTTCATTCTCATCGGACTTATTATTATTTACCTATTGAGTGACAGATATATTAAGTTTAGATCATAAAAGTAATCCTTGTATCCAGATTGTTTGGGTTTAGATTTGGGTAAACTAGATGACTGTGGTCTCCCAGAGTTAGTCTATTGAGGCTTACATATGTGGGGATATGTTAACTTTAAGGTGGCATGACCATTTTGAATTATCACAATTGTGATCTATATACTAGTTATTGCATGGATGTTCTCATAATCCCTTGTTTTAAAGGAATATGAATAAGTGAACTACCCATTTAAATATCGAATTTGTATCTTTCCATGCCACACTCATGGGCTTAATTTCTAGCAACTTGGTAATAAAAACAGTTAATAATATTAAATTAGTATCCCCCAGGTCATATCTTAAAGCAGGAGAATAAGAATCCTATAGTAATCTAAGAGGGGTGGCATCCTCATTGTGTCTAGAGTGTAACTAACGTGTGAAATGTCTCTGCTTGGAATGTAAAGTATGTACATGTACATTAAAAATAATAAATATAAAGTTTAAAAAAAAAGAAGCTGTTATACAGCTTAAACAGGCATTAGCCTCAGCCCCAGCACTGATAAACCCTAATCCAAGATTACCTTTCCATCTAGAAACTGCCACCTCTGATGTGGCCATGTCCTCAATGCTGGCGCAAAAGTACAATGGGTATCACAGACCCATTGCCTATGCATCATAGATGCTATCCCCTGTAGAGAGAAAGTATAGCCTCTGTGAAAGGACACTCTTGGAGACCTTTTGGGTTGTCAAGCACTTTCTGTACATCATTGGGTATGCCCCTGTTATCTTGCACACCTGCCACACCCCAGCTAACTTTTTGCTTTCAGACAAAGTAAAAGATGGATCAGTCTCTAACACCAGGCTGACCCACTGGTCTTTGCTTTTGCAGGATAGGGACATCAAGGTACTGCCTGCTAAAATGCCCTCAATTTTGGACCATGGCCTACTGTATACAGGTACGCCCCATGGCTGGGAACTCCAACCACCTGACCTACTCGACCCAGGACCATTTCTACTAGTTACACCTGAGGTCCCAGAAGATACTACTATGTTTCACATCTTTACAGATGGCTCTGCCTCCTATGTGGATGGAGAACAGGTAGTAGGATTTGGAGTGCTCATTTGGGACCAGGAAGGTGATTTCAGGTGCATTTCTAGGAAATGCATTGTTATCTCCTCACAGTACGCCAAACTGGCAGCTGTGGCCTGTGCATTAGAGATCATGTCCCATGGTAACAGAGGTGCCATCATTTTTGCAGACTCCAATTGAGTCTGCTCATCACTCATGGAGTTCTTTCCATTTTGGCAAAAAAATATTTTACATCCTCTGGTGGTACTCCTGTCAAATATAGGGAATTGTTTGTGTATATACACACCCCGAAACAAATGTTCACTCATAAGCTGTACATTCACAAGGTAAGGGCTCACTGTAAGTCTGACCCTTACCATGAGTTCAATGATCAAGCAGACTTGCGTGTCAAAGCAGGCACTTAAGAGGGGGAGAAATGGACAATGGCTCACCCACTAGGTGTAGCAGCTATCGTGGCATCCATCATAGCTGCCAGCAAGGAACCGGAACCAGAACCTCCACTGGACTGCTCTGCTGCACAAAAAGCAAACCCTGAAATAAGAGATGTGTTCAAATTCCTAAAGTAACTAAACAGCCACTGCCTGTTGGCAATCCATATAAGAGGCACTCGGACAATATGCACTTGTCTGGTGATCAGAAACTCATCTGGTATCACAAACCAGATACAGGTGACAAATTGTGGTTGTACCACAATCTTTTCAGACCGAATTTATCTATTTGGTTCATGACACTCCCACTGGTGGACACCAGGGGACAGAAAACACCCTCCAGAGACTCAAAACAGTCGTCTGGTGGCCTGGAATGGCCAAAGATGTAGAACACTATGTGGTCAACTGCATAGTGTGTGCTCAGAACAATTCGATATTGGTAAAAAGAAATGCCAAATTGCTGCCCCAAAGGCAATCTGGACCACGGAATGCAATACAGATCGATTTCATTGGCCCTCTTACCACGTCCAGTAAGAACAACAAGTATACACTTGTTGTCACAGATTTGTTCTCCAAGTGGGTAGAAGCATTCCTCACTAAGAACAACACAGCAAAGACAACTGCCAAAATCCTGGTAGATCAATTGTTCTCCAGGTGGGGCCAACCTTTAAAGGTAGACTCAGACCAGGGAGCCAGCTTTACTGCCGAGCTGATGCAACAGACACTCCAACTTCATGGTATTGATCAAAAATTCCACATTCCCTACCACCCTCAATCCTCAGGCCAGGTAAAAAAAGCTAGCAGACACATCAAACTGATGCTATGTAAATTCATTGATGATAATTCCAAGGACTGGGATTCCCTCTTGCCACTGTTACTCATGGCAATTAGGGGTACATCTGCAGCCACTACTCAGTGCACACCTTAAGAGGTTATGACTGGTAGAGCTATGAGATTATCTGAGCACCTTCTGATTGATCTCCACACTCCTACTGCAGATAGAGTATCTGTAGACAAACATGTTGAAAAGCTTCATGACATCATGAAGACATACCTGTTCGCTGCCAAACAGATGGGCAAAGTGCAACAACAAGCTAAAGCTCATTTTGACAAGCATATCAAAGAAGTCGACTGACAAGTTGGAGACCAAGTTATGCTTCTTTAATAAAGACAACCCACACTTTCATTTGCCAGTAAATGGGAAGGACCCTATCCCGCGGTCAACAAACTCAGCCCTGCTGTGTATCAGGTCAGAGTACAACAGCAGAAAAAGACCGCTGAGAAATGATTCCATGCTAACCAACTTAAATTGTATAAAGGTGACTAAATTTACTTTTCCTAACCCTTTTTGGGCAGAATAGTACCCACACTTAACCAATCCTTTTTGTTTTCTTATAGGTATCGGCAGGATGGCTATCTTGCACCTCTGTCTCCTACTGGTGGGACTACTAACTGTGACTGCACCCCCACATAAAACCCCACAGACTCATAAGGAACAAATTTCAACACTTCCTTAGTAAACATGAACATTCAGCCCTTGTGGGTGTACAGATTAATGTTCCCAACAAAATGATTAAAGTTACTCAAGGCTCAGATGCCTTTCTGGATGCTGTAGTGGTTACCCCAGATAAATCTTCACTCTCTATACAATGGCAAACTGATGCTATGGGCCACACAATCCCTGTAGCTCACCTGTCCAAGGGTACATTCCATGGCTGGCCTAATACTGATATTTCTGAAAATGGTACTCTCTCTAACAGACAGACAGACCGCTCCTAGACATACTGGTCAGTACAATCTTACTGCTTTAATAGATCCTGCCTATTGTGACCGCCTCTCTCCAGAGGAAGCACATGCTTTCTGTCTTCAAAACTATGCAGCTTCTGATGTTCTTTATCTTTCTGTAGTCCCATCAAGTCAGGAAGAACTGAGTGCCTGCCCTGTTCAGAAGGATGGCCCTCCTAGTGATTTGACTGCCACATCACTACCAGGAGCCCTGATTAGTAATGTGCAATTTATTCATGTCCCAGTTATTTTCAATCTCACACATTGGAATATGGCTGAATTTGGTTTCTGTAACACAACCAATGCCTCTAAATTTTACAGTATGATGCTTACTGATATGGTTGCTGCTTATCAAACACACACAAATTATCCCATAGGTGGACCACACACTACTGAACATGTTGGAGTCTTTAGACCTGCCCCAAAGACTTTGTTAAACCCAAATCACATACACACACCTAGCAGGATGCAACTAACATAGCTGGTGCTGCCAGATCTGTCTCTGGCATAACTGGAGCAGCCAGTACCATAACTGGCCTCTTTGGCTCGGGTATGTCCATTTAGAATAGAGCAGATATTGCTTCCATTAAAGCTCAGACTCTTAAATTTCAACAAACTATTAATAATGAAGTAATGCCCCCTATTTTACAAGGTGTACATTCTCTCAGTAATGAAGAACATTATACCATGTACAATATGCAAGAGATTGCTCAAGGGTTCAACGATACCAAGCGTAAACTTAATGATCTCATTTTTTCAAATAACCATGAGGTGGACAAGCAATATATTGGGCATGAAATTTTATGTTCTGCTTATGGCTCCTATGTTATATCCACTGGTAATGCTCTCCTCAGGTATTTGGATCAGGCAAAATTCCAGATATCATACATGATCTCAGATTGGGTAAATGGTAGTGCCCACATTGCAAAACCACTGGTTGCATTACTATGTGTTTAAAGAATACTGTCAACATCTCTATGGCTACTGTTAGAAATATTGGTTATGTTTCCAGGTTTCCTAACCAAGCACCGCGCTATTTCACTAAGTACTGTGCTATTGAGGAACATATATTCATTACGTTCACTGTGTCTTTACCATGTTTTGATCCTTCTACAGCTGTCTTTGGCAAATTAGCTAGCATTCATGCCATAGGCCATCTCGAAAATGAAATTTTTGTGAAAGAACTGAATTACCCTCCATGCTGGTCTACCATCAAGTCCTCCAGGCTTGTGTTGCACCTCATACGAACTTTTGTGCAAAGAAAGGTTACTACTTCCTGTGTCACTGTGATGTTTTCGATATGGTCAAACCTGTATGTGGATATGCACCTGAACACCTTGACTGGGCACTGACAGGTGAAGATCTGCTATCCAATCTTATTGATGTCAATCCAGATGATGACATCCCTCCTGCTGCATCTTCAGTGCAAGACACCGAAACAGCACCATCTCAAAGCTATCTTGAAGAGGTACATTGCTTCACTACATGGCTCAGCAACCAGTCCTTCTCTTGTCCAGTATGCCTACATCAATGTTGAGTGCCTTCTGTCAGAGTTACCTATACTTCTGATGGCCAGTACTGTCTGGTCATGAATTATCCCAGTTTTTCTTATGGTTCTAAGACATATCAAGTTACTAAACCTAATAAGCAAACGTTTCCAAGGGAAATCTGTTCCATCTTTAATTCTTCAATTTGTAGGGTGTGGAGATGGTGCAGTGTGTGAAAAAGTATCAACTTGAACTGGGAGATAAGTTAAAGATTTCAAAAAACTTCAAAAATGAGTTTATAAATGTTTCTTATGTTTTAAAGATTATAGACTTATAATTGAAAGCAAGTGTCAATTATGAAACCAAATGGAAACTGTTAAAAGGTGAATATTACATATAGTATAGAATTTATTAAACATTATGAATGATGTTAGTAAACTGAAGGCTCTTTTGCACATTTTAGATGGTATAGGATATCAGTTGAAAACAAGCTGGCTGTTTTGGAGCTGCAAGCAAGCCCACTAAAGGTGAATATTATAATTACTCAAAATACTGTTTATGTATTGAACAGATTTTCATTGGATTGGCCAATTTGTAATGGATTTTGGCAGATAAGAGATATGTATCTTTAAGAATTGCAAGGAGCAGGAACTAGAAGCACCAACTCTGGTAGTAACCAAATGTTGCAGTCTTTAATATTCCATTTCTTTTTTATTTGAATTTTTTCATCAGTGCCACAACGTTTTACCAACTTGGCTTCTTCTGGGGAACTGTTAAATATATAAATAAAATATGTTTTGTTATATATTCGTATTTAGTATTTCATATTTTTCTTAATTAGAAAATCATCATTATTTTTAAGGGTATTGTTCCTACTCATTCACAATACATCTTATATTTTGGTAAGCTTTCTGTTTAAAGATCCATTCATACTATTTCCAAAATGTATTACTACATTCACAAACTAGTGCCATGCAATTCTTAAATTTCACCTTAATGGCTTAAACTTTATTCTAAACTGGTCACAGTTCAAGCGTTCCTTTTGCCATATGCTTTTCTAATACAAAAAGTAAATAAATCCAAACTGCTCCTTGCAATTCTTAAAGATACATATCTCTTATCCGCCAAAATCCATTACAAATCGGCCAATCCAGTGAAAATCTGTTCAATACATAAACAATATTTTGAGTAATTATAATATTCACCTTTAGTGGGCTTGCTTGCAGCTCCAAAACAGCCAGCTTGTTTTCAACTGATATCCTATACCATCTAAAATGTGCAAAAGAGCCTTCAGTTTACTAACATCATTCATAATGTTTAATAAATTCTATACTATATGTAATATTCACCTTTTAACAGTTTCCATTTGGTTTCATAATTGACACTTGCTTTCAATTATAAGTCTGTAATCTTTAAAACATAAGAAACATTTATAAACTCATTTTTGAAGTTTTTTGAAATCTTTAAGTTATCTCCTAGTTCGAGTCACTAATGTTTACCTCTAAAGCACATCTTTCTTTGTTAACACAGCTCATGCTATTCCTTTCTGTTTTATGGTTTACTTCCTTTATCCTTTATTATGAAGGAGAACCGACATAGTAAACATATACATTTAACCATAAAGTTTTCTCATTTCTTTAGTAAAAGCAAGAACTTACTTTTTATCTGTGCTAACACAACTTTCTGGAATTCAAAGTGGCAGCAAGAGGCTTGGCATTGGCCTACCCCTCTTATACCCATGTGGAGGAGCTATGATGTCACTACTAAGCGTCAATCATGCTGTAACCAGGCAACAGCAATTACCTGGAAAGCTCTTCCCACATGAGTATTATGAGACACAGGTTGTAACGTAGCTTTTATTATGTTTACTCTTTGATTCCATATACATCGTGTTGGACAATATCGCAACAGGAACGCTTGAACTGTGACCAGTTTAGAATGAAGTTTAAGCCATTAAGGTGAACTTTAAGAATTGCATGGCACTAGTTTGTGAATGTAGTAATACATTTTGGAAATAATATGAATGGATCTTTAAACAGAAAGCTTACCAAAATATAAGATGTATTGTGAATGAGTAGGAACAATACCCTTAAAAATAATGATGATGTTCTAATTAAGAAAAATATGAAATACTAAATATGAAGATATAACAAAAAATATTTTATTTATATATTTAACAGTCCCTCAGAAGAAGCCAAGTCAGTGAAATGTTGGGGCACAGATGAAAAAATTCAAATAAAAAAGAAATGGATATTAAAGATTGCAGCATTTGGTTATTACCAGAGTTGGTGCTTCTAGTTACAATTGATACTTTTTCACACATTGCACCATCTCCGCAACCTACAAATTGAAGAATTAAGGATGGAGTAGATTTCCCTTGGAAACTTTTGCTTTTTGGAATTGATGCAGTCGTGAAGTGTGAACCAACTTTTCCATTGACGTTCTGCAATTGTGAACTTTTTAGGATCAGGTGTCCTTTTGGGCCTTGTCTTGATCATTTTTTCTTTGCATCTTTAAGCTTGGACATTTAACAATATAACATATGTGGTTAATTCACATTTTCTGCTAGATTTATTAACGAAAGTTGTACAGTGTATATATAACATTATTTTAATCATGGCACAGTTCTCAGAGGTAGGAGGAAATACAGGACCAGCATTTTCATTTAGTAGTTTTACAAATGAGGAGAGACAGACTTTGCTAGCCACGATGAAAAGAGATGGGGACCTGAACATGTCTGAGGTAGATTCTATAAAAAATATTAAGAGAAAATTAGAGAACGTTAAATCAAAAGATATTAGGCTAGAATGGCATGGTCTCACTCTGGCAAAGTATCTAGAATACAAAAGAATACCAAGAGGTTTAAGGGTTCTGGTTGAGCTGAACTTAGGAATACATGATGAGGACCTGGATAAAAAATGGGATGAAATCCGCACTAGATGTAATGTGGATTTCATGTATGCATTGATTGAAGCTATTATCAAAGCACGGGGAAAACTAGCAGAGGATATTCATACTCAGGAAGAATCTTTGAAACAACAATTAAAATCTGAAGATCTTAATAAATGGTTAGAAGAAATAAAGGAGAACCTTTTTGAGTATGAAAAAGAAATTAAAGAAATTAAACTTGAGAAGTTTTATAGAGATACCATTGACTATAGTGATAACAAGATCTACACATATAAAAATATTAGATTTTCAACAAATTTGGGTGAAGGAAAGAGTTCAGATAGCTTGGATAGTTATACCAGGAACACTTTCTGTGTCAGAAATTGAGGCCCTTTTTAAGGGAGGAAGGTACAAACAGACAGACAAGAGAAAGAATCAGAGGAACCCAGCACTTCACACATACAACAACCAGAAAGACCAGTCACTCAGGGCCTAAACAGACATTACGACCTCAGAGACAAGAGTACAATTGAGGGAGGAAGAGGAGATGGAGGGCACGTAGGGTGAGGACAAAGGATATACAACAGAGAAACAGAGGGAGAATGTGATTTTTAATTTAAGTAAAAAGGACTTATCAGATGAAGAAAATGAAGTCCTGAGCCTGGGACTTTCATATTCTATAACCAAAAAGATTAATAATTTTCAATTATTGGTTGATCTAAACAGATTTTTTAGAAATATTAGACTTCAAGTTCAATTTCAAAATACAGAAGAGAGTAATCCAGCAAAACAAAAATTGAAAACAGCAATGGGCACTAAATCTAGCTATATGCCCCAAACCAATATCAGTAACACAGTTGAAACTTACATTAGTACTGTATTAAAAGAAATAGAGGATTTGTGAGAAAAAGAAGAAAATTCTTCTCAAAAACGGTATAACCTTGCTAATAAACAAAAACAAGTTTTAACTGAATTAGAGAAAGACTCAGAATTAGTCATAAAACCTGCTGACAAAGGAGGGGCTATAGTCTTGATGGACACAAGCAAATATAGAGACATGTGCTTACAACTGCTGAATGTGAAAGAGAACTACCAGAGATTGTCTGGAAATCCAGTGTATGAAATACAGCAAAAAATTAAAGAGTTGTTAGAAGAATTTGAAGCTTTAGGATGGCTTTATTCATGGGAAACAGAGTTGTTATTATGTGAAAATCCCAGAGTCCCAGCATTTTATGCCTTACCTAAGGTTCATAAAGACGCTACAAATCCACCTGGTAGACCCATAGTCTCAGAGATTGGCTTTATATTAGAACCTATTTCAAAGTATATTGATTTCCACATCCATGACCTCATCCAAAATACAAGTGCCTATATAAAGGACACTACTCATGTATTACGATTATTGCACGAAATTAATTTCACAAAACAAAATCAATGAAAACACAATTCTAGTGACAATAGATGTAAAGGATTTATATACCTCGATTCCACACCAGGAAGGTGTACAAACTCTTTATGAACTTTTAGAAAAAAAGACCAGGGGACTCAGACCCAAATCCAGGCTGCTTACGGAATTGGCATCCTTTGCTCTGAACAACAATTATTTTAAGTTTGAAAAATATTTTTTGGCCAGAAAAAGGGTACAGCTATGGGAAGCAGCACGGCCCCAGGCTATGCTAATGCCTATATGCACAGCTTTGAGCTCAAATATGTGCTCAGTGCAGATATATTATACTTTGACAATATCATATTGTGGAAACATTTTCTTGACAACATGTTGCTATTATGGAAAGGTGGGGGGAACCTTTTACAAGAGTTTCTGACTTATTTAGATACCTGTGATCCAAACCTAAAATTTACATTAGAATACAGCATGGAGAGTGCTAACTTACTAGATATTACGATTTTTAAAAATGAAAATATTCTGGAGACCACAATGTTTAGAAAGGAGACTGATAGGAACATGACATTACTTTACATGGAAACAGTTTCCAACCTACAAATTTAAAAGAAAGTATCCCTTATTCTCAGTTATTGAGAACAAAATGAAACTATAGTAGACCAACGGATTATAAAAAAGAGGAGAAGGTGACCTTGGAAAGATTTAAGATGAGGGGGTACACTGCCAAAATAATTAGAACAACCAGATCTAAAATGTTAAACATTAATCAAGAAGATTTAATTAAAGAAACACCACAGGAAACTACATCAGGGAGTTATAGAAAGCTAACGTTTAGTACAACACATTGTACACAAGTATCTAAGATTAGAAAGACCATTTTCAAACACTGGGCTATTTTACAGAATGATCCCAACACTTGTCATTTGTTTACACAGAAGCCTTTTGTTACCTCCAAGAAGGTACTGAACATAAGAGATAAATTGGTGAAAACAGTTCATCACCAGCAAGATATCAGAAAGGAACAACTATTACTTGGCCCTTTAAAAAATGGAATGTTTCCATATGGGAAATGTGTGGCATGTGGTAACACATCGAAAAAAGAAATGTTTAAACACCCATACACTGGGAAACAGTATTATATCAAACAACACATTGACTGCAACACATCAGGGGTTATCTACATGTTGCAATGTCCGTGTGACAGACTATATATTGGACAGACCTCTAGATGGCTTAAAAAGCGAATTTCGGAGCATAAAAGTAGAGTTAGATCGAGTGATGAAAATTCCTCAGTAGCCAGGCATTTTAATGAGAGAGGCCATACAGTAATGCAGCTCAGATTTTGGGGGCTGCAAAGAATACAAGAACCTGACAGAGGAGGTGATTACCAAAAATTAATAGAAAGTAAGGAAACAAAATGGATCTATGAGCTATGCACCTATTATAAGGAACGGGGCCTGAATGAGGAAATTAAGTGGCAGTTATGCTGGTGAAGAAATGTGAAACTAAGGGTATAATAGTACTTTATATCAAATGAACATTTTCTCTTGTAGTATTTTAGGCTTTTCCTTTAACTGCCTTCACAATATCTTCACCCCCCTGCCCCGAATATGATTCTGATTTGACTGGTTAGAATATGGAGTGATGTACTATAAAATAGATAAAACTATAATTTTAACATGCACTGGTATCATTGCAATGTTATAAGCAGCTGTGAGGGAGAAAATAGAACTTTTTCCAACACGATGTATATGGAATCAAAGAGTTAACATAATAAAAGCTACGTCACGACCTGTGCCTCATATTGCTCGTGTGGGAAGAGCTTTCCAGGTAGTTGATGTTGCCTGGGTACAACATGATTGATGCTTAGTAGTGGCATCATAGCTCCTCCACATGGGTATAAGAGGGGTAGGCCAATGCCAAGCCTCTTGCTGCCGATTTTGAATTCCAGAAAGCTGTGTTAGCATGGATAAAAAGTAAGTTCTTGCTTTTACTAAAGAAATGAGAAAACTTTAAGGTTAAATGTACATGTTTACTATGTCGGTTCTCCTTCGTAATAAAGGATAAAGGAAGCAAACCATAAAACAGAAAGGAATAGCGCAAGCTGTGTTAACAAAGGAAGAAGCGCTTTGGAGGTAAATATTAGTGAGTCGAACTGGGAGATAATTTAAAGATTTCAAACAACTTCAGAAATGAGATTATAAATGTTTCTTATGTTTTAAAGATTACAGACTTATAGTCGAAAGCAAGTGGCAATTATGAATAAGGATGGAAACTGTAGAAAAGTGAATATTACATGTACAGTAGTATAGAATTTATTAAACATTATGAATGATGTTAGCAAACTGAAGGCTCTTTTGCACATTTTAGATGGTATAGGATATCAGTTGAAAACAAGCTGGCTGTTTTGGAGCCGCAAGCAAGCCCACTAAAGGTGAATATTATAATTACTCAAAATGTTGTTTATGTATTGAACAGATTTTCACTGGATTAGCAGATTTGTAATGGATTTTGGTGGATAAGAGATTTGTATCTGTAAGAATTGCAAGGAGCAGTTTGGATTTATTTACTTTTTGTATTAGAAAAGCATATGGCAACAGGAATGCTTGAACTGTGACCAGTTTAGAATGAAGTTTAAGCCATTAAGGCAAACTTTAAGAATTGCATGGCACTAGTTTGTGAATGTAGTAATACATTTTGGAAATAATATGAATGGATCTTTAAACAGAAAGCTTACCAAAATATAAGGGGTGGGATATTCAAAGCAGTTGCACATGGTGCAACTGAGATGCACCTGTGCAAGTCTAGAATTGCACCAAACAGTGATATTCAGCGGCAGCCAATGCACGGTGCAAATCGCAGTGTGCCAATGCACAACCCTAATGAATGCATGCGCAAGTGCAGGGGGCGTAGCTATGAATAAGCGGTGCAGTGTGATATTCAACAGCAAGGGACATGCGCAGAGCAAACTTGAGCCCATAAAAAGAGCGAGCAAGCAAGGGACAGAGGCTTGCACCACAGGGGAGCAGGGGAGAGAGAGAGAGAGAGAGAGAGCCACTGGCCAGGCAGAACAGCAGGAGGGGTGCAAGACAGAGGCAGGAAGTGCTACAGAGTGTGGGACAGGGCGTGTGACCCTGAATGTGCCTGTGTGTATGAACGTGTGTGTGTGTGTGAGAGACAGCAGTGGGGGCGGCATCTGCAGCATGAGCCTTCGAGCCCAGTCATAGGAGTGGCAGCGAAAGTACCTGGATGGGTGGGAGGCAGAGGCCACAGCCACTAGGCTGCCAGCAGAGACCCCCAACACAGGTGTGCGCCCAGCGCAGGGGCACATGCAGCAGCACACAGCCGTGGTGCCTGGGGAGACAGCCACCCGGGGGGGCAGAACATCCCAGGCCATGGCCAGTGCCATCTTCCAGATGGAGGCAGTAATGAGGGGTGTGAGGAGGCAGAGTGGCATGGCCGTGGAAGGGCCCACCAGCGTTATGCCTGGAACAGGTGGTACCGTGCCCACACCACCTTTGAACAGTACAGTGACACCGAGATTGTGGGCTGGTACTGCCTAAACCAGGCAATTCAGAGGCAGCTCTGTGAGCTGTGCAGTGATGGGATGCAGGTACCCACAAAACAGAGCCATGCCCTGTCGGTGGAAACCAAGGTCATGGCCATTATATGCCTGCTCGCAATCGGTACCTTCCAGAGACCAACAAGGGACACCACAGGCATAACCTAGTTGGCCACGTCATGGCTTCTCACACAATTCCTCAATGCACTGCTGCCATGTGCTGCAGAATACATCCAATTCCCCAGCACACAGGCAGAACATACAGCGAACATGCAGGAGTTCCACAGGGTGGCACGTATGCCTGGCATGCTAGGGGCCATCGACTGCACCCACATAGGCATCCACACACCACCTGGGCCAGAGGGAGTAGCCTACATCAACAGGAAGGGCTACCCGAGTGTCAACTGCCAGGTGGTGTGCGATGCCAGGGGGCACATAATCAATGTCTGTGCCACACACCCTGGTGGAGCACATGATGCCTTCATCTGGCACCAGTTAGCACTGTGCCACAGGTACGAGAGTGGGGACATCCCCACCGGCCACCTAGTAGGTGAGTATGCAGCTGGAATGGGCAGCCTGGCACAACAGGGCAGGGCGGGGGGGATGCTAGGCCAGGGGCATCAGAGGGTGTGGCTGGGAAGGTAGTGGGGACAGCTACACAGACCACCATGGTAACCACACATATCAACACACAGGTGACAGCGGATACCCACTCTGGCCCTGGCTGCTCAGCCCATACTGGCGCCCGTTGACCCCAGTGCAGAAGCAATACAATGAGGCACATGCCAGCACACGGAACATCATTGAGTGCGTGTTTGGGCTGCTGAAGGCCTGGTTCTGTTGCCTGAACAGGTCTGGCGGTGCCTTACAGTACAGCCCCTCAAAGGCCTGTGGCCTATTCCTGGCCTGCTGTATGCTACACAACATGGCCACCGACTGTGGGATAGCTGTCGAGGCTGAAGAGGGAAACAGCAGTTGGGACGATGTGGCCGCTGGGCCAGGTGGTGTTAGGCTGCCCTCCCCCGGGCAATGGGAACCCCGGCTGAACAGGATGGCCCAGCAGCACCAGGACAAAATTGCAGAGGAATACTTCGGTGCACGCAGGTTGGTGAACATGACCACACAAATGTCCCAGGGACCATGGCAGAGTACACAGGCATGCAAGGCCAGGCCACATGACAGACACGGCCGGAGGGTAGCGTGGACCATGAGGCCCACATGCCCCTACTGCGCACCATGCATGGTGTGCCCTATCACACTGTCGTGCACAGTGTGTCTGCTGACCTATGACCCCACAAGTGCCCTTTGACCCTTTGGGTGCCCTACGGCATGTGCCAGTGCTGCCCTAGCTGTATCATGCAGCACCGTGGATGCACAATTGGAAATGGCAGTGCATCACCAAGCGAGTCGCGCACCCATGGCACGTGTGGCTTGTGCGCTACTGGGCGCCATTCTGGTTGTGCAATTGCAGGAATGAGCATGCCACACTGTAGCTGCAGGGGCACCCAACTGGTCCCAGGTAGAACTGGTGAACCTTGTGGCCCTGGTGGAGCCACATGTGGGCTGTCTTTATGGCCAGGTGCCCCTGGATTGGCCACGAACAGAGGTGTGGCAGGAGGTGGCTGAGGGGCTGGAGGAGGCCACTGGGGTGCAGCACAGTGGTGAGCAGCGCCGCCACCATTACGGAGACCTGTAGAGAAGGGATCCTGACAGGCTACAGGCACTGCTGGCGCACATCCGGAGGGGCGCCGTGCCACATCCAGATGAGTGCACTACGCCCATGTCTGTGCCATTCCAGTGTTCTGTGGGGGCCAGCAGGGTGTCAAACCATGCTGCAGTGGGGGCTGTGGCTGCATGCTCTGTTGCTCATGACAGCGCACCATGGGTGTGCTGTGCCACTGCACTGCCACTGTGCAGGGCCACGGGGCATTTTTTGCTGGGGGGGGCGTATGAGGTGTTGCCAGGTACTGATGTGTCCTTCTCAATGTCTCCCTACTAGGCTCTGAGAATAAAAGATGTGCACAGCTGGCTGGCGCTGCAGGTGGACAAGAGCAGGCCAATGCAGGGGCACAGGCGCAGGATGCAGGCCGCCTGGGCGGTGCCACCAGACAGGCACAGGTTGCACCACAGCAAGCAGGTAGGCACTCTTTCAGGGTTTGATGTTGTGCAGGGTGGGGATGGGCCACAGCCCCCTGTGCACATGGCCATTCCAGCTGTGCACCACCGGCGGGGTCCATTGCACCATGCTGTGGCTATCGCACATGTGTGTGGCTGCTGCAGGTGGGCTGTGGGTGCACCTAGTTTCCAGCAGTGCCACTGGCATCCTGCCGCTTAGCCCTGTTGCCCGGCTGCCATGGTTGTGGTGTGCGGCATGTGGGTGGTGTTGGTGTGCAGTGCTCTGCATGGCTGTGGATAGTCGGGATAGCGGCTTGTGTGGGCACACATGCTGCGGAAGGCTGTGTGCCATCTCAGGGGCACATGTCACTGCTGTCCGCTGTGCACGGTGGGTGGGCTACAGTTGTATGGACATGCACTCATACTATGTCCCCTCCTTTGTCCTAGGTGTCCGATGGGATGATGTTAACACCAGGCTCCTGTGGCAGATCCTGCATGTCACCATGGCCACGCTCCAGGTGGCACGACTGATATGGCAGGCCCTGTGCAGGCCGCAGAGAAGATGGCGCACCAGGCACCGGTAGGGCATGGACGCCCATTGGGCCCGTTGGTCTGCACTCCCTTCCCTTCCCTGTCCCCCCTCCCTTTCCCTCACCCAGTCATGTCCCCTGTCCACCTGCCTCCCTTCCCCGGCCTACCATTTTGTTTGTGTCCTCCCCATTCCCTGCTCCCTGTACCTGTTTGTTGTTCTGTATATAGTTTTATCTTGCTTGGTTTCAGTACACTTTTCTATTGATAGCCATCTGTGTCTGCTTTGCAGCTGGCGTGTGAAGCCCTGCTGCAATGGTGTGCATGCTGGCCGAGTGGTACATCTGGGGTTGACTGGGGATTGTGCCTGGTGGTCTGTGCCCAGTGGCTGGTGGGTGTGCCCTGGGGCGTATGTGTGCACTCTGTTCTTGTTGTGTGGCGTGTGTGTTGTATGCTGTTGGCATGTGTGTTGCCAGCTGTGGTCCAGGTGGTGTGTCCGTGCCTTCCTGTGGATGTTACTGGTGGCTGTTTGCCAGTGGACATTGGTGCCATACTGCCTCCATGCACCACTGTGGTGCCCATGGTTGGGGGCCTGCAGCCGTGTACCTACCATGTCTCCCTACTGGCATCCTCTGCACCCTGGAGGTGGTCTATCCCACTTTGGTGGCATGCTCCCTGCTGTGACTGTTGTTCTGTGTCCTGGCCCATGCACCTCTGCCCCTTGTGCAGCCCTGGTTACACTATGGTGCTTGCTGGTTTGCTCCCTGGCATAGCCCTGGTTGCACTATGGCGCTTGCTGGTTTGCTCCCTGGCGCAGCCCTGGTTGTGCTATGGCGCATCCCTGCGATATTCAGCCATGTTGTGCTGGTGCTTGCCGTCATGTGCAACCTTTGTATATCACGTTCGGTGCGCACTGGCACAGTGTACTTGCACTGCGCCACTACTGCGCCTGCCTCTGGTGCATTTCTGAATATCCCACCCAAGATGTATTGTGAATGATTAGGAACAATACCCTTAAAAATAATGATGATTTTCTAATTAAGAAAATATGAAATACTAAATATGAATATATAACAAAAATATTTTATTTATATATTTAACAGTCCCCCAGAAGAAACCAAGTCAGCGAAACGTTGAGGCACAGATAAAAAAATTCAAATAAAAAAAAAATGGAATATTAAAAATTGCAGTGTTTGGTTATTACCAGAGTTGGTGCTTCTAGTTATAAAAGTTATTAAACCTAACTTTTGTTTTACTCCACAGCAGAAAACTGTTATTGGTCACACTGTGATCACGCCTGTTCCTCTCCCTGAACCAGACGTTACTGATACTGATCCCCAATTCTTGCTTGCCCTGTCTCAATACTTACTTATTTTTAACATACACATTGGTCCCTTGACACTCTCTTTACAGTCTCTTTTAGCAAGAAAAGATACTCATTTGATTTATATTAGTAATAATATTACCAAAGCTACTAATGCACTTAATGACCCTATCCATGATGGCGATTTGAGTCTTGCCATAGGCAACACTCAGCTAGAACTCACTTTTAAAGTTTTTGTAGTGATTCAAGCATTTCTAATTGTTTTTCTCATATTCACTCTGTGCTACCTGCAATGTACCCTGAGACAATAACGAGAACAACTCGAATTCCATTACAAGGCTCATGCATTGGGCCTGTAAATGAGTTTTAGCTCCATCCATATCAGCTAACTTGGGATTGTTGCTCCTCCTGAGGCAACAAGGGGGGGAATGTTATCCATAGACCAGTGCCCCTGATTGGCCCCCTACCTCACAGACAGCACTACATATATGTATATGTACTAACCTTAGGGCATAGGCACTTATTTTATACGTATAAGTGTCAGGATCTGAGTTCTACAGTAGTTTTATATATTTTTACTGAGAATCATAAAGCTTTTGCTATTATTCTGATTGTAACACTTGGGAGATACTTCTATTTACACTATCATATAATGATTAGTTAGGCAATACTGCCATCATTAGTGCTAGTGCAGAACTGTAACTGCATATGTAACCACAAGTGTCCTTCACATATACAAGATCCATTGTTTAGCTATCTTGTCTTTCTGCTAGCTCAGCATGCTTCCCCCAGACTAGTGAGAAGTCAGGCTATTTGCCACTGACCAATTGTAATGTTTTTATATATCTTTTTAACCATTGTCATGGTTAATATCAGGGGTATAAGACTCTTTGCATAGCACCTGCTGTCTGAGAAGAGACATACTGCTACCTATAGGTAACAAAGATTGGAGGTATTCTCCCGGTGATCACACTGTTTGGTTGTAAGCCTGCTTTATATACCAGAAATAAATCACTTTTTGTGCTGGACACCACTTGTCTGTTGTTTCTTCACTTTAATGCAGTTCCAACAAAAATCTGAGATGGTGATGGTTTTACCATCCCATTACAGTACCCAAGTAAGCCAGCACCCCAATCCCCCTCCCCGTTCTCTACCAACCTCCCTATCCTTTTTTTTAATTGAGTTTTATTGGTTTCTGAATTTTTATAAAACCAAGGGTGTCAACATAAAAACAGAGATATTCAATTTAAGAGTCTGTTCTCTAATACATTTACAACTGGTGTGACAAGCAGTTTGAATGGGTACAGATACTTATACAGTGATTACAACATTGTCCCTTAACTTATAGTTAATAAAGGAATGCACCAAAGACTGTTAAATTAAATTAACTTTTAAACAGATATTTAACTGAACAAATTAATATTACAACACAATGCAATTATAGGGTAAAAAAGAGTAAACAGACTAAAGTAAATATTCCCAAAATACCTCTTCCCCTTCCTCCCTCCCTCCTCCCATCCCCCTCCCATTGCAGATCTCTTACCTCCCTGTGGGATTAGATAAAATTCATGTTAATTGCTCTGATCTTACAACTCTTCTCTCCAAGCCAAGGGTTCCTCTTAAGCCATGAGGTTCTTTGGTAGGATGGGAAGGATATACCAGGTCTCCCCGGGCCAAGTTCCAAGTAGGCTCTTTTCATTTGTCTCGGGTTGCCCTAGCTAATATTTTTAAAACTGAAACCCCTTCGCTTATACTCTCATATTCAAGGTAAGGCGACCACTTAGTTTTATGGCCATCCGGCCGGAGGTATAAGTTTGCTGTAAGTTTTTCCGTGCTTTTTATCTTTTTGCAGTTGGCAAACCAGTGGTC
This sequence comes from Neoceratodus forsteri, assembly GCA_016271365.2. Lineage (NCBI taxonomy): Eukaryota > Metazoa > Chordata > Ceratodontiformes > Ceratodontidae > Neoceratodus > Neoceratodus forsteri. The sequence goes on along the minus strand of CM028132.1, from coordinate 97,952,144 downwards.
TTCTGTTGGAGGCTTGTCAGACAGTCACTCCTAACAGTAATTGACTTTTGGACCACCACTAATATTAGAAATAGGTAGTTAGCTTTATACCCTCATAGCCCTGGAGGTGGTTTCACCCAGCAGTAGATGCTGCAGGCTCATGGGGATCCGAGCCTGCAGGATGGCATTCATGTGTTCTGTGATTTTGTACCAAAAATTTTTAAGTTTGGAACAGCTCCAAAAAATATGTTCGTGGGTTCCCCTGAGTCCACAGCCTCTCCAGCATATATCCTGAGTGGCTTCCCCGTAATGTTTGGTGATCACCGGGGTTTGGAAATATCTAGATAAACTTGCCAATGAAACTCCCTTCAAAAGGGTGAAGCTGTGGTTTTCTGAGCAAGCCCCCAGACTACTTCCCACTTTATCAGGTTCTTTGGCACATTTTATTTTTTTTCCTATACCTGTTGAAGGGAGGATTTAACCTCCTCTAGATTTACCCTGCACATTCTATAGGTTGTAGCAATCAAATGTGGTTTAGGAGCAGATCCCCGAGCTATACTGGGTAGGAAGTCTATCCTTTGCTGGTTTTGGGTGAGGTGTAACAAAGCCTTTCCAGGCCTCAGACTGCAGGAAATGTCTTAATTGTAAATAGGCGTAGAAATCATGTTGTGGTATGTTAAATTCATGCCTCAGCTGTGTAAAACTCTTTAGTGTGACACCTTCATATAATTGAATAAAATACTTCAGACCTCTGCTCTTCCACCTAGTAAATACTGGATTCTCTTTCCCTTGGTGAAAATAAATGCCACTAGTGATTTCACTTAGTAGAGGTATTATCCCTGACAGGTTGAGGTCCTTGATCACCGAATGCCAAGTTCTGACCACATTCTTAATCCAAGGGTTGGGTAATACCTTTAGTAGTTTGGGAATCCTACTACTGTACAGGATTGCACCTAGGGTGCTTAGCCTCATTTGCTCAAGCTCTATTGTGGCCCAACTAGGTTTCTCTGTTGTAACCCGGTAGGCCACTAGGGATTGTAATTGAGATGCCCTATAATACTCTCGTAGATCTGGAACTCCCAACCCCCCCTTCTCCTTGTCATGTTTAAGGAGCGTCCAGCTCAGTCTGGGTTTCCTCTCTGCCCAGACAAACTTTTTAAGTGTTCTCTAGATGTCAGTCCAACATTTTCCTAGTAGGTTAATGAGGATGGAATCAAACAAGAACAAAAGTCTAGGAAGGATGTTCATCTTGTTTCAACTCGACCTGTAAGCGATAGTAGGAGTGCTGTCCATGTATCACAGTCTCTTTATCTCTTCAAGGAGTTTTTGGTGGTTGAGTTGATAGAGGTTACTTAAGTCGGAGGGGATTTGGATGTCCAGATATCTAAAACTTCCTGACGTCCATTTAAGTCAAGTCAAAGTTTTAACCCTTGGAGGAATCCTTCCTCCAATGGATATAACCTCATACTTAGTTTTGTTGATTTTGAAACCTGAGAAGCTACCATACTCTGCTAGCAGGGCCATGGCTTTGGGCAGGGAAATCTCTGGATCCCGGAGGTACAAAAGAGTGTCATCAGCATACAGTGAAATATAGTTTTCCACTGAACCAATTTTTATACCATTAATTTCAGGATTAGCCCTAAAGGCTTCAGCCAGGGGTTCCATGCTCAGCGCAAAGAGTAAGGGTGAAAGGGGGCATCCCTGTTGTGTACCCCTCCTAATATGAAATGGTTGGGAAATTACCCCATTTAATCTGACTTGAGCCTGTGGGTTGTCATACAGGGCCGCTACCCATGCTCGAAGCTTGGGGCCCAAATTAAATTTTTTCAGTACCTCCGTTAGGTAAGGCCATTCCAGGCGATCGAATGCCTTTTCGGCATCTAAGGTGATCACTACTGCTGGAGGGTCACTCTGACCTCTTCAAGTGGTCCCCAGGATGGTTAACAGTCTCCTAACATTGTCATGCAAGTGTCTCCCTGGCATAAAACCTACCTGGTCCGGATGAACCAACTGTGTAATTACTATCTGGAGGCGATTAGCAATCATTTTGGCAAAGATTTTAATGTCAATATTTAAAAGCAAGATGGGTCAGTAGCTGCTACACAAAGTTGCATCTTTACCCAGTTTGGGTATGACTGATATTAGTGCTCTAGCCCATGACTCTGGAGCTTCTTGAGGTTTGTGTGCTATATTACACATCTGGAGCAGCAGTGATGCAACTTCCTTCTGGAACTTTTGGTAAAAGTCTCCAATGAACCCATCGGGTCCTGGGGATTTATTATGCTTCAGATTTTTAATTACTTCCAGTAGCTTTCCCTGTGTAAAGGGGCGGTCTAAGAACTCCCCCTGCTGGGCCGATACTGTGGGTAATTTCAATTTCTCTAAGAAGTTTTTTATTTGCCCATCCCGATTGGTGTCCACCTCAGAAGTATATAGCTCCGTATAAAAATGCTGGAATCATTTTGCAATATTTTGTGGTTAAGTCTCCAACCAAGATGGAGCCCAACTATTTGTAATGGCTGAGATATGTCTGTCAGCCATCTGTTTCCAGAGCCTGAAGGCCAGCAGACGTCTTGCTCTGTTACCCTCTTCATAGTCACAACTGCTTTTAATCCATCCCACATGTACTTTAACTTTGAGGCTGAACCTGTGTTTTCTGTAATGTCATTTTGGATAACTTCTTTCATTTTAGTGTTAAATGTCTCATCTTTCAGGAGCCCTGCATTTAAGCACCAAACCGATTGTTCACCCGCAGGTCCAAACCTCAAAGTAAGCTGATTTTGGCATGGTCTGATTGGCAGATGGGGTAGATCTCCTGGTCTGCAATTGTATGTGCCCAGGCTTTTTGAATATAGAATCTATCTAACCAAGAGTAGGAATTTTGGGGCTTGGAATAGAACGCGTAATCCTTACTTGTGGGGAATTTCTCCCTCCAAGTATCAACCAGCTCAGCCTGTATTCTAAGGTTCGATAACACTTTGGGGCCTGCGCCCTCCAACTGTTCTCCCCCAATCTATCTAGGCTGTCATTCTCAACGCAATTCCAATCCCCATCCATAATTATTTGGCCGTCTCCCAGTGAAGCTACATACCCAAATGTCTGTCTGAAGAATTGTGGGTTACATGGGGTGTGTACATATATATTTACCATATGCATAACCTTGTCTGCTATTTTCCCTGTTACAGCCACCAGTCTGCACTCTGTATCAGCATGTGTGCTCAACCTAGTAAAGCTCAGACCATGTCTAATTAGTATGGCTACCCCTGCCTTTTTTGCTTTAGGGTGAGAGGAGGCTATGCCATCCCCTACCCACAAGCATCTCAGCTTTATATGTTCTGAGGGTGTAAGATGCATCTCCTGCAATAGTCCCACGTCACATCCTGCCTTTGCTAAGTCCTGTAGAATGGCATGGCACTTTGCTGGGGTGTTCAATCCCTTCGTATTTAATGAGATTATTTTAAGTGACCCCATGTGAGCGTCTGAAAATTTTTTTTGCTACTGAATTTCCCTTAGGCTGCTCACCAAGAGTCACCTCCCAGCCAGTATTGCCTTCTATTAATTTTGACTTCGCAGTCATGCTCCTACCAAACTGTGTGAAATATAGAGCTTTATTTCTCTCTTGCCACAGGTTTCCCAAGTTCCACCTTACAAAAGCTGTAAACCCCTCTTCTCACCCCCCAACCCCTCCCTCCAACAACTATTTACAGTAACCTCAATGTAGGTCATTGTCAGAAGGTAACACCTTCAGGCCCAGAGTGCGGGCTAGTCCTATAGCCCCTCGCCTCTCACACTCCCTTTCTCTCAGGTGAGCATGAAAGTGCGGTCTCCGGGTTAGGATAGTGGGCTAAATAGACACTCTCTTCCTTGTTCCTCCACTTAGCAAAGAGAACTTCGCCCGGTATCTATGCTTCCAGTGACTCAGAATATAAATATTGCATGTGGTGAGGGGCTGGGGTCACCAACAGGCATTCCTCCTAGAAAAAGCTGCCCCTCCCTTAAACTAATCATCCGGCACCCTGCATGAATGAGCTGCCAATTGCATATTTATAAAGCACGCTTTAACTTTAGTGAACAAGCTGCTTTGGAATGCAACTGGTAATAGTAACAATAGATAACTGAGCCACACTAATTGTTTTCTTGCCCCCCCCCCAGGAAGGCCCCTTCAGAGGTGTGACCACATCGTGTGAGGGAAGGATGGAAAGACATTGCAATGGACCCACACCACTCCGAGGTCAGAACCCGAGAAGACTTGTCCCTTCAACCGTTCCCTGCATTCTGCAGATCCTGGGAGATGTAATGTAATGTCATGTAATGAGGGGCAGGCAGGCCAGCCAGAGCTCCAGCGCTCCCCCCACAGACCCCCCCCCACCCAACGTGGGCAAGTTATGGGAGCTCTAATTTTCCCATTGGTAGATCCAATGGATCACAAACATACCAGGTAGCATGACCTGCCCGAATCCCCAACCACCAGGAAAATATCAATTTAAACAGTCAGGAAATCGAAGGTCACTGACCTAGTCCTTAAATTCCAGAGTTCAGTGGATCAGCCAAGCCAGCCATCAGTTCTTAACCTGGCAGTCTGGAGTTCACTGCAAGTACATAATGTATTTGTCAAAGCTGACAGTGTCCCCAACTGTATGACTGTAATCAGCCCCAGCTGATTATTTACACTTCCAGGCCCCTCCTGAGCTAACCCCCTGTCTCCACATCTATCTAAAAAGAAAGTCTGAATGAAGAACAAAGACAAAAAATAGTGTTCAGGTGGTTACTTGCTTGCTCAGGGACTTGCTCGGGTGAATCAGGTCTTTGCAGATTTATTCATCCGGCTCAGAGTTATGCGGGTTTCTATTCCCTCCTCACTTCGTGCCTGCAGTGTTCCATTTTAACTGTAGAAGGGATTGTTCCAACAGTTCTTGTTGACAGTCTGGGATGGGTAGGCCAATTTTTTGGAGTGGTTTCCTGGCTTGTGATAGTGTATCATAGATCTTGATTCCCGACTCCCAGTGGATGAGGATCTTAGCAGGGTATCAAAGCTGGGCTTTAATCTGTTTGTCCCTTAATTGTTTGATTACCACCAGAACTTTTTTCTGCTGCTGCATTGTCATTCGCAGGAAGTCTTGGTCGATGTAAACTCTTTTTCCATTTAGGTTCAAGTCCTTCTTAGCCCACGCTTTTCGGAGAATCATCTCCTCTACAGGGTACCTGTTAAATTTTACCAGTATTGATCTCGGGGGTGCATCATTTTTAGGGTGCAGGCCTAAGGCTTGGTGCACTCTCTCTCTAGATCCAACAGCTCCATTTCTGGTATGTCTAACTCCTGCCTTAGCCACAATCTAATGAAGTCCATGGGGTCATCCTGCTTGCTACCTTCTGGGAAGCCAAAAATACAGATAGTTTTCCTGCGCCCTCTGGATTCTGCATCTTCTGCCTGAATTGTGAGCTCATGTTCTCTTCTGGCTAAATAGACCACTGCCCAACTCAGTTTCAGCATGTCTTCTCATAGCCCATCAAGGCCAGTTTCCAGGTCCATTGTCCTCCGCTCGTGAAGCTTCAGGTCTTGTTTTATGTCTTTGATGTTGGAGTCTATTCTCTGTAACATTTTCACAATATGTGCAGTGGCCCTCCCATCCAGAGAGCTTTGTCATGAGGATGGCGCATCCCCTTCTTCACCCATGCCCGCAGCAGATTTCAAGGCCCACAAGAGGGAGGCGCCAGGGCTCTGGTCCAGTCGCAATCTTCTGTAATGGCTCTCCTTTAATGCACTTCTTCCCCTCAGTTTTGAGGTCTGACTCATGTTTAGGGATATTTCTTGTTTTTTGTGGCAGTTTGAACTCTTTAGGGTGCCAGATGGTTATCAATTGAGTACCGCGGTTTGGGAGCTCTGAGCTAAGCTTCTATACTTGGTGGTGACGTCACCAGAAGTCCAACCTCCATATCCTATCTATATTCCTGATGGCTGATGCACCTGGAAGGCATCTGACCATTTCACACTCCTTGGTTGCCTTTCTCTGAGCCACCTTCACCCTGTTTATGTATTTCCTGAGATGAGGTCTCCAGAAATGGACATAGAATTTCAGATGAGGACATACCAGACATCAGTACAGTGGCAGCATCACCTTCTTCTTCCTGCTGGTGATGCCCCTTTCTATGCATCCTAGCAATCCACTAGCCCTGCCCATGGCTTTGTCACACTGCGCTGCCACTTTGGGATCTTTTGAAATAGTAACCCCAAGGTCCCTTCCTGCCTAGTGACTGCCAATACCTCCCCCCATCCTATACTCAGTACCCCCTTCCCTATGTCTTGTACTTTCTGTCCCTGTCTGTCCCTATTACAACATGCTGTTCCTTCTGATCCACCTATTTTACCTAACCAGCTTCTTTCAATCTCAATAGTGCCCCTTTCTTCCTGTGAGGCTGTCCTTTGGGTAGTGTCATCCCTCAGAATCTCCCCCTCTGTCTTTCTATCACCTGGGTGGAGGCAAGTACTGCCTCTCTAGGGTTTTCTGCATCCATATATGACTAATTTAAATGCTTGTGCAAATAGCATTTAAAACACCAACCACGCACTGGGGTCCCCCTTCCAGAAGGATACTTAGCAGGCTGGGCCACAGTCCCCAGTGTAGCCAAAGCCCTCCTCCATGCACCATGTCTTCATCCAGTCATCAAATGTCCTGGTGTGGAGTTCCCTTGCATGCCCACTGCCCTTCACAGATAACCTTGGAGAATGCCACAGTGCATGATATCTGCTTGAGACCCTTCCCCAGCTTCCTGAAGTTCCACTGGCCTACCCCATCCTATCTCTGGCTAGGTCATTTATCCCATGATGGACAATGATATCCAGCTCCCTTCCAGCTCCAGATACCATAGCGGTCCATAGGATCTGCCCCGTCCCTTCCTGACAAGGAACCCTTAAAGCACCTCACAGCCCTGTACTTCCCCATTGCAGCCCCCAGGTATATGCCCCTCATTATGGAGTCCCCCACCAGTGGCTGCTTTCTCCTAATCTCCATTCCTGAGGACCCCTCCTCCTCCTCTCCTACCAGTGTGATGGGACCTTGACTCAGTTGTCCCATTCTGTCAGTATGGCGAAGGAGTTCTGCAGTGGTAGCAGAGGTGGAGTGCACACCTTCCCCCCCCCACCCCCAACTTCGTCAAGCCCACCAGGGTCCATCTCCTCCTTCTATGTCTAAGCATCCTCTGGCAGAACGGTGGTGGTCCTTGTGGACCTGAGTAGGACAGAAGGTCTGCTGTATCTTGCTAGCTCAGTCTAAAATCCATCATTTTGTGCCTACAACCCAGAGAAGCAAGAACAGATGGGACAGCACCTCAGTCCCTCAAAATACTGTGGCTTCATATCCATTGCATTGTATCACGCTCATGTTCAACTGTCCTACTGTTATCCTTTCATAGTGGTATATGCTAGATAGGCATAACCTGCTATCCATCTTCTCATCCTCGTGCTGCTATTATCCCTTCATTTTTGCTGTCCTCTAATCCCCCTTATTGACATACCCAGATAGGGTTTTCTTGTTTTTCTTTTACTAGCCTTTTTTTGGCTCCTGTCTCTATCTATGTGTTTATTTCCAACTTCTCCTTTACTGTTATCATAGACTAGGGTGTAACACTAAAATTCACCTTCTACCTGCATGTGCAGGGATACCCTAGATAGTCTGTACAACCCCCCCCCATGTCTGGTGGTCTACTCAAGATAAGGTATAATACCAGTCATACCACTTTCCCTCACGTGCGGTGCTTCTATAGATAGGGTGCAACACCAACCCCCACTTGCTATTAAGAGGAGAGGTAACATCTGAACCATTCACATACATCTGTTGAAACTCAAAGTCCTTGAACAACCTCCAGTAATAAACTATGATGTACTAAATCAAAGGTAGAGCTCTTGCAAAGCTATACTTCGCTGGCGAAGTTCTGGCACAGTTGCAAAATCCACCTTCGTGAATAACTTCGCAAATTGGCCACTTCAGCACTTTGCCACTTCACATTAAGTTTTTCTGTGGAAATGGCATTTTTTTCAGGCAAAGTCAGGTGAAGTTAAGGCAATGTTAATGCGAAGTTGCAACTTTGTCGGCAAATCTACATAACTTCTTCTGAAGAAGTACAACTTAACCTGACAAAAAGTCACAAAGCTGGCATGTCGCACTTTCTGACCATGGAAATGTAACAAATTATTCTGCAGAGCAAAGTTTGCCAACTTTGCACATCTCTGATCGAAAGCCTTGCTGAGGTCAACAGTGACTGCTGTAACCATCTTCCTTGAATCCAATCCATTTTGCACATCTTGTGTGAATCCACCAATGCCATCACAGTACTATGCTTGGGTTTGGACCCTTGCTGGGTTTCTGTAAGAGTGTTCCCTTGATCAAAGAAAGTACACAATTGATCAAAAACAATCCTTTCCAGGACCTTTGCCAGGGGACACAATACAGCAATCGGTCAATAATTATTTACATTAGATGGATCAAATAGGGCAAATATTAGCTTGTTTCCAGGCAGATGACATAGTGCTGGTGCAGAGATTGAGACTGTACAGTTTGCACAGAAGTATAGCAGCACTGTCAACAACCAGTTTTGCCACACCAACATCTAAGCCATCACTGCCTGCCTTGGGACTCAGTTTCATTTTCTTTAGCTGTTTTGCCACATCCTTTACAGAATGAATTAAAAAAATCTTGGTTGATTAGCGTGTTTCAGGGCCATGTTTTGATACTCACTAATTTGCTTACTGGGGGACTGAGAAGGAGCATAATGAGATAAATTTCAGAAAAAAATATTTAAATGTTTCAGCTATTTCTGGACATCAGTATAAACTTCATCTCCTGTTTTGAGATTGATTATATCTGTACATTTATTTTTCCCTAGCACTTTATTCAAAAAATTCCAAGTCTGAAGAGGATTTTTACCAATGAAATTTTGTTGATTCTCCTTACAATAATTTGATTTAGTTTTCCTGACCTCATTTTTACATAACTTTCTTAATGGCACTGAGTCTCCCAAGTCTTCTTGGCAGCCAGAAAACTCTCTACTAGGAAAGCCAATGGTGCTAAGTGGAAGTGTTCTGCTGTGCTAAAGCATCCATAGATCCTTTCCACTGCCCTCTGTAGTAAGTTTAGGATTGCCTTTTGGACCATTTAGAGTCTGGCTTTCAGTTCTCTTCTCTCAAAGTCCATTTGTTGACCATCTCTGGGTATCACAAGTTAGCAGGTACCATCCCTATTGTCCAACTCCCACTCTTCAGAAGGGTCCTAAGGGAATTCTGAACTTGACCCTGCCCTTAAAGAAACCTGTCACCAACTGAGATCTCAATCTTGCTCTTGACATGCTCTCAAGCTCTACAAACTAGCAACTACTTCATGACATGAAGTATCTGACTCGGAAAACCGATTTTCTAGTGGCTATAGCTTCAGCATGCCAAGTGTGCAAGTTACAGACCCTAGCAATGTATCCTCCTTATATGGTTTTCCAGGGAGAGTCACATTGAAAATGGGGTGTTTGCAGTTCTTTGCTCAACAGGTGCTGTCAGCTGAGCAGATGATGGACAGAGACCCAGTGAGAGAGACTGAACTGTGGATAAAGGTAAGAGATAAGCCTACATTATATAAAGGTGATCTCAAGTTAGAATGAACTTTGCAGACACTGCCTGTGGCAGAGAAGTTAAAGTGATTGCCAAAGGCTGCCACAGGGCTGGAGTACACACTGTCGCCTTTTGTCCAGTATACGTCCCCTGAGAGTTGTAAGGTGCCCAGCACAAGGTGGACTAAAGGCTCCAGTGGGAAACTTGCCTAAGTGAAGTTACAGCCTACTAGACCAAGAAAAGTTCAAGACAGAGAGAAAGTCCCTGGAGTGTTGCTGCCTCCTGCACCACCTGCTGATACTGATGATACGGTCTTGCATTGTGAATGCGTAAACTGTGCTCAATGTATAAGGTGGATAGCAAGGTAGAAAATTATGGCAAATTCAGTGCAGAGCAGACTAGGATCTGACCCAAGGTATACTGTAACCTCACCTATGTGTTTAAGGAGGAATAGAAGATGCCGTGAGTTCCAAGAGTTGTGAGAGGAGGGTACAACCTATACAAAGAGACTCTATAGTTTTAACTTGAGTTCGGAATCAGGACTGAACCCATTTGTACGGTGCCAGCAAGGAGAGCATCATGGGACTGAAGTTCCTGTGTACTTTAAAACTGTAATACAGTAAACAGTTCAGCAAAATGTGATAACTGCTTCAAATACCTTGCACTGTAGTATTTTATGTCAGGATAGAGGTTCAAGCCAAGCTCTCCCCACAGCCAGGGTAAAAGGATATAGACGTGACTGATATGTAGGGAACCCTCTGGTGAGCATACCTTCTTCTCCTAAACACAGAGGGTCTCCGTGGGCTACACCCGGCCCCTACTGACACCAAGAGAGGGTTTTCATATGGTGCCAACCTCAGCTGAGAGACAGTACAGCACCAGCTGAGTAGGTTATATAATTCCATTTATAAAATGGGTAGAGACAGCCTGTCATTCTGATTGGCTGAGAGCCCTTGATAGCTATGCTCATTTTTTAGTTTCTAGCACACTATATAACAAGTGGCCATTCCTGAGCCAGCAGTACAGTACAGATCTGCCCAATGCCACTGTAAATGTGATTTTGCCACCATTTTTTTCCAGTTAGCAAGCGAAATCAGAAGCTGCAAAAGTAAAAAAAAAGTTACAACACTTAAAGAGTGTTGTTTCAAGTTGTAAAATGCTTTGTTGTGTCCCTCCTGAGCTGTTCCTTCCCACTCCTGAGCCGAGGGTATCATAGACTGCACAAACTCACTCCCGACCAGCAGAGAGAGACCACCGGGACTTTTGTAAAATGTGCTACCACAGAGGCAAGACATTAATGAAACCATGAGCTTGCCATCAGTCTAAGAGCATGAACCGCAGCATAGCATAGCACCCCTAGTGACAACAACAAATACAACACAACCCAAGGGAAAGTGGTCAGACTATTTCACATGAAATAGCAGTTGTTTTTTTTTTATTTCACCATTTTTTTTTAAATATAACAGCTTCTCAGCATATACCCATTTTATAAATGCAATAACACACTCCGGGGTGCGGGTTATGCTCTGATAAATGCACTTTCAGGGGCAGTAAGGCAGTTGGCCTGTGGCTTCATGCCTCACTACATCCCTGGACATGCATTTATCAGAGCATAACCCACACCCAGTTGTGTGTTATTGCTTATGTATATCATGGAGGGATTGGGTTTGCCAAAGAGGTGGTAAATGATAAGATAGTGACAGGTTTCAAGAGAACATAAGACAGCTATAAGGGGTTGATGAAAACCAAAAGAGTGAAGGGGATGAAGAGTGGGCAGGAAGGGGATAAACTACAGTACCAATAGACATTCTGCCAAGGCACGACCAAGGGTAAGTAGGTGCGGCTCAGGAAGGAAAATGGGCAGACAAGATGGACTATGAGTCTTTTGCTGCTAACACGTTTTCATGTTTCTATTTAGCACTGCTACACTATGACAGAGCAACACTTAAAGGGGGGCTTTCACAGCTCACTCCACTTGGACAATGGCATCCTTAGTGGCTTTGCTTTACTCTGTACCTATCTCAAAGATACGTAGGGTCACCTGGAGTAATGTTTATACCTTCATAAAACACTGCAATATGGATGTTCATTCCAGGAGACATGCAGGTTTTGGGTTGGATTTCTAATTTATTTATTTCAAAAGCTTTACCAGGAAGGACACTCTAAGCTGGTAACATCGTGTTTCCAGATGCATCTGGATACAGGGTTTGCACTTCTTGTGAGTCCTGTATTCTCCAACCCTCTACTCTAGGAGGGTTTATATGGTTGCTTACTCAACCAAAGAGTAGGGCTCTATGGAGAAGAGTAACTAAAATGTTACTTACCATAACCCTTGATCTGCTAGAGTAACTTCTCCACAGCGCCACACTTACATGGCCTGTATCCCTTGGATTCATTTCATTATTTTTATATTGAATGTTTATTAAAATTTTCACTTAAATACATACAGCAACAAACAAGCAGGCATAATAACATAGAAATGTACACAATGATGGCAGAAAAGCACCATCGGTCCATCCAGTCTGCCCATAATACATTCTATTACCTCAAGACCTTTGTATATACAGGGCTTTTGTCTGCACTACCTGCCACCATGTTTCTTGCCTTACTGCTAACCCCTGAGTAACTACTAAGCCCTTTACTCTGTCCCAGTCATGCTTGAAATCATTAATGGTTATAGCACCCACTGCCTCAGCCTATAGTGTTCCATAGCTCAGCCACTCTGTCTGTAAATTAAAACTTCCTCATATCCTTCATGAATCCCCCCTCCCACCCACCACCACCTTACACCCATGTACATGCATTCTAGATTCACTGTTCCTGTTGAATAGTTCATCACTGTTTACCTTGTTCATTCCCTTCAGGAATTTTAAGGTCTTAGTCATAGCACCCCTCTCTTGTCCATCTTCCAGCAAGTACATGTTAAGGTCACTAAGGCGATCCTTGTAGGATAGGCCCTGAATCATTTTGGTTACCCTATGCTGCCTCCAGCCAGTGTTTGTCTTTCCTTAGGTGAGGATTCCTGAGCTGGACACAGTACATCATGTATGGCCTTACCAGTGATCTATAGCAAGGTAGGAATACCTCATTCTTCCTGCTATCAAAACCCCTCCCAATACACCTCGACATCTTGGTTGCCTTACTTTAGGCCTTGACACCTCCAATCCAATACTCTGCCCTTATGTTCTTGTTCCCTATATGCATCACCTTGCACTTCTAGGCATTGAATTTCAACTGCCAAACCTTGGACCACCTCTCCAACCTTTGCAGGTCCCTTGCAGCTCCGTTAACTCCCCCTCACACACACACACACACACAGTCTACCCTATCATAGAACTTTGTGTCATCAGTGAAGAGACACATCTTTTCCTGAATTCCTTCTCCTATGTCACTGATGAACATACTGAACAGAACTGGACCCTGGACTGATTTCTGTGTCACCTCACTAGTGACACCCCTCTCCCCACATTTGGCTCAGTTTGCCACTACCCCTCCGCTGACTCCCATCCACCAACTTCCCAACCATGTTTGTCCTTCACTGCACCTAGATCTCTAGCTTCTTCAGCAACCTTCTGTGTGGCACAGAGTCAAATGCCCTGCCAAAGTCAAAGCAGGGCAAATCCACTGCATGACCCTTATCCACTTCCTAGTTACCCAGTCAAAGAATACTATCAGGTTGATCTGACAAGACCTCCCTGCCATGAACCAGTGCTGTTTGCTATCATGGGGCTCAGTTTTCTCCAAGTAGACAAAAAAAGTCCTCTTGGGCTAGTGTTTGCACAGTTTTACTCACAATAAAAGTAAGACTGACAGGTCTGTAGTTATTTGGTTGCTCCTTGTTCCCCTCCCTTATGGAATAAACTATATCTGCTACCCTCCAGATTTTTTGGAAGCACCCTTGACTGGACTGAGCTATTGAATAGCCCTGCCAGGGGTTCAGAAATGTTGATGCCAGTTTATTGAGCACCATAATAGATTACCTGAGATGAAAAGGACCACACAACATATTAGGAAAATCTGAAGGGTATCACATGTGCATAAAGTCCTAGGTATCAGGTCACTATAAACAGCAAATGAAAATAAACAAAAGTTAATACAGGGAGAGAATATAATCCTTACTGTTATGGTACAAAATGTGGATCACAGTCTGCCATGTATAACAGCCATTTTGTCCATCTTAGTCTTTCCTTTCCCAATTTATTCTCCAGAGAAAATATCAAACATCCCATTGGATAAATTGAGTTAACAATAGTTCTCCAGTCGATTATGGTTGGAGATTCAGTGACTAGACATGCAGAGAAGTTAAATTCCACCCACGAAGTGGACGCGAAGTGGCCCACTTCGCATTGCCATTCCGCTACACAAAGTGACCATTTAAAACCCTCACTTTACCACTTCGCATTGTAATTATGACTTTGTGTTGTTCATTCTGCCTTACTTCACTTTAAGGCGGAGTGAGAATTCACAGGCAGCCCACATACATCACATGGCTTACACGGTGCAGGTCACATGCTTCAGGCAGTGACTCATGCTTAAAAGAGAGTTTCATTTTCACCTTGTAATAGGAGAAAGAAGTTGTGTGTAGAGATGCAGCAAAGCTAAATTTCGCCAGTGAAGTAGATCACTTCACGTCACTTTATGGCTATGCGAAGTGCCCATTGAAAGCACTATTTTGCCACTTCGCCTTGTGATGACGGTGATAATCACTTTGCATTACTGGAGTGAGAATTTACAGGCAGCACAAACACATCGCATGGCTTGCATAGTCTAGGTCACATGCTTCAGGCAGGCAGGAAGTGAATCATGCTTGAAAGAGAGTTCACTGCAGCAGCAGCCCCTGGCTCCAACAACACCTGGGCTCCCCACCTGTGCCTGGTCCTCCCCACATGCCACACCTCATGTGGGGGTTCTTTACTACACTGCCTGCAGACAGCAGTATAGTGAAATGTAATCTGTGTGGTGTGGAGGTGCACCGTGGCCTAAAGGGAACTCACCTTGGTACAGGTGATCAGCACTCCCACCTGTAAAACCTCCACTGTGTACAGTGGCAGGCCTAGGTTGCAGAACAGGGCAGTAATGCACCTGCTGGCCCTGCTGGGGTAGGGAAGAGGGGGCAGTACAGCTTTCACCTGCCCGCGGCGGTGTGAAGCGGGGGAGGGCCATTGATCAAGCAGCTGCTCCACCACCACAACCTGCAGCAGGTGACAGTGGCAACCCTGTCCAACTTATTGCCACACGGGCTGATTTGGGCCTGATGTGGCATGATTTGGAGGCTGTTAACCACCATCTTGACAATGTTGAGTAGCAGTTGGAGTGAATTGAGGGGTACCAGCTACAAATTATGGGGATGCTTCAACTGCTGCTGTTCCATCAGAATGTTGATCACTAGTTTTATTTTATCCTTGCACCTACCACCCTCTGTGCAAAAAAATAGTTCCTGATGTTGCCCCTGATCCATCCCCCCTCTATCTTTAAATTTCGGGCCCTTTCTCATGCACATCTCTTTTTCTGGATGGCGCTACCCTCTTGTATATTGTTGATTCCCTTTCAGTACTTGATATTTTCTATCATGCCCCCCCCCCCCAGTCATCATCATCAACAGGAACCACTACATCACAACTTTTTTGAGGAGTGGAGTATTTAACACCAACAGACCAGGACACAGCAACCTTGCCTTTCTTTTTCTCTGGTTCCCAGTCAACATATCATCAGAACTGGAAAAAAAATGTAACTGCTGTGATTCATGAAGAAAGTTATTTGTCCCATGATGAGTGAGTGGTGTGTCATGATTAATGATAATAAACTGTACACAGATACCTACGGCTGTACTTCCTTGACCTGTACCTCACAAAACTCCCAGACTTGAAAACTCATATTAATGACTACAATGCTCAAGCCAAGATACTACAAAACAGGTTTACATGTGACTTTTCGTGAATCATGACCATGAAGATGAAGAACATGATTGTGTAAGAGTCGTAATGAGTGAGTGGTGTGACATGACTAATGATAATAAACTGTACGCAAATACCTACAGCTGTACTTCCCTGACCTGTACCACACAAAACTCCCAGACTTGAAAACTCATATTAACGGCTACAATGCTCAAACTGAGATACTTCAAAACAGGCTTACATGCAACTTACAACCCAAAAACTTTAAAGTTTTGTAATTCATGAATCGTGACTGTGAAGATGAAGAATGTGATTTGAATCATGAATGACTCATGATGATCACCCTGACTTAAAAATGCACATTAATGAGTACAATGTTCATGCCAAGATATGCACCACACTAGTACTCTGAATGGAAGCCAAACAAACAACTGTGACTTAAGTTACAGATGGAGATTGGGCCCTACAGAGATGCAAATGCACAGACAGAGTAAGATTGCACTGCGCACTCAGGAGATGCAGATGCAAAGGTGCAACAACACCTAACCAGTGCTCACAAGTCACAAATCCAAATCTGGAAAAGAATACCTTTTGCCAGTTTGGGGGGGGGGTGGCAGTGCACTGCAGTAACAGTCCATTACCAAGATACCACAAAACAATACAAAAAAATCATGCAGGTGTGGTGGATAGCAGGTTCACACTGCTGCAATTACTGTGTGGCACAATAAAATGCGTCTCATTTTATGGCACGCATCTCACACACACACACTACAAGTAATGAGCAGCAAATTGAAAATTTCAGTAATATAACCAAATCTTTTAAACAAACTGAAATGATGCACTGCTGCACCACAGCAATCAGCAAGAAAAGTCAAACATTACTGAAAATATTACTGTGTGTATATATTAACAAAGTTATATAAGAAAAATATAACCAAAACAGAAAGACTGCCTTTCTCCCAGTTAATCTACCTCCAGCACAGATACGCCCTTCCCCCAAGCACACTTCAAGTGTCTGTCAGCACACAGACTGAATGTTCTAAATTAACATTCAAAATCCACACACAAACAATAAACACTTGATGATATGAGCACAGGAGGGTTTCCTACAATCGATGCAATAAATTTTGAGCAAAAAAAAAATGGTTCAAAAAAGCTTTTTGGACAGCTTTTAGTGGGTTTGAATCTCAGAGCTCTTCCAAGAGCAAACTGTCTCCAGCTACCGCTGCACACACACTACACAGAACTGAGGCTGTGCAGAACAATCTGAAGCCCATGTGACCTGCAATCCCATGAATCACTGCAAAATTCACCTTGGAGCTCAACAACAAGGCGAAGTGATACGAAGTACATTGATTTCAATGTACTTCACCTTAAAATTGGTGGGGAAGTAGCTGGGGAAAGGCGGAGTAACATGAAGTCATTGTTTTCTATGGACTTCACGTTCCTCATTATAACGCGGATTACTTCGTTTTACATTGCGGATTACTTTGCCAATTCAGCCTTGATCCATGAATCACTTTGCAGGCAGATTTTGGTCACTTCGCCCACTTCTATCAGTGACTAGCCATTTTTTTGTGACCAGTTTTCTAGCAGTGCACGGTAGAATCCCCATAAGATACTTAGCGGAGGAATCCCCAAATCCCACAAGAAAAAAAACTGAAGATGCGTGCCAGTGGGTCTAAACTGAAGTGGTAGGAGAAGATCAGTCTAAGAACCTGTTCTACTTCTTTTTAGGCTGGGCTGTAAGTTAGGACAAAGCCAAAATATATGTGAGTGTGTAGGTCTGGCCTCACCACATTTTCTCCAGCATTCTGGGGTGGTGTCCATCCCCCTATGGACCTGCTGAACTGCTGTGAAAAATATTATATGAGGCATTTCCAATTATATTTCCTTCAGGCCATGGAGAAAGTGAGCAAACTGATGCATCATCTAGTCAATTATTCTGGGGTAACCCCAGTTTATGTACCCAAAGGTCAAACATTTATATATATATGTATAGTCTAGAAATAATGTGACTCTGCTGGGCTGAGAAGCCTGCAACAAGAATAAGATAGGTTGGATACCTAACTCAAAGGAACAGCTGCAAGAGAGACTCAGCACATATGTTTTCACTTGAAAAAGCCTAAATTGATTGGTGCATGCTATCCCATATTTCTCTACCAGGTCAGCAAAGGAGATAACTGTTCCCCCTTGTAATAACTGAATCGGGATTTGGAGACCTTGGCACACTCAGCCATGGTACCCAGAGTCTAGCCTTGTGGGAGTAACATGCATATGTAGATAAAGAAGCAAGAGCCAAAGGGGAGCATGACACAGCTTATTTCTAGTGACTACCCTTTTCCAGACTCTAAGGACTGTGCCCACAAAAGAAGAAGTTTCCTTTTTCTGGAGTAAATAACATCTGAGCACAGTATCTAATATTCTACCTTGGTTTCTGTTATGACCTCTCTCTCCAGGTGAAGCCAGGCTTGGGTAGGTGAATTACTTAGCCAGGCCAAAAGAGCCTACATCTGAGTCATTTCATACATTATTAAGTTCCCAGGTGTGGCACAACAGGGGCACCAAGGGCCTGAGGCCGGCAGAGGGTAGAGTATCTGATCCTTGATGATATGCCAGAGGAATTGCAAGAGCATTCAATTCTTAGATGCCCACAAGGGAGAGGGTATAGGTAAGGAGATGTTCTGGAAAAGATACAGAAATTTGGTGAGAACCATTATTTTATAGTCATCACACATCTCTCTAGTGCCATAGGAAGGGAAGACCAATGGTCCACGTTGGATTTTAACTGAGTTATCAATGGGTTAAAACTTTGCTTTGAATAACTGTGACTTTGTATCCATTAATTGGATGTCTAGGTATGTCATGCTATGTGGGTCCCAGCAGAAAGGACGTTGGATTCTAAGAGCCCTAGAGGGACAGATGTTTAACACAAGGACCTCTGTCTTGTTTTCATTAAGCTGATATCAAGACAGCATCCTAGATTTTGTATAAGATCCCAAATACAGGGGTGATCCTTCTCTGATCTGACAAATATAGTAGCACATTGTCTGCATAGAGAGTTATATGATGTCTGCACCCCATCCAGTATTCCCAGATCTCAGGGCTCTGCCATATGGCTTGCACCAGAGGCTCAATATATAAAGCAAATAGTAGGGTGGACAGGGCATCACTGGCACATGGTCCTTGACAGAGAAAAATGAGGAGATAAATGAATGTCTGCTCTAACTTGAGAAACAGGTTATGCATATATGGAAAAAATGAGATTTATAAAGTCCTGAGAGAAATCGCCCTGGATTCACTTTAGTTTCTTATTGTCCATATTGCTAATATTCCCCACCTCATTGGACAGCTATTGGATGTGAAAGCACTTGTGGTTATCCCTTCTTTAGGGGTTAGCAGGTTATCTATTCCAGTGTACCTACCTGCAATTCAAATAAATGAAATGAAAATGAAGTCTTGTACTATTTCCCTAATTTCTACTATTTAAGAATTTTATTGGTAGTTTTTCACTCCCCTCCTTAGTAAAAAGGTACTGTACTGCAGTTGCTATACACTCTGCAAGCATGTGCATAAGATCTTACATCAGTGCCAGGCACCTTCGCTGCCAGCCCCAAACATTTAAGTTCCAGTGGGATCCTGCCACCTCCAGCTTTATGACCAAAGAATGCATCTCCGTTGAGAAGATAATCTAGAAGAAGGATTAAGATTTGCAGTAAGAAACTTTCCTTTGCAATGCCTCCTCTCCTCCCCTCCCTGATGCTCTTGTAGTTAGGGTGATAATTATTTATTTATTTCAAAAGTTTCCCTAGGAAAGACATACTGAGCTGGTAACAGCTCATTTCCAGATGTGTTCTGGAGGGAGGGATGACAATTAGGAACACTAAGAACAATAACAGGTGAATAAGTATCTTAAATAACAATTGTGAAAAGACAAGGATTACAAGGTAAAACACATAGCTATACAATAAAGTGCTAGAGGATATATGCATTTGCAATTACAATGTAGTAAAGTGCTGGAGGATAACATTTGCACTGTGCAGATGCAATACTGAGTTAAGGGAGGGAGCGAATGTTGTCGACTGGAGAGTATGAAGAGGGGATTACACTAATACAGGTGCCAGGCATAGAGGGAGCAAAGGTAGGATGGTGTTAGGTAGCAGCCCTGCAACCAGTATCAGTGGCAACTGCAGGATTGAGTAGTTAAGTCACAGAGGAGGAAGAAGAGTGAGTGATAGGAAGAGGTGGAGTAGTTTGAGGCAACAGAAGAAAAAGTCAGCCTGACCAGCACTGGATTGTCTGAAGGGGACTGCATGGGAAGGATAGCCAGAGTTGTGCAGGGGGTAAGAGGTAGATGGGGAGGGAGATAGGAGAGTAGCAATGTAGGGGTGGGGGAGCCAAGCCAGTATTTAGGTATAAAGGAATCACAATGGGTGAGACATCTGACCTCAAGGGAGGGGAAAGACAGGGAGCAGTGGTGAAAGACAGGGAGCAGTGGTGGGTGCAGGGGGGCCAGAGACAGTTCAGAGCAAAGTGACAAAAGGAGTGAAAGAGGAGATCCAGTCTAGCTAGGGTGGACTTGGGAGCAGCACTGTATACTATGTCACCATTGTCAAAGATGGGGCGTATCATCTTTGAGATGATCTCTCAACAGGTAGGAAGTGGGATACACCCTTTATTCCTATAAAGTGCATCAGGTTTGGGGTGTAGTGTCTTGTGGATGGTATCCACATGCTCTGACAAATTGAGGTGCAGATCCAGTCAGACCCTGGGGTACTTGAATGAGGGGACATCCTCAACTGATGTACCATCAATGGTATGAATGGATGAGAGAGGGATGACCCTGGTGAGCTTCTGCCTGGTGCCACAAATCATAGAGACCATTTTCTTAGCATTGAGGAACAGTTGATTTTCCAGGAACCAGTTCTGGATGTTAGCAAAGTCCAGTTGGAGCCTGGCCATGAGATCAGAGGCAGAGAAGCTGGCGGCAAAGAGCAACATGTCATCTACATACATGTGGATGGACATAGAGGAGCAGGCTGCAGGAAGACCATTCGGAAAGATGGAGAAAAGTATTGGGCCAAGGATGGACCCTGTGGGGTGCCTAAGCTGACAGGGAGTAGAGATAAAGATTCACCAATATGGACCTCAAGGTAGAAATAGAACCCACTGACTGAGGAGTCAAAGAGCCCGACAGCCTTGATTTTTTCCAGGAGGAGGGGGTGGGTAACAGTGTTGAAGACTTTGGCCAAGTTGACAAAAATAGCAGAGGTGACCAAGCCATGATCTATGCCAAACAGAATGAAGTCAGTAAGCCGGAGGTGGAGAGGGACTTTCAGAAGCCAGACTGGAAAGTGGTGAGAAAGGAGGATGAATCAAGGATCGGGGGGAAAGCTGAGATAGCACAAGGTATTCTTGAATCTTAGCCATAGTGGGAAATAGGGAGATTTGGTGTTAGTTGTCAGGAGAGGTGGAATCATGCCCTTTGGGAAGGGGGATGGCTGTGGCCTGTTTCTAAGTGTCCAGGATGGAGGCTTAAGAGAAGGAGAAGTTGAGAAAGGAGGTAATAGGTAGAGGAATGGCAGGGGTAGAGAGATGGAGGAGTATGGGGTCAAGACCATCAGGGCTCACACTCTTGTGGGAGTTTACAGCCAAAGGGTCTTACAGGAAGTAGCAAGAGTGGTAGGAGAGGAGATGGGGTGTTGTAGGGTGGAAGGAGGGGGGTGGGAGAGAGGAGGGAGCAGGCACTTGATGAGAAGAAAAAGCTGAAAGCTGAGGTAATGGGCACATGCACAAGCTGTGGAATGGGATGGTAGCCTGAATCATGTTCAATGCCACCCAGCAATATATTCATTCAAATCTTGGTAAATAATCCAGCAATCTAGTTAACTTTAGTACTTGCTAAAAGATAAAAATATGCACTAACAAAGCCTCAGGTTTCACCTTGAACTTTGGTGTTCTGGCAGAGAAACTAGACTAAAACTGTCAATGGCTGACAGATGGTGAGGCGGGAAGATGGTAGTAGGGGTAGCAGTTCTGATTGCAGCTCCTATGACAGACACCCAGGAGATAAAAAAAAATGCTGTATCGAGTCCTCTGGGACATACTCTCCTTCAAAAGCTTTCTGGTGGTCCTGGACAAAAAAGTACAGGAATTACAATGGAAGGCACAGGACACTGAAATCTTTCTGTCATAGTTAGATGACAAGCACAACAGACACAAGGCACCAAGTCAAGATCTGGAGCAACTTGTGGCACTTCTCGGGGAGAGAGCTGAAGACTCAGAAAATAGAAGCCACAGAAATAATCTATGCTTCATTGGATTCCCTGAAGGCGTGAAAAACAGGGATGTGGCAGGTTTTCTGCAGCAAGAAATCCCCCAGCTCCTTTGACATACCTGGAAACCAGCCATCGAAACAGAGTGGGCTGACTGGACTCTCAAACTCCCTCTGAACCAAGAGACTGGCCACATCATATTCAACTGAACTAGCTCAAAGGACAAAGGGCTATAATGGTGCCAAAAAAGTGCTACAAAACCTGGGGATACATTTCAGGATTCAGTATCCTACCAGATTTTGTCTTAACCATAACAGGGTCCACCATACCTTGAATACATCGGAGTAGGTGGCTCATTACAAATCTAAACACTGGCTATAGAAGAGTGCAGCCCTGCAACAAGCTGAAGCTCACAGTGCACAGTGGTCCAGACTTACCTCTCTGCATCTTGGAACCTGCACCACCCCCTCCCTAGCCAAGAAAATGACACCGGGAACCAGATGAACTGGCAGACTACCAAAGTCAAGCTATCCAACTGCCGAGGCAGGGACAGGCTGTGGTTCAGACAGCAAAATGATATCCCTCAGATGAGGGAAGGAAGCAGAGACTAGGAACACTGTATAGCCAGCTCCAACTCCATAGGAGAACCAGTTCCTAAATGACTGGCAAAGCAAAAGCCCAGCCACACACCACCCTATAACAGAATCCCTGGTAAAGACCCTCACACAGAGACATAGTGACACAGACCTCAAATCATGGGTAGAAAGGACAGCCCAGTCTGGATTTACTGAATCACAGGGAGTGGTGTCTGCACTGAAACAAAAGCAAAGAAAGTATTGTAGGGACACCAAGTTCCATAGTTTGCAACTAAAAGAGGAAAGATAAAAAAAATGAAAGAGGAGCTTGGATAAATCAGAGAGTGGTATCTACTTGGAATAGCCTTCCAAAACATATATCCCATAGTTCAATCAGGAAGCAATTCAAGGAAACACTGGATGCCTATTTAATTAGCAAGGAGATATCAGGATACATTTAAATTAAAATGGCAAATGCTAATGGACTTGTATTCATCTTATGAATCCTATGAAAGAAGTGGAAACCCTAGAACAAGCCCAAAACCTGAAGGGACATTGATACTTGAACTGTGAACCCAGACACAGTAAATTCTTGTATCCTTTTAGGCGAGTATCTTTCTATGCCTCTATTTATGGTTGTTTACTCTCTCATGTCTTGAATAATGATCCTTGAGATATTTAACAGTCCTACCTTTCTGTCCTCTTTCCTGGCTTCCCCTCATGCTTTCCCTGCTTGCATTTGGTGTAGAGCTTGCCCCCTCAGACACTCATCCTCCCCACAGCACATTGTGCCATACTACCAATTTCAAGGCATATATGTTAAATAAGGCTGCTTGCTGCGGCAATGAGATCTTGCCTGACCAACTGTATGACCTGGGGAGTGAGGACAAGACCTGGAACAGACTGTGGGAACTAGGTCAGGTCTGTCCTCAGACTCATCTACTACACACAACCCCTTTGATGTATAGCCACTAATGAATCTGTTACCACTGCAGTCTGAGCCACTTGGAAGGATTTGGTTCCAGTGTCAGCACTCCTCCCACTTTCCCTCCCACTATACCACAGGTCTCCTGCCTCACTCAGAAAGGGTGAGAGTGTAGTCACATCCCAGCCCTTCTTGCTGGGGTGCTGGGGGAATATGGATAACTTTGTGATGTGCAGCCTGGGATGATCTGTGAGCGAGCAGTCTGTGGCACGGTTGGATAACACCCTGTCCTATTTGTTATGCAGAGATAGTTAAAAGCAACAATCTATTTCATCCTCTCATATTCTACCTCTTGTCTACCTCTTGTCTGTCAGATTGCACAGTCAAATGTTTCTTGTGGCACCTAGGAATTGGCCACTCTGATAGTACCACAGTTTCCCTCTGTTATCTTCCTTGTTTAACTTTACATTTCTATTCTTTCTCTCTCTCCCCTTGCTTCTCTGCCATTCACAAATATATATGAATCAGATACACTTCATGTGTTACTTAACTACACTGTAGTTATAGTGTAACTACATTGTAACTGCATTGCAACTGCAACACAGTTGCATGCAACAAACATGTAATTATGGATCTGCAAATGTATGCAATTACATTGTTAAAATGATTGCAGAAAGCTGTTAGGCTGACCTTGAGATGTATTTTGACCTCAACAAGCTTATTTACAAATTGTCAACAGGAGACCAACTCTGGGACAGAATTTTATGTTTTGTTGCTCCTGTTAAGTATAGGGATGTTTGTCACGCTCACCTCAGGAAAGAAAATGACAGCATTCTGACACATTTTGTGAAAGACAGAAAATGAAACTTACAAGAACAGGATGCAGAGTTTGAACTGACAGGCAAAAGCATCTTATATAATGAGAACAGTGTTTTTCAGAAAAAGACTCTCAGATGAAGGAGTTTCTTTGGTTTGTACTGCCTTTTTGAAGAAATATCCTGCATACTTTTGTTTTCTATTTTATTCTTACTGATAATTGTAACCCCTTGTTACCCAAGGTTACTAGAATCCCAGTAAGACCTAGTGGTAGACAGGGAAGGCAGCTTGTGAAACTCCAGTTAAATGGGTATCACACTGTCTCATTCTGTTCTCAGTCTCAGCTGGAGACTGTGAGATGACATCACCAATAGAACTGTCGCAGCTGCATAAGCCACATTGGAATCTGCAGCAGAGGGAGAGAGATAGAATGTTGGGAGTTTTCAAAGTCAGTTCCTGTTTACCTTCTGTGGGAGAAGGAGTGAGTGTCCAGTTTCAAGTGGTGGAGACCGCTGTCCAGGTCTCAGTGCCCCCTTCCCTCCGGGGGGGAGTAGAGGAAGTAAAGTATCCCCATGTAGATTCCAGGGGCAATCCCCTAATTTCTGCTAAAGAAAGAAAGCTGCCTTTTACAGTTTCGGTTTGTGCTTGAAAAGTGGAAAAAGTTGTACTTCGCCTGTGGGGCACCTGCAACAAAAGGGTGAGTGTTTGCTCTAATATGAGAGGGCAGAAAATGTGTTTCTTCAGCCTGGGAAATGTGAAGAAATCTGGGATTTGAACTACTGTTTGGGAGGCCTATAGTACTAGGACAAACAAATGGAGTAGTGTCAAAAGAGAAAGTGCTGTGTGGATTCAAGTAATGTTGTAGAGGGGGTGCAACAGTTCAGGCACCATTTAATCTACATTTCAAAGTTTCAGTTTGTCCAGAGAAATGGCCGGGTATGGGCTGTGGGAGCTGGAGGTGGGAACACCCCCCCATCTTTAGTAACCAGGTCCATCTCTACAGATTTCTGCTGTGATTGCTACTTACCTCATGCGCTTGGCCAGTGATGAGGGAAGTACCCAGACATGGGTCACAAATGGGAAAATCTCTCTAGGAGTCGCAGACTCTAAGTGGTGTGGGGAGCCACAACAAGGGTAAAGAATTCTGTTTGTGAGATGGGAGTCAGAAGAAGTAAGAAGGAAATCTCTCTAGGGGTCACAGACTCTAAGTGGTGTGGGGAGCCACAACAAGTAAAATGGGTTCATTCTTCCAATGAACCACCAGTCAAGTGGCCGGCAGGGGAGCTGGGCCAGTCGGGCTGTGTACTCAACGTGCGTGCAAGTCCGGGCTGTGTGCCTGGTGGGTCCAGAGCCTGAAAACAGTAGAAATGGTTCATTCTTCAAGTGGACCACCTTGTAGTCTCTAATCTGCATTATCCAGTAAGCGTGTGCCATGGGGTCCATCTATGCTTTGTTGTGTTCAGCTAGTTGTGAATAAAAGCCACACTGAAAAATCCCATTCCTGGTTCTGGACATTACAGTTATTGCTTCCTGTGTTCGGATTTACTTGGGTGCCCCTGTGCAGAGTTGCCAAACCTAGGTCCCCTTGTGCCAGGTAACCTCATCCTCCCTGAACCCAGGTCCCCTCCAGGTATTGCTGCCAGCGCCAACAGCATGCCACCTGTCATTTTGGTAAAAAGGCAGGGGTGGAGGTTACAAAATTGGAGGCACCACTTTGGATTTGTTCGGGAAGGAAGGTGCTTGGGCAAGGGGGCTAGCGTTTTGGCTATCTGGCAGTGGGTAGCCCAAAAAGCTGAAGCAATTTCCCAAGTGTGTTGCTGTGTGCTGTGAATCTTGTGCTGCTGTTTAAAAAATGCCAACTGTTTACCAAGGAGCTGTAAAGCCAAAGAGTGTGCCCTTGTCCTGCATCATCAAAATTGTTTACAGCATTTTTGCATGCTTTTAAAATAAATTCTGTGAGGAAAAGTGTGGAAAACTAGGGGTAGCAACAGAGAAATTATGCCCTGGAAGTTTGAAATGCTTTTAAAATGAATTCTGTGAGGAAAAGTGTGGAAGACTAGGGGTAGCAACAGAGAAATGGTGCCCTGGACGTTTGAAATGCTTTTAAAATGCATTCTGTGAAGGAAAGTGTGGAAGACTAGGGGTAGCAACAGAGAAATTATGCCCTGGACGTTGGAAATGCTTTCTGTGTAAATGGAGAGACTGCAGAGTTAATGGCAATGTTACATGGTTGAAATGGGCTCCCGCCGTGGAGTCAGTTGAAAAAAAAAAAAAGCATTTCTACAGTTTAAATTTGACTGCTCGACGATCGCCGTGAGAAGAAGAGCCCTCGCGATGAAAAATAGGCTCATTTGCATGGCGTCGTGTGGTTGGCCAGGTTGCAATTGGTCCCGCCCCTCAGCCAGCTCTTCTGAGACTGCCTCAGCATTCGAGAGGGAGACAGAGTGTAGTGTGTGTACAGGCAGTGGAGGAGCATCGCGGAGCATTCAAAGTGCTGTAAACAGTAAAAAAAATAGACTTTTGAGTTTAAAATTGGGCTCAACCCACAAATCGATCGTTAAAATAGCGAGTTTGGTGTTGAAAACGACGATCGCTAAGACTGCCCGCCCGTTTGCATACTGAGGCCTTCAGAAACTGGCTGCAGGCCATTTTACCCCATTGCAGCAAATTGCTACTGATCACAGTAAGTAAACAACACAAAAACTGCTCAATCAGTGATTTTCAGTAATGCAATATAAAATGTGTGTGCAGCAGTGTAGTCGCTTTGCAAGTAATGACTGTGTGAAGTCCTGCCAGCAAGTGCAAGTCTGTAAAGCCATTGAATGTGTGCATGGAAGTGAAAATAGCCTCAGTTTAAAGTTTGCAGCCAGAGAGAGACTGTGGGTTGTAGCAAAATGCAACACTAGTGAAGCAGGCAATCCTGTGCTAAAACCTGAAGCTTTAGAGGATTGTGAATTAAATAAATGTTACCAGCTTGTAAAAGTCAAGGAAAATCCTGTAAATGTGTTGTAAAGCCAGAACAGAGCAAGTTTTGCAGTTTGAGTAAAAGTTATCAGTAGCTGGTGTAAATCGGGTGCGCAGTGGCTTGACCCAGATTCTAAATGTTGATACACAGGACTGCTGCCGTCGCCGTTACAGGGTGGGGTAGTAAAGTAAACACAGCAGCAGAGGAGCCATTTTAAAGCTACAGAGTGTGTTCATTAAAGTGGGACTTTCAGTTACAGTGAACTTTTGTTTATTTTTCTGCAGTTATGGCCTCAGGACCAGTTCGTTACCCGGATCATGCCCGGGTTGCAGTCACAGCAGCAGTAAATAGAATGAGAGATATTGAAAAGTGGTGCTATGGAGGGCAACTGCCTCCTGATGTGGCAATTCCTAATTATCCAGTGCGTGTATGCCAAATATGTTTGAGTGCTGGAAGGGATGTCTTCATGATTCCTCACTGTGCTGGATGCCTACAAAAGTATGGCTTGTATAAAGCACCTCCAATTCGTTTGGCCCCACATGGACAAAATTTCAGGAATCTGCAGTTGGCAGCACACAGCACCAGGCGGAGCCTGTGGAGGAAGGTCCCTCGGGGGAGTGTGGCACAAAGCTAGAGGGTGCAGAGTTAGAGACTAAACCTGAAGTTGAAGTTTTGGATGCTGGATCCCAGAAAGAAAGTTCGGATAAAGCATCAATAGACCCCTGGGTGGGGGGGGGCCTAGCCCAAGTTTCTTAGATGAAGATGAGATGCGGGAGGTTTTTGAATGGGAGGTGTTGACCTCCGCGCCTAGTGATGAATGGATAGTCTCAGGGGTGAGAACGACTGCTCACTCTTGGGCTCAGATCCTCAGTGAAGAGGAAGATGAGTGGGAACCTATGTGGCCTTGTGAGAAAGGAACGGGTACATAGCCTCAAGATCTTGCCTCGGAGGAATGTATTGAAGAAAGTGGTGATGCCACTGCCCTGGCTTTACAGGAGGAAGAAGTCAGGGATCCGTTTTAATTTCCTTAAGAATGAAGCTGGCTGGAGAACCAGGACTGGCCACCCCAAGCCAGGCCAGCAGTCTCAGATTGACCAAAGCAAGTAAAGAGGAGAGACTGGTTCGTAGAAAGGCAAATGAGATCTATGGTATGACCTTTCCTACCTTTCCTTGGAAAGTCTGGGAGGAGATTGAGGGCTGCAGGAAATCCTGGATCTGGGATGAAGCAATGAAAAGTGTGCATCCTGGGGCCAACAAGCATGTAAAGAATAGACTGTTCCACGAAAAGTATACCCAGTGGAAGAGAGGCAGGACACTGTTTATGGACAGAGTGAGAATAGTGGATGGAGAGGGACATGAAATCTCCCACTGTGTGAGTTATGTGTGCCCAGACGGGGTAATAATTCAAGCCCCTGACCACCGGTACTATTGGCCTCAGTGCAAGGACCTCCCAGCAAATGTACCCATGCCTAAAAAATGGAGAGCCGAGCAGTGGTAGTCAATACTGCCACACCAGACTGTGAAGTGCCCTTATTGATCCACCAATATAAATAACTGGGACTCAGGTGCTCCACATTCATCAGTCTACAGTGTACTGTCCTGTCCAGCAACCATCCACTGGCCCACCAGATGACTTCAGATCCAGAGAGGACACCAGCCCAGCTGTTTCCTGTTCATCGCCTGGTAATCAGATGACGTCAGACCAGCTGTTTTTCTTTTTGTTCCTGTTCTAAGGTTCCGTCTCCATAGATGACATCAGCCCAGCTGTTTCCAGATGTGCCCTCCTGTGGTTCCAGGAAGATGTCCACCCAGCTGTATCAGAAGAAATGCTGCCAGGGAGAGTCTTCGGCAGGGTGCAGGTTCGTGCAGAGTCTTGTACTACAAATGGCTGGTAAGTCCGAAACTTTTCTATCTTTATGACATTGCAGTACACACCCTACACGTCAGACTTCAAAAATGTGTGAACTGTCCGCAAAGACTCTCCCCTTCAGGACTTTGGCCTGTTAGAACTGTGCTTCACCAGGCTCTGGCCCAGGAGAGACTCTTTATTGGACTAGCCTTCAGGCCTTGTGGTCACTAGTTGGGACTTTTAGGGCACTCCATCCCCCCAAATGTGTATTGTAAATAATGTCATTATTGTACTCTAATGTAAATACTGTTTTTCTACGCTTTTCTAAAAAAATATTTTTGGGATTTTTCAGTGTTTTGTATGGTAAGGGTTTTAGGTAGACTGTGTATGCAGATTAGGAGAGTGTGTTTTGTCTTTCTTTTTCTTACAGGTGTTCCTGGGAAGACAGAAGAGAAGACAAGAAGAGGAGGAGGGGCTCATCAGAGTTCCTCGTCAGTGATTTATTGTGTAGAAATTTAAAGTACTGTGGTGTTATTGTTATGGTGGTTACTGTATTAACCCTTTCCTTCCACAGGTGTGGTTGTGGGGGTAGGGAGGAGGCAGTAAATTGGTATTTTAATGATGTGGTTGCAGGTTGCCCAAGGTCGGGGAGGTCCCTGGGTTTTGTTTTTGTTTTGGGATATTATGTTAGATGCAGATAGGTTTTCCCTAGAGGGTTAGGGGGATAGACAGGCTGCGGTCCTGAATGGCCATTGGGACTGCAGTACTGATCTATCAGGGCTATGCTCTGGATGTTTCTACCAGAGCCACTAGGTGTCCATAGTAAGTGGATAGAGTAGAAGCTGATATGTCAGCTACAGCCTTCTAGGCCCTTAGTGTTGCCTGCCTGTGCTTTCACATGGTAGGAGGGGGCCTGATTACCCCCCTCCGCAGGTAGCACATAGGGTGGGATGGCCTAAGGCCAGGTGCATAATGACTGGGGACAGTCATTTTCCTGGTCAAGGGTGAGTGTAACCCCTTGTTACCCGGGGTTACTAGAATCCCAGTAAGACCTAGTGGTAGGCAGGAAGGCAGCTTGTGAAACTCCAGTTAAATGGGTTTCACACTGTCTCCTCCATTCTCAGTCTCAGCTGAGACTGAGAGATGACATCACCAATAGAACTGTCGCAGCTGCATAAGCTACATTGGAATCTGCAGCAGAGGGAGTGAGATAGAACGTTGGGAGTTTTCAAAGTCAGTTCCTGTTTACCTTCTGTGGGAGAAGGAGTGAGTGTCCAGTTTCAAGTGATGGAGACCACTGTCCAGGTCTCAGTGCCCCCCTCTCTCTGGGGGGGGAGTAGAGGAAGTAAAGTATCCCCATGTAGATTCCAGGGGCAATCCCCTAATTTCTGCTAAAGAAAGAAAGCTGCCTTTTACAATTTCGGTTTGTGCTTGAAAAGTGGAAAATGTTGTACTACGCCTGTGGGGCACCTGCAACAAAAGGGTGAGCGTTTGCTCTAATATGAGAGGGCAAAAAATGTGTTTCTTCAGCCTGGGAAATGTGAAGAAATCTGGGATTTGAACTACTGTTTGGGAGGCCTATAGTACTAGGACAAACAAATGGAGTAGTGTCAAAAGCTAAAGTGCTGTGTGGATTCAAGTAATGTTGTAGAGGGGGTGCGATAGTTCATCCACCGTTTAATCTACATTTCAAAGTTTCAGTTTGTCCAGAGAAATGGCCGGGTATGGGCTGTGGGAGCTGGAGGTGGGAACCCCCCCCATCTTTAGTAACCAGGTCCACCTCTACGGATTTCTGCTGTGATTGCTACTTACCTCATGCGCTTGGCCAGTGATGAGGGAAGTACCCAGACATGGGTCGCAAATGGGAAAATCTCTCTAGGAGTCACAGACTCTAAGTGGTGTGGGGAGCCACAACAAGGGTAAAGAATTCTCTTTGTGAGATGGGAGTCAGAAGAAGTAAGAAGGAAATCTCTCTAGGGGTCGCAGACTCTAAGTGGTGTGGGGAGCCACAACAAGTGAAATGGGTTCATTCTTCCAATGAACCACCAGTCAAGTGGCCGGCAGGGGAGCCAGGCCAGTCAGGCTGTGTACTCAACGTGCGTGCAAGTCCGGGCTGTGTGCCTGGTGGGTTCAGAGCCTGAAAACAGTAGAAATGGTTCATTCTTCAAGTGGACCATCTTGTAGTCTCTAATCTGCATTATCAGTAAACGTAGCCCCATGGGGGTCCATCTATGCTTTGTTGTGTTCAGCTAGTTGTGAATAAAAGCCACACTGAAAAATCCCATTCCTGGTTCTGGACATTACAGTTATTGCTTCCTGTGTTCGGATTTACTTGGGTGCCCCTGTGTAGAGTAGCCAAACCTAGGTCCCCTTGTGCCGGGTAACCTCATCCTCCCCGAACCCAGGTCCCCACCAGGTATTGCTGCCAGCGCCAACAGCATGCCACCTGTCGTTTTTGCAAAAAGGCAGGGGTGGGGGTTACATAATAATAAAATGCTAATTGTGAATTTTATAACTTCTCCTAGTCTGCGTATGCTTTCTGACTTATATTTCTATGACAGTTGTGTCAGACAAAGAGGGATTTACACTGTGCATACTTGACACCAGGAGTTTTGTGCAGGGGTACAAGCCCTGATATCTGGGATGCATAGAAGAAAGGTATGGATCCTGCAACAGCAAGCCCATGAGTGATTACCAGAAGAATGGCAGCCAAACTAGAAGCAGAAACAAAAATCCAATACCAGGGATGAAAGAAGAATGACAGGCAGGGACAGAACCTGAAATCATGTCTGCCTTCTTCAAATGGTAGGCTATACAACAAAAAGAGATTGAGAAACAAGAAGAGAATAGAGGAGAGAGAGGAGAGAGAGGAGAGGAGGAGAGGAGACGAGAGGAGATGGGAGGGAGGGAGGAGGGAGGAGGGAGGGAAGGGAAGGAAGGAAGGGAAGGAAGGAAGGAGATTCAGCAACAGCAGCAGTGTTGGATGACTGCCTGACAAGCTTTCAAAGCTGGAGGATCTGGTACAAGTCCAGCAGTTTAACAAAATACAAGTAACTTAAAAGACATCAAACTTACAAAGCTGTGTCCGTCAAATGATATCGAAGCATACCTGACAATTTTTGAAAAGATTGCCGGACTGACCTCATGAAAAGAGAAATCCTTAAAAGATATTATATCTAAGGAGAGCCCTACAGGCAGAAATTCCAGTCTCTGAAGAACCACTCAGTTGACATTCCTTGAGAAGCCTTCACCCAACTCAAAAAAATCCTCATTAAATGACTCCAACCAGAGGGAAAAACAGTCCACAGATCATTGACATATTTACAATGGAACAATTCATCAATATCCTTCCTATAGACACACAATTTGGGGTACAAGAACACTGACCGGAAAGCGGATAAAAGGCCATTTTTTGGTTGAGGACTGTCAGATGGCAAGGCAGACACTGCAGCAGTGAAGTAACAGTCAAGGAATGGTAAGACCCTCTTTTTCCTGATTTAACTCCAGATTAGATAAGCACTCTGATGGGGATAACAAATCTGCACCAAAGGACTTTATTTGCTATAACTGTAATAAGCCATAAAATAAAGAGGGTAAAACTGGAGCAAATTTGGCCTTAGCAAATTAAGTGTAGGAGGGCGAGTAGACAAGAGTGAGTCAATAACAGTGAAAGTAAATATAACTACAGTGTTCTTATAGCGAGTGGTTATATTAATGAGCAGGGAGCAGTTTGCAGTAATGTAGTTGATGGATGTAGTCCAGCCACTGTGGGCTGAAAACCATGTTGCCAGCATAGCATACTAGTTAGAGTAGCCACCTGTGTGTCTCTGCTACATGTGACACAGTTGGGTCTGATTCTGTTGTGTGCTTTTTTTCCCTTTAGAGTTTGTCTCCATCCCAGAGTTCATGTCTTCTCCTGCCCCCCAGTTCTGTCACTCCCTGGAGTTGCAATATTGAATTTGCACCCCCTTGACTTTCCCTCCTTCTCTGAGTTGCATCCCCAGAAAATATTCCTGCTCATGAGTTTCTCCCAGTCCTTGAGCCAGTGATGATTATTATAGATAGGGGTGTGGTGGGGCAAAGACCCCTACAATGGAGGGGGTGGGGGGCAGAACCCCTTATAGACAGTTAGTACAGCTGTTTGAGATGTCAGTGCTCATTATAATGCTGGTCATCATTTTATTTTTTGCTGTTTTTGTTTCACCCGTTTTTGTCAGTGCTGTTTTTTTCAACTCTACTTTCAAATGGAACCACAAATTGGGGAAAGTATTTAACAGATGTTAAGTGGGAGATAAGACTGTGAAGGACTTAAGATTCGGGAAGCTGATAGATCCTGGTGCATGTTGAAGTTCTGGGAAAAGACTGCAAAAGGATCAGGTACTGGGGTCATCTGCATTCATGGGAACACTCAATACTATCCCACCACCCACATGATTCTGAACATTAATGGAGTGTTGTACCAAATGAAAGTGGGGGTAGTACCAAAGTTACCTGTACCTGTGATTATTGGAAATGACTTTCCAGCATTTGCTAAGTTAATCACAGAGGAAGGAAACCCTACTATTTCTGCATCTGTGATAACTAGAGCACAAGCAAAGAAAATCTCTGATGTGGGGACTCTTTTCCTTTTAGTGACTTTGATTCAGCCTTGTTTGAGCTCAGCTCTAAGATCTGGAAGTTCAGAAATGAAAGAAGTCACCTGAAAAAACAGTGGTAACAAAACACTGATGGACATAAAAGATTGTCATATGAAAATGCTGAAACTAAACTGATAACCGATTGTGATTTTGTTTCTGATCAAGGAATGATGTTTCTTTCCAGGGTTATTTCGAGCAGCTAGGGGTGTAACGAAAACAGGTGAACCAATGTTAAAAAAATCTAATGGGCTACTGTACAGAGTTTGAGTTAATCCTCAGATGCAGGAACAGATAGAACAATTGGTCATACCAAAGAAGTATAGATCTGAGTTGTTGCAGATAGCACATAATAGTCCCATGGCTGATCACTTAGGGAGGGATCGCACCCTTGCCAGATTGTTGTACAGATTTTACTGGCCTGGGATTCATAATGATGTTGTTGCCCATTGCAGGTTTTGTGCTGAATTTCAGAAAGTAATCCCAGTGGCTAAAAAAGACAAGGTGCCACTACCCTTGATAGATGGGCCTTTTGAGAGAGTTGCAATGGATGGGGTTGGCCCCCTAAGCCAAAGTAAAAAGGGTAATCAATTCATTTTGGTAGTATGTGACTGTTCTACTGGATGCCCAGAGGCAGTTCCCATGTGTACTGTCACAGCCAGAAAAGTGGCAGCAGAGCTTGCCAAAATTTTCAACAAGGTGGGCGTACCTAAAGAGATCACTGCTGATCAGAGTAGTAATTTTGATGCTGCACTGCTGAAGAAGCTATACTGACTACTAAGTATCACTACCATAAGAACTTCCCCTTATCACCCCTAGACAGACAGCCTTGTTGAGAGTTTCAATCAAACCCTAAAATTTATGTTCAAAAGGTTTGTAAGAGGTTAAGGGAAAGATTGGGATCAATATTTGCCTTACCTGCTTTTTGATTACAAAGAAGTGCCACAGACATCAACAGGCCTATTCCCCCACCAGTCTCAGTGAATTGTGTCCATTTGAATGCTCCTATTTACCTACTGAGACCTATAAAAGGTGTCAAGTCTTAGGGATTATCAGGAGGCATAGAAGAAGGGGGAGAACTGGGTATGGTGGGGGAAGGGGAAGGGAAAGGGGGGCAAATTGAGGTAGTGAGGACCAGGAGACGCCCTGAAGCAAAATGGTATCAGGACAGAGGTATTCCCTGTCTTGTCCCAATATCCAAGGGCTCAGCAGTTGCTTGAAAGGGGTCAAGGTCTTCCTTAATGTCCCATCCAACCCAGGCGGTGTTATGCAATGCCAGATCCATTAGGAACAAGACAGCTATTATAGCTGATCTTGTTAGAACGGTGGATCTGGTATGCATCATCGAGACCTGGCTGGATGAAAATGCAAGCCCCATACTGGCTTCTGCTTCTCCGGCTGGGTTCTCGGTGATACACCACCCGAGGTTGGATCATAGGGGCAGGGGTGTAGCCATCTTTTTTAAGACTGAACTGGGCATTTTGGATGTTCCAGTGGGGTTCACCAGATCCTTTGAGTGTATCATGGGAGAAGGTGTAGGTTGCAGGATATCTCTCATCTACCGTACACCAAGTGATGGTGGAGAATTCCTGCAGGAGATAGTGGACTTCATCGTCGACATGGTAATGGAGTCCCCCAGATGGATAATTCTGGGGGACTTCAATGCCTGGATCTACAATAAACTCTCGCAATTTGGTCAAAATCTCCTCCAGCTAATGACAATGCTGGGCCTTACACAGGTGATTACCTCTGCTACCCATATAGAGGGTCACTCACTGGATCTGGTGTTCCTTCTGGGTATGGAGATCTTGGACTTGGGGGTAGAACCAGTCAGTTGGTCTGACAATCACACCATAGGGTTCAGTTTTGGGGCTCCCCCAATGGACCTCCCCCTATGGAGATGGTCCGGCACCGCCCCTTGAGGGGAGTTACCCCAGAAGGTCTATCAGCTGTCCTGGACCTATTGGGCTTGTTGGGTAAATGCATGAGTTCAGAGGATCTAGTACTATCCAATAATAAGGCAGTGGGAGACGCCCTGGATTTGATTGCTCCTGTTCATGTTCAGCCACTCAATCTTCGCCCAAGGTCCCCTTGGTTAGTAGGTTCCTTAAAGAGTTGAGGAGAGTTGGTCGAAGAATAGAAAGAGCATGGCGGAAGTCTGGCCTGGATGCTGACAGGCTTAGATTGATGGAATATTATAAGGGCTATCAATCAGAAGTCACCCATAAGAAGGCAGAGTTCCTGTCCAGGGAGATTTCTGTGGATCAGAATTGACTGGCTCAGCTTTTCCAAACTGTTGACAGTTTGTGCAATCCAATCTGTCTCTAGCCCGGAAGAGCCTTTTCTCAGGCTAAGTGCGATAAGCTTGCTCGATTTTTCGCAGATTAGGTTGTCAGCATCAGGTCTGGTATTGGCCCGGCTCTCTCTATTAGGGATTGTGGAGGTCGATAGGAGGCGGTGAACACTCAGTCTGTCTGGATGGATTTCAGTTGGCCAGATTTCATGGGCATTGTGAAGATCATCCAGGATTTGCACCTAACCAGTTGTAGTTTGGATCCGGGCCCTACCCCTCTTTTAGTGGGGTGTGTAGATGTCATCTACCCGATCCTAGTTGAAATTGTCTGGAGTTTCTTGGAGAGAGGGGTCTTTCCTGATCCCCTCAAGGAGGTGGTCATATGCAATTGCAATTGGATGATTGTCTTGTGACCCACAATGTCTATGAAGCTCTCCATTCTGGATTTAGGAAGAGACATAGCATGGAGACTGCCCTTGTCCATGTATTAAATGATCTCCTAATGGCAAGAGATTGAAAGGCTTGTACCATTCTGGTCCTTCTTGATCTCTCAGCAACCTTTGACACTGTGGACCATGGTGTGCTTTTGGAGTCCTTGCGGATCCTTTGTGGGCTGTTGGGTACAATCCTCAAATGGTTTCGATCTTTTCTCGTGGCCAGTTCTTAGAGGGTGGTCACAGGAATTTATTCCTTTGACACCCTCCCCTGTCCTGTGGGGTGCCACAGGGCTCCATATTGGCACCCATGTTGTTTGCAGTGTATATGCTGCCATTGGGAGATATCACTGGGTGACACAGCTTGAGTTTTCACTGCTATGCAGATGATACTCAGCTGTATACAGTATGTCCTTTTTACCCGGACAGGTTGATGCAATCTTTGTGCTTAACAACTGTCTCATCGAGATCAAAGATTGGATGAGCACTAGCTGGCTGAGACTGAATCTGGACAAGAATGAAGTGTTGATAGTGGACCTAGGTCATCTGGAGGGGGGATGAGGGACTGGGCTGGCATCGAGCCTATGGCTTGATGGTTTTCAGCTCACTACCTCAGACCGGATGCATAACCTGAGCATTATTTTTGATGATGGTCTGACCCTGAAAATCTCAGGTGTTGGCCATGGTTAAATCCTCATTTTACCATCTGAGGAATACGCCCGGGTGAAACACCTGATTTCTCCGGATGACCTTCCAACATTGATCCATACATTCATTACCACCCATCTTGACTACTGCAATGACCTCTACCTAGGGCTTCCTGGGGTTGATATCCACCACTTGCAGCTAGTGCAGAACACTGCAGCCAGGCTATTGACTGGTACATCAAGGACCACTCATATTACACCTGTGCTGTGCAGACTGCACTGGCTGCCTGTTCAGTGGTGGATCATCTATAAGATTGGCTTGCTAACCTTTAAAGCCCTACATGAACAGTGACCCGACTACCTGAAAGATCTCCTGACTCCCTACTCCCCCCTTCATCCTCTCTGATCCACCAACGAGAGATTGCTAGAGATTCCAAGGGTTTGTTTAAAAACCTCCAGTGCTCATGCTTTTTTTTTTTGCAGCCCCAACCCTGTGGAATTCTCTACCTTGTCGGTTAAGAGAGTGCCTGACCATCAACTACTTTAAATCTATTCAGAAAACATGTTTGTTCTCTTTAGCCTTCCCAGATTATCTTTAACTGTCCTGGTATTTATTATTTTATTGCACGTTTTTAGGTATATCTGTGTATTTTAAACTGTGCAGCATCTTGGCTTTGGAAAGGTGCTATACAAATAAAGTTTTACTTTACTTAAAATGTTGTATGCTACACAATCTAGAGGGCCACTGGATGTAATACAAGAAATATGAGAAGACAGCCCTGCTCTGAAAGAATCTATTACATCTTATATGTGTGTACTGAGAAAGAAACTGGCACAGTACATTGAAATTGCCCACAGTAATCAGGAAGAAGCCCCAAAGCAGCAGGTGTATTAGTGCCACAGGCAAAGCCACTGATTTATGGTGATTAAAATAATGATATTCCATTTTCAAGAATTAAAATTCCAGGAATTGCAGTGGAGATTGTAAATCTAATTTCCAGATTTTGCCAGGATTCTACTATCATTCTTTTAGTATGTACTTAAATAATCAAAATAAAAGAAAGCTTAATACAGTATACAGAGAATTAAATGAAACATAATGAAAATAGTACAGGAAGCAAGTATGAGAAAAATACAAGTTCTGCAGATATAGTGATATGGTATAAAATGCCAAATTCTGTGAAATTCTTTGTTTTTACTGGTGTGCAGGCAGCCCAGATTCTATTATTTTACTGGGTTTTCTGGTATAAACCGAAAACCAGTCGCATTGACCATGGGGTAAAAGAAAACATTTTTGAGCCAGGTGAAAAGTTCTTGTTATTGCTACCCACTACAGAAAACAAACTGTTAATGAAGTAACAAGGGCCTTATAAAGTGGTTAGACATACTGATACTATTAACTATGAGAGAAAACAAACTGTTAATGAAGTAGCAAGGGCCTTATACCATGGTTTCATGTACTGGTACAGTTAACTATGAGAATGAGATTCCTGATAGGAAAAATCTTATCAAGATATACCATGCTAACCTTCTGAAACAAGCATTTGTCAATGCCAAAAGTTTGCTTGCTGGCATTGGCATTGGTAGTGTAGGAGTTAGAGAGATGCATAATAGGAATGGCAGTGAAGTATTGAACTAAAGCCAACCCCACCACCACCCTGCAGAGACTGACAGGCATTGGGATGTGCCTTTGGGTCATCAGGCATAACGGCCATGCCATTTCACCACACCCTACCCTGCAGACTCTGTCAAGTGTCACAGTGTGCCTTGGGGTCTTTGGGCCTTACACTCACCCCATTCCATCAGGAAATATGGTGAAATGGGTGCAGTATAGGAGAATGGGGTGAACTCTGGGGCCGAAGTGTCCAAGGTGCACCTCCCTGCCTGTTACTGGCTGCATGGTGTGGGTGGGGGTGGAATGGTATGAGCATTACAGGTGGCAATCCCAAGTCACACCCCTGATGCCTGTCAGTCTCTACAGGGTGGGTCGTTATGGTCAGAAACCCTAATGCCTCAGGCATTTGTTGGTATTTTCACTCCACATTTTCAACATGGATTTTTTGTAACCCCCACCTCATGAACCTTGGCAATATCAGTTTGTTAGCCGAAAGTTGATTTTGCACAGTGACTACGCCATTTGGCACCACAGGTGCAAAAACACATTTCTAACAGGATGTGAAAAATGACAGCTGTACTGTTCATGGGGAGGTGTAAAAAATGGCAATGTTGAAAATCTGGAGTGAAAATATAAAAAAACTTAAGTCACGAGTATGCATAGAAACTGCTCAACGCACACCCATAATGTAATTACTTTGGGGATATTTTACAGCAGATTGTCCACACAGGCATTTTGGGACCTCAACTCATGAACAGTGTCACTGTGATTTTCTTAATCTGTCCTGAACACTGATTTCCCACAGCGACCATGCATTTCTGCGCCGGAATTGCGAAAACACATTTCGGCCAGGGTGTGAAAAATGACAGCTGTACTGTTCATAAGGAGGTGTGGAAAAATGCCAGTGTTGAAAATCTGGACTGAAAATAGTACAAATTCGTGAACTTACGAGGGTGCATGGAAACTGCGCAATGCACGCTCGTAACACAGTCATTTTATGGACTTCTGTCACCAAATTTTCAACATAGCCATTTTAAGACCTCTGCTCATGAACAGTGTCACTGTGATTTTCTTAATCTGTCCCAAACATTGATTTCGCACACTGACCACACCATTGGTAGCTACATACACAAAACACATTTTGGGCAAGATATGAAAATGGCAGCTGTACTGCTCATAAGGAGGTGTGGTAAAATGGCAATGTTGAAAATCTGGAGTGAAAATATTAAAAATTTGCAAAGTTACAAGCGTCAGAAGGAACTGCACAACACCAACTCATAAAACAGTCATTTTTGGAATTTACTTCACAATTTTCAACATAGGGTTTTAGGGGTGCCTCATGAACTGTGACACTGTCATTTCATTACTTGGTCCCAAAAGGTGGTTCTGGCTGTGACCACAAAATCACCTTTGGGACTGAATAACAAAATGACAGTGACAGAATTCATCAGGTGGGGTCCCAAAAACCCCACGTTGAAAATTTGGTGAAAAATTCCCCAAAATGGCTGAGATATGCACTAAAGTTGAAAACAAAATCATTTATGCCATTATTCAGCTTACTGGCATTTCATCTGATACATGATCGACTTTGAAATTTGAACATGTTCAGTCCACTGAAGATCGTCGCACGGACTTCAGAGGTAAGTATAGGTGTACGGTGTGGGGAGGTGGATGCACAGAGGGTGGGCATGGGTTGAGGGCAAGACGATCAAGAGGGACTATTTTTTCTTTTCAGGTGTTTCTTTCCTTTTTAGGAAGACAATGCAGGACTTGTGCCATGCTGGGGTGGGCTTCCAGCATGGCAGCTGGAAGATTTATTTTGGGGGGGTCAGTGGAGCCAATGGGGGATTGGGCACCCGCATCAGCCATACAGATGTTTGCCAAGCTGGGGTGGGCTCCCAGCATGGCAACTGGAAGTCTGTTTCTTTTGGGGGGAGTTCGATTGAGCTGATTGGGGATTGGGCACCCCCATCACCATTCTGACTTTTGCCACACTGGGGTGGGCTCCCAGCATGACACCTAGAAGTCTAGGGGGGACGCAGAACTGACAGGGGATTGTCACCCCCCATCAGCCATACTGTGTGCAGCAGGAGGGGAGCACATGAGCACACTGGAGTGGGCTTCCAGCATGCTACTTGAGTGTTTGGAGAGGGTAGACACAAAGGAAGCTGTCTATGACAGCTGTTTAGGATGCAGTGATGTGTATAGGCACTTTGTATACTGCCCACAGCAGTATGTAAATTACCTGCCCACATCAGTATGCAATTGCCTACACATTACAACTGCTGATTGCAGTGGTTTTTTGCTTTCAACTGTACACCACTGCATTCTGAACAGCTGTCATAGACAGCTCGGACATTCATTGGCATGGTGCAGCCATGTCTGCAAAAAGGAGCAGGGCATTGGAAGTGGGGGAGGCACACCTACAAAAACTCATATGGTGGCACTGTTTCTTGCACATGCATGCAAGCAAACATAAAAATGGGTTGAAAAAACACCATTGCTTTGTTAGTCCTACTAGAAACTGCTAAAAAAGATATTGATAAAGATAGACAGATAGATAAAAATCTTTATTTTTTTTTATCAGGAACTAACTTTTAGGACTGTAGGGCCCTGTTTTACAAAGTTGTCCTGAGTTTAAGTATACGATTACATAAAAGGTACCTAGCTTGGGTTAAGTTACAATAAACGTTAGACAGCCATTTGAATTGGAAACAGACATACAATAGGAACATAAGGTCCATAAGTTACTATGTCCTCCCCACCCCCAACAGATCATATTCACATTGAACAAAATTTTGATTTAGGACTGACATACTATATAAAGAAATACTAAACATGATATGCTAATTTACTAATCCCCACCCCAGTTCCCAGCCCACCCCATAACAACTCAATTGTTTATAGACAGAACCTACAGTAGGACAGAGCTTTAGGGGAGGACCAATGAGTAACCAAAAAAAAAGCTTATATAGCTTAATATAACTTATGACAAACTGGAACAAACTGTTACTTCTGATGCAAAAAGTCGAATGTTTCCTTACCCACAGAACAAACTGCAGAAGTTCAAAACTTGTAAAGACATTTGAAAGTACTTTTACCGCAGTGCCAGACTGAGAAAAGGGGTCAAGCATGTAATAGTGACAGAGAATGTCCACACGGTCAGACAAAAAACATGCAGACTACCAGAGCAGTTAAGAGCAGACATGGTTAAGGAACTACAAAAAGTAAAAGAGCTCGACATCATTGAAGAACTAAGAAGTGCTTGGTCATCACCAGTTGCGATCGTAAATAAAAAAGAAGTGGGGTAAGAATCTGACTTGAGTTTATGAAACTTAATCAAGTGCCTGTATTTGACAGCTATCTTGTGCTCAGGACAGATTATTTGGTGGACAGATTGGGAAGTGTCAGGTAATTAGTACCCTCAGTCTTACCAAGGGTTACTGGCAAATTCTCCTAGCTAAATATTCCAGAGACAAAACTGCATATTCAACTCCAGCTGGATTCTATAAGCTCACCACCATGCCGCTTGATTGACATGGTGTAACCACTACATCCCAGTGGTACATGGATGTAATTCTAGACCCTCACACTGGTTATTGTGCTGCTTACCTGGATGAGGTTGTAGTGTACAGTTCATACTGGAAAACCTACTTGGAGCACCTATGAGCAGTTATCCTACCTATCAAAAATGCAGGTCTAGCCATTAATCCTACTAAGTGAACATTAATGGGGATTACAGGGGATGGAGGGCAAGGCCTATGAGGACAGGTTGAAAGAGCTGAATGTGTACACACTGGAGGAGAGGAGGGATGGGGATATGACTGAAATGTTCAAGTATTTAAGGGGGATAAACAAAGCTAGCACTAAAGGGGTGTTTAAACTGAGGAAGGGTAGGGACATAAGGGGGCATGGACTAAGATTGGAGGGTAGAAGATTTAGGAGGAAGATGAAGAGGTACTACTTCGTGGAGAGGGTGTTATCTAAATGTAACACTCTGCCAGAGGAGATGGTATCATGTAAGACAGTAGGAAGTTTTAAGAGGGCATGGGACAGAGAATGAAGGAGGGTCTGGGTGGAGGGGGCTGAGGCCATCATGGGAATGACAGAGGGGGAGGGGGTTGGGGCAGCTGCAATCTAGGGGGTTAGCTGTACACTCAGGCAGACACTGATAAACCAGGTGGTCTGTTTCTACTGGCAGATTCGTATGTTTATATGTTTCATATTAGGCATGCAGGAAACAAGATAATTGGGTTATATTTTGAGAAGTGGAGTAGTAAAGCTAGAGATTTCCAAGACAGAAGCTGCAGCTAGCAGCCTTGTCCCTAAAAACAAATTTTCAACATAAGAGCTGTAGCTAACAGCCCAGTCCCTAAAAACAAAGACACATGTCAGGTCATTTTTAGGTCTGGTTGGTTACTACCAGAGATTTGTTCCCAATTTTGTCCAGTTAACTGCTCCTCCCACTGGACTCACACAAAAATGATACCTGGCTAATGTGAAATGGTCCCCAAAGTGTGATGAGGCTTTTCTGGCCATCAAGGCTGTCATACGTTCAGCCCCTGTTTTAAGAAGTCCAGACTTTGAGAAACAATTTCTGTTACAGACAGGTGCATCATTGC
Organism: Neoceratodus forsteri; assembly: GCA_016271365.2. Classification (NCBI taxonomy): domain Eukaryota; kingdom Metazoa; phylum Chordata; order Ceratodontiformes; family Ceratodontidae; genus Neoceratodus; species Neoceratodus forsteri. The sequence goes on along the minus strand of CM028132.1, from coordinate 97,909,029 downwards.
TAGGCCTAGGTGCAGTCCTGAGTCAGAATATAGATGAGAGGGAACATCCCCTTCTGTACATCAGTAGGAAACTAAATGGCAAAGAGAAAAAGTACTCCACTATTGAAAAAGAATGTCTTGCTGCAAAATGGGCAATGGAGTACCTTAGGTTTTATCTGCTAGTAGCTGACTTTGTGCTTATAACCATAGCCCAGACTATGGGGGGGCTGGGGGGCTGAGGCCCTCCTCCAGGATGTTGAAGTGAGGGCTCTGCCTTCCCCCTGGCTCAACCTGTGTTTTTTGCATTTTTTTTATTACTGCATCATGAATCTGCTCCTGCTCTCAAGAGTCAGCCCAACAGTGACATCCTGACAGAGAGTACCGAGCTCAGGAGTCCCAGTGTCCGTGGAGGTATGGAGGTGCATGGAGCAGAGGTGGGGCTTAGCCACCTGCCCCTATTATGTTTTTAAAAAAATCTTCAAGGTTTAAGCAGGCAGCGCAGCAGTGTGCAGTGAGTCAATGTACATATTGGCTGCCCTGGGCTGGGCTGGCAGACTTGGCTGCCCATTGGTGCATTAAGGAAGGGGTGGGTGGGTGTTCTCAGAGTCACAGACAGTCATGCGGTGCAGCAGTGGTACGCATGGAACCACAATGAGTAGACATGTGCAGCACAGCACCTCTTTGCTGCCAGATGATCCACATCCACCATTTTGTGCACCGCAGCAGATGCCTCACGCCAGAGAGGACTACATGGGAAAAGGAAGCAGAGCAGAGTGGTTGTTGAATTTGCCTCAGTGGCTGACTGGCCTTATTATTTTGTGCAACTCACTGTGCAGTGGGTAGACACGATCAGTGAAAGTTGAGGGGGCAGAAGACAAAGACCTTCATCAGCATTGTTGGGTTGGAGGATGAGAGTCAACTGAGGGTCCATCCGCTCCTCGGCCTGGCAGGCCACCATGAAGAACGCAGTCTCAAATGAAACCATCTGTGAGTGACTGCCATGTCTTCCATTGTTTGACAACTAGTTTGTTTTCATCTACCTCCTTGAGTTGGCTGTTGCAACAGCGGCGCAGTGCGTGGTCCATCCATCAGTAGACAGGCCAGGCAGGCCCACCAGTCCAGCTGCCCAGGAACTGTAAGTAAGTAAGTAAGCAAAGCAATAAAGCATAGTTTGCAGTGCTGATGACTGCTGCCGTAGTGCAAGTGCAAACTGTGCAAATGAAGCTTAAGTTGTTGTTCAGGATGGTTTTGCTACACTAGTGTCTGAGTCAGAGAGTTGCTTTTGAAGAACAAATAATTTGGTCTTGGTGTGTTAAATATTAAAACAAGCATTTGTCAGTGCCGAATGTTTGCTTGCTGGCATTGGCATTGGTAGTGCAGGAGTTAGAGAGAGATGCATAATAGGAATGACAGGGAAGTATTGAACTGAAGCCAACCCCACCACCACCCTACAGAGACTGACAGGCATTGGGGTGTTCCTTTGGGTCGTCAGACATAATGGCCACACCATTTCACCACACCCTACCCTGCAGACACGAAGTGTCACGGAGTGCCTTGGGGTCCTTGGCCCTTATGCTTACCCCATTCCATCAGGAAATATGGTGAGATGGGTGCAATATAGGAGAATGTGGTGAACTCTGGGGCTGAAGAGTCCAAGGCACACCTCAATGCCTCTCACAGCCTACAGGGTGTGGGTGGGGGTGGAATGGTATGAGCATTACAAGCAACAATCCCAAGTCACACCCCCTGATGCCTGTCAGTCTCTACAGGGTGGGGCGTTATGGTCGGAAACCCTAACGCCTCAGGCGTTCATTGGTATTTTCATTCCAAATTTTCAACATGGGTTTTTTGTGACCCCCACCTCATGAACAGTGGCAATATCAGCTTGTTAGCTGAAAGCTGATTTTGCACAGCGACTACGCCATTTGGCACCACAGGTGCGAAAACACATTTCAAGCAGGATGTAAAAAATGACAGCTGTACTATCCATAGGAAGGTGTAAAAAATGGCAATGTTGAAAATCTGCAGTGAAAATATTAAAAAACTGGTGAAGTCACGAGCGTGCGTAGAAACAGTGCAACGCACACCCATAATGTAATAAGTTTGCAGATTTTTTTATAGCTGATTGTCAACACAGGCATTTTGGGACCTCTGCTCATGAACAGTGTCACTGTGATTTTCTTAATCTGTCCTGAAAAGTGATTCCCACAGCGACCACACATTTCTGAGCTGTAAGTACGAAAACACATTTCGGCCATGGTGTGAAAAATGGCAGCTGTAATGTTCACAAGGAAGTGTGGAAAAATGCCAATAGTGAGAATCTGGACTGAAAATATTACAAATTTGTGAACATACGAGGGTGTGTGGAAACTGTGCAATGCTTACTCGTAACACAGTCATTTTATGGACTTTTGTCACCAAATTTTTAACATAGCCATTTTAAGACCTCTGCTCATGAACAGTGTCACTGTGATTTTCTTAATCTGTCCCGAACATTGATTTCCCACACCAACTGCGCCATTGTGCACTACATGCACGGAAACACATTTTGGGAGAGATGTGAAAAAGGACAGCTGTACTGCTCATAAGGAGGTGTGGTAAAATGGCAATGTTGAAAATCTGGATTGAAAATATTAAAAATTTACAAACTTACGAGCGTGCGTAGGAACTGCGCAATGCACACTTGTAAAACAGTCATTTTGGGGAATTTTTTCACCAAATTTTCAACATAGGGTTTTGGAGGGCCTACCTCATGAACTGTGACACTGTCGTTTTGTAAATTGGTCCCAAAAAGTGGTTCCGTGCAGTGATAGTGAAATCACCTTTTGGGACTGAATAACAAAATGACAGTGCCAAAATTCATGAGGTGGGGTCCCAAGAACCCCATGTTGAAAATTTGGTGGAAAAATTCCCCATAATGCCTGAGATATGCATCAAAGTTGAAAAAATCCTATTTATTCCATTATACAGCTTACCGGCATTTCCTCAGTTCACGGTCAGCTTTGAAGAGTGCAGACGTGTTCCCAGTCCACCGAAGTTCATCGCGCTGGGCTCTGGAGGTAAGTATGGGGTGAGGTGGAGGTGTGGGGAGGTGGGTGCACAGAGGGTGGGCGCAGGTTGGAGGAGGGGCAAGATAGTCAATGAAGGACCATTTTTTGTTTATAGTATTTTTTTTCTGAACAAGACGACGCAGGACTTTTGCCACACTGTGGTGGGCACCCAGCATGGCAGCTGGAAGTGTCTTTGGGGGGGCAGCAGATGGACTTTTGCCACACTGGGGTGGGCTCCCAGCATGGCACATGGAAGTGTGTTTGGAGGGGCAGCAGAGCCGACAGGGGAGTGGACACCCATATCCGCCATATGGTGTGGGGGAGGAGTGCATAAGCATGCTGGGGTGGGCTCCCAGTGTGCACGTATGTGTTTGTGGGGAGGAAGAACTGTCTATGACAGTTCAGATGCAGTGCCGATGTAGGCAATTTGCATACTGCCAACGGCAGTATGCAAATTTCCTGCGGCGGTGTTTTTCTTAGAACTGTACACCACTGCATCATAATGGCTATCATAGACAGCTTGGACATTCATTGCCACGCCTGCAAAAGGGAGCAGGGCATTGGAAGTGGGGGAGGCACACCTACGAAAACTCGTATGGTGGCACTATGTTTCTTGCACATGCGTGCAAGCAAACAAAAAAAGCATGTCCTGCTGTTGAAAATTATTCCAGACTTTCTCCAAGACCATGAAGGATGTGTAGCTCCTTTCTGGTTCTGATCAGATCAGAGTACTCTGTTGTGTCTAGATCCAGACTGGAGGGGGGCTATTTACATGGCATCATAAACACACCTTGGTGACTGAGTTGATCCCCTGTTGATGGGAGTCTGATCCCCTGGTCACAGACTTTGACCATTGGTGACTGAGTTTTCCCCCCTGGTGTCACTGAGTTTGATCCCCATATTGGATGGGTGCTTTCATAGCTCTATGATTATGTGACTGTCTGGGATACAAAGCAGACATCTGATCTGATCTTATATTTGTATAAATATAATCAAAAAAACAATCTTTTCACAGCTAGGTCCTTTTCTGAATTTGATATTCATTTCTTTATTATGTTGTACAGTAGCAAGCCTGGCAGGCAGGGTGATAAAATTAATGATAAGTGGTGATGACTGATGAGGACTGAATTTTACATGAGGAGGAGGGGAGAATTTCTGAAGCTGAACTTCAGCATGAAGAAAGGAGCCTCCAGGCTCCAGGGAGCTGTAATTAATTTGCCATATGGGTGCCATATGGGTGAGCTCTTTCTCTTTGTAGCTCGGGTCCTGGGCAGGCTTCCCTGAATTCACTCTTGTGAAGTATGTTTTTTTCTCATCCTCCAGTCTGGCCAGTTTTTGGTGCCTAAAGTGGAACAAAGGACCTCTGGCTCAGTGTTGTGTGCTGAGGATCTAAACTTGGCAACAGCTCAAGACAGCATCCAGTACTCTGCTCACAAAAGTAAGCACACCACGAGCTGTTAGGGTGTCAGCAAATTCATTCATGTAAGTTCCATATAAAAAATGTACAAGTGAAGAACTATTGAAGTCCACATGGTAGGATCTACTGGAACCCAACTATTCATGCTTGCTACTCATGGCACTTTGGCAAATTAATTTGCAGACACAGTAACAGCTTGTGGTGTGACTTTATTTGAGCTGAGTGCTGGATCTTGTCTTAAAACAGTTCTGGTGGTGCCTGCTGAAGCCTAGCTTCCCCTCTTTTGTCCTGCTCCTGAAGGAGTCCTTACAGTAACATTTGCCCTCTGGGTGGACTTTTTTCCTGGGGTCTGGCATGCCCCGGAGCCCTGACTAGCTCATGTGGAGACTCTTTTCAAACACCTATATGGGCATTCCTCAAGTGGGTCTAGTCCCACCCACACAGGCAGCCTCAGTATGTGTGTGTGTTATAATGTAGCTTGTATTCCCAATTCTTTTTTCCTACCTTAAAAAAGCACAGTATAGCATAGTGGTTTAAGTCTCTGAGCTACAAACCTGAAGACCTGAGTTTGAATCCAACAGCCCCCACTTGCATACTGTGTGTCTGTGACCCTGACAAAGTCATTTAACTTCTCTCTGCTCCCATCCCAGGTCGCACCTGGAATCAAGCTTCAGCTTAGTGTGCCTCTCGTGGTTCAACAATTTCCCCTTATAAAACAGTAAGCATGCTCTGAAACACTCACCAGTAGGTGCTCATGGGTCGAAATTAAGTTTTTCAGCCACTAGCCAGCAGGGCTAGTGACTGTGAAAATGCAGTAGCCCCAATACTTTTCACCTAGCCTACTGGTATACTTATTGAAATGTTAACTTCTCCATGACTCCAGTAGAGACCCGAATGGCTAGTTCTTAAAGGATAATCTTACTAGCATGATACAAAATCTACCAGCATTTAGCTAGTGGGCTGGTGCCAATTTCGACCCATGGTTGGCGCTGGGAGGATAGCGCATGTAGTGTAATGGACGACAGGATTTACATTTCTACAGTCAGTCAGGACTGGTAATTGACAAAGTCAAACCTACTGCTTAAAATGTAAGTGAACTGCTGTCTGACTGAATAAGGGAGGGGTTATGGAATGTGGTGGCCTGGGGCAGGGGTTGCTAGGGATAGGGGGGGCCATGCCCATGAGGGGAATTGACATGTTGGTAGTGATCTGTGGAGGGCCGGCATCCAGCAGAGGTGCCCTCATGCCCTGCACTCTGCTACAGAGCCGATTGGTCTGGGTGAGGGTGGGTGAGTGTTCTGTTGGCATTGACAGGGTTCAACCATTGTGACCCGGATCCCTAGGCAGTCATAGCCCTGCCACCTCTCACATGGGACCCCATGCTAAAGTTCCCTACTTGATGTGGGTGGCAGTGGAAGGATGCAGATGTTGGGGTATTTTTGTTCGGTGGACAGTTGTGTTCCCAGTCCCAGCCCCCTGGGCACTAGTTTGAAGACCTTCCTCTGGTATACAGCAATACACACACAGACACGTGGTGGCTGGCAGATGCCCAGCTACACTGTTTGTGGCAAGGCAGGTGACAGGGCTGTTTTTGCTACCTGGAGTCTAGATTATTATGCTCTGTCTATGCTTCAGCTCTGCCAACCCTACTACTCAGGTCAATCAGCTGTGCACCAATATGCATTTATGAATGGCACCTCTGGTGGGAGGCTGCAGGGATTAATAACTGCCATGCTCCATCATGGCCTATGGTACTCTGTGCTGCTCATTGAAGTGCCACCTGCTCCCCATCTTCCACCCCTCCCCACTGCTCTGCCAGGCAGTGGCACATGGTGGAGAGTGTGCAACCTGAGTCACATGTAATGTTGCAACCACAGCAGGGCTTCTTCCTTCTTGGATAACAAATAAGGGGATGACTAGGAGGTTACAGAGGCTAAATCCCTCTTCCGCCCCCCCCAGCAGATGGGTGCTGCTACTCTGCAATAGTTCTTGTCAGAAATGCTGCCTTAACTGTCCAGATAAATTTATCAAGCCATTACTTCTGCACAGGTTTTTATCATACGAGGTCAAAGGTACAACACCCCCATGTGAGGAGGTTCATTATCACCTCACTGATTAATATTCCTCCACATGACTGCATGGGATAAGTGCACCCAATCCAGGTCCTCTGATGGCAGTTCAGGTGTCAAAATTGGCACCAGCCTGCTAGCCAAATGCTGGTGATTTTGTATTGGGCTAGTAAGATCTTCATTTAATTAGCCCTGTGAGCTTGTACTGGAAAAGGCAACACTTCAGTATGTACACTAACTGTGCCAGTAGAAATGTCTTTGGGGCTACTGCATTCCCCAGTCACTAGCCCTGCTGGCTAGTGGCTGCAAAACTTAATTTCAACCCCTGAAGTTGTTTGAAACTTAACTCCCCCCATCAAATAAACAAGGTGTGTTGAGCAGTCCATTGTGGGTTCTGTAGATTTGCGGGCTGCAGTTTCTCTTACGGTGCTTCTGCTGCACAGAGCTGGTCCTGACTCACAACAAAATTTGACCAAGCAAGCAGTGTCACCATCTGATTGGACGATTCAAGGAGGAAATGGATGGCAGACTTCATCTTTTTTCATGGTTGCAGTCTAGAAGGGTACGTGTCTGTGCTTGATGTTTATGTTTTTTTTGTAAAACACTTTGGGATATGATCAGAATATAATGAGACTGTCTAGAGGAACTGAGGACATTGAGAGTAGACAAGGCACCAAGACTGGATGGTATCCACCCCAGGGTGCTGAGGGAGATGGCAGAGGTATTGGCGGAGCTGCCTGGTGGATCTGTACAGCACCTCACTGGAGTCGAGATGTGTGCCACTGGACTGGAGTATGGCACATGTAGTGCTGTTACACAAGTGTGGACCAAGGTACAAACCGGGTAATTATCATCCAGTAAGTCTCACCTCCATTGTGTGCAAAGTCATGGAAATGATACTGAAGGAAAAACTGGTGTCGTACCTGGAGGAAAACAGCCACCAGGACGTGAGGCAGCATGGGTTAATTTCAGGGAAGTCTTGTCAAGCCAACCTGATACAATATTTTGACTGGGTGACAGGTGAGATGGATAAGGGTCATGTGGTGGATGTTCTTTACTTGGACGTCAGCAAGGTCTTCGATTCAGTGCCTCATGGGTGGCTTTGGGGGATGCTAACTGGTGTAGGGGTAGGGGCAAAAATGACTAACTGGATTACAAGCTGGCTGAGTGGGAGGCTGCAACAGATGGTGGTGGGAGGGGAGCTCTCAAGTCCAAAGCCAGTGATGACCGGGGTGCCACAGGGCTCTGTGTTGGGACCAGTATTATTTGGGCTCTTCATATCAGACATTGCACACAGGGTGGTGAGCAAGGTAAGTCTGTTCACAGATGATACCAACATGGGAGCAGTGGTGGATGGAGGGAAGGGATGGAAGCAACTGCAGGTGGACCTAAGCAAGCTAGAGGAGTGGTCAGAGAGGTGGCAGCTGGGGTTCAATGTAAAGAAGTGTAAGGTTATGTACTTCAGGGCATAGAACCCAAAGATAGAATACTGGCTTGGGGGGGTAGGCTGGGGATCACTGAGGAGGAGAAGGACATAAGGGTAATGGTAACAGGGACCATGAACAACACTGCCCAGTGCAGGAGAGTGGCTGCAAAAGTGAACAAAATGCTGGGGTGCTGCATAGCGAAGGGTTTTTCATCCAGGCGAACAGAAGTGATCTTGCCCCTGTACAGGTGACTGGTAAGGCCACACTTGGAGTACTGGGTTCAGTTTTGGAGGCCATACCTGAAGCGTGATATCAGGATACTGAAGGGGGTGCAGAGGAGGACAGTGAAGATGATATGTGGAATGGAGGAGAGAGACTATGAGAGCAGGCTGGGAGACCTGAATATATACACCCTGGAAAATAGAAGGGATGGGGGAACATGATAGAGACATTCAAGTATCTGAGGGGAATCAATAAGGATGGGGCAGATGGAGTATTTAAGCTAAGGAGGAAAAGGGACTCCAGGGGGCATGGGCTAAGAATAGAGGGGGAAAGATTTAGGAGGGAAATGAGGAAACACTTTTTCACGGAGAGGGTGGTAGCAAAATGGAATGCACTACCAGAATGGGTGGTATCATGTAAATCTGTGAACAGCCTTGAAAGGACATGGGACAGGGAACAGAGGGAGTGAGGGTGAGGGACGTGGTCGAGGCACTGAGATGACAAAGGGGAGAGAGGTGGGACAGCTGCAAACTAGGGGTGCTAGCTGCACACTCGAGTAGACTTAGATAGACCAGGTGGTCTGTTTCTGCTGGCACATTCATATGTATGTATGTATGTTCGTAAGTCAAAGTTGGTATTTTCAAACAAAATAAATTATTTTTCAATTTTGTCCACAGTAGTACGTGCCCTGGTGGGTATATCGTACTACAATACAAAAAGGATCTCAGAAATGCTGCAATCTGACTGGATGTTACTGGCTTCCAACAGCCTTTCAATAATCCATGTTACCCTGTTATCAGTGTCATGCTGATGGTGCTGTCATTTATAGCCTGCTCTCTCACCATGGCACATAAACTGTTCCTGTCAGCATTCCAGCCTCCACAGCATAGCTGAATGACTTGAATGATGCATTATTATTTTTGGTCCACAGAAGCATCATTTTGAAAGTGTTGGTGGGAAAACTATTTCATTTCAAATCTCCATGGAAAACATTCACAAAGCCTTCTTAGAATACTTTTTTTTATAATAGCAATAAGGCACTCCCAGGACTTTGATATACAGTCAGTCACCATGTGAGGATGTGCATCGTGCCACATTACACCCCTCGGGGGTGATTTCTTTCCCCCATTCTTTGTCACTCTGGTTACAGCCTGCGGAGTCTCTCTCTCAGGCATCCTGCTTGTTCCTGCCCGCCTGAGATCCTTTCAACCCTGAGCCTCCTCTCTCCCCCCCCCTACAGCCAGCATCCCCAGCTTAACCCCTCCGGGGCCGCCCCTCCTCTTGGGTGCTTTTTCAGTTAGACTCTGGCTGCAGGTGGGGGCCCAGGTGGATGAACTTGAAGGCCAGGTGAGGTGGATCTGGTGGTGGGCATGGGGGTCAGGTTCCGTTGCCTACCCTGCAAAGCTGGGCTTTTCCTTGTTCTAGTGTTCATTCCACCTTCCCCCACGTGGTGCACTCTGACGCCTGGTGCACGGCAACCCTGCCTGTGTCAGCCACGTTGATGTTCAGCCAATGCACTGCAGCACCACAGATCTCCACCAGGAGCCACTGATGCACTGGTCATGCCCCAACCCTCCCCGGGGGGAGGTGAGCACCCTCAGGGATAATTAACAAACTGTTAACCAAATTCCTGTTCAGGCCTTATTGTTTAAATAATCTTTGAAGAACGATTACATTTTACCAGATCATAGCTAACCTCTAAGATGCCTCCCATAGTGTGTTGATGGGGGAACACATCAGAATTCAGAACAATCTGCAGTCTGTACAGCATGACAAAGTAGTAGAAGAGCTCAGGTATACACCAAGAGGGACATTTGTCCTCCTGTTGTCAGCCAGGTGGGTCATGGCAGGGCCAGCAGGTGGTATTTGGTTCGGTAAAGATGTTCTAAGAAGCTAAACATGCTGCTTGGTGATCCTGCTGTTGTGTTTTAAGGTTTAACAGATCGGTCCAAAAACTTTACATTGCCAATTGCCAACGTTTGTACTAATGACAACGTGACCTGATTATAATTCGTTTCAAATTCTGCTCAGGGTTCAGCTTACTTCTTAGTATTATTTCTTCAAGTGTTCTGTTGGGCAGTTATGTTATTTCAGTTTTGCATATGGGGAGGAGGGAAGCATTCTGTATTGATACCTCACATTTATAGTGCAGACATACAGAATGTGCTCTACTCCCAACCCCAGTTGTGTGTCGGACAGTGCAAATTATTTTAGTGTACATACTCCATATTTTCTTTGTACTGCGTCATCCAAAATTAATAAGCCAGACACATTTTTCATTGTGAATGTAGTTCAGATAAATATTACGATAGTCAACTCAGTATTTCTCGAGTAGATATCCATATTTAAATGACAAGAGTTGTGTAGTCAGATTACTGTTCAGTATTTTAAAAAAGTAGAAATAGAACACTGTAGCATTGTAGAACTTGTAGATAATATAAAATCAACTATTTGAGGTGTTTTGTCATCTCATTTGCAGAATTAAATTAGACAGTTCTTGCATGCCAGATCGCGGTACATTTCAGCCAGCAAGCAGTTAATCAGTTTCATAGCAGTCACTAACTGTAGAATCAGTTGAGTCATCATGGATAAATACATTATAAAACTTAATGCCCACAAGAGCAGATCAATCTCTTCTAATGCCAGTGTTGACAGCGAGAGCAATGTTAATGGTGAAGGTGAAAGCAGTGCAGAATGTCATTCTTCTTTCAATGTAGAGTCAGACCAGCAGCCGCAGATAGGTATGACATTCAGGTTAACAGCAGATAGCCCCACCCCAGTACATCATGCGCAAATAATAACAGTAGTACAGATGAGTCCATTTTAGTGGGAAGACAGGAAGCAGCAGGTTGTGCATTTCAACCGCACTGGAAGAATAGTGTTCCATGGATCGAGTATGATCGTACAGTTAAAAAAATATTCTGTACAGTTTGCCACAAGGCTGCAAATCTGGGATTACCACTTCCAAACACATCACGGGGCAAGGATGCATACAAGGCTTTCATCTAGGCAGGATCTGACAATTTAAAAAAAAAACAATACAATGTTTCAACAGTCATCAAAAATCCAATTTGCATAGAGCAGTTCTAGCTGCAAAGGATGCTGTGAACAGTGACATTGATGTCACTGTCTCATGCTCAGAGGGAAAAATGAAGTAAATGAAACATTTTAGACATGCTCTTTTGAAAATGTTATCTTCACTGTTTTATCTCGGCTGTTAAGGTCTTGCAGTATGGGGCCACACTGATGATGAGTCCAACTTGATGGCTCTTCTTCTGTTGCATGCAGATGATGATCCATTACTAAAATCTTGGCTTGCAAGAACAGGCAACAAATAGATTTCTTATGATGTTGTTAATGAGATGATGTCAATTATACCGCATGAGGTACTACACGTATTAATGAAGGAGGTTCACGATGCTGGTTTCTACGCTGAATTCTTGGATTAAATTGCAGATATTTCTGTACGAGAACAGATCTCATTTTGTTTTCGTATCGTCGCAGGATCTTTAGATCGAAGAATTGTTCTTTGGCTTTTACTCAACAACAACCACTACTGCAGCTGCACTGTTATGTATATTTCAGGTTGTATTAGCAAGATTCAGCTTCAACATACAAATGTGTCGCGGACAGTGTTATGATGGTGCATCGAATGTTGCTGGTCTTCTTCATGGATTGCAAGTTTTTGTTAAAGAAATAAAGCCATGGTCATTATATATTCACTGCCTTGCACATAATTTAAATCTGGCAGTTCAGGATACTGCTCAGAAAATGACTGTGTGTTGAAATGTTCTTTGTCTAATTCATGAGTTAATAGTCTTCATCAGAAATTATCCTAAACATATTGCCTGGTTTGAAAACTTACAAGATCATGACAATGTTCATTTGCAACCATTTTGCCCTATCCGGTGGACATTTCGTGCAGCTTCTTTGCAGTCAGTAAACTCTAATTATGAAGAATTGCTTAAGAACTAGCATCGAATGATACCAGTAATGCTAGAGCGAAAGCCAATGGATTCCTAATTCAGCTCAGGAAGTTTGACACATTTTTTAACCTCATACTACTTTACCTTATCTTCTCCTGAATAGAAACCATCAATACTGCTTTACAGAAAACAAACTTGCAGTTCCACCAAGCATCTCGTATGATACAATCTCTGAAAGACAGTATCAAACAACTTTGTGAAGGATTCCCCAGTTTTACACAAGTACCACTGATTGTGCAGCATAGCTAAATTTGGAAGAGCCATTTGTTCCAAGACTAGAAGAATTCCACACAGATTGGATGATGGTTCTGCTCCACATATATTCAAGTATTCAGAGGACCAAAACCGCCGACTTTACTTTGCAATGATAGACAACACCACCACTGCTCTCAATGATCATTTCACATCTGTCATATCTGACCATATGATGAAAATAGAAAAGTTTGTGATGGGGCATGCTACTTCTGAATATATTGCAAATTTCTATAATACAGACTTTAATGCATCACGTCTTGAACTACGTCACAACATGTTTCTTGATATTGCAAGGCAACGGTATGTCACAGTGGAATCATTTCAGGATGTCTTCAACATGCTTCACAGTGAAAATGCTCACAATTTGTGAACACTTCTTCCAGAACTGACACATTTAATACAGTTGGCTTTAACTATCCCAGTGTCATCTTGTACATCAGAATGTTCATTTTCTTCACTTCATCGAATCAAGACATACTTAAGATCAACCATGGGACAAGCTAAACTTAACCATGTTGCCTTGCTGAATTGTCACAAGCATGTAGCTAAAAAGATAAACCTAGAGAATGTAGCCAACGAATTCATCATGTGGCACACAGTCAGATGCAATACTTTCTACGTAGCAAGAGAAAAGTAGTATGCAGGCAGTGTCCTCGTTTCCCTCAATTTGTAGGACACCAAACATATCCTGGTTTCTACTGTTTCTTAATTCAGTTGTAATACTTTTTTGGAGATGTTACAATGTTTGTGGACCAGAACTGTTAGTAAATGTTCAACAGCCACATTCTTCAGTTATCTTCTTCCAGTATCCACCAATTTTTGCCATAGTGGAATGCGAAGATTGTCTACATTTTTTTTTTCAAATTGTTTAACCAGGAGAGACACACTAGGCTGAAAGCTTGTTTACAGGTGTGACCTGTAAGCACAGGGAAGTTAAGTGACTTGCTCAGGATCACACAGTATGTAAGTGAGGGCTGTGGGATTCAAACCCAGGTCTCCAGATTTACTGCTTAGAGTCTTAAACCGCAGCACTATACTGCCTCCCATATGGGATGTCCTAGTTGGTACATCACGTTATGTGTACTGTAGGCTTCATGTTTGTTTGGCTTTCCTTCAGTGACTCAAGTTCTTTACAAAGCAAGTTATTCCATGATGGACTTCAAAGAGCACCATTCATGCTTATTTTGAAAACGTCTGCATTATCCTCCAACATTTCAGACTCCATGGTGGACTGTCAACTAAAACTTTGTTTGGCTTTTCTTCAGTGGTTCAAGTTGTTCTTCAGGCATGTCATTACATGATGGACTTGAAAGAGAAGCATTCATGTTCTTTTTCAAAGCATCTGCATTTTTCGCTAAGATTTCAGACTCTGTGGTGGGCTGTCAAGTTTGTTTGGCTTTTCTTCAGTGGTTCAAGTTGTTCTTCACCAGGCAAGTTACCACATGATGGACTTCAAAGAGCACCATTCATGCTTATTTTGGAAAATGTCTGCATTATCCTCCAATATTTCAGACTCCGTGGTGGGCTGTCAAGTTTGTCTGGCTTTCTTTCAGTGATTCAAGCTGCTCTTCACCAAGCATGGTGCTACATTGTGATGGACTTGTAAGAACACCTGTGCCATCACCATGCTCATTTTCAAATATTTCAACCCCCCACCCACCAGCAGCACCTGATTACCTCAAAATGATTTCAAAAGTCCTCTTATTGGAAAGGCTGGGTCTTGACCCACAAGATCTGGTACTAGTCTCTGTATCACACACACTGTCACCCCAGCAGATGCTGACTCATTTCACCACACCACACTAGTGTAGTGTCCCTGCAGATGCACTGAGATTACTGTTTCGATAGATGCTGCTGGGACACTTCCATTCACCATAGAGAGGCACCTAGTGTGCCAGCATAGGCAGCCAGCAACAGATGCCATCTGAGGTCTGCTACCATAAGCACCATTGTCCCAGCAGAAGCAGCATCTCAGGTAAGAGAACCTTGGCATAATCTGAAGCTTGGACACTAGTGCCTGTGTTGAAGGGAAGTAGCAAGTGCAGCAGCATCTGATGGAGGTGGCTGTAGGATTGCACTGTCTGTATGCTAGGTAGGGTGTCACAGCAGATGCAGATATGCTTGGTCACTAGTACCTGAGCTAATGGAATCTGCCACCATCTGCTGGGGAGATACTGGTACCTATAGTGAAGAGAGGGATGTTGCACAGCATAACTGCAGTATCAGTAGTCTCTTACAGAAGCTACAACCAAAGCTGCTGGCACAGTACCCTTCCTTCTGTAAATTCTTACAGAGAGAGAGATTGTAAACATCTTTTACTGGCGGGAGTGGCCACCCCATCCCTCACCTTTCCTGATCTCCAATTTCAACAGGTACTACTGTGATGCTTCACAGTTTTGTACATCCATTCATGGTCACAATCAAGTAGAGCAGAGGCTGAATGATGCAGCAGTAACAGCCTTCTGACTGTCTGGGTGCAGGGGTTTAGTATGTGCAACATTGTTACATTACACACCTGCAGCATCATACATGTGCCAGCCTGGGGGGGGGGGTTGTGCACCAGTGAACTTCCTTAATGGCATACAGGAGCTCAGACTCAGACCTCTTCCCCATGTTTATCCCCACTAGTGAGACGTTCGGGGAGTGGCGGTTACAGCTGGGCGCTAGGATGCCAGAAAGGGTCAAGCTGATGGCAACATATTTAATGGCAAACAGGAGCCTGCAAACCTCTTCCCATGTTGATCCCCACTGGTGACACAGTGGGGGGAGTGGTGGCTGGAGTAGGGGCACAAGGATGCCCAAAGGCTGGAGTTACTTGCAACTACTGGGTTCTATCATCTATATGTGGAGAAGTTTGAAATTCCGTTGCTTTATCATGATAATGGTGCTTTTTTTTAACCAAATATCATGATATTTTGACATTCTATGCCAGAGACAGTGGTGTCTACTCTACTTGAGGACCAGGAAGGAGAAGTGAACAGGTGGCCGGCCCCTCCAATGAAAGCAGGATTCACGATCTCTGAGGCTATTTAAAAAATTTCAATAACAGGAGTTTTGAAATCATTTTACAGTTGCTAGGGGGTGCTGGCCTTAAGTAAAGTACTGAAAATTGTGATCTGTAATAGCCTACAAGCAACACTAATTTGACACAGTGACATGAGTACTCGACTGCATCTGCTGCGCTATGTCACCATTCGTCAGGTGGACAGAGTAATGGACACCGTCAAAAGTCAATGCTAACTACATCCTCCTAAGACTTTATCATAATGAGATCACTTATATTACAGGATTTGACAGAAGTGTCTTCACACTGGACAGCAAATACCATAAACCACTGATGTTGAATTTAAGTATGGAAGATGCAGGCTCAGCCTGAGAAGCTGCTACCACAGCATTAATCAACATCATATCAAGGTATGTATGCATCAACTTAGGCAACTGATGCAGTCAAGAGTTAGACACATTACAGTTGTTTAATGCCAACATTTTCAATGCTGTATCAATGATATTATTAGAAGGAAGCTGAACCACAGTAATACAGGAAAAGTTTTGGTACCATTCTATCATTTCAGTGGTGGTGTTTATACTGTGCAGTCTGTTAAGTATAACCCTCAAAATGCACCACAGAACACCAAAAACCCCAGAGCTTCTGGGGGCCTTGGTGGCCCTCAGACCCCCGTCCATTATTTGAGCCCCCCCCTGGGAAAAACAAAAGTCTGCTCCTATGCTTATAACAGATCACAATCTTCTCTGTTGGCTTAATCAAATGAAGGATACAAATCACAGAATCACAATTTAAATTCAAAGTGATGCACAGATCCAGAAAAGAGAATGTTAGTGCTGATTTTCTGTCAAGATATGGCTCAGGAACTGAGAATTAAGAAGGCTGAAAAAAGTGTTTGCTTAACTGAAAAGTTTGCTGTAAAAGGTGTTAGGAAAAAGTGATACTGCATATGCAAAAACCTGTAAAAGTTATACGGTAATGTTAAAAGAGAAATAAAAGAAAGATTTAAAAACCATATTTTTTTTAGAAAAAAACAAGTTCCCTCTTAAAGAGCCGAGTGTTTGATAGGGTTGGATAAGACCTGGTCCCATTTCTTATGCAGAGCAATTTAAAAGCAAGGATCTAAGCTGGCCCAGTGGTGTAGAGGGTTGAGGCAGTGGCACCTTGCCTCAACCTATGCCGGGTGACCTGGGTTCGGGAACAGACTCGGGGCACCAGGGGTCAGCAGGGGTGCAGAGGATGAGTATCCAGAGGTCTGCTCTCCTCTCCAGGGGAGGGATTGGGAAATGCATCACTAAGCAGCAAACCCCAGTGGAGACTGGAGGCACTTTCCTGAGCATGCACTAATGGGGACAGAAAACCAGGGAAAAAATGGTGCCTGAAGCAAGCGGCTTGATGGCCGTCTGCAGTTTCTCTGTGACACCTGCCTGGATCCGTGTTCCGCAGGGAGTGGGGGGCCCCTGTGGTCCCACTGTGGGGGGGGGAAGCCACAGGAGTCTGGGTGTCAGCGGTAGAGGCAGTCGGCGGCTGGACGTCCCGAAGGGGAGCTGCTCAGGCAGCCAAAGGTGCAAAAAATAGTATATATAAAAAAAAAGCAAGGCTCTATTTTGCTCTCTCCTATCCCACCTCTTTTCTGTCTGATTGCAAATCAAATTTTTCTTGTAGCACCTAGGAATTGGACACCCCAATTGTCCCACAATTTCCCCGTTATCTCCTTTACTTCAATTTGTCTTCTTTTTTCTTCTCTTGCTACTCTGAGGTAAAAATATATGTGAAACTGGGATGCCTCGGTTTGCAAATGTATACAGTTTTATTGCTGAAATGATTGCAGAAAGTTATGGGGTTGCCATTGTGAAGTACAGTATTTTGACCTCCACAAGCTTATTTACAGTATTGTCAACAGGACACCAGCTCTGGGACAGAATGTTCTATTTTGCTGCACCTATTAACACTAGATATGCTCTTCAGCCTGGCCTCAGGAAAGAAACTGAAAGTCCTGACATATTTTGTGAAAGATAGGAGATGAAACTTACAAGAGTAGGATGCAGAGTTTGAACTGCCAGGCAAAAACATCTTATATAATGAGAGCAGAGTTTTTCTCAAAAAAAAACTCTCAAATGGAGGACTTTGTTTTGTTTGTATTGTCTTTTTGAAAAGCTATCCTGTACACTTTTTCCATTTTATTGTTATTAATAATACAATGCTACTTGTAAATGTTGTAACTTCCCCTGGTCTACCTATGGTTCCTGACTTATGCTTCTACGACAAGGTCCAAGAAGCACCGGGGATGCAAATCCCCCCCCCCGTAGAATTTTCAAACTATCGACTGTTCTCTCCAGTACCAACCCCCCCCCCAATATCTTACACATGTATTCAGTCTGGCTTGTTTTACCAACTCATGAACTGTTGGGGGACAGGCAAGTTTTTTTCTATGAGCAGGTGAGTGAATGGGACACACGGGATGGGCAAGTTCAGTTAAATATCTTAGAAGACGACCACACATATAGCCTAAAACTACTCACTGTGCAGATTGAGGCAGCTCCATAAGCTGAAGGGCTGATGTGTTTTCTTCAGTGCAGGCCCCTGCTCAGCTGTACGCTCTGACATTCATGGGGTGCCATCCCTTTCCCTCAGGGTCACATGAGCTAACACTTGAGCAGCAGGATATTGCCCCTTGCATTGCCAGCCTGCCCACTATGTGTTCTGCTTGAGTGTGTCACAGACGTCTCCTGCGAAGGGCATTGCAGACACTCATGGAAGCTAAACAAACTCCACACAGACCTCACTGGAGCTCCACTGTGAACATATTCCATTCATAACTTAGCCCATTTATATCTATCACAAGCCTTTATACATTGCCTAACTCAAGCACAAACATGTATGCTCTGTGATGCCTTACAGCCCCCGAGCTCCACAAACTCTGAGGCACTGATAGATACAGTAGATAACCCCCCCCCCGAGAATGAACTGCCAAACATGAGAGCTGGTTTCTAGACACCCCCATTAACACTCTTACTGATCACAACCAGGCGGGACTGCCCTCACCCCCCACAAAATCAGGGCTGGGTCAGGACTGTGCTGGGTGGCATCATCACCACACATAGGCCATGCATGTAATCCACCATATGTGTGGATGCTTCGGATGAAATGGTCAGCTGATTCAGGGACTCCACCCCCACTCGAGAGAAGCCCATGCAGCCAAAAAGGTTTCTTGTTCCCCACTCACCACTGGCCTAGTGGTGGGGCTAAGTTACAGATTTTAGACATTATGGTGTTTTATTGTATATATGTGGTTGTATGTAGGACATGTTCCACAGGGACAATGTGCAGAATGTACACCCCATTTACACACCCCTTGAGAATTAAAAGGCACTGCATTTGAAAAAGATGGCCAGATGGATCTTTCCTACATGGTTCCCCTCATTGGGCCATAGAATAGGACAAATGCTTAAATTGCTCCATTGCTTGGTTTACTTTGAACAGGCATCACTTGTGCTAGTGCCCCTTTGCTCTTTGCATCATCATTGGTATACCTAACCACCCTGCAAAATGGATATTGTGGAATGACACAGGTATCCATTCTCTGATCAAATGAAGGAAAACTCTGAATCACCTAAAAAGAGAGGGGACAGGAATTGCATTTATCCAGGAGACCCATCTTACACAGACAGAAACTGCCAAACTTAGAACTCAGTGGGTCTCCCAGGTGTTTGGCAGCACCTACTATTCAAATAGTAGAGGGATAGCCATCCTTATTCGTAACAGTACAGCATTTGTGGCAGGGGAAATTATCTCAAACCCAGTGGGTCACTGTGTCAATGTTCAAGGCACCCTAGAAACCCGAAAAGTCACTCTGTGTAATATATACTGGCTAAACTAAACTGATGCTGAGTTCTTCAATATCTTGGCTCAAACCTTGGCTATGTCTGATAAGGACAGCTAATTGTTGGTGGAGATACCAGTGCAGTCTTTTATGACTCACTGACAGGAGCCCCCCCCCACCCCGAGTGGTCCCCAGGCACCTGGTGGACATGACTGCTGAAATGGGTCTGGTCAATATATGGAGACTAGTTCACTCTAACCTTGGGAGTGCTCCTTTTATTCAAACCCACACCATACATACTTCAGGACTGATGTCTGGCTGGTACTGAAGCAGTGAATACTGGATGTAGTAGAAGCTCACATAGGAGCTGTGATCATTTCAGAACATGCCCCAGTGTCCTTCACATGACTACCAGGAAATGCTGTGCTGCCACCAAGGAGATAGTGGCACTTCAATACTACTTTCCTTAAGGACCTTCAATTCTGAAAATCCTTAAAAGATGCTTTACGGTCCTTCCTGGAAACAAGCAAGGTAGGGGAAGCCTCAGTAGCAATCAGGTGGGTTTCTTTAAAGGCCTTCATTCATGGCAGGTGTATTAGCCATGCCTTACATGTAAAGAAGGCTAAGTCCAAGGATCTGGAGAAGCAGCTCAAGGGCCTTAAAGACCTAGAGAAAAAAATACAAAGAATATGCCGGCCTGGTGATGCTGAGGGCTGAGGCACAGGATGCCTTACCTCGCACTATGCCAGCAACCCATGTTCAGGAATGAGCATGGGCTGCCAGGGGTCGGCAGTGGAGGAGAAGGATGGAGCATCCAAGGGTCTGCTCTCCTTCTCTGGGGAGGGGGGTTGTCAGTGGTCAGTGTATGACTGGTCCCTAGCGGAGGCTGGGGGGCAGTGTGCCGACACTGCACAAGGTGGCAGATATGGGGCAGACACTTGGAGGAGCACATGCAGATGCATGCGCGCTCTCTCTGCTGGCATCACTGTACATCTCATGTCTGCAAGGGGAGAAGAATGGAGGAGAAAACAAGTTGCCATGGCGTATGATGGAGGGTGCCTCCCAGGCCCCATTCCCAGCTAGCCATGGCACTGGCCACACTGGATCTGGTCTCTGGTGGGGGTTGGGGAACCCCTCCAGCCCTGCTGTGGGGGATAAGTCCTGGGGTAGGGGTCAGCACTAGCTGGTGGATGCTAAGGGACAGGGTTGGGGGCTCCCTCCTGAGGTAGGGGCCACGGCAACAGGAGCATAAATCAGTAACAAAAAAAAAATACAGGGAATAACCACAGCATCCTCCAGAACTCCTGGCAAAAATCAAAGGAATACATTACTAGGTGAACATGCACCTACATTAATGGGCCAAATACGCCTTGTTCCTCATTACACAAAATATCAGGGAAGCTGGGGAAAGACCGAGGTGCCTCTTAGCATATCAGCTGAAGAAGTGCCAAGAGAGGGCCTCCATTTCAGGGGTTGAAAATAAGGTTGGTATTTTGCAGCATAGACCCTGAGAGATTAATTACACTTTCCTGGAGTTCTATCAGGCCCTGTAAAAGAAAGGAAGATCTTTCTGCATTTTCAACCCACTGAACCTACCAAGCATCACACCAGAGATAAGGGCAGCACTTGACAGACCAATCACTCAACTTAAGCTGGAGCAGGCCCTGTGCTCCATGCCTGCAGAGAAGGCCCCAGGAGGGGAAGGCCTATCAGCTGAATTCCTACATTCCTTCAAGCCAGTACCAGTGCAGGAGCTAGCAGATGCAATGGCAGAAACAGCCATAGTGGGAACCCTCCCTCTCTCCCAATGAGAATGGCAGTAATCTCGCTTATCCCCAAACCAGGGAAGGATCCTATGCTATGAGGGAGTAACCACTCAATCTCCCTCATACCAGCAGACTATAAAGCCCATACTAAAGCTTTAGCAACATGCCTGACAGAGGTGGTCCCCACTCTGGTTAATAGTGACCATGTGGAGTTGGTCTTGGGCTGTGCAGAGGTGGACAACATCAGGTAGCTGTTGAACCTGATCTGGAAAACCATTACCTCTAATCTCCCATCGGTGCCAGTACCCCTAGATGCAGAGAACACATTCAACAGGGTAGAATGGGACTACTTTTTTTCATATCCTGGAGGTCTTTGGTTTCAAGGCAAACCATAATCACGAACTTACAAACCTTGACCTATGTTGCCTTGGGCAGGGGGATATGGCAGGGTTGCCCCCTCTCCCTGCTGCTTTTTGTGCTCACACTGGTGCCCATTCTACAGGCCATTAGGCAACCTGAGCATATCCACAATATACAGTTGGGTGGTGAGCACAAAGTCTTAGCATAGAAGGATAACATAATGCTGACAATGACTAACCCCAAGACATCTGCCCCATCAATCCTTGGACTGCTGGCCCAGTTCGAGATATTGTTAGTGTATAAAGCCAATGTTTCTAAGTCCCTGATAGTGCCATCAAGAGCACATGCTGTAGCCATGCAGGGTTTCCCTTCAGGTTTGCAACCAGTCAAGTCACTGACAGCATCAAATATCAGGATATCCTCTGTACCTGGAAACACAATGCTCTAGCAGACCTCAACAAACTCCCACTCCTTATGGCTCTAGAACAAGATATGGGCAGGTGGAGTTGTCTCCATCTCACACACTTGGGGTGGGGGCACGCCTTCAAAATGA
The DNA here is from genome assembly GCA_016271365.2 of Neoceratodus forsteri. Classification (NCBI taxonomy): domain Eukaryota; kingdom Metazoa; phylum Chordata; order Ceratodontiformes; family Ceratodontidae; genus Neoceratodus; species Neoceratodus forsteri. The sequence goes on along the minus strand of CM028132.1, from coordinate 97,887,118 downwards.
TGGCGGACCCAAAAATCTAATATAACTTAGATAACCTCTTGATAACAATGAAACCATGCCTACTGAAATTGCTGCAGTCTAAGATGTTGAACTTTTCCTGGAGAGATGGGCCCAAACCCATTGCTCAAAAGAAGCGGATACAGTCCCTGGACAAGGGAGGTCTGTGCAGACAAGATTTCACTCTGAAATGTGCAACACAAGCCTTGTATCAACTCCCACTGGTTATTACCCTTAATGCTGCTGGCTATACACCAAAGTGGGCTGCCTACAAGTCTCATCCACTGCAGGCCCACCACCAGAATGCAACCCCATTTCAGAAGCTCTCCCTCGGCTTAGCTCTCACTTACTTCTTGACCACACTGTCACAATTTGGAAAAGACAAACTACTCTAACCAAATAGTGTCAACTCAGTCCACTTCACCCTGTGACATAATCCTCTCCTCCTTATTGGGGGTAAAGCCATTCAGTGGATGAACTGGGCTGAAAAAGTTATACATAAGCTTGTGCACATTATGGATCAGTGAACAGGAGACCTGAAAGCCTTTCGCCAGCTGCAAACAGAATACACACTAATGAAGCAGCACCACTGGCAGTATCTACAGATCAGACATGTGTTGGGAGTTCTCTTACACCCTCAGTTTAAGTTGGAGGAACAGAATGCCTTATGCAAGACACTGTCACCACCCACAGGGAAACACCTGCTGGCCAAGGGCATCTACATGCAGCTCCTTGAACTCCAGAGGGAAAATGGCAGTCTTTGAAGATATTTGGGGCCCATACCTCACCTCAGGACATTGCCGAATTCTGCATGGCACTATATTCCCAGTTCGGCCCTTCCAGTCCATCCATGACATGAGAAGCATCATAGGCTCAATATCTGACAAATTGCAGACTCTGAATAGGACCTGCTCTCCCTCACCCTCATCCCAGGGGTGTACTCCCTTACTATCCAAGCCTGATGTCTTGTACTGGATAATGAGCACGCTTCATGTGCATCCTAATGTTTTGAGTTTACAATTTAGTGTTATTATTGCACTCAGGTTTTGTATTTGTCCCCGTATGTATGCAAATGATTCTGATCAATGTCAGGGCTGTAACTCCACGAGGCATGTTCCCAGCTAGGACTGTTTTGTTTTCTGTTGTTTGTGATTATGATGTTCTGACTGTATCCCAGTTTTGTTTTTTTAAACTCACTAAACTTTGCACTTAAAAATAAAGAAAGCTGAGGCAACAGAGAAGGAGTCAGAAATAGGAGTTTAACCCACCTTGAGGGGAGGGGACTGGGTTTAGGGGGGAGAAGAGGGCATGGATAACATTTCAGAATTTAGATGGGTGATTAAGGTTGTTCTGGAGCATGGATGTAAAGTATTCAGGCTTTGTCAGTCTGGTAGCTCTGGTACAGACATTACGAAGGGTCCAATACTTGATTAGGTCAGCAAAGGAGCCAGAGGACATGGGGATCCACCAGGCAAGGTTGTGTGCATGGAGGCAGGCCAGCAACTCAGCCAAGATAATTAACCATGGTAACATCCTGGCCAGCTTAGTCCCCAGTAGCCATGGACCACCAGTTGGATCATCATGACGTAACTAGATCCCTGGACACTGGGAAATAAGAAGTGCTCCACACTTGGGAGTTACAGGTTCCACAAGGTCTAGATTTGTGTAACCACAGATACAGTACAGTGAGTCTCAGGAGCACCAATAAACAGACATAACACATAAAGTCCATTGTCCATACATTTTTTTCTTTTAGTCCAGCAGGTGATGAGTTTATTTGATAGTATGTTAATTTTCACTTTATTCTCTCTTCCAGAACAAGATGTCTAAGCATAAAAAACCCTTTGGTTTATAGGGAAGTGGGCAGGGCTGTGAAGGGGAAAAAAGGATTAATATAAAAAGTATAAGGTGTCCCAGAGGGAAGAGGACAGGGTCGAATACTTGGAGAAACAAGGATAGCCAGACGAGTGACAAAGCAAGGTAAAGCAGAGAAAGAACTAAGGACAGTGGAATGGGTCAAGGAAGGGGGCACAGTCTTCTTTCAGTACATCTGACAAAAAAGGATCTATGAATGAGGGCATTGTGAAACTTAAAAAGGGGGCCAGGTTGGGTGGAGGACAACAAGGAGAAGGCATAGGTATTAAATGAATACTTCTGCTCTATTTTTATGAAACAGAAGAATGGTCCAGTGTCACAGGAAAAGCTGGGAATAGGGAGGGGGAGGGAGGGAGGAGGTGACTGTGGAGGACATAGTCCATAGGGGGCTCAACGCCCTCAAGGTGGACAAATTCCCTGGTCCTGATGGTATGCACCCCAGGGTACTGAGCAGCAGTACTTGAAGCTCCTCTGATGGACCTGTTTAACTGCTCACTGAAAACAGGTGTGGTGTCACAGGAATGGAAGACCACTAATGTGGTGCTCCTATATAACAGCAGGGCTGGGGATAACCCTAGGAACTACAGATCAGTCAGCTTGATTTTGACAGTAAGCGTGTTGTTGGAAACCATCCTTAAAGAAAGCTTAGTGGCGTTCCTTGAGGCGAGTGGGCTCCAGAACAATAGGCAGCATGGATTTATGTCAGGGAGGTCATACCAGACTAATTTGATCAACTTTTTTGACTGGGTGACAAAGGCAGTGGACAAGGGTCAGGCAGCAATCATAATGTACTTAGTATTTAGTAAAGCCTTTGAGACGGTCCCTCATAAGAGGTTGATCAAAAAGTTGGAGGACCTAGGGGAAGGTAACAAACTAGCCAGGTGGGTGGTAAACTGTCTGGTGAGGGGAGGACCCAAAGTGTGGTGGTGGGAAGGGAACACACAAGGGTGAGGGAGATCACCAGTGGGGTCACATAGGGGGTGGTACTCAGGCTGGTGCTGTTCAATATGTTCATAAATGACACTGGGGATTGCATAAAGGACAAAAGCTGGCTCTTTGCAGATGATATCAAGCTCTTTAGAAGGGTGGACATGGAAGAGGGAGTAAAGGATCTAACAGAGGACATTGTGAAGTTAAAGACTTGGTGTGGTGTCTGGCAACTGTGCTTCCATGCTAAAAAGTGCAAAGTCATGCACATTGGGTGCAAGAACCAGAGGGCCAAATACAGACTAGGTGGTGTTGAGGTCACGGTATCGAAGGAGGAAAAGGACCCGGGGATAACTATAACTAGCAACCTGTAGCCCTCTAAGCAACACCAAAAAAGCAGTGGCTAGGGTAAACAGGATGTTGGGTTGTATAGCTCGGTGATGCACCAGCAGAAGGAAGGAATGATCCTGCCACTATACAGGTCTATGGTGCACACGCACCTGGAGTATTGTGTGCAATGCTGGAGTCCCTGCCTAAAAAGGACATGAACTAACTGGAGGCAGTGCAGAGAAGGGCTACAAAGATGGTCTAGGGTCACATGATCTCCTGCATCAGGAAAGGCTGAAAAAACTAAGCATGTACTCAATCAATGAAAGGTGGGAGCTGTGTGACATGATAGAAACCTGTAAATGGCTCAGAGGTATAAACAAAGTTGAAATTTGTAATCTCTTTAAACCCAGTGAGAATAAAACTATGAGGAGGCACAACTACAACTTGGCAGGTGGGATGGAGGTCAGGAGGAGACACTTCTTCACACAGAGAGTGCTGACAGGATAGAACAAGCTCCCAAAGGAGGCTGTCTCCAGAAAATGATTTGGGGTTTCAAAAGGAGGTGGGACATAGTCAAGGGGAAGGTAAGAATGCAAAGGGAGGAGGGGGGGCAGGTGCCATGTTAACGTAAGTACATGGGCTCCACAATGAGCAGATGTGCAGACTAGATAGACCATATGGCATTCTTCTGATGGCAAATTTGTATGTTCATATGCTCATAGCACTGCCACCTTTGCATTACAACAATGCCCTTACTCGATTTACTGGGTTAACCAGGACAAGTGGAAATCCTGAGGCATGCTTTATCCCTGTATCCTTATTACACACACAGGAGCATTGCCTGGCTCAGGAGTGAACCTGTATGAGGAAGGGATGCTTAAAGGGCTGCTCTAGAGGTAGCCATCCAGCCACAATCCATCTTTGCATATAACGGCATGCGCATTTCCTGGTAGACTGCCATGTTCAGGGGCAACTGCACATTGACCTTGGTATTCTCCCTCCATCAAAATTCATATACCACTTTAAGTTTACTAGGCCTCAGAAAATATATGCTTTTCTTACTACAAAATCCCAGTTCTTTCTGAAAACACAGTGCAGGGTTCATAATTATTTCCTTCCACAAGATGCCCATTAACCTCACTGGAGTGCAATGAGACCCACAGGACTTACACTTGTGGGTACAGTTATCAAAGGTCCTACTGGGGACCACAGCAGCACTGGACCCAGCCATACCACATTCCACCTCACTGCACCCCATGGGGCGAAAGCAACAAAGGCTGGAGTTAGGCAGGACATTCTTGTAGCAACTCTGTCTCATTTCCTTGTTTTTTCTGAGAACTCTTCCAACTGGGGATTGTAGTTCCAAAACATATAATTAGTCTATACACACGATCCTGGTCTGATACATTTCCTTTGCCTTATCCCCAAGGGGGCAGAAACTCTATAGAGATGGCCTCTGCCACTTCAACTGAAGGCCCATGGTTTCTCTCCACTAAAGAAATTAGTAGATCTCTGCAGGACAGCCAGAAAAACACTGTCACTGCGGGAGTGCTCATCAGACTTCCTCTAAGACTGTCTTTCAGATTCATTCCACTCAGGGCTGAAATAAGGCATAGGCCAACTAGGCCTGGCCATGAGGGCCACCAGCAAGCGAGCAGTTCCCCTGATCTGAGGCTATCACTGTGATATTTATTGAGAGTGAGTCACTGGGAGGGTGAGGGTCCCACCATGACTAAGTTCATCCAACTCTGTCTCTGGGGCCATCTTCATTTTCTGACACTGCAATGCTCAAACCTTGGAGCTTCTGCCTGTGCTAGTGTGAGCCCTGGGCACATAGATTATTCTCATTAGACAAAGGTGTGGCAATGCGGCCCACCAATACTGCCTTTGACTTGCATGATAAAATGGGCCATGATGTGAGTCTGTGATGACAAGCGCTAATACTATTGAACATTTTTGAAGCATTGTAATGTATTGCCCTCCTTGCCCCACTGAAAGCCAGCTAACAGGCACCAAGGGAGTAAGTCGAAAGTGGAATAGACTGCAGTGGCCAAGTGGGACTGGCCTATTGTGGCCATGACCAGCCACCATGCATCAGAGTCAGAGGATGGTCAAGACATCAATGTCTGACACCATGCAGTCAATGCAGGAGTTAATCCAGCTGCTGAAACTTGAGATTGTGAATCTGGAGGTGCATAGATACATAGACAGTGTCGACAGATAAGGGACTACTGCCCACCCAGTCTACCCATTTGAGCTTTTAAGTTCACTTTATGTTTTCCTAGAAGTCTGTTGCCCCTCACCCCTGACCTCCAGAATTCCTTTATATCCATCCCATGCATTCTTAAATCCCGTGATTATTTCAGGTGGAGATCAGTGGTGGTAATGGCAGAAGAAGTTCTACTTTTCAAGGTTTGAATGACCAGATAAGAGGTTAGTCAGCTGGTCAGTCACAGTCACTACAGAAACCAGTGGCCGCCCATCTTCAGAGCAGTCAGTCTGCAAAGTCTGTGGTCTGTGCTGTGGTTGAGCTAACATTGATGATCATGGGAAGGGATGAGAGAGAGAAGTTGCTGATCTACTTCAGCTGCACCTGCTACACCATCTTCATTGCCAGCCCCAGGCAGAGGAGTTGTGGCTGCTGCTGCTGCTGTACACTATGCGCTATGGCCTCGTGCCTCATTATGCCCCTGGGCATGCAGTGTTCACAGTACTACCCACACCCTCTCATGTCTTATTGCTTACATATTACCAGCTGAGACACCCTATGAGTCAATAAATAAAGCAGCATATCAGTTCCATACAACCATAAACTGTTGTCTATAAGGGACAGAAAGTGTCTTACACAGAGTGTATGAAATGAAAAAATAATAAATATTTTTTTTCAGCAGGTATGGATGTTGGTTTAAATGCACAATGACATTAACCTGAGTCCTGAATCCACACTGTCCACAATGACATTAGAATGTCAGAGTTCTTGTTGGTATATAGCAAAAAGGAGGGGTGAGTGACTTGTAGTATGAAGTATGACTGGGAGCTTGCAATCCATCCATCAGTTCCCTTGTTGTACAAATATAAATTACAGTATATGCAGAGCTCTAGATCCAATGCTTCTGCCTCAAGCAGGTGAGGTAGAATGCATTGATGTGGGCCAGGAGTGGGTTGTTATGGAAAGCTAGAGAGATGAGCTGTAACCAGTATTAACTTGAAGGATTAATTATCACAACAATAAAAAGGTATTTAAATATAGTTATGTGGCAACTGATTACATTGTCATAAGTACAGAACTGTGAGTTCAAAGCAAGAATAAGCAACCCTGTAAACTAATGGACTCTATGGGGAAAATATCCTGCTTTTATCAAAACAATATCAGTCATAACATGGAAAGTAATGACGTTTAAATGTCTGCTGAATTTTGAGTAACAACTCTGTTGATGCCAATGGCAGGGTTTTGCCGGAAACCAGAAAATCTATTTAAGGAAAAATGTGAAAGTTCAAGTTCAAGTTTATTGCAGCAAAACCTCCGTTGAGCAAGCTCATTCACAAGGAGGTCCTTTGACACAGACAGGTAGTTACAGATTGCATAATCGAAAAAACAGTACAAATTCAAGTACAGAATTATGGGCAAGCATTAACATGTTGCATAAAAATGACAATGACATAGAAAAATGAAAGTACAGAAAAAAGGTACAACGTGCTTGTTTCGGAGTATCAAGGCAACTAATTTCTAGGTAAGTAAGAGGAAAAGGTGGGCTAGATTTACAGCAGTGAGCTAGGATTTAGAAGCAGCTGCACGTATCTTTTATTTTTGCTGCAGCCAACCTTTTAAGTAGGCTGACAGGGACAGTACCGGGAAGCTTCAGTATGCCTTGGAGCTGGTTCCAGATAGTTGGGAGTACGCTTGACATGGCCCGCTTGCCGAATGAGGTGCGAGTTCTCGGTACATCGAGGGGAGGAGGTCATTTTTCCTAAGAGAGTAGTTGCTATGAGAAATACATTAAAGGGTTGTGAGATAGTTCATGAGCTTGTTCAGGAGTAGCTTAAGAGTTCAGATACCAGCATGAAGCATGCATCTAGTTGAGAGTGATGTCCAGCCAGCGGCTAGGTACAAATCGCAATGGTGGGTTCAGTAGGCTAGGTTTGTCATGAACCGTATGGCATGGTGGTAGAGGACATCTAGTTTGTTGACTCCTGAGGCCGCCGTGGAGGAATAGATTAGATCTCCATAGTCGAGTAGCAGCAAGAATGTGGCCTGGACCAGCCTAGTTCTGGTATTCAATGGAAAGAGGGACTTGTTACGGAAGAAGAAACCTAGCCTAATTTTTAGCCTCTTTGCCAGATCGTCGAGGTGGTCATGAAAGGAAAGCTTGTTGTCTAGCCACATACCAAGATATTTTAATTTGGAGGTGATTTTAAGGGGTTCACTTAAGGAGGTAGTGATGAATTCTTTGTGCGTGTTTGCAAGGGAAGTGGAGATGGTGTTTGGGGCAAAGATCATGACCTTAGTTTTCTTGGCATTGAGGAGTAGTTTGGCATTGATTAGGTTGATTTTTAGTTAGGCAAAGTCACCTTGGAGTACATCCCTCACTTCAGCGCTTCTAGAGCCTGATGTATACAGTACAGTATCATTAGAAAAGAAATGCAGATGGGACTGAGATATACGTGCGTCAAGGTTATTGATGTACAGGGAGAAGAGGATGGGACTTAATATGGAGCCTTGCAGGACTCCCCTGACAACTGGGAGGGATGCAGAAAAGAGACCACCAGCTTTTACTTTCTGGGTCCTTCCAGATAGGTTGCTGGTAAACCACTGGGCAGCAAGGCGGGTGGCGTCTACTTTTATTAGGCTTGAGACTAACAGATTGTGGTCGACAGTGTCGAACGCTTCGCTGAGATTTAAAAATACTGCCCCAGTAACTTTCTTGGAATCCATGACTGTGATTCATTCATTGGTATCTTTGGCTAGAGCAGTGACTGTACTATGGCTGGGCCGGAAGCCAGACTGCACAGGGTTGAGGATTGAGGATGATTCGATATGGAGTTTCATTTGGGAGTAAACTACCTTTTCAACGACTTTGGAGAGGACAGGTAAGATTGAGCTGGGCCTATAGTTGTTTAGGTCACATGGGTCCCCTGACTTGAATAATGGGAGGATGTGGGCAGATTTCCAGCAGTGGGAATAGTGGCAGTGGAAATGGAAAGATTGAATATGTGGAGGATAGGGATGGTGAGGTCGAGATAGCCTAGTTTAAGAAAAAAGATTCTAGACCATCATCCCTTGCACTTTTTCGAATGTCTGTGTTAAGAAGTGAATCTTCAACTTCTTTATAGCTAAGCAGGTACAACTGGAGTGGGCGGGTCGAAGTTTGTGAGTCAATGTTATTACAGTCTTGGTTGCTACCACAGGCTGCATAAGGCGAAGAGTCAAAGCTAGGCCAGCAGTTACAAAGTGATTGTTGATTTCCTCAAGGATTAGGCAGCTGTTTTCCATAGCCCTACTATTGCTGAGGATCTTCAGAAGGATGGAGGGGGCTACAGGCTGACCTTCGATGGACTTGAGTGGCTTCCAGATTTTTGGGGAATTCCCTTTTGCCTGTTTAAGGGTGGAGACATAATAGTTGGCTTTGCTTTGTTTTGAAAAGCTGTGTTTTACCAATTTCAATGAACTGGTAATATATACCATTTACTGGGATGCTTTATAAGAACACAAGAAAGTGCTGGCAGAAGGGGACCTTGCAATCCATCTAGTCTGCCCGTGAAAGCTACCCCCCCAGTTTCTTTACTGCCTTAGGTTTCCACAGTGCCTATCCCATGCTAGCTTGAACTCCCCCACTGTCTTTGCTGCCACAGCCTCTGGTGCAGACTGTTCCAGGGCTCCTCCAACCTTTCCATGAAGAAAAACTTCCTGCTGTTTGTTTTGAAGCTACCTCCCTTCAGGTGCATGTTGTGCCTCTTTGTCCATGTATTTGTGTTTTCCCTGAAGATATCCTGTGTTTGTACTGAGTTGATACCGTTGAGGTATTTGTGTAACCCAAGGGGTCAGGTTGGTGATATTCTTTGTGTTATTAGCGCTGTGCGGTGCCTCCATATGTACCCCCCTACCTGGGACCTGGGTTTGGGAAGAAAACTGTTGCTCAGTATTTTGGCTAGGTTTGACTTCTAGTCAGGGGCACCCAAGTAACTCCAGACACAGGAAGCAATAACTGTACTGTCCAAACCAGGAGTGGGATTCTAGAGTGTGGCTTTTATTCACAACACAACTGAACAATAAAGCATAAATGGATCCCCATGGGGCTACACTCCTGGTAATGCAGATATACAGAGTACAGAACACATCTTCTACACACTGTAACCCTCAGGTTTAGAAACACACTGGGCACTCAGCCCGAACTTGTACTCCTCTCTGGATTTCCCTGGCCTGGCACATCCGACCAGCCTTGGACTACTTCCCTGCATGGCACATCTGGCCAGCAACTTGGACCACTTTCCATATGGCATGGAACATTACTCGGTGGCTCCCTAAACCACCCATGAGCACATACAGGCTCCATAAGGGAAAATCTTTCATCTAATCTCACGTCTGGCTACTTTCTTCAAACACTAGCCAAGTACCCGAGAGAAAGCAACAGGTGTCCCAAAGTGAACCCATAGAGGTGAATCTGGTTACTACTGATGGGAGGTCTCCCACCTCTTGCTCCCATAATTCATACCCAGCCATTCCTTTGTTCTAAAACACTGCTTCTCTGAAAATCTCTACTGTTGTAGATTATCACTTTAAATGTATTTCACATTCAATCTACAGTCTCTGAAACTCCAGTGCACTGACTTGAGGCATACTTGTTAAGTGGTTATGTCCATCCCTGTAGATCCCCACTGATTAAAGCTGTCCAAATCCCACACTCATTAAGCACTGTATTTGGCTGTCCTTTCCTGACCCACAGTAGCAGATACTTAATACACACTGTCTCTGGTGAAACATTGGCCCTTTATCGGAGAAGACTCACCCCTGATTGCAGGTGCCCCACAGGTTTCTCTCACAGGAAAACCAAACAAATTCTTGGTGCCTCAGCACAAATCTATAAGGCAGCTTCTCTCTCTCTCTCTCTCTCTGTCTCTAGCTGGGCCAGGGGATTGCCCCTGGAAGCTGGCTGTTGGATCCCCCCATCCCCGCAGGGATGGGGCCCTGAACCAACTTGGGAGCGGTCTCTACCACTTCAGAGCTAGTTCTTCTGTGTCCTTCTTATGGTGATAACACACACCCACATGACAGGTAGCTCTGGTCAGAGCTGAGGGCTCCGAGAGACTGCTCACTGCAGTGCACCTCCTCCCTCTAGTGAGCCCACTTCAAGATTGATTTCAAAACCTCCCAACATTCTAACTCCCAGATGCAACATTCCAATGTGGCTTATGCTGCTGCAGAAATTCTATATGATGTCATCCCTCAGTCTCAGCTGAGACTGAGAACAGAGTGAGACAGTGTGAAATCCATTTAACTGGACTTTCACAAGCTGCCTTACCTGCCTGCCACTATAGCTGACTGGGATTCTTGTAACCCCGGGTTTCAGGGGGGTTACATTTAAATATCTCTATCATATCTTCCCAGTCCCTTCTCCTCTCCAGTGAGTACATCCTAAAATGGTTTAATCTCGATTCATATGGTTCTTCGTGTAGTCCATGTATCATCTTCATAGCTCTCCTCTGCACAGTTTACAGGCAATCATTGTCATTCCTGAGGAACGGTCTCCAGAACTGGATGCAGTACTCCAGGTGAGACCTCACCAAGGACCTGTATAGTGGGACTATCACTTTGCTATTCCTACTTGTGATACCCCCTTCCTACGCATCCAAGAATGATGCTAGCTTTTTGCGCCACCTTTTCGCACTACCTGGTTCATGTCCTTAAATCGTCAGATATGAGTACCCCCAGATCCCTTTTTACAGTTTGTATAACCCTGCAATATATTTAGTTAAGTTAACAAAGGTAACATCTTTGTTATCTATACAGGATAAGACCATTAGAGTTACAAAACTCCAGTTTCAAGATCATCCTGATAATAAATATCAGCACAAAAGTATTACAAAAAACAAAGGTTACAGTAAGAAGAGGAGGAATAACACATACACACACAATTTGTTGCTAAAACATTTTTAAATACAGTAAACTGTCAGAAACTTTTCACTGAGTGCAGTTTGGCACTCCATTACTGATACATTTTGATACATTATGTATGGAATAAGGCATGACAGATGAAAGATTAATGTACCAAGTGGTAGGTTGCAGTCCCCAGCCCGAAGAGCGAGGGACTTCAACCAACACAGGATGCATTAACATAGCATAATACCGCCCAATGGACTTGTCTTAGTCCATGCATAAAATGTTTAGTAATGTTAGTTTTTTAGCAGTGTAGTAGTGTTATAATTTGGTGTTGAATCTTTAAATGGCTGCTTTTAGGGCATTAGCATAATCAGATGTGTGGCAGCAGTTAGGTTGCAGCTGGTATGCTGCACTAGTTGGGTATGGTTGCACTGCAAAGAAGTGGGTTATTTTGTTGTTCTGTTTTAACTACTTTTATGCAATAGGAGTGGGGTCAAAACTCATTGAATAAATCCATTTATCTTCACAGCCATTGAATAAGTGAGCAATAACCCACTCCAGGGTGTGTGTTTATTGGGGATTAATCAACACCCCGGGGGCGTTGTGAGGCTCAAGGCCGCAGGTTGAGTGTCCTCACAGCACCCAGGGTGTTGATTAATCCTCAATAAACGCACACTCTGGAGTGGGTTATTGCATGTATAACATGGGCTACATATCGAGAGAAATGGACCAAAACTTTTGGATTAACAGAACAAAAAATGTGGGGACTACTTAATGTTCCTACACTACTTTTGGCCGCAGTACCACATACATGTGTGTTCTGTCACAGGAAAATAATGCTTCTTACAGAAGTTTGTGGTAAACAGGCTAACATACTACTATCACGGGGCCACCAAACTTTTTCTTCTGCTGTATCAATTACATTTCTCAGATTTCTATGTCTTTTCCTGTACTACCTCACTGTCTGCTCGCCAAGACTGCTTCTTGGTTACGTTTCAATAATGCCTCAATGTGGTTCCGGTTACACCTTGGGGATCTGATCCCTACAGCTCCACACAACGTTGCAGCCCCACCCCGAGACACAGACACACAGATAATAGTTATTCAGAACAATCTGTCAGCAAGAACAATTTCCACTTTCAGTATTGCATTACATTACATTACATTAAGATATCACTTTTACTGCTTTTATGTGTTTTCACATAGTCATATAGAACTGTCACTCATTTCTACCTTGTGCTGCCTCTCCCTCTCTTGCGCCATGCAGTACATCTAAGATCAAGCCACTCATTCTGACCGCATATCTTCTGTACTTGCGTCTCTTACACTTTTCCCCAGTATTGACATGTTCTGTTTTGTGCTGCTCTCCCTACATAGTTGTTGGTTTCTCACCGCGTCACTTCCCGATTAATATATGGTGCATGCATCTCTTTCCCTTCCTCTTGTGTGCATCTCACTTACTTTCCACCACAAAACGCTGCTATATGTTATCGCACCAAGCTCATTTAGTTTAGGACCTCAACACACTAATACCCATAGTACTGCTGCAGTAATATTATCTTTACTGGCTATTTCTGATAGATGCTATGCCTCATGCCACACTCACGGTCAGGTTGGAAACCTCACTCACAGGTACTTCTGTGCAACACATGTTCTCCTTTCTCTTTTTCCCTATAGGGTGCTTGTGCATTTTTACATCGTTAGCTCTTCATGGTGGATAGTCACCGTATCAAGCTTTTGCTAGGAGTGACAGTGTATATGGGGTGGGTGGGTGGATAGGTTACCTCACTTACTTATCAAGCAATATGGTCACTTCAATTTTCATTTTACAGGGCTGATAAATGAGTACCATCCACTATATTGCTGAGACCCGACGCGACTTCTCACAACATCCACTTTGTGTGAAAATATTAGGGATTAATCGACGGTCAGCTGCTCAACAGCAGTCAATCACTTCTCTCAAACACAGATGCCCATGTTAGAAAGAAACTTGATCCGTATAGTAGCTATGCCACAATCACTCCGGAACTCATTTAGAATGTTCGGCCTTAGTAGCAGTACTACCCATATTTAAATGTGAATAACTTTAAAACAAAAAAATATATCATGGTACTATGAGCGTGAAAGTTGTTCAGCACAAAATTATCTACAAAATGAGTGGTGTTTCATTTACAGATACCTTATACATTTTTTTTTATAATTAACAAAAAAGAACAGAAAATGCAATGTTTTGCTTATTGTTTTGACAAACATATGCAAAAAAAGATAAGCAATCAAAAGCAAATGTCCCTGCATTGACAGAAAGCATCCCTATTGCATAAATGAAATATACAATGGAGAGTTGTCAGATAAATGATTTTTCTACACTTGTGCTGTTTGACCTCGGACACCTTACTCATGGCATATGCCACCCATGAGGTTACCCGAGGTCAAACAGCGCTTGTATAGATAAATCATTTATCTGACAGCTCTCCATTGTTTATCTCTTATGTACTTCCCTTGTGGTAGTGAGGCTAAACTAGACGCTTGAGCTATGCTTCCTGCTCTTTCCATGTGATCAGTCAGACATGGCAGCGTAGGCTACTGATTAGATGTCATTTGACTTCATTCTGGTGCACAGCTTGGCAGTCGAGATTCAAGCAGAAAGTTTGAGCTGTTCTTTGTTTATAGGTATGTCGATATTTTATTAGCATTAAGAACAATGTGGAAGTTTTGCTGATGGTTTAGTAATGTATGTATGCATGTTTCTGTTGTGTAGAATCATAGTTTTGAAATATATTTTGTGTTTTATTAGGAGTTTAAAATGTGTTTCTTGTGTGAGTAGTACTGAGCTTTTTTGGGTTTGAAATTTTGAGAAGAAAGTACCGTATGTTTTTTCATATTTGGATGGATTTCCTTTAGAGTTTGTGATTCTTAAGAAACGTTGCAATAGGGGGCAGTCATGTGTTTGTTAATTTGCATGATATCTTTTTGATGTTGCTGTGTTTGATTTGCATTGTGACTTTTTTGACCCTGAGGATACGTAATTAGCACATTGACCTTTTTGACCGCAGCTGGTTGTGCTCTCAATTTATGCACTCTGATCATGTCTTCTGAGTGGGAGTACATGCTAGGTTAATGCAGTATCATGTGACAGGGTCCTGACTAATGAGGCATCAGAAATGATCAGGTACCATTTTATAAGTCTATTTATTAGCAAAGTATCATTCCATAATTGTGCTGGATTACAAAACTTCAGACTGCTTTGAACAGCTTTCTGTAGTGCAGTGGCTAAGGAGCTACGCACTAGAGATAAAGCGGAGGGTTCAATTCCCACAACAGGTAGAACAGTAATAAAGATTATTTTATTAAATATATATTTTGCTTACTTTGTGATAAACATGTCTAAATTCTTGCAATATCATTATTTTTTGGGGGGGGGGTAAGTAAATATCTGCTGGATCCAAAATGTCTGTGTTGATGTATTTGTCAGGGTTCTGATACATTCACTGCAGCTGTACAACTCCACTGTGTGTTCATCATTTCAAGCAATGAGACTATGGTGTGTGATGTCATACTAATTACATCAAGTCCACACATGCGTGAAACCCTGGAAAATGTTAGGGTTTTAAAGAATGCCCTTTGGACTCTGCTGCTGTCATGCCTTTTGATCCTCCAAAGGTTAGATCTTTTTTTCTGTGTAGAAGAAGGGGTCACTCCAGAAGACAGCTCCCTCAGAAATTTATTGTTTTTAGGCTGAAGGTTAGAAACATAGAAACTCTGATCCCCTGGGAAAGGGCACAATATAAAATGGACTTCCACTGCTTAACTACAGTACTTCTACATAGAAACATAGAATATGTCAGCAGAAAAGGACTGCTTGACCCATCCAGTCTGCTCAGATATCCCCTACATAATCTGCCTCTGTAGGCCCTATCTGGTCTTTGGTGGGCCTCCTGCCTCTCTGCCTGTTTTATACTATACCCCTGTGCCTAACCCATGCATACTTGAAACCCCCCACTATTGTTGTTTCCACCACATCTGCCAGCAGACTGTTCCAGGCATCTAGTACCCTTTCAGTAAAGACATCTTCAGGCTTTATTGCATGCTTCTTGGTCCTGGTGCTCTCTCTCTCTCTCTCTCTCTCTCTCTTTCATTTGAAAGAGACTCCCCCATACACTGTTCACCCCTGTGAAGTACTTTTATTTTTTTATATTTTTTTTATTTTAGTATTTGGTAACCGGGTAAGGCCCACTAGGCACAAGTGCCTGTTTTCAGAGGCAACCTGGGAGCACTGGGCGGTTAAGTGACTTGCTCAGAGTCACACAGTATGCAAGTGGAGGTTGTGAGAATCAAACTCAGGTCTGGTCTGCTGGATGTATCAAGCTCATTCACACCTCGTTCCTCTAACCTCTAGGCTATACTTACTAGGTCTCTATCATGTCATGTCTCTCTCCTCTCTTCCAGGGTGTGCATGTTAAGATCCCTTAGTCTCTCCTTGTATGGCTTGTCATGCAAACCCTACACAATTTTAGTTGCCCTCCTCTGGACCGTCACCACCCTGTCTATGTCCTTTCTGAGGTGTGGTCTCCAAAACTGGACACAGTACTCCTAGTGGGGTTTCACCAGCAAGCAGTAAAGTGGCAACACTGACTCCTTCCTCCTGCTGCTGGAGATACCCCTCCCTATGAACCCCATCATTACGCTAGCCTTACCCACTACCTTTTGACACTACTCTGCCACCTTGAGGTCTTCAGATATGATAACACCAAGGTCCCTTTCCTGTGTAGTGACCGTCAGTACCTCCCCTCCTATCCTATACTCAGCTCCCATGTTCCTATGCCCTAACTGAATGACTTTGCACTTTTTGGCATTAAACCCAAGCTGCCATGCTTTTGACCACTCCTCAAGTTTCGCAAGATCCCTATGCATTCTCTTCACCCCCTCCTGAGTGTCCCCCTATTGAAAATTTTGGTATCATCTACGAAAATGCATCTCCTGCCTTCCAGTTCTTCTGCAATGTCCCCTATGAAGACATTGAAGAGAACTGGTCCAATTAACGATAGCCCTGTGATACCTCACTGGTCACTCCCCCATTATTAGAGTGAGTGCCGTTAACCACCACCCTCTTCCCCTATCCCTTAACCAGTTTCTAACCTATTTATCTAACTTTGGGTCCCATCCCTAGGTTGTTCAACTTCTTTATCAGCCACTTGTGCCCTATAGTGTTGAAAGCCTTGCTGAGGTCCAAATAGGCCACGGTCACTGCCCTCTCCTGATCTATTTCCCTGGTCCCCCAGTCAAAGAAATCTATCAGATTCATTTGGCATGACCTTTCCGCCCATGAATCACTGCTGCCTGTGGTCTTGCAGCCTATTTGATTTAAGATACTCTACCAGTCATTCCTTCAGAAAGGTTTTCCATTCATTTTCCCACCACTAGAGTAAGACTGACCAGCCTATAGTTGCTAGCCTCCTCCCTGCTGCCACCCTTATAGAGAGACTATGTCAGCACTTCTGTAGTCCAGAACTATGTCTGTTTCTAGTTTTCTAGTGAGCTGTTGAACAATGCTGTCAGTGGGACAGCTAGCCCCTCCCATCCAGTCCCATAGATTTGGCCACCTACAGGGCTACAAGTCACTTTAGGACTCTTTCCTGTGAAAATGGTCTTGCTGTTTAATTTTAATTTTTGCTATAGTTGGTTGATTATCAGTTTCTGCACTTTTTTAATTATGTTTTGTCATTTTTTCTCAGCTTTGTGGATCCAGTGAACTGAAATTTTAGTTTTTCAGTTCACAAGAAGGTAGTCTGGGTTATGATTTCTGTGTCACTGAAATTTAGAGGGCCTTTTACCAGAACAAACAGTATCTCAAAGCCAACAGCCATTTCTCTAGAGAAAGTGCGGGTCTTCAGTGGAAGGGCAACTGCAGGTCCACAGTGGTCTCTGCCCAATGGGTAGCAGGGAGTAAAGGGGACTTGGGCAGCTGTAAGGGGTGAGGAATATAACCATAGGTGACACAGTAGGCCTGCAGGGACAGGGCAGTGGTGTGATTTAAACTATTCCACATCTGGGGTAGGCCTGTGGAGGCAGGTTAAAGGTGGGATTTAAACTACTCCCTGTCTGGGTAGGCCTACAGAAGTAGGTTAAAGATGGAATTTAAACTACTCACTATCTGGGGTAGGGCTGCAGAGGCAGGTTAAAGGTGGGATTTCACTGCTCCCTCTCTGGAGTAGGCCTGCAGAGTCAGGGAGGGCAGTAACTAGTAGTTCAAATCAGAGATTCACAGGGCTGGTGGGAGAAGAATATAAATAAGGAGAACGTGGAGACATGAAGTAGGAGGGGCAGGGTGATGATCTGCAGTGGCCATGGGATGGTTGTATTTTTGGGAGCAGTGTAGCAAGCAGTAGGTTGCACAGTGTGTAGAAAGCTAGGTTTCTTGATGGCTGAGATACAGATGCTAAGGGCAGAACTAGGAAAGTTGGAAGGGTCAAAGGTATGTAGGGCTGTGCAGGGACAGGGATGGGGTTGCAGGGGGTACTAGGACAGAACTGGAAATGCTTGATGGTAGGTAGGGCTAGGCAGGGGGCAGTGGTAGGGGATGGAGGCAGGGTAAGTGACCAGGTGCCCTGGGTCCATCTACCTCAAAGGGTATGAAAGCATAGGGGGAAGGTTGTGGGATCACTGGGAGAGGGGTTCTGGAGGACAAGGTCAGGGTGGGTCTATGCATGGTGTTGCCTGTTAGGAATCGCTGCCAGCCACTGAGTACAGAATTGGACAGGTGTACACCAGTTAGCTCACAGGAGAGGAGAAGAAGCAGAACTCTAGTGAGTGCACATGGGGGTTGCTGTGGTAGGACTGGAGTGGAAGGTGAGGAGAAGAAACAATAGGTGTAGCATGGAGCATTCAAAGAAGGGGAGGGAAATGTCAAGGTTGGAGACCAGGCAGGTCAAACACTGCACGATGTTGGGAATAGAGGGGAAGACAACAATAAAAGGGACAAATCAGCATAGAGGGAGGATGGGGTCAGCAGAGGAGGGGAGAGCATAGCAGAAAGGGGGAAGATGGGGGAGACCAAGGGGCCAAGAGAGGAAGGGAACAGCATGGAAGGAGAGTGGTGTGCCTCTTGGGAATGATGGCAGAAAGCATTCAACCAATGGTGCACTCACTTGTGCTGCGGGTGGATGAAGGGCCACACATGGTCATCCACCTAGGCACTAACAATCTAGTTGGATGTGAAGTGGAGGTGGTGCAGGAAAGATTCAGCAATGTAGAACCAATTTGTATGGGGGGGAGGCTATATCGGTGGCCATCTCAGAAGTGCTGCTGGTTACTAGATCAATTGCAGCATGAAAGTACAGGATAGAGGAATTCAATAGCTGGCTGTTGGACTGGTGCAGGGAGGAGGGTTTGGGGTTTGTTGGGAGCTGAAGGAGGACCTGGGATAATTAAACTCTACTCCCCAGATAGGCTACATTCAAGCAGGAATGGAACCTTGTTGCTCAGTGACCAAGTGACCAGATTGGGGACTACAGTAGCAGCAAACTAGGGGGCCACCAGGGGGCACAGTACCCAGGGTTTCCCACAAGAGGAAGGAGTAAGTCTCCCCCCCGATAAATAGCATAGAAGAGACAGTAGAGGGGGATAGTGGGGGATAGTGGGGGAAGTGGAAGGAGACATGAGGAAAGGGAAAACTTAGAAATTAGATGGGATAGCACTGGGGAGGGGAAAGCAGGCCAAGCAGGTACGGATGAAGATGCAAATTCAAGGAATGATGGGAATAAACCAGACTGATGAAGGGTAGTGTCCTTTACTGCAAGAAGTCTCCAAAACAAAATGGATGACCTGTATGCCATTATGGTATAAGGAAAGATTGATCTGGTGGTGTGGCGGAGTTAGGCTACACCTCCGCTGTGACTGATGGACCACTTTTCTATCTCCTTATTTCCTAGCTACCAAAACTTCTGTTGCGCAACAGTCAACACTTTTCTCTTTACTTTTCTTCTCCTCCGCCCCCCCCCACCCCCACAGCTTGGCCACCTAGTATAGCTCTTTACTATCCCTACTAAAGTTTCTACTAGTTCTCTCTTTTCATTCTTTTTCCATTTCCATCCATCCAGTCCCTGGAATGATGCCAAACACCCAGAGAGGTGTTGTGTAAAATGCATAAGTTAGTTTTCTGTACAAAAAGCATGAAGGCTATTTTAAATAGGAATAAATTCAGTTAATAAAACCTGTTTAAAGAAAAATGACTCAGAAGACATATCAAACTAATCATTTCATGATTAGTACAGTTATACAAAATCCTTAAGGTATTTTCATAAATTCATATTATAAACCTGTTACTGTATGAAGCTAAACAAAAAACTGTGGTATGCTTTATAAAAATGCTTAGTCATTATGAATCAGAGATATAGAGTCAATATCTGTGGAGATCTACACTGTACCTTTAATAGAAGCAGGAAGTCTCTGGAACAAACAAACTCCCTTGGTTTTAAAACAGCATGTCCAGACATGTAACAGCATGTTCAGACATGAAAATAGAAAGTGCTTAGTCAGGTGACCCCACCAAAAAGATATAAAACCTCTTCACTGAGTTCAGTTTAGTTCAGTCCAGTGGGACTCAGCCCAGAGAGAGGAGGAGTGGTTCTACTGTTTGCACAGACAAGCTGTTGAATGTAGATGAAAAAGGTCTTAGGACCTCTAAGATCCAGGACTATATTATGTGAGAATCTACTTCTGCTATGGAGTGATTTTCTTTGCAGTTATTTTGTTTTCATTTATTATTTTTCTAACCTTTGAAAAATAAATATCACACCATGATGTGTTTTAAACCTGTAAATTTGCCTCATGTGTTGTTTATTACCACACACTGTGACAAACTTGGTGTCAGAAGTGGGACCATACTGGTTGTCCAGAGAAACATGGGGGAGACCAGTGCTCAGATACCAGGCCTGGTATCCAGACATGGGGGGCAAAGAGCAGGACAGCGTACCTCCAGGATCCAGTGGATGCTAAGGATCTGTTGAAAGAAGAGGGTCTTACCAGTGTGCATACCAGAGCCCAAGTGAGGAGAACTGGAGAGGGGCTATTACCTGGATTGGAGCGCGATGGAACATGGAGGCAGTCCAGTACAGAGAGAGGCAGAGCACCGCTGCCAGGTGCTGGTGGAGGGTTCCCAACTGAAGGAGGCAGAGGACCAGGATCCATGGGTTCTAAAGGAGGAGAAACCCTGATGAAACCTTTGCTGCCAGCCACTGTTGAGATCCTGTTGTTGCCCATTTTCTCAGGCTGTTACTTGGTGCAGGACAGTGACCAGAAAGATGAGATCCAGGTGAGACTATTGCTAGGGATACTGTATTGGGGTGGAAACCTTCAAGCAAGAAAGAATAAGCCAATGAGGCTGAAGGGACCTTTTCTTATTCAATTACAACTGAAACTATTTACAGTACTGACTGGGCTAGATTGGTCTTGGGAATCTGGGTGATATGGGATGAAATGTATGAAACATGTAATGTTTAAAATGAATATAGCTTTTTTTTTAAATTACTCTTTATTTCTCTCCCACACACCGGAGCGCCACTCTGTCAGGAGACACTCATGCACCTGCCCCACTTCACTGCCTTACCTGGATCACCGGTGGATGCCCATGGAGCTGTGGCTATACCTCCAAGGCAGATATGAGGTGGGGCCTGTACACACCGAGACAAATCAAGTAATGTCAGGTCCCTCCAGTGGTCAGGCAGGCAGGAGTCATTAGGGTCTCTGCTTGGTGCTCCTTCCCCTCAGTGCTCTGGCATAATTTTCCCTGTTCTTGGGGGAGTGGCATGCACCCTGACATCAAAGCATCTCCGCTGATGTCCACCATTCCTCTACCCTCTCTGTATGCTCTGAGCTTGCTGTGCCACTGGCTTCCGCCAGAGGCCAGTCAAGTGCTGAGCCTGTACCTCCCTCCCTCCCAGGAGAGGAGAGCTGTCCTCTGGATGCTCAATCCTCTTCCTCATCACTGAACCCAGGTCGCCAGCGTGGTGCGAGGTGTGGTGTCCAGCACCTCAAACCTCAGCACCACAGGGCCGGCATAAAATAAATATAGCTTTTAAGGCTGGTGCTGAGTACAGTCAGTTGAGGGTACCAGAACAGTGTAAGGGTCAAAAGGAAAACCCTGGCATGTTACAAATAAGGGTGAAAAGGAAACCCCAAAGGTTTTGGGAGTTAGGAACTGGCTGGTTGATGTTCAGCATGAGAAGGTTCCTTGCCTGCCAGAAAATATGTTAAATGGAAACGAATAAATGAAATGTATGAAACGATTACAAAAAATGTATAACATGAAAGAAATGTCTGTACTGTATGATATAAAATGTGTAACCTATGGTTATGGAGGATCTAGGTATGGGGTGGAACCTATACTTGGGCCCCCAAGTGGAAACAATGTGTTAGAATGGGGTTAGAGCTGGGTACAACTCGCCCCGGAGAAAGTTGTGGTATAGGCCTGTACGGCTGCCCGGACAGCTAGATGAAGGATGCTAGAAAGCAGCATAAAACTACTGTGTATTACTTCCTCTTTTTTAATGTACTGAAGAAGGTGTGAAAGTGGGTGCACAGGGCTGAAAAGATGCCAAGTGATGGGTTCTGAAACAATGCCAAGTGACGGGTGCTGAAACAATGCCTATTGATGGGTGCCTGATTTTACATATGAAATGTCTGAGTTGTAGTAACCAAAGTGAAATAGGTAGGGGGTAGACAGTCACTACAGACTGAAGTACTCTGACAGCGTAGATAAATACGATGCTGAATTTTGTGATAGCCCCAGGGTAATGTTGTGAAAGTATTGCTGTATTGCAGTAACTTGATATGGTGGACAATACTAAAAATAGCTGAATTAAGGGACCCTGGGGTGAAGCTCTCATAGTGGGTGAGAGAAAGTTTCAGCCAACCCATATTCTACTGTTTTGGCAGAATATTTATGACTGGGGGGGGGTCTTGAAAAAACAGTATAGTTTTGAGAACTGTTTTTTTCTTAAGGAGGGAGGTGTGTGGCGGACTTAGGCTACACCCTCAGCTGTGACTGATGGACCACTTTTCTATCTCCTTATTTCCTAGCTACCAAAACTTTTGTTGCACAATAGTCAGCGCTTTTCTCTTTGCTTTTTTTTCTTTCCCCCCTACCTTAGGTTGGCCACCTAGCGTAGCTCTTTACTATCCCTGCTAAACGTCCTACTAGTTCTCTCTTTTCATTCTTTTTCCATTGCCATCCATCCAATCCCTGGAATGATACCAAACACCCGGAGAGGTGTTGTGTAAAGTGCATACATAAATTTAGCGTACAAAAAGCATGAAGGCTATTTTAAATAGGAATAAATACAGTTAATAAATCCTTTTTAAAGAAAAATGATTCAGAAACCATATAAAACTAATCATTTCATGATTAGTACAGTTATACATTTTCGTAAATTCACATTATCAACATGTTACTGTACGAAGCTAAACAAAAACTGTGGTATGCTTTATAAAAATGCTTAGCCATTATGACTCAGAGATATAGAGAGTCAATTGCCTCAGGACGGAAATGCGCCCCCCCCCAATGCCGCTGAGCAGATGGTCGCGAGGGCGAGGCAGCTGAAGCTAGATCTTCAACACAGATTGCCTCGGGATGGAGTTGTGTCCCCCAATACTGCCCAGAGGACTGTCGTGAGGGCCAGGCAGTTGAAGCCCTCCCTCCAGCTAGATCTTCATCACAGGTATGAATTCCTATAGGACACTGTGCAGCCTGGGCCACAAGTTGCTGCACTGCTCGGCACTCTAGAGGAGACCTGACATCTTGGCGCCTTTTTGCCATTTGAATCTGGACTCACTGTCTGTGTATGAGTGGAGATAGTCTCTCTCTCTCTCTCTCTCTCTCAGTTGAGAATTGTAAGGCATATGTGGGTTTTTTTGTTCCTCTAGCGAGGTACCTTAAGGGGAAACCAGTACTGTAAATCGATTTTGTTTGGTCATATGTTGGTTGTTATCCTCCTGCCATGAGGTGCTGTAAGGGGAATCCAGTAATTTGAATTCAAAACTGTGTCGGTGCCATTTTCTTTTAAATACAGCTTGGTTCTGCCACTGCTTATCTGCATGGTATCGCAGCCTAAATCAGAAAGGTGCCTTAAGGGGGAATAAGTCAGAAGATAACTGCTACACTAAGTCCTTAAATTTAAGCAACCTAAAACTGCTCTGGCACCATTTCTTTCAATACCAGACCAAGACTGGGGAACTTGCAACTGTAAATTCATCATTGCAGCTTCTTAAAAAAAAAAAAAAGAAAAGAAAAAACAGCACTTTAAACTAGAACAACAAATTAAGCCAATTAACACTGTTCTGGCCCCATTTCTTTGAAATCCAAGCTAGTTGTGGGGAACCAGCAACTTTATATTAATCACTGTAGCCTCTTAAATCCAGCAATTAAATCAGAACAAACCCTGGGAAACAGCAACTTAAATAGTATCACCATTTACTGGCCCAAACTTGAAGAGCTGTATGTCTTGCTGGCAAGAACTTGCATATCCTTACTTGATTCTGTTGAAATTCAGAAGCCCTCCCATTTCTATACACCCCCTCCCCTCGTCAGAGCAGCAACAGGGCCCTTACCTGGTTTAAAACCTCTCTCTCTCTCTCTCTCCTCTCCACAGATTGCCTTGGGACGGAGGTGCGCCCCCCCCCAATACTGCCGGGCGGACAGTCATGAGGGCCAGGCAACTGAAGCCCTCCCTCCAGCTAGATCTTCATCACAGGTACGGATTCCTGAAGGACGCCATGCACCTCAGCCACAAGCTGCTGCACTGCTCGGCACTCTAAAGGAGACCCGTCGCCCTCCCACCACCCTTGCTGTACTCCACCTTATATTGTGGTGGTCTCGTGAGCGCATGCGCCTATCAGCTGTCTTTGCCATCTGCAACTAATCAGTTGCTACCACTAGGGACCACCCTCTCAGGACTGACTGACGTGCTATTCACCACCTACTGCAAGGCACTTCCCAACCCAGATCTCTGCCCATTTGAGGTGGAGCTCTGCTAATGCTGCATATCTCGGTTCATGGCCAGTTTACAGTGTTACAGACAGGTGCTACGATTCCTCCGGCTCTCCACACCATACTCTCTAGGATTGAACTGCAACTCTGTCCACTACCTGCTGCGTGAGCAACTAACCTCACTCTCTCAAGTATCCCAGCCCAAAATCCCCAGGGCATTACTGACCCAAGATAGGACTTAACTAGCAAACCACACAAAACTGCCTTTAACATGGGGCAGAACACCCAGAGCCCAAAGCATCAATCGGAAGCTGCTCAGCCACAATACTGGCCACTACAGGGCCTGTGGCACTGCCCATGGCTCTACACAAGCCCTGCTCCTTTTAGAGCCCACTGCTTGGTTCTCTTGTATATTGCTGCTCTAACTTGGGTAGACACAACAATGGGAGACAGCTTCAACCTGTACCTCCACAGGGGACCATCAGGGCGGCATCTCCCACACCTGACATCCTGCCCTGCTATTGCTACTCCGGATGCTGTAATCCTGTTGCATGGCCTAACGCGTAGAGGCACCTGCTACCACATCCTAGCCAGCATGACCAAAAAGTGCACAACACTGCCTCCTCAAATCCAGCAGGGGATCCTCCGCCTCAGCGTGCTCACCCTGTTAGTGAGCTCGAGTGATATACAGCCCAACCCAGGGCCTAATTTCACCAACTCGACTCTGGGGTCCTCCAGGGACCCCACATGGCATCTTGCCAAGGGCCTGAGAGTTGTCCACATGAATGTCTGCAGCTTGAGACCCAAGATGCACGAGGTCCAGTCATGAGTGGAGATGTACTCGCCAGATGTGCTTGCCATCTCAGAAACCTAGCTGAAGTCTCACATTCTTCCTCACGAAGTGAAACTGGCAAACTACCACACCTTCTTAAAGGACGGGGAAAGAAAAAAAGGAGGGGGTGTCCTAATCTATGTGAGTTTCTTGCTGGAGGCCTCCCTATTCTCTATCGACCCACCAAGCTCCTCAGGGCTCAAATCCCTCTTCATCAGAATCATCCTGGGCCATGCAAAACACCTAACCATAAGATGCATTTACAATCCACCCACTGGCAGAAGTATTGCCCTACAGAACCTAGCTCGATCCCTCACAGGATCCCCTCCCGCAGAGCTGCTGGTCTTAGGGGATTACAACCTAAGGTGGGATCCTGCATCCGAACAAACCCACAAGGCCTCGCTTCTTGAAGCTAACCTGACACAGGCAATAACTGAGTTCACCAGGCATAACCCCAAGAGTGGGAACCACTCCACCCTTGACTGGATTCTAGTCCGCTAGACCAGACAACATACAAGCTGCTGGTGTGATGTCCGATGCCTTGAGTGACCACTCCCCCACTTTCTGCATCTGGAAAGACAGGCCGCATAAGACACCCCCCCCCCCGGTTCATGGTAGCCAGGGACTTTTCTGGCTTCTCCCTTGAGGCCTTCCAGAGCTCAGTAAGGAACACCAACTGGGCACCACTAAGTCAACTAGGCAGTATTGATGCAGCTGCACAGTACTTCCAACATACTTTCTCTGCAGTGGCAAATATGCACACCCCCGGTAAGGAGAAGACGGGCTAAAGGGCAATGCCATAGATGGATATCGCGAGAGTTGAAATCTCTAATGATAGGGAGAGACAAGGCCTGGAAAAAGGCCAGGAGCTCCTCCAGTCCAGCAGACCTAGCTGACTACAGGTCCCTATAGAACAAGTGCAAGAAAGCCTCTAAGACTGCAGAAAGGGCCTATATCAAAACCCTTCAGCGGGACACCTTATCTAACCGGAAGTCCTTCTGGACCAGTATCAACTCCCTATTAAAAGGATCAAACAAACCACATCTGGGCAACATAACCTGCAACGGACAAACCCTAACTGACAGAGGAGAGATCACTGCGGCCTTCAATAGCTTCTTCACAGACCTGGGCACCTTCAGGAGCACCCACAAACACCGCCACCAGGGTTCCCCAGTCGTGGACATGCAGGACCCCCGACCCCCCACTTCCACCAAAAGACCATGCGCATCAAAGAAGTGCTATCCCTCCTGCAAACCTTGAAACCAATGGGATCACCTGGACCTGATGGATTGGACCTTCGGCTACTCAAGGCCACTGCCCCCGCCATAGCCTTACCTGTCACCATGTTAATAAACAGATCCCTGTTGGAGGAAGCAGTCCCCAGAACATGGAAACAGGCCCATGTGGTCCCAATCCATAAGAGTGGATCCAGAGATCCAATCGGCCACTACAGACACATCTCTATCCTTTGCCACCTGGCAAAGATACAGGAGTGGCTCGTATACGACCAACTGATGGACTACCTGGAAGACCACCAGTCTCTGGCCCCTTCACAGCATGACTTCTGTAAAAAGCATGGGACTGACACAGCCCTCATCAGGTTTACCTCTGATGCCCTAGCTGCCCTGGATAAAGGCACCCTCACGAGGGCAGTCTTTATAGACCCGACCAAGACATTTGACCTGGTAGATCACCCACTCCTGCTAACCAAGTTGAGCACATTTGGCCTGGACCAACACACCTTGAACTGGTTCCGCGACTACCTGACTGGCCACTCCCAGCAGATCAAGTGGAGAGGAGCAACTTCTGACTCTCTAACTCTTGGAGGCAGTATAGCGCAGTGGTCTAAGGCTCTGAGCTGCAAATCTGGTGACATCCAGCAGACCAGACGTGGGTTTGAATCCCACAGCTTCCACTTGCATACTGTGTGATTCTGAGCAAGTCACTTAACCTCCTTGTGCTCCCAGGTCGCTCTTGTAAAAAAGCTTTCAGCTTAGTGTGCTATACCTGGTTAAAAACAACTAAATTAAAAAAAAAAATTAAAAAAAAAATTAAAAATAACTCTATATGAGGGGGTGCCTTAAGGCTCCATCCTGGGCCCCCTTCTGTTCTCCCTGTTCGTCAATGATCTCCACCACCACTGTGCGAGTAGCACTGTGGTGCAGTATGCTGAAGATGCAGTACTCTATAGAACTGCTCCAGGTTGGGATGACCTTGGACCCCTACTTCAGGCTGACTTCACCCAAGCTGAAGCGTGGCTGGTAGAGAATCACTTGGTCCTCAACGCTAACAAGCCCAAAGTGCTCCTGTTTGGTCCAAAATCCTTGGGTCCCTCCCAGGCACATCTCCTACCACTGGTCACCTCTGTGGGCTCAACTATCGAGGTGGTTCAATCCTTCAGATACCTGGGTCTTACACTAGACCAGGGACTCACGCTAAAGCATCTCGTAGATATGGTGACAAAAAGCATCCATCAAAAACTCGGGCTGCTATATCGCCTTAGCGCCAATATGATACCTGAGACAAGGCTGGCAGTCACTCAGAGTATCCTCCTACCTACTCTTATCTTCTCAGCCCCAACCCTACTCAGCATTGGAAAATGCAACCTTGGAAGACTGCAGACATTGTACCACAAGATAGCGCGATTCATCACAAAAGCCCATTTGAGGACCCACCACTGTGAAGCCCTAGTCACATTCAAATGGCCCACTCTGAACCTCAAGCTCCAGCACCCCCTGCTAAGTTGGACATATAAGCTCCTCTCGGACGATGCCCCCACAGGGCTAATCGGGCTACTTGCCTCAAAGCAGCCCAGCAGGCCCCTCCACAATTCAGGCAAAGCTCTCCTTGCACTCCCCAGGTCCAGATCCACAGCCAGCAGTAAATCCTTTGCCCACATAGCCCCTACACTATGGAACAAGCTCCCCTGTCACCTCCAACAAGCCCCCTCCCTAGTGATATTCCAGAAGGGGCTATGTACTCACCTCCTGAACCTCAGCTCCTGTGTCTGCCCAGAAGGCTAGCTAAATCACGCCCCTTGTTGCCAGGACATGGGCGTCCTAACTGCCACTACTGGCATGCAGCTGCCACCGTAGACCGTGTGCACCTGACCTGTAAATAGTTACCCTCCCTAATGAAAACCTGTCATTCCCAATGTAACCCTGTACCATTAGCCCTGTACCTTTAGCCTTATTCTGTTTTGCATTTGTATATTATTGTTCCATCTGCCCTAAATCTAACTGATGCCACTGTTGTTGTGATTCTATGACTGGTTATTGTACAATATCACAGCCCTTCTGTATGCAATGTCCTACTATGTATTACTTGATTGTGCTTGCTTAGCTCTATGTAACTAACCTCGGGTCACCCCTGAAAAAGGGACCTCTGGGGCCCAGTGGGCCTACCGGTTAACAAAATTTAATAAATAAAAAAATAAATATCTGTGGAGATATACACTGTACCTTTAATTGAACCAGGAAATCCCCTGGAACAAACAAACTCCCTTGGTTTTAAAACAGCATGTCCAGACATGAAAATAGAAAAGGCTTAGTCAGGTGACCCCCATCAAAAAGATATAAAACCTCTTCACTGAATTCACTTCAGTTCAGTCCAGTGGGGCTCAGCCCTGAGAGAGGAGGAGTGGTTCTACTGTTTGCGCAGACAAGCTGTTGAATGCAGATGAGAAGAGTCTTAGGAGCTCTAAGATCCAGGACTGTATCATGTGAGAAACTACTGATGCTAAGTAGTCATTTTCTTTGCAATTTTTTTATTTTCATTTATTATTTTTCTAACCTTTGAAAAATAAACATCACCCCATGATGTGTTTTAAACCTGTAAATTTGCCTTGTCTCATGTTTATTCTCACATGTTGTGACAGGCGGCAGTCGCCGACAACTGGGCCATCCTGAACCACGACTGGGATTTCTCCATTCTGGGGTACACCCTCTTTAAAAGGGAAAAGGGAGAAGGTGGGGGAGTGGTACTGTATGTCAGAGATGGTATAACAGTCACAAGAGATGACATGGGGGAAAGGGTCTAGAGGCACTCTACGTCCATTTACGTATGGTGGCAGGAAGAAGCTTATGGCTAAGGGTTGCAAATCAGCCACCTCAGGAGGATGAGGGCAGTGACTGAGAAATAGGGGACATGATTAGAAAGGCAGCATGGAAGAGGGAGGTGGTGATAGTGGGGGAAGTCAACTTGCCCAAGATAGACTGGAGTGTCCCACTTGCAATAGGTGCCAATTGTTCCTGGACACAGTCCAGGATGGGTTCCTGGTCCAAGGGGTAAATGAACCGACATGAGAAGGAGCACTCCTGGTCCTAGTGCTAACAAACGAGTATCATGTTAGAGATATAAGAGTAAAGGAACCAATGGGAGGCAACAACCGCCAGTCAGTGTTGCTCACAACTGATATGGCGAAGGAGATTCCAAACACAAAGACACATGCTAGACTTTAGAAAGGCTAGTTTTATAAGAATTGGGGGGAGGTATTTAAAATTTGTTGGCCGGATAATCCCAAGAGCATCAGATGCCCATTTTCAAGGAGGATCCAAGAAATACAAGAAAAAAAGAGAAAACCATACACAACATGCAGAAATATCATTATAATTACACAGGAATCATGAGAGAACCATACAATATTGTTTTAGTTGTTTCTTAAAAACAAACATTGAGCTAAGAAATAACTAGGAATCAGGCAAGGCATTCCATAATTTGATGACATGGAGCAAGAAAAACCTCTGTCCTAACAATGTTTTATAGAATTTATGCAGTTCTTGTGTAGCGTTGGTGTAAACTTTTGGGTAGATCAGACATAAAGGAAATTGTGCTGTAGAACTGTAAAACCTTTTGAATGTAATTAAACAGAAATAATTAATTATCTGCTCAAAAGATAACCTTTCCAGATTGTTGTATAGGACACAGTAATGAGTAAAGTCTTGAGCAGAACAGGTAAAATGACAAACCAAGTGGTATAAAACTTTGACTCTTAGAAGCACCTGTGAGGTGGCTAAGGAATATATTGGAAGGCTGTAATCAATTTCAGATATAAATAATGATTGGTATATAATGTTCCTAGATTGAAGGGGCAAACAATCTTCTAACTGATACAATTGTTCAAACAGGTATGTACAGCTCTGACTAGACAACATACATGACACCGATATGTGAAAGACTGGTCCAAAATGAACCATAAATAACGAAAAGTTTTAACTTGTTCAATTTGTCCCCCCAGCCAGATCACAAAGTCCTAAACCAGTGTCAGGCTGGAAGGATTCAAAATAGTCTCTGAAACCTGCCTGAAGCAGCGAGAAAGAAATTCAAATCCAGGCAGCCACTTTGGTTCAATAGGGCGGTGGGCAGGGCAGTAAAGGAAAAAAGGGACTTGTATAGAAGGTACAGGAAGTCCCTGAAGGAGATAGACAGGGAAGCCTGTTTGAAAAAGGAGAGAGAGAGGCTGGGAAGATGATCAGACAGGCACAGGCAAGAAGGTAACTGTGGACTGTAGAGGGGGTCAAGATATGGCACAAGTCCTTCTTCAGATACATTAGGGAAAAATGGTTATGAAGGAGGGCATCATTAAATTGAAAAAGGGGTGGGTGGAAAGCATTAAGGATATGGCCCAAGGTAATAAATGAGTACTTCTGCTCTGTTTTTACTAAAGTAAAAGATGGACCAGTGCACCAGGGAGGATGGGAAGGGGGCGGGACTAGGTGTGGTGGAGGACAGGATCAAGGTGGACCATGTTATGAAGAGGCTCAGGACCCTAAAGGTGGACAAGTCCCTGCAACTGGATGGCAAGCACTCTAGAGTGTTAAGTGAGCTGGCAGCAGAACATGTGGGCCACTGACTGGCCTGTTTAACAGTTCACTAGATATAGAGGAGGTGCCTCTGGAGTGGAGAATCACACATGTCGTACTGCTGCATAAGACTGGGGTTAAGGATTACCTGAGGAACAACAGATCTGTCAGTTTATTTATTTATAGAAACATGGAAACATAGAAAGTGATGGCAGATAAGGACCGCTTGGCCCACCTAGTCTGCCCATTTTCCTACCTAACAGATATGCTGCAGATCCTAGTTAACCAACAGTTTACTTCCTCCTACCCCCCACTAGGACTGCCTTATGTCTGTCCCATGCATTCTTGAATTCCCCCACTGTTCTTGACTCCATGACCTCCTCCTCGGGGAGGCTGTTCCATGCATCCACAACCCTCTCCGTGAAAAAATACTTCCTCACATTACCTCTGAGCCATCCCACCTCTATCTTCAAATTGTGCCCCCTTGTTCTTGCACATCTCTTTTTCTGAAAGATGCTACCCTCTTGGACTTTGTTGATTCCCTTGAGGTACTTGAAAGTTTCTATCATGTCCCTTCTCTCCCTTCTTTCCTCAAGGGTATACATATTAAACTCCTTTAGTCTTTCTTCGTATGTAGTAGTAGTAGTAGTAGTAGTAGTAAAACCTTTATTTTTATACAGGATAGTTATTAATAAAATTTCATCATTAGGACAATGTCCTGTTTGCAAGATGCTCCTGTTGTATAAAATTATACTAAAAAAATACAAAAAATATAACATACTACAAAATAATATCCAGACATTCAATTAACAAACATTGCACAAGAATTAGACAGTTATTATTTGACAATATGACATACATCACACATCTCTGTACTAATTATATTTTAAGTTACCAATATCTAACCATAACATTCACACCTAATACTTAGTTCTAACTTTAAGCTTGATGAAAATGATTTCACATCTTTAAATTTTTTATTCACTACTGATTTTAACATATTCCATGTTCTATCTACAATCACTGGGAAACGCATATTACTATATGTATTTTTTAATTTGGGAAAAACAAAATTTCTCAAGTTTTTATTTCGCAAATTGTGAACATGTTTTTTCATTTCCAATTTATCACTTAAATACTCAGGTTGTTTTTGATTTAAAACTTTGTAAATTTGCGTTGCCCTTGCGATTTGTCTTTTGGCTTCCTGAGAGAGCCAACCTAGTTCCTCTAATAGTTCACAATGATGTGTTTTGTAGTCTTTTCTCGTTATAAATCTAGCCAGTCTAATATACATTGAATCAATTTTTTGCAAAAGACTTTTTGATGCCAGGCCATATACATGGTTACCATATTCAAGTATAGGTAAGAGAAGTTGATTTATTACAGTTTCCCTTATTATTTTATTCATACAAAAGTTGGTCTATCTAAACACTCCCAACCTTTTATTTACCTTTAGTATTGTGTCTAATATGTGTTTGTCAAATTTTAAAGCATCGTCAATCCATACCCCCAAGTATCTGTATTCCAATACTTGTTCTAATACTTCATTTCGTAATGTTTTTATAGTTATTTTTTCCTTACTTTTATTCAACCTTTGGTTAGTTTTACGGAAATCCATAAGTTTGGTTTTTTTACTATTTACTATTAAACCTGATTCCGTTAACCATGTACATAGTCCAGTAAAGTCTGCCTGTAATTTGTTTTCCTATTCTTTAGGTGTACGACCATCTGCAATCAACAAAGTGTCATCTGCATAAAGATTTATGCTTGAACATTTTATTATGTCTACTAAGTTATTTATATAGATCAGGAACAATGTTAGCCCCAATATGTAGCCTTGAGGGACTCCTCTCAATACAGATATTTTATTAGATAGTACCCCATTTAAATTAACTTGCTGTTTTCTATTATTTAAATAAGATGTAAACCAATTGTGTATCCTTAGTTAAACCAATCTCTACAAGCCATTCTCCCAGGAGCTTATGAGACACTGTGTCAAAAGCTTTTGATAAATCCAGGAACACTGCACCCACCGACAAGTCATCTTCCATTTTTGAAGCTATGTTATCAATCATGGCGGTGAGTGCAGTGCCCGTGGAAAAACCTTTATGAAACCCAGATTGATATTTTGTTAACAAGGAGTGTTTCTCCCAAAAATCAGTCAACTGCACCTGTACCAATCTCTCAAGGATTTTTGATATCCCTGATAATAGGGCTATTGGCCTATAATTTGTGGGCTGATATATATCTCCTTCACCCTTATATATTGGAGTAATTTTTGCATTTTTCCAAACCTCTGGGAATTTTCCCTCCGCCAAACTCCAGTTAAATATTTTTGTCAAAATTAGGGCAACCACTTGTACCGCATCCTTTAAAAAACAGTTTTCTATAAGATCTAACCCATAAGCTTTTTTGTCTTCTGGTGCAGACCCTGCACCATTCTGGTTACCCTCCTCTGGATGGCCTCCACTCTGTCTATGTCTTTGTGTCGATGGGGTCTCCAGAACTGCACACAGTACTCCAGATGGGGTCTCACCAACTGTCTGTACAGAAGGATAACAACTTCCTGTTTTCTACTATTGATGCCTCTCCCTATGCATCCCAGTATCCCCCCAGCCTTCCTTACTGCCTTCTCCCATTGCTTACCCACCTTTAGATCATCTGATATAATTACCCCCAGGTCTCTTTCCATTTTTACTGTTGTCAGTATCTCACCCCATTGTGTACTCTTCCCCTGGGTTTTTGTTTCCCAGGTGCATTACCTTGCACTTCTTTGCATTGAATCTGAGCTGCCATACATCTGACCTTTCCTCCAACCTTGCCAAGTCCCTTCTCATCCTTTCCACTCCATCTTGTGTATCAACCCTGTTGCAGATCTTTGTGTCACCTGCAAAGAGACATACTTTTCCTTCCAGTTCCTCTGCAATGTCACTTATAAAGACATTAAAAAGGACCAGTCCTAGTACTGAACCCTGCGGTACCCCGCTAGAAACCCTCCTTTCTTCACTGTGGACTGCATTTACTACTACCCTTTGCATCCTGTTGTCTAGCCAATTTTTTATCCAGGCTACCACTTGGGACCCACTCCAAGGCTGGCTAACTTGTGTATTAATCTTTTGTGTGGGACTGTATCAAATGCCTTGCTAAAATCTAGGTAGGCCATGTCCACAGCCCTCCCTGGTCTACTACTTTGGTCACCCAGTCAAAGATCTATTAGATTCATCTGACACGACCTTCCATCATGAATCCATGCTGCCTTGGGTCCTGTGCCCCACTGGCCTCTAGGTACTCAACAATTCTTTCCTTCAGAAGTGATTCCATCATTTTCCCTACCACTGAGGTCATACTAACTGGTCTGTAGTTTCCTGCCTCTGTCCTGCTCCCACTTTTGTGAAGAGGAATCACATCTGCCCTCCTCCAGTCCTCAGGTACCACCCCATCCTCCCATGATTTGTTAAAGAGAGTAGTCAGCGGTGTCACTAGTTCTACCCTTAGTTCCTTTAGAATTCTTGGGTGAATCCCATCAGGCCCCATTGCTTTGTCCACCTTCAATTTTATTAGTTCTTTCAGAACCCTTTCTTCTGTAAATGGACTGGTATCAACCCCCGTCTTCAGAGTGTTTTTCTTGTTTGGTTTAGGTACCTTCCCCTTCTCTTCCTTTGTCAATACTGAGCAGAAATATTTGTTCAGTATCCCTGCTTTTTCACAGTCACCCTCTACCCACATTCCCTCCCCTTTATTAAGCCTCAGTATCCCTCCTTTGGTCTTTCTTCGCTCCCTAATGTACCTATAAAAGGTCTTATCCTCCTCCTTAACAGAGTTGGCTATCCTTTCCTCGGTTTGGGCCTTTGCTATTCTGACTGCCTTCCTAGCCTCTTTCTGCTTTAACTGATAAAGTTCTCTGTCCTGCTCCTTCTGTGTTTCCTTATATTTCCTGAATGCTATCCTTTTCTCCTTAACCTTCCTGCCACCTCTTTTGAGAACCATAGCGTTTTTTTCCTTCATTGTGTTTTGTTGATTTGCTTTACACAAAGGCTTGTTGCCTCTGTGATGGCTGTTTTGTTTACTCCCCATTATTCCTCCACCCCTCTTTCTTGCCTGTTTGCTAGTACTTTTCTGAGGCACGCTCTCATTTTCCCAAAGTCAGCCCTCTTGAAGTCCAGTACTCTTGCTTTTGTATGGCTTGATTGTATGGCTGTGTGAATCGTGAACCACACTGTTTGGTGGTCGCTTGTTCCCAGATGGCTACCCACTTTTAAATCTGAGATTCTTTCTCCGTCCCCATTTGAGAGTACCAGGTCTAAGATTGCTCCCTCCTGAGTGGGTTCCAGTACTAGCTGTCTGAGGCATGCCCACGGTAGAGCATCAAGAATGACCATGTTCTTGGATGTGCCTGCAGCAAAGGTGCTCCAGTTAACATCTGGCATATTCAGGTCCCCCATCAACAATATCACCCCTTTTTCTGCCATTCTAAGGAAGCCTTCTATCATTTCCTTGTCCATTCCCTCTCCCTGAGATGGGTCTGTATGCAACCCCCATGTGGATAGTGGTGCCATTTCCTGTCTCCAGGGTGACCCAGAGTGCCTCATCTGCTCCCTGTTTACTCTTTAGTTCTGTTGCTTTGATCCCTTCCTTTACATAGAGAGCTACTCCTCCTCCTCCTCTTTCACCCTCCCTGTCCCACCTGTAGATTGTGTATCCTGGTATGTTGACATCCCAGTCATGGTTCTCTGTATACCATGTTTCTGTGACTGCCACAATATCCAGACAACCCTCTTCCATCAAGACCACTAGTTCAGGGAGCTTGTTACACAGACTACGGGCATTGGTACTCATCACCCTCCACTTTTTGATGGTCTTACCCCTTTTAGCCCCATTCCTGTACTTACTGCCTTTGCCTTTTTATACATTTACCTCTGTCCTTCTCCCTAATGACTTCTCTACCTTGGTGTTTACCTCACTAATTACTGTGTTTTGTGGGGGGAGGCTGGGATTTCCCTGCTCCTTTTCAGTGCCTCCCCCTTGGCTAGTTTTTATTTTATTGAAAATATCAGATTACATACCTTTGAGTCATAGACTCCTTTACAAAGGTTCAATGACAGAGATACAGAGACTTTAAATACAGTACAATACAAGCTTTAAATACAGAAATGACAACAGGAACTAAATAGTAACAAGGAAGCATGTACCGCAAGCAGTACTGTGTCAAGGGCTACGAGTAATGGAGTAAACAGTTAATTTTAACGCAGAGCACAGAAGAATTGCGTAGACACAGGAGAATTGCATTAACAGTTTAGACACATACAAAGCAATCAGTGGCATCAGAACATGCCCAGGAGGTTACTTGATTACATATGTAGATTAGGCTGGACTGGGAGTCCATTGTCAAATATAACATTCTACAGGGATGACAGGCCCAGAGTATGGTCCAATGTCCAATTTGGGAGAGGCAGGCCATGCTTTGGCATTAATGACTGTCGCAAGTTGTGTCTTGGCTGAGTAGGTTTCGCAGGTGGGCCTCGAATCATCCCAGTTTAGGTTCAGAGAGGTGGGAGCTAGGGAATGAGTTAAGCCAGACAGGAGCTTGGTACCTAAAGATTCTTTGACCCTGGGATGTCTTGCAGTGGGTAACCCGATAGCGAATGGTCACAGATTGCTGAGTGTGTTGGGTGGACACTACCACTGAGCCAACAGAATAGGCTAATTTCATCAGGGGAGATTGGAGCAGGGGAAGTAGGCCAGTGGAGATTTTTTTAGTAAAAAGGCAGGTCTGATATTTGAGCCTCCCATCAAAGTTTAGCCAGTCGGTGTTGGAGTAAAGGGTGCAGGTGTGTGTGAATTTGTCACACCCGGTGGCTAGCCTACAGGCCTTATTAAGGGCCAACCTGATTTTGTTGAGGTGTGTGTTGTCAGCCGCACCATAGATTATGATGCCATAGTCTACTAGTGATAGGATTGATGAAGAAACTGCTAGGTGTAGGGCTTCTGAAGGGAGGCAGCACTTGTACCGATGGAGTAGACCAATCCACACATTGACAGCAGCACTCAATTTCCATATGTGGTCATGGTAAGTGAGTCCAGCATCTAGTGTGACACCCAGGTATTTAAATGTGGTAATCTGCTAAAGGGGGAGTTCAGTATGAGCAGAGGGAGCCCCTTGTTCCTATTTTGGGCATGGGCGAACACTATAGATTTAGATTTTTTTATAGTTAAGGACTAGCCTGTGTTGGACAAACCAGGATTCAGCTTCTGAAAAAGATCTTTGGAGAGTACATCACAGAGCGGTGGGGTCAGTGTGGGCGCTGTAGAGGATGGCATCATCAGCATACAGGATCAATTTCCTGGAACAAGCCTAGGACAGGGAGTTGAGAAACAGGGAGAACAGTAAGGGGCCTAGGATTGAGCCCTGTGGGAATCCTGAACTGACTTGAAGGGGGGGGGAGGACTGTGTGTGGATGAGTCTAACTTTCTGGGTTCTCTTAGACAGGTAGCTGGTGAACCAGCCAGTGGACTCTGGAGACAGGCCTATATGAGTGAGTGAATCCAGGAGAAGTGTGTGGTGCACCGTATCAAACGCCTTGTAATGGTCTATAAAGACAGCTCCAGCAGTGTGGCCCATGTCAAGAGATGAATGAAGGGTGTTGGTGAACTCTAGGAGGGCTGTGGTAGTGCTGTGGCTGTTGCAGAATCCATGTTGCTCTGGGCAGAGGAGGCAATATTTGGAGAGGCAGTCAGTAAGCTGCATGGCCACAATTTTCTTCAAGGCTTTGGGGGGGGGGCAGTATTGAGATGGGGCGGTAGTTCCCCGCCGGGTGCGGTCGCCACTTTTGAGAATGGGCACGATGAGCTTGGCTTTCCATTTCGAGGGAAATTGGCCCAGTGCTAGGGAGTGATTCAATAGCTTGGTGAGGGGGAAGAGAACTTCATCAAACGTTAACCTAAGTATCTTAAGATCTAGTGTATCACTGCTGAAATGTGTTTTACTGAGAGTCTTGTGGAGCAGGAGGGTTGCTTCACACTACAATATTAATTTAAAGTGGAATGTGGGGACAGAGGGGGTGACGGGGTGGACAGAAGGGTGGGGGAGAAGAAATTAGGGGGGAGAACACTGCTAAGGTCGGAGAATTATGTTTTAAGTGTATTTGCTATCAGGGCAGGGTCAGTGGTAATAAACCCATTTGCCCAGAGCTGGGAGGGAGGGACTGTGGAGGCCTTGCTGCTGAGCTCTTTAAGGGAGTCCCAGAATGTGCTCCCTGAGCCCCAATTAGCAGTGAGTGAGGCTTGATAGTATTCAGCCTTCTGGATGTTACAGGTACATTTATTACGTTCCTCTCGGTAGTGCTGTCTGTCAGAGGGTTTACTGGACTCCAGAGCGAGGTGCTATAGATTGTCACACTCACGCATTTGGTCTAACAGGGATTATGACATCCAGGGTATATCCACCCCTTTGACAACCTGTTTGCTAAGGGACGCATAATGGTCACAGACCGAGTTGAAGGTGTTGATAAAGTAATCTAGTGCAGAGTCTACGTTCGGGGTGGTTGAGATGGGTGACCAGTCACAAGACGCAAGGCATTGTTTGGGGACCCAAAGTTTTCCAGGTCTGAGCTGGGGTTGAAAGGTAGTTTTAGGAGATGGCTTTTTTGCAATGAACAACCAGTGACAAAGCACTGGGAAGTGATCTCTCCAGGCGTTGGGTACTACACTAACCTGGGTCACTTTGTGGGGTGAGTTGGTGAGTACAAGATCAAGGAGGGTGGCACTGCCAGTCCTCAGGCTGAGTCTGGTGGCAGTGGTCACAAGTTGGGACAGGTTATGTGATGCTGTAGCATCCCTGACTTGGAGCTGATGTGTCAACAAGCCAGTTGATGTTAAAATCCCTGAGGGCAAGGATTTCTGCTTTGTCTAGGAGTGTCTGTAGGTGGGCAAGGACAGAATGGAAGACATTATTTTGATTCTAGGGAGGAATGTGTACTGAGGAGAGGAACAGGGGACCTCTGTTAGGTGCGAGGGTGATTTTCAGGGTGAGGGCCTAGGCACCGTGTTCTAGTGTCGGAGGTGGGAGGGCAAGGCTTTGTAGCAAGTTCTGGATGTATAGTGTACATCCACCACCTTTTTTGGAGGTCCTATCTGCATGGTATAATGTATACCCAGAAAGTGAGACCTCGGAGTCCGGGGTACGATCATTGTGCCATGTTTCCACTACCGAGATGACATCAGGGTGATTCTGCGCAACCCAGCCCTGCAAGATGTCAAATTTGTTGAGGAGACTACATATGTTAAGGGATGCAATTTAGAGATCCTTAGGGGAGGAGAGTTTAGGTGCAAGGGAGTGGGGGGGGGTCCTGGATTGGGGTGCATGCCTCCAGAGATAAGGAGAAGGAGCAGGAGGATACATAAGGAGGCCAGCTTGAGACGCTTCTGCACTAGCTTTGGGACCAGTAGGGAGGAGGAGGAGAAACAGCGCAAGGTGGTGGAAATAGGCAACTGCCTTAGGGTAGGTGAGGCAAGACAGAGTAGTGACCATTGAGCCATAGTGGCAATACCGATGGGGTAGAGGTGTGGGGAGTGAGTACGGTCTGCAGGTGGAAAGTGTACAATGTTCCCATAGTGCCAGTGGGGGGATGAGGTGGGAGGCACAGTGGATAGCGGACATGGGTCATCACATTGGTGGGTAAGCGGAGTATGCCTTGGGAGAGCGAGGGAGACTATGGTTAGTGTCACCAACCATGAGACACTAAAGGCACCAGCAGAGGGGGGATCATGGCTGGGTGCTGGGTATTGGGGGGGTGATGGGGGGTTAAGAATACTAAATGGCAGGATGAAATTAGCCTATTCTGTTGGCTCAGTGGTAGGGTTGCAGGCTTTGGTGCAAAGGGTCCAGGGTTCAAGACCCGCAGATGACAGCTGAGCAACTTTAGATGAAAATAGGGCAGTTTGACATGTATAGTGAGCAAATTTATGTAGACCATCCCAAAAGAATGGCTGGTTGAATTCCTTGATGATAATAGACTCCGAGATAGGATAGGTCCAGGGTAGGGAGATCGTGCTGGACAACTTGATCAATTCCTTCAACTGGGTGATGAAAGTGACTGGAAGAGGGCAGACACTTCCATTTTAGTAAAGTCTTTGACTTGGTCCCCCTTAAGAGATGGATCAAAAAGTTGGAGGACTTTGAGGTGGGAAGCAAACTGACTTGGAGGCTGACAAACTGGCTTAATGGCAGGACCCAAAGTGTGGTGGTGGTGAGGATGAGCTCTGAGGACCAAGGTAGGTTCCTGGGGGGGGTCCCACAAGGATTCGTGCTCAGAACTGTGTTGCTTAATGTGTTCATTAACAGCATAGGGGATGGCATTAGTTACGAGATTTGCCTCTTTCTGGACAACACCAAACTCTGTGGGAGGGTAGAGACTGGAGGGGGCTCAGGGAGTACCTGGAAAAACTTGAAAGGTGGTCTGGTATCTGGCAACTGGAGTTCAATGTGAAGAAAGGTACAGTCATGAACACTGGCTGCAAGAATCCAAGAGAATACAGGCAGGTGGAGGTATCTAAGGTGGAAAAGGATGTGAGGATAGCTACAACCAGGAGCCTTAAGCAGACAATACAGTGCAAAAAGGGAGCAACCAAGGCAAACAGGATGCTGGGATGCATAGCTAGAGGGTTCACAAGCAGAAGGCAGGAGGTGATCCTGTCACTGTACAGATCTGTGTTGCAGCTATACCTGGAGTACTGTTTACAGTACCTGAGAAAGCACTTAAATCATCTCAAGGCAGTACAGATGAGGGCTACAAAAATGATTCACGGTCAGCATGAAAGCCCATATGTAACCCCTCCCATTTTGGGGGGGCTTACCTCGAGTATCTCAAGTATCTCCTTGGGCTCCACTGATGCCCACTGCCTGGCAGACGTCCAGCACGAGAAGTTAAATCTATGTGCAGGAGGGTGCTGTTTTTGCTCTGCATGTGTGCGCACATCCATGCCATTGTACTGTTTCTTTAAGAGCTCCAGCCATGGGTATAGTGTAAATAGCCTGGACTGGGTCTGAGTACAACAGAGCTCGAACCAACCAGGCCCTTTCTTGACTGACTCCACTCTGCTGTCACTAGTAGAGCAGAGGAAGCCCTTTCATAATCTATAAATATTTATTTCTAAATCCTCACTGTTGTTTAAATAAAATAAATTGTTTGGACTGCCAGTAATGCCAGTATCAGTCCTTCCTAATGGAAGCTGCCATCTGTGGTCCTGGACTTCCTGGTTTGGACCAACCAGAACCAAGAGGTTCTCAAGGGTCCTAATTACAATGGGTTATGAGTAAGACTGTGAACTTTCCAGGTTGGCACCTAAACTGACCACTAGGAGCGCTCAGACTATGATTGACAGCTCCCTTAGCCAACCGGAATGCAGGATTCTCAAACTTGAAACAGAGTTCAGTTCTGCTCAAGCCACTGAGGAGGGCCCAGCCTGCAGCTGGGCTGAGAGAAACTACAAGGAGTGAGGCCTGTAACTGTCTCTTGTGACTTCTTACTTGGTCCAAACAGGGATCGAGTGATTTGGGATTGCATTTGAGCAGATAAGGAAGGGTTCTTCAGCAGATGGCTGAGGAAGAACCGTCCATTTACTGAAGAAAAGGACAAGTTTGTTGTTTCTTCAGCCACAAGCCTGTGGCCTACCACATGTATGGAGAAATTGATCCTGGGACTCCTGAAGCAAAGCAGGAGCCACTCCAGTGCAGAGGGTTTTAAAAGCAGCTAACAAAGGGTTTTAAAAGCACCAAAAGGACTAAACTGGAGGGTTTTCTTTTGTTTTCTTTTGTTTTTGTGGGTCAGCAAATGAGTCAAATGAAGGAAGGGTTCAAAAGAGGCTCTTTTGTGCTTTGTGGGTCAGTAGATCAGTAAAATAACTTCTGCATTAAGCTGAAATAAAAAGCAAAAACTATACACACAACTCAGGATGGGGATGGGGACTGTAAATCAGATAGGGAAATAGCACAGTTGCTGCTTTGACTTTTCGTGAATAGCAGTTGCTGTGCCCAAACAGTGTACTGTACCGGGTAGACGTGGGAGACCAATGGGTCTAATCTGCCGGCAACACTGTATGCATGTATGTATTAAAAACAAATCTGCTTTCCAGTCTCCTTGTTTTACAGGACAGTAGCTGTCTCTCTCTTTCTCTCTCGCTCTCTGTCCCTCTCAAGATCAGGGGTCAGAGACTAAGAGGAGGATGGTGGCGTAGTAAAGAGATCACCAATCTGAGGCATTGTTGCAAAGCAGGAAGTCTTGCCTGAAGGAGGTCCTACAGGGAGGATAAAAGGCAGTACTCCTAATGTGTCCCATTCACGTTTGTGTCCCAGAGCATGCGTGGAAGAGAACAGGAGTGGAACAGTGGTAAGATTGGCATCTTCGGCATTGGCAAGCATCTGCAGGCGACAGCAGGCACATAGGGAATTCTGCCTGTTCAGTAAGGTAAAGTACATAACCTGCATACTTGTTGCCACCTGTGTTAAGGAGTGCAGGAACTGTAAGCAGCTGTTAAAGCAGGTATTGATATAACACCCTATCTAGGGTAACAGTATACGGGGGAGAAAAGGAAGCAAAAGGGGAAAATGTAAACAAAAAAACCCTAGCTAGGGTCAGGTGACAAGGGGATAAACTAACCAAAAAAAAAGAAAGTTAGAAAAGTCTTATTAAAAGTAAACAGGTAAAATCTAAAGAAAACCCTGTCTAGGGTAAAGGAACAAGGAGTAAACAAAAAAGGGAATTCTAAAAACACCCTAACTGGGGTAAAGACACAGGCTGTTTTCCAGGTCATAAGGAGTGTAATATCGGGAATGTTGGGAGTAGTGCAATCTAGTGGCTGTGGAGCAGCAGTCTTCAGGGAGACCTTTTGGAGACTGAGGTGCTGACCCATCTGTGTGCACCTCTCTGGGCTGAGGGAGGAGGTCACTAGACTTTGGGCAGAGTTGGCTAGGATTCAGGGGACTTCTTCCACCATCTAGGGGTCACTAAGTCTAGCACTGTTTACTCAGAGGGTGTCAAGAATGAGGATCAGCTGAACTGTGGTGGGCTCCAGGAGGGTGGATCTGGGGCACATTCCTCAGTCAGTACCACTATGCAGGTATAACTCCCCCCCCCCACTCTGCGTGGTGCGTGTAAATAACATACCCCATTTTAAGGTGTATTTTTGGACTTTATTAATTAATTATTCTGGCCTCTGCCCACCAGCTGGGACTCCGTGGATTGGAGGTCACCAAAGGTGCGTGGGGCCACTAATGTGTTTTTTTTTGGTGCAAGAGAAGAGATCTTTGCCGTGGGAGTAGTGTGGTGGGAGTGTGGGAGTAGGGGCAATTGCCTGCTTCTGCCTGAAGAGATCTATTTCTGGATCATTGGGCATATGGAAGGTGGTGGTCTGACGTGGCTGCGGCCATGGCCAGTGATCGGAGACAGCTCTGAGGGTGAAGCAAATGAGACTCACTATCCCTCCAGCAAAGCCTATTTCTACCTCTGGCTGAAACGGACTGTCAGCAACTTGGAAGGGGATGACCTCGAACCTGTGGCTACCCAAAGTTAGTGACTGGTCAGAGGGAAAGAGTGGAGCAGAATGGAGCCCGGAAAGTTTCAGAGGGGGCTCAGCCTGGAGTGTAACCACTGATCCAGCTGTGGCAGCTCTGAGAGGATGGATGAAACCAGCCTGGGGTTAGCTGAGAGAAGAAGAAAGCAGCTAGAGCAGAATGGCCAACCTGGTCATGTTTGTAGGTGGGGACACCCACCCCAAGAAGTAAAGGGGAGTTGCTTGCCTGCACTGGGAGCTGAGAAAGCTCGAGAAGGAGGGAGTGCACTGGAAGGGCCCTGAATTGAGATGGTTTCCTCCAGTCTGCCACCTCGAACATTCACAGAGGATTAGTGCTAGTATTGTGGGAAGAGAGAGGTTGCCCTAATTTGAGCTGGCTATTTCTCTTGCTTCCCCCTTTGGGATTATGAGCAGTGAAGTGAAGTATTTAGAACAGAAGCATCTGCCTCATATTTGTGGTCACTCAGCCCCTGGGATATAAATGTTGCTGTCCAGAATCCCAAAAGTGGTCACCCGGCACAGGGAAAAGATGTGTTTGGTGGGGGTCACCGCAACCATGATGAAACCACTGTTACTCTACTGTGGACTCCTGTGTCTGGAGGACTGTTACTGCAAATAGTGTCATAACTGGCCAAGTTATTAGTTAAAAATGGGATCCCCTGTTTTGCTTTATGTATGGTGTGGACTCTCTGTTATTTGAGCTGTTTGGCATTTTAACCTAACAAGTTCTATTGCAGCCCAGCACCAAAGATTGCACCCCATTGACAGTAAAAGACCTATCAATGTAGCCAGATCCTGGAAATAACTGTTAAAATTGACCTTGTCTGTGTTTCTGCTATTATGAGCAACCTGTCCCGATTTTACCATCAGGCATACCCCTAGACATGGCGGTGG
This sequence comes from Neoceratodus forsteri, assembly GCA_016271365.2. Classification (NCBI taxonomy): domain Eukaryota; kingdom Metazoa; phylum Chordata; order Ceratodontiformes; family Ceratodontidae; genus Neoceratodus; species Neoceratodus forsteri. The sequence goes on along the minus strand of CM028132.1, from coordinate 97,842,818 downwards.
GGGAGCTTTCTCAACACTTTCACTGCTCTGGTGAGACAGGTCTGCGAAGAGGAGACACCCATGGTAGTGGCCAGGTAGGATGTGATGGTTCTCCATGAAGGAGGCTCCAAGGTGGGACACAGAGGACCTCAGCAGAAGAAGAAGCAACTTCTGGTGGGGGACTCAGTCATTAGGGGGTAGATACATTTGAGAGCAGGATGGGAGGAGAAAAGGGAGGTGAGGTGCCTATCTTATGCCTCCACATGGAGGGATGGAAAGAAGATCCTTGGGATCCCTACAGTGGCAGGGCAGGAGGGAGAGCTGGATGTCATTGTTTAACTGGGGACTGATGATGTGGAAAGGGACATAGCAGTGGTGGTGCAGGACAGGTTTGATGGCTAGGGAGGGGCCTGAAGCAGGTAGCTCACATAGTGGCCTTCACTGAGGTGCTACCTATATATGGCTGAGGGGAGACTAGGAAAAACCACACCAGGGCCTTCACAGTGACTTATTAAAGGCATGGTAAAGGGAGGAGGGTTTTGCCTACATCGAGGACTGGGGTACTACCTGGGGGGGTATTTCTGCTCTATGTCTGAACTTTGCATTCTGTTTCATGTAATCTATTGCATTATGTTTTTCTGTTTCCTCCTGTATCCATTCCATGGGTCACACTTGGATATGACCTTTAGCTCAGTGTGCCTCTTCTGGTTACCAACTTTCAAATAAATGACAAAGGAGATGGCTTCCATCCATCTGGGAGGGGACCAGCAGTCCTGGAAGGAAGGTGTAAATGCTACTTTGATGGGCATTTAAACTATCCAAAGCAGGGAGGCAGAAAAAACAAGGGGGGCAGTGAACTCCCACCCCCTCCACACATACATACATACACACACACATATAGACACACACACACAGAAAATGGAGAAACAGTGGGAGAAGCCCAGGGGAAGTAAATTCCTCAAGGGTAGAGAGGTGTAGGAACAAGGGGGAAGAAATGATTGGCGGATCAGAAGGGATCTAGAACTTAGAGAACAGTTAAGAAGGGTGGGCATAGGGAGAATAAAAAGGAGAAGACAGTACGAGGGACAAGGGATGGGCAGCAGATGGAACTGAGAAGGAAGGTAGGGCAAAGTAGGGGGAGAGAAGGACAAAAGGAGTGGAGACCTATGTGTGCCAATGCAAGGAGCCTAGGAAATTAAATTTCTGAGCTTGAGACAGCCATTGCAGAGGCAGACCTGGATCTAGTGTCCATAATGGAATCATGGTGCACTGACAATCACAGCCAGGATGTGGCCATTCTAGGCTACACCATGTTCCAGAATGACAGGACAAGGAGGAAAGGAGGGGTTGTTTCATATGTGAAGGAAGGCATAATGGCCACAGAGATACAGGGACACCAGGGGGATAAAGAAGGGCTGGAGTTTCTTTATGTCCACTTAGAGAAAGGATCCAGGGCCTTTATCCACATGGCGGTGATTTGCAGATCATCAACACATGGGGAGGAGTTAGACAAGGTTCTGTGGGAGAACATGGACAGTATGGGAAGCAAAAGGAAGGCATTGATTATGGGCGACTTTAATCTGCTGGATGTAGACTGTGGCATTCTGGCTGCAGCTACAACAGAAAGCAGGGCCATCCTTGACTCCCTAGAGGGGGCATTTCTCAGGCAGCTGGTTACGGAACCCATTAGAGACAGGGCAGTGCTGGACCTGGTACTTACAAACATGGACAACATTGCAGACAACAAAGTGGGTAGCCCCCTGGGTACAAATGATCACCATATGGTGTGGTTCAGCATATGGATTGGGCAAGAGGAAAACCACACTAGCATGAGGGTCCTGGACATCAAGAGGGCTGATTTTAAAGAAATGAGAGACAGCCTCAGTAAGTACCTGGAAGGGGAGTATGGCTGAGAGGGAGTGGAGAAACAATGGAAAAAGATCAAGGATGGAATAACTAAGGTAATGGCAAGCTGTTTGGAGGAAGTAAGCAAGGGTAGGAAAAGGAAGAGGACACTATGAGTCTCAAAGGAAGTAGCTAAGGTGGTAAAGGAAAAAACACAGCTTTTTGGAAGCACAAGGAGAACCAGACAAAGAGGGACAGGGAGGTATATCTCGAGGAAGGAAGGAAGGAAGGAAGGAAGGAAGGAAGGAAGGACAGTTAAGGCACAGACACAGGAGAGGATCACCAAGGAGGGCAAAAAAGAGGGTAAGATTTTCTTCGGCTACGTGTTGTGAAAAGAGGAAAACAAGGGGTGGGATAGGGAGGATCAAGAGAGTGGGGGCACTGTGCAGAAGATGATCAAGAAAAAGCTAAAATTTAAATGAATACTTCTGCTTGGTCTTCATAGTAGAGGGAAGATGGACCAACGAGTACTAGCAGGCACTGGGAGGAGGGGGGAGTGGACACAGGTTCATTTTCAGAGGAGAAAGTCAGAAGGGGATTGAAACCCCTAAAGGAAAACAAGGTGATGGGACCAGATGGGGTTCATCCAAGGGTTCTAAACAAACTGAGCATGATCCTAGATGCCACCCTGGCAACACTATTCAGCAACTCATTGGAAAGGTGAGGGTAGTTCCAGAGGACTAAAGGAGGGCCGATGTGGTCCCTCTATACAAGACCGGCAGCAAAGAGGAGGCTAGCAACTACAGGCCAGTCAGTGTCGCATCAGTGGTGGGGAAATAAATGGAGACCCTGCTGAGGGAAAGGCTGACGGAGTACCTGGAGGTAGATGGGCTGCAGGACCACCAGCAGCATGGTTTCAGAGGGGGGGCGGTCATGTCAAACAAATCTCATAGATTTCTTTGATTGGGTGACTAGAGAGGTGGAATGGGGAGGGCAGGGATGTGGCCTATATGGACTTCAGTAAGGCCTTTGACACTGTGCCACACAGGAGGTTAATAAAGAACTTGGCAACTTGTGGATTGTCGAAAAGGTGGTAAGCTGGGTATCCAAGTGGTTGAAGGATAGGAAGCAGAGAGTAGTGGAAAATGGCGGTCACTCAGTGGATGGGAGAGTGACCAATGGAGTGCAACAGGGATCAGTACTGGGTTCTGTCCTCTTCAGTGTCTTCATAAGTGATATTACTGAGGACCTGGAGGGAAAGGTGTGTCACTTTATAGATGACACAAAAGTCTGCAACAGGATGGACACCTAGGAAGGGTGGAAAGAATGCAAAGGGATATGGAGAAACTAGAGGGGTGTTCTAGAGAGTGGCTACTGAGTTTCAGTGCCAAAAAATTCAAGTTATGCACCTGGAGCAGGGAAAGTGGGGGGCTGTATATAAGATGGGTGGGTACTTACAGTTGTCATGCAAGAGAGGGACCTTGAGGTAATCATATCTGATGATCTCAAGGTGGAAGGGCAGTGCCACAAAGCAGCAGGCAAGGCTAATAGGATCCTGGGGTGCATATGATTCTTAGCAGGAGAAGGAAGGTGGTCTTGCCACTCGATCACTCACTAGTGAGACCGTACCTAGAGTACTGTGTCCAGTTCTGGAGGCTACACCTCCACAAGGACATTGACAAGATGGAAGCGGTCCAGAGAAGGGCTGCCAAAATGGCGCGGGGGTTGCACAAGGAACCATATAAGGAGAGATTACAGGAGCTTAACAAGTACTCCCTGGAGGACAGGAGAGTGAGAGGGGACATGATTGAGACCTATAAGTACCTCACAGGGGTGAATAAAGTGCAGGAGGGGAGTCTTTCAGAGGAGCAGGAGCACCAGAACACAAGGGCGTGCAGTGAAGCTTGGGGGGGGGAGTATAAGAGGAATGTGAGTAAATACTTCTTCACAGTAAGGGTGGTGGATGCCTGACAGAAAAGGTAATGGGGGCAAAGACAGGAGCTTCAAGTATGCATGGGATAGGGACACGTGCATAAGTAGAGGAAGAGGATTAGGGAGGGACACAGGCGACAAGATAGGGTCCAAGGTGTTGTAATAGGCTACAAAAAATAGGGCAGACTAGATGGGCCTACTGATCCTTTTCTGCAGACAAACTGTATGGGCCCAATTTTAAAAGGTTGATGCAGGGCTTATGTCAAGCCCTGCGTTAACTGCAGTGTTTGGCGCAGCTGTGCCAAACCCCATTGACGCATTGTAGCCCAATTTTGCAAGGGTTGGTGCAGTTGCAATTTTTTCCTCACTTTACAGTAGCTTGCACCAAAGCTTTGGTGCAAGCCCTGTAAGATGGATCCCCAATGATGCAAAGTTAGACCGGGGGAAGCTGATCTAACTTGCTGTGTTCAGCACAAGACTTGCGTCATGGGGGTTTGCAGCAAGCTTTTTTAAAAAATCGCACTTGCCGCAAAATTCGATGCAAGTTGCCCCATGCATCAAACTGTCTGCCACAAGTCCCTTCTCTAACTCGCTTGTAAAATCGGGCCTTATGCTTCTATGTCAGGAGACATTTCTTTAAGGAGCGTTTGGCAGAGGTCATCAACCAAAAGACAGTCAGTGGATCTAAGAAGGTGTGGGACAAAGTTAAGGGGTTAGAGTAAAAGGGCAGAGGGGCGGGACCTACTGTAAACAATTATACAGGGGAACCACCTCAGGCAGACTTGACAGACCATATGGCGGCCTTCTGCTGGCATATTCATATGTTCATATGGATCGTCAACTCTTGGCAGAGAACAGGTAATTCAAGCTTTTAAGCCCAGTCAAATCTTGGGGGCATAAGCAAAAAGTGACTCCTAGGACTACTTGATGCAGTATTGTTTATTATGAGGTTTTTGGCTATCAGGGACATTTACATTTGGCAAGTTTAGGTTTTCACTCGGTCTGGTAACAAATGCAAGGCCTGCAAAAGGACAATGAAACTGTCTCCCTGTGGCTGTATTTTTCTCTTTTCTACTACACAAACAAATACATTTTTAGCTCCCCCCCCCCGCCCCCCGAGTCCCAGATCTCTGGTGCCTCTTTATGAAAAAGGAAGAGGCAAACGTGAGTTACATAAGTCCCTATTAAAAATTCTTAATGGAATTTTTCATGCTGAGGAGCCGCAGCACCCCCCCCCCAAAGACACACAAGGGGGACATTCAGGCCAAGGCGGCATGCCACAGGCACATTCAGATGTACCACAGCATGGCACATACAGATGTACAGGAGCATGACAAGGACACTATATCTGAAGAGCAGGCACACCCAGACAACCCTGACTAGTCTGAGACTAGGCCAAAGAAACAGAAACTGAAAACTGAAGAGAGTCCCATTCCAGCTAAATCTGCCAAGCCGTTGGATGATGGTAAGGTTTTTTCCTCTGATGAGGTGGGTGCATGGTGTGGTCTCTTGCAATTGGCATCCATCCCTTTTTTGTTGGATCCCCAGATTACCTCTTACCTGGACAACAAAACTTGCAGGGCATTAGATCTCACAGAGGCTCAGTTGGTAGCCCCGCTATCCAGTGGCGTCATGCCCATACAGCACAGGGGGGCATGTGCCCCCCCTGAATGCGAGATTCAAGTCATATTTTTCTCCCTTTTCATGGGTTGTACTGTGCCTGTTTTGAGTCTTTTTTTTATTAAGTCAGTTGGTGTTTGCTGCCTGGCATGTCTTGCTCTGCACAGGTTGCAAGTACTGCAGAACAAAACAGTGTACAGATGCTACTGCTGACAGTACAAAGCCCTAACTACCCTTAAAGACTATCAGTCTTTTTTTATGTTAGCTTGCACGCATGTGCAAGAAACGTAGTGCGACGATCCAAAATGCAGTGCCGTACAGTTGAAAGGGAGAGCACCGCTTGAGTGAGCAGCACTCCCCCTCCCACACCCACATGCACGCATGCACATTGCGTGCTCATGCGCTACTAGCTCCCCCGCAGTCTGTATGGCGATAAGGGTGCCCAATCCCCATCAGCTCTACTGTCCCCCGCCCAGACTATCGGGTGCCACGCTGGAAGCCCACTCCAAGCGTGGCAACAGAGTCCTATAGCTGACAGCAGGTGCCCAATCCCCATTGGCTCTACTGCCCCCCAACAGCATTCCAGCTGCCCGCTGGGAGCCCACCAGCGTGGCAAGCGTCCAGCGTGGTCAAACAAAAAAAACCTGAAAGAAAAACCTTCCCTGCTGCTGTCTTCACCCCCTCTCCCACCTCGCCCAATCCACTGCGCACCCTACCTCCCCACACCCCCACCTCACCCCATACTTACCTCCGGAACTCGGCGCGACGATCTTCGGTGGATCAGGAACACATCTGCACTCTTCAAAGCCGACCGCAAACTTAGGAAATGCCGGTAAGCTGTATAATGTAATGAACAGGGTTTTTTCAACTTTGCTGCATATCTCAGGCATTTTTTGGAATTTGGCACCAAATTTTCAACATGGGGTTTTTGGGACCCCTCCTCATGAATTCTGTCACTGTCATGGCATTAATTGGGCCCAAAGGGTGATTTCGCGGTCACTGCTCGAAATCACCTTTCGGGACCGATTAACGAAATGACAGTGCCAGTGTTCATAAGCTGGGCTCTCAAAAAGCCTATGTTGAAGATTTGGTGAAAAAATTCCTAAAAATGACTGTTTTATGAGTGTGCGTTGCCCTCTTCCTATGCATGCTCGTAGGTTCGTGAATTTTCAATATTTTCACTCTGGATTTTCAACATTGCCATTTGACCACACTTCCTTATGAGCAGTATATCTGTCATTTTTCACATCTCACCCAAAATGTGTTTCCACTCATGTAGCGTACAATGGCGCAGTCGGTGTGCAAAATCAATGTTCAGGACACATTAAGAAAATCACAGTGACACTGTTCATGAGCAGAGGTGTTAAAATGGCTATGTTAAAAATTTGGTGAAAAAATTCCCAAAAATGACTATTTTATGAGCATGTGTTGCGCTGTTCCTACGCACGCTTGTAAGTTCACGAATTTTCAATATTTTCACTCCTGATTTTCAACATTGCCATTTTACCACACCTCCTTACGAGCAGTACAGCTGTCATGTCTCACTTCTCACCCAAAATATGTTTCTGCGCATGTAGCGCACAATGGCGCAGTCGGTGTGCGAAATCAATGTATGGGACACATTAAGAACATCACAGTGACACTATTCATGAGCAGAGGTCTTAAAATGGCTATTCTGAAAATTTGGTGAAAAAATTCCTAAAAATGACTGTTACGAGGGAGCATTGCACAGTTTCCACGCACCCTCATAAGTTCATGAATTTGTAATACCTTCAGTCCAGATTTTCACCAGTGGCATTTTTCCACACTTCCTTATGAACAGTACAGCTGTCATTTTTCACAACATGGCCGAAATGTGTTTTCACATTTTCAGCACAGAAATGCGTGGTCGCTGTGGGAAATCATTGTTCGGGACAGATAAAGAAAATCACAGTGACACTGTTCATGACTGGAGGTCCCAAAATGCCTGTGTTGACAATCTGCTGTAAACAATTCCCAAACTAATTACATTACGGGTGCGCGTTGCACAGTTTCTATGCACGCTCGTTACTTCACCAGTTTTTTAATATTTTCACTGCAGATTTTCAACATTGCCATTTTTTACACCTCCCCATGAACAGTACAGCTGTCATTTTTCACATCCTGTTCAGAATGTGTTTTTGCACCTGTGGTGACAAATGCCGTTGTCGCTGTGCAAAAGCAGCTTTCAGCTAACAAACTGATATTGCCACTGTTCATGAGGTGGGGGTCACAAAAAACCCATGTTGAAAATTTGGAGTGAAAATATCAATGAATGCCTGAGGCGTTAGGGTTTCCGACCATAACACCCCACCCTGTAGAGAATGACAGGCATCAGGGCTGTGACTTGGGATTGTCACCTGCAATCCTCATACCATTCCACCCCCACCCACACCCTGCAGCCACTGAGAGGCATCAAGGTGTGCCTTGGACTCTTCGGCCCCAAAGTTCACCCCATTCTCCTATACCACACCCATCTCACAATATTTCCTGATGGAATGGGGTGCACATAAGGGCTAAAGACCCCAAGGCACACTGTGACACTTGTCGGTGTCTGCACAGTAGGGTGTGGTGAAATGGCTATGCCTGATGACCCAAAGGCACACCCCAATGCCTGTCACTATCTGCAGGGTGGTGATGGGGTTGGCTTCAGTTCAATACTTCACTTCCATTCCTATTATGCAGCTCTGTAACTCCTACACTACCAATGCCAATGCCAGCAAGCAAACATTCGGCATTGACAAATGCTTGTTTTTTCCAGCTGCAGCAAGGTGTCAGACCCACCAGATAACTGTAGGAGGAGTCAGATTCATCTCAGCATGAATGAGTGCAGTCAGAGTCAGCAACAAGCAGGAAGGACAGGCACAAGGGAACATTGGATGGGGAGGGAGGGATGAAAAGCCACTGATCACTTAGGGTCAGTGACTGCATACAAGTATAGGGCTTACGGGCAAACTAGAGGGGCCTAGCGGTCCTTATCTACCGACAAGTTCTATGTATCTATGTAAGGGAAAGAAAGAGAATGAGATGTGAGACAGAGGCTTGCAAAGGCAGCCCTTTAACAGCAGGGAGCTGGGTCACTCATGGAGGACTGAGGATTGGTTAATCATCAGTGATTACCAAGTAAGGGGTGACAAGCGAGGCAGGCACTCTGGCCAGTCAAAAGCAGACAGCATGGAACGCAGGAGTCAGAGCTGAGAGAAACAAGGAGCTGGTCAGTTGGCTAGAGACAGCAGACCCCTTGCAGCCTGGTCTGCTACTCGGCCACAAGCCCTCAAGAAGCCATGAGGTTCAGGACGCAGGAAAGAAGTGGGAGCCTTGGTGATAGTGGAGGTGTAGTGGCAGCAGGCAGGAGAATGGGTCATAGAAGCCTGGAAGAAAGAGTGTCAGAGCGTTGAGCAAGGAAGAATTCAAGCACCTAAGAGTGAATAGGGATTCAGGGAAGTACACATCATGTACAACAGTAGTTGATTTCTCTGCCAAACTGGTATTTTTTTCCTAAATCTTAATCATCTCATTGTAATGCAAACAATCTTTTGGCAAACTAATGCAAGTGTCATTAAAATGCATTACAAATTGTACCAGATGGTATTCCGGGGGCCTGTGTTCAGTTCCCGGTAGGACACAGTTCATTTCTTATTACAAGTTGTGATTTAATTGCTGAGCAGTGGCTAATACAGCACCAAAAACATTTAATTGTCATTGAAATGTATTATAGTTTGCAGCTGCTGGGCTGAGGGCTGCCTATGCCAGCCCAGCCATCTTGATGACTGGACTAATTCAGGCAGCTCTCAGCCTGCAAGCTGCAAATGAATACATTTAATGAAAGATGATAAGAAGGGTGCTCAAGATGAAAAATGGTGGTGTAGGATAGAATGCTCTTCTTCACAGTGAGCAAAGCAGTCAATAATAAACCAACCACAAGGAGGCAGTCACCCATCCGACCTCTTGGGCTATTGTCCAGCAGCACGAGGCTCTGTCACTCAGGGGACACTCAGGCCTGAGGTGGCAAATTTAAATGCAAATATTTTTGCTTAAAGTTTAAATGAAGGAGGGTGTTGTGAATTGTGGGAACAAACAGCTTCATAGCCTGCTAAAAGTCAACAAAATGCACAGTTTGGCATCAATTTTTCAAACTTTTCCAGGGGGGGCATGCCCCCGAACCCCCTCGAGAAGTGCAGATTTTGTGCTCCTCTGAAAAATAGCTTACTCATCTGTAACCATAGTTCTAAGAGACAGTATATGGTTCACATCCACACTCTAGCAAGTCCACTGGAATGGTCTGATTGGCTGGACAACTTTAAGTTAAGCTCCTTGGACCACCCGATTGGTATATTCCCTGACTCCACCCCATGACATCAGAACTTTCACACTGGAAGCAGGAATCTGGGTGCCATTTGCCAAGGGAGGTTGGATGGGTTGTGTGGATGTGAACAATATACCACTCCTAGAACTACAGTTACAGGTGAGTAACCTATTTTTCTAGGGGGTGGATACGGTTCACTGTTCACACTCTGGAAGACTTCTAGTAGTTCTCTGGGAGGAGGGGGCAAGACCTGCACCCCTACATGGTGAACAGATTGGAGAGGTCCCATAGCCATCCTCCCGGCGTGACTCAAGATCGATACAGTGGTGGGAAATAAAGAAGTGTGCTGACTTCCAGGTAGCAGCCCTGCAGATTTACTGGGTAGGGACATCCCTGGAAGCAGCCACAGAGGCAGCTGTATGAAACATAGAAACATAGAATTTGTTGGCAGATAAGGACCGCTTGGCCCACCTGGTCTGCCCATTTCCCTACCTAACGGATAAGCTGCAGATCCTAGTTAACCTACAGCCTACTTCCTCCTAACCCCCACTAGAATTGCCTTGTATCTGTCCCATGCATTCTTGAATACCTCCACTGTTTTTGACTCTATGACCTCCTCAGGAAGGCCATTCCACACATCTACAACCCTCTCTGTGAAGAAATACTTCCTCACATTACCTCTGAGCCATCCCCCTTCTATCTTCAAATTGTGCCCCCCCCCCACCCTAAACAAGTTCTACTTTTATAGGCACAGGATTTGACTGACAACAGGAACTTCCTGTTTGGGAGCAGGAAATGAGTGGTCACACAGCCACCAAAGACTCACCATCCTAGAAGGATAAGAGTAGCTCTCCGCCCCCAGGCTGCTGGAGGTCTGACTCTGAGCAAGTAAGGAGACTGCTGAAAAATATAAGAACTTCTTTTCTCGGAACAGGAAGATCAGGAGCTTAAAGGGCACAGAGGCAGTAAGTAAGTAAGTAGGAAAAAAAAGAAATAAACAAACAGAGGAAAGGGTAAGTATTCCAAACAACAGTTAGGGGGCCAGAAATAAGACATGATGGGAGTGGTGCAGTGCAGTGGCTGTGGAGCAGCAGTCTTCCAGGAGACATTCTGGAGGATGCGGTGTTGTCCCATCTGTAGGCACCTCTCTAGGCTGAGGGAGCAGGTTGCTCATCTCTAGGCTGAGTTGCCCACGATTTGTGGGACCTCCTCTCCCACCCAGGGACCACCAGGGCCCCTTCCATTGCCTCAGAGGTTGCCAAGAAAGAGGAGCGGTTGGACCACAGTGGGCTCAGGGAGGGTGAGGGTGGTGGAACAGAGGTGCATCCCTCCAGTTGAACCTCTCCACAATTCATCTGCCGTTCTGGCAAAGTGTGGTTCCTCTATGGAGGCACCCACAGTGGAGACCAAGGAGGATGCTGGGAACCTCCACAAAGGAGACCCACAGGAGTGTGGCATGGGACACCACAGGGGAAGGAAACAACTCCTGGTGGGGGGCTCCATTGTTAGGAAGGTAGAACTGGGGGAGGAAGGGGAGAGGGAGGTAAGGTGCCTGCCTGGCTCCATGACTTGGAGGGACAGGGAGCAAATCCTCAGGACCACCGGAGCAGCTGCACAGGGGAGGGAGCTGGATGTCATTGTCCACCTAGGGACAAATGACCTGGCTAAGAAAGGGATCAGAGCAGTGCAGGAAGCGTTTGTGGAATTGGGGAGGGGCCTCAGACAAGTATCACGTACGGTAACATTCTCAGAGGTGCTGCCTGTCTATGGCATGGGTGAGGCTAGGGTGCTCCTCACCATGGGATTCAATCAGTGGTTGACAAACTGGTGCAGAGCTCAGGGATTTGACTTCATTGGGCACTGGGGATCCACCTGGAGGGATGCAGGCCTATCCTGGCATGATGGTCTGCATCTGTCCAGGAGGGGAACCAGGATCCTAGGTGATAGGTTTAAATGTTCCACTGGCAAGCATTTAAACTAGCCAAGGGGGGAAGCACTGGAGAGGAGCAGGGAAATCCTAGCCCCCCCCAAAAAAAATCAGGGTACTAATTGAGGTAAACACCAACATAGAGATGTCGATCGGGAGAAGGGCAGGGATAAATGGAGAAAATGACAAACGCAATAAGGACAGGGTGGGGCAAAAAGGGGTAAGGCCATCAAGAAATGGAGGGTAATGAGCACCAATGCCCATAGTCTGGACAACACGCTCCCTGAACTGGTGGCATTGATGGAAGAGGGATGCCTGGATATCGTAGCAGTCACAGAAACATGGTACACAGAGAACCATGACTGGGATGTTAACATACCAGGGTACACAACCTACAGGAGAGACAGGGAGGGGAGAAGAGGGGGCGGAGTAGCTCTCTATGTAAGGGAAGAGATAAAAGCAACTGAACAAAAGAGTAAACAGGGAGGAGAGGAGGCACTGTGGGTCACCTTAGAGACTGGAAATGGCACCACAATCCGCACAGGGGTTGTATACAGACCCCCATGTCAGGGGGAAGGAATGGACAAGGATATGATAGAAGGCATCCTTAGGATGGCAGAGAAAGGGGAGATACTGTTGATGAGGGACTTTAATATGCCAGAAGTTAACTGGAGCACCTTTGCTGCAGCCACATCCAAAAGCAGGGCCATTTTCAATGCCCTTCAGGCAGCATGCCTCAGACAGCTAGTTTGGGAACCCACTCGTGAGGGAGCAATCTTAGACCTTGTACTCTCAAATGGGGACAATGAGAGGATCTCAGATCTAGAAGTGGGTAGCCATCTGGGAACAAGTGACCACCAAACATTGTGGTTCACGATAAACTCAGCTACAAAGTCAAGCCATACAAGCCATACAAAAGTGAGGGTACTGGACTTCAGGAGGGCTGACTCTGGCAAGATGGGAGAGTGCCTTAGAAAAGCACCAGCAAACAGGCTAGAAGGAGGGGTGGAGTAACAATGGGGAAACATCAAAACTGCCATCACAGAGGCAACAAGCGTTTGTGTGAAGCAAATAAACAAATCAAAATGAAAGAAAAAGCCACTATGGTTCTCAAAAGAGGTGGCGGTGAAGGTTAGGGAGAAAAAGGCAGCATTTTGGAAGTATAAGGAAACACAGAAGGAGCAGGACAGAGAACTGTACCAGTTAAGGCAGAAGGAAGCAGGGAGCATAGTCAGAATAGCAAAGGCCCAAACTGAGGAAAAGCTAGCCAACTCAGTTAAGAAGGGGGATAAAACCTTTTATAGGTATATCAGGGAGCGTAGAAAGACAAAGGGAGGCATAGTGAGGCTGAATAGAACGGATGGTGGGTGGGCAGACAGGGACAGTGAAAAAGCAGAGATACTGAATGAATACTTCTGCTCAGTATTCATAAAAGAGGAGGAGGGGAGGTGACTAATCTAATTAACAGAAGCACTCTGGATAGGGGGTCGATCCCAGTCCTTTCACAGAAGAAAGGGTTCTGAAAGTACTCCTAAAACTGAAGGTGGACAAAGCAAGGGGGCCTGATGGAATTCACCCCAGAATTCTAAAAGAATTAAGATGAGAACTAGTGACACCACTGACTACCATTTTTAACAAATCATGGGAGGATGGCGTGGTACCTGAGGACTGGAGGAAAGCAGATGTGATTCCCCTTCACAAAAGTGGAAGCAAAACAGAGGCAGGAAACTACAGATCTGTCAGTTTGACCTCTGTGGTAGGGAAAGTGAAGGTGAAGGAAAGAATTGTTGAGTACCTAGTTCTTGCACATCTCTTTTTCTGAAAGATGCTACCCTCTTGGACTTTGTTGATTCCACTGAGGTACTTAGAAGTTTCTATCATGTCCCCCCTCTCCCTTCTTTTTTCAAGGATATGCATATTAAGCTCCTTTAGTCTCTCCTTGTATGGCTTCTCTTGCAGACCCTGCACCATTTTAGTTGCCCTCCTCTGGACTGCCTCCATCCTGTTTATGTCCTTGCAGAGATGGGGTCTCCAGAACTGTACACAGTACTCCAGATGTGGTCTTACCAACTGTCTGTACAGAGGGTCAACAACTTCCTGTTTTCTACTGGTGATGCCTCTCCCTGTGCATCCCAGTATCCTCCCAGCCCTCCTTACTGCCTTCTCCAATTGCTGGCCCACCTTTAGGTCATCTGATATGACTACCCCCAGGTCCCTTTCCATTTTTGTTGTTGTCAGTATCTCACCTCCCATTGTGTACTCTTCCTCTGGGTTTTTGTTTCTCAGGTGCATTACTTTGCACTTCTTTGCATTGAATCTAGGCTGCCATACATTTGACCATTCTTCCAACCTTGCCAAGTCCCTTCTCATCCTTTCTACCCCACCTTGCATATCAACCCTGTTGCAGATATTTGTGTCATCTGCAAAGAGGCATACTTTCCCTTCCAGTTCCTCTCCAATGTCACTTATAAAGACATTAAAAAGGACCAGCCGCAGTACTGAATCCTGCAGTACTCCACTAGTAACCCCCCTTTCTTCACTGTGGACTCCATTTACTATTACCCACTGTGTCCTGTTGTCCAGCCAGTGTTTTACCCGGGCTACCATCCTGGGACCTACTTCCAGGCTAGCTAATTTGTTTCTTAATCTTTTGTGCTAGACTGTGTCAAGTGCCTTGCTAAAGTCTAGGTAGACCATGTCCACAGCACTTCCCTAGTCTACTACTTTGGTCACCCAGTCAATGAAATCAAATAGATTCGACTGACATGACCTTCCTGCTGTGAATCTTTGGGTCCTGTGCCCCTCTGGCCTCTAGGTACTCAACAGTTCTTTCCTTCAGAAGTGATTCCATCATTTTCCTTGCCACTGAGGTCAAACTGACAGGTCTGTAGTTTCCTGCCTCTGTCTTGCTCCCACTTTTGTGAAGGGGAATCACATCCGCCCTCCTCCCAGTCCTCAGGTACCACACCATCCTCCCATGGTTTATTAAAAAGGGTAGTCAGTGGTGTTACTAGTTCTTCCCTTAGTTCTTTTAGAATTCTGGGGTGAATCCCATCAGGCCCCATTGCTTTATCCACCTTCAGTTTTAAGAGTTCTTTCAGAACCCTTTCTTCTGTGAAAGGACTAATATCAGCCCCCTATCCAGAGTGCTTCTATTGACTGGATTAGGTATCGCCCCCTGTTTTTCCATTGTGAATACTTAGCATAAGTATTCATTCAGTATCCCTGCTTTTTCACTGTCACTCTCTGCCAAACCACTTTCCTCTTTATTCAGCCTCAGTATCCCTGCCTTAGTCTTTCTTTGCTCCCTGATGTACCTATAAAAGGTTTTATCCCCCTTCTTAACCATATGTCTGGCAGAAGGAGCCTTAAGGGAGGCTCCCTACCAGTCAACCTATAGCACAGGTTGATGCAGGATGTGATCCACCTTGCTATCATCCACTTTACTGCCAGTCTGCCAGGTGCAGCTTCAGCATAAGTGACATGACAAACAACTGGCTAGCCTGTCCCCAAGCTCCAGCCATGTGCTCTATGTATGGAATAAGAGAGAGTGCCCTCCACAGCTCCAGGGTATGAAGACTGCAGATGGCCTCCAAAAATGGGCTGGTGAAATACACCAACAAGTTAATAACCAGGTTAAGGTAAAATTCTATTACCACCTTCAGGAGGAACTTCAGGTTGGGGCAAAGGATGACTCTGTTCCTGTGGAAGACCAGGTAAGGAGACTCCACCGAGAGCATCTGGAGCTTCCCAATCCTTCTGGCTGATGTAATGGCCACCAGAAAGGTTATCTTCCACAAAAAGTGTGACATCTCACATCTGTGCATTGGCTCAAAAGGCTTGCGCATGAGCATTGCCATTACCAGCAGTAAGTGACCCAGTGGAGGTAGTTCAGGCACTGGAGGCGGCATGTGGTCCAGGCCCTTGAAAAAGTACCTGACCACCTTCTCCTGTGCTACCTTCTGCAATGGCTGCCAGGTACACCTTAAGAGGTGTCGCCCACAGTCCAGGCTGGGGAAGGGTCCAGAGTTAGACAAGGATGCTAGCCACATGACAGGCAAAGGGATCAAGCCCCTTGCCCTGACAGCAAATGGAAAATCTCTTCCATTTAAAGCCATAGCATCTGCAAGTCAACTCTTTTCTGGAGGCCTCCGCAACATGGAGTAGATTCTTTGAGAGGTCCAAGACCTGGCACTCTAGCCACTCAGAAACAAGGCCATGAGGTGCAGAGATCGAAGGTCCAGGTGCAGAACCTTCCCCTGTTGTCTGGTCAACAGATCTGGATGGAGAGGCAGTTGCCACAGTGGTCTGCTGCTGAGGCTGAGGAGATCTGGATACCAAAACTGCCATGGCTAGTCTGCAGCTATCAGGATCATATATGCCTTGTCCTTCTGGGCCTTGACCACCACCTTGTAAATCAAGGGGAACAGGGGGAAGATGTATATGAGAGCCCTGGGGACCATGGCCTCACAAAGACATCCCAAGCAGTGTGCCAGACTGTGGGGGGCAGGCACAAAACAGCATCAGTTTGGTGTTCTCCCAGGAGGCAAACAAGTCAACCAAGGTGTGCCCCATCAAGAGAACAGGTGATTTGTCACCTCCTGATGCAGGGACTACTCATGCAACAGCTCTCCCACCTAGCTGAGAGCATCTGCTAGCTGACTGTTCTCTCCTGTGACATGGATAGTCAGGAGATTAGTACCCAAGCTGCTCATGAGGGTCTGGGTGCTGAGGGCCTCTGGACACAATGGAAGGGAGTGAGTTCCACCCTGCCTGTTCAGGTAGAACATGGCCATGGTGTTGTCCTGCTGGACCTGCACGACCTGTCCCCTGACTAGCGAAGTAACACCATAGAGTCTGATGCAAAGCATGGAGCTCCAACAAGTTTAAGTGGTGATGGGACTCTCAAGGTAACCAGAACTCATGAGATCTGTGGTCTCCCAGGTGGACTCCCCACCACACCAGAGACGGATCCATGTTGAGTGTGACAGTGGGTTCTGGGCAGACAAATGGAATTCCTTCCTCCAGGTGTTCTGGGATCAGCCACCACTAGATGGCATCCTACATTGACTGAGTCACTGTGACCAGGTGGTCCAAGTTGCCTAAGCACTGGGACTACTGATAATCCAGCTCCTACTGGAGGTAGCGCATCTGCCAGCAGGCCCAATGGAACTCATTGATGCAGGATGTCATGTAGCCCAGTAGCCTCCAGGCAGGGCGCAAGAGCCCAACCTAAAATGATTGGGTAAAGAATGTAAGATCCAGCATCCAGTCCACAGGAAGATCAGACTTCCCCAGGTTGACCAACAAGCCCATGTCTCAGCAAGTCTGGAGAGCAAGATCTCTGGACCTCTCCACAGCCTCTCTGATCACCTAACAGCCAATCATCCAAGTCGGGGTACACTCAGACCCTGAGGCACCGCAGATGGGCTGCCACCACTGCCATGCATTTAGTGAAGACCCTGGGCACTGAGGAGAGGCTGAAGGGCATGTCCTGACACTGGTAGAGGACCCCTTACACTCTCAGTCAGAGGGACTGGTGGTGGGAGGAACAGATGGGAATGTGATCAGTGAGGGTAGGAATATGTTAGAAGATTGGTTTTACTTGCTTTTTATCATGTGTGAGAATACATTAATTCCATGAGTTTCAAGTACTGCATCATAGGGTATGCAGATGATATGGGTCATGCAACATCTCTGCTATTAGCTAGAGAACAAACCTGAAAACAGTAGCACATATGAAAGTAGTAAATGGTAGCATCTGTGGAACCAAAAGTAAAGATAAGATTTCAAGAAGGAATTAGGAATTGCACAAGAAAACACGCTACCTTGCATTTTTCAGCCTTGTGACTGGACAAGGACTTTTATTTTATTTAGAGTCTAGGATTACAAGTACCTTTGAGCCAAGGTTCTTTTACAAAGGTTCCACGTCAATTGAGGTACAATACAAACAACACATAGAGTTGAGTAACAATCCAGAAATGGTGCACAGGCATTTTTAAGCAGCTGAAATACATTGCATTGAGGGAAAGTGAGTACCAGGGGGCAGGGTAGCCAGAGGTAACTGAGGCTTGGAATGGACACAAAAAGAGAGGTGCAGCCATGGGCATTTGTCAGATCTCAAAAAAGTGCTTGGGGGTAGGGGGAAAAAACAGGAGGGAAGGGGAGGGTAGGCTGTGGGAAGAGGAAGAGGAAGAGGGGGTAGGAATAGAAGTGTTAGGAGGGAGATCAGATTATGAGGGACAGTCGCAAGAGCTAGAGACAGCTAGGTGGAGATGAAGGTTGGCTTTAAACGAGCCTAGCTTTTGCAGAAAGGAGATGTCTTTGTTGAGTCCATTAATCCAGCTAGGAGCTCGGTATGCAAAGGATCTCTGACCCTGCGTGGTGTGGCACCAAGGAATGTGCAGTATTTGATTTTCTGAAGCCCTGGTGAGGTGGGGGTTAGAAAAGAAAAGAAGGAAAGAGGTTGACAGTGGGTGGAATTAATGAGGAGATTCAGTATTCTGGAACTGTGATAGCTGAAGGAGGGTCACACACCCCAAAACCCTCTCACAGTTCAGATGGATTCTAATTTATTCATTTGCTTTTCAAGCAACATATGGTTCATAGTGTATATAAGCTGAGCTTTTTTATAGCTGCATTGTGTCATGATACAATGTTGATGTATTGCTATCAGAAGAAGGGGTCTGTGACTAGAATTCCTAATGCAGCACAGCTTTTGTTGTTAGGAGGGAGTGGAATTGAATCACAACTTCCTTAAAATCTGTCTGCATCCTCCCATTCAATACATTGTTAGTTCTTCTCCCCCTCCCCCGCACTATTTCCTTGCCGATGGCATTAGTCAACATTTGTGTTTCCTTCTTCCTCTTCACCCCCCTCCCCCCACCGACAGGCTCATTTTGCAAAATAATGCCAGATGCAAGTCTGTTACCTTTCACAATTACCCAAAATGGGAAATCTGTTTAGACAAGCATTTATTTCCTCCTCTGTTTAGTTGTAAAAGAAAGTTTTTTTTTTAGTACAGGTTACAGGTTCTGTGAGTAAACAGACACAGTAATTGCATTACAGGAGTCTAACTTTGGAAAAGATCTTGTTTGTTATTGTGAGAGCGGCCCCATTAAGTGCAACATCTGGTGTGCATGGGTCCTGGGGCAGCTGTCAATCAGAGGTTACGTATCTGATTGCATATACAGTACATTACATAAACTGGTGAGCTTTGCAGCAAAAACATGCTTGGTGTTTGTAGGATGGTGCACAGAAACCAATATATGCTCCATAGAAGGCCATTAGCATTGCCTTTTACAGCTATTGTAGTTCAATTCAACACGACCTACTGTAAGTGCCCTGCCTGTTGAGGGGGGTCTTAAGCATTTTATGTCAATTTAGCACTTCAGCACTATTATGCATGGACCACGCAAACTGCCTGGTTTTGTACTGTGGTTTTGCATGGATGCTTTGACTTCCTTTTTGTGCTCAAGGCAGGGTTAAAGTTTGGCTGTAGCATGAGCTGTCTGGAGATATAATGGAAACCTCTTTGTGCTGTCCAGACCATTTCTATGAAGTTTCCAGGTTTGCAAGTCAGAACAAATCACTCCATCACTGAGGAGTCTAGGCAGGCTGCCAATAATGTGGTGGACTGTAAGGTAAAAATCACTTTTGTTTGTCCGTCGATCAGTACAGCAGTAAAACCACTGCTGACACCATCAACCCCTCCCCCCAAAATTTAGTCTTATGTTATTTTAAACAAAAATACCAACTTTTGTCTTCCATTCTTACTCCTACTCCTTCCCCCACACATGCTCACCACCAGCAGTGAAAGGCCCATGCCTGCATAAATGAAAAGTTGCTGTCCATTTTAATTTTCAAAAAAGTCTTCTTTTACTTTGCTTTCATTAGTTGTTGCCATCACTTGGAAGCTTCAAACAGCTGGACTGAACAAACCACTGACATACTGTGAACAAACTTTGGTCAGCATATTATTCAGTCTCCAAGTAAAGTAAAAGAATACATATTTTTCAGCTATTATATTCCTTTCTTCCTATATTTTGCAGATACTATATCCCTTTCTTCCTATATTTTGCAGATACTATATTCCTTTCTTCCTATATTTTGCAGATACTATATTCCTTTCTTCCTATATTTTTCAGATACTATATCCCTTTCTTCCTATATTTTGCAGATACTGTATTCCTTTCTTACTATATTTTGCAGACACTATATCCCTTTCTTCCTCGCCTGTTAGTAAGTGATCAGTAGATTGTGGGATGCAGAGAAGCTGTGGTTCAGGGACATATGGCACAGTCAGCTTCCCAAATGAATGAAAACACAGTTCTGATATTGGGGCCGAGAGGCCCACCACCCAGGCCTCCCGAATAAGTAACTTTTGCAATATTAATTAATTTAGTAAAAAAACTGAAAATGCTTCATGTGATATATCTCAGGTGATACTGTATGTGAGATGCATTCTCTCTAATGGAGTGTGCTACGCCAGTCTCTTGCCTACAGCTCTCCTTCCTTAGTATCATCAATTGATTCACTGGATTTGGTATTAATGTCGTAACTGTTGTGATGGGGGGTATCAATTCAAGCATACGAAGAGAGTGTCCACAGGGAAATCACCACAAAAATTACATAAATGTTCTTGTGGTGCAGCTGGCCAGTCCCGGCAATGCTTCAAAAACAGATTCAAAATTAGCCGCTCTTGCTCATAGAAAGCCGACATACCAGTTGCAATGTACAAGATGGACTTTATTCATAATTCATAAGACCCCAGCATTTTGCCAGTATGTCTTCTTCTGGGGCAATGTAAATGAAATAACACTGTTTAGTATTGGTTCATACAGTTTTCTTACAGTTCATTTAATTATGCAAACAGTGCTAGTGCCACATACCAAGCTTCTAAAAAGTACAATCCATCTGTATGGTCCTGATGAGCTTTAGTACCTATGTTTGTTAATCCTGCCTCCCATCCCTCCCCCTCCCCGCCCCTATACTTTGCTATGCCTTATCCCTCTTTCTACTTAAACTTAGACTCCATTGTTTGTCTCCTATTGTAACTGCTGCTGACAGAACTGTATGTTTATGTATACCCTTATTTACTGTAATGCCTAACTGATGTATGGTTTATGGAATCCTGTATTTTTTGTTGCTCTTCTATTTGCTATTCCCATGCACTATTGTAACCCTTATCTTGTTTTTTTTTAGTGTTTTGCTTTGTGTTTGTCAACTGTTCCATGCTTTGTTGTTGGTTACATTAGTTCCTGCGCCACAGTATGTGGCCCGGGTCATGCCTGAAAACAGTCCCTGGGATCAGTGCACCCACCCAGTTACCAAAGTCATAAATAAATTCCACCTCTTCTTCATATGCTAAAAATCAGCACAAATTACTGATGTGAGAACACATTCTTACATTCCCAAGGTCTTACACTGCCAAAGAACCAGCTTATCCCAAAGTTCACATGTGGATACAGCATTTATTGAATAATTAAAAATATCACCAATTTTACCTGCTAAAAAATTAAACAATACTGAAATTTAAACATGATATTTAGCATATGAAGAAGAGGTGGAATATCAGGACAATACAGATGGATCGTACTTTTTAGAAGCTTGGTACATGGCACTAGCTCTGTTTGCATAATTAAATGAACTGTAAACAAACTATATGAACCAATACTAAATAATTTTATTGTTGGCTTGATTTACAGTCCCCCAGAAAAAGCCATACTGGTGAAACGTTGGGATCTTATTAATTACAAATAAAGTTCATCTATTTACATTGCAACTGGTATGTCATCTTTCTATGACCAAGAACGGCTAGTTTTGAATCTGTTTTTGGGTATGGATACAGCCCATTTTTTGTAAACTTGGCAACTAATTTCTCACAGAGGCTCTTACTGTTGCTGTGGGGTGAGGGTGGGGTGGGGGCAGCAGTAGCTCTGTAGTGTCGCAGAACAAGCACTACCCCCATGCCTGTATTCCTCCTGGTATCAGACCAGTGAACTTGGGTTCAGTGCTTAATCCCAACCAGGAGGTGCAGCCCTTCAATCCAATAGAGTGCGTCAAGGAGAATCCAGGTGATGGTGGGGAGGGGACAGTTATCTATCAATCAATCAATCAACCTTTATTTTTAAAGACGCTATTCCTGAGATCATAGCGCCCATTACAATAAATAGATAAAACATATAAAACCTGCAGTTCCAATAAACAATTCAAAAATCAACACCAAAGGTGAGCTCAAACAAGTGTGTTTTAAGGCAGTTTTATAGATCTGCACTGTCAGGCAGTCTCTTATCCGATGACATAGAGAGTTCCACAGGGTAGGGGCAGCAAACATAAATGCCTCGTGACTCAGATGTCATCATATGAACCCTGGGAACCTCTAGCAATCACTCATTGACTGAGCAGAGCAGTCAGAGGGGGCAGTAGAAACACAAGAGATCTTGCATGTAGCCAGGAGCCTCTCCGTGTAGGCATTATAGGTCAGCAAACTGACCTTAAATGTGATTCACCACTTAACAGGCAGCCAGTGCAGTTTGCACAGCACAGGAGCAATATGACTCAACTGAGAAAGCCCAGTCAACAACCTGGCCGCAGTGTTCTACACCAGCTGCAGGTGGTAGATATCAACCCCTAGAAGACCTAGGTATAGGGAGTTACAGTAGTCAAGACACGAGGTCACCAAGACGTGGATCAATGTTGGAAGGTTGCCGGACAGAACAAGGTGCTTAATCCAAGCAATATTCCTCAGATAGTAAAAAGGGGGCTTGACAACAACTGACACCTGCAAATGGTTAGTTCATCGTCAAATATAGCATGCAGATTTCGCGCCTGTTCGGAGGTTAGTAGCTTGCAACCCCCAAGCCAAAGCCCGGAGCGACTACCTGCCTCCGACCTCTCTAGCCTGTGACCCAGATCCACCACCAACACCTCATTCTTGTCAGGATTCAACTTCAGCCCGTTGGCATTCATCCAGTCCTGTATCTAGGTGAGGCAGTTGTTAAACACTGAGACCACACTATCCTGGTTGGGCACAAAGGAGAAGCAGAGCTGGGTATCCTCTGCATAGTAATGAAAACCCTGACCATACTTCCTTATGATGTCCCTCAGGGCATTATGTACACCGCAAACAACATGGGGGACAGCACTGAGCCCTGCGGAGCCCCACATGGCAGAGAGAATGATCTAGAGGAATAAATCCCTGACAGCGCCCTCTGAGACCTGCCAGTGAGGAATGAATGAAACCATCTGGGGACTGTTGCAGACAGGCCACAGATGAACCATAGGCACTCAAGCAGCACCCCATGGTCCATGGTGTAAAATGCCACTGAGAGATCAAGGAGGACCAAGTTGGAATGGGTTCTCCGATCTATCGCTATCAGGAGGTCACTGAGCACCTGAACAAGGGCAGTCTCAGTGCTATGCCTATTCCAAAATCCACACTGTAGAGGATCATAGATATCACTGATGGTAAGATGATTCTCCAGTTGCAGTGTAATCACCTTCTCTACAAATGGGAGGTTAGAGACTGGTCTGTAGTTGGCAGGATAATTCAGGTCGAGAGAAGTTTTCTTAAGGAGGGCATCACCACTGCCTCCTTCAGGGAGTCCAGAAACTCACCTGACTCTAACGAGCTCCATACTATCTCCGCCAAGACTGGGCCAATAACATCAAGGCAACCCATCAAAAGGCGAATTGTTCCCGGGTCTGAACTACAGCAGGTGGGCCGCATACCTCGGACAATATGCACAACATCTATGATCTCCAACCACTCAAAGTCCATCCAACAAAACCGAGGAGTTGCAACCTCACACTGTCCACCACCACTCCCCATAGAGCAAGTTGAAATGATCTCGGACCTGATGACAGCAACCTTATCAGCAAAGAATCGAACAAACTCATCACATTTTTCTTGTGAAAAAGATCTTCAAACCTGCAGACAGGCTGGATTGCACAGTCTGTCCACAGTTCAAAAGAGTTGAACTGGTTGATTCTGAGCTGCAGCAATCTCCCCGGACAGAAACTCTGCCTTCTTATGAGAGACTGCTGATTGATAGTCCCTGTAATGGTCCATCAATCTAAATCTGTTGGCCTCAAGGCGCAATTTCCACCAAAAATGCTCCAACCTTCAACCAACTCATCAAAAATCCCTCAAGGTTCCATCAAGCCAAGGGGACTGAGGATGAAGAATGAGAGGATGAACTTGGACAGGACCTATAGCATCCAGAATGCCCACCACAGCCCCATTATAAGCCTGTAACAGGTGCTCTGGACCCTCGCTTGCACACAGTAATCCCGATAGGTCCAGCACCATCAATAGGCCATCTGGGATCAACCCCCTCAAAGGGTGGTACCGGACCATCTCCATGGGGGCAAGCCTATGAGGGGGTCATGAAAACTGAACCTTACAATGTAGTGATCTGACCATCCAACTGGTTCCACCACCAAGTCAGAGGCCTCCATCCCCAGGAGGAAAATCAGATCCAGAGAGTGTCCACAATTATGTGTCGCAGAGGCACCTGCCTGTGTGAGGCCCAACAAGTTCATTAGTTGGAGGAAGTTCTGACCAAATTGCGAGAGTTGGTCATCGATCCAGGGATTGAAGTCATTCAGCACCATCAATCTGGGTGACTCCAACACCATGTTGACAATGAAGGCCATGACTTCCTGCAGGAACTGCTTCTCGCCCCCTGGTGAATGGTAGTTGAGAAGAATCCTGCACCCCACACCTGTGACCACCATACACTCAAAGGACCTGGTCTCCTCAACTGGCACAACTGCAAGGTCCAACTCCGATCAAAAACAAATTGCATCCCCCCACCCCTCTGATCCAACCTCGAGCGGTGTATCAGCAAGAACCCAGCTGAAATCGCTGCCTCTAAAATGGGGCCAGCATTTTCATCCAGCCAGGTCTCGGTGATGCAAGTCAAGTCAGTTGATCCAACAAGATCAGCAATAATAGCTGTCTTGTTTTTAATAGACCTGGTATTGCACAACACCAATCAAGTCGGATGAGACACCGGGGCCGACCAGGCTACCGGCCCACTAACAGTGGAGCCCTTGGGTATGGGTACCAGGCAAGGAGAACCTCATTCTGGGACCCATTTCACCCCAGGGTGTCTCTTGGACATCACTACTCCAATCCAGCTGCTCAGCTCCCCCCCAGGTTCCGAGGCCCCCCATTCAGTCTTCTACCCACTAACCCCAAAGCCCTACAGTGACCATACACTGCTGCTGGCAATGGAGGACAGTTAAAGTGGTGGCAGTCTTGGAGCTCGTAGGGGGAGTAGCACATGACAGGGAGAGCAGTCATCAAACACATACTGGCAAGACAAGACTCCAGCCACCAATTATATTTATTTTATTTATTTATTTAGTTTTTGTTAACCGGGTAAGTGCGCTAGTCAGCAAGTGACTGTTTTCAGGCACGACCCAGGAGGTACAATTACAACACACAAAGAGTACAGCCAGATTATTAGGAAGGTACAAAAATGCAGAGAGAAATACATATGGCAATGTAACATACATTAGTAAACAAAATATACTTAGCACTTGATCATGGAACATACTCAAAATGTGAATAGTAGAAGGCAGAAAATAAGAGAGATAGGCATCAGTAGAAAAGACACAAGGAAGGAAAACTGGCAAGAGGATGGGAGGAGAGATTAAGTGGAAAGGAGGTGCCGTCAGATATGGCAACAGCGGGGTGAGGTACCAACCTGCGGCCGGGCCTATGGAGCCGAAAGACGGCAGGCAAAGAGAGGGTGGTGGGGGGGGAGTGGCAGTAGACGGCAACAGCGGTAGGAGGTAGGAAAATACAGCTGGGCTGGTGGAACCGATAGACGGCAGGGCGAGAGTGAGGATGCTGGTGAGAGGGGGATAGAGGCGGAGGAGTTACGGCAATAGCGGCAAAAGTGTCAAAGTCAAGCCGAGCCAGTGGAACCAAGAGACAGCAGGGCAGGGAAGGTGGGGTCAGTAGACGGTGGGAGTAGGCGGTAGTAGGTGGAGAGAGGTGACTAAGCACAGCTAGGAGGGTGGGGACTAAGGAGGGGCATGGATGAGATAGGAACAGGTAAGGTGAGTTTGGTGGGGAGTGGCAAAAGGGGAAGAGGATATAACAGAAGAAGGGGAGAGCAGCAGTGGGGTTAAGTGAGGAGAGGCTGTGAAGTGAAGATAAGAATGTCATGGAGTAGAATAGCGACTTACAATTGTCAACAGCTAACATTAGGCTTATAAAGAAACAGGTTAAGGCAACATTAATTACAAGGCACAAAATAAAACATTAATTACAAGGCACGGTACAGAACACCCATTTGGACAGGCAAAGTGCTAGCAATGAGGAAACAGTACAAATGCAGCGGATCAGGTAGGGTCAAAGCAAAACACATTTGTCCATAGTAGTGAGGAAAGTCCTGAGTTTGCTCTTAAAAGTCACATGAGTGGAGACATCTCTTAGATCCTGAGGTAGTAGGTTCCATAGGTGGGGGACAGCATGATGGAAGGAGCCCATGCCCTTTTTAGTCCGACAAAAGGGGATGGATAGTAAGGTCTGATCAGCCGATCTAAGATTCCTTGTGGGAATGGCCGGCCTGAAGAGATCAGACAGGATAGCAGGCTTGGACGTCCTTAGGATGGTATCAAAATAAATTAAATTAAACTCCCACAGAAAAAATAACAAACAATAAAACTCCCACAGTTTGGGCAAAAATAGACAATATGTACAAGAAAACAGTTCAGTCAGTAATCCAAACAAAAAGCTGCTATGCTGAGCCTATCACCACCAGCTAGCCAGTTGATAGTATCCAACTAGAATACCAGAATCTCACCCTAGCACTTCTTCCAAACTATGAATATGTTCAACCTACTTATCAGGAGGAGCTCTCACCACCTCCCCACCAGAAAAAAGCAGGAGTGCAGCAGTCAATGACATCTCAAAGAAGTGTTCCAAGAATCCATGATACGGGAATAAAGGTACATCAAACGTAAGGGTCCCCCCCATGATAGAGCCCCCTCGATGACCTGGCCAAGAAAAGCAGCCCCCTGGATAATCTGAGCCCCCACTAGAAGGCCCACCAGCCACCAACTAGAGAAGCCCTAGGGAATCAGGGTCCTGCTGCCCTTCAACCACAGTTCTCCTGCACCCACCCAAGGAGGTCACTCAACCCACACCCAGCCACCAAGCTAGCTCATGGGTCACAGCACACTGAACAGCTGAAGAGTCACAATTGCCAGTCAGCAGGTTCAAATTTCCCAGTTGGGGAAGAAGTCACACACAGCCCCAGAAGGCCAGGGATGGGGGTCCGACCTCACGGCCATCAAAACCCCAGCCACCCAAGGGCTGCATGCACCTCCACCCCTGCCCCACATGCAAACAAGAGCTCTACAGCCACAGCAATCCTCTCAGTCTCCAGAAATGAGTCCAATTCACAGCCAGTTTACATTCCAGTACTCACGACCAGCCCAGTTCCAACTCCTCAGCTGTTTTCCTTTACTATGACCTCTCTTCCTCTCTTCCTGATCCTCCAGAGGCAGCAGCCAAAGATGTAAAGACAGGACACGAGACCAACCATCAGCTCCAACTGCTGCCCGAGATTGAGAACTGCTAGCAACTGAAAGAGGTCACAAGCCAATATCAAAAACAGGGGGCTAACTATAAATGAAAAAAGCATCCCTGAAAAAAGACAAACATAAAATGCATGAAAATGAGGCAGATTATCTAGCAAGGCACCACCAAGACGTTAAAACAGAAAGTCTCGGGTGAGACCAAGGAAGCAGCCTGCCACGCTGCAAATTGGTCTACACACTTACACCACTTGCATCCCGAGACTCCAAAATACACTAAAACTGTGGCTGAATGCCAGAATTCGATAGCAGAAAACCACCCAAAAACCACCCAAAAAAATGTTACATACCCTAAACTTCCTCACTGTTTCAACCCTCACTAAATTAATAAATTAAAAACAATGGAGAACAACAGCAAAACAAATAAAAAAAATCGAAAGCAATACTCAGAGCTAAAAGTCTGACTGGCTCACACCAGCCACTATTTTGCCATTAGGCATCTAAGGCGTTAAGCAATAAGATCTTCCCTCATATATGGGGGGTTTTCCTTAAGGGTTGGCTGCATCATTCAGAATGACTAAGTTTGGGGTTTATGTCAGGGAATGATAGCGATCTGCACTCTGTGTGCCGTGGGGGAGGGACGTTGAACGTTGGTATGGTACTTGTGACGGCTACCTGCATGCCATGGCTGGTGGTTGAGAGACTGTTTTTTCTGGACATACAATCTAATTTGCATTTCACTGTGTGATGACAAAGAAAAAAGAATGCTGCATACAACATAAGTGAATAGAAAACAAACCCTTCATTTCTGTTAATTGCAATGCACTCTATAATTTTAATGTAAAATATACACATTCATATTTTGTCATTCATTATTTGACAACTCATTTCTCACAGGGGCTGTTGCTGTCACTGTCGCTGTGGGGTGGGAGCAGCAGTAGCTCTGGTGAAACTTTTGAAATAAATAAATGCAGAAATAAAGTTACTTAAGCACATGTTATTTAAAGTGGGAGTGGTATACAGTAAACTGGGGAGAACATATCTGAGGTGTATATATTGTGCACAGGACTACAGTGAAGAAAGCATTACTAATACACTGGCTGAGTGCACAGAGAAACTCAGTTGCCTGCAAATTTATATTTTTTGTAGGGTTTTTTTCGAACAATAAAGATTTTCCTGGAGAGTTGGTGCGTGTTACCTTTTTCATCCCATTTGGATAACCAAACATTGCGCCATGCAAAAAACAGACCTTGCAGAAGCAGAATAACTGTTGTTAAAAAATGTGCAGGTAAATAAAAATATCGTTAATAAACTATTGCTGCGTTGCATACAGGATCATATCACATATTCTGTTGATTGTACTCACAAAACATGTAAAAAGCTGCACCTGATAGTACAGTATGATACATTTACTTTATTGCAGTGCAACGAGAGGCCAGAAATAGCAATTCTACAGCTCCACATCAGTTTCTCTTTTAAAACGCCTGCCTAACAATATTTGGAAAATCTGTGCCGTTAATAGCCTGTTACATCAAACTCCTTATTTCTGCAGTTGTGATATTTCTATTCGGTCATATGAGTGTCCAGGCATTGAATGCACATCATAATGCAACACTGTAAAGTTTCAGACTTCAGGTTGTACACGTGCCCCCCTACATCGTCATACGATACTTAATTCCGACTGTATTTGTTTTAAATTTCATTTGCTTTGAAATGTGGTATACAATTATTATTTCTGGATGATGGAAGCAGACATTTCTCTTGCAATGGATTTATTCACCTCAATGAGTAGCACACAAATGGGATTTATAAAGGAAAACAAAGTGTATGCATATGGTGTATAATCTTGCTGTATGTATAATTGTGTTATAATTAATGGTCTCCATTTTCTTGTATTGCGAAAACCGTGTGTTAAATGCGTAACACCTGAGTGGGTGTTAGCATTCCTGCAGCGCTCAGTTCCACAACCAAAGCTCGAGGAAACTAAAGATAGCACATTCAAACTGTCCTCTAACTTCAACTGCCACTAAGAAAAAGAATTACCTCCATCCCAGATAGCCAGCAGCAGCCTCACATCACCGATAAGTTTAAAAAAAAATGTTAAGCCGATTCTAAACAGCGGATGAAACTTATCCAGTTAACATAGCAACGATGATCCCTATCTCTCCCTTTCAACTCTAACCTTTCCGCAGGTCAACGATAATACCATTCAACCAGGAAATGAAACGAAGGATCTCCATACCGACTTGTGGCCAGTTCCTTTATCGTTTAATGAAATTAAATGTTATCTTAATGTTTAGGTGAAACGTTTAACCACAATTCTGTTCTCCTCACACAAATAAAACCTTTTATCTGCAAGTTAAGCACAGCGACCTTTTTTTTCAGAAAACGGATCCCTTCAATTATATAAAATAAAATATGGGGACAAGTGTGTAAAACTCGAATTTAACACACACCCTCGTTGTTGGATGGCATTCATAAACCCCGAGGGCGAATGTGCCATCCAACAACTCGGGTGTGTGTTAAATTCTCGTAACACACTTCTCCCCATACTTTATCCTATATGTAACTTATTACTTGACTGTTGCTTGCTGTTTTCATTGTTTCTGCCTATACATCCTGTAAACCATAGAAGTAGGGCTATGACCTGTAATTGAAGTGGAACCTTTGTAAATGAGCATATTTGCTCAAAGGAGATACTCCAAATTAAAAAAATAAATATACTTTATAATTTTTTTATTTAAAGTTTAACTTTCACAGAGAAAATGCATTATGATAACAAGTCATTTACACAAATGTCTTAACTACTGTTGAAATGTGGGACTGTTTCAGCAACTGGCTATGTGATATTTGTCTGTCAACCACTACTGTTATAATAATCAAAATGTGGAAGCATGCAGTTTTAAGGTTCTCATGTGAAAAAGTGATTACAGCAAGACCTCTACTGAAAATGAACTATTGCATCTGTACTATGCTAGCCTGTGTAAATACGGTGTAAACATTTGTAAAAGCAGGACCCCCACTGAAAATGAGATATTGCATTTCAGCTATGCTATCCTGGGTAAATATATGGGTTCACACATTGTAAATACAGGTAATATCTTCACCTTTACAGTTTCCTTTTTTCCTGTTATTGTGATATAAATCTGGAATTTGTAGTGATCAATGAGTGGAGGAACATAGAAACACAGACGTTGATGGTGGAAGAAAACCACTGGTCAATCCAATCTGCCCATAGCAAATCCAGGACCTATATTTCATATAGGTTTCTAACCCATACTAGCCACCCAATGCTCCCTGACGTACCACTATTGCCCTGAGCAACCACTGAGCACTTCATTCTGTCCCAGCCATGTTTGAAAACATTGATAGTTCTGGGCTGGCACTACACTGGCTGGTAGATTGTTCCATGGCTCCACCACCCCTTCTGTAAAATAAAACATAGAAACATAGAATTTGACAGCAGATAAGGACCGCTTGGTCCACCTAGTCTGCCCATTTTCCTACCTAACAGATAAGCTGCAGATCCTAGTTAACCAACAGTTCCTCCTACCCTCCACTA
Organism: Neoceratodus forsteri; assembly: GCA_016271365.2. NCBI lineage: Eukaryota > Metazoa > Chordata > Ceratodontiformes > Ceratodontidae > Neoceratodus > Neoceratodus forsteri. Next base: position 97,812,068 of record CM028132.1, on the reverse strand, counting down.
GGACTGCCTTATGCCTGTCCCATGCATTCTTGAATTCCCCCCACTGTTCTTGACTCCATAACCTCCTCAGGGAGGCTGTTCCATGCATCCACATCCCTCTCCATGAAAAAATACTTCCTCACATTACCCCTGAGCCGTCCCCCCTCTATCTTCAGATTGTGCCCCCTTGTTCTTGCACATCTCTTTTTCTGAAAGATGCTACCCTCTTGGACTTTGTTGATTCCCTTGAGGTACTTGAACATTTCTTTTTTTTTTTTTTTAAATTCAAAGTACTTGAAAGTTTCTATCATGTCCCCTCTCTCCCTCCTTTCCTCAAGGGTATACATATTAAGCTCCTTTAGTCTTTCTTCATATGTCTTCTGGTGCAGACCCTGCACCATTTTGGTTGCCCTCCTCTGGACAGCCTCCACTCTGTCTATGTCTTTGTGGAGATGGGGTCTCCAGAACTGCACACAGTACTCCAGATGGGGTCTCACCAACTGTCTGTACAGAGGGATAACAACTTCCTGTTTTCTACTATTGATGCCTCTTCCTATGCATCCCAGTATCCCCAGCCTTCCTTACTGCCTTCTTACATTGCTTGCCCACCTTTAGGTCATCTGATATAGTTACCCCCAGGTCCCTTTCCATTTTTACTGTTGTCAGTATCTCACCCCCAATTGTGTACTCTTCCCCTGGGTTTTTGTCTCCCATGTGCATAACCTTGCACTTCTTTACATTGAATCTGAGCTGCCATACATTTGACCATTCCTCCAACCTTGCCAAGTCCATTCTCATCCTTTCCATTCCATCCTGTGTATCAACCCTGTTGCAGATATTTGTGTCATCTGCAAAAAGACATACTTTTCCTTCCATTTCCTCTGCAATGTCACTTATAAAGACATTAAAAAGAACCGGTCCCAGTACTGAACCCTGCAGTACCCCACTAGTAACACTCCTTTCTTCACTGTGTACTCCATTTACTACTACCCTTTGCGTCCTGTTGTCTAGCCAATTTTTTATCCAGGCTACCACCTCGGGGCCCACTCCAAGGCTGGCTAACTTGTATATTAATCTTTTGTGTGGGACTGTATCAAATGCCTTGCTAAAATCTAGTTAGGCCATGTCCACAGCCCCTCCCTGGTCTACTACTTTGGTCACCAGTCAAAGAAATCTATTAGATTCATCTGACACAACCTTCCCATCATGAATCCATGCTGCCTTGGGTCCTGTGCCCCACTGGCCTCTAGGTACTCAACAGTTCTTTCCTTCAGAAGTGATTCCATCATTTTCCCTACCACTGAGGTCAAACTAACTGGTCTGTAGTTTCCTGCATCTGTCCTGCTCCCACTTTTGTGAAGAGGAATCACATCTGCCCTCCTCCAGTCCTCAGGTGTCACCCCATCCTCCCATGATTTGTTAAAGAGAGTAGTCAGCGGTGTCACTAGTTCAACCTTTAGTTCTTTTAGAATTCTTGGATGAATTCCATCAGGCCCAATTGCTTTGTCCACCTTCAATTTTATTAGTTCTTTCAGAACCCTTTCTTCTGTAAATGGACTGGTATCGACCCCCGTCTTCAGAGTGTTTCTCTTGTTCTCACTTACCTCTTGAATCCCCCTCCCCATCAGTTTCCATTCACCCCCATTATTGATCCACTACTTATGCTTAATAGTTATTTGCAGTTTACTTTGTTCATTCCTTTCAGGAACTTGAAGGTCTCCATTATATCTCCCCACTCATCTGGCCTCCAGCAAGTACATGTTCAGTGCCTTGAGCCAATCCTCATAAGACCTGCCCTGCTGGCCCTGAATCATTTTGTTCACCCTATATTATACTGTCTCCAGCTTGTCCGTGTCTTTCCTTGGGTGAGGACTCCAGAACGCTGCACTGTACTCCAGGTGGGGCCTCACCAATGATCTATAGAGAGGTAGTAATACAGCCTTCCTTTTGCTGTCAGTATCCCTTCCTACACACACACCAGCATTCTGTTTGCCTTGATGTAGGCTTTGTTACACTGGTTTGATTGTTTTAGGGAGTCACTGATGATGGCCCCTAGATCTCTTTCCTCAGAGGCTGTGCCAGCTTCACCCCACTATCCAGTACTCTGTCCTAGGGTTCGTGTTCCCTTTGTGCATCACCTTGAACGTTTTGGCATTGAATTTCAACTACCAAACCTCTGACCACCTCTGTAGCTTTTGCAAGTCCCTCTGCATCTTCCTCTCCCCCTCCTTACTATCCACCCTGACACAGAGCTGGTGTCATCTACCAAGAGACACATCTTGCCCTGGATTCCTTCTCCCATGTTACTAATGAACATATTGCAGTGGCAGACCCAGGACCAATCCTTGTGGCACCCCACTGATGACCTCCCTCTCTTCTGATTTGACTCCATTAACCACAACCCTCTACTGTCTTTTTTCCAACCAGTTTCTCACCCATCCAATTGTTTTTCACTGAACCCAAATCCTCTAGCTTCTTCAGTAACCTTCTGTGAGGCACAGAGTCAAAAGGCTTGCTGAAATCAAAAGAGAACAAATACACAGCATGGCCCTTATGCACTACACTCATTACCCAGTGAAAGAAAACTATCAGGTTGGTCTGACAAGACCTTCCTACTATGAACCCCTACTATTTATTATCTGGGAGTCCATTGCTCTCCAGGTAGTTTATAAGGTTCTCTTTGACTAGTGTCTCTATCAGTTTACCACAGTATTTATTTTATTTATTTATTTCATGGTTCAGAAATAACCTTTGAGTAAGGTGTTCGTTTTCAAAGGTTTCATGTCAGTTTTAAACAATACAATACATACATACATTTGTACACACATACATACCTACATTATATAAGAACTTCTGTTCACAAAAAAAATAGATGGGAGTTCATGTTACAGAGCTAAGGGAATAATTCAGGCAACACCATGTACAGTCCCTAATAACCTGACATACAGCAAGTAAGGGATAATTCAACCATGGCAGTGTTCAGGCAATGAATTTGTTGACTTCTAGCAGATGCCCAAGTTCAGAGTACCCCTGATAAAATGAGTAAAGTTAACAGATGTTCACTTTATTGTTCAACTGGTATAGTAAAACACATCATTCAGTTTCGAAAAACAAGTGCAAGGCAGCCTGGTGGGTAGGCTCCATGGAGGGGGTGGCAGCCTAGAGGGTAGGCTCAGTCCAGGAGTTGGAGGGCTTAGATGAGGAAGAGGAGAAGGAGGAGGATGATGATGAGGAGGAGGAGACTAGAGAGAGAGAGAGAGAGAGAGACTAGATGGAGAGATCAGATTTAGGCAAGAGGAAATAGGGGTAGGGGTGCAGGATAGAACAGTAATGTAAGTGTGGGGTGTGGCAGAGTTAGGCTACACCTTCGTCTGTGACTGATGGACCACTTTCTATCTCATTTCCTAGCAACAGTCAACGCTTTTCTCTTTGCTTTTCTTATTTTATCCCCCTACCCTAGGTTGGCCACCTAGTGTTGCTTTTTACTATCCCTACTAAACATCCTACTAGTTCTCTATTTTCAGTCTTTTTCCATTTCCATCCATCCAGTCCCTGGAATGATGCCAAACACCCAGAGAGGTGTTGTGTAAAGTGCATAAGTGCATTTTGTGTACAAAAAGCATGAAGGCTATTTTAAATAGGAATGAATACAGTTAATAAAGCCTTTTTTTTATTAAAAGGATTCAGAATTCATAGAAAGCAATAATAATTGCATGATTAGTAGAGTTATAAGAAATCCTTAAGGTATTTTCATAAATGCACACTATAAACCTGTTACTGTATAAGGTTCTATGTATGAGAATGTGGTATATTTTATAAAAGTGCTTAGTCACTGTGAATCAGAGATATAGAGAGTCAATATCTGTGGAGATATACACTGTACCTTTAACTGAACTAGGAAGTCCTCTAAAATAACCACTTCCCCTTGGTTTTGAAACAACATATTCAGGCATGAAATAGCATATCCAGATTTGTAAATAGTAGAGGGCTCAGTCAGGTGATGTCACCAAAAAGATATAAATACCTCTTCACTGAGTTCACTTCACTTCAACCCAGTGGGGCTCAGCCCTGAGAGGGACGAGAGAGGCAGACAAGCTGTTGAATGCAGATGAGAAGGGACTTAGGAGCCTTAATATTAGGACTGTATTATATGAGAAACTACTGATGCTAAGTAGTGATTTTCTTTGCAGTTTTCTTGTTTTTATTTATTACTTTTAGAACTTTTGAAAAATAAATCACACCAAGGTGTGTTTTAAACCTGTAAATTTGCCTCATCTGAAGTTTATTACCACATGCTGGGACAGAGAGCTTTGCATTAAAAGGGAGGAAAGGTAGAATGGGAAGGAGGAAAGGCAGATGCAAAAAGGTAAGGGTGGGAAGACCGGTAGCAGCAAGAGCTCAGGGCATAGAAGGAGAGGAGAAATTTATTAAGTGCATCAAGACACTGAGAAGGGCACCAGATCAGTAAAGGTAAGACTGACAGGTCTGTAGTTACCCGGTTGCTCCTTGTCCCTCCATTATGGAGCGGGACTATGTCTGCTACCCTCCAGTCTTTTGGAACTACACCTATCTGAACTGAGCTACTGAACTGACCCGCTAGGGTTCAGTTAGCTTCACTGCCAATTCCTTGACCCTCGAATGTATCCCATCTGGCCCTGGGGCCTGAGGTATCATAAGGGCTGCTATCCCTTTCCAAACCCTTCCCCTAGTAAATATTTGCTGCCTCACCTCAGGGATCTCCTTTCCAGTTGCCTTTATGCCACTGTGTGGCAGAGACCCTCTGTCTTTCCTTGTGACTACAGATTAAAAGTGGTCATTAAGAATGCCTGCTTTCTGCCTGTCCTCCTCAGTTATCCTACCTTCCTCTATTAACCTAACAATTCCTCCTCTCCCTTCTTTCTTTTTTCCGAACTATATCTAAAGAACTGTTTGTCTCCACCCTTGACCCCCTCTGCAATATGCAGCTCTGTGTCTGCCTTTGCTTCTCTAACTGCCTTCTGGTTTCCCTTGTTCTCATTCGATAATCTCCCCATTCTTCCTTCCCTTGTTTTTCCTTGTACCTGGTGAAGACCGTGCCTACTCCGCCTTCGGCTGGAGCTGGTACTTCCCGCCTTCCGCTACTACCTCCAGGGCCTGGTGTCAAGCACCTACAGCTGGGTAAGACTGCAAGGACCCTCTGAGACTGCAGCTCAGCTTCCTATTGGCCACAGCCTTGACACCTTCTCTCCAATTGGCCAAAGCCCTTATGGCTCTCACTGCAATTGGCTGCAGCTATGCTTTGGGCTGTCCCCGGCTTCTGGCTGTTGCTGAAGTCGAACAATTTGTCTAGGGAATTTTTTCTTAAAACTGTTGGCTTGCAGGTTCAATTACTGTGAAATATTTTTTGTACTCAACTGTTTTTATTGATTTTGAGCTGTTTAGTTAATCGGAGTGTGAATTATTGAAATTGCTGCCTTTCACTGCCTGCTAAACCTCGCTTCCTCTGTCTACCTGTCCCTGCACTGACTCTCCCCTTTCCCTCGCCCCTCCTGCTCTAGTCCTCTTTCTTATTTTCACCATTCCCCTACTACCCTGTACCTGCCTTTCGCCAGTAGCTCACTGAGCCACTACCTCCTGGTCTATGTTCGACTTCCTCCGCTACCCCTCCCCCATCCATCTAAGTCCTGTTTATTTTGCTCTGTGTTGCCAGAGTTAACTTCCCTCCATTCCTTTGTCTGGCTGATTGCTCCTCCCTCCATCTTAATTTGCAAAGACTTTGTCCTTCCCTACACCCTCCGATTTAGCCCTCCACTTTCTGGCCCTTCTTAACCTAACCCCCTGCTTTCACTTCCCTTCAGGTTCTAGCCCTTGATTGGGCATGTCAACTCTGCCTTTGGCTGGGACTGGTACTTCCAGCTGGCCACTGCTACCTCCACAGCCTGGCAGCAAGCACCTACAGATGGATAAGACTGTAAGAACCCTCTGGGATTGCAGCTTGGATTCCGATTGGCTGCAGCCCAGACACCTTCTCTTCAATTTACCAAAACCCTTAAGGCTCTCACTGTGATTGGCTGCAGCTATACTTTGGGCTATCCCCAGCTTCTGGTTCTTGCTGAAGTTGAACAATTTGTCTAGCAGATTTTTTTACCACCCCTTCCCCATCCCCATCCTTAATTAAATACACTCTAGCCCCTCCTCCTAGCACCTTTGGCACAACACTATTGGCTGCCTCAGAATCCCACCATGCCTTAAAGCAATAGGCAGATTACTCCCTTTTCTTAATCCACTTGCTCAAAGAGGCTATTTGAATTAACCATTTTCACTGTCCTACCCTCCAGTGTAGATGAGGCGTAACAGTACATCAACAATGTCTTCCACTTCCTCTGTGTTCCAGCAGTGCCTCCTGGTACTCACTCTTGTCACCACATTTGGCCCTTGCAATGGGCTCATCAAATCAAATTAGGCCACACTTGCTGAGGAGGTACTAAATGTGTATGGCACAGTGACCTTACTGAATCTTGATGTAAATGACTTCACCAAACAACACTCAATCAGGAACACTAACCAGGTCTACATAACTAAAGACCCCCCTCTTTGGTACCACTACTCAATAGTACTGTAACCTACATTGGCAACATGAAATTGCAATTGCCCAGGAAAAGGCAGCGGCACCTAATTAAAAAACTTATACTGGAACAACTACTTTGACTATTCCTATTCCTGCTTGAAAGGCAGAGTAGAGAAACTTACCAGAGCAAGGGAAAAGGATTAAGACTTATTTTGGCTAAGCAGATTTACTGTGTGGTGATGTTTTTATTTTTTACTCACAGGGGATTGCTACTGTTTGTTGCTAACATTTCATTGCTTTATTTTCCTCTGATTCAAATTGTTGTTGCTGGTATACCTTCTTCTGCATTATTACAAGGTGTGCCTACAGGTGTGTGCTAACAGATTACTGCTGTAATCTTCTGATTCAAATTGTCTTTTGCAAGGTATATCTTCTGTTACTGATTTATTTTTCTCTGTAGCAAAGTGTTTCTTACAGGGTATATCTTCTCTGAAATTACTGTATTACAGGTGGAGCTTACATTTTTGTGACTTTTTTATCATTGGGCTAAGCAAAATTACTGTTTGACACTGTGTTATTTTATTCTTATTTTTTTTTTTTTTTGTTGAAAAGGTTTGTTGTCTCAGAGTGTTTCAGTCTCCTTCTCACATTGAAGGAGCTAATTGCTTTCCTCCCAGAGCTCTTCCAAAGGATTAGGTGTGTATGTGGGGGGGGGTGGAGCTGGCAAACTGTCAGTAATTTCCAACAGAAAGAAGGGTTAAAAAGTCAGGTTAGTTGATATCTCGGAGGTAGAAGACTAGGTTTGCTGGCCAAGGCACCTAGCTTCACCTGAGCTCTTTCCTTCTAAGACTGCTTGAAAGGCAGAGTAGAGAAACTTACCAGAGCAAGGGAAAAGGATTAAGACTTATTTTGGTTAAGCAGATTTACTGTGTGGTGATGTTTTAATTTTTTACTCACAGGGATTGCTACTGTTTGTTGTTAACATTTCATTGTTTTATTTTTCTCTGTAGCAAAGTGTTTCTAACAGCGTATATCTTCTCTGAAATTATTGCAGGTGGTGCTTTACAGGTTTTACAGTTTTATCTAACATTAGGATAAGCTTTCAGGGTTACTGCATTTGTTGTTGACTGATTGTTTCTGCTCTTACCTCCTTTTTCTTTCGTCCATGGTTTTTCGTTTTCGGCAGGGAAAGGGCCCAGCCACACACCCCCATCCCCAACCACCCCACACTACACTCCTTTTATAGGGTACCACAGTTGTGACATCTCCTGTGGCAGAGTAGGAAGGGGTGGATCAGTGGGGCCTCCACAAGGTGAGCTCATTTACAGGGCACTAGTAATTTAACTTGTTGTTATAATAAGTTAAACAAAACACAATCAAACCATTACTTGCATTTCTTTTCCTTTTTTTTTTCCTTCTAATTACTCTGACTAGATTATAAATCCAGCAACTCATCTGGAATGGATATCATTAACTGCAGGTACTATGGAACAATTTTCAGAAGGACATTCTTGCAGGATTTAGTACACTGTCCTACATGCTGGGCCTTTGGAGATCTTAGGGCTCAGCTCTGGGCAGCATGGGCAGAGATTGCACGCCTCAAATTTCATATTCAAGAGGAAATACATTATAAGAACCACCTGCCATTTCCCCAGCATCCAACAGAAAAACCTCGACTGCAGAGGGTAGTTGGTCCTGGAGGTTGGCAGGTGGTTAGGAGGGGCAAATTGGTGCCCCATCACTCTCTGCTCCAACATATATACCTCAAAACCATATAAACACTACAACAGGTATCTGCCTCTATCTCTGAAATCAAACAAAGAGGCAGAAGACACTGCAGAGCAGGACACTGCAGCACAGGAGATAGCACAACAAAACTCACCCAAATCAGGAACCAAACCAAAAAAAGCAAAAAGGAAATCCAAAAAACTTCTGATCATAGGAGACTCCATGATTCGGGGAGTTGATACCCATCTCCAGCCAGGGGTAATGGTCAGATGTCTCCCAGGTACATCAGCATGGAAATACACTGACCGCATTGCTAAAATTGTTCACAAAGCAGGAGAAAACATTGATGTCCTAGTACACATAGGGACTAATGATCTCGCCAGCCGGTCAGTTGTGGAGGCCAAGGAACACCTGACCAGGCTGGGTGACAAACTATCATCTATTTCGTCCGGCATCTCCTTCTCTGAGATCCTGCCAGTCTGGGAGAGGGAAGATGGACGGAAGGTCAGAGAAGGGAGATAGGGGAGCTAAACACGTGGCTCAAGGGCTGGTGCCAGGAAAAGGACACAGATTTGTAGGGAACTGGCAACAGTTCTGGGAGTGAAAGTTCTTTAAATTTGATGGACTGCATCTGACTAAGGAGGAGTCAGTGCATTGGGGCAGAAGTTTGACATATTTGCAGAATATTTAACTAGCAAATGGGGAGAGGGTGCATCCCATACGTCGAATGGGAAGAACACCCTCCCCCTCAGCTAGTGGTCAAACAGGGATTCAGCATGTTTGCAGTTCATTTGCATCACCAGGTAAGAAAAAGGTTTGTCTCCATACGACTTTATTGGTGGTACGCCAAACCTCACCCAACAACCAACACACCAAAATCTGACCAATGGAAAATCATACACAATGCTCACAGCCTGGGAAATAAGATCCCAGACCTGCAGGCAATAATGTCAGAGGCTAAACTGGACATAGTAGCAATTAGTGAGATGTGGTTTACCAGTAACCACACTTGGGAGACTTTCAGTACCTGGCTATGTATTGGTCTAGAAGAGACCGAGGTGCAAAAAGGGGAGGAGGGCCTGTATGTCAATGAAAATATCAAAGCTACAGAAATTCAGAATACACATAAGGAGCCAGAAGAACTGTGGGTCACCCTGGAAACAGGAAATGGGACAGCCATAAGAACTGGGGTTGTCTACAGGCCCCAGACCAGGGAAGGACATAGACACATTACTGTTAGAAGATATACAAAACATGACAGCTAAAGGGAGGTTCTGATAATGGGAGACTTCAACATGCTGGATACAGATTGGTCAATACCAGCAGGAACATCTGCCAAAACTAGACACATAGTGGATTCCTGCAGGGAGGGCCTCAAACAACTGGTACAGCAACCCACGAGAGACAGGGCTATCCTAGATCTAGTACTGACTAACAAGGAAGGGATCACAGATCTCCAGGTAGAAGGTCACCTGGGGCCAGTGACCATCACATGGTATGGTTCAATTTGGCTACTACATCTAAATCATCCCATTCCAAGGCAAAATATGGGACTTCAGAGGAGCTGACTTTGATAAGATGGCCAACAGAGTTAAGCTAGCCTTGGCAAAAAGAAACACAGGTGAGGGTACAGGCAAAGTGGGCAAGCATTAAGGATGCAATACTTGAAGCAACATCCCATTGTGTTAGACAGAAAAGAAAGTGCAAAGAAGAAGGAAACCACTTTGGTTCTCAAATACAGTAGCAGAAAAGGTCAGAGCCAAAAGGCTGGCCTTCAGGAAATATAAGGGAACACAACGGGATGAAGATAGGAGGCATACCGAACTGCCCTAAGGAAGCAGGGAAGGCAGTAAGGCAGACAAAGTCCCAAACTGAGGAAAACTAGCACGAATAGTAAAGAAGGTGACAAGACTTTCTATAGATACATTAGTGAAAGGAGAAAGTCAGAGGGGTATTACTAAGCTTAATGGAGAAAAGGGAGCATGTGAGGAGGAGGACCCTGTAAAGGCATCTATCCTAAATAGATACTTTTGCTCAGTATTTACTGAAGAGAAGGTAGGGCAGGGCCCACAGCTCAGCATCGTGGACACAGGGGGGGGAGGGAGGTGAGCACTACTCCCTTCACAAAAGAAAGGGTCCTACAAGAGCTTGCTAAGATCAAGGTGGATAAGGCAATGGGACCTGATGGCATACATCCCAGGGTACTTAAGGAGCTAAAGGTGGAACTAGCAGAGCCATTAGCAGAACTGTTTAGTGAGTCTCTGAGCACAGGAGAGGTCCCAGAAGACTGGAGAAGGGCTCATGCGATCCCACGTCACAGGAGTGGTAGCAGGGAGGAGGCGGGGAACTACAGACCAGTCAGTCTTACCTCAGTAGTGGGCAAGATTATGGAGGCACTCCTTAAGGAAAGGATATTGCAACACCTGGAATCTATAGGGCACAGGATCCAAGACAGCATGGGTTTACAAAGGAAGGTCCGTCAAACTAATCTCATAGATTTCTTTGACTCGGTAACCAGAGTGGTGGACCAAGGGGGCAGTTGATGTTGCCTACCTTGACTTCAGCAAAGCTTTTGACACTGTTCCACATAGAAGATTGATAAATAAGCTGGGTAGGCTCGGGGTGGGTCAGAAGTTGGTCAACTGGGTGGCAAACTGGTTGATAGGCAGAAAACAGAGAGTGGTGGTAAATGGTATTTAGTCAGAAGAGATGCAAGTCACAAGTGGGGTACCTCGTGGATCAGTCCTGGGGCCAGTCCTCTTCAATATCTTCATTAGTGACCTTGCAGATGGACTAGAGGGTAAGGCTTGTCTGTTTGCAGATGACACCAAGATCTGCAACAGAGTAGATGATCCAGATGGGGTGGGCAGAATGAGACGAGATCTGGATAAACTAGCAAAATGGTCAGAAGAGTGGCAACTGGGATTTAATGCAAAGAAGTGCAAGATCATGACATAGGGAAGAGAAACCCTGAGCCACCTATAGGCTGGGAGGGAGTTGCTAGCAGTCACAAAGGAAGAAAGAGACTTGGGCATCATCATCACTGATGACCTGAAATCATCCAAGCAGACCTCTAAAGCAGTAGGTAAGGCTAGGGGTGTTAGGGTGTATTAGTAGGGTATCACAAGTCGTAAGAGGGAGGTAATAATCCCTCTTTACAAGACACTGGTTAGGCCCCATCTGGAGTACTGCATGCAGTATTGGAGGCCACACCTTCACAAGGACATTAACCAAATTGAGGCAGTCCAGAGAAGGGCAACCAAAATGGTGCAGGGACTGCATCAGAAGACAAATGAGGACAGATTAACAGAGCTCAATATGTATACCCTTGAGCAAAGGAGGGAGAGAGGTGATATGATCGAGGCATTCAAACACCTTAAGGGCATTAACAAGGTGAAAGAGTCTAACATGTTTAAATATAAGAAAAATAGCAGGACAAGAGGACACAGTATGAGATTAGAGGGGCAGATTAAGGGGAAATGTGAGGAAATTCTTTTTCACAGAAAGGGTGGTGGATGCATGGCATGGCTTACCAGAAGAAGTGGTGGCTATGAATACAGTGCAGGGCTTCAAACAGGCATGGGATAGGCATAAGGGAGCAATACAAATGACTATGAATAGATAGGCCACTGACAGAGCAAAGGCCGATGGCACATTTATAAGGTAGAAAAAAGAAATGGGCAGACTGGATGGGCCTTGCGGTCCTTATCTGCCATCAACTTCTATGTTTCTATGTTTCTACTCCTGATGTCCGGTAATGTGCACCCCAGTCCTGGCCCACCACATGACACTAGGGTTCTCCAAAGAAAATCCTCAGGACTTGTGCTAACCTCAACAAACATTTGCAGCCTCCTCCCCAAAATGGACAGCCTAAAGGTCTGGGTCGCCCATCATAACCCTGATGTGTTATCAGTCGTAGAAACCAGTTTATCCCCAAAGTTACAAGACACTGCCATTGCACTGCCTAGTTATTCCTTGTTCCATCAGGATTGCCTCACAAAAAGAGGGGGTGGCTGTGTCATCTATACTAAAGATCCCTTACAGGGGCTTATCTTACCCCCCTCCATGCGGTAGTGAACACCTCCAGGCATTAGCTATAAAACTGCTCTTAGGGGCACACAACCGAGTGCTTACTCTGATCTCAGTATATATTCCACCCAAAATGACCATGGCTGGCACCAGCAACCTGTTTAATTACATCTCTTCTCTGAGCCTAAACACTGAAATCGTATTACTAGGAGACTTTAATATAAATTGGCTCTCATCAACCTCTGCCCTGCCAAGGATACACTATCTGCAATCCATTTCTCCCAGTTGGTGGAGTCACTAACTCAAGTGAACTACAAAACTGGCCCCAGCATCCTGCTTTATTGGGTGCTCACAAACCACCCTTCACACATCACCGATCTTACTGTACTCCTTGACTCCATGAGTGAACATTCCAGTCAAATGCAACTGGAATAACTCTTACAGCAAGCCCCCATCAGAACCATAAAGAACCACATGCTCCTCAAAGTTCACCTCTCACAGCTAAAGTCAGATCTAAAACATCAAGACGGGATGGACCTGTATGACACCAATGTGGTGGACATGGCCTTGGACTTCTTTGGGTCAAAATTTAATGCCATCTGCAACAAATACACACCAGTTACTACAAGAAAAGTCAAAGGGCCATTCAACCCCAAGATTACACCAGAACTTTTGGAGCAACTTGCTTCAAGAGACCATCTCTGGCAAAAAGCTCGAGCTCAGGGCACTGCAGCAAACATTCAACAGTACAAGAAGCCATGCAATGTCTGTACGAAAGCTATCCACCATGCTAAAAGCACTTATTACAAAGAGGCCCTCACCAACTTTTGGAACAGCGGCAAAACTTTCTGGGCCATCCTTAGTGATATCACAGGGAAAGACCCTAAAGCTCCCCCTTCCATGCTCTCGGTTGATGGTACGCAAACATTGGACACCCTGCTTATTGCCAACTCCCTGAACCATGCATTCACTGACCTAAGTAGTGTGCTCCCGATGGACTTCTTCAATTTCCCTAACCTGAGGGCCACTCAGAGGATGCCTACGCTACCCACAAACCAGCCACTATTACGCTTCAAAGAGGTATCTGAAGCAGATGCTAGGAAATACCTAGAAAAGGCACTCAGAAGATCCAGGTCCAGTGGAGACTCCTTGGACCTTAAATTTGTTCACCTTGCACTAAATGAACTCCTTGGACCACTCACCAAAATAATTTATCTTTCCCTCTGCCACTTCAGATTCCCCCAATGATGGAAATCTGCAACAGTAACCCCAGTTCACAAGAGTGGGGACCGGGCCTTACACAACAACTACAGACTTATTTTCATACTACCACCACTCTCCAAGGCTCTAGAACAGATTGTGGCTGACCAGATGTTTGAATACCTTAACCAGCACCAACTTCTATGCCCACAGCAGCATGGTTTCTGGGGCGGCCATAGTACCAATACAGCCTTACTCGAATTCACAGATTTCATCCATAATGCCTTAGACCATGGCCACCTGGTAGGGGCAGCTTTTATTGACCTATCAAAGGCATTTGAGATGGTGCATCACGCGCTCCTCCTTAAATAGCTATCTGGCATTGGTCTTGCCCCTGAAGTTGTGAACTAGTTCAACAGCTACTTGAGCCACTGATCCCTGCAAGTCAGGATTAGGGAAGTCCTCTCTGACAGACAGCCTGTCAGATCTGGAGTACCACAAGGGTCAATTCTGGGTCCTCTGTTGTTTAGTGTGTTCCTAAACAATCTCCCAGCCTTCAGTCACTGCCGTATGCTCCTATATGCTGATGACACAGTCATCTTTACCAGCAACCTATGCCTGCACCTGCTTGAGGCAGATTTGCAAAGAGGCTTCACCTAAGCAAAAATGTGATTTAAGGAACAGAAACTGGTGATGAGCTATAAAAAGACAAAGACCATGCTTTACACCACGGCTCAAAATAAGCTTAAAAATTACCCCCTGACAATAAGAAATGGCAGCGGCACCATACTGGAGTTAGTCCCTCACTTTAAATACTTGGGTGTAACAACTGACTCGTCCCTCGCCTTCTCCCATCATATTGATACCACAGCCTGGGCCATCAATACAAGGATCGGGATACTCTATCGGCATAGACACTGTCTAACTCAGGAAGCACTGAAGCTGGCAGTCAACAGCTCTATCATCTCCCTCATAGATTATGGGCTGGCTGTCTATGGATCTGCAACTGACACAGCCCTCCAATGCATTGCAGTCACTCTAAACAAAGACTGCCGCCTACTCACAGGTGCACTAAGACTCACACACACATGTGACCTTTACACCCAGGCTGGCTGGCTTCAACTGAATGACAGAATCCATTACCAAACCTGTTTGTTGGCCAAAAAAGGCCAATTAAAGTTGCTTCCATCAGAAGTTCAGAACCTGCAGTCTGCCTTTGAGGACTAGACATACCAGAAGCTCCACCACTTACGTTTTCCATGTACCCAGATGCCACACTACCATGGCACAATGTGCTTTCTCACACCATACAGCCCTCTGGGTAAACGCACTTCCTCCAGACATCTCTGGTGCACCAACAATTGAATCCTTTAAACACAGACTGTGCCAGCACCTCTCTGACAATAGAAACTGTATGTGCACCCGCTAATGCCACTACTAGCAGCAGTACACTGCCACTAGCATTTAAATCCTCACCTTGGGCTGTACTGGATTTGCCCTACCACAGCACTTCTAATAACACCCTACCTCCTCCTGGTATGGGCCCCCTTGCCCCTGTGCCCTATTCCTCTCCTGCTTCTCAATCTGTCCTATCTTCACTGCCCTTGCATCCCTTCCTCTCCTATGTCACTACTTAGTATGTTTTTCATCCTGACGCGGGTGTACGTTGTACAATGCCTCAGTATGCCTTTCCCATTGCCTTATGTCTGTAAACTTGTACCTACTATGTATATTGTCCTCAGCCTTTGTACCTTACTCCCCTATGTAACTGACGTGGAATCTATTAATGAGCATCCGCTCACAGGTGTTATCCAAGACTGAAATAAATAAATGCCTTCTTTCTGACTCTCACTGCTTCCCTGACCATTCCAAAGCACCGTATTGGTCTCTTGTACCTTTTTCATTTCATTATCATTCTTATGGAAGACTTCGTCACCTAAAGAATGACTCCCTTGATTGTCCCCCTTCTTTCCTCCACATCCCTGATGCTGTCCACTCTGACTAATTGTCCCAAACCAGCTTCTTCATCTGGTTGTGTCTGCCCTCCTGAAATCTAGGACTTCAGCCCCTGATGAAGGTTTACTTGTCCCAAGGGCCAGGTGGAACCATATAAAGTTATGGTTACTGGACTGTAGTGGCTCCCCAACCCTCACGCCTCCTGCCACTTCTGAGGTGATGAGCACCACCTCAAGAATGGCCGCCTGCCTAGTAGGTTCCATAATTAGCTGCACCAGCAGGCAGTCCTGCAACGTATCCAGCAGGGCCTGACTTCTGGATCTCCTGGCCATTGGAATGACCAAATAAATGTCTGGGAGGCTTAGATCTCCCACCACCTCCTCCCCCTTTGCCACCTCCCCCTTTCTAGTTCTTCCCCTAGCTCCCTATCTCTATCTTCCCCCTACCCTTGAGGTCTATAGATCATCCAATTTATTTTTTCTTGCCTGACGATGCCATGAGCTGAACCCACAGCAATTCTGATCCCCCTTTACTAACCCTGTTTCCATTCTCCACTGCCTCTGTACTCTCTGTGATATATCGGGCTACACCTTCTCCTTTACCATTTCCTTTATCCCATCTAAACATGGAAAGCTGGGACTGTCAGGTCTCAATTGTTATTCTTTGTGACCCAAGTTTCTGTGATGGTGACTACATCCATTTCAGTGTCTGCCACCATTGCCTGGATCTCACTTATTTTATTTTCAAGACTCCTGGCATTAAGGCAGACCTGTTTCCATCTTTCTCCTGATCCTCTCTTGCTTTTTTCCTATACTTTCTCCCTTATTCTTCCCTAGTATCCTTAATTCTTTATTTCTCATGCTGAATGTAGCCTTTGTCAGTCCTCCCTCATTGGCTTCTTCCCTTAACCTAATTTGAACTTCAACCTTACTGTTACCCACCTTGCCGCTATTAGTCCCCTGTTCAGTGGGAGCCCTAACTAGGTTCCCCATTTGCTCTCCCTTCTCAGTGGTTCTCCTAGCCTCCCTCTCCCCTGCAGTCAGTTTAAATGTCTAATATAAACATTAAATGTGTGCCCCAGAGCACTGGCCCCCTCTTTCTTCAGGTGAAAACCATCAGCCTTGAAGAGCCTCCTGTTCCAGAAGTCCCCCCAGTCCCCCACAAAGTGGCATCCCTCCTCCTGACACCATCCATTGAAACCCCCATTAAACTCCTCAATTCCTTCCTTACTCTGTCACACCCAATCCCCTTATTCCAGACAGGAAGGACCTCAGAAAAGGCCAGGGAAACCAAGTGTGCCTTCAGTTTGTTCCCCAGCCTCTTAAAGCTTCACTTCACTGCCTCCACAGGCTGGTTCACCAGATCACTAGTTCACAAGTGTACCAGAACTCTCAGATCTTCCACCCCCTTCTCCAGTATACTCCTTATGCTATCTATACAAACATATGAAATTTGCCAGCAGAAAAAGGCCTAGAGGTCTATCAAGTCTGCTCGAATGTGCAGCTAGCACCCCTTATTCTGCAGCTGCCCCTCCCTTCCCCTCCACTAACCCTCCCCCTTGTCCTGTCCCATCCCGTTTTGAAGCAGTCCACTGTTCTACTGGATACCACTCCTGCAGGTAATGCATTCCACCCAGCTACCACCCTCTCTGTAAAAAAGTGTCTCCTCATCTCCCTCCTGAACCTTCCTCCCTCCCTCCTGTCTCATATCATGGCCCCTGGTGTCCCTCCCCTCCCTTACTTTGAACAGCTCCTCTGTACCTGTTTATTCCTTTCATGTACTTAAAGGTTTCAGTCATGTCCCGCCGTCCCTCCTCTCCGCCAGTGAGTACATGTTCAACTCCCTCAGCCTCCTCTCATATGATAAAGCCTCCAGTCCCTTGTTCATCTTTGTCACCCTGCACTGCACCCCCTCCAGTAACTTAATGTTCCTCTTCAGATATGGGCACCAGTACTGCATGCAGTATTCCAGGTGCAGTCTAATGACCTATACAGTGGCAGAATCACCTCCTCCCTCCTCGAGGATATACCCCTTGCAATGCAACCCAGCATTTTGTTGGCCTTTGCAGTTGCCTTCCTACATTGTGCTGAGTTGTTCATTGACCCTGTAATGAGCACCCCCAGATCCTTCTCCTCCTCTGTCTGTGGCTAGCTGCACTCCCCCCCCCCCAAGCTGGTAACTCCTCCTTGGGTTCTTCACCCCAAATGCAGCACCTTGCTCTTTTTGGCATTAAACCCCAGTTACCAGGTGTCTGACCAGGTTTCAAGCTTCGCCAGATCATTCTGCAACCCCTGCCATCCCCCTAGGTCATCCACCACTGCGCCCATCTTGGTATCATCAGCAAACAGACTGATCTTGCTCTTGATGTCCAGTGATATGTCTGCAATGAATATCCCAAACAACACTGGTCCCAACACTGAGCTCTGTGGAACATCAGCTCATCACTACCCCTAGGTGTGAGAGCCCCCCACCCACCACCACCACCACCCTCTGTTGCCTTCCCTGAAACCAGTTCCCTACCCATCTCACCAGCTTTGCACCCACCCATGTGCCTTCTAACGTACTTCCCAGCCTCCCATGCGGCACTGAGTCGAATGCCTTACTGAAGTCCAGATACAGGACATCCACTGCATGGCTCCTGTCCAGTTGCCTAGTTACCCAGTGATATAACTCCACCAGGTTGGTTTGGCAGGATCTGCCATGTATGAAGCCATGCTGTCTGTTGTCCTGTAGTCCTTTGGCTTCTAGAAGGGCCACCAGCCTCTCCTTCAGGATAGTCTCCATCAGCTTACCCACAATGAATGTGAGGCTCACCGGTCTGTAGTTCCCTGGTTCATCCTTGGGGCCACTCTTGTGGAGGTGAACCACATGAGCCATCCTCCAATCCTGAGGTACACATCCTGAGTGTAGTGAGGCATTAAATAGATCTGCCACGGGTCACACAAGGACCTCTGCCAACTCCTTCAGTACTCTGGGGTGGATGCCATCTGGGCTTAGTGCCTTGTCCACCCTTAGTGCCTTCAAACCCTCCAGAACTCCACCCTCCATTATGTCCCCATTTGTCACCCCTCCCCCCCCCTTTCTGCCATTCCTCCCCACTTGGGTATCACCCCCCTCTTCTCCTTAGTAAAGACCAAGCAGAAGTAATCATTTAGCACTTCTGCCTTATCGCACCCTGCTTCCACCCAACCCCAACCCTCCTTCCTAATCCTTACTATGTGGTCCTTACAGCTCCTTTTCTCCCTAATGTACCTAAAGAAGTCCATCTCCCCCTTCTTAATGCTTTGTGCCAGTCTGAGCTCAGTAGATGCCTTGGCTCCCCTTACTGCCCATGTTACCTCCTTCGATTCCTTCAAGTACTCCTCCCTGTCGTCCCTCCCTCCCTGTTTTCTTGTACCTCCTAAAGGCAGCTGTTTTCCTCCTTACCTTTTCCATGACCTCCTTGCTCAACCAGCTTGGTTTCTTAGCCCTAGCCTTCTTGCTCTGAGCCTTACAGCAGGTTTTGATTGCCTCCACTATCCCCAGCTTTGTGAGCTCCCACCTCTGGTTAGTGCCCATACTAGGTTGAATTCTGGCCAGGTCCCCTTTTACCACTTCCCCCATCCTCCCAAAGTCGGCCCTCCAGAAGTCCAGCACTCTTGTGCCAGATTCCACTCCTTCCTTGCCCATATCCAATGTGAGCCATACTGAGTGGTGGTAACTCCCTGACAGCAGTTCTTCCACCATAGGTTCTCTCACAAACTCCCCATTTGCCAGCATAAGGCCAAGGGTATTCCCTACCCTTGTTGGTTCAATGACCATTTGCAGCAGGAAGCTGTCCTGGAAAGCATCCAGCAGCACCTGCACCCTTCTATTTCTGGTTGTTGAGGTACTCCAGTCCACTCCTGGCATGTTGAAGTCCCCCACAATCACCACACTACCCTTCTCACAGGTCCTCCTGATCTGTCCCGCAAGTTCCTTGTCTAACTCCTCCATCAGAGAGGGCGGCCTGTATACCACTTCCATTCTGAAAATCCTATTCTTGGAATTCTGGATTTGCATCCAAAGTGACTCCATATTACCCTTCTCCCCTTCCTCCCTTACACACTTCAGTCCTTCTTTCACATGTAGTGCCACCGCCCTCCTTTCCCAATCACTCTGTCCCTATGAAATAACCTGTACCCTGGTATAGACAGGTCCCAGTCATTGTATTGGGTGGCCCATGTTTCTGTGATGGCTGCAATGTCCACCTCTCCCTCTGCCATAAGCACCTGTAACTCTGCAGTTTTCCTCCCAAGGCTCCAAGCATTAAGGGTAACCACCTTCCACCTTCCACCCTCCCATCCTGCCCTATTTTCCTAGCATCGCCAATAGTATTTGCCATTTGTCCTTTGTCACTGTTATGGGGGGTAAGCTCATATGGTTTCCCAAAATGTGGTCTCTGCATGTCTCTTGCCCACTTGCCACCTCCCCCCCCCCACGCTCCTAGTTTAAATTCCCAACTTTCTCTATGTACTCCTCCATCCACTGTTTCAACACTTTCTTTCCCTCCTCACTCAAGTGTTGTCTGTCTTTGGCATAGAGACTACTGTCCTCCCAGGTCCCTCCACACACACCACCCAACAGCCCATACCCTTTAGCATGACACCAGGTTCTTAGCCATCCATTAAATTCCTCTATTCTCAGCTTTCTTGTTGTGCTTCACTTGGGCACTGGAAGTACTTGTGAAAAAGTTACTGATCCTTCTGCCCCCTCACATAATTGTCCTAGTTCCTCAAACCTCCCCTAGACTATATCTACTGTCTTGTCAGCCAGGTCGTTCATCCCAAGATATATAATTAAATGATATTTGTCCCTACCCCTTCTAGCATATTTCAGAACTATATTCCTGATGGCTGAGACACCAGGAAGGCATCTGACCATTTTACTCCTCATCCCTCCCCACCCACCACTCTCTCTCCTCCCCTAATTATTGAGTCCCCAGTCACGAAGACTCTTCTTGCTGACTTCCTGATTACCCCCTCAGGTGCCATTAAGTTGCCCTACCCATTTTCCCCAACAGTCTTAGAGTCCCCCCCCCCAAACGGAGTCAGGTACCTGAGCCTCCTCCAGGGCGCAAAGCAATGTTACAGCATATGTTTTACTTGCCTTTTATCACATATGAGACTACATTAATTTCATGAGTTGCAAGCACTGCATAACGGATATACAAATTATATAAGTTGTGCAACTTATCTGCCATTCCCTGAGAAACAAATCACTAAACTGCAGCACATAAGAAAGAAGTAAACAATAGCACATATGTGGACTGGGCAGCAGGGGTATGGTTTCAAGCAGGAAGAATTAGGAGTATGCAGGAAAACCTTGCAGCTCACATGCTCCAGCCTTGTGACTGGGCAAGGACTTCAAAGAGAAAAGGAACAGAAAGGCAGAGAGTGGGCAGCATTTGGGAGAAGAGTCGGCATTCTGCAACTGTGATAGGTGGAGGAGGTGCACACTCCAGAAAGCCCTTTTGCAGCAGAATGATACCAATATACTGACATGCTTTACATAGAAATATAGAGTTTGATGGCAGGTGAGGACCTCTTCACCCAGTTTTCCTATCTACTGTAACACTGCAGACCTTACTTGCTCTCGGGGTTCACCCTTCCCCCCTTCCCAACCATTAAAGTTCTCTTTTGCCTGTCCCATACCTATTCGGATCCCATTACAGTTTTTGCCCCGACCATGTTTGCTAGGAGGTTGTTCCAGGCATCAGCCACTCTTTCCATGAAAAAGTACTTCCTTACATCTCCCCTGTATCTACCCCACCAGTTTCATATCACGACCCCTCATTTTTGAGCATCTTTTACTCTAAAACAGATTTCCTTTTTGAACCTTATTCATACCCGTGAGGTATCTGAAAGTCTTTGTCATATCCCCCCCTCCCGTCTCTCTCCTTTCCTCTAGGGTATACATATTGAGATCCTTCAGTCTCTTTTTCATAGGGCTTTTGATGCAGACCCTGCACCATTTTAATTGTCCTCCTCTGGATCGCCTCAACTCCATCCATGTCCTTCCTGAGATGTAGTCTCCAGAACTGGACACAGTTCTCCAGGTGAGGCCTTACCAATGATTTATACAGTGGTATCACCACCTCCCTCTCTCTGCTGGTGATACCCCCCCCCCAAGCACCTCAGCATCTCAGTGGCTTTCCCAAATGCCTTGTCACACTGTTTGGTCACTTTTAGGTCATCGAATATGACTACTCCTAGATCTCGTTCCTGGTTGGTGGTCGCCAATATAACTCCTCCCATTTTATACTGCACCTCAGTGTTTCCGCACCCCCGGTGCATGATTTTGCACTTCTTCACATTGAAATTTAGTTGCCATAGTCTTGACCACTCCTCAAGCTTTCTTAGATCCCTCTTCACTCCCCCCCCCCCCGGGTCAATCCTATTGCAGATCTTATGCTCTGAAAGTGAACATAACAAAAATTGAAGAGTCAGCCAGAGAAGTAAAAAAAGCAGTTAACTGTAAAAAAATAAATATGGGCAGTATCAGTTACCCTTTTTTTCTTCATACCACCTTGGTGTGGGATGTTTGAATAAACCACTCATGTTTTACGTAAGCATCACATATTTTGGGTACATAAAAAAACTTGTGCCAACCATCTATCCTTACATTATTCTATGGTTTATTGCTCTGTAATATTGAAGTTTAAATTCTTTCAGCTTTGTTCTTTATTAAAAAGTGATACAGTAGCTGATTAAATACATTTCTAATTCAGATGAGGTGTTTACCAGAGGTTCCTTCTGCCAGTTCTGGTGGTTGTCCAGGCAGATGTTAAAGATCCCATGGCACTTTTCGAAAATTACCCTGATGTCCTGGCCAAACTTTACCCATTCACTACAAAACCACCAATAGCTTAACCTGGTTCAATAGCAGTCAGTTTGCATTTGTATTTCCCACCGAAAGGGGACAAGGCGGAGAATAGGAAAGAATTTCCTAGCCCTCTTTTCGAAGTTAAAAAAACTAAATCAATAATGCATTATGTAACCGTGATCTGGTAATAATGGTACCACAAAATGTTCCTCTCAGGGACAATCTGTCTTTAAGGTAACTTGCAATGTGAAAACATACTGCCAAGATTAAGGCTGTCTTTTTTACCGGTGCATGACGCACTCATTAGATTAAAGAAAAATGCTCTTGATACTGTGCAGCCGTGAAACTCACTGGAAGTGTTAGAAAATTAAGAAGAGAAGAACTGAGTTTGAGTCCTGACAGAAACCCATAATATCTGTATTTTAACAGGGTTCATATCCTTACAGGAAATGTTATTCTCTTTTCTAATTCTAGCATAATGGAAATAACATGACCCCTAAACCATTGATAACCCCCTCCGTGGAAACCCAGACTATTCTTATACCCACACTTTGGGGGGGGGGCAAGTTATTGCCAGCTGTGTCTTGTTCAACATGGCCAAGTGAAATGTTCATTTGTAACTTGAAATTTTTTTCTAAGACTGGCAGGAACAGTCAGACATTTATCTCACTCAAGCAAGGAAAATGGACTCTAGCTTTGTTTTGGCAGAGAGCAGACCTTGATCAGCCGTCCAATGTTCTCCCACTCCAAATGCCTTCAATGTTTCTATTCAAGATCTAGCATATTGCCTGAAATTAATATTAACATTTACAAGTAGTCAACTGTCACTCATATTTCAGAAGTATTTTTTTCTTTTCCATTCTGCTAATTAAAAGAAAAACACTAGGGCCCAGATATTCCAAAATGCACCAAAGCCCAGCACAAGTCTGGTGCAGCGCAAATCCGATGCCCCATGGTGCAACAGAAGACACATTCAGAGGTTACGCAGGCTGAAATGTACCAAGGAAACATGCCCATCCACTGTGCTCAATGGGCAGCAGGAACACACCTCTGGAGGGCCTGTAACGGCCACCTACAGATGAGTGGGCCAGTGCCAGCCAGCAACTCAGCGCACCATGACATTGCACAGAGGTGGGTCCTGCCACACAATGGCTACATGACTGTGCAGTGTCAGTCACATGGCACAGTGCACCGACAGCACCACAGCAACAACAGTAGCAGCCAGGCGCATGCCCACCCCACCAACAGCTGGCACATGTGTCCAGTGGATGTGCCACAGTGGCATACACCACACACAGTGCGACGCACACACAGTTGCCATGGCACATGGCACAGGCAGGCATGCCTGCACCCACTCCCCTACCCCCCATGCACTGTGCAAAGGACCATGACAGTGCCTACCTTCCCTCTGTGGCCCTGCTGGTGCGGGTCCCACTCCAGGATGTCCTACTGCGGCCTGACGTGCTGCTGCAGCAGCCTGGGCCCTCCAGCGGTCCTCAGGAACTGGGAATGGAAAGAAGATAGGTGCACATCAGGAACCAACCACAGCATCAGCCCCCAACCCCTGTGCACAGGGTGTGCCCCTGCTCGACATGTCCCGCACAGCTGCATTACAACACAAGCAGAAGCTGGCAATGCTACCCCACAATGCACATGATGACAGTGTACCCCTCTGCAGGGCATGGCAGGCACCCAAGCCAACACCACAGTACAGCACCAGGGCAGACATGCAACATGGGATGACTTACCTGGCTGTGGCACAGCCCCTTTCCTGGCACATGCCTGTAGCCTCCTCAGGCACTCTGGATTCCACCGCATGAGATCTCCATAATGGTGGCGACGCTGTTTCTCAGTCCTGGGCACCCCTGTTATGTGTTCCAGGCTTGTGGCGATGTCCCGCTGCAGGGGCACCTTCCCAAAGAGCTGGGGGGTGGGGACTCCACACAAGCCACTAGGTTGGCCACCTCAATAGGCGACCAGTTCTGGCCCTCCTTCATTGTACCTGTGCCATGTTCAGCTAACTGTGTTCAATGGTGAAAATGGCAGACAGGGATGCACATGTCCACAAAATGCACCCGCCGCAAGATGCGCGAGAGCATGTGCAGTGCACACACATCGCACAGTGCTGGAGATGTACAGAATGGGTGTGGCTGCATGGTTTCACAGGGTCAGAGGTCTGACCAGGGGTCAGAGGTCGACCAGCATTGTGCACATGCACGATAGGGCACAGCACCCCATGCGCGGCCATGAGCTTAGCTGGCCCATGCACAACATGCACAATACCACTGCATCAGGCTGTACACGCATGGTGCGTGATTGCCACCATGATGCCATGACACACATGCACACTGTGGGCCTGCGCAAAACACATGTGTGCACATTGCACCATCGCGACTTGCTCTGGTGCAATCCCATTGCGCACTAGCAGTATCTCGATATTCACACACCACATACAAATGAGCTCATCAGCCAATGCGTGGCACAGTGGGTGCATTAGTATGTCATTACTGTTGCAGCCAACCTCATTTGCATGTGTTGCACCTACTAAGTGCCACGGAACAGCACAGGCTATGGACTGGTATTGCAACCTTGATAGGTAAGTTGTGCATGCCGGTGCCATGCATCTGATCCATGCCACATACCATCTCCTGGGTGTGTGGGTGTGTGTGTGTGTGTGTGTGTGTGTGTTGCTGTGTATGGTTGTGTGTCACTGACTCCCCTACCCCTGTCTCCCGCCTCTGTGTGTGCATGCCGGTTGCCATGCACAGCCCTGCATGTGTGCTGTTCCTGTTTGTGTGGCCCATGTATGTGTACTGCACCACCTACCTGTGTGCTCCATAGTGCTTCTGTGCAATGGTGTCCCGGTGGCATCACACCTGCTTGAGCAGCTGGGGGTCCCTCCACCCAGAGGGTGGCTGTCTACCACCCTCCAGCCCATTGCCTCCGTCATTCTCACTACTGTCACCCTCATCAGCTTCGACAGCAATCCCACGGTCAATAGCCATGTTGTGCAGTATGCAGCAGGCCAGGAATAGACCACAGGCTTTCGAGGGCTTGTACTGAAAGGCACCACCTGACCTGCCTAGGCAACGGAACCAAGCTTTCAGAATGCCAAAGACACGTTCAATGATGTTCCTCATGCTGGCATGTCTCTCATTGTACCATTCCTCTGCTGGGGACAATGGGCACCAGTAGGGGGTGAGCAGCCAGGGCTTCAGTGGATACGCACTGTCACCTGTGTGGAGATTGACATGGTTAGCCCTCTGCTATTCTCTGCTGTGCCCCTTGCCTGCCCCTGGTGCCCACACCACCATGCACACCCTGCCCACCCCTATCCCCAGGTCTGCTCTGCCCATCACTCCTTGCCTGTGCTATACTCACCCACTAGGTGGCCTGTGGGGATGTCCCCATGTTCAAACCTGTAGCACAGCACAGAGCTGTGCCAGATGAATGCATCATGTGCACTCCCAGGGTGTGTGGTACAGAAATTGGTGATGCGCCCTGTGGCATTGCACACCACCAGGCAGTTGACACTTGGCTCCCCTTCCGATTGATGTATGCCACACCCTCAGGGCCAGGTGGTATGTGGATGGCCATGTGGGTGCAGTCAATGACCCCAATCATGCCAGGTATACGTGCCACCCTGTGAAAGTCCTACATGGTTACTGTACGCTCTGCCCGTGTGCTGGGGAAATGGATGAATTCCAAAACATGTAGCAGCAGGGCTTTGAGGAACTTTGTGAGGAGGCAGGACGTGGCCAACTGGGTGATGCCTGTGGTGTCCCCTGTTGGTCTCTGGAAGGTGCAAATGGTGAGTAGGCACATGACGGCAGTCACCTTTGTCTCCACGGACATGGCATGGCTTCGTCTGGTGGGTGCCTGCATCTCCTCACTGCACATCTCACAGAGCTGCCTCAGAATGGCCCTATTCAGGCAGTACTGGCCCACGATCTCAGTGTCACTGCAGTTCTCAAATGTGATGTGGGTATGGTACCACCTGTGTCAGGCATACTGCTGACGGGCCCTTTCTCGGCCGCATCGCTGTTCCTCCTGCCCCCTCACACCCCTAATTAAGGTCTCCATTATGAAGGGTGCACTGTCCATGGCCCTTGCTGTCCACTGCCCCCCTGGGTGGTTGGCTGCTGGCTGTGTGGCCACACTGGTGCACTGCTTATCTATCTGTGTGTGTTTCTCTCTCTTTCTCTCTCTCTGTCCCTCTGTCCCTCTCCAACGCCACCTCTGTCCCTCTGTCTCTGTGTGTGGGCTTTGGTATGTCAGTCTGTCTGTCTGTGTGTCTCTCTCTCTCTCTCTCTCTCTCTCTGTCTCTCTCACTCACTCCTTCTCACTCACACCCCTGGCGCAAGTGTTGTCTGTGTGTTTGCGACCTGTATTTATAGGAACAAGTCTGCTTGGAGCAACTTTGATTTGCTCCACACTTGCGCCATGGTTTCACGGTTGAATATGCCACTGCGCTGGATATTCATTGCCATGCCCCCTGCTCTTGCACATACATTAATTAGATTTTGCGCTGCACACTGGCTACCACTAAATATGGCTCCATGGCACAATACTGCACTTGCACCGGTGAAACTCAGTTGTGCTATGCCCAGCTGCTCTGAATATCTGGACCTAGGTCTGATGTGTGGAGCAGTACGCTACCTGGAGACTGAAAAATCTAGGTAGGTCAATCTCCAGGTAAAGTACTGCACTTCTCTCTTGTACCTAACATTGTCAGATAGAAAACATTTAAAAGAGCAACTGGAAAAAAAGAACAAAAAAGGTAACAGCTGGCTACTTTCAAAAATTAACATTTCCTACCTGCGATTTTTGGCATTACTTGCTCTTTCAGGTATCGTAGCATACAGTTACATGGTCACGAAAAGAAACAAGCATAAAAAGGCCAATCTGGTTCTCAAAGAAAGTAAGGAAGGCTGTGAGGGCAAAAAAAGAGCTTTCATAAGGTGCAACGGTAATAACAGAAGTACTAGACCATGCTAAAAGAGGCAAGGCTGTTGGTCAGGAGGGCAAAGGAAGATATAGAACTGTGCATTATGGAATTGTGAAGGGAGGAGAAAAAAATTCTTTACATATAGCAGAAGAAGAAGAAGAAGAATCAGCCTTTATATAGCCCTTTTCATACACACTATCCCAAACCATTTTACAAGCAATGCTAGACTGGTAGAGAAGTGATTGAATGCGTAGTGGCAGCCATTTCACACATCAGCACCCACACACAGCCTTGGACAACTGTATGAACCTTTTTTATGGGAAGGGGAATGTTGGCCAAGACACCGAGGAAACTCCCCTACTCTTCAGTAGGGGGCACAGAGTCAGCAATGGCGGGTTCCTTGGAGCATGGAGGTGGAGGAGCTGGAGCAGCACAGATGATGGCCCCCATGGCTGTCTTGGAGGAGCGAGAGATGGAGACAGCTCGCAGGTTGTGATCCCCATGGCAATGTGCAGCCAGAGCTGGGGAACCCAACACTCTACAAGAGCCAGTTTTCACAGGACCAGAATTGCAATTGCTGGTAGGAGAATTCTGTTTATCAGATGCCATGAAACACAAGGAGGATTACCTGCAGGATATGTTGGATGCTGAGGAGACTGGTTCACTGAATGCTACTAGGGATGTACAGTGTATGGCTGAAACGGATGCCAGAGCCAAGACCGTGGACAGAACTACAGGCACAGAGACTTTAGGGGGCAGACACCACTGTTCTGACTATGGACTGTGTGCCAGCCCAACTTGTCATGCAGCAGGTACAATCATATGTTTTAACTCAGTCGGGGACTGCAACAGAGTTGGTCCCGGTGCATGGGGAACGTTTTGCGATGGTTGCTAGTTCCAAAGAGATTCCAGTGGTGAGTAAAGTGGTGCATGTGGAATATGTTGGGGGACAAGCTCGACCTGCTGATGGAGTGCTTTCAGGGGAGGGATCTCCATCAGCAGGTGTCTGTGCCCAGTAGGAGGCTCCAGTTTCTTTACTACAGTTGGCTGGGCCACAGCTTGACTTACCCTTGCACTATGCATTTCCTAGGAGGGGATCTTACACTCCAGGCAACTGGTCCCCATTTCACACCCTGGTGGACACTGGATGGCCACGAGACATGATTAGTCAATGGTACTCAGATGTGCCCAGGGAAATGTCAGTGCTTATCTTTCAAGCTGATATTGCTGATCAGGCTTGGTGGAGGGGTGCCAAACTTTGATGGTCTGCCTAGTAGGGAGAGTACAAATACTGGTTCTGTAATGCCTCTGATTCAGAGGCAGGAGCCCCCTCACCCTAGGGTATTGTTACAGTGGGAGATTTGTGTGCTGGGGCCCATCCTGGGCTGCCTTTGCCCCCTGCTTTGGTGCTGGAATTACTAGATCTACTTCAGCCTCCAGAACTATTTGTCTCCGTGCCTGTTCTTGGTGCCACACCTTCTGCTGATGGTGCTGCTGTGGAGGGCAGTATATTCTCTATATCGCAGGTGCTTCAATGGGCTGATTTTGCACCTGCTGCCTCTAGGGACAGGCCTCTGACTCCTTCATAGGTGGATCAGGTGGACTATGAGTCCCCGCCCTACATCATCTCCAGCCTTCAGACCGGGGTGGGGGGGGACACAACTGCAGCCCAGCAGAAGTGGTCCCAATTTCATAAAGCTGATTCCTTTTCTAAATCTCCAGCCTTGGCTCAGCAATGAAATGATGTCCGTCTGTTCTACAAGGGGGTTTGGACCCCAAGTCAGACAGATCTTATGTGGGATGCTATCTTTTGAAGGAATCTTTATGTGTTATGTTGCATGAACTCGGTGCTCTGTTTCATGCCCCTTTGGATGGCTATTTTGACCTCAGTTTCTGCCTACCCATGTACATGGACAGATTTTGGACTTCCAATAACCTCCTCATACTTCACTTTGGCCCCCCCTTCCAAGCTGTCCCTTTTACGGAGCCTACTATACGGACTCTTACTGTTCTGTTGAAAAATTAGGGGGGTCAGGGTGCAAGATGTTCATTATTGGCTCTCTCAAAGGTGTGATGTGATGGGGGAATGTGATGGTGGATGCATGTAACAGCCTACCTCAGGAAGTGGTGGATATGAATACAGTGCAGGGCTTCAAACAGGCATGGGATAGGCACAAGGGAGAAATAAAGATGAATATGAAAAAATAGGCCATTGACAGAGCAAAGGCCGATGGCACATTTATAAGGTAGAAAAAGAAATGGGCAGACTGGATGGGCCTTGCAGTCCTTATCTGCTGTCAACGTCTATGTTTCTGTTTCTATGAACCAGAGCCCATCTTAGATTCTGAGATGTTCTGGACTGATTATTGGCACTTTAAGATCAAATTGCGACACACAGCATCAGGAATGCAGCACATCCCTAGTGTCTTCTATCTGGGGTGGGATTGAGCCTAGTGTTTCTACCCTGAGCCGCTCAAAACTTGTTTTTGTTGTGGCTCAGATGCCCACTTGAGTAACAAGATATGCAGTAATTTATGTTTATCCTTGGGACATGTTGGTTCACAATGCACTAATGATTTATGCTGTAATCTGTGCAAATAGTCTGGGCACTCATTCCGTATGTGCCATTGGGCAACACATAATAAGGTTGAGAAGGATAACCAGAGCATCATTTTGGAATGTGCGCATCGCTGTGTACAACAACATCAGAATAAAAAGTTGGCTGATTCACTTGCTCATGGTACAGAGTCAGAGGACAACTCTCCTCCATCTGGAGGTCTTGTGCCTTCCCCTGTGCTGCCAGCAGAGACTCCCCCTTTGCTGGTACTGGATTCTGACTCCCCCCCCCCACTTCAGAGGTGATGGTGCTGCCTCGAGCTGAAACTCAGTCCCTGGCCATTCCTCAGGGGGAGCAGGAACAAATGGAGATGGGGATTATGCCACCTCCCTTCCCCCCCAACCTGACTGTGGTTAGCCGAAAAAGATCCCTGCGGTCACATAAAGCTCTCTCTGCCACCACAAAGCTACTGCAGGGGAGAGTGGTTCTACCCCTGTAAAATAAATCTTCAGTACTGCAAGAGGATGGGGAGGACAAAGACCACAGCGTAGATTCAGAATACTCATCCAGTGCTTCTTCACAACATTTACCTGCTTCAGATACGGAGGATGACACTCGTAAAGTGAAACCGAAGACAAAGATACGGAAGAAGCTAAAGATGGTTACACAACAGCATAAGGACCTGTCCATGGATGTTATTTCAATTTTGTTTTGTTTTTTTATTTTGTTATCACATTTCTTTCCTCCTTCATTGATCATGGCACCCAGGATTCACTTAGCCACTTCAAAAGCGAACAGCATTAAGTATTTGAAGAGGAGGCTTTTTTTCATTTATTCATCTAAAGGAGTTGGATTTTGAAAATCTTTTCCTACAAGATACCAGATTGCATTCTTCCAATGATGTTTACCAGGCCTGTAGGTACTGGTGCTGGGGCCCATCTTTTTGGTCCTCTGGAACTGACCTTTGTGATGGAGTGAGCATCCTCTTTCGGGGTTGCTCCCACTCTGTCACAAGATTGATGGACCTGGATCCTGGGATGGCACTCCTTCTGGATGTTACTTTCCAGGAATCCAGGTTCCAACTGATAAATATCTATACACCTCAATCGAAGAGGGAACAGGTAGATCGTATTCAGCTAATACAGTCCTTTTTGCACACTTAAAGGCATGTAGTGTTTTGGGGAGATTTTAATTGTGGTCTGTCCCGTGAGGATCAAGGTGGGACAACAACAAAGTTATTTT
Source organism: Neoceratodus forsteri (assembly GCA_016271365.2). Classification (NCBI taxonomy): domain Eukaryota; kingdom Metazoa; phylum Chordata; order Ceratodontiformes; family Ceratodontidae; genus Neoceratodus; species Neoceratodus forsteri. Next base: position 97,781,039 of record CM028132.1, on the reverse strand, counting down.
TCTATACCAATGCCTTAAATGACGTCTTGGTCACGGAATCCCTCAAGGATGCATATCGCAGTGTGCATAAGGAAGGAGTAGTACATTTCACAAGTTCATTCTGGCTACACATATTGACTGTCTTTTTGTTTCCCCCTTTTTGACACCTGATGATATGTGTTTGGTCCCCATAGAGATCTCTGATCACCTCATTCTGAGGGGGGGTACCTTTGGGGAGTCCTCCTCCATGGTTCTAGGGAGGGGTTATTGGAGATTAAACAACTTCATCATGCAGGACGCATATCTGTGACTGGTGATTTTAGAATTTCTTAGGGCCAGACAGTCAGTAGCATGTCTCACTGAGCAAATGGGTGACTGGTGGGATGCTATGAAATCTGAAGTTCAAGCCCTCTGTACTCGTCTTATTGCCAAATGTCTTATTACCACATATAAGGAATATCTGGCTTTAAGGGTGCAATTTTCTAGATTGCTCTCTTTGCAGGAGAAAACTAGAGGGAATTTTTCCACTCAACTTACTCTTATAGACAGCGGATGAAGGACCTCCAATATGATTGGGGTACATCCTTCCTTATGAAGCATCAGTGTGGAACATGGGGTCTGCAAAGTTTGGGAGACTCATTTGAGAGTTGTAAGGACAGGGTGGCACATCGGACATTGGTGGGGGTTACCACTTCAATGGGTATGATTGTGAACGATAAAGAGGGTATTATGGCACAGGTACAGGAGCATCTTTTCACCATGTTTGGCTGCCAGAACCTAGCCGGCCTTTAGAGACCTTTCTGGACCCTATACATGTTCCCCTTATCCCTGAGTGGGAGTTGAATACCCTCACTAGAGACATCCCTCCATTGGAGGTTGACCAAGGAATAGCATGCTTGAATACGGAGAGGGTCATGGGATTAGATGGCCTGACGCTGGGCTGTAGAGAAACTATGGTGGTTATTCTGCTGATTGTATTTAACTGGATCCTGCAGATGGGAAGGGTTACCACCTTGTTCTCTGAGACTATACAGATCCTTCTGTATAAGAAGGAACTGGCCACTGATTTACATAATTGGAGACCTCTGTGCCTCTTGAATAATGATTTAAAGATCTTGATGATCATTCTGAATAAGCGATTGGCGATTGTGTCAAGTATTATGATTTCCCCTGTTCAGACCTATACTATTTCTCACAGACGCATAGAGAGAGGCTGAGGAGATGCACTCAAGCAGGAGCACCAGAAAACGCTAACCACTGTTCTACAGCAGGTATGCCACCATTGCCTGAACAGAGCTTAATTTTAATTTACTAAGAGTCTGTAAAACTGCAAGAACCATGAGAACCGGCGGTCACACTTTAATTCTGGTGCCTTTCCAGGTTAACTTGTGCTGCAGATCTATACAGGCTCACTTGTGGAGTCCTCTTTCTCTACTCCCGGTATCTGGAGTCCAGGTGGGGAGCCATACTGGAGGAGGGGGCAGTTGGAGCGGTCTTGCGGAAGATCGGAATCCCCAAGAAAGCTCTGTATTTTTAAAAATTTGGAGCTGGAACCTAGAAATTATGGATTTTATCCACATAACTGCATAACTTTCACCCCATCATTATCCAAAACCTCTTATAACTCCCTTTTGACAGTGAAGATTGTGGCCGTTGCTTGTTTTATTCACTGAACATTTTTATATTCATCTGTTTACTTACTTAGCCTATTTTTATTAGATACCACCTAACTTAAGTTACTGGCTGTTGCCAAATCTGGTCCTGATTGAGGTATTTAGGTTTTAGATTCACTATTTTTTAAGCTTGTTTCATATCAGCATTTGTTTACCTTCTGTATTGGTACTCACGGTTATACACTTTTTTGCATGTTTATGGATTATTTGTCTGCCTATATGGACATATACAATTGATTTGTTTAATTAATTAGTTTCTTGTCTTTATCATTTTTATTGTTACTATTATTTTACTGTTTCACTGTTATAAACACAGTTAGACACTCATTTAAATGCTATTAAACAAGCACCAGTATATGGTGGTTTCCTTAGAGCCTTGCATATTTTTTGTTATACAAAACTAATTCATTCATTCTATACTTGTCCTTGAAGCCACTTTGAACCCACTTTTGAGCCTTTGCAATAGATAACAAGTTAATTTGATTGACATAACTAGATAATTACCGACCTGTAAAGGAAGATTGAACAACTGTTAATCGGTTGTCAGAAGGAAGGAAGCACCAAGGGTCTTGTCAACTGATCATTAATTGTTTAAATCTAGCAATTATTTGGGCGATCAGACTACTTAAAATACTTAAGTGATAAGTTCTCTTAATTGACTCAATTTGGGTGTCAACGGTTGTGTCCCGTTCTGCGCATATACAGCGTCTTGTGGATACAGAGTAAACAGAGACTGAAGTCAGTGGCTGTTAGCAGCTCTATATTTTAAGTTTAAATAACAGCGTCTGCCTTTGCTTATACTATAAAAAAGAAACCTGCAATCTGTGCATGGACCTGCATTGGTACACAAATTGTTTTTTTTTTAAATGATTAAATGTATTTAGATCACAACATTTTATTGTGATTTGCTGCAAAAGATCATGAGCGGGTGGTGAACGCCTTGGAATCCTCTTTACAAACATTTACATAGAACGGACACGAGGGCATTACGTTAGTGCTGCTAAAATCTGTCTGATCCTGGGAGCTTGAAGGATTCTGAAAAATATGTAAGGCACTTTGGATATTAACTAAAACTTTTGAAAAGTGAGTATTTTATTTCATAATCTTGTGCTGTGCCAGAATTCAAGAATACATGTTAAGCACTTAGGATTTAGTTTTAATTTTAAATTTGAAAGCTTAATTTTGGCATGAAGTAATTTCTCCTTTAGATAAACTGAAAATCTATTGGTTTTAAAAGTTAAAAGTTCATTAAATATACTGATTTGCACTGAATATTGTTCTGAATACTGCACTGAATATTGATTGAATATTGGTAGACTCCCCGGCTTTATTAGCCCTATTAGCCTATATTCTTTTTATCCTTTTTAGTGCAGAAAAGGACAGGGGTTTTCCCAAAGAAAGAACTTTCCCTCCATACACGGTTCATTACTACATGGCTTCGGTTTAAAGGGGACATAAAGATATTGCAAGCTCAACTTTTTAACTCTCGACCTGGACGTTTCTACTGTATATGGATTTCTATTACTAAAGGGGTTATAAAGACTCATAAAGTCCTTTGCTAGATCTACATCTAAACCCTGCCAGTCTTGTTGGAGTTGGAATTCCTGGTTCTTTCCACTGGACTAATTTATCTCACAGTTCTGCTCTATTCTGGAACTGACAACATTTCTTCAGACCTTTATTCTTTCCTTTTGGGTTGAGAACTGTGAATTTTATCTGAAACTGTTAAATAAACATATTGCTTCATTATGGTACAAACTGGAAGCAGTAAGGGAAGTCTAATCCTGGGGACAACTTTTATGGAAACTGAAATTAGGGGAAATATTGGTGACGATGGTACTCTGGGTCAAAAAATGAAATTAGCCAAAAAAGCTCAGAAAATTAAAGGCACCCTGCATCACTATCAGGGCGTACCTCATCACCCCGCTATGGCTACTAACCCTATCTCTTATGCTATCCGGCGACATTGAGATCAACCCTGGTCCATCTCTGCGTCCCATCATAATCTTGCCCCCCCCCGGCCACCACTCTCCCTAAAACCGATGGACTAACTTTCGCCCACCTGAATGCTAGGAGCCTTATGGCCAACCTCCCTGACCTCCAGGCTTGGATCTATACTAACGTCCCGGACGTCCTCGCCATCACAGAAACCTGGCTTAAGCCCACAGTGCTTGACTCTCAGTGCCACTTTCCTGGATACAACATGCTTCGTATCGACCGTCCTGGCACTAAAAGGGGAGGTGGCCTTGCCCTCTACTTCAAAACTCACCTAAACATTACCCTTCTGCAGGACCCCCTCCTACCAAACTGTGAAATCCTACACTCCCTACTGCTTCTTGGGGGTGTAAAGAAACTCCATATTTTTTGTACTTATATCCCCCCAAAAAATGCTACACAAGGCATCACTGAACTCCTAGGGTTTCTGCCTTCAGTTACAGACAAGAATGACATTATCTGCCTTGGTGATTTTAACCTTGACTGGTCCGAGAAAAACTCAGCTAACCTATCCTCCTTAGCTAGCAAGGCAAATCTATCCCAGCTCATACATGAACCCACAAGGGTCTCACGTGGGGCAACTGTGAGCACCCTCCTTGACTGGATACTACTAACAGGATGGAATATGTTGCCTCAGCTGGTGTGCTACCTGACACAATTAGTGACCACTATCCCATCTACTGTGTCTGGAACACTGTCATTCCTCCCTTCCCTGCTAAAACTGTAACCTTTCCTAATCTCTCCCGCCTAAGTCATGAGGACTTCTTAACTGACCTTAACCAGGTTGACTGGTCCCCTCTCTACCAAACAGAGGACATTAACATAGCCACAGAATATTTCAACTCCGTCCTCCTCTCTCTTCAAAACCTTCACATCCCGGTCACCACACGTAGGATGGCAGGGAAAGTAACCAAGTGGCTAACACGCCCCCTGCTTCAACTTCTCAAATCTAGGGACAAACTTTGGTCCAGGTGGAAGATCTCCCACCTCCGTGCAGACTTTGAAGACTATTGTGCATTACGTAACAACTGCAAAAGACAAATTCGTATTGCCAAAAGCACCTACTATAGGAACCTACTAATAACATCCTCTACAAATCCGCGCAGGTACTGGTCCAAAATTAAGGACATTCTCGGCAATGACAAGCATAAGAATCCTGCTGACATGAACATTCAAGTGTTCACTGCACCAACCATGACACCATTGCCAGCGCCTTCAATGCCCTTTTTCTTCTCCACCAGTCGCTACTCTAACTAGCCCACAACCTGACTGTCCTTTTTCTCCTCCTCGCCTCCACCCCTCCCTTTTGTTCTGGCTCCAACCACATACCTTGAAGTTAAGCTACTTAACTCCCTTCCGGCCTTGTGGGGTCAGGGCCTGAGGGCATCCATCCTTGCATACTTAAGCAGTATGCACCTTGGCTGACCAGACCTATCACCTGGCTTTTTAACCTCTTGATTCGTATGTCTACTGTCCCATCCACCTGGAAAACTGCCAGAACCATCCCTATACATAAAAAAGGGCAATGTCAAACTCATGTCCAACTACCGCCCTATATCTCTTCTGCCCACTCTCAGTAAGCTGCTTGAAAAAATAGTCCACTGCCAGCTTGCTGCTCACCTTGACATGATTAATCTTCAAACCCCGTGCCAACATGGTTTCCGGCCGGTCACAGTACCACCTCTGCACTTACACAACTTACAAATGACATCAGAAATAATATGGACTGTGGCCTACTCACTGAGGCCGTCTTTATCGACCTGTCTAAAGCCTTCGACATGGTACACCATCCTCTCATGCTAAAGCTCCAATCCATTGGAGCATCTGATAAACCCTCTCCTGGTTCCATAGCTATCTTGACAATGGGACTCAGGCAGTAGCATTTCACAAGGCCTTTTCCTCCCCCTAAACATCTCCTGTGGAGTTCCCCAGGGATCCACTCTTGGACCTCTACTCTTTCTCCTCTTCCTAAATGATATTCCCACCATGTCCCAGCATAGCTGCAATCTTATGTACGCAGATGACCTTGTTCTCTACTCGGGTCAAAATCGGTTGCTGCCATCAACTCCACTCTCACTAATGACTTCCAATTCCTGCAGACCTGGCTCTCTAGCAACCACCAAGTCCTGAACCTAGAAAAACCTGTGCTATGCTATTCGGATCCTCTAAGAAACTGTCTGCCCCTGCGAACAGGCTCCAGGTTCAATGCCTTGATGGCTCCCTCATCTCAAACACTGAGTCCTTCAAGTACCTTGGGGTCACTTTGGATCCCACACTTGACCTGTCTCAACGTGTCAATATGGTGTGCCATGCCATCAATGCTAAAATTGGCGGAGCTTATCGCGTCGCCACTCCCTCACTCCTTCGCTAGACTTTCTGTTGCGAGAGGTATTCTCTTACCCCAGCTCCAATATGCTCTTCCCCTCCTCTTTGCTGCAAACTCTGCTACACTCCACAAATGGGACACTGTCTACAACAACATCTGTAGATTCACCTTAACTGCCCCAAGTCTTACCCATCATTGTCTCCTTTACGCTGGCTTAAATTGGCTGTCACCTAAGGATATTCGAGCCTACTCCCTGGGCTGCTTTGGGGTGTGTAGACCCATTAGTCTTATAGATGTGTCCCAAAAAGTCTTCTTTAAAATCGTATTTGGCAGATTACTAACATAGCTGGAAGAGAATTTAGTTTTGGACAAGGCCCAAAATGGATTCAGAGGAAATAGGTCCACAGTTCACCATTGCTATGTTTTACATCATCTAGCCTGGAAATACACTAAAATCAGGATATCAAAATTATATTGATGTTTTGTGGATGTTTCAGCAGTCTTTGATAGTATCAGTAGGAAAATTCTCTGGACAACATTGGAAAAACTAGGACTGGAGAAGACTCTTTTGGACATTATCATAAGATTACGTAAACATACATGGGCAAAGACTCAATACAACCAGTATGGCCATATTACAGATGCATTTCAGACAAACACTGGAGTCAGACAAAGTTGCATTCTAGTGCCTACTCTCTTTAATATCTATATTAATTCTATTCTACTTGAAATCAAAAAAACAGAATTTCATGCACCAAAAATCAACAAATCTAGAACTGACAATCTAGCATCTGCAGATGATCTGGTTTTATTATTAACCTCTGCATTGGGTCTTCAGAGGAAAATTAAGTGCTTTGATACCCTCTGCAGAGAAAGAAACCTTAAGATAAACTTAAACAAAACAAAATTTTAATTTTTGGAAATTTTTCTAGACATGAACCTAAATTTCAAATAAATGGTGAGAAATTAGAGACAGTTAAAACATAAGATTATCTGGGTGTGCGATTTTCCTACAACCTAAACTGGAACAAGCATATAGAATATACTAAAAATAAGATGATTTCTGCTGTAAATGCATTCAGAATTTTCCATGCCAAAATGGGGAATACCTCGGCTAAAGGGATCCTGAGAGTACTTAATACCAAAATTAAAACTAGCATAAGATATGCGGGAGAAGTATAGGGGTTCACTAATATCAACCCATTAGAAACCTTACTTAATAAATTATACCGTTATATTCTTATGCTACTACCAGGTACCCCCAACTGTATCCTTAGATTGGAACTTGGCCAGTATTCCTTGAGCTCCTTAATACAGGAGAGACAAATTCTATTTCTACTTAAAACTTTCTCACTTCAAGATTATCGATTTCCCAGAAAGTGTCTTGAGGAAGAAATTAAGATGGAAAAACTGGGTTTCGTACACCCTTTCATGCAGTTAGTCAGGAAAACTGCTTCCCTCAGTTTTAGGACATACTTTATATGATATTTATATAAAATCTTGGGATGAGATTGTTCTCACAGTTAAACACAGAATACGAGATCTGGATACAAACCAAATATTTTCTGAATTGGTACAGCTAAAACTGCATAACGATTATAAATAATTTAAAAGTCTTTGGGGCTTTGAGTCGTACTTATCCCATTTAACTTGCCCCAAAATTAGGAGAATTTACTCAAGATTTAGAACTAAAAGCTTCAATGCACAGTTCATTTTATATAGACAAAAAAGAAATAATGTTTTGTCTCCTTTTTGTAAATGTGGCAAACCTTTTAAAGACGATTTAAAACGTGTTACTTTATTTTGCCCTCTGTTTGAACAAAACAGAAGTAAATAGTTGGGTTCCATAGTTGGAGACCTTAATCACACATCAGATGAGATTATTGAATACCTCTTTACTTGTTCTGAGAGAATTGTACTACAAAATGTAGTCAAGTTTTTATTAACAATATCCTTTTAAAATCTGATTACAATAAATTATTGAATGAAAGGTTGTATATAATACTAGAATTCACAAAAATGTCCACAAGCAGACAATTGTTTGATTATAGAATGCTTTGTTTTAATTTGATTTGTGATTAAAATTGGTATATTGTAATAGTTTTGCTGAACAATAAAGAAAGATTGATTGACACAGACGCATGGTGGATAACCTCATCCTGATTCAGGAACTGTTTAGACAAGGACATTGTGCTGGCAGAGGGGGTTTCCTGCTGTCATTGAACCAGGAAAAAACTTTCCATAGGGTCTCCCATCATTATATGTTTACTGTGTTGGTGCATTATGGTGTACCATTGACCATCTGCTCTTGGATTCGGACTATCTATGAGTCTGCCACCATTGTACCCCTGATTAATGGACATAAGAGAGGGCAGATTGCTGTCCAACGAGGAGTACGGCAGAGGTGTCCATTGAGCCCCCCTGTTAAACACGTTCTGTATAGATCCCATGCTGCATAAAATGCTGTTGCACCGGCAGATCTGGGGCATCCTGTGTCCCACTTCAGCCTTCGAAGTGAAGGTGATGGTGTACACAGACTATGTCACTTTTTTGGTTCAAGATGACCCTTTGGGATGCCTGGCACTCGACATTTTTAATTCTTTCCAGTCTGTTTTAGGGATGAGATTGAATCTTCAGAAGTGTTGGGGGAGTTTATGCCCTGGATCACTTCCCGTGCACTCCATAGGAGGTATTTGGTTGGTCACAGACCCCATCAGGATTTCTGGTCTTCAGTTTCATACTAGAATTTGATAGATGTACAGAAGGTCATGACCCATGTAAGTGAATCTCCAGCATGGTTTGGGGGACTTGACTCTCCAGAACTGGGAATCTAAGATAGATTTTTGTTGGGCCAAGGTTGTCAGTTGGAAGTCCTGTAGGCAAACTAACAAGAAGAGGGTGACTGTTGTGAAAAGGTTTTTATCCCCCATTTTTTTACACCTTAGTCAGAGTCTTCCACTTCCCAGGGATTTGGAGATGAGATTTTATAGTCTTATTTTCCAGATGATCTGCAGAAGTAAGTCAAGTCAGTTTAAACAGAATATACTTTATCTTCCAATGAAGAGTGGGGGCCTTAATATGGCTAACCAAAAGGTTTCTGTGTTTTGTCATTGTATTAAATGGAATGTAGGGGGTTATCTTGAGTCCAATGTCTGGGTGTGGAAACCTTGGGTAGCAAGTTGGGTGGCCCCTATAATGGCACAATGGTCCCATTCTAACTTCTCTCCAGTCTTATCGGGGGGGTTGCCTCTTTGATCATTTTGGGAAAAACTGGGATGGTGGTGGGGTGCATTTTCTCTCCTGCTTTTGTTCCAGCCCAAGCTTCTTTATCAGGATATTATGTGCTCCCTTTTTTCAGTCACCTCCTGTTTATCCTGGTATTGTTGCTGCTCAGTTTCCTTTGCTTCACCAATCCCTGCTAGATCCACGTACCCCACCCAGGATGTGGGACACTCTTTGCTTGTGTTGCCGTGGGAAACTGAATATTAAAGTTAATGCAAAACATAAAAGTGTGAATGAACAGCACTGTCCCAGGAAGGGGTGTGGGAGGTAGTTCAAAAAATTGGTCCACTTTTTGTTGGAATGCCCCCTACGCTCAAGCCTATTGGAAGGCCTTGGCTACTAAGTGGCAGGACCCAGGATGGGATTTCCTTTCCTACAGTGATGTCATTTTGGACTCTTCCACTTCTGCATGCCAGTATGATAAGGGTGCTTTGAGGCTGGTCTTGACGGTCTCAAAATACTACTTATGGCATGCTACATGTGTTTTCCTTCTTCAAAATATTGCTGTCTCCCCTGAGGCTTTGCTGGTGTCGATGGAGGCAGATCTCACAACTATTTACAGAAGAGAATGTCAGTCTGCTTTGCCTGGTTGTTGCCCTCCATGTTGGCAGAATATTGGGGCCCATTTTGAACTGCCTTGAGGGCCTTTTTCTTTTTCTCTGCCCTCTTCCCCATTTTGTTTTTTTTTTTCCCACTGAGTTGACCTCCAAGAGGTTCATGGGGAATATGGGCTATTTGTTTTCCTTAAACTTGCTGTTTTTTTTTTTAAACAGGGTATGCAGGTTAATACTGCCTGTTTTTATGGTTCTTTTTGTTGTTGTTTTTCTATACCTATAGGATATACCCTGTTTATTTTTTGTGTATTGCTTCTCTCCTGATTTATATTATGTCAAGGTTGACATGTTTGTTTCCTTGTTGGTTACTTTATCCTAAAAAAACTTCCCCTACTCTTGTAATATGGCATAACATTGTGTATTTCATTTTTTGGGGATTATTTAATAAAAAATGTCCCTACTCTTGCCAGTAGGGGGAACTGCTAGCCATCACGTTGGCCAACCTGGTGGAAGAGATGGATGAGCGGAATGCCCTATACCTAGCCAAGGTACCAGTACAATTCAGTTTGCTACATCAATGGAAATTCCAGACAGTTTGGAAGAAGCTATAGACATTAACAGTACTCCAGCACTTATCTCAGAGGATGCTGACCAAGTTGCTATGGACACAACCACATTAGATGCACAAGAACAAATCCTTAAGGTTCCAACAGTAATGAATAAGGAGCTTGATGCCAGTATTAAGGCTGAGATTTGGTCCACAGTGGAGAGAAAAGACGTGAACCATGTGAATGGAGAGAGGAACTTTGCAAGCTTGCAAGTTTCAGCGTTGTCACATGCTCCTGCTGGATTATAGTTTGTGCTTGCACTTCTTGCACTTCATTAACATAAAGCACTTTGATGGACTGCTACCAGATATAAGCTTGCATTTTTTTTATTTGAAACGCAGATAGCATGCGAAGGGGCAGGTTTCTGACATTGTAAGAGTCAAGATGGTTGCAGGTGCCAGCTGTATCTGTTCCATTTTTAATTCAGTTGTCTCAGCCTAGGTACTGCATACCCAGGTGTGCCTTCACTGCATACGGCTAGTCAGAGAAAAGGCCGCAGACTGCTATTATTTAAATTGCTTGCCGAGGAAGATGCTGTCATACAAAAGAAGCAGAATCACACTGTCAGCAGTATTAAATTATGGTAGTCACCTTGTAATACACACACACACACACACACACACACACCACAGGGTCACACCTCCATCACCAGACGAAGTGAGGTAGATGTGCATGCCGTTATGTACTCTAGGTAGATGCAGCACCATTACAGAGCTTATCAGGATTGCACCACCAGTAGGCTCTTTACCGCTCTTCCCACCAACAACCACTGATTGGATACACACAGGAACCTTTACAATTACTTCGCCAATCGAGTAGCTGCAGAACCTGTGTAGGAGAGACAGGGGCCACGCTGGACTGCCTTAGGAGACCACAGGAAACATGAGACATGGACAAACGACTCTGACACAGTTTCAAAGTGAAACAGAAGGCAAATTTTACTGACTGCTTTGCAATGTACAGAGACAGTTTGCATAAACAGCATTAGCATTCAACAATAGAACATTAAACTTTAAAATAGCTGAGCTTGCATAAATCATTAACATTACACTCTGTTTCTCTCATTCTCCCACAGATCTGTACCTGCTAACCCCTGGAGATTATTTCACCACCCACCTGCCCTCCAATTAATCAATATCAGTACCCGACACTAGGCCACACCTCGGACCTCAGTTGTTGCACATTCACATTCACTTGCATTAAGGGTGTACAGTGGCTACTAGGTATATACCCACCTCAGTTAGCCTACTCACCCCTTACTAACCAGATATCCTACCCTGATATCTGTTACTGTAATTTATACTTTAAAACACTTAAATACTCTATTCACTTTAACTCTATACATTCACATTCACTATTACTAGCATCACACAGAATTACACAATACCATTTCAAAATACATTTCCCCCATTTTCTCTAGAAATTACAGTCCTTCAGTAGACAGACTGTAGTCCTTACAGTTAGAAGGATTCCAACTCAAAACACAGAAAAGTGTCCCTCTTGAACTAGTCCCAAGATGACAAATACATTGTACTGAACCTCATCCCTTTATGGCTAAAGAAAATGATGTTCTGGACCTGTACCAGAGACTGGGATCAAGGCAGCTACACAGGGAGTGCAGGAAATGAGGAAGGTAGTGATCATACCCAAAGGGCTGGAGGCCCTCAGGGTGGATAATGTACCAGGCCAGATGGCATGCACCCAAATATACTACCTCACCGGGAGGGTCCAAAAAATGAAAATTCTTGACACCTCCAACAACCGCAGTGTCTACACAGGGGTTCCTCAAGGCTCTATCCTTGGCCCCTTACTGTTCAGCCTGTTTCTAAACAACCTCCCACTATTGGTAAATGACCAGCTACTACTTTACGCAGATGACGTGGTCCTATATTCCTGCAATACCAACCCCAATATGCTTGAAAAGTAAATGCAGGCTAAGTTCTCCATGGCCGAACATTGGTTCCTTCAATCTAAATTATTCCTTAGTTAGAAAAAAAACAAGACTATGTTATTCATGTCATCACATAACAAACACCGTACCCACCAACTTCACATTCTTTTTTTTCTGTTATACATTTTTTCCTCCTGAGGCATACCTTGTTTGTTCCCTTCTGCTTGGCAACTCTACCAGGATATCCAGCCACCATCAGCTCTTCTGCAGTCCCTTAGGACCAGTCCTGTCCACTGTGGCTTGCCCCCCACAGCGGGGTGGTGGGGAGCCCCCAACTCACCAACCCGAACGGATCCATATTAGGGACACCCCTAGAGCCAGAGATCTTTGAACAGCCATCAAGCCACCGACAAGGATGTCATCTCTTCTCTTTCTTTCCCCTGAACCAATGGGCATGCAATGACACCAGCAGAGGAGAGCGCATACGTGTTCACACATGCTCCCTCCTGGCATCTGCCCCCTACTCTCCCCAGAGCACAGTGTGCATCCTATCCCCAAGCCCCTGCCAGGGGGCAATCATGCGCTGACTATCATGGACCCCAACCCCGGAGACGGAGAGCAGTCGGTCAGATGCTCAATCCCTCTCCTCCCCTGCCAATCCCTGGTGACCCATACTCGTTCCCAAACACCAGTCACCGGCATGGCATGAGATGTAGGTGACCAGTGCCTCAGCCCTCAGCGCCATCAGGCCGACTTCCAACTTCACATTCTTATCAATCAGAACACTCCCCTGGAAATGGTCCAAACATTTAAATACCTGGGAGTGACACTAGACCACACCCTATCGTTTAACCAACACATAGACGTAGTCACAAAGTTGTCTAATGCAAAACTAGGAATACTGTACAGGCACCGTAAATGTCTTACTACTGGAGCACTAAAAACTGTTGTGAACAGCTCAGTCCTCTCGGTGATAGACTATGGGCTAGCAGTATATGGGGCTGCCTCCCAATCCTCTCTAAAACATATTAGAACTACACTCAACAAAGCATGTCGGCTAGTCATAGGTGCAGCCCGTCTCACTCACACCTGTAAGCTACACTCTCAAATGAAATGGCTCAACCTTGAAAACTGCCTTCATTATCAAGTATGTCTGTTCACCAAGAAATCTACACTTGGACTTATCACACCAGGCTTGCAAAGCCTCCTTAGCTGGCCCAACACCCCCAGATGCACTAGGGGTACAAACAACTCAACCCTAAGCTTCCCCTTCCACAGAACCACACAAGGGCAATTGTCTAATGAATACTGGGCACTGTTGTGGCTAAATGCACTTGATTTAGACATCATGAAAGAGGATAAACTAGGACCTTTTAAATCTAAACTCTGAGCAGCCCTAGCTACAAACAGTAACTGCGACTGTGAGACCTGATCCCCCCTCCATATCTACTCTCCTCTTATCTGCTACCATCCTTGTATCCTATCCTCTGGCCTGCTCCTCGCACCTCCCTACTCCCTATACTCCCACCCTGACTTCTCCCCCACCCCTTTATCCTTCCCTTACCCCTTTTTCCCCTCTCTTAACCATTCTCCTGTATTACCTCCTCCGTGTTCCTTACCGCTGTTCCCTATCCCTCTCACCCCAACCTCTCTCTCTCTCTCCCCTGGCCCATTTTGGCTCTTCCCTCCTTCCCCACCCTCCCCCTGCCTGCAGGCCATCCTGATACCCCTTCCCTTATCCCCCCCCTCTATTCTTACCCTTCACTGTTTGCCTCCCCCTTTCTTTCTCCTTTTGTGCTCTCTTCCCCTGGCATCTTGTTAATTCACACACACCCTTATTGGCTCCAGGTCTTTACACTGTACTTCTCCCCCTAGGTGCCTAGTCCTTCCAGTTGACTACTCCCATTAGCACTTCAGACAAAAGAACTGTTACCTAACAAGTTCTCGCTTCCTCAAGTAGAGTTTTGGACATGCATCCTCTCAGCCAATTTCATCTTTAGTGTCCTTACCTGTTTTGCTCTGTATCCTGTATCTCTCGATAGTAACTCATACTATTCTACAACCTAGACCCTGCTATAAACTGTGGATTTGTTGAGTGTGCTTATGTAACCTATGTAACCTGAAGTTATACGCATGTATTATTTAGACATGGAACCTCTGTAAAAGAGCCTTTGGCTCAAAGGTACTTCCTAGATTATAAATAAATAAAAAAAATTAAAAATAGTTGGTGCAAGCTGCCAGAAACTGTGGAAAATGTTACAACTGCACCAAATGTAATAAAATATGGCATAGTTTCGTCAAACATCGGGGTTACGCAGGGCTTGACCCAAACCCTGAATCGACCTTTGAAAATTGGGCCCATCATCTTTTATCTAAGTTACTGTATTTATATATCATCTTGAAAATGTTGTTGATGTGTCATATGTAATCATTACCTTTGATGATACATCAGTATATAATTTTTTTATTTTCTCAAATTACTGTACATTGATATCTTTTTAGCAATATGTGCAGTAGAAAAGGTACTCTTTCACCATATAGCAATATACATTGACTATATTAAAACAGTAATGATATATGTTTTATATATCAATATGTAAATAAGTATGAAACTTCGCCCAAAATTCAAAGTAGTTAATTTTTTTAACTTTTTTCTGAATTCCACTTCTGCTGATTTAATGAGGAAAACTAATATTTATAACCTTCCATAACTATCATCTACCTTTCACTGTGCCACACATATTTAACTCCATCCTCTAGCAACCCTTAATCTTCCTTGTTTTTGTAGCCTTTGCCTGCAAAAGCATTGGAAGTAAATAAACTATATAAGACCATTATGTACATAGCAATTTCATTTAACTTAACTACTTTGTCTATTTTTACCTTCCGCCATTATCAGTCTTTAAATGTTTCACATTGAGAAATATTTAGTTCACTCACTGTTTCAAAAACATCCAATAATTTATCTAATACATCACCACTGATTACATCTGAGACCTTCCACTAGGCTCCTTTCCCTCCTTCCATACACTTCTCCTCCACTGGTACTAATGGTAGTAGCAGCAGAACATCTCCAGGCAATTCCAATGTGTGCCAATAGGCTTCATTCTGTATTTTAGGTTTGATAAATATGGGATTATGACATGGGTGAGAGTGAGATAGAAGAAATATATCCACGAACTGCCATTGAAGTCTTGATATCCCATGAGTGACAAAGCCACAAGTGGGATGTCTAGAGCTCAGTGACAGCAAGTGGAGATATTTCTACTGTCTCACTGCCACCTGTGCCATATTCGATTTATACAACAATTGTGGGTCTCTCATTTTTATGTTTTAAAGTTATTTGCATTTGTTGCAAAAAGTGAAAAAAATTGGATTGTGTGCTGTTTTTTGCTAATTTAAAAAAAACTAAAAGGTATATGTAAATGAAAGACCACTAATTTTGTAGATCTTTTTGTGCTGAACAACTGACATGCTCACAGTACAATGCTATCATTTTTCATTTTAAAGTTATTCACATTTGTTTGTCAAAAAAGTGAACTGAAAATAGGTGTTATGCTGTTTTTTATTAATTATAAAAACCAAAAGGTAGCTATAAATGAATCATCGATCATTTTCTAGATCTTTTTGTTCTGAACAACTTTCATGCTCACAGTACAATGCTATAATTTTTTGTTTTCAAGTTGTTTGTATTTGAATACAGTTAGTACTGCTACTGAGGGCGAAGATTCTAACTGAGTTTCAAACCTTTCGTGGCATACCAAACTAGTCAAGATATCCATTGTGACATACCCAGCTGTGAAGATATAAATGACATGTCACATGTGGTTAGTGAGATATCTCTTTAACTTCCTGAAAAGAGACCCACACATGTTGTATAAAAAAAATCTTTTGAAAACATGTTAGTATAATGCAACACAGAAAGTTTGAGTGGCTAACACCAAAGTCACTCCCATCAGGTTTTGAGATGTCAGACAATGGATCAAAAACAGTGAAGGCTCTGAGTGGGGATTACTTGTTCAGGAATGCCGACTTTTAGGAATCTTTGCGGGTGCTCATTGCCAGTAGGTAGTAATTTTCCTGTGACCAGGATCCCTAGTAATGTTTTTTTTTTTTTTGCAGGCTTCCCTCAAAAAATTGAGGGTGCTTATGTCAACTTTGTGGGTGCTTGAGCACACAAGCACCCATGGAGTCAGCTCTTATGTACTTGTTACAGTACATGTTGTATGCTTTGCACCATACCGCTCAACTGTCACACATTTTCAGAGACGTCCCTGATTTTGCCAAAATGTTCCCACTGCTAATCCTAAATTTAGGATTTGTATTGCAGAAGAGTAGAGATTTAAAGCATCAAATAATACCATACTTTAGTGTTAGTCTAGTTCTCCTTCAGAAAATGCCTGTTGCATTAAGCCAAACATTATGGCAGAATTGTTGAGCTAATACTACCATTTCTTAAGATGTGTCCCTGATTTTGTCCATTTGTCTCTGACATTTTTTAAGCCTTGTCCCTGATTTCCAGTGCAGGTGTCTGGCGGCGTAAGCATTTCTGCAGGAAGACACAAATGTAAGTGCATGTGGCTACTTAACGATGGCTACAGTATTTTATATGTTATCATGTCATGAATGTGTTGATGTGCCTTTTCTCTGTGTTGTTCCTGTAAAAGGAAATATATCTTCCAGTGACTGTTACCCAATTATCTAATTTTAAATAATTTTAGTCATTTGGTGAAGATCCGTAAGCTGTTTTTAAAAGACACAAATGGAAAACACTCCAAAAACATGTGCCAACCAAATGAAACTCTGCTTATTATATATATAGGATAGTGGATGGGCAACTGTGCACAACCAGTGTGTTGTACCACTGAGGGGTTCTGATTCCCTGTGACCTTGAGAGTGAAGCTCAAAAGGTCTATGGGAATCAGATCCCCAAGGTGGCACAACACACTGGCAGGGCCAGATTAACAAATTGTGATGCCCTGGGCAATTTTAAATGGTGGGGCCCCCTGTGACTTAATCAATAGGCTAGGTGTTCGGGGGCCTAGGTGGGTCCTGAAAGCTGAACGATTTTTGGTGCCATAAAATGCATTTGGAGGGTTTACCCAGCTACTCTGAATGCCATTCTAGACAGCCTCCACCACCACGAATAGTGGCCACAGTCTAGCTAGCGCTTTTTCTTTTTCACAGAATTTACATCACTCACTTTTATTATTTTTTAACTACAGGATTTTTGCTTCATCAAAGACACTCATTTGACACTGAGAGAGTCATACGAAGTTGGTGGTGATGTGAGGGTGGTACTCTTTAGTCTCAGTTTGGCCCACTGATGTTCATGCTCTGTGTGCTGCATCATATATTAGTTACCTATTTTGTCAGGCTGCCCCAACCCAAGCAACCATAGCTCACACAGTTTCCTCTTGCACGGACTCCCCTAAGTTTTAGTGGGCATGAGGGTAAATACTGTGTGCAAGCTGACAGATAAATGGCCAGAGTGGAAAGATAAGGATCTAAAATGCATGCGGCTCTTCTTTCCATCACTCCAACAAACAAAACTTCTGACTTTTGAAATGAAATGCCACCGGTGTTCCCAAACGATATTAACTTAAATTGTTTTGTATGTTCGTATTAAGGGCAAGATACTAGTCAGTGGGAAGATGAGGGGGGGGCAAGGGGTGGGGGCAGCAGGAGTCTAACCTCTGTGCTGCACAGTCAAGCAGACGTGATAGACCATGTGGCCTGTATCTGCTGGCAGTTTTGTATGTTCACAATATGAGGAAGTTTATTGAAACGTTTCTTCTAGTGATTTGATTTCTGACTAGATTGCACTAGTGCAGGCCTGTAGCCAGCCCAGCCCAGAAAAACAAAATAGGTGTGTGTAGTTTTGGGGATGCTGTGAGCAATACCACTGTATGTACATTTTTTATAGTGACTATATACAAATGTAGACATAGTAGTGATGTTTACAAATGGTGGAATTGTCAAGAATCTCCTCACATCATTTTTTTATTTTTAATTAAAAACATTCAGTAATCAGTTGTTCAAGTTCATCACCTCTGGCTCTGTTCTAATTTTTTTTACCAACCTGCTAGTGAAGTCAAGAAGGCAAGCAAGGCACTGTGGTGGTCTGGCTGGAATGGACTGGGTCCGACTCCACTTTGCTGCTGGCACTCGCTCCTCACCTCCTCAAACAGAGTGACTGTGTAAAAATAAATTATTTTTACAAATCTATCAGACTTGTCTGATGACCACTCTGACCTCAACCCTCACCTTTCTCTCTCGTCAAACAAGAAGACAGTCACTGAGTCTGGCAACGGCGCCGGTCCACCCTTGTTCTCTGCATATGCACTGGCAGCCTAACCTTGGCTTTAAAGCCTTTATGGGTTTGTTTTTGTTTTGTTTTTACAAGATTTTCGATGACAGCCACTGGTGGTAGACTGGTAATGGTTGACCGACACTCGACCCCGATCCCCGACTGACTCATCGTCCTGTGGGCCTAGCAGGCAGTAGGCTCGAAAGTGCGTGATGCTGCGGATGGTCTCTTCTTTACGATGGCAAGAGAATCAGTGGCTAGAGAGAGAGAATAAGTCTGGTGCATGTCAGCAAAAGAATGTTAAGCTTCATGTCACGTCATGATGTGACCATGCACAGACCTGAGGCAGAGCCCTGTAATTGGCTAGCTGGGGCGCATGTTGTAGGAAAACAAAAACAAAAAAATTATAATGCAACAAACTCAGTAATGGATGGCGACCGAGCTGTGTGTGTGTGTGTGTGTGCACACCTCCTGCACCCTCCCAGCGCTGAGGTTAATAAAGTATTGGGATCAGGGAAGAAGGGAAATTTTAAAAAATTTAAAAAGAAAACTTAGGTGGCCCCTCAGACTTGGGGGCCCAGGGCAACTGCCCCTTCTGCCCAATGGTTAATCCAGCCCTGCACACTGGTTGTGCATAGAGTTGCCCATCCACTATTCTATATAGTGCATGGTGCCTCACTTTAATAAAAATAAATTTATTTTTTATTCCGAAACTTAAAATTCAAATCAGTTGTTTCTTCTGTAAGTGCTGGTAGTTAGGGTGGTTTCTAGGGTGGGGATTTTATGTTGGTAGGGAGCAGATGTCCATCATTTGGTAGCACAACCTTCAATTAGTTTCTAATCAGGTGTGGGAGGGATTTTCTAAAAATAAAAAAAAAGGCAGCAGAATTCCTTGCTTAGCGAGAAGTGGTAACAGCAAGGAGTCTCGATTAGTAAGTAATGTTTGTATATCTGGTTGATCCTGCATTTTATTTTCACACTACATAATCCACATCTGGTTTATTCTGCAGCTCTAAAGTGTTGTTACACTGTGCAGGTTTGGGTGATTGCGCTGCCACCGCCACTGCCACGACTGTCATCTGGTTGAGCCTGCTGTTTCTGTTGCGATCAGTGTTGTGTGACATCTGTAATGCAGCAGAACGAAAAGTCACTGTGCTACACTATGGATGTTATTACTGTAGCAGAACAGCATTTTACAGCAGATGGATTTTGGTGGAGAATGATGTTCCACCATACATTGTATAACAGCTCTGCTGCTGGAACAACAAAAGGCCATCTGCCAATATGCATAGGAACATGGTATGGACAACGATGAGGTTAACAGCCACAGACAGCAGTGACTTATGGAAACCATGTGTTTTGGGCTTAAATTACGCCTACACAAGACACATGCCAGGTGCAAAATCAATATCTAAAAACATAGTCTTGGCATGCACTGAATGCTACAACAGTTCCTGCTATCACTTGCTAGGAACGCAGGCTTCTGATGTTGTTTTATCAAGTTTCATTTCAAGAACAAGACAGCCTTTTTTCCAAACTTGGCACTTCTGAGTGACACTAGGATGGCCCCAATGTCGGTGCATGATGACATCAACATATTGAGAGCACTACAGTTGTAGTAACATACCCCTCTGGTACAGCATTACTGTTTATAGCCTCTTGCTCCTTTTGACTAATTAATCCTAAAAAATGTACATTTCAATAGTGTATTTTGGTCTAATACACAAGCAAAGTATAGCTTTTAAGATTAAGTAGATGAAAAAGAGTCATTTAATATATAACACAGTGATTTAACAGTTTTATTGCCTTTTTTGATGAACTGAACCAGACTTCTGCTACCCTTTTAGGTTCTACAGTTTAAGTTCTAAAATATATATCCTACTAGGGCTGCTAAATCAGTTTTCCAGAGATTTAATTTTCAGAGATTCAAACGGAATTTGGAGTGCAAGCTTAGCAACCACAGGTGAACTCCCACAGCTTGGTTCTGCTCTGTTAGTAAGTCAACAGGACAACCATCGTTTCATAGGTCCCAAGCCATTCTGTGCATGGTCGCTCAGGCCATTGCGACCATACAGGGAAAAGGGAAGGGGCCTGCCTGCAAAAGATGTGCTGTGATATCTTCAGTGGTATGTTGGCCTCTTTACAACCAGCTGCACACCACATTACCACTGTGAGCTGTAGAATTGTGTAGAGCAGTTCTATGGGGAAGTTCAAAGGTGTGACACCAGGAATGAGTTCTGTCTGGGGACAGAGACTGGCTTTGGACTGTACTTCAAAATGGATGGCAAAGGGGAATGGTGCTGGGGGGGTCCACTGGATGCTATGGTCTAATCATGTTCTGGACTTAAGGACAGATCAGCTGACCACCAGGGATAGTTGTAGGAGCCACAGGAAATCACACCCTTACACCAACCCAGAAGTAGGCCTAAAAGTAAGGGTTGGGTGTGTGGGTTAATGACTATTATGGTAATCCTTCATGAATGCACAGTCATCCATGAGTGTAACATTTCAGGTGTGAGCAACTACAGAAGCTGCCAAGAAACTTGCAGCAACTGGCCATTTGTCTGGGGCTCTCCCTCCCTCCCTGAACATGGGGGGAAGGGTGGGTACCTCCTATGGGTGTGGGCATCAGGCTCTGGCAACACCCCAAGGGGAGGTAACGCTGAGGCCACCCCACTGGACAGTGGCATCTGGGAAGGAGAGGAGAAAGAGGGATTTTAGGAGTTAGAGACCAGCAGCTCCCCTCCTTCTTCTTCTCCTTCCTTTGGATTACCAGGACTACAGCTGTAAGCATCTCTGAGGTAAGGACCTACCCCTTCTCACACTCCCTTAGCCAGGGTAGTATTTGAGACATCAGGGACAGAGTACCAGGGATCCCCACCATCAAAAAAAAAAGATAGAGAGGAGAAGAACAGTATCTGGACCTGACAGTGTAGCCTAGAGGTTAGAGCAACGAGCGGAGGGCTGGCAGCACAGCCCAGAGGTTACAATAAGCTGTGACAGAGCTGGGTACATCTAGCAGATTTGGATTTGGTTTCCACATCATCCAGTCACAGACTGTGTGAGCAGAGCAAGTCACTTAACCTCTCAGTTGCCCCTGAACACAGGCCTTGTGCCTAATAGTTGTCCAAAATAAAATAAAAAATTAAAAAAACCTGGAGATATCTTGCTGACCATGGCTTGGTTTCCATGACCCCCACTACCATATTCAGGTTAATGCTACTCTGAGCAGCTGTGGGTGCGGGGAGAGAGTTCCCTCAAATCCCGGGGAGCAGAGCACCTCACCGCACAGCTGAGTTTGGCACAGGGTGTTAATGCAGGTACCTCGTAGCTCCAGCAAGGCAGCGATTCAGGATGGAGCTTATCTTGATGGCCAAATCAGTATTAGCAGCTCGTGGTTACCATGGCTTTCCTGGGGGGCAGGCGTGGTGGTGCAGCACCCTCTCGCTCCTGGCCCTGGAAGGGAGGGGTCATGAACAACCATCGTTAGGGTGAGGAAAGGCACAGAACATTCCGATGGTAAGGAAGGTTGGCAGTCATTTAAAAAAAAAAAAAATCTGAGGTCCAGGACCACATTGGGATGGACAGAGCACTTTCAGCTTCCTATTTCCATTGTTCCCGTTCACGCACCTGAACTCCTGTAGCCAGGAAATCTTCATGACCATATTGAGTATGGTGGCTGTCATCCAGTCACTGGGGCCGCAGTGAGGTGTAGTTCTGTTGGGGATCTCCAGGGTGTGGCTGGGAAAGAGTAATTCCCACCACAGTAATCAGGAGTGGCGGGGCTCATTGTGGTGGCAAGGAAGCTTTCGACTCCCTGAGATGAGAGGGGGTTTTGAGGGGTCGAATGGCCATTGCAGACCAGTTGAAAAACAGCAATAGGGGCACTCAAGATAGCAGCTGGACTGATTCAGCAGCCATCTTGGTCAAGGATAAATTGTTTCCGTCAGTGTGGCCCGAAGTGGGAGGACATATTAGGGATTGGGCTTGGACAGTCCAGCCCTGGGGTCCGATACTAGCGTCCTTGGTGAGTGCCTAGCGGGGCCTGGAGGGAGCCAGTTAATCACCCTGATGCTCCCAGAGACCAGGCATGGGGGTCTTTGGGGTTTAAAAAAAAAAAGAAGAAGATCTATGGGAGATAGATCAGGAAAGGTTGCCAAGTTGAGTAACTTTGCACTTTGTTTCAGGCTGTCAGGTACAGGCATTTTAGCTGACTCTGGTCATAGACAGGGGTCTAATGGGTTTTCAAAAAAAAATAAAAATAAAAAAATGCTCTGTGGGCAGGGAAGTTGCCCCATGGCGTTCTTCCCTTGGGGGGGGGCTGTCTCCCCTTCTCCCATCACAGGGCATGACAGGGGGGAGCCAGCAAGGAATAAGTAAATAGGCATAGATGGATAGTCCTATGAGGAGATGCAGCTGGCTTCAATGGAAGGTCCCACACCCTTCTAGGTATAGTTGGTGACACTTCATTAATAATCCTCTCTTGGGAGGTGCAGTTCTTGTTTCAGGTTAAGAGGCCCAACAACTGCAGGGAGGCACAGAAGAAGGCAAGCCTGGAGGCATCTCTGAACAGAGTCAAGGGTTCTCCTGCATGAAGAATGGTGACAGGGACAAGCGCACAGCAGTGACTGACTGAAGGGGCAATGCCCCAGCTCAGGAAATTTGCATCTGGTGGGTAGGTAAGGAGGCTTGGAGGCTCAACAGGTAGAGGCCGATGGACTTATGGCTTCAGTGGGACTGGCAGTTGGAACTGAGGTGGAAAGCAGCTGGGCAGCTGGCCTGGCTCCTGACATGCACACCAGTTGCATGGGGGGACATTATAGACTTCAGCTGTGATGCAGAGGACAAGACACAGGTCCTTGAGTCCCTCAGGTCCTAGATTTGCTACCACCTTTGTCCTCAGTTTATGGAGTGGCACCAGTCAGAGATTGTGGTACGCGAGGCTTCTGATGAGTCCCCACATAAGCTCATTGGCCAGCCAGCAGAGCTGACAGGAAGGTAAGGGGTCTAGATGCAGATGAGGTCAGCCCTGCGGGGGCTGGCGGATACAACCACTGTCAATACCCAGGGCAGAGCAGGCAGCCTCACTGGCATAGCCTAACTCATATACCATGCTGTTCCAGCCAGTCAGGTTGATCAGACTAGAGGGTAGGCAGCAGATCCACAGCAGGGAAGATGGAGCTACATCCTCCCTCCTTAACTGGTCAACTAAGCTGAAGGGGAAAGAAGGGAACATAAAAAAAAAAAAAAAACATTAGCAGTGCCATGCATGTATGAGAGTGTGATGGTGGTGATCAGGGGGTGGCATGACCATCCAGCAGGTTGATAAGGGTCAGGGGCTGGAATTTGTCAGCACTGGCACAGGATCATGCTGATGATTCTGCGCTATAGGGGAATGGATTAGGAGGAGTACGACAAGGAGTCTCAGAAGCGGCAGAAAACAGAGGCCACCCAGGACTAGGAGAGTAGGGATAGCCCCCCCCCCCATTTTAGAGCATGGAGCACAAGGGGGAGATTGAATATGGACAGTGACCTCTCATTGGGAAGGAGTATGATGAGGGCCTGAAGGTGACTCAGGCAAGATGAGAAAGTCACCCCCCTCTCCTTTTTGTGCAGAGTGCAATTTTCAACAGCTAAGAGGGGCTTTTGAGACAGAGCTGAAAACCCCAGAAAACACAGGCAGCATGTCTGCTTGCCCAGTTGCCTGAGGAGTTTAGCAGGATTAGCCATTCCTTTTACATGGGAGCCCAGAGGATAGGAAGCATAGAGGTGAGATTTTCAGGACTAAGTTTGGGCACAGAGGTATGCCCATGGGGGTGTGTGGTACAAGGTGTGGTTGTTGGAGGTCTGGTGCCTTTCTGCATTGGACGAGGTACAGGCCGCCTAGAACTTGGCCATTGTTACCACATCAACGACATCCCACAGGGGAAGCTAGCAGGGGCTCCGAAACGCGAGTTGACTTTGGCCTCATTCCAGGATGGGGGTTGAGGGATCAGGGCTCCCATACCATTGGGGATGTATGAGCTCATAGCCCAGGGATGACCCTCTTAGGGATAGGGATAGACACAGTGGGGCTGACAGTGTCTCCTGCCAGCTGACTAGAATGCGAAAGTGCTACTTAACTGTAAATGCATAGCACTTGGCACAGAATGGTTGGCAAATTTAGAAATATATTTAATTTTAGTAATTTTGTCTACTGTGCCAGAGTTTCACAAAAAAAAAAAAATAAATAAATGGTTGGCAGTCTACTGTTACACATTGTTTGGCATGGTTAGCATTACCCCATTTGCGTAGTGTTTTGCTGTGCTGTACCAGCTAGTAAACCCTGCTGCTGGAGTAACCAGACTGGGCCACTTAGGTGACACCAAAGGGAGATCCCTTCTATTTTCACCTGGAGAGTCAATCCCCACCAGGTGAGGCCTTGGCCACGGGCTTGGGGGATTTGATGGGGGAAGCTAACAATTGGAATGTACGCTGCTGAGCAGACACTTGATGATGTCCAGGTTCCTGTCTTGGACTACAAATGGCATAGGCTGTGTAGGATGAGGTAGCAGGTGATTCCATTGCACAGAGGACAACTGGGGCTATTGCCTTGCAGTAGGGTGCTACTTTGTTGCTAGAAATTAGCAGGGGGCCCTGTACCTGTCTGATGCTGGTGGAGCACCGGTAGCCATACATCAAAAACAAAAAAAAAGAGAGGAAGGGCTGACACTGGGAGTGGTGGCACACCTTCCCTCAGGAGCATTGAGGGCCTTGTTAGGTAGGATTCATGACACCACCACCATATCCTTCTGGGGTCAGAAGCAATGGGAGGACTGTGAATAATTTGAGTGCCCTGCCGAATGTGAGGTGTCTCATCCCACTGGCGAGCTTGACCTTTATTTGGGGCAACTTGGTCTTCGGGTGCAGAGCTCATTTGAGGCTCCACTGGTTGATATATTTTCCCTGGTTGCAACTGTAGGGGCTCTCGGGGTATCAGAGCTAACCCAGGCACATTAGCCACAGGGACCTTGGGTCTACAAGGGGATGACATGGTGTCCTTAAAGAAGGGAGTTTTTTGTATGGTTACAGAACAGCAAGATGAATCAGAGGAGTAGGGGCAGCTGCACAAGGTGGTGGCCCCACTCAGTTCCTCTTGGCAGATCTTGGCAGGGTAGAGACCTACATAGCCGCTGACCCAATGTGGGGGGAGACGCTTTTTCAGCATGAGGACAGCAAGCTGGGTAGGCTTGTAAGTTTTGTTTATCTGGTACGGACCATCCAACATGGGGTTGAATGCTTAGAAGTTTGGGAACAGTTCTTCCAGATGGAGAGGTAAGGCAGGCAGGGAGCATAATACTGTGGATGGAAAAATCCAGGCGTAGTGCCCTGGCGGTCCCAGGTAGTTTGCTCTACATCTTTCTGCACTTGTAGTAATTGTTTTTGTTTCTTGTAGGTTCCCTAGATGGTGCCAGGAAATATGGATTGGAAGGCATTGCTTTACTTACTGGGCAGCAGTGAGCGACTTCCAGCTGGGGAGAAGCATCCTATCGAGGCAGCCACAGATGGCACAGTTTGATGCTAGGAAAGGTAAGGTATGCGCTGTGGGGGGAGTGGTTCCCCAAGGTAGCAGGAGGAGGTTGCCAAGGTGGAGAAGCTCGGACATCACGTGATCCACCTTGGGGGTGAAGACTTGGGGTATCGGGAGGCAATGAACCTGCTGCTGGCAGTGAAGGAGGACCTGCAATCCATTGGATGATGGTGGCCCATACAGGTCTCAGATGGTTACTGTTTAATTCAGTAGCAGCAGTGGCTGTATTCAGGACACATAGGACACTCAAGTCTGCAGGCATGCTGGTTAGTTAGGAGATGAGAACCCTTAGGTAACCCATGGGGGAAGCCGGGGTGAGACATGGGGAAATGATGCCTCCTGCTAGGGGCCCCCACCCTTCCTGGTGGGGAAGGGTAGGCATGTGCCAGATAGAGGAAAAGAGATGAGATGGAATTCAGTTGAGCAGATTCTACTGGAATAGTAAGAGCGAGTGGCTTGGGGGTTCGGACTGTGTCCATCCTGTGGCGGCTTGGGAAGATTGCAGATCTAAGGTACAGGGCAAAGAAGGGGGGATGAGTTGATTTCTCCTGAAGGGTTCATACCCTCTGGGCGGCATGAGACCAGGGGACTGCAGGGCCCAGACCCGGATGGTGGGGTCATGGTCCATCCTCATCAGGTTACCCTGCAGGGACAACGGCACCGGACGGAGGGCAGCCGCAGGAGCCTTGGCCACAAGACCTCCCCAGGAGCTACAGCAGACATTCAGGCGCACACCAGGGGTGACCTGGGAGATAGGGCCAGGTGTGGGATGCCTGAAGAAACTACGCCTCTTCCCAGCTGTGCACTCAGCTCTAATAAAGTGTGTTTGCAACAATAAATGCATGGCTGCAGCCATTTCCTCCAAGTCCTGTGTCTGTGTGGTTATTCCAGGGTAAGGGATAGTAGGGGTCTACCAGAGAATGGAAACCCTGTCTACAACCACGAACATCTGGCAACTATCATGTGCATTGTGACTTAGTTGCCGGGGGAGATTTATCCCACTGGCAATTAAGCTTTCCTTTTGTATATGGCAGTTTTTGGTGGTGGCATAACAGGGATCACCCTTTACAGTAACTTCACATTCTTTAGTTTAAACAATTATGCTGCTAGAGCTGGCACTTACTCAATGTAGCAAGAGGTTTATCCCAGCACACATCTTTATCATGCTTAAAGAACACCTCGCAACAAAGTAGGGCAATCAGTAGTTGCACCCCAGATTCAGGCTAAATCCATGTAAACTAAAAACTCTAGAACATTTAGCTAACAGCCCTGTCGGGAGGTATTTTTAAGATGTGATTTTGAAGGTGTTCTCTGGGAACTAACCAGATTTGATACTTTGCCAACTGTGGCAGAATGCTTGTTTCAATTTAAGAAAATAAATGTTGACTAGTCAAATAGTGTAGCAGTAGGGCTTCTGCTCTCTACTCCAGCAATGTGGGTTCAGCATCAGCCTCTGGTTTCAGTGACTGGCTAGGGAAGGACAAACATGTGTCCTATTAGACAGCTTTCCACCTTCAGGGAAGGCAAATTCCATTTTTCACTGGCTGACTGCCACCCAGTGGAGCCTAGGTGGTAGTGCAAGTGGAGGCTGCCACAGAGTTATGGGGGCTGCCGAAGAATGCTAATACATGCTTGTGCACACTGCATGTACGCACGTCACATCCTTGCATGTTGGCAAGCCCCCGGGAAGAACATGGTGGAAGTCCATCAAATGGCAGGATGTCGACTGCCTTTTGCAGGCCGTGCACAACCAACCAGGCACTTACCTCCTGGACCCAGTTGGGGGAGGTTTCACTCTCTTGGACCCTGCCATGGGTGGTAATGGCTGATGGAGTTGGAGGTGCAGGTGGATTAGGACTACCCAGTAGTAGTAGCAGGAGATAAACACAGTTAAAAAAACATTTACAAAAATGTGGGGGTAGTAGGGGGTTGTCTGTATATGTTCAGTTAATGTTACTGATATACAGTAAAACCTACCAGTTAAAGGCACTACATAATTAAGACATTTTTATTTAACTATATGAAAATGGGTGACCAAGAGAGTCACACTGAGCTGAAACTCCTTTCCAGGTGTGACCCAGAGAGAAGGGGTTACAGAGGTGAGGAATGAGTACAAGCAATACAGACATAGGATAGGATAAGATAAGCTATGGGAAGTGATGGGAAAGGCAGAAAAGAGAGAGGAGAGAAGAGAAGAGAAGAGAGGAGAGAAGAGGAGAGGAAAGAAGAACAATACATAAAAGAATGCATAAAGTGTTGGTGTGCAGCAAAAGAACATGGTAATAAGAATGTGCAAATTATTAAACATGCTGGCCCAGATATTCACAAGGGTTGTGCATGGTGCAACACTGTTGCACCATGCGCAACCCACTGATGTGCCCCAGTGCGATGTTCAAATGGGTATTGTGCCTGGCACAAATCTCGATGCACTGGAGCACATCAGTAATGTATGCGGCGCAGGTAGGGGGGCATGCTCATGCATACTCTGCACATCCGATATTCAGCCTGGGATGTGCTGAGCCGCATGCACAACCCCTACTTAGCTGCACCTGGAAATGAAACCAAATAAAAAGGAACAACGGCTGGCCACCCACAGGTGAGCTGCATATTGCAGGGCGCAACACAGCAGCTGCCACCTGTGGGTGTCCACCCGAGCTCCGGCTGCACCTTTGTGGTGGCTCCCCCCCATGCCTGCTCATGGGCATAGGTAGAAGAATAGAAACATCCAATATCCCTGGTGGTCCAGTGGACTGCTGGCAGCCCGATCACGGGCTTAAGTATAAAAATACACGTCTAATATCCCTGGTGGTCCAGTGGACCGCTGGCAGCCCGATCGCGGGCTTAAGTATAAAAATACACATCCAATATCCCTGGTGATCCAGTGGACCGATGGCAGCCCGATCGCGGGCTTAAGTATAAAAATACATGTTCAATATTCCTGGTGGTCCAGTGGACTGCTTGCAGCCTGATCACGGTGTCAGTAAAACAGTAATGCCACAGAAACCCAACCCTGGTGGTCTAGCGGTAACCCCTTCCCTATCCACCCACTGAGCCCCACTGCCCTGCCCCCCCCAGTCAGTGGCAGGCGGCAGCTCCCCACCCACTTGCCACCCTGCCACCCACCGACTGACACCGTGCGGTGGGTTGTAGCCCATTGGTCCACAGTATAAGCCAATGGGCGAAGCCCTATCATCACGGTGTCAGTCGGCAGGCAAGGTGCGGGGCAAGCAGGCGGGGGAGCTGCTGACTGCCACTGACCGGGGGAGCGGGGCGGTGGGGGTCAGTGGGCAGGTGAGATGGGCGGTACCGCTAGACCACCAGGGTTGGGTTTCTGTGGCATTACTGTTTTACCCACGATCGGGCTGCAAGCGGTCCACTGGACCACCAGGGATATTGGACATGTATTTTTTATACTTGAGCCCGTGATTGGGCTGCAAGTGGTCCACTGGATCACCAGGGATATAGGACAGTTTTTAATTCTACATATGCCCGCGATCAGGCAGTGGGGCACATTGCCGCGCTGTGCAGGGGGCGTCGGCCCCCAACGGCTGCAGCCTGGCAGGGCGCCAGGCACAAGTCGCTGGGGATTTGCGCACCTGCATGCAAATGGGGCCATAATGACATGCAAATGGCCACATTTGTGCCTTGCATGCATTATGGCTCCATTTGCATGTGCAGTTTTGAATATCGTGGTTGTTGCACCTAGCGCAATGGAACTTGCGCTAGCGCATCCTCCTTCTCCACTCTGGCCGCTTACACTGGCACAGTGCCACTGCATCATGCACACTGCAGGGTGGCCAGGGTGCAATATTCAATGATGCTGTACCATGGCGCAGCTCCGTTGAATATCACCCTGTCAACGCCCCTGTGCAGCCAAGTTGCGCTGCGACCAGGCTTGCGCCACAGCCTGGCGCAGTCTGAATATCCGGGCCGCTGTGTATATTAGACATTCAGATATATTGATTCAGTAATACTGACATACATTAATAAAGAAAACCAATGAATAATATGTTGCTAAATGTACAATATGAAACACATGGTAGTAAGACTACAAAGGAAAGATAATGTGCAAATA
The DNA here is from genome assembly GCA_016271365.2 of Neoceratodus forsteri. Lineage (NCBI taxonomy): Eukaryota > Metazoa > Chordata > Ceratodontiformes > Ceratodontidae > Neoceratodus > Neoceratodus forsteri. Next base: position 97,750,776 of record CM028132.1, on the reverse strand, counting down.
TAGTACAATTTCAAAAGATAATTATGTGGAAGCAACAGCAACAGTCAACAGAAATACAGTCAGCAGGGTACAAATGATTGCACAAATGTAAGAAATTTTGTTAAAAGGCCAAGACAGTAAAAGCCTAGGTGCTACAATGTGACTGGTATCAAAAATTTAAGGTATGAAAATGTGCTGAGAACATCACCATACAAAGGGAATTTCTTGTGCTCCTGACTGTAGCTTTTTAAGCACTGTATTGCCTACAAATAAAAACAGGTTCTTTGTGGACCCAGTGGGGTCCATAATAAATAGACTGCACTGTAGTTTGTTTTATTTTGCTGCCTTTCTTACCCAAGTTATTAGTAATAATTACGTTTGAGGCGGTTGCTTGATTTGTTTTTAGTACATACATGTGAAAAGTTTGCCCCCTTCTATGTAGTGGTATGGTTACTGCTCATGATGCCAGTGACTCGGGTTCAATAGTGAACCTAACTCACCAGGGGGCATCCAGGAGGAGAAGGACTGAGCATCCCGAGGATGCTCTCCTGCTTCCAGAAAGGGAGGGCAGCGACTCCACCACATTACCACTACATGGGTCGATAGGTGGTGGTACATATCTTCTTTCTCCATGGAGTATCCGGGGTCTGGGGAATGGAAAAATTAAAAAGAACCATCAGACTGCAGCAATATAAGGCCAATAACCCTTTAAATACCCCATACTGCCTACTGAGCATTGATCCATCCAAACCAAGCATGACATCCGGAGGTGACTAGGGGTACCCCTGATGCCCCTGCCACAGAAGGCAAGCTACAGGAGAACAAGGTAGGCCACATGTAAGATCCAGAGACAGTGAGAGATGGGCTTGGGGGCTGTCGACAGAAGGAGGCAAGCCAGGTGGCACTAGGGGCACAACACATAAGTTAAAAACAGCCCCCCCCCCCCTTCAAAAAGAAATGTAAAGTGTAGAATCCAAAGTTAGTTGCATGTGGGGTTTGGGATTCATTGCTGGAAAAAAACACAAATACTAGCTACAAAACAAAAAAAGACGATACAAGTCTACATCATTTAGATAGCAAGATTTGGGCCAAATCCAGACCTACCTTTCCGGATCATTATACTTCTGTGCTGTTACTCATTTGATGAAAATGCCAAATTGCTTTCTGTTTTGCCTGTAATGCCATATTGATTGGGGGGGGGGGTAGCTACAGAAAAATGCATACTAGAGTATAAAGCTTCTGTAAGTACTTAATTCTAAACCAAACCCAAACCTACCCCTGATTTTCATGCATTGGAATCCTGGTTCACCCGAAATAAACTGCTACTCAACTACAAAAAGACAAAGAGCATGCTCTTCAGCACCCCACAGAGCAAGATTCGAGGGTCCTCACTGCATATACTTAGTAGCGAAGGAGAAGTACTAGACCAATTCAACATATTCAAGTACTTAGGGATTCACCTTGATGATACCCTCACCTTCACTGCCCATGCTGAGCAACTGGTAAAGTTCACCAACATGGAGCTCGGCATCCTGTACAGACACCGCACCTCAATGACACCAGCTGTCCTGAAACTTGTTACATGCAGTTCAGTTCTCTCATCTGTGGATTATGGCCTTGTCATATATGGGGCAGGCACAGACACAGTGCTTAAAAGGGTCAAAACCATCCTCAACAAGGCCTGCCGCCTGGTCCTGGGAGTACAGAAAATGGCTCACTCTTGTGACCTATACAACGAAACTGGCTGGCTTCCACTCCACCACAGACTCCAATACCAGGCCTGCCTCCTTGCAAAAAAGTCCTTGATGTGGTCCATGCCTAGTGTTACTTCAGCCCTCTTTGAGCCTGCACAACCATCTAAATGAACAAGGAGTACCTCCAGGGCTGTCCTAACTGTTACCTTCAAACTAACCACCCTTGGCCAAAGATCCCTCTCCTACTGTGGGCCTAAATGGTTTAATGATCTGCCTGCAGACCTTGCTGACTCCCCCAGTTGTGGCCACTTTAAAAATGGGCTTCGATCTCTTCTTGCCAGCAAATCTGACTGCCAGTGTTTCTGTTAACCCACGGCCTCTGACAGCAGTTCTCGCACCTGTCAAACACTACCCTCTCTCACTCCCACCCTCCTGTTCCACAACTGCCCACTTCCCCCCCCCACCACCACCTACTACCTCCCCTTGACAAAGCCTCACCTTGGCTGCTAAAACTGCATTTCTGCAGACTGGGAGCACACCACCTGAACTGTAACACAATTGTTAAATATTGTACTGCACTTAACTAGTGCTGCATTAATATGTTTCTCTGCAAGTGTGGTTCTGTTTCTCCTTACTTCTTGTACCCCGCTTAATGTCGTAACTGCACACAAATACTACTTGTTAGTTGATGTATTTCTGTTCTGCAGTGTTTCATCACCTGTAAATGTCTTGTATTCCTTGTTGACTTGGAGCCTTTGTAAATGAGCCCTCGGCTCAAAGGTATTGATCCGAATTTGAAGAAAAAAAATTAATAAATTTGGCAAAACGAATCACAAACCCACTCCTAATTTGACAAACCCACCCCTGATTCAACAACACAAGTACCAAATCACCCCTGATTTAGCAAAACCAATACCCAAATCCACCCCGATTTGGCAAAACCAATAGCAAATCCACCCCACTTTTGGCAAAACCGATATCAAATCCACACACAGGTTTGGTGCAACCAATACCAAATTCACCTAGGATTTGGCAAAACCAATACAAAATTCATCCCAGATTTAACCGATTCTTGATGCAACATTTCATTTTTGGTGGGTTCCTGCTTCCACCCAATTGAATGGTTAGGATGGTGCATAAAAGGACAAGACTTACGTTCACACAGAGAGCCTATGCCAGTATATTTGAATCATGCAAGGTCTGCATGCCCGAGAACAGAGTTGATGCTGATAACAAACAGGGTTATGGTTCTGTACAAGCCTACAGAAATGCATACGTACAATTTTGGGGGAAAAAAAGAACACTGGTCCTCTATATTCTCTCTATCCTCATCAGCTCAGTGGGAGTACCCAGTACATCTTTTTCGTGGTGTAGGAATGCTATTTTCCTAGCCACATCCTTGTTGCAGATTATGCCATCACTGCATATCCAGGACAAGTAAGATGCCTCAAGTTGGCGATTGTAAGACAGAAGGTTTCAATAGAATCATTTCAGCAATAAGCAGAACATAGCTGCCAGGAAAATACAGGCAGCTTAAATGAGATGTCTTGTAAATGCTACATTTTTAGCTTTATAAAGCAAGTGTATGGCCTGAAACACATGTTACTATTAAAGTAATCAACTTTTACTTTTCCTATGCAGGTACTGTTTCTTTTCCTTTTGGCTAATTAGAATATTTTCTACCTGATGGTACAAAGCATGATGTGTGAAATAGCATACTGCCTGGAGGCTAACAATATCTAGTTTGATTCCTCTTCATGTCTTATCAGTACTGTGATCTTACTGGTGGCTGTGGCATCACAACTGCTCAGGAAGAGCCACTCAACAGCTTCCAGACTGGTTACTTATGATTTCATAGTAAGTGAAATCACAATGCTGATGAGGTGTGAATAGGAATAGAAATCAATATGTCAGCTACCAGGTAAAGCACTGCTCTTTATATTAAACATAATACTATCAGAAAAGTTTCCAATAAGCAAAAGGAACAAGAGACACGTCAAAAATAAAAGAAGTAAGAAGAGTCTACTTTTAAAAATAAATAACCTTTTCTATCTGCTATATTGGTGCTACTAGCTCTTTAAGTGTGACAGTAAGTGCCGGCCAGATCAATAGACTGATGGAACAGTAGACGGGGGAATCAAAACAACTGGCTTTGGAAGCTGTAACAAGGAATGAAAAGGATCTCTATCACTTTTGAGTTTGCAGAAACAATCTTACATGCAGTGAAACTGAAGTCAAAGTATTACAGATAAAGGACCATTTATTCAGCAGTGTCAATCACTTCAAATAATATATTTCCACTACAATAATGACACTGCATCCCCAAACAGTAGCTTTTGAAAAAAAGCTGGAAATTACTCTTTCGCGAGAAGACATTTTCCCCATCCCAGGCTCAATTATGTGCAGGACCAGTAATAATGGCTCAGGGTTTGGTTGATCATTTTCCAACTGGATCCATTTAGATCTCATCAGTCTTTCCCCTCATCCCATCAGTCGTCTTACTTACTTTCTCTAATTCCTTTCCTATGCCCTTTAATTAATCACAGCTCCCATTCAAGCAGACCCATTAATTCCACCACTCATTTGCCCCCTTTCAGAGGTCTCGTTGAAGATGCAATTTAATTTGCTGACCTGTGATCAATAGCAATTAATAGCATCTCTTTAATCTTGTTGAAAGGTCTTTTGGTTTTCAACAAGTTATCTTCTCTTGGGAAAAGGCAAGTGACTGGTACTTAAACTAAAAGCTCTTCAGTGCCACAGGAAAACTAAGCATCATTTTCTCTGCCCCCTTCCATGGGACAAACAATAGCCATGAATTCAAAATAATCTGCCACAGAGCCTTGTGGGACTTTACATTAATAAATCTCAACATCATTTGCATAGTGATATGCTTACCATTATGACAAAAAAAGGAGGCTTCTTACAGCATATTTGGTCAACCACACCCGCTACCCCCAAGAATTAAAACCAATTGGTGCTAATCTTGCAGAATACACCCAGTGCATACATTCATTGTATCCTCACATAAAACAGCTCAGTACTTTTTCAGTTACATGAATGCACTCTCTGTTTTGAATGACTGTCACATTTCCTATAGATGTTCAAGATTCCTGACCGAACTAATTAGTTAACACTAACACTATATTTTCCAAAGAAGTTTACAACCCCTTTGGTCTTCTTTGCATATTGTTGTGTGAACTGGCAAGTCAGATGGTTTCAGAATCAAAGAACTAGTGCTTGCAACCCCAATGCTGCTTGTAAGAGCCTGCAAATCCTTTGAAGTTGTTTCATTTCCTTACTTTCTGTCTTCATTCCACAAATTAAAAGGGTGCTTTTGGTCTCATCTTCTGGCCAAACTATAATTAGCTTGGTCACAGACAACAAGGTAACCCCCCCCCCCCGATAGATCAGGTCCCTGCTCTTTCAGTTTTTTTGGTTTTTTTTAATCCTCCCAGAGTCCTGACAGGTGGCTAGGGCCCTCCTGATGGAGTGACTCTCTCTTTGGTTCCCCCACTCCCGCACTCACCGATCCTCGGTAATTCCCCCATGGATCCCCCCCAGGGCCAGGAAGGAGGTTGCCAGCTTCACCACCCTCCTGGAGACCCAATTCAGAAGCTGGGAATGGCCATCAGGAGTGGGGGATCATCATAGAGCCTTCCAGGCTGTTTTCCTCCATTTTCTCCTGTCTCCCCTCCCCTATCAACATAAGGACATCGGACCATGCCTCCCAACCCATACTGCCCTCCTGCTACTGCCAGAGGGCAGTCAGCAATCAGGACGACAAGTCCCCCGAGAGAGAGAGAAGTCCTCTGGATACTCAATCCTGTCTCCCCCCCACCAACCCCAGGCTGTCCGGGCTCGTTCCCGAACCCGGGTTGCCTGTATGGCACAATGTGTAGAGATCATCACCTCAATCTCCAGTGCCACTGGGCCTACTCTTTCAATTTTAACATGACGATATGAGCTGTGACACCACTGCTTTTTTCTATTTGTCTTATGTAGAAACCACTCATAGGCTTCATTTTCTTAAAACAGAGTGCAGACCCACAAGATGCTCACAGGTGGCCAGTGGGCAGCCCACTAAACAGGAAAAGACCTGATAATTGAAGCACTGAGGGTATAGCAAGCTCAACCAAGGCTAATTCACCAAGATTTAATCACATTTACTCTACACTTTTCTTAATTTTTGTAGGGGTGCTCCTGGTGTGTGGCCAATATCAGAATCAAACAGAACCAATGCACTCCCCCCTCCCCAAATGCTGCTCGAATGAGCTTCCAAATCATTTAAAGTTGTTCCATTTTCTTACTCTGTTTCTATTTCATTCCATTATTTTCTTTCTCTGTGTACTTTCTCCTATGTGTGTTAACCAGCCCCTTCCAACTGTCCCTCCAGCTCCATCACCCGGCGTCCACTAGGACTCACCTTGATGGCACAGAGGTGCCCAGCTGGCCAGGTGCGGAGCCCACAGAGAACCAGTGTCATCCTGCTGGTCAACACAATTTTCAGTTTTTCCTCCCTTTGCTGTGGCGCGACACGCCAGCGTGCATGCGTGGCTGCTGTGGAGACCCGCGCAGCACCCTCCCTTCCTTTGACATCCTTGTCCCATTCTGCCCTGAGGCCTTCACATGGGGGCAGACATTTGGAAGGACTGCCAACCCACTCTCACCAGGAGAGGAAAGCTGTCCTCCAGATGCTCAATCCTCTCCCTCGCCTGCTCGAACCACGAACACGGGTCACCGGTGTGGCAGGACGTAAGGCATTGATGCCTCAGCCCTCCATGCCACTGGGCCAGCTATTCATTCCATAATTTTAAAGAGGATTCACATTATTCAGTTAAGCCCTGATTAGCCTGACCACCAATGACAAGGTGACGCCCTTATAGGTCAGGTCCTTACTCATTCAATTTTCACATCCCAATGTGAGCTTTGACACCACAGCTTTCTCAATAAAATATGGCCGAAAACATGTCTTGACTTTTTTAGCTTTCTATTTACTTATTTATTTATTTATTTCAGTTTCAGATTTACACCTTTGAGTCAGGGACTCTTTTGCAAAGGTTCCAAGTCAGTCAAATAGAGTACAGGGCAAAACAGTTAAGATAGAATCACAGTGGTTATCACAGATGATTACCGTTGATGTCACAACATAGAACATAAATTCAAAGATATAGGTCAGAGGAAAAATCCAGTGGCAAGCATTAGGATGTCGGGGAAACATTTGGGAGCACACTGTTAGTGCAGAATAAAGAATAAATTGCAAGGATGCAGGGAGACCAACAGGCAGGGAGGAGATCCTGTATTTGGAGGGGTAGTATTACAGCCAGGGTTTTGACAGGGGTGAACAAACACTAAGGTAGTGCAGCCAGAGTAGGCTTTGTCGAGGAGAAACATGTGGTACTGCAGTTAAGTGCAATGGGGGGTGAGGGGAGTGGGGAAGGGGAAAATTAGGATAGAAGTGAAAGAGAGAGAGAGGGTATGTTGAGGGGAGTAGATTGAAGACTGGAACAGTGAGGGTTTTAGGGGTAAGTGCTAGTGGCGGTAGAGGTATTGAGAGCAAGGGGACTATTAGTTAGAGCATCGACAGACCTTTTCAAGCTCTAAATGAGTCCGTAGCCCAGTTTTAAATTGGCTGATCTTGGTACACTCTGTGAGGGTATTAGGTAGCTCATTGAACAGTCTGGGTCGCTGGAAGGAGAGAGATTTCTGGACAAGCTTTGTGTGCTTGAAAGGCACTAGGAATCCACCTTTGGTCGCTCTTCTGGTTTGCTGAATAGGTTATGCTGCTTTGAAAAGTCTACAAGTTGTATCAGGCATGAGTCCCAGTGCTGCTTTTTTTACTGGTATGCAGGTCTGGTATTGCACCCTGAGGTGGAGTGGGAGCCACCCTGTGTCGCTGAATAGGGTACAGGTATGAGTTAGGAGGTCAGCCCCTAGGGTCAGGTCTTGTTTAGGAGAGTTCTTACTCTTTTTAGGGCAGTGTCAGAGCCAGCCCCATAGATGGGCAGGCCATAATCTATTTAGGATAAGACTGAGCTGCTTGTGGCTAGTTTCAGGGCTGCCGCAGTCACTGAGTTTTTGTGGTGGTAGGGAACCCCCAGCTTTATATTTGCAGTTTTGACCACATGGTCAATGTGAGTAGTGAAACTGAGTGTGCTATCCAGGTATACCGCGAGGTATTTGAACATGCATACATTTTCCAAAAGGTCTCCCTGACTACTCCGGATCATCATGGGGCTGTACTTGTTATTTTTCTGCGGGACAGTGAAGAACAAGCTTTTGGTTTTTTTATGGTTGAGCATCAGTTTGTTCTGAGTGAATCAAGTTTTGAGCATACGGAAGCTTTCTTGTAGCTCAGTGGTGATTGAGGATTGCTCTCTGCCAGCTGTGGAAATCAATCAATCAGAACTTTATTTAACCAGGCAGAGTCATCATTGAGCAAACTCATTTTCAAGATGGTCCTGTCAGAAGGGAACAGAGCAAGGAATAATACAATTGGACACTTAATGCAGGCTGGTACATACAGTAAAAAATAGCAACAACAACATCAGATAACACAGTGTGCAGATTGTTAACAAATTAAATTAAGGGTACACCAACATCTGGGGTGGATACTAAACAAGGCAATAGAAGTCACAGGGTGTGGTAAGAAGATTATATTAACAATAGAACAAGAAGGCATAAATGGACCGACCAGGAGGGTCAACCCTTTGCAGGGAAGGATGGGGAAGGGGGATTTCAGGAGGAGGATGTCAACACTAGAGGGAGAGATGACACAAACATAGTAAGACCAGGGGGTAAGAAGAGTATACAGACAGAGATGTGCAGAGAAGTGCTGGAGTTGTAAGTAAGTGCTAAGTAAATGGAGAGCAGAGCAGGGAGGCCAGTAGGAGAATCACCTGTGGCAGGTACATATGACCTTCAGGATGCGTGTGATAGACAGCTTAAAGGTATGGGGACCTGACAGGGATGAGAACCTTAGTGTCTTTTGCATGCTGTTCCAAAGGGAAGGGAAGAGAAATTGATAGAAGCCTTACCATGCTGGGATCTTATTCTTGGCACCTTGAAGGATACAAGGGATGTGCTTCTTCAGCCATACGCTCCTGTTACATGTACAAGGAGAGCAGAGATATAACCTGGTAGTTTATCAGTTAAGGCCCTGTAGAACCACAGGAGCGCATTTTTTGCCTCCTCAATGTAAGAGATGGCCAGGTGAGCTTTTAGTAGAGCAAGCAGTGGTGGGTACAACTGGGCATATCCAGAATAAACCACAAGGCACGGTGATAGAGGGTGTCTAATTTACATAATGCCTGATTTCAACAGTGGCTGTAAAAAATGTCTGCATTATCAAGCAGAGGAATAAAAGTTGTAAGGACCAGTGTCTTTCTGGCTTCTAATGTAAGGAGGTGTCTTATGTGATAAAAGATACCTAGACGTTGTCTTAGCTTTTTTGATAGCTCATTCAGATGTATCGCAAAATTAAGCCAGTTATCCAACAAGACACCCAGGTACTTAAACTTGTCCATTATTTCCAGAGGTTCACCTAATAGGGTGTAAATCAAGTGGTTCGGTGGTGGCCCCTGGGTATAAGCAGCAAGTGTCTTGTTTTTTTTTTTGCGTTAAGCAGTAGCTTGTGCTTTAGTAAATTGCGTTGGAGGGCGACAAAGTCGTGTTGTACCTCATCATAAGCGATGTCCAGGGATGAGTTAATAGTGTAGAGAACTGTATCATCAGCGAATAGATGTATGTAGCCTGAGTATATGTGAGAGTTGATATGGTTTATGTACAAAGCGAACAGGATGGGGCCCAGGATGGAGCCTTGTGACACACCCAATGAAGGGTTTTAAGTGGAGCCAATTCCCCTTGAGCTTTAATCTGCTGCAGTCTGTTGGAGAGATAACATTCAAACCACTTTAGGGTAGTAATGTCTAGGCTGAAGCTGTTCAGGACGTTAAGCAGAAAGCTATGATCCACGGTATCAAAGACCTTACTAAGGTCCAGAAAGAGGGCATAGACGTGTTTTTTTGTATCCAAAGCATTTTGCCAGTCATTAGGGACTTTAGTGAGGGCAGTTATAGTGCTGTGCTTGGACCTAAAACCTGATTGGGCCGGGTTCAGGAGGTTCTCGGATTCTAGATAATCTCTAAATTGGTAACTGACAATTTTCTCCAGGATTTTTGACAGGGTAGGAAGCAACGAAATAGGATGGTAGTTGTTCAGGTCAGCTGGATCTCCAGACTTGAAAAGGGGAATGGCGTGTGCTGTTTTCCAAAAAGAAGACAATTCACCCTGAATCAGGGAACTATTAAATAGGTGGGTGATTTGGGCAGTCAGAAGGCCTGTTAATGGTTCTATAAGATCAGCACTGCCACACTTTTTTGCGTCCAGAGATATTAGAAGGTCCTCCACCTGTTTGAATGTAACTGGTTGAAAGCAGAAGGAGGAGTGTCTCAGGTGTGTGGCAATGTCACAGGATAAGCCATCAGTGGCATTGCAGCGGACATTTAGCTTGCTGAGGGGCAAATCATCAAAAGCAAGGCCTGCTGTGGCAAAATGATTGTTGAGTTGTTCAAGAATGTCAGCTCCGGTTGTGTAAGAAATGTTACCTGCCACTATTCCAGCGGGCAGGGGGAAGGCTGGCGAGTGACCTTCAACCTCTTTAAGAATGTTCCAAAAATTGGCAGATCAGTTTTTATTTTCTTCAAGGGCAGTCAGGAAATAGCATGATTTTGCTGCCCTTATTAACTTGGTGCAAGCATTCCTAGCCACCCAAAAGGCAAGCCAGTTGGCTTCTAACTTTGTTTTCCTTGCTTTTTTCCTTAGTACACCTCTGTCCCAGAGGGCTTTCTTCAAGGTAGGTGTGAACCAGTCAGGGGACCTTTTCCTTGTTTTGATCCACCTAAGTGGAGCATGTTTATTTATCAGTCCCACTAGTAGGTTTTTGAAAATATTGAAAGCCTCAGTAATAGAGGGGGCCAGATAGAAATTCTGCCAGTTGATGTTACCGAGGTCTGTCAGGAAGGTGGTTTGGCAGAAGTTTTTTAGGCTTCTTTTTAGCTTGAAGGTAGAAGTAGACAGCCTGTCATGGGACCGGTGAAAACAGGCAGTGGCACAGTGACTATTGAAGACCCTGTGAAAAACTCCTGTATGGGTGATGTTGTGAGGCTTTCTGACAAGCATAAGATCCAGTAGGGTACTGTGGCTGGGGTTTTTCTTATTTGGTCGGGTGTTCTCCGGAGTCATCTGGGTTAACCTGTGTACATCGCAGAACTCTTTAATCTTGTTACACAGAGCATCGTTCCAGTTCAGATTGAAATCTCCCATTATTATGCTTTCTAGGTTCACCTTATCCATTATGAGTGTAGGTGTTCTAGAGCCAAGTGTCACAGAGGGTGGCCTATAACAGGCAGATATTAAGAGGGCTACTTCAGGTGAAATGGTTAACTTAAGGGCAAGGCATTTGAATTCCTTAGGTAGGGAGATCCGAACAATGTCTGAGACATGGTATTTGATCTTGGCATAGATAGCGACTCCACCTCCCCTAGCGGGTCTGTCACATCTGAACAGGTTATATCTATATATATTGACCGTTTTGTCAGGGATAAGGCTCGAGAGCCATGTCTCCAAAATCATAACTATGTCAGGTACTGTGTGTAATACCCAAGCCTGGACTAAGTCAAATTTTTTTGGTAAGCTGCAAACATTCATGTGCAGGAAACTAAGGCTCTTAACTTGTGAGAGGTCTGATGGGGCTCCAAGCAGGAAGGGTGGGCCTGGGTTAAGTTCAACATTCCCTGAGCAGAGTAGGAGAAGTACTAGCAACTTCCTGAGACAGTTTATAATTGTTTTCAAGGTGGCTTTGTTTTGACATTTGGGCAGTGAGGTGGTGGCAGAGAGACAGGGCATAGAGTTCCACTGTAACTATAAGGAGGAGTGGTATATGAATATAGATAGAAGGTCTGAGCTGGGGAAAGAGAGTGGAGCACAGGAGGGAGTCAGTGCTGCTTGTGTGGGTAGAACATTTTGTGAAAATGATCTTTGGCAAAACATACTGCCTAAGTGGGTCGGATCACCCATGTTTCCTTTAAAGCTGTTATTTAGAAGCAGGATCCATCCATAAATGATAATGGCTGTTAGTGCAGCCATCAGACTGGGGGACTGCACAGAGCAAGGGCACAGGTAGTAAAGGAGCTGCCAAGACAGTGGTGCAGAAACCCTTTAAGGCAGTGGTTCTCAAATGGTGAGGCTAGCCTCCTTGGGGAGGCCCCAACCTGTTCCAGGGGAGGCTCAAGCAAGTCTGAAAAAGTACTGTATTTCAATTTTGAGTTTTATATATTTTGTGTGAAGAGATGAAGCAAACTTGAAAGAGGATAATAGTAGGTAAATCTTCTGTATTTATTTAATAATGGGTGACAAGGGAAGGTGAATGAGCCAAGTCTCATTTCAGGTGTACCCAGGGAAGAGTAGGTAAGGAATACATTTAAAAAGGCAACTGCAAAACAAGAAATACACCACGAACAATGGTGCAAACAAATATGAACAATAAACTAATAATGAGTGCTGGTAATTGATCAGTTTGTAGACTGATGGCAGAAAAGCCCAAATACAAGGGTTGAGCATGGAAGTGCTAAGAGCAATAGCAGGAAGGAGCAAAGTAATCCCCGAGAAGTTGCTTAGGAGCAGGGACGGAAGGGGAAGAGGCAAAGTATGTAGGAAGGTTATTTCACATAGAGAGGAAACAGAGAAAGTAGTTTGACCAATGAAGATACTGCAACAAGGGGTAACAATGGTTCAAGAATGAGAATAGTGGAGCAAGTAGGCTGGCCTATGGGGGGAGGGGGTTTACAATAAGCTGAATAATAATATATATATTATTTTTTATTGTTATCTAGATGACACCTTTGAGCACAGGAGCTCTTTTTCAAAGGTTCCACGTCGGTATAAAACAAGGAACTGAACATGAGCCAAGTACTTACAGTGGTTTCAGTTTATTCATGGTATACTGCGCAAAGTACAGTATGTTATTTTTCTATGGGGAGGCCCAAAATTATTTCAGTGTTTGAGGGAGGCTCAAAATCTTTCCCATGGATTCGGGGAGGCTCACTGTGACAAAGTCTGAGAACTATTGCTTTAAGGAATGAGTACCAAGACAGAGGAGCAGAGACTTTTAAGGAGGGAGGTGGCCAGAGATGTGGCCCAATGGGAGGGGTGGGGAGTGGCAGGCTCTCCAGTAAGAGTATTTAATTAAGGTAGGAGGAGGAGACAGAGGGTGGGGCAAAAATTGCAACTAGTAGCAGCTAAAAAAAACTAAAAATGGCAAGAGCTTTTTTTTCTAAAGCCAGCAAAATCAGCTTGTCTAGCATTGCCACCGAGCAACAGATTTAAAAATTCTAAAATGCTAGCTCAGTCCCGTGCACCCAGCAAGCCCCAATTAGGCCAGTGAAATAGTTGAGGCAGCCACTGGGGTCCGGGAAGCAGCCAGGGAAGAGCCCAATCTCAAACACGGCTTTCAATCCAAGGGTGGTCCAAGGCTAGGAAGGGAAAATATCTCATACCTGAAGCTCTGCTGGTCGATTGTGTGTGGACCCATGGCCAGCAGTGATTCTCCAGGGCTACGGAGCTGGAGAGCCCTCTGAGGGCTGAAATCTGAAGCTCTGCTGGTCGACTGTGTGTGGACCCATGACTGGCAGTGATTCTCTGGGGCTGCGGAGCTTGGGAGCCCTCTGAGGGCTGAAATCTGCAGGAGAAAGCGAGAGGGACTCCAATTGACAGCAACAGCAGCATAAAGCACTATATGTGCAGGACAGGCTGAAGGAAGGGAATTTATAAAGAGGCTGAATAGGAATGGGCCTAGGATGGACTCTTGAGGGACTCCTAAGCTCATGTCCTTGGGTTTAGATAGTATGCCGTTAATCCTGACACATTGTGTCATGTGGGAGAGATACAGTAACTGTTGAACCAGGTAGCAGTACTGCTGGACAGGCCAATAGCCAGCAGGCTGTTTAGGAGAAGTGGATGGTTAATAGTATCAAAAGCTTTAGTGAGGTCTATAAAGATAGACCCCCACAGCCATCCCTTTATCCAAGGCCTCATAGAGTTTGGAGGTGTAATCGACCAGAGCAGTGAGGGTGGAGTGCTTCTTTCAGAAGCCATGCTGTTATTTACAGAGTAAGCTGTACTTCTCTAAATACCCTGTGAGTTGGTCCGAGACAACCCTTTCAAGGGCTTTGGATGGGGGGGTAGAATGGAGATGGGACAATCGTTGGCTGTGTTTGTTATAACTCCATCTTTATGGACCAGGGTGACAAGTGCTACCTTCTATCTGTCAGGGAACACACTTGTTCTTAGAGAGGCATTGAACACTTTTGTGAGTGGGTCTGCTAACAAGTCTAGTGTGAGGGTGACCAACTTCATGTCGACTTGGTTGCTCCCCATTCTGGTCTTCCAAAGGACCCGCTTGATGTATTCAATCAATCAATCAATCAATCAATCAAATCTTTATTTATTCAGGCGGACATCATTGAGCAAAGCTCATTTACAAGATGGACCTGATAGGTCAAGGATCAAATTGAAGGTACAATAGCAGACATATACAGAACACTTATATTTAAACTGATACAGTAATATAAACATATATACAAATGAAGGATAAGGATGATTCAACCTAACAGGACAAGGTAGGATACAGTAGAAGTACCCTAGAAGAAACCAGAATGTCCAAGATCCAATAGAGGAGCCAAAGCAAGCACGCAATACATGGTAACAGGTGGTTACAGGCTCCAGGACAAACTAACGCAGACAAACCGATGTAATGATTTATGACTGCAAAAATGATGATAGCCTCTGACGAATGACATGGAGGGGCTGGTGGGAGGTTCAGAGAGGGGCTAAGGCTACTAGTAGTAGGAGGTATGGAGGAGTGGTTGGGGTAGAAGTAAGTGCCAGGAGTTGGTGTGGAGGTCTTAGTCAGGTGAAGCCAAGCTGTAAAAAGGCATGAAAGGGGGCTGAGATACAAAAAAAGGGGGCTGTGAGGGAGGGAAACTAAGGGGAAGATTTATGGAAGAGCTGTCAATAATAATTGCTGACTGAAAGGGGGAGGGTTGTGAATGTGACTGGACTAGGCCTTGTGGTAGCAATTGCATTTCTCTGGGAAGAGACTTCGTAGAGCTTTTAAAGGATGCTAGAGGTATAAAAAGTTGGTCAACCTTAGGGTCTTCTGTAGAGAATTCCATGCCAATGCTAGAGAGTAGCTGATTGCAGACCTCCCATGCCTGGTGTAGGCTTTGGGTAACTTAAGCATGATGAAGTTGTTGCTTCTTAGGGCATAGGACCTAGCTGTGGCCAGTGTAAAGCAGTCTAAAATATAGGATGGAAGTTTATTAGACAAGGCTTTGTATATCCATAGTGCAGCATTTCTGTTCCTTCTGAGGCGTAGGGATGTCCAACCAACTGCAGCATAGAGAGAGCAATGATGAGTGTTGAATGGAAGATCTGTAATAAACCGTAGTGCTCTGTGATACAAGGCATCCAATTTGCTAAGTAGGAAATAGGACAGACCATAAGGAAGTCTGCATAGTCGATAAGTGAGATAAATGAGGCCTGGATTAGTCTCAGCCTTGAGTCTCTGGTTAGAAAATGTTTAATTCTGAAGAATAGGCCGAGCCTCTGGCAAGTTTTTCAGAAATTCTTCAATATGATGAGTGTAGTCAAGCTGCTATCAATCCACACCCCTAAGTATTTGAATTTATCTACATAGTCCAGGCTTTCTCCAAGGATGGTGGATAAATGGGAAGATTGTTTGGTGAGGAGGTGTTAGTATGGTTATTAGTGGAGAAGAACATAGCTTTTGTCTTCTTTGCATTTAGGAGGAGTTTTTTTTTTCAAGTAATTGGTGTTGCAAGAGGGAGAATTCTGATTGTAAAATTTCACAGGCCACTGCAGGCGATGGGTTACTGACATATAAAACAGTGTTATCTGCAAAGAGGTGAACATTGGCTTTGGTGAGATTAGTGTCAATGTTGTTAATGTAAATGGCAAAAAGGATGGTGCCCAGGATAGATCCTTGAGGAACTCCTCTTAGAAGCGATTTTAATGAGGATAAGTCACCTTCAGCTTTTACCTGCTGTGTTCTATCAGTGAGGTAACATCTGAACTACTTAAGAGAGGGTGGATCTAAGCCTATGGAGTGTAGTGAAGAGAGTAGCAGCTCATGATCCACGGTGTCGAATGCTTTGTTTAGATCAAGGAATACAGCACAGACACTGCTCTTTTTGTCAAGCTCAGTTTGCCAGTCATTTGTGACTTTGGCCAGTGCAGAGATGGTGCTGTGCCTGGCCCTAAATCCAGATTGAGCAGGATTTAAGTGGTTGTTAACTTCAAGGTAGTCTCTTAATTGGATGCTCACTAATTTCTCTAGCATCTTGGAAAGCACTGGAAGAATGGATATGGGCCTGTAGCTGTTGAGGTCCATGGGGTCCCCTGAGTTTAGGAGGGGAAACACTTGGGCTGTTTTCCATATCGAAGGAATAGAGCCTGAGGTTAATGATAGATTAAAAAGATGTGTTAATGGAACTGCAAGCACATGAATTGCAATTTTTAGAAAATAGGGGTCAAGAGAGTCTGCACCTGCACTTTTTTTAGTGTCCAAATGCAGCATTAGGTCCTCCACTTGCTTCAATAAAACCGGTTTGAAGGAGAAGGAAGAAACAGCCCTCTGAACCTCAGTAGACTGGGAGTTTAGTAGTGCCCGCAGTAGATTAGCTGGAGAGGTGTCAAAAGCAAGGCCAGCCGTAGCGAAATGATTATTGAACGCATCCAGTACTTCCCATTTATCAGAGATAGCAACCTTATTAAGGTGCACTTGAGATGGCAGAGAGGTGCTAGAGTCCTGTCCTAAGATCCCCTTGATGGTGCCCCAGAATCTAGCAGGATTGTGGTAAAAGGCATCAAGTTCAGCCATATAGAAAGCAGCCTTAGCATCCCTTACTTTCTTGGAGCAGCTATTTCTGGCTTTCCTGAACAGCATCCAGTCATTTGGTTCCTTAGTCTTCCTTGCCAGTTTCCATAGTTTATCTCTCTCCAACAGTGCAGATTTAAGGTCGGCTGAGAACCAGCGGCAAGATTTGCTTTTTGTTCTGACACTAGTGATTGGTGCATGAGTGTTAAGGGCACCTATGATTATGCTATTTAACACCTGATGCTTTTTCCCACAGAATGCGTAGTAGAACTCCTGCCAGCATGTAGAGTGGCTTAGGTCATGGAGATATCCCTCAATATTAAAGTTTTTCTTAGATCTTCTCAGAAGGAATTTTGCTGGGTTAGCTGGTTTGCCGGATGATCTTATTCCTGCAGTGAGACAGTGGTCACTTATGTCACTGAATAGCATTCCAGCGTGTGAGAATAGGTGGGGTTTGTTTACCAGCATGATGTCAAGTAGGGTGCTACTACTTCTATTCTTTAAATTGATTCTTGTTGGTTCATTTATCAGTTGTGTGAGCCCATGTGTATCACAGAATGATACTAGAGGTGCAGCTTTTTTGGTGAGCCAGTTTAGGTTTAGATCACCTAGGATTATGATTTCTTCAGGGGCCAATTTGATTAGGTTCCCCAGGTGGGTTAAGAGTTTGTGGTCAGCAGAGATTTCTCTTGCAGCCAACTAGTTGAAAAGCTGCCATATTGGGGAGAGTTATTTTAAGGGATATACATTCGAATTCTTTGGGCAATGATGTTGCACTAAGGCAAGATGCAGATATATTTGACTTTACATAAATAGCTACTCCACCACCCCTTGTCAGGTGATCTGCTCTGAATATTTGGTAGTTGGGTAGATTTACCTCCCTGTCTGTTGTTGCAGGTTTGAGCCATGTCTCGGATATTACGAGAAATCATCTCAGGCTTAGTTATGAGTTTGAAATAGAAAGGTGGTATATTGTTGTTTGAAGTCGGGGAGTATGGCAGTTGGGGGGCTGATCTGTTGGTGGTGGTGTGAGATACTCACCCGGTAGTACAGCGGATAGGTTAGTGAAGGCTGTGTTGAGCGCATTAACTATGTCACTGGTTTCCTGGAGTGTCTTAGAATCTGATATTATCAGATCAGGTGGAGCTCCTGAGGCCTTCCCTGTGAGGGATTTAATGGAGTTCCAGAACTCTTTGCCACCTCCACAGCTTTTGTTTAGGAGGTCCTTGTAGTAGGAGGCTTTGGTTAAGTGAATGAGTTTAGTACAATTGTTTCTGGCTGCCCTATAGGCAGATAGGTTAGCCTGCATCCCAGATTCCTTGGCCTTGTGCCACAGGTTGTCTCTGTGTCGCATGAGTCCAATGAGGTATCCAGAGAGCCAGGGGTAGAGGCCCCTTTTATCATTTTGGACTTGAATGGAGCAAAAATGTCACAGGCCTTTGTAAACGTCTTAAAGAAGTACTCTAGGGCCTGTTTTTCATCCTTGGCTATATCAAGTGGGGTCCAGTCAGTCTGTTTCAGGTAATGCTTGAAAGCAGCCAGGAGCCCTAATCTCAGAGATCTGTTTCTTGAGACCTGGGGGCCACCTAGTGAAGTTATTCGACCAGGTATATATCACTGGGGAATGATCGCTGAGGGAGTCCGGGAGGACTAATACCTCAGAGATGTGTTCCAGGTGGGAGGAGAGGATCCAGTCTATGAGGGTACTGGAGCCTGTTTTATAGTTTTGTCTTGTGGTTTATGTTACCAGTTGGGTGAAGTAGAGGCCAGTTACCTCATCTCTGGCTGCAGTTTCATCCTGGGAGTGCCACTTGGTGCTGAAGTCACCAACAATAATCCTTTCCCACTGTTTCCCGAATTGCTGTTGATTACTAATGAACTGCAAAAAGCCAGTGCTGCGAGAGGCAGGGGGTATGTATACTGTGGAGAGCAGTAAGGTTTTGTTCTGACGATCTATGGTTAGCTTTAGGTTCAAGAATTGTGCCTCCTTGGTGTGCTGACTAGAGGGCAGAATCTGTCATAGAAACATAGACTTTGACGGCAGATAAGGACCGCTAGGCCCATCTAGTCTGCCCATTTCCCTACCTACTGGATAGGCAGCAGATCCTAGTTAACCAACAGCCTATTTCTTCCTACCCCCCACAAGAATTGCCTTATGTCTGTCCCATACATTCTTGAAATCTCCCACAGTTTTAGACCCCACAACCTCCTCAGGAAGGCTGTTCCATGCATCCACTGCCCTCTCTGTGAAATAATACTTCCTCACATTGCCCCTGAACTGCCCTCCTTCTATCTTTAAATTGTGTCCCCTTGTTCTTGTAAGTCTCTTTTTCTGAAAGATGCTACCTGTCCTTTAATATCACTTCAGAAGTAGACCATGCAGCCACCACCGCACTTTGACATTCTGTCCTGGCGGAAGGAGTTGTAGCCATCTAGGGAGATGGCTTCATCTGTAATTTTAGGGGAGAGCCAGGTCTCCGTGACAGCGATGATGTCGGGTTTGATCATCTCCACCCAGGATTGGAATTGTGCAAGCTTGGGTAGGAGGCTCCCTATGTTAAGGGAGGCAATCTTTAGTTGTCCTGCTTTTGGGGTGGGTCCTACATGGGGTGGCCCTGGGTTTGGGTGCACATCCACAGATATCAGGAGTAATAGTAGGATCAGCTTTCCAACACATGTATTATCATAGATTTCTTGCAATTAATTTTTTTACTTTTTGAGAAAAATATAGAACTACCACCATCTCTATTGGCACAGGGCCCTGCAGACCTTGCATAAATCAGCAGATCCTTCATGCAGACCCATGGGCCTGACCCATAGCTGTGCCACATGTGTATCACAGTATCAGCCTTCATGTGTTAAAATTGCTAAGTGTTTTAAGTACTTAAGATTTTTGTTTCATGTTGTAACTTCTGTGTTTTGTTATGGTATTTTTTTTTCACTTACAACTTTAATTAAAGGGCAAAATTAATGTGTTCTTTTAATTTTTGCCATGTTCTCAGAGTGTTTAGTAACTGTGAAAAATGTGTGAAGGTTTAAAAATTGACACATTGTTTTATGTTTCACAGTGGTTTTTACTACTCAAGAAAGAATTTGCAAAGGAAAATAATGACACCTTGTTTTACTTTTTTACCATGTACTTGACAGTTTTCTGTGTTGATTTTAGCATGTCTTAGTGAATGTACATGGCATATTATATGTGTAACCACTAGTTGGTGCTATCCCAAGGGCTACTACCCCTGTCTGCATAACCAGATGCAGGTTGAGGGGCCTGGGTGCTGAAAATGGGTGCCTCCACCCAGAGGACAGGGTTGGTGGTAGTGTAGCTGACCTGGGTACAGCCCTCCGGGACACTGTTACCCCCCCTCTTTACCCTCTAGTGGCCTAAATAATGTTCTGAACACACAATTACCACAACCTCCAAACAGCAGGTGTACCACCACACTTGCTGCACTTACCACCAGGGCTGGTTCCACCAGCTTGACCCTGGCAACCCCCTGTAAAATAAGGTTAGACACAGCAAGCAATAGAAATCCAGTACTATTAGTACAGAGATGCACCACAAACAGTTTAAGTGCAAAAAGATTCAGATCTGATTTATTCAGGGGGAATGAACAAGGAAGGGGCATAATCAGGTTGAGTGGTTTAAGTACTGATTCAATCAGGCTACAAGGCACGCACTTTAGAGTCCCTCAACACAGTCACACACACACACACACACACACACTTTGGGTACCTAGTTGGTGAGGTAGGCTAGCCTGATGCGGTGCCCCAGGGTAGGCCGGCATTGCAGCTGGTCGGGGTCCTATAGGTGGAAAGAAATAGACATGCACAGTAACCCACAATTTGTAATCTGGAGCCAGATGGCTCAGTTCATGATAATCAAGCAAAACAATGAATTCAGATGACACACTTTGATTGAGCTGCTGTTGCAGGAAGCTACCACAGAAACATAGAAACATAGAATTTAACGGCAGATAAGGACCGCTTGGCCCACCCAGTCTGCCCATTTCCCTACCTAATGGATAAGCTGCAGATCCTAGTTAACCAGCAGCCTACTTCTTTCTACCCCCACCCCCTAGAATTGCCTTATGGCTGTCCCATGCATGCTTGAATTCAACCACTGTTTTTGACTCCACAACCTCCTCCGGAAGGCCGTTCCATGACTCCACAACCCTCTCTGTGAAAAAATACTTCCTTACATTACCTCTGAGCCACCTCCCCATCTTCAAATTGTGCCCCCTTGTTCTTGCACACCTCTTTTTTTGAAAGATGCTACCCTCTTGGACTTTGTTGATTCCCTTGAGGTACTTGAAAGTTTCTATCATGTCCCCCCTCTCCCTCCTTTCCTCGAGGCTATTCATATTAAGCTCCTTTAGTCTCTCTTCATATGTCTTCCGGTGCAGACCCTGCACCATTTTAGTTGCCCTCCTCTGGACAGCTTCCATCTTGTCTATGTCCTTGTGGAGATTGGGCCTCCAGAACTGTACACAGTATTCCAGATGGGGTCTCACTAGCTGTCTGTACAGAGGGATAACAACTTCCTGTTTTCTACTGGTGATGCCTCTCCCTATGCATCCCAGTATCCCCCAGCCCTCCTTACTGCCCTCTCACATTGCTTGCCCACCTTTAGGTCATCTGATATGACTACCCCCAGGTCCCTTTCCATTTTTGTTGTTGTTAGTTTCTCACCCCCTATTGTGTACTCTTCCCCAGGGTTTTTATTTCCCAGGTGCATTACCTTGCACTTCTTAGCATTAAATCTAAGTTGCCATACATTTGACCATTCCTCTAACCTTGCCAAGTCCCTTCTCATCCTTTCCACCCCACCTTGTTTATCAACTCTGTTGCAGATCTTTGTGTCATCTGCAAAGAGACATACTTTTCCTTCCAGTCCCTCTGCAATGTCACTTACAAAAACATTGAAGAGGACCGTTCCTAATACTGAAACCTGCAGCACCCCACTAGTAACCCCCCCTTTCTTCAGAGTGGACTCCATTTACTATTACTCTCTGTGTCCTATTCTCCAGCCAATTCTTTACCCAGGCTATCATCTTGGGACCCACTCCCAGGCTGGCTAACTTGTATATTAATCTTTTGTGTGGGACTGAGTCAAATGCCTTGCTAAAGTCTAGGTAGGCCATGTCCACAGCCCCTCCCTGATCTACTACTTTGGTCACCCAGTCAAAGAAATCTATTAGATTTCTCTGGCATGACCTTCCCGCTGTGAATCCATGCTGCCTTGGGTCCTGTGCCCCTCTGGCCTCTAGGTACTCGACAATTCTTTCCTTCAGAAGTGATTCCATCATTTTCCCTATCACTGAGGTTAAACTAATAGGTCTGTGGTTTCCTGCTTCTGCCCTGCTCCCACTTTTGTGAAGGGGAATCACATCTGCCCTCCTCCAGTCCTCAGGTACCACCCCATCCTCCCATGATTTGTTAAAGAGGGTAGTCAGTGGTGTCACTAGTTCTACCCTTAGTTCTTTTAGAATTCTGGGATGAATCCCATCAGGCCCCATTGCTTTGTCCACCTTCAGTTTTAAGAGTTCTTTCAGAACCCTTTCTTCTGTAAATGGGCTGGTATCAACTTCTATATCCAGAGTGTTTCTATTGTTTGTTTTAGGTACCTCCCCCTCTTCATTTGTAAATACTGAGGAAAAATATTTGTTTAGTATCTCTGCCTTTTCACAGTCACCCTCTACCCACCCCCTCTCCCCTTTATTAAGCCTCACTATCCCTCCCTTAGTCTTCCTTCGCTCCCTGATGTACCTAAAAAAGGTTTTATCCCCCTTCTTAACTGAGTTGGCTATCTTTTCCTCAGTTCGGGCCTTTGCTGTTCTGACTGCCTTCCCAGCTTCCTTTTGCTTTAACTGAGACAATTCTCTGTCCTGCTCCTTCTGTGATTCCTTGTACTTTCTGAATGCTTTCTTTTTCTCTTGAACCTTCACTGCCACCTCCTTTGAGAACCATAGTGGTTTCTTACATCATTTGTTTTGTTTATTTGCTTCACACAAGGCTTGTTACCTCTGTGATGGCAGTTTTATTATTCCCCATTGTTCTTCCCACCCTCCTTCCTGCTCATTTGCTAGTGCATTCCTTGGGCACTCACCCATTTGTAAAGTCATCCCTCCTGAAGTCCAGTACTTTTGCCTTTGTATGGCTTGACTCTATTGCTGTGTTTATTATGAACCACCTGTTCGATGGTCGCTAGTTCCCAGATGGCTACCCACTTCACATCTGTGATCCTCTCTCCATCTCCATTTGAGAGGACCAGGTCTAGATTGCTCCTTCTCAGTGGGTTCCAATACTAGTTGTCTAAGGCATGCCCCCGTAGGGCATCTAAAATAACCCCACTCTTAGAAGTGGCTGCTGCAACTGCACTCCAGTTAACATCTGGCATATTCAGATCACCCATCAGCAATGTCTCCCCTTTTTCTGCCATTCGAAGTATACTTTCTATCATTTCCTTGCCCATTTTCCAACCCCTGAGAGGGGGGGTCTGTATACAACCCCTGTGAGGATTGTGGTGCCTTTGCCTGCCTCCAAATTGACCCACAGTGCTTCTTCTCCTCCTACCTGTTTACCCTTTTGTTCTGTTGCTTTGATTCCTTCTCTTATGTAGAGACCTACTCCTCCTCCTCTTCTTTTACCCTCCCTGTCCCTCCTGTAGATAGTGTATCCTGGTATGTTTACATCCCAGTCATGGTTCTGTGTGTACCATGTTTCTGTGACTGCCACAATATCCAGATATTCCTCCTCCATCAAGGCCACTAATTCAGGAAGCTTGTTACCCAGACTACGGGCATTGGTACTCATTGCTATCCATTTTTTGATGGCTTTACCTTCTGTAGCAGCATCCCCCACTGACCTTTCTACCTTGGTCTTTTTCTCATTTAGTACCCTGTTTTGTAGGGGGAGGCTGGGATTTTCCTGCTGCTTATCAGTGCCTCCCTCCTTGACTAGTTTAAAAGCTTGCCAATGAAGCGTTTAAACTGATTGCCCAAAAGACTTGTTGCCTTCCTGGACAGATGCAGACCATCCTGACAGTATATGCTGGCGTCCCTCCAGGTGGAACCCCAGTCCCCAATGAAGCCAAACCCCTGTGCTCCACACCATTTTTTCAACCATTCGTTAAACTGCATGGTGCAAAGTACCCTCGCCTCACCCATGCCACTGACAGGCAGCACCTCTGAGAAGGATACTGTGTGTGCTACTTGTCTTAAGCCCCTCCCCAACTCTATAAAGTCCTTCTGCACTGCTCTAATCTCATGATGAGCCAAGTCATTTGTCCCTAGGTGGACAATGATGTCCAGCTCAGACTCCCGTGCAACTGTTCTCGTGATCCTAAGGATGCGCTTCCTGTCCCTCCAAGCCATGGCACCAGGCAGGCACCTTACTTCAGTTTTCCCTGCTCCCCCCAGTTCTATCCCCTAATAATTGAGTCCCCCACCAGGAGCTGCTTCCTTTCCATGTGGTACCCTCTGCCTCCTTCCTGAGGGCCTCCCTTGTGACAGTTGTCTGCACCCTCCTTAGTCTCCTCTGTGGGTGCATCCATAGGGGAACTATGCTCCCCCAGAATGGTGTATGGATTGTGGAGTGGAACAACTGACTGGGTGTGCCTCTTTTCCACCACCCTTACCCTCCCTGAGCCCACTGTGGTCCAACTGCTGTGCTTTCTTCGCAACCTCTGAGGTAGTGGTGGTGGCTCTGGTGCTGCCTGGATGGGGGAGGTTCCTTTGCTACTGTCCAGTGCAGCCCGAAGACGGGCAACTTCCTCCCTCAGGGCAGATAGTTGTCTGCAAACAGGGCAGCATCTCAGCCTCCAGAAAGACTCCTGGAAGACTGCTGCCCCCCAGCCATTACATTGCACTACCCTGGTGTTTACTCATGCTACCCAGTACAGGACACAGGATGGACGAAATGGAGACTGTAGAATAATGTGCTGGTTTGCCAGGAGAAGGAGGACCCACACGATTTACCATGGTGTCATTCTTGTTTGCGACGTTGAGCAGGGGACTGATCCCCAGGCAGGTCTCTCATCGATGTTCTCTGTGGTGTGAGCAGCTGGCTGGGCCAAGGTGGCAGGGCCTAACCCAGGTGAACAATTCGGATGGCAGTCCAGTAGTGCTGGATGCAGCTTCCAGCAAGCGTAACACAATCAGGCAGTGGGGAACCAAGTTAAGACCCACTAACCACATTCAGCACACTTATAGTAAAGAAAAGAAACAGTACCACAGTTTGAATGGCAGTCCGGTTGCACTATACAGTGTCTCTGCACAAACCGATGCTCCCTGTGGTAGTCTCAGGTCCTGACAGGCTAATCATACTGAGGCAAATCTTCAGTCTTCTTCAGGATCAAGTCTGATCACAATTCAATGGCTTTGTCACACTCAATTTTGGATATAAACCGGTTTCTTCAAAGGCTCCTTCTCGAGGGACAGCAGGCAGACAGGCCAAACTCAGCCTTTTCCACCAATCTCCCACGCGAACTACACAGGAGCCATTGCTCAAATCACTCGAGCTGTTCACTCTCCAAACTCTGCCTCCAGACTGACTTCTGCTGCAGGCAGCACCAGGACTTCCATAGAAATCCAAAAGGTTTGGCTAGCTGAGCCATCTGTCTGTCACAGCTAGAGCTCCCCCTCCAGGTTCATTTAGGTGCCAAAGTGCAAAAACGATAATTCCTACAGAACTCCCACAAGACCCCTGGGGACAGACACCATTTTAGGGTCCCCAAAGGTACTGATTGGTCCCACTAGGCAGTCCAGAACTAAGATGGTGGGGCCATACTGAAATGTCCATGCTGCAAAGGAATGCAGGTTAGACAAACTACAATATTATGATTATTAAAAAAGATAAACAGTAAACAGTCACAGTTCCTAGCAGGGCTCCCTCCGCACAAATAGCAATGGCCGAATGGAGCGATAACACTGCAGCCTGGGTGGGACTCGAGCCTGAAACTACTCTGCCCCTGCCAGATTAATTTTACACCACAGTTAGGCAGCTGTTAAAGAGACAGGCATGGAGGCTAACAGGGCACTCATATGCAAACACTTTTAAGTTGCTAGGACACAGGACACCAGCCTGGCAGTGGGCATTTAGGCAAGCCCAAGGAAGACTTTGGGGAACTCCCACTTGTAGGGGGGTTACATATGCATGCTCTGACTTCCTATTTTTTCTGCAGTGTGTACGTTGTGCATGAGTGCTTGAAAACATTCTACAAGCAGTGCTCTACGAATTCATGAAGTAATCCACAAACTTTTATGACTAAAATAGTAACATTATTTAACCCCCTTGTTCCCAGGGGTTACTAGAATCCCATTAGAATCAGTGGCAGGCAGGGACAGGCAGCTTGTGAAATGCCAGGTAAATGGATGTCACAGTGTCACACTCTGTTTTTCAGTCTCAACTGAGCTGGAGTGATGATGTCACTTTGGAACTATCACAGCAGCATGAGACACACTAGAAGCTGGCTGCAGGGAGTTAGCTTTAGAATGTTGAGTTAGAGTGGAGTTAGTCTGCAGTTGGAGTCAGTGGAGGAGGTTGCAGGTAGTGTAGTCTCTCTCTTTAGCTCTGTCAGAGAGCTACCAGTAGTGTTTTTGTTTATTTCTCGCCCTAGTGTGAGCCAGTACAGCTAGTGGTGATGTGGTGGAAACCAAGCCAAGTGGTTTTCATAGTGCCCCATCCCAGGAGGGATGGGGTGGATTCCAGGATTATGGGGCAATCCCCTGGTCTAGTCTGGACTGTGTTGAAGCTACCTGAGATTCAACTGCTCTGTGAACACCTGTACTTTTGTTTGGAAAAGACCTGGGGCACCTGCATTCCTAGTGTTGAATTTTTCTCTGGCAAAGAGATCCTGTCACCTAGACTATTTTCTGTTTAAAAGTGTCTGCTAAAGTTGGGTTCTAATGAAGAGACAGTGCCAATTACAGAGCTTTTAACTTTCTGATACCTCAGAGGTGTGTAATGTAGTATGTTAAATGTGAAAGACATTTCAAGATAGCATCTACAAGTTTTCTGTGAGGGTGTTATTAACCAGATGACTGGCTGAGTATAAATTTGGAAGCAAAAGGTGGGAAACCCCCCATCTCAAGCAACCAGTTTACCTCTCCGGGTTCAGTTTGGGCACCTTTGTTTTCTCTCAGTGCATTTGGCCAGTGCCTGAAGAAAATAGTTTACCCAGATGTGGGTTGGATTCTCTGTGAGCCTGTATGTGCTCTTTGGTGGTCGAGGGTGCCACCATTAATTCCTCATGAAATATGGGAAAGTCTCCTAGTACTGGCCATGTGTGCCTAGCCAAGGGAAGTGTACCAGTAATGGCCGTGTGTGCCAATCTCCTCATTCAGAACCAGAGTGTTCGCTATTCAAGCCAGAACCTGAGGGTTCACTGTGTGTGTTCTCTATACCTCAGTAATCTGCATTATCAGTAGGAGTTGCCCTGTGGGGGTCCAGCTTCGCTTTGTGATTTATTCTCTGTGTATGTGAATAAAAGCCACACTCTAGAATCCCAACCTGGTTTAGACAGTACTGTTATTGCTTTCACTGTGTCTAGATTTACTTGGGTGCCCCTGACCAGAAGTGCAAACCTAGCATAATTGTGAACAAACATTTTCTCCCAGGGACCTAGGTTAATGGCCATGGTAAATGGTCCCACCAGGTGTGCGCCAGGTAGTTGCCACACTTGGTTGGACTGTCTGCATATGGCAGGCTCAGAAGGAAATGTACTAGTAAACTGAACTGTAGTGATGATCCTCAGCCCTCTCTTTGGCACCATGTGGTGAGAGGAGCAGCCCTGCTAGTTAGACAAGGGGGACCGTTGGGGGTGGGTTACAATTAATTAAGCCAGTCCAGTTTTGCTAAGTGTTGAGGCGCTGGATGCCACACTGGTAACCCAGATTCGGAAGTGAACTCAGGACACCAGGGATTGGCCAGGAGGAGAAGGTTTGAGCGTCCGATGACAGCTCATCTTCTCTGAGGAGGGAGGGAGGGAGGGTTGAAGACCTCAGTGATAGTATGTCTACCAGCAGTGACTAGGAGATATTGAGCCATCATCCTTCAGTACGTGGGGAGGCGGGCCATGGCAGACATCGGCAAGGTGTGCATGGAAGCATGTGCACTTCCTTGGACATCATTGCACGTCTGCACACGCCATCGGGAGGAGTCATGTATCACACACTTTCAAGGAAAAATCCTGTTCCCTAGAAGGATGATGACACACCATGGCTCCACACCCACTGCTGGATCCTGCCCTCCTGGTCCTGATATCCTCCAACCCTCAACCTGCTTGCCATGGAAAACTGGATTCAAGGAGCACCAGAAGTGGAGGCAGACCTACCCTGGGGGTGGTTACAAGGCACAGTGTCTCTTGCAGGTAAGGCATAGGGGACCAGGGCACCCGGGAGGGGGGGACTCAGGCTGGGTGGATCTCAGGCCAGGTGAGAGAAGCCACAGGTGTCGTTTGATGAAGTTCCCAGGGAGCGGCAACCAGAGGGAAAAAGAATGTATAAAAAAAATAGTAACATTAATTAAATATTTATTTTAAATATATCAACTCAGATGTCTCATCAGATCATGTTCTGATGACTACGTAAGATGAAAAATAAATAAAGTAAAACATTCTAGCAGTTCTTTTCTAGTAGTGAAGCGTTTGAAGTTTTATGGGTGGATAGCTATCAAGCTTGAAAATAAATGAAAAAGAAATCATAAATATTTTTTGATGGTATAGTGGATTTCCATTACTTCCCTGATAATGGCCGTACTTTTGTAACTTGGTTTGAAAACCTTGCCACCCTTTATTGTCCTGCAGTTGAGACCGCAGAGGTCACTTTCTAATGACTACATAGGTGCTAACATTTAGAACTAAGTACTTTTTGTGTCTTTTTTTTTTTTTTTAATTTTTGTTCCTGTCTAACTTGGAAAAATTCATTGTGTTTTTCAGATAGTTTTTGCTCTCGTCCAGGCATGCACGAATTTTTTAAATTTTAAACCTTTGAAAAAAGATTTCATTTTAAAACCACCAAAAGGCACTATTCTAAGACAAGGTCTCAGAATAGGTTCACCTCCCTCCCCTCTACCTTTCCTCTCTACTCTCCCCTACTGTTGACTCCTCCTATCCCCTCTGCTCCAGAGACTCCCATTCCTTCTCAATTCCCCTCCCTCGTTCTAATGCTGGTCTAGCCACCTTCTCTTACCATCTCACCTTTGTTTTGAAATGGCTTCTGCCTCTTCTTGGACTTGCACCATCCCTACTATCCCTAAAACATTTACTTAAGACACCTTCCCCCTACTTGCACCTGTCTCTCCCCCAAACCCCTCCCCATTCCCTCTCCCTCCTTTCTCCCTCCCTCCCCCCTGCTGCCCTACCCTTCCTCTCCCCCTTCTGTCTGCACCACTGCCCTACCCCTCCTCTCTCTCCACTGCTACTTGCTCCCTTACTTTCCTCCTTTCCCTCTTCCAAGGGCCTTGCCTCGCTACATTAACCTTCCTGATCCCTTCCCCACCCTTGCAGCCCTTGAAAATCTTTCTTGACACTAAGTAATCCTCCTTTATACTTCTGGGTATATATTTTTCTCTGTCTATTTATTTTTTTTGTTATGCCTACAATGTACTTTGCACTTTATAACTGCTGATGTTGTTTCATTTCATTGTAACTGCCACTGTTTTGTCCAATTTTTATGTTTGCTTGCATGCATTTTAGAGGTGTGTGAGTTTCTGCCCAGTGCAGTTGATGCTTTATGGGGCTTATCCCTCAGGCACAAATGAATCAGTGAGCTGTCTATGACAGCAGTTTGAGAGAAGAAGTCTTCACTTGAAAGAAAAGTGCCACTCCAATCAGGGATGGTTATGAGTTGACACTTTATGGGGCTCGTCTGTCAGGCACCAATGAATCAGCGAGCTGTCAATGACAGCAGTTTGAGAGAGAGGACCGCACTTGAAAGAAATCTGCTGCTGCAATGAGGGACAGTTTCTTCTTTGCAGTGGGACCTTTCCCCTCCCTCGCAACCAGGCACACAGACATACCTTTCTTTCTGTTGACAGCAGCTGGCAAGACTCCAGCCATGTGCATTACAGTGCGTAGTAATGCACATGGCTGGAGTTACCGTTCCTGTTGGCTCCTGCAGCCGAGCACCTTGTTTATTCAGTGTGCCTTTCCTGGTGAACCATTTCAATAAATAAATAAATGAGCCACGGTGCGGGTTTCCACATTGGCGGCTCCTGCCACCCTCCACACTCCCAGGAAAGTTGACATTGGGTGCCCAATCCCCGTGTCAGCATGCATCCCCCCATTAATGTGACACACTGGGTGCCCACTCCAGTGTGCCAAAATAATTTTTTATTTATGTTTCCGACACTGAGATACCTCCTCCCGGTGTCAGATGACCATCCACCCACCGAATAATTCAAGTGCCCACATTGGGGTGCCCAATCCTCGTTTCCGCATGCCCCCCCACACACACACACACACTATTGTGGCACACAGGGAGACCACCCCTGTGTGCCTAAATATTTTTGGTAACCTTTAAAATAAAGAAAACTGTCCTCGAAGTATTTTTTCCCCTGTGAAAGAAAATGGTCCCTTGTCGTCTCCCATTCCACCTCCCCACCCCCACCCTCCCTCTCTGGACCCACCTCCCACACCCCCTTACCCCATACTTACCTCCGGAGGTCAGGAGCAGTGATCTTCTATGGACCAGGACATGTCTGCACTCTTCAAAGCCAACCAGCAAACTGAAGAAATGATGGTAAGCTGTATAATTGGAGTCAATGGGGGATTCAACTTAAGTTAATATCTCAGCCATTTTTAGGAATTTTGGCCCAAAATTTTCAACATGGGGTTCTTGGGACCCCATCTCATGAACACTGTCACTGTCATTTGGTTACTCGGTCCCAAAAAGTGATTTTGCAATCACTGCACGGAATCACCTTTCGGGACCGATTAACAAAACAATAGTGTCACTGTTCATAAGGTGGGGTCCCAAAAAACCCATGTTGCAAATCTGGTGAAAAAATTCCAGAAAATGACTGTGTTACAAGTGTGCATTGCACAGTTTCTATGCATGCTCTTCACTTTCCCAATTTTTAATATTTTCACTCCAAATTTTCAACATTGCCATTTTTCACACCTCCTTATGAACAGTACAGCTGTCATTTTTAACATCCTGCCCAAAATGTGTTTTCGCACCTGTGACACAGAATTTTTTATTTATTTATTGAAATGTTTAGGCACACTGAGCAACAGGTTACTTATCTCCCAGTGCGACCTGGGGGAAGGGGTACAACAGGGATGAGCCATTTTACATTCACGTTACAAAGATCAACATAGCATACAATTAATTAAGGCAGTTGTTACAAACCATGTTGCATACATATGTAATTTGTGAAAACAATTAATAAGTGCAATGGTAATAAGTGAACAAGTGCTATCGTGAAATAAGGGGTGAAGGAGAGAGAGGACGAGATGACAGGTAGTACAGAGTCGTGTCCCAGAGAGATCCCTTCAGGATGCGAGGAATCCTGCAAGGGGACAGGGGACTGGAGTCAGAATTAGAGGGGGATAGAGAGATGGAGTAAATGTGATTAACACCTAGGAGGGGAAATAAGGCCTGACCCAAAAAGAGAACCCTTCAGGATGCAATGAACCCTGCAAGAGGACAGTGAAGTTCAGGCAATTGTAAACCCTCCTGCAGTTAGGTGTTGTAATTATAGAGGGATAGTGAGATGGAGGGAATGAGAAATAACACCTGGAAGGGGATGAGGCCTGATCCAAGGAACCCTCCAGGATGCTGGGGACCCAGCAAGGGGAGTGTGAAGGCTAGGGAAAAAGGGGGAGAGAGAAGGGGAAGGGAGAAACTAGCACCTAGGAGGGGGTTGGGTCAGTAGCGACAGTAGAGTCGCTAGAAGCATTGGGTCAATTCAAAAGGGGGACAAATTGTAAGGAGCAAGATGAAGGAAATTAAGAGTGGCATGGTCGCTGTAGGAAATCAACTTTCAGGACAGATTAACAACATCACAGTGGCACTGTTCATGAGGGAAGGTCCCAAAATGCCCATGTTGAAAATCTGGTGCAAAAATCCCAAAAAATGATTGCGTTACAAGCATGCATTGCACAGTTTCTATGCACACTAGTAACTTCACCAATGTTTCATATTTTCACTCCAGATTTTCAACATTGACATTTTTTCACAACTCCTCATGAACAGTACAGCTGTCATTTTTCACATCCTGCCTAAAATGTGTTTTCGCACCTGTGGTACCGAATGGCACAGTTGCTGCGTGAAATCACCTTTTGGGATTGAGTAACAAAATGATAGTGCCACTGTTCATGAGGTGAGGTGTCAGAAAGCCCATATTGAAAATTTGGAGTGAAAATACCAATAAATGCCCTCGGCAGTAGGGTTTCCAACTGTAACGCCCCACTCTATAGAGACTGACAGGTGTCAGGGATGTGATTTGGGGTCGTCGGCCGTAATGCTCATCCATTCCACCCCAACCCCTACCCTGTAGCCAGTGACAGACATTGAGGTGTGCCTAGGGGTCTTCAGTCCTAATGTTCATCCCATTCTCCTCTACTGCACCCATCTCAGCTTACTTCCTTATGGAATGGTGTGAGCGTAAGGGCCGAAGACTCCTTGGAACACCGCAACACCTGTCGATGTCTACAGGGTGGAATGAGGTGGAATGGCATGAGCATTATGGCCGACAACACAAAGGCACATCCCCAAATGCCTGTCAGTCTCTGCAAGGTGGGGGTGGGGGTTGGCATTTGTTTAATACTTCACTGCCATTCCTATTACTCATCTCTCTAACTCCTGCACTACCAATGCCAGTACCAGCAAGCAAACATTCAGCATTGACAAATGCATGTTACTCTTCCTCTTGGTCACACCTGGAAATGAGCTATGGCTCAGTGTGCCTTTCCCGGTTACCAAACTTTTAAATAAATAAATAAAAGACCTAACAAACCCATAAGTTTAAAAATTTCAATTTTTTCCATTATTCATGGACAAAAAAAAAAGGGTCTTAAAATGGGGGAAATTACATAAATGTAACTATCTGTAACTAAAAAAAATCAAAAAATTTTCTAAAATTTTGTAAAAATGTAGCCCCTAGGACTCGGATGGTACATGTCAGTTCTCACAGTCCTAAGGAGTAAGGTGTGTCCAAATGCATTTTACGGCTCATCATTGTATGTTGAAATGCATCATTTCATCTCACCATTGTATCTACCTATACTGTATAAAAAATGTATGTACCATTCAATGTTTCCCTATCCCCCACTCCCCCAGGTCACATCTGGAAATGAGTGGTTCTCTGCTCAGTACGCTTGCCTGGTTAAACTCTTAAATAAATAAATAAATGATATGCTGTCAAAAACACTGGTTTTGGCACAAATACTAACTCAGTCCTAACATACTGGGTCTACTGCGCCAGCGTGATATATAGATAAATAAGTATGAGTAGGAGTGTATCTTTTCATTTTTATGTTGGCGCGCTTGCGCAGCCAACATCGTGGGGCAGTGCAGCTTTGGAGGTGGGGTCACTGTTGGGCGAATGCAGGGCATGCACCAGTAAGTGCGTCCCGCATTCCCCAATCAGCCTGCATGCCGGCGCCACACCATGCATACATAATGTGGTGAGCACATCTAAGAAAAGGTCTGCTGCAATCCGAGCAAAGCTTGTCATACACAGTGGTCCTTTTCTTGCGTGCTGCGCCGCCGTGTAATGCATGGTCGGCCAATGACGACGTAACTACTGCTGACTTGGGGTGCCCAATCCCCTGTCGGTTAACCCCTCGCTTTCTTTGTGCTGCGACCGGGAGCCCACTCCTGTCAGCATAAACCCCAATTGTTGAATGCCGAGGGTGCCCAATCCTCGACTCAGCGCCTCCCTTTCTTTGTGTGCAGGCGGGGTGCCCAACTCTCGTATTACTTCCTCCTCCTCCCCGTGTTAAGGCCGATGAGGGTGCCCAATCCCCATCGGCTAAAGACACCCCTCAAACAGTTGGGTGGCACGCTGGGAGCCCACCTCAGCGTGCCAAGTCCCTGCAAAAAATTGTCCCCGATGTTTTTTTCCTTTTTCCCGTAAAATGAAAACAGTCCCTCATAGTCTCAATGCCCCCTCCCCACCTGCACCCACCCACTGCGCACCTCCCCTCACCCCCACCCCATACTTACCTCCAGAGTCCGTCGCGACAATCTTCTGTGGACCAGGAACACGCCTGCACTCTTCAAAGCCGACCGCGAACTGAAGAAATGCCGGTAAGCTGTATAATGGAATGAATAAGGGTTTTTCAACTTTAATGCATATCTCGGGCATTTTTGTGAATTTTGGCCCACAATTTTCAACATGGGGTTTTTGGGACCCGTTCTCATGAATTCTTGCAATGTCATGGCATAATTCAGTCCCAAAAGGTGATTTTGCAGTCACTGCGTGGAATCATCTTTTGGGACTGAGTAATGAAATGACAGTGCCACTGTTTGTGAGAGGGGCTCTCAAAAAGCCTATGTTGCAAGATTGGTTGGAAAAATCAAAAAAATGACTGTTTTAGGAGCATGCGTAGCAACTGCGCAACGCACGCTCGTAAGTTAGCACATGCGCACTATTTTCATGCCAGATTCTCATCATTGGCATTTTACCACACCTTCTTGTGAACCGTACAGCTGTCATTTTTCACATCCTGCCTGAAATGTGTTTTCGCACTTCCGGCGCAGAATAGCACGGTCACTGTGCAAAATCAGTGTTTGGGGCACATTACAAAAATGGCAGTGACACTGT
The DNA here is from genome assembly GCA_016271365.2 of Neoceratodus forsteri. Lineage (NCBI taxonomy): Eukaryota > Metazoa > Chordata > Ceratodontiformes > Ceratodontidae > Neoceratodus > Neoceratodus forsteri. The sequence continues at coordinate 97,716,375 of CM028132.1, read as the reverse complement.
TTATGAGCAGAGGTCCTAAAATGCCTGTGTTGAAAATTTGGTGACAATACTCCATAAAATGGCTGTTTTACGAGCATGCATAGCAACTGCGCAATGCACTCTCATAAGTTAGTGCATTTGTAATATTTTCATGCCACATTCTCAACATTGGCATTTTCCCACACCTTCTTGTGAACCATATAGCTGTCATTTTTCACATCCTTGCTGAAATGTGTTTTCGCACTTCTGGCGCAGAATAGCGTGGTCGCTGTGCGAAATCACCGTTCAGGACACATAACAAAAATGACAGTGACACTGTTCATGAGCAGAGGTCCTAAAATACCTGTGTTGAAAATTTGGTGACAATACTCCATAAAATGACTGTGTTACAAGCGTGCGTTGCACAGTTTGCATGAACACTCGTAAGTTCGCAAACTTATATTGTCACTTCACATTTTCAACAGTGCCATTGTTCTACACCTCCTAATGAACAGTGCAGCTGTCATTTTTCACATCCTGACCAAAATCTGTTTTCGCAGTTCCAGCGCACAATTGCGCAGTCACTGTGGAAAGCCCGTGTTCGAGACACATTATGAAAATGGCAGTGACACTGTTCATTAGCAGATGTCCTAAAATGCCTACGTTGAAAATTTAGGGACGAAAGTCAATAAAATGAGTGTTTTATGAGCGCACATTGCACAGTTTGCATGCCCTCGTCACTTTGTGAATTTGTAATACTTTCACTCCAGCTGTTCATCATTGCCATTTTTCCATACCTCCTTATGAACAGTACAGCTGGCTGAAATGTGTTTTCGCACGTCCGATGCAGAATTTATTTATTTATTTATCTATTGCACGGTCACTGTGCAAAATCACTTTTCGGGACACTTTCAGGAAATGACAGTGACACTATTCATCAGCAGAGGTCCTAAAATGCCCATGTTGAAAATTTGGTGGCAAAAGTCCAGACAATGACTGTGTTGCAAGCGTGCATTACGCAGTTTCCACGCACCCTTGTAACTTTGTCAATCTGCAATATTTTCATGCCACATTTTCACCACTGGCATTTGTGTACACCTCATTATCAACAGTCCAGCTGCCATTTTCCACAGCCTGCCCAAAATGTGTTTCCGCAGCTCTGCCGCTCAGTGGCGTACTCGCTGTGCAAAATCACCTTTTGGGACACATTAACAAACTCACAGCACTATGCCTCTCCATCTCCGCCACTGCCAATGCTAGCACGACAACATTCAGCATTGACAAATGCTCGTTTTATTACACACACTCCAAGTGTGTGATGCCTCTTAAACCCTGAAAACAAAGCAAGGGTGTGTCTAAAAAAGCATTACACTCCTACCCATGATTTATTTTTGTAATTGCAGACTTTACTGACCTCCAGATTGTTTTCCTGCAGTGGCCTGGCACTGAGCACCAAGAATTTCTGGTTTCCCAGCCCCCCTGCCTGTCATGGGGCTGGGAATGGTTTTCTTTTTTTTTTTTTGGTTTCTATTTTTATCCTCCCCTTGCTCTCAGAGTACCACTTCATTGGGAGTTGCCAATGGTGTCTGTCCCTCTCTCCACCTACCTGAACCTGTGGGTAAACCCCCATGGAGCTGTGGCTACACCCCCCAGGTGGGTACAAGGTGGGACCTGTACACCCCAAAATCCTTCTTGTCTTGTCAAGCACCCAGACAGGACATGCTGGTGGGAGCTATGGGGTCTGCACCGGGCACTCTGTCTCTCTGGCACTCCACGAGCTGATTTTCCTGTGTTCTGGGAGCATGATGTGTGCCCAGATGTGAAGGCACAACCGCCGACATCCGTCATGCCCCAACTTCTCTTGAATGGTTCAGACACTTGCTGTGCCTCTGGCCTCTGCCAGATGCCAGCCAAGCACCAAGCCTTGACCCCTCCCTCCCAGAGAAGGCGAGCAGTCACCTGGACACTGAAGCCTCCTCCCCCTCCCAGCCAGCCCTCCATCTCCTGGGCTCATTCCCAAACCCAGGATGGTGGCCTCGCAAGCGGTATTGCTATCACTGTGCCAGCGGACCGGCCCTGGAAATGGTTTTAAATTGGTGCCTTAGTCTTTTTTTTTGTTTGTTTCATATGTTCATTAGTGGACAATTATCCATATACAATTCATAGCCGACAGCTGTAAATAATCCATATAGCACAGTCATATTCATTTGCCACAACACTTTGATATTATAACATTTCAGACTTCATTCCACATTACTGTTCTTTTTCCTTTTATTTTTAAACATCCCCCTCTCTAACCCACTAACCCCTAACAGTTAACCATTAACTCGGTCTGTGTCCCTACTTTCCATCTCATCCCCACCTTACTCACAAGTCCATTCTCTCAATTGAATAACCCACTACCCTCCAAAAGCATTCTTTCTCCCATACTCAAAGCACCCAAATATTCTGCCCAGGTTCTCTAAAAATCTATCTTCCGTCCCTTTTAAATAGCATGCCAGCTTATCCACTGCTAAAACTCACCGTCAGTTCTTTCCATTGACCCACTGTAGGCCACAAAACTGTAGTCCATATGTTTTGTATTCCTATCCTAGCCACTATAAATAACACCCTTATCAATCTAGGGTAGAGATACCATTCCCCATTCTCTTCTCCTTCTACACCTAACAACAGTGATTTTTGGGAGATCTCAATAGGCTTTCCTCTCATGGATGTAATTTCTTTAGATATGTCCTGCCAGTAGGACTTTATCACTGGGCACCCCCAATAATAATGCTGGTATGTGCCTCTGTTTATTTTGCAGTTATTACAGAACAGTGAGACCCCTGGACAAAAGCTGTGCACCATAGCTGGTGGGTAATATACCCTCTGTATATATTTGAACTGAGCTTCTTTGTACTTATTGCACGCTAGTAACCCCTGGTGGGATTCTAACATTAGCTGCCAGTTAGTCTCACTAATTTCTTCCCCAATGTCCCACTCCCACCATACCTTCGCCTTCTGGGGAGGATCCTGAAAGAAAACGTTCCTGTCCAACCTCATGGCCCTCCCTATTAATCCCTTCTCACATCTATTAGCCCCCATTATTTCTCTTTCCACATCCTCCATCAGTCTCCTTGTTTCCCTATATCCACTAAGCCGTTTATAATAATCCCTTACTTGAAAATACCTATACATGTGTGAGGTAGGCACATTCCACTTCTCTTTCACATCCTGGAATGTGCATATGCTCCCCCTGATGTCAAGGTCGCCATACATTTTACCCCCTCATCCCGCCATAATTTAAATCCATTATCCTCCAGACCTGACAAGAAATCCGGATTCCCCTCCACCCAGGACCAGCAAAGTTTGACATTTCTCAATGCTTTGTCTCTTTTTAATTTTGCCCCAGGCCAATAAGCCCGCCACCACCATCGGATTAGGTGCAGCCAGCTTTCTAAACCGCTTAAGTCCTTCTTCACATAGGTAACTTGAGATTCTCCCTGGGGCCCCATCCTCCTCCAGCTCAACCCACCCGGCCACGTCCTGTCTGTGTACCCAATTTTGTATGTACCCATATTGAGTTGCCAAAAAATACCCCATCATGTCCGGGAAGTTTAGCCCCCTTTGTGCTACTGGTGCTTTTAACCATTTCAAACTAATTCTGGGGTGTTTGCCCCTCCATACAAAAGTTGTAAATGCATTTTCCAGCTTCTTTATATTCTGGGCTGTCAGACTGAAAGGGATCATCTGCATTTTATATAAGATTCTGGGCAAAACGTTCATTTTAAGGAGGTTGATCCTTCCCATCCAGGAAATACTCAGCTCCTTCCACCTACTCAGATCCTGTAAGACTTCCCTTGTCAACGGTCTATAGTTCGCCTCATATAGGCTCCCCACTTGCTTTCCCACCTCAGTTCCCAAGTATGTAAGTGTGTGTTGTACTCTTTTCAACCCTCAAGCCTCCTTCCTGCTGCTCCCTCCCAAAAACATGATTTCTCACTTTTGCACATTAATTTTATACCCGGAGAAAGCCGCAAAGTGCTCTATTATTGACAGCACCCTAGGGACTGACATGTCTGGTTCTGTCAAGAACAGCAGAACATCATCTGCATAAAGAGATATAACATACCCTCCCCTCCGTCTTCCTCTAATACCCTTTATATCAGGCTCATTTCTAATTTTAATTGTCAGTGGCTCTATTGCCAACGCAAATAGCAAGGGTGACAAGGGGCATCCCTGTCTTGTTCCCCTGTACAGTCTGAATTCCGGAGTTGCTGCTCCATTAATTAAAATCTATGCCCTCAGATGTACATAAAATGCCCCTACCATCTTTACAAACTCTTCCCCCAGCCCAAATCTCTGCAAAATATGCAGCAAATATTCTCACTCAATTCTATTGAAGGCTTTTTCAGCATCCATTGAAAGAACGCATGCCTCACCTGGGTGTCTCTCCCCCCATCAAATGACATTCAACAGCCTCCTTAGGTTATGGTAGGAGTGCCTTCCTTTCACGAACCCACTCTGATCTGGGTTAACCAATAGGGGAAGTACCTCTTCCAATCAGCTTGCTAAAACTTTTGTCATGATTTTGCAATCATGGTTCTGGAGCGAGATTGGCCTAAAGGACCAGCATTCCTCCAAGTTCCTTCCTGCTTTAGGGAGGACAGTGATCAAAGCCTGGCAACATGTGTTAGGGATCCTTCCCCCTTCCCTGGTCTCTTGTAGGATATTACACAGTGAACCCGCCACTTCTTCTTTCAATAGATTGTAAAACTCCCCCCCAGCCCATCAGGTCCCTCCGCCGTCCCATTTTTCAGTTGGCTAATCGCATTCTTTACTTCCATCACGTTATTTCCCCCCCCCCAGCTTTTTCCTTTGTACTTCGTTTAGACTGGGTATTTTCATCTCCTTAAGGAATCCGTCCCTTTCTCTACCGTTCCCTTGACACTCAGCCCTATATAACTCCTCATAGAACTCCTTAAACCTATTACGAATTTCCCCTTCCTCCTTAAGTATTTTCCCCTCCCTGTTTCTGATTTGCACTATCCTATGACTACTTTTCCCTCCCTTTATAAGTCAAACCAAAAGGGAGTCCACTTTACTACCCCATTCATACATCCTCTGTTTTGCAAAGAAAATGTTAGTGTTTACTTTCTTGCCCAGACTGACATTAAGCATCTCCCTCGCCAACCTAAGCTCTCTCTGTTTTTCTTCTCCTCCTCCTCCTCTAAGTACTTCTTTCTCCAAATCACCTATTTTGACTTCCACATCCCTTTGTTTTTGCCTTTTGTCTCTTTTTTGCTTAGCTGTATATCCAATTATAACCCCTCTTATGAATGCTTTACCAGCTTCCCAGTATATACCCTCACTTTCAACCATACCCTTATTTGTCTCCTCGTAAAATTCCCATTGCTCTTTTACAAAATCCCGAAACTCCTCCCTCGCCAACATATATGTGGGAAATTTCCAACAACCCCTCTGCACACCATTCTGACCCAAAGCAATCTCCATTTCTACCATGGCATGGTCAGATAAAAATATTGGGCTGTGTCCCATTGCTCTAGTATGCTGATATAAGTCTCTATGAATATAGACATAGCCCAGCCATGACCAGGAATGATGTGGGTTGGAGAAAAAAGTGTATTCCTTCACCCCCGGGTTAGCTGTTCTCCACCCATCAATCAGGCCTAATTCTGCTAATGCAGGTAGCCATTGTCGTATATCCTCGTCCATCCTGTCCCTATTCCCTAGGTAATCCAATTTAGGGTCTGCCACGTAGTTAAAATCTCCCCCCAATATCAGATTCGTGAATTGGTCCTTTACCAGGACATCCAGCACCTTCTGATAAAAGCTCCGATCCCCATCAGCTGGCGCATATAGGTTTCCAAAAGTGATCATTTTACCCTCTAGCTCCCCCTCTACAAACACATACCTCCCATCTATAGGGTCTCTCACCACCCTCTGTGTTTTAAAGGGCAGGTGTTTATGGATTAGAATTGCTGCCTCCCCTTATGCAAATTGTAGGCTGCTGCGTGGCACTCCCCCACCCAACCTCGCACAAGTTTTTTGTGCTCACTATTTGATAGATGAGTCTCTTGCAACATAGCCACTGAAACCCTGCGTCTTTTAAGAGCCACTAAAATTTTTGCCCTTTTTGCAGGAGACGTAAACCCCTTTATGTTCCAGGAGAATATTTTAACCCCCGCTAAAAGCTGGGACATACCATTAGTCATTTCCCCAGTATAATCGTCCAGGGAACGTCCTGGTCACAGCTCGACCTTTTACCTCTAACAGATACCTGGTGGCACAGACCGCTCTAAGAACAATAAAAACACAAGAGAACAATTGAACAATCATAGACTGTATAAAAGTAACCCCAACTTTGTCCCCCTCCCTCCCTTGGTTCATTTTCCCAAACAGCCCTCCTTTATCCCTTCTTCCCCTGTGTTGACCCTCCCTCCTCCTTAACCTCAACTGCTCTCTCCTCTCTACATATACTGCAATCTTCAGTGTATATAATCACTCCCCCCTACACACTACTCCTGCTCTGTCTTTCCTAACCCATACTTGTCCACGTGCTATATTTCTATCGATATGCCCCTAACCGTCTATCTTATTATACTATTACTGTACTGCCCATGCCACCCTCGGAATCAGTGTCTGCACCCCCTCTGTCCAGGCCACCCCCCCCAGCTCTCCTTCAATTGGTTGCTATATACACTCCATTTCCTTCCTTCCTCTCCCTCGTTATGTTTGCCCTTCATGCTGTTGCTATGCATTTCACCCCCATCAGACCCTACGGAGCCACATTCCAAAGGCCCATTAAGCTCGTTCCCCTAACAATCAGGGCTTTTCCACACCCTCCCATATGGCCCTCGACTCCTACTTTTACTAGGCATGCCTCCCTTGATTCAGACATTGTGTATATCCCTGCATTTGCGCATTCCCATTTTAGCCCACTCTTATCTCCAGGGGAATACAAAAGAAGAAGGTGGAAGCTCACACCCCACTGTGCCACATACTCCTTACAGAGAAAAGTTTTGTCTCTAGTCCACACTTATGAAGCCACCAGCAGCCCTTCCACCTCCCCTTGTTGTGCGTTATAGATTTGCAACATAATCGCCCCATGGTGTAATCTGCCTCTATCAAAGGCCAAGTTCTGTCTCTAGTCCACACCATTCGAGGCTTGTGGGGATCACTCCCCGGTCGCTCTTTAGTGCCAAATTGTAATTTACCAGCATTCCTCCTACACCACCTGTAAATCCCTAGAAGTCCACTTCTTTTAGCGACCCACAGGATTAAGGGAAGGGGCAACCAAAAACAGGTACAAGGGGTGATCCAAACCGATTTCCAGCTCCTCCATGCTTTTCTTTTCCCCTGATGTTTATTCCCTTGGCAAGTGCAGTCACTGATCCAATTTGTCATTTACCGAGTCAGCCTCTGTCTTCTCGCCACTCTCAAGGTACTCTGGTCCCTTTCAGGTTTTCCCATTCTTCCTGTCCCAGTCCTCCAGGAATGTTTGCAGCTTTTCTGATTCCCAAAATGAATATGTAGCCCCCCTCGATTTTTACTTTGACTGTAGCCGGGTATACCATGAAGAAATCGAGTCCCCGTTGCCTCAGCCCATCCATCAATGTATTAAACTGTTGTCTCTTCTTCTGTATTCTTTGAGACATATCTTGATGCAGAGTGAGCTTATGGCCTTCATATACTAGCTCTTTCTTGTTTCTGAAAGCCGCCAATAAGGCCTGCCTGTCTGGGTAGTGATGCAGCCTGAAAATCACCTGTTGAGGAGGTTGTCTGTTCTGAGACCTAGGGGCCAAGGCCCTGTGTGCTCTTTCAACTTTAAGCTTGAGCTTGGGCAAGTCCATGTCTAGTAATTTTGGCAGAGTCTCTGAGCAAAACTTAAGTAGATTCCCTCCCTCCACTCCCTCCGGCAGCAAGTTATTTCTCCTGCTGCAGTTTTCCTGGTAGTCTAATGCTTCCTTAAGCTCCTCTACCTCTTTTTCTAATTTTTTGTAATTTGGAAGGGCTTTCACTACTTTGGTTCTCGAGGTCCGAGATTCTCTGTTCCACCTCCACGATCTGCCTCATGTGCTACTTCAGCTCTTGTGCCAGCCCCTTCAGAGTGTGCTCCAAACTTTCCCAACATGGTTTGAAGTCGTCCAGAATCTGCTCCAAGACCGCACTGCTAATGGCGGCTACCTCCGCTGCCGATAGCGAAACTGGGCCTGGTCCTCCACTTGTGCTTCCCTCATGGAGTGTTATTTTTTGTGTGTTTTTACTCGTTTGGTGAGCCGACTTGCCCGAGGTATTATAGTCATCCACCTCACAGATATTTAAGCAGTTCTTTTCGGTTAGTCCAATTATCTAATTACTCAGTTAAGTACTTTTACTTTCATAAAAAAGACGGAGCTCCGGCATAGTGTGACCAGTCAGATCAGCTGCTCATTAGCCCCCCGCCTTAGCCTTTTTAAAGCGGTCCCAGCTCCATTGCCTGTCTTGGAATCTGGGACCCAATAATGCTGCTGGCAACAATTTAGGCAATCAGTGGTAGTTTCAGCAGTTGGTGGTGGTTTCAGTAGTTTGCAGTTCTCACAGAGTGTGCTCACATTTCTGCATGTTAATTGGCAGCTCTCAGCTGTCTCTTGATCACCATTATTACCAGACAATTATGACGGTGGACTACACCACAGTTATCCAGTTGTAATCACACCTAGTCAGCAATTATATATAGAATAAAGTATGGGTTTGTGTGTGTAATGAGAAGTTTACACACACACAAGGGGTTAGATGCTGCATATACCCCGAGAGCGTAGCTTGAGGGGTTTATGAATAGCATCTAACCCTGAGGGTGTGTGTAAACATCGAGATTACACAAACTGGCTCATATTTTATTTTATATTGCTGGGTTTCCCTTTTTCACCTCAGCAATTAAATAATATGAAAATAGAGACGTTCAAGTGTGGTCACCAACGTGGTCAGGTTTCAGCACGTGGTGTGGCTTACAGCGGGGTTTTTTTCATTAGTTGGCAGCCCAGTTTTGTGTTTTGTTTTTTTTTTTCTGCAGGAGATTTCTGCATTAAGTTACTTACCGCTGATTCCGAGTGGCGGTTTAGTGTCCCGGAGAAACAGAATGCGTCAAGCGGCAATTGTCTGAGAGGAAGAACTACGGCAGAAGCATATGCAGAGTGAGAGAAACCTTACGCATGTTTGCCATAATAAACACTCCTTTATTATGGCAAATTATGCCACAGTTTTCCTACGGGAAAAAGTTGAAGCAGGTAATTATATAGAGAATAACAAACCCCTACGTGTTAAGAACAAGGAGGTACAGTCAGCACTTGTTTATCCGGCTCTCATTTATCCGTTTCTCTCATGTATCCGTCTTTGACTGCATGATTTTTTTATTTCCCATTTTGTTTACACTCGTTTATCCATCCCTCGCGTTATCCGTTTCCGTTGCCCATCCTGCCTGTCGTCTCCTATGTGGATCTCAATGTTTACTCTCAGATAACTGACCCTTTTCATCCCCAGTAGAGTATTGTACAGAAAAACACAGACCAAAGCAGGAAAGGCAGTCACAAACCAAAGCAGACACAGACCTAAGCAGCCACAGATCCAACAGCAGACTGAAGCATCCAGTTTCCACTTAACCGTTTCTCTCAGATATCCGTCACCTGACCTGAGAATAGAAGGCAACAGATATCTGAGTGCAGACTGTACTAAGCATTGAGGTAGTGTGGTAATTGTGATGCTCTGCCACCTGCTTATGGTTATATGTATGATATTTGTAATATAACTATATGGTGTGTGATTGTCTGCCTAGGACAAGCAGACAGTGAGTGAGAGACGTGACCTTTGACCCCAAACTATGTCAGTGTGAGGAAAACCACAGGATGTTATAAATAGACCAGTGAAACCTAATAAAATGCCTTCCTTCCAGAGGGACAGTTTATTACCCCTTATAACCTGCTCCTGCTTTTGAAGTTGTTTCCCATGTGTGCATTTATGACATAACAGGAAGGGAAGTCATTTGGCTGATTCCTCTTGGTTTTCTCACCTAGCCGAGAACTAGTGACGTGAGTGTGGGATTGTGAAACATTAAAGGGGATGTTTTTATCAAAGACTGTCACATTTGGGAAATGGCTAGTTGCTGATTTTTCACAAGAATAGCATACATCCTTGTGGATAATTATGTTAAGAAGTTTGAATCTATGGGAGGATCTAACTGTGACCTCACCAAAAGGGTTGGGAGATGGATCCTAAAATGAACAGCTATCAGAGAGAAACAGAGCATATTATTCTGGACTCAGAGAGAGAGAGATTTAACTCTCTGGACTTGAAAGCACTTAATGGTAACATCTAGCTAGGCAAGAACCTAAGTATCCGTGGTAGGCATATTTGTGTTCTGTAACTTCCTATTGTTGTATGTGCCTGTAAGTTGGTGATATAATTTGTTCTGTATTTGATATTTAACCTGATTTACAATTTTTAGTAAACAATATTTTCCTTGGAAATACTGCATGTGTCTTCTCAGCTTTCTTTTGTATGTGATTGCTGAGCCTGTGTTTAAGTCTGACAGCTGTTAAGGGCTTGAATGTGTTACTAAGCTTGCAAAAAGGTAGGAATATGCCTAGGTCTCGTATAGGGTTGTAAGGGTACATTTTGGAAACCTGGCTGGGTGCCACTGGGTGAAAGATTATATTGCATTTCTCGATGAGAATATATATCTGAGCCTGTTAACTGATTGCACTAGTGTAAGGTTCACATTTTGACCCCCCAGAACTCGAGGCTGGTAGGTGATTCAGACCCAAAAACAGACAGGAGGGTTACCCTGTCTGTCCCCTGTTCACACTATTGCGCTTCAAGGTTGGCACTGTGGGAGCAGGGGGCCTGACCTGCGGAGCGCATTTGTGACAGTGATATCATGGGAATGAAAGCAAAGCTCGAGTGCGCTAATGATGGCACCACACTAACAAGGTGCGGTGTACCAGTGAGTTCTTAACATTTTGTTTTTATAATTGCATGTAATATTTCAGAAAACATGTTTCCCAAAAAGAAAATTCACAGGATTCATAGGATTTTTAGGATGGATTACAAGCAAAGCAGACTACTAATGTTCATTATATGTTCACCATTTCTCAATAGAAATATCCAGAGATGCCCATTTCCCCAAAGTACTTATCTAAGTGGGATTTAAAGCCCTCAACTGTCTTATATAACACCACTTCTGCAGGGAATCGGTTCCACATGTTAACCACCCTTTGGGTAACCAAGCTGCCCATCTGGATGTCTTAGATAGATCTCCTTTAAGTTGCACTGTATGTCTTCTGCCATCATAAGTGCTATCCCTTGCCTCCAGGCCTAGACAGTCCCAAAGATCTTTGCTTTGTAAAGTTTTAAATACTAGACATGTGTCACCCCTTAATCACCTCAGTTCCAAACTATACATATCTAAGTCATTTAGTCTTTCTTCATATCCCTTACCCCTCATTCCTCTGACCAGCCTAGTCACCCTTCTCTGCACACCTTCCACAAGTTGAATATCTCTTTTAGTATACGGTCACTAAAACTGACTACAGTACTTGAGATGCAGCCTAACCAAAGAACCGTATAGTGGCATCAAAACCTCCCTACCTCTGCTGGTAATTTTTCTCCTATTAAGCTCAAGATTCTGTATCCTTTAGTGCTGGTCAGTCTACTTTGGCTATCAAACTTCATGCTGCTGTTGATTCTGATACCAAGGTCCTTCTCTTCAGTTACTTCTTTAAGCTTCACCCCATAAAGCTCATAACTATTCCTCTTATTACTCATGCCTAGATGCATCACTGTGCATTTGTCAATGTTGAATTTAAGTTTTGAATTGTTGACCCACTCTTCAATATTTTTAAGGTTTCTCCTTAGTGTATTCACTGCCTCCTGGGTATCCACTATGATACCTAATTTTGTATCAACTGCAAATTTGCACATCCATGCCCCATCAAGCAGCTGAATACTGAATGCATATGTCTTAAAGAGTACTGGGCCCAATACTGAACCCTGAGGGACCCTGCCTGTCCCTCCACCCTCCTCAGACAACTGTCCCCTCATACAAACCTTCTGCTGCCCATCTGTCATGTATGTTTTAACCTATCTTACCAGTCTCTTGTTCACCCCCAATTTATCCAGTTCTGCAATAAGTTCTTGATGTGGTACTGTATCGAAGGTCTTACTATAATCCAAGAAAACTACATCCACCAGAAGGCTCCTATCAATTGCCTTATTAGGGGGGCTCAAAGAAATCTAATAAGGTTTGTCTGGCATGATATGCCACCCCAAAATCATGTTGTATATCATCATGCAGATTACATTTTTTCAGATGGTTGTCTGTTTCTTCCTTCACAGTTGCTTCCAAGATCTTGCCAATGATGGATGTTATTCTTACCAGTCTATAATTATGATAATCCATTCTCTTACCTGTTTTATATATTGGCACCAGCAGAGCATTCCTCCAACATTTCACCACCTGGCCTGCATTTAAATATTTTTCAAACAAATGCTTAACTGGCCCCAGTAGCTCTACTGTCAGTTCCTAAAGTAGTTGTGGATGGATCCCATCAGGTACCTGAGCCTTGTTTATCTGTAGTCCCTCAAACAATTGTAACAGACCATCATTATGTATAACAAACCTTTGAATATTCTGTGGGATCTCTAGCTCCTGGGTATCCCCAATTCCTTTATGAAACATGAAGCAGAAGAACTGGTTAAAATCATTAACCATATCCTCCTCCCTTGCAATTGTACTGCCCCTTCCAGTCAACGGACCCACCCTTGATTTAAGCAATAATACACGACAGGGTGTGTGTTGTGCTGGGATAACGTCACACCTGGGGTGATTAGCACGCAGGCCAGGTGCAATGAGTGTAATTAATCACCCCAGGCATGATGTTATCCCAGCACAACACACACCCTGGAGTGCATTATTGCTATTATATAATGGCCTGTTGCTACTAATAAAAGAAAAATTAAAAAAAATGTTTTAAAAGTGTATGTTTATTTCATTTTTCAATGGGCAGGAATACTGAATAAAAAAATAGTCCCGTTGTAATGTTATTGTGTGTCTGCTGTCTCCTACTGCACCGCCCCCACCCCCCCAGGAAAAGAGAGCAGTCAAAACACTAACATTCAAATCTGGAACTGGCTAATATTGTTTTGCTTAGTATTTATTTATTTTTTTAATGGCATTAAAAGCAGGAGAGTTGAGGAACCGCGATCCCACTTCCGGGTTGTTTGGGGAGTTACTGATTGGCAGCAATGGCAGGTAATTTCTGTGGAGTGACAATTTCAATGTGACTGTTATTTTATCGATCATTTTTATGTTTGCTTGCACGCATGTGCAAGAAACATAGTGCCTTCATCGGAGATTTCGGAGCTGTGTCACCTCCTCCTCCAGTTCAGGCACTGTGCTGGCAGGCGCGGCCCCTCTAAGCCAATGCATTTTGGAGCTGTCTATAACACGCTCCAAAATGCAGTGGCATACAGTTGAAAGGGGGAGTTACGCTTGAGTGAGCAGCGATAAGAAGCTGCTCACATGCAGCTCCCCCCAGCCGCAGGCGTGCGTGCCCCCTGCACACAGTGTATAGCTGAGGGATGCCCAATCCCCGTCGGCTGAACTGCGCCTGTCTCCTCCCTCCCTCCCATAGTTGATGCCACGCTGGGAGCCCACCCCAGCGTGGCAATCCATCATGTTGCCGACGGGATGCCCAATCCCTGTCGGCTGAATCGCCCTTCCCAAAGTCCTTGTGCCACGCTGGGAGCCCACCCAAGCGTGGCAAATGGTCCTTCTTTTTTTTTTATGTTTTTTTTGACCAGGTGCTAATCCCCATTGGCTGGAACCTCCCCAGTCCTTGTGCCACGCTAGAGCTCACCCAGCGTGGTAAGCGGTCCCACAGCGTCTTTTTGTTTTAACCTGTAAAACAAAACGGTCCCGTGGTGCATCTCCGAACCCCCTCCACAACCCGCACCCACCCACTGCACCCAGCCTCCCACACCCCTCACCCATACTTACCTCCGGACTTGGCGCGGCGATCTTGGTGGACCGGGAACCGCCTGCACTCATCAAAGCCGACCGCGAACTGAGGAAATGCCGTAAGCTGTATAATGGGCTAGATAGGAGGGGTTCAACTTTATTGCATATCTCAGGCATTTTGGGATGCATCATTTTCAACTATGGGTTTTTGGGACTTTTCTTTCGATATCGATGTCACTGTCATGGCGTTGAGCTCAAGGGGTGATTTGTGCAGTGACTGTGCAGTTACTGTGAAATCACCCTTCAGGACCAAATACCACCATGACAGTGACATCATTCATGAGAAGGGGCCCAAAACCCTATGTTGAAAGATTTGTGCCAAAATTCTAAAATGACTGTTTAACGAGCGTGCTTACAGTAGTTCCCACGTAGCTCTCAGAAGTTCATGAAATTTCAATATTTTCACTCCAGATTTTCAACATTGCCATTTCACCACACTGTCTTATGAGTAGTACAGCTGTCATTTTCACATCTCACCCAAAATGTGTTTCCACCCTTGTAGCGCCAGAAATGGCGCAGTCGGTGTACAAAATCAATGTACGGGACAAATTAAGAAAATCACAGTGACACTGTTCATGAGCAGAGGTCTTGAAATGGCTATGTTGAAAATTTGGTGAAAAATTCCTAAAATGACTGTTTTATGAGTGTGTTGCTAGCAGTTCCACGCACGCTCATAGGTTTGCTAATTTTCAATATTTCTACTCCAGATTTTCAACATTGCCATTTTCCACACCTTCTTATGAGTAGTACAGCTGTCATTTTCCATCACCCCAAAATGTGTTTCTGACCAAAATATGGCGCACAATGGTATGTCGTGCGAAACTCAGTGTATGGGACACATTAAGAAACTCCACAGTGTCACTGTTCATGAGCAGAGATCTTAAAATGGCAATGTTGAAAATTTGGTGACAGAATTCCAAAATGACTGTTTTACTTAGTGTGCGCTGTACAGTTCCCACGCACGCTCGTAGGTTTGCGAATTTTCAATATTTCCACTCCAGATTTCCAACATTGCCATTTTACCACACCTCCTTATGAGCAGTACAGCTGTCATTTTTCACATCCTGCCCAAAACGTGTTTCCGCCCATGTAGCGCACAATGGCGCAGTCGGTGTGCAAACTCAATGAATGGGACACATTAACAAAACCACAGTGACACTGTTCATGAGCAGAGGTCTTAAAATGGCTATGTTGAAAATTTGGTGAAAAATGCCTAAATGACTTTTCTGACATCGTTGCACAGTTCCTATGCATGCTCGTAAGTTTGCAAATTTAATATTTTCACTCTAGATTTTCAACATGTCCATTTTATTAAACTTCCTTATGAACAGTCCAGCTGCAATTTTCATATGTCACCCAAAATGTGTTTATCGCACATGTGGCGTACAATGGTGCTGTTGGTGTGCGAAAGCAATGTTTAGGACAGATTAAGAAAATCCAGTTACACTGTTCATGAGCAGAGGTCTTAAAATGGCTATGTTGAAAATTTGGTGACAAAGTCCATAAAATGACTGTGTTATTAGTGAGCATTGTGCAGTTTCCACGCATCCTCATTAGTTCATGACTTAGTAATATTTTCAGTCCAGATTTTCACTAGTGGCATTTTTCAACACTTCTTATGAACAGTACAGCTGCCATTTTTCACAACATGGTCAAGTGTGTTTTCACACTTTAAGTGCAGAGATGTGTGGTCGCTGTGGGAAATCATTGTTCTGGCATAGATAAAGAAAATCACAGTGACACTGTTCATGATCGGAGGCACCAAAATGCCTGAGTTGACAATCTGCTATAAAATATCCCCAACCTACTTATATAACGGTGTAGGTACAGTTTCTATTACCTCGTGACTTCACCATTTTTTAAATATTTTACTACACATTTGCAACATAGCCATTTTACACCTCCCCATGAAAAGTACAGCTGTCATTTTTACAGCCTGTTCGGAATATTTTTGCACCTGTGGTGCTAAATCCCGTAGTCACTGTGCATAAGCAGCTTTCAGCTACCAAACTGATATTCCCCTCTGTTCATGAGGTGGGGTCACAAAACAAACATGTTGAAAATTTGGAGTTAAAATACCAACGAATGCCTGAGGTATTAGGGCTTTTCAACCATAACGCCCAACCCTGTAGAGAATGACAGGAATCAGGGTGTGACTTGGGATTCTTGCCTGTGATGCTCATACCATTCCACACCCTGCAGTCACTGAGAGGCATCGAGGTATGCCTTGGACTCTTCGACCCCAAACTTCACCCCATTCTCTATGTCGCACCCATCTCACCTTATTTCCTAATGAAATGGGTGCGATAAGGGCCAAAGACCCCAAGGAACACGCCACACTGTACTGGCTCTGCAGAGTGGGGTGGTGAAATGGCGTGGTTATGCCTGATGACCCAAATGCACACCCCGATGCCTGTCACTCTCTGCAGGGTGGTGGTGGGGTTGGCTTCAGTTCAATACTTCACTGCCATTCCTATTACGCAGCTCTGTAACTTCTACACTACCACTGCCAATGCCAGTAAGCAAACATTCGGCATTGACAAATGCTTGTTTTTTTATTTTTAATGGTGGCCATAACCACTGCAGGTGTTTGAGGAAGCGAGCGGGAGTGTGGCCGTCTGAAAGAGCTTGCGCTGCTGCTGACGGGGAAATTGAAATGCCGTCTAAAATGATGACTTTTTTTTTCATTTGAAAGATTTGTTTTCTATTTTAGGGAATACTGGTGGGGGCATCAGAATGTTTGGTGGTCACAGCAGGCTAGTCGGGGATAATGGCGGGTATTAGTGTCTGTGGTTTTCGCTGGCAAGTTGTACAGTAACTGTGCTCGTGCTCCAGCGGACAGAGAAATTTAAATGCCGCGTATAATGACGGCTTTTTTTTTATGGGAACACTGTGTGTGAGGAGGGGTGTTGTTTCACTATATCTGGTGGGAACACAAGCAAGGCAGGGGCAATTTGCACTTTGATGAACAGTGGTCACTGGCAAGTGAGTAGGAAGCATTCACAGTGGGTTGAAGGTGGGAATGACAGCGTGAATGACAAACGGGGTTGCACTACCGAGGAGCTATGTGGAGTGATTTCTTGTTTTTCTTAAGAACTGATGTAGTCATCTGGGTGCTGGGACTAGACCTGTGATGTTGTACTGGGATAATGTCATGGGTCCAGTCCCAGATTGACCAATCAGAGCTCAAGATTTTTTCTTGCCATTGTATAATTGACCCTTTTATACTGTTTATATACTGTATTTGTAGAAGGTTTTGTGGTTGTCCTTCACTGTTATGGCAACCTTGAATTCTAGGGTTGCCTTACTCCTTCGAATTGATTTTTTTATTCTCATCTGCTTCTTATAATTAACTCAGGGTGATGCGTTGCCACTGCTTAAAGCCTTTCTGTAAGCCCTCTTTTTCCTCCTTAAGCATTTTTGTGTCTCTTTGGTTAACCATAGTGGGATTTCCCCATTTCTGTATATACTGTATAACTCAGGCACAAAGGTTTCTATCAGCATCCTTATCTTTTTTTTTTTACTTACTTTATCCCCTGTCCTGGGCAGCCCTCCATCTCACTGATCCCCCAACCCCGTGCTCCCTACTCACAGTGCTGCTCCTGTCATCCTCCATGGTTTACCCCTCTCCCCCGTGGTGGAGTGGTGGGGTTCCTTCAAACCGCCGACACGGATCAGGTTTCAGGAGGTGTCTGCTATGCATGGGAGTGGCACTTGTGGGGGTCAGTATTCATCCAGCCACCCAGGACATTTTCTCCTCTGGCTTTTTCTCTCTCCCCCCTGGAGGAAGAGCATTTTGGTGTTGACAATGGCCAAGCTGTGCACACTTCCACCCACAGCACACCAGCCTACTACTCTGCCCCTATCCCTAACATACAGAACCCAGGCACTCTGACACCCAGCCACTGCTAGGTGTCAGAGGTGTGCTTGTCTCCATGTTCCTCTCTCCCTGGGACAGGAGAGCTGTCCTCTGGATGCAGCTGCTTGATCCTCTCCCACTCTGGCCAACCCCCCCGACCCACTTACACCATGAACACGGGTCACCAGCATAGCAGGAGGTAAGGTATGATGCCTCAGCCCTCCATGCCACTGGGCTGGCTAACATCCTTATTTTTCCTTCAGTTTTCTCCCAAGTTTCCTCTTCTGTAAGCTCACTAAGTTCCTCCTCACAGTTCCATGCTTGAGGTTCCCAACACATCTCATCAAGATTAGTCTTTAAGCAGCATTTTATTGTTGTCTTTCCTCTTTTGATCTTTACATCACTGCTTAATACAAACCTTACTTTTTTGTGGTCACTATCTCCAAGTGGTTCCAAAACCTCACTGTTAAAAACCCTTCCTCCTCATTACTTAGAACCAGATCCAACATTTTGGAATTCCTAGTATAATTTTGTACATAGTGATCTAACTTCAGTTCATTAATTGTTTCAATGAACTCTTTCTCCTGATTAGATGTACCTGTCAGGTTATCCCAGTTTACACCTGGATAATTAGAATCCCTTACTATGTAGAGGAGATCCTCAATACTGAATGATTTGATGGTATCATTTAGTTTCCTTACCAATTCACTACATAAGGAAGGTGGCTTATAAACCACAACAAGGTATGTTTTCTTCCTTTTCATTGGGTTGATTGTTACTCACCACATTTCAAGTTCTTCTACCTGTTCCACATTAATTTTCACTGCCTCAATCCCATTTTTAGGACTGTAGGTGGAGCCTACAGCCCTTCTGTCATCGATCAGACTGTAGTTCTAAAATGGCTTTTTATGGAACTTATTTTTATACATTTGGATGTATTCCTCCACAGCTGCAAAGTAGTGCACGCTCCCTCTGATTTTTCTATTTGCTGCTCTATGTTAAATTCATCTGAAGGGAGTGGGGATGCTACTGTATTGTGCCTCAGAACTTCTCAGGATATTAACAAAAAACACTTTTTAAACAGCCGTTTCTATCATCTGTCCAGCTCAGTCTAATAGATGTATTCTATTTATTTCAGCAACCTAGGGTTTAACTCATTATATGATGTCTGTAGTCTACAGTGTCAGATTACAGACAGTTAACCTGCAGTCTGTGAGCTATTTCATTCCTGTGGGCAAATATATGAACTGCGGGGGCTGCTGTCCCATCACTTTCTTTGGCCTGAAGGATCTTGCCCTTTAAACAAACAAAAAACTAAGCATAAACTAGCATGACAGAGTTAATTAAGTCCAGCTTCCCAGGCACACATAGAACAAAAGAGGTGCTTTGTGCTTGTTTGCTGTTTCTGGAGTCGGAAATGTCAAGTGGAAAGTGCTTTTAAGTGTAAGATTGTGTGTGTGTGAGAGAGTGTGTGTGTGTACAATCCTGCTTTGGGATGGGCCATGTAATGCAGACTGCTCATCTCTTATCTAGAATTTATGATTTGAGGCTCTGCTCGAGTGAGCATTCCCTCCCATGCAGCAGAAGGTCAGTGTAAAACTAAACCAAAAGGAAAAAAAAAATAACAGATTTACAGAGAGGGAAAGAGTACATGAATAGACTTCGTTTGGGGTAGGGAGGTTGGTTATTGCATGGTTCTGGAATATGTGTACTGGAGTTTAATGTTTGTTTACAGTTTATAAATGTAATTTAATAAATATATATTTGTTTCCTTTGGTAACCAGGTAAGGCCAACTAGGCATAGGTGCATGTTTCTAGAGACAACCCAGGAACACTGGAGAGATTAAGTGAATTAATTAGAGCCACAGAGTATGGAAATGGAAGTTGTGGGAATCAAACCCATGTCTGTGTGCTGGATGTACAAAGTCCATTTATAGCTCACTTACTCTAACCTCTAGGCTTTACTGCCAGCCCCATAAATAGTGAACAATTTAGACTGGGCTGTTAATATTTCAAAGGAGAACTGCTCTGAATCAACAAACATGCATTTTTGTGGAAGCAGATGTTATTTTTTAAAATACCAGTTCTTACTTTGTTACTGCTTAATCTTAACTGACCTTTTGGTAAATTCAGTGAGTGTTTCTGATTCACACACTGCTGGCAGTGACCATTTTAGAACACTATGATCTTGTCAAGAGCTTCCATTGTTGGTACAATGCATCTGTATTCTAATTTTAAATTCTTAGGTTCATGGGGACATAAACAACATCATACAATTCTTAGACGGCACTTTGCAGCAGTGTGTAACTCATAAATATCCAATGGGTTAACTAAAAGGCCAGCAAAAATGGGCTAGAAACAGAAGGAGACCCACTATATGAAAAAAAAGCTTCTGCAGGAAACATTACTCACATGTTCAGTGCCATTCTCCTTTAACTAGCTTGTAAGGAATGTCAGGTATTTTATCTAAATGGTAAGGAACCCTATTTACAGGGATTTGGAGCCATCTACATGGAAATTCTTCCCATAGACTTGCATTAGTTGTACGGGAAAACAGGAATTTGGCTTCCATTGGAAATAATGTAATCTACAGGAAAACATAGGAAAATTGCCATGCAGTTACAGGAGAAAGGCAAATTTAATCTGGGAGTACTGAGGACTGATTTAGCAGCATGGCAGTTTTTGATGATTGTGACTAAACAGTACTATATGACACCAACAAGAAAATAACTTTGGTCATTTGGTAGCTCTTCCCAGTCCTATCGGCTCTGGCTAGAGTTTATTCACATAAAGTGCCACTCCTCCCCCAGTTCTGTCCTTTCTGCCTTTTCTAAAGAGGGAGAAAATATTGGACTTACTGTATCTGTTTATTTCAGGTCTCAGAGTAAGTAATACTTTGTGTACTGTGTTTTACTTTTAAACCATTTTTTTTTTCAAACAACTTGTGAGCTCTTATTTACTACAGCTGTGTGATCAAAGGTAAATCAGTTTCCATTTCAATCCATTGCTTTGGGTAGTTGGAGTGTGGCACTAATTAAGGCAGCAGAGAAAATATATAATTCACATTCTAAACCATGAATTACGTCATTATCAGTGTCCACAAGTGTCAATTGCAAGGTTTTGAAAATGCTGGGAAAACTTATTTGCTGTGTATTTTATTTATTAAACCCTTGGAAAGCAACTTACAATCTGATTGGGTATAACAGAGTCACATGAGCAAACATAGGGTAAATAACCTGCTGCCATTAAGCACTGCTGCTGCTCATTACATAAAGGTTCCGGTTCATGTAAATGCAGCTGCTGGTTAACAGAAACAGAAAGCTGCTCTCAAACAAAAAGAGAAACCTGCACCCAAGCTACACAACAAGGTGTATACAGCTTTCATGAATACAAAGTCAATAAAACACATACAGATAGAGGTTCTCGGCTAGCAGTAGAAAACTATTCTCCCTTAGGTTGCAAAATTGACCTCCAGCAGCAATAATGCCCTCAGACTGTATCTCTGGGAGTTATGACCTACTGTGGGTCACTTCTTTACCCTCAGAGCAATAGTTTTCTACTATACCACACATATTTCATACACAAATTCAAACACTGCTTTCAGTGCTAAGGTACAGTAGAAACTGATTTCTCTATTTGGCATAGAGTACATTAAATATCTTTTCTACATTGTGTGGCAATATTGCAACACAGAATTTTCACAAAGCACAAGGTTTTGTCTAAGGTCCCACGGTACCCCAGTCCACCCATTAGCAACTATAACTTATGTCTCTTGGTTTGTAATGATATATTATGCAGTTTTGATCACATTGATTGCATTTACTGTATCACCATGTATTTTGCCTCCCTATTCATCTCCTCCCGGTCACACCTGGAAATGAGCCTTGGCTCAGTGTGCTTTTTCTGGTTATCTTACCAATTTGCAATAAATAATACAAAGTGGGCTGAAGTAGAATCAATGACTCAGAACAATGCTGCAGTGGGACCATTTCTGTAGCAGATGAATGTTTTTTTAAATATTTGTAGGTTTATTTATACTTCATGGCTCAAACCCCAGACAATACAAATCAAGGAGTAAGGATGTTTCATACAGTATGTTCTATTTTTAGACTAACAGGGATTGCATTAGTGAAATAACTCATCTAAGAGTTTTGTAGTTTGCTTCTTTGGATGTTTCTTTTTTCTTTACTATTATTTCTGCTTTTTTATCCTTAGCTTATTTAATGGCATTAGGGTTTGACAAATGTTGCAGAGTTTACTATCCCAATGTTTGGGAAATGTGGCAAAGCAATCTTCAAAGTTTGCAAACTTGGTGAAAAATATTAAATATGGGAATGAACATGATGATTTTTCTGCAAATTATAATTTGTAGAATTATTTCCCCCAAATTTTTCATTTTGTGGGGGAACAATTCCCTAAATGTCACACTCTGAAAAGTAAATATTCTCAAAACATTTTCACTGATTTTGACAAATGGCAGAATGTTATTTCATGGTAATTTGCAAGGTGCAGCAAAACAATAGCAGACCACACAGCTGGTTAGAAAAAGTACTAGTTATTTGCAATAAATAACAAAATATGTAATTTTGCTACCCCTAAATGGCATGGGCAGAGCACAAACCTGTCTTTTCAGCACAGTAGTGGCTATAGAATCTCCTTATACCCTCACACATTATATGGCACACCAGAAGCTCAGACAACTCCTCCTTTCAAGTCCCCAGTTGTCGCACTTCACAAGGGCAATGGTCGTTTGCCTTTAGAGCCCCAAACTGTTTTAATTCCCTGCCTAGGGAAATTACAGACACGGCTACTCTTGGCCTGTTTAAACACAAGCTCCAGGACTACCTTGCTACCAGAGCCTCCTGTGACTGTCTTACCTTTTCCTAGGTCCTTTCCCATTTGACTACCATCTCCCACCCCCATGCCCTCACCAATCCTTTGTATTGTGGCTACCAAGCTACCTGTGCCTGTTATGCCTACCCCATGGTCATTTCCCCATATTTTTCCCCTGCTCCTCCCTGCTCCTACACACCTTCCCAATATGCCTTCCTTTCTCCCCCTCACGATCCTCTTCCTATCCCCATTTGATTCTTCACCTGCCACCCCTGCTCTCCTGCTTACTCCACTTCCCTACTTTCCTCCCAGCTCCCTCCCTGCCCATTCCCTTTGCAGTACACCTCCCATTCCCCACCCTCCTCTATCCTACCCCGAACCCTCCTACATAGCCACTCTATCATTACTCACTTTTACCTCCCCTCTGCTCTCTGCTCTCTCTTAACCTCACCTACCTTCTCACACTATTCCTTCTATCCTCCCAGCTCCATAACAACCCACTGGTGGTGTTCCCTTCCTGTCTTCTACTCCTGCCAACATTGTGAACCAGTGCATTAGACTCTGGGCCCAGACATAGCATCCTGCTTGACAATGCCTCTGGCCCTGCTTGACAATGCCTCTGGCTGCGCTATGGTATACTCTTGTGAAACTCACATGTTAAAAAAAAAAAAAAAAAAATTTATACCTACATGCTTTTGGATATATAATTTTGATTTCACTGTGTGATTCTGCTACTTGTGTTTTTGTTTAATCCCTACCTTTCTGTACTGTACCCTATCCCCCCTTATCTGTTTCTGACATGGAACCTATGTAAAAGAGCCTTTGGCTCAAAGGTGTTAATCCAAAATGAATAAATATAAAGCAGGCTATGTAGCATGCATGGTTCTATGAGAGAGACATGAAACAAAATTTACAAAATCATCAATAAGCGCAGGATACTGTTGTAGAAATGTGGGACTGGTGTACCTTGGAATGTACTTTTAACTTTCATTGCTGTCAGACTCTCAAACTGAGGGTGCCAATGCTGTTGCAATTTCTCAGTATTATAGGACTCTGTTATTATAATATCTCACATCCAGTTGGCACTGCTAACAGTATTCTTTTCACAAATTTTTTATTCTTTGGTAAGCAGGTAAGGCCCTCTGGGCACAATACCCATCCACAGGGGCAAAATGGGAGCACTTGAAAGGTTAAGTGACTTGCTCAAGGTCAACATAATACAAGTGGAGGTTGTGGGAATCAAAGGCAGTTCTGCTGGATATACTAAGCTTGTAAAAGAGCTTCTTACTCAAACCTCTAGGCTATACTGCTAGTGTATACCACAGTGTAACAATGGTCATCCTATTAGCCAGCCACAGCCCATGTTCAGCTTATCCCACGTGGTCAGGCCTTGGTGCTCAGTAGGAATCTAGTAGGCTTGTGCCTCCAGTTTATAGCCTAGTAAAGCATTGTTGTATTGCATTGTATATATTTCACTCATCAGATTGCCCCCAGCCTGTGCTATTACAGTACAGTCAGCACTAAATTGTAATTTCTAGTCAGTTGCTTACTCTTTGATTAATGATTTGCCTTTAGATTATTGTTTTTTTTTTTTACTGTGAGTTTTTTAAGCAGTGAATTTTTATACCAGTCATACACATAACTACTGATATATTTCAGGTATTGTATTAAAACGTTTGATGCAAAAAAACTGACAATTTCATTCTCATCTTAGCTGAAAAATACATATCTTTATTCTTCAGACTCTTTGTTTATGACTTTTGCCAATGGAGTAGCAGCTCAATAACAATAACATTTTAAAGTTTATTACTGACTATAATGCATACCAGGGGGCAATCCACCATAAGAAGGCAGTGTTCCTGTCCGGGGAGATTGCTGCCGGGAAGAATTGACCAGCTATACTTTTTTGGACTGTGGACAGGCTACTTCATCCTGCTTGCCTACAGCCAAAGAAGGTTTTTTCTAATGCTAAATGTGAAGAGTTTGCTCGGTTCTTTTCAGAAAGAGTGTCCAGTATCTGGCAGGGAGTTTCTCCAGTCAACAATGTCACAGCTGGGAGTGGTCGCCAGAAGTGTTCTGAGTGCACTCTGCCTGGTTGGGGGGAGTTCAGACCAGTGGAAGTAAGTGAGGTCATTGGGGTGGTGACCAATCTGAAGCACACCTTTTGTGAACTAGATACGGTGCTGACGCGTTTCTTGATGAGATGCATCGACACCGTTGGCCTGGTGTTTGCTCTGATTGTCCAGTGTTCCTTATCTGAGGGGGTTTTCCCTGATGTCTTGAAGGAGGCATTGGTGAAACCACTCTTAAAGAAACCATCTTTGGACCCAGAGGTCAGGGCAAACTACCAACCTATCTTTAATCTTCCGTTTTGGCGAAGGTAGTGAAGAAGGTAGTGGCACTTCAGTTGGAGGAGCACCTCGTGACTCATGAGCTGTATGAACCTTTCCAGTCGGGGTTTCAGGTGAGGCATAGCACAGAAACGGTACTTGTTCAGGTGCTGAATGATGTCTTCAGGGTGAGAGATCGAGGAGATAAGACAATCCTTTTTCTCCTGGATCTCTCCTCAGCATTTGACACTGTGAACCACTGTGTGTTGCTTGACCACCTTAGGGAACTCTGCAGACTCACTGGCACTGTCATCAGCTGGTTTGAGTC
Source organism: Neoceratodus forsteri (assembly GCA_016271365.2). Classification (NCBI taxonomy): domain Eukaryota; kingdom Metazoa; phylum Chordata; order Ceratodontiformes; family Ceratodontidae; genus Neoceratodus; species Neoceratodus forsteri. The sequence continues at coordinate 97,691,014 of CM028132.1, read as the reverse complement.
CTTTTTAACCAACAGGAGGCAACGGGTTGTGATGGGGACTTTTTCCTCCACCCCTAGCCTCCTATCCTGAGGAGTTTCTCAGGGATCGGTATTAGCCCCAGTGTTGTTGGCAGTGTACATGCTACCTCGGGAGGGCTCATTAAGAAGTATGGCTTGGGTTTTCATTGCTATGCTGATGATACCCAGCTATACTTTTCCTTTGCCCCAGGAACATCCAACGCGGTAGGTGTGCTAAACAGCTGCCTTGCTGAGATTAATGACTGGATGGCCTCCAGCTGGCTGCGACTGAACCCCGATAAGATGGAGGTATTGGTGGTGGAGTCAAACAGAGTGCGTGATAGGATGGCCTCTGAATCAGAGACTGGACTTGTTCTGGGATCTGTTTCATTAAAGACTTCCTCTAGGGTATGAAATCTTGGTGTCATTCTGGATAGGAGTTTGACTATGGAGGCACAGATATCCTCCACTGTCCACTCCTGTTTCTTCCACCTCAGAAATGTCACCAGGATAAAGCCCCTTGTTCCACCTCTGGACCTCCCCACTTTGATGCATGCCTTAGTTACATCAAGACTTGACTACTATAATGCGCTCTACCTCGAGATCATGGAAGGATCTCTCCGTAGACTGCAGCTAGGGCAGAATGCAGCTGCCTGGTTACTTACTGGGCAGCCAAAATTTTGCCATATTACACCGATGTTGTGTGTGCTGCACTGGCTGCTGGTCAGGTGGAGGATCCTCTTTATGGTGGGTCTTCTCACCTATAAGGCCCTACATGGTCAGGGCCCTGGTTATCTGTTAGACCTTCTTGTACCTGATCTCTCTGTTCGCCCCCTCTGTTCCTCCTGTGGAGGCTCCCTAACGATTCCAAGATGAGGTTGACAGCAGCTGGCAACAGGGCTTTTAGTGTCGCCGCCCCAATCCTGTGGAATTCGCTGCCCTTTGGGGCTAAGTGGGCCCCTACTTTGTAGGTATTCAAGGCCCGCCTTAAGGCCCTCCTATTTGCTCAGGCATTTCTGGATTAAAATGCTAATTTATTGATCTGATTTATCTGTAATTGCTTACATGACGCTTCATTATTTTGTGTTTTTAATTATTTTGTATCCATTGATTTATTTTTGATGATGTGTTTACTTATTTGTGCAGCGCCCAGACCCCGGGATTGGGCGTATTTTAAATAAATTTTGCCTTGCCTTGCCTACTGCAGCACGCTAAAATTGTACACAGCCAGAGTACTGTTTTGGACTGTCATGTTCACTGCTGTTTTCAGTAGCACCACTTGAACACTTTATGTGTACAAGTACAGAATCTTTTATGATTACTGTATGCATGCCCTATCAAATTGTTTGGCTGAGAGAATTGTGAGCTGCACTTCACCACTTGATCCGTGGCAATATTGAGGAAAATGTTCTACTGTAAATAAATAGCTTGCTTTCTCAGTCTATGCAATATCCCACACATAATAGATATAGATATAGATATAGATATAGATATAGATATAGATATAGATATAGATACAGTGAAGCCCACCAAGATGAAGCGCAGTGTCATGGGTTTACTGCATGACAAAAGGGATTAACTCCCATTGAAATTATATTGTTTTCTGTAGAGTTACTGCAGAATTCTGCAGCACTGTGCTTCATCCTGGTGAGCTTCACTGTATGTGTGTGTGTGTGTGTGTGTGTGTGTGTGTGTGTGTATATATATATATATATATATATATACATACAGTATATACATATATGTACACACACGCACACCTATATATAATTTTTTTTTTTCATTTTTGTCGTTCTTTTTTTCTTCTTTATTTCCTTGTGGGATTCAGATACTCTATTTAACCCATTTTGAGTTCACTTTATCAGAAGAACAGATCTTTATCATAACTCATTCCAAAGAACAGCCAGAGGATCAGGAAATAAAAGAAACTAGCAAACAGAAACCAATATGACAAACTGTAAAATAATGGAGGAGATAAACTTTGACTAGATAGTCAAAAAATCCAGAATGGGACACCACATTTTTCCTAATTTCCCATGGTTATTTACCATACCATAATATGTCCATTCTATTTGGCAGAATCCAGTAATAAATTCCAAAGAGCCTCACAGCTTGGCACCTGAGAATCTTTCCAGTGTTGTAAGGTTAATTTCTTTGCAGTAATCAGAATTAAAGGGATACTGTCAACCTTTTTTTTGCATCATGTTATTTCTAGGTAAAAATCCTCATTTTATGATTGCTTATGGTCTCTAAAATTCATTGATGTTTCTAGTTTTATCTGTTTCCTTTCTTAGTAGGACTGAAATGCATGCTAATGATGGAATTATGCCCTACCTTGTTTTGTTTCAAATCCTTGTTCTACTGTTATTACATACTTCTAGAACATTAGGAAACCCCCCATAACAGTGCAATCACTCATGATTCAATAGGCTCCTCTCCTCCTACTGCATCCTGAGTGGCTAGACTGTGTTTGGGGTGTTCATAAGTTCAGGAACGATGCAGTGGGAGTTGATCAAAGGAATGTAAACAAACACGTTTTTGTGTGGTAACACCAATATGGTGGGCAGTTCGTTTTTCACTTTTTAGAAGAGAAAGAATCAGAATGAAAACTACCATTTACATAAACAATCTCTACAGAATGTTACCAATTATAAAATGTATTTTTTTAACTAGGGATATTTTGAAGCCGGGGGACAGTTACCCTTTTAATTAGTTAGATTTTGAATTGGTCCTAAGTCAGTAATTGAACGTACCAGCTGAATATCTGAAGCATAAGTCTGATATGGCAGAATTTAATTTATTCAACTTCACTGGTGTATTATATAGAAACATAGAATTTGACGGCAGATAAGGACCACTTGGCCCACCCAGTCTGCCCATTTCCCTACCTACTGGATAAGCTGCAGATCCTAGTTAACCAGCAGCCTACTTCTTCTTACCCCCACCACCCAGAATTGCCTTATGACTGTCCCATGCATGCTTGAATTCCACCACTGATTTTGACTCCACAACCTCCTCCGGAACGCCGTTCCATGCATCCACAACCCTCTCTGTGAAAAATACTTCCTAAATTACCTCTGAGTGCCCCCTTCTATCTTCAAATTGTGCCCTCTTGTTCTTGCACACCTCTTTTTTTGAAAGATGCTACCCTCTTGGACTTTGTTGATTCCCTTGAGGTACTTGAAAGTTTCTATTATGTCCCCCCTCTCCCTTCTTTCCTCGAGGCTATACATATTAAGCTCCTTAAGTCTCTCTTCATATGTCTTCAAGTGCAGACCCTGCACCATTTCAGTTGCCCTCCTCTGGACAGCTTCCATCCTGTCTATGTCTTTGTGGAGATTGGGTCTCCAGAATTGCACACAGTACTCCAGATGGGGTCTCACCAGCTGTCTGTACAGAGGGATAATAACTTCCTGTTTTCTACTGGTGATGCCTCTCCCTATGCATCCCAGTAACCCCCCAGCCCTCCTTGCTGCCCTCTCACATTGCTTGCCCACCTTTAGGTCATCTGATATGACTACCCACAGGTCCCTTTCCATTTTGTTGTTGTTAGTATCTCACCCCCATTGTGTACTCTTCCCTGGTTTTGTTTCCAGGTGCATTACCTTGCACTTCTTAGCATTGAATCTAAGATGCCATACATTTGACCATTCCTCTAACCTTGCCAAGTCCCTTCTCATCCTTTCCACCCCACCCTGTGCATCAACTCTGTTGCAGATCTTAGTGTCATCTGCAAAGAGACATACTTTCCTTCCAGTCCTTCCGCAATGTAAGCTATAAAGACATTGAAGAGGACTGTCTATACTGCACCCTGCAGTACCCCACTAGTAACCCTCCTTTCTTCTGAGTGGACTCCATTTACTATTACTCTCTGTTTCCTATTCTCCAGCCAATATTTACCCAGGCTGTCATCTTGGGACCCACTCCCAGGCTGGCTAACTTGTATATTAATCTTTGTGTGGGACTGTGTCAAATTCCTTGCTAAAGTCTAGGTAGGCCATGTCCACAGCCCTCCCTGATCTACTACTTTGGTCACCCAGTCAAAGAAATCTATCAGATTTGTCTGGCATGACCTTCCGCTGTGAATCCATGCTGCCTAGGGTCCTGTGCCCTCTGGCCTCTAGATACTCGACAATTCTTTTCCTTCAGAAGTGATTCTATCATTTTCCTATCACTGAGGTTAAACTAACAGGTCTGTAGTTTCTGTTTCTGCCTTGCTCCCACTTTTGTGAAGGGGAATCACATCTGCCCTCCTCCAGTCCTCGGGTACCACCCATCCTCCCATGATTTGTTAAAAGGGTAGTCAGTGGTGTCACTAGTTCTACCTCCTTAGCTCTTTTTAAATTCTGGGATGAATCCATCAGGCCCCATTACTTTGTCCACCTTCAGTTTTAAGAGTTCTTTCAGAACACTTTCTTCTGTAAATGGGCTGGTATCAACTTCTGTATCCAGAGTGTTACTACTGTTTGTTTTATGTACCCCCCTCTTCATTTGTAAATACTGAGCAAAAACATTTGTTTAGTATCTCTGCCTTTTCATAGTCTCCCTCTGCCCACCCTCCCTCCCTTTATTAAGCCTCACTATCCCTCCTTGGTCTTCCTTTGCTCCCGATGTAACTATAAAAGGTTTATCCCCTTCTTAACTGAGTTGGCTATCTTTTCCTCAGTTTGGGCCTTTGCTGTTCTGACTGCCTTCCCAGCCTCCTTTTGCTTTAACTGATACAGTTCTCTGTCCTGCTCCTTCTGCGATTCCTTGTACTTCCTGAATGCTTTCTTTTCTCTTGAACCTTCACTGCCACTTCCTTTGAGAACCATAGTGGTTTCTTACATCGTCTTGTTTTGTTTATTTGCTTCACACAAGGCTCGTTACCTCTGTGATGGCAGTTTTATTATTCCCATTGTTCTTCCACCCTCCTTCCTGCCCATTTGCTAGTGCATTCCTTAGGCACTCACCCATTTTAGCAAAGTCAGCCCTCCTAAGGTCCAGTACTTTTATCTTTGTATGGCTTGACTCTATTGCTGTGTTTATTGTGAACCATACTGTTCGATGGTCGCTAGTCTCCAGATGGCTACCCACTTCTACATCTGTGATCCTCTCTCCATCTCCATTTGAGAGAATCAAGTCTAATATTGCTCCTCTCGAGTGGGCTCCAGTACTAGTTGTCTAAGGCATGCCTTGTAGGGCATCTAGAATAACTGCACTCTTGAGTGGCAGCTGCAACTGCACTCCAGTTAACATCCGGCATATTCATCACCCATCAGCAATATCTCCCTTTTCTGCCATTCTAAGTATACTTTCTATCATTTCCTGTCCATTTCCTCCCCCTGAGAAGAGGTCTGTATACTAACCCTGTGCATATTGTGGTGCCATTGCCTGTCTCCAAATTTACCCACAGCGCTTCTTTTCCTCCCTGTTTACCCTTTTGTTCTGTTGCTTTTATTCCTTCCCTTATGTAAAGAACTACTCCTCCTCCTCTTTTACCCTCCCTGTCCCTCCTGTAGACAGTGTATCCTGGTATGTTTATGTCCCAGTCATGGTTTTGTGTGTACCATGTTTCTGTGACTGCCATGATATCCAGATGTTCCTCCTCCATCAAGGCCACTGATTCAGGAAGCTTTTTACCCAGACTACGGGCATTGGTACTCATTGCTCTCCATTTTTTGATGGCTTTACCTTCTGTTGCAGCATCCCCCACTGACTGTTCTACCTCGGTCTTTTTCTCATTTAGTACCCTGTTTTGTAGGGAGAGGCTGGGATTTTCCTGCTGTTTGTCAGTGCCTCCCCCTTTGACTAGTTTAAAAGCTTGCCAATGAAGCATTTAAACCGATTGCTCAAAAGACTTGTTCCCTTCCTGGACAGATGCAGACCATCCTGCCAGTATAGGCTGGTATCCCTCCAGGTGGAACCCCAGTCCCCAATGAAGCCAAACCCCTGTGCTCCACACCATTCTTTCAACCATTCATTAAACTGCATGGTGCCAATTACCCTCGCCTCCCCCATGCTTTTGACAGGCAGCACCTCTGAGAAGGATACTGTGTGTGCTACTTGTCTTAGGTCCCTCCCAACTCTGCAATGTCCTCCTGCACTGCTCTAATCTCATGATGAGCCAAGTCATTTGTCCCTAGGTGGACAATTACATCCAGCTCAGAATCCCTTGCAGCTGTTCGTGATCTTGAGGATCGCTTCCCTGTCCCTCAAGCCATGGCACCAGGCAGGCACCTTACTTCAGTTTTCCCAGCTCCCCAGTTCTGCCCTAATAATTGAGTCCCCACCAGGAGCTGCTTCCTTTCCCTGTGGTTTCTTCTGCCTCCTTCCTGTGGGCCTCCCTTGTGACAGTTATCATCAGTCTTCTCTGCAGGTGCATCCATAGGGGAGCTATGCTCCCCCAGAATGGTGTATGGATTGTGGAGTGGAACAATTGACTGGGTGTGCCTCTGTTCCACCCTCCTCACCCTCCCTGAGCCCACTGTGTAAAATTAAATTATATATGATGAATCAGGTTGAACTGAATCTGCATCAAGTTAGTGTTCTATTAGACAAAGGCCATTGAAGATAAAATATTGTTCCACTGGGTGTCATCTATCCTAATGTAAAAATCCTTTCCCAGGAGCTTCTTAAGAAGTTCACATCAGTTATGATTCCCTTTTGCAGGTATGGCTAGATTACACCAATCATTTATTTGCTTGATATTATCTCCTCAGACAGCTTTTCCACTGTTAATAAGGGCAAGATTTCCCAACTGCTCAAGCACTTTTTTACTATCTCTCTTATATGCAAATATTTAAAATGAAATCTGTTCTTATTGGATCTAGTAAACTGCACATTTCTTGAGATGATATAAATTTCCTTTCTATATATAACTCTCTTAAGAAGGTGAGTCTCTTCGTCAACCATGCACCCAGTATATAAGTCAAGGGTAAATGAGGGTTACCCAAGAGACGTAAAATTTGTAAAAATGTATTACTACAGTCGAACAGTCTATTACTACAGCCTGACAGTCTATTGGCTTTCTGCCAGGCAGCTGCTGTCGTTTTGGTGCATGAGGAGCATGAATGATGGGGTCCCTTACTGAAAAATCCAAAGCTAAAGTAGATAGTATTTTTTTTCCCAGGGCCTTTGTGGGCTTCTAACAAGAACCATAACAAGGACACATCTGCTCTTCTTTAGCCCTCATATATATGGGTTCTAATTGTGCTGTCAGGTAATACCATTCCATGTTAGAGAGTCCAAGTTCACTCTTATCTAAGAGGGGTATAATTTGCCTAATTTTAGTCTCAGTCATTTATTTGCTCACAGAAATTGTCCGTTTTCTATCAACTATTAGAAAGAAAGTGTTCTCTACCTTGACAGAAAGAGTTTGAAACAAGAACAATAATCATTGGCAAACATTCTTCTTAATTATTTTAATCCTCCCCTTCAAGATCAGAGACTAAAGTACCCAGTGCTCCAAGTCTAGAAATATTTTTTTCCATCAGAGGTAAGTAATTAAAGCTGAATAAACTTTTTTTAGGTCTTTGTGTATATACACTCCCAGATACAGTACTTAACGTTTTCCTTAAAATTACCTATCCCTGGAAGACTTCCTTCATCTTCAGGTGCAGGTATCAAAAATGTTGCTTTACTTTTTAAACAATTAATCTGATATCCCGATATAGAGCTAAGTTTAATAATAACTTCCAGAATCTTTATAGCAGTATTTTTTGCATTCCCTAAATATAGCAAAATATCATCTGTGATGATATGATATGTTTAGTGTTCTTCATATTGATGCCTATAATTCCTTGATTTTCTTTAAGAGCGATGGCAAAGGGCTCAACAAATAGAAAAGGCAATAAGGGATACCCCTGTCTAGACCCCATAATAGTTTTATAGTGTGAGAAGCTTTTGATTAATTTTGACTTTTGCATAAGGGGCTGAGTATATTATATCAATCCCTTACAGAAATGTTGCTTCAAAGCCAACTTTCTTAAGTGCGGTCTTTAGATAATGCCAATGTACCCTATGAGGCCAATAGGGCTGTGCACTCCCCTGCCACCTGCCCATTGATGCCTATTTCCTGTCACTTATAAACCTGATCTGATCTTTCTGATAAATTTCTGGTATCACTTTGCTCAACATTTTAGCTTGAATATTTAAGATCTTCTAGACTGTGTTGAGCAAGGATATTGGTCTATATAATTCACATTGTTCAGGATTTCCTTTTCCATTTTAAATATTACAGAAATTATAGCTTCAGGAAAGGAGAGTGGGAGGGCTCAACCCTTCCAGGCCTGATTAAATATTTCCTGAAGTTTGGGAGTCAAGACAGCCAAGATATTTCTATAGAATGTATTAATGAACCCATTAAGACTGGGTAATTTACCATTAAACAGTTCCCTTATTGCCTCTTCTTCTTCCATCTGTTGATTTAGCTGAAATAGATCTTCATCTGTTAACTGTGTGATTTGTACACCATCCAGAAATGCATTTATTTCAATATCACATGTTTTGATTTTGCAGTATAAAGTTCCTGATAATACTGAAAAAAGTACTGGAAATTTCATCAGAATCAAGTGGCCCTCATCCTCACTATCTTTAATACTCATGATGTGGTTCTGGCTTTATTCACATTTAACTTGATCAAGTAATTTATCAGGCTTTTCACTAAAAGAGTAGCACTTTGCTTTTGCCTTTGTCATGGCTCTCTCAGCCTGTTCTTCAACCCCTTTGTTTATAGAGTTCCTTTAATGTGGCAACCTCCTTTAGGTCCTCCTCTTTGCCAGTATTTATATGTTTTGACTGAGTATTACATAGTTTATACTCTAAATCTTTTAGTTTTCTATTGTTGTCCTTGTTACACTAAACACTATGGCCTATAATAAGGTAAGGTATGTCAGGGTTGAGTCATTGTTGGTGTCAAAAATTGTCTTTTTACAGCTTTCATCTTACCTAACTTTAAGCCCCTAGAACTGTCAAATCATAGGGGCCAATAGTTTGGTAAGCAAGCAAAAAATCCTGTACCAGGCTCCATGTAAAGTTAAAACGATTCATTTATTTAAACATTTTAAAACATACAGATATTAGCAAAGCCCCTGGATCCAGTATAGTCCACCAATGTTTCATGCCCCAGGGCCCACTTTATGTTTCTCTATATCCTGGAATGAAAAACAATGTATCCCATCCCTCTGTGCAAGTACAAGGTTTGCCAAGGCATTTTCCATATCATATTTCTCTATAGCTCTGGCATGTTTCCCCATCCTCACTTTAAGACTCTTTGATTTTTCCCACATAATATGCTTTATATGTACGTGTTGCCAAATAAAGGACCCCACTAGAGTCATAATTGATAAACTCCCTAGTTTCAAAGGTTGTGCCATCATATCCCACTTTGAATGTCTTGGATACATAGACATTGTCGGCAGATAAGGGCCTATGGCCCACCCAGTTGGCCCATTTGAGCTTTTAAGTTCCTTTTATGTTTTTCTAGAAGTCTGTTGCCCCTTACCCCTGACCTCCAGAATTCCCTTATGTCTGTCCTATGCATTCTTAAATCCTGTGATTGTTTCAGCCCCCCACCACTTCCTCTGGCAGGGTGTTCCACTTGTCCACCACCCTTTCTGTGAAGAAATGTTTCCTCACATTTCCTCTGAAGCACCCTCCCTCCAACTTCATCCCAAGCCTTCTAGTCCTGAAACATCTTTTTCACTGGAAAATAATGTATTCCTGCACCCTGTTCCTCCCTGTAAGGTACTTGTATGTCTCCATCATATCCCCCCTCTCCTTCCTCTCCTCCAGGGAGTACATATTCAAGTCCTTCAGTATGTCCTCATTGGACTTGTGATACAATCCCTGTACCATTGTTGTTGCCCTCCTCTGAATTTTCTCTGTCTTGTCTATGACCTTATGTAGGTAAGGTCCCCAGAACTGTACACTGGTGTACCATGTGAGGCCTCACTGTGTCTTGTATAGTGGAATTATGACCTCCCTTTTCCTGCTGGTGATGCCCCTGCCTATGCATCCCAGCATCCTATCTGCTTTACCTGCTGCCTTGTCACACTGTCTCCCTACCTTGAGGTCATCAGAGATGATAACCCCAAGGTCCCTTTCCTCCTTGGTGCATGCTATATCCTAGCCCCCACCAAATGATATGTTGCTCCAGTGTTTTTGTGCCCCATATGCATTACCTTGCACTTCTTTACATTGAATTTCAACTGCCAAATCCTTGACCATTCTTCAAGCTTCTGTAAGTCTCTCCTCATTCTGTTGTCCTCTAGTGTGTCCACTCTGTTACAGAGCTTTGTGTTGTCAGTGAACAGGGACATTCTGCCTTCTAGGTTCTGCACAATGTCACTGATGAAGACATTGAATAGGACTGGCCCCAGCACCAATCACTGTGGTACCACACTGGTCACTCTTCACACTGTGGCATGACAGCCATTTACCACCACCTTTTGTGTCCTGCCACCCAGCCAATAACCCCCTACTGCACTACTTTGCTGCCCACTCCCATATTCCCCAGTTTGATTAATAGCCTCCTATGTGGCACAGTATCAAAGGCCTTGCTGAAGTCCAGAGAGGACACTACTGTCCCATGATCTAGTAATCATGGCACAGTACTTGCACTTGCCACATTTAAAAGTCCCAATTGGTGGCTTGGACTACAAGATATCTCAATTTAATGGGTTCTGATAACTACTGGTTACACAATCCTTCACATTCCTTCCCCTTCTATATACCATCCTAGCAGTAATGTCAGCTATTTCCTTAAGGTTCAGTTCAGCCTTAATAACTGCCCAGTTTGTCTCAATTATTTTTCTGATATTTGCTGCATCCCTAGAATACGTGGTAATTTACACTAGTTTTATTATTATTCAAATGGGCATTTCTCTCGTGTATTGTAAGGGTTTTCATCTCAGTTACACTCCCCTGTAACATTTGCATACCTTGCAGTCCATTCTAATCCTTTTCCTCATTTTGTACTTGATTGGTTCTTAGATCATTCTGATGGCACACAAAAAGATGCTCTCGTTCCATCATGTCTACCTGATTCTCAGCTTTGGCAACACATTCACTACTGTATCCCCTACTCAGGAAGCACTTTGCCAACTCATCAGAGTATTTCTGACACTCTTGCTGAGTGTCACAATTATGTTCCACTCGAATGAATTGACTTTTAGGTATATTTTGTATGGTGTGGTGGGGTGGCAACTAGTAACATGAAGCAACAAATTAGTGTCTGTATGTTTACAGAAGAGTGTAGTATTAACCCCCCTTCACCATCCTTTTGATGACCAATTCCAAGAAAGTAAACTTTTCCAAATCAGCACTGACACTAAATTTCAAATGTGGATTACTATTTTCCAGACACTCTTTAAACTCATAAGTTTTTTCCAAAGACCCCACCTCACAATAAACACATAATCTATAACATGCTTCCATATACAGTATCTAGGGATGCAAAATGTGGGTTACTTTCTGGGTTCAAAACCATGTCCTGTTCCCAAATTCCAAGATAACTGGGGGCCATGGAGGCCCCCATTACCGTTCTCTGTTTTTGAAAATAAAATTTCCTTTCAAACATAAATACATTGCACTTGATGACATTTTCTGTCAAAGAAATCAGAAGATCAACAAATTGGTTACTGTATGATACCTATTTTTTCAAAGCTCTCATTAATGCAGCAACCCCCATGGGGTATGCTGGTATAAAGGGACTCCACATCCATCGTAACTAAATACCAACTATCCTCCACATAAAGATTTTGTAATATATTAAGAATGTCTGTAAAGTCCATTCTATACAACAACATCATCCCCTGAGCCACCAATCTGATATGTGCATCAACAAATTGTACCAAAGGTTTCGTCAATGAATCAATGCTAGCCACTATGGGATGCCCAGGTGGGTTTTCAAGATTTTTGTGGATCTTAGGCAGCATACATATTGCTGTTCTCACAGGATGCTTAACAGTAAGGAATGCTGCTGTTTTGTCAGAAATAAGATCATACTCTCTGGCTTATTCTATACTCTCATCAATCTCTTGTTTCATTTTTAATGTAGGCTCCATCTCCAGCACCCTATCATAGTCAGCATTGTTAAGCTGTTGATAGACCTCATTAACATGAGAATCTCTTTTAAGGATCACTATAGTCCCCTTCCCCATCAGCAGGTTTTAGTACAATTTGTTCATTTTTGAATAAACTAGTCCAGGCTTCATTTTCCTCTGTGGTGTAATTCACATAAGTAGCTTGACTACTGTTACTAAACAATAATTCAATATCTTGTTCACAAGGTTTTTCAAAGGTGGTTACTGCAGAATTATAGGGGGTCAATAAGTGGATTTTTGCTGTAGTGATCAATTGATCGTGAAGTCTTCAGGACCACTACTTGTTTGTGATCATTAGAAAATGTCCCACATATCCCAGAATTAATTTTTGAGAAATGTGACCTCAAACTCAGTATCCTGCAAAATGTATACAAATCTGAGTCTCAAAATGATTCGCTGACCTGGTAGGAATAAATGGTAGTCCCTTTTGAAGTACACATTCCTCCACTGGTTTCATCGAATAATTTGATATATTTACCACCATTAGTGTGTTCAATTCTTTCTAGGGTTCTGTTGTCTCTTCCCCCTGCCTTTGCCCTTCGATCTCTGTTGCAGGCCTTCCTCTTCTTAATCTTCGGTATCCTCCATGTCGAATTAATTTCCTTGTCCCTTAAATAATCTGTTTGTTGCATCTCAGCATTTGATCATGATATGTCTGGACCACTGGTTCTTGTACAGGTTGTGCATTTGAAAGCTGAACATGGGATCGGGTACAGGACTCTTCTCTAAAAAAGTGTACATCCCAAACTCTTAGAGTCTGATCCATTTGTAGTAGCTGCCCCGAGCTGATTTTTATTTTTCTTAAAAATAGACTTGGGTTTCTTGTTCTTAGATTTTCCTTTTCCCAATAAAATATTTGTTCAGTTTCATAATCATTTTTGTCTCTTAAACATTTCTTCCTTTTTGCATCACTAATTTTAGCATTGTTTCTCTCAATGGTATCTTTCAAAACCTTCTGATATATGTTATATCGTGGATAGCCCCCAAAACTCTTGACTGTATCATCTTTTTCTTTCAATTCTTTTTTTAATCAGATCTTCAACCTCTTTACCATCCTCTAAAATAACTTTAATAAATCTGGCTGAAGATTGAAGGGCATGTTGCTCCCATCTTTTCATAAATCCCTCTCTTTCATGGCCGAATGCAGGCTGTTTGGTTATTTTTAATCCCTTTGGCACACGCTCCACATTAAGAAATGCCTCCAAACTACAGTGCTGCCAGTACATTCTTGTAGCTTTAAGACCCACCCGTTCCCAATCTTGAAAGTTTTGTCGTATGTCTCTTATCTGTGTGGGCTAAGCAAAATCAGCAGCAGTACCTAAATGACTTATACCACCATCCTGTAGTTCCTATTAACAGTGGGTTTCCCATTCCCTCATGTTGGAACAAACTGCGGGCTAGGTCTATTGGTGGGACTGTTGTATTAACTAAATCAAGAAAAATGGAGGGTATGGAACTTTCCATTTGCTCCACGGACATTTTCAGCCCATCACTTAACTTCAAACGCCAAAAAAACTCGACCAGAAACCATGGCTCAATTCAAGCAGGCAAGCAAAAAAACAGTACAACAAAGTAAGGCGGCTTTGTAGATTATTCACCCAGAGCCACCTCAACGTATTCAAGAACAAAAGTGTAAAGTGGGGCTGCGACGAGTTGGTGAAGAAACCATTAAGCTTGGTTCAAGATGAAAATCAGTTTATTACAAATTTGACATAAAAATAGCAGCAGCACCCCTGAATCAAAATGCTGAACATTTTTGCGTCACAGTGATGCTTTCTCAAGGCATACACCAGTGAGCACACATCTCATTAATAAAGGTACTATCTTAAACTGACAGTGTAAATATATGTGATAATTCACATGTGCAAACTATGCAAGACTAAAAAATATATACAAAATATTAAACCATATAATAAAGAACACCCACATTGTACAAAAAAAATAAGAAGAAGAAGAAGGGGAAGGGAGGACAGGAAGGGGGGAAGAAAAAAGGAGGGAAGGGGAGGGAAGGAAATGGGGGGAAGAGGGGAAGGGAAAGGAAAAATAATAAGAAGAAAACTAATGAATCTTAACATGCGAACAATATCAGAGTATAAAAATTAATACAACAAGGGATAAAAATGTGTACAAAAAGTCAAAAATAGGTAGGACTCTGGATATCAAATACAGTAGACCAATGGAACCTCAAGTTTTCTTCAAAAAAGGGGTTAGACTGAACATGGCATTTAAGCCCATTTCTGAATGTGCTTTCAAATTCTACTGCCATTTGCTTTCAGCCTTAAGCAACCTATTGTTAAGGTCGCCCCCTCTAATGTTAAGTGATACTTTTTCTAGGCCTTGAAACTTAAATTTATGTCCTGTTCCCTTTTGCAGTACATGAACTGCCAATGCATTTGTAGTATTTTTATTCTCAATGCTTTGTAAATGTTGAGACACTCTGTTCTTAAACATCCTTTTAGTTTTTCCCACATAGAAACAATGACAGACACAACTTGCAACACAGATCACATTACAGGTCGAACAATTAACAAAATGTCTATTCTCAAATGTTTTCCCTGTAACCGGATGTCTAAACATAGTACCTGACTGTACATAGGTACAGAAAGAGCAGTGTCCACGCTGAAAAGTACCGCCTAGTAAAGATGAATTTGAATTTGAAGAGTCCAGAGGTGCTGTATAAACTGGTAGTAATCCAATCTGCTATGTTTCTACCTCTTCTGTATACCATTCTAGGTGGTTTCACCACTTCATTTTTCAGTTTGGGTTCCAATGCAAGCAAATTTCAATGTTTGTTCAAAATCTCCTTAACTTTATAAATCTGAGGACTGACTTCTGTAACAAAATTAAGGGAAGGTTGATTATTTGAACCATTTCTAACACTTTTCTGTAATACAGTACTCCTATTCATAGTTTCAACTGAATTCCTAGCTTTATCAGTAATGTCTACATTATAGCCTCTAGCTACAAATTTTTCCGACACTGCCACAACATCTTTCTTATATCCATCATTAGATGTGGTATTCCTTTTAAGACACATGAATTGGCCTTTAGAAATATTTTCCATAATATGCCTAGGATGGCAACTGTTGAATTGTAGCAGTGCATTTCTTGCACAAGGTTTCCTGTATATTTCCGTATCCAAACCTCCCATACCATTCTTTAAAATTAATAAATCTAGGAATGCAATCTCTTATATATTTTCATTAATAGTAAACCTCAAATTGTTATTGGTAGACTTCAAATATGACACAAAATAGGATAAAGCTAATGGGGGCCCCCTCCACACCAAACATATGTCGTCAATAAAATGTTTATACACAGACTTGTATTGTCTGAAAGGATTAACTTCAGACAAAACAAATTGTCGCTAACAATCAGCCAAATAAAGGTTGGCATAATTTGGTGCAAAGGAGGCCCCCATTGCTGTACCTTTAATCTGCAACTAGAAATCCCTATTGAATACAAAGCAATTGCATTTAAGAGCTTTCTCAGTTAAAATTAACAAACATTCAATAAATGCATCGGTGTACGCTGTCCTCTCATAAAGAATGTTACTCAAGGCCTCTAATCCCCCTTGATGAGGAATATTGGTATACAACGAATTTATATCTGTTACCAATAAATCGTGCTCTTCTATCTTAACATTTTCTAAGATCTGTAACATCTGTAAGGTATCTCTAATATTGACAGACCAAAGGGGTACAAAATGTTTAATGTATTGGTCCACAAACTGAGCCAAAGGCTCAGTGACAGAACCAATACTTGCCACAATACGGCATGCCAGTGGATCCATTAATGTTTTGTGAATCTTAGGTAGACCATATGGTGTTGGTCTAACTGGATGTTCATGACTTAGAAATTCATAAATTGGTTTAGTGATGGTTCCATTCAGTAGGACCTCATATAGATATATATCTATTTGCTGTTTGAAACTCATAGTCAGATCCCTCGATAGTTTCTGATAAAACTCAACATTAGACAATTGTGTAAGCAATTCATTTTCATACCTAACTTTATCAAATATACCACTGCACCACCTTTATCAACTGCCTTAATTTAAATTAGTTCATTATGTGCCAGATTTTTTAAAGCTACATATTCTTCAGCTTGTCTGTTATTGTTTCTACATGGGAAAAACCAAAAGGATGTTTAAGAATAGTTTGTCCAAACATTTACGAAGCATTGAGAATAAGGATACTACAAATGCATTGGCAGTTCATGTACTGCAAAATGGAACAGGACATAAATTTAAGTTTCAAGGCCTAGAAAAAGTAACTCTTAACATTAGAGGGGGTGACCTTAACCATAGGTTGCTTAAGGCTAAACGCAAATGGCAGTACAATTTGCAAGCACATTCAGAAATGGGCTTAAATGCAATGTTCAGTCTAACCCCTTTTTTGAAGAAAACTCAAGGTTCCATTGGTCTACTGTATTTGATATCCAGAGTCCTATGTATTTTGGACTTTTTTGTATATATTTTTATCCCTTGTTGTATTAATTTTTATACTGTTTGCTATTGTGCACATGTTAAGATTCATTAGTTTTCTTCTTATTTTTCTTTCCCTTTCCTCTCTTCCCTTTCCTTCCTCTCCTTCCTTTTTCTTTCCCTTCCTTCCCCCTTCCTTATATTATTAGTTTTTGTACAATTTATGTTCTTTATTATATGGTTTAATATTTTGTATATATTTTTTAATCTTGCGTAGTTTGCCCATGTGAATTATCACATATATTTACACTGTTAGGCTGTTGGTTAACTAGGATCTACAGCTTATCCGTTAGATAGGGAAATGGGCAGACTAGGTGGGCCAAGCGGTCCTTATCTGCTGTCAGATTCTATGTTTCTATCTTTCTAAGATAGTATCTTTATTAATGAGATGTGTGCTCACTGGTGTACGCCTTGAGAAAGCATCAGTGTGATGCAAAAACATTTGACGTTTTGATTCAGGGGTGCTGCTGCTATTTTTACGTCAGTTTGTAATAAACCGATTTTTAACTCAAACCAAGTTTAATGGTTTCTTTACCTACTCGTCACAGCCCCACTTTACACTTTTGTTCAAAAAGTCCAGTACAAGGTTCCATGTAAAGTTAAAAAGCTGCATTTCTTTAAACATATAAAAACATACAGGTATTATCACAACCCCCACCCCCACCCCTGGATCCAGTATAACCCACCAACATTTCACACCCAACTCAGCACTTTTTCAAGGTGCTACAATCAATACCATTCCCCTGCCTTATAAAGGCTCAGACTCTTAAAGTGACAGTGCTCTCTAAAAACAGTGTCTCACAATGTACTCACCCTATTATATTGGGTTATTAAGAAATTATATTCATTGCAGTTTTTGGCTAATAATCAGCTGATTGTTTTGTTAGCCACAAGTTGTTAGTAGTGTTTGTTTTCTTAGATACTTGTATGATATATGGATGTATTGGAAGTAAGGCAGGTGGTTACAATACTAATGTAGTTTGGATTGTGGAATTTCACAGTTTAGTATAATTTTTTGTATTTGCCATATCTTGCACATAAACTGGTTTTGCAATATGTTTTATCACATTACGTTGTGAGCTTAATCCTCAGAAGTAGCTCCGCAATATGGTATAATGGCTAGGGGACAGTATTCTGTTATTAGCAATAATGTCAAAGTATTTTGTCAACTACCCACGTTTACTGTCCTGCTAGCCGCCAGTAAAGATATAGCATTATTTGCTTTTTTGTATGTTTGTTTCTATGTAGACTATTATCTGAGGATTTAACATGATTCTTCAGTATGCTGCATCTTTGATAATGTGAATTTCTTGGGTGAGATTTCACAACAAATGTTACCTGTCTTTTTAAATGTCATATATTTATACCTGCAGTCTACCTATGGCCCCCTCTACCCCACTCTACTCAGCTCATCTCTTTATGCACGTTACTTCTCCCCACTGATCTGTTTCTTATTGCGTACCTCAATTTTTTGCCTGCCCCCTCTTCATATGACTCTTCCCGTCCCCCCTGCTTATCTTAGCTCCTTCTTGTAGTTGCTGCATATTCAAATTGTTGGGCAAATATCCATGCATTATATCAATACCTACAACTCTCTTCATTGTAATTTCATGCATGTTTCTATTACTTGTATTGCCTTATTTATATTTAGTCAGTTCCTATATTTGCACCACCATCTCCCCCTCGCCCTTCCCCAGTTCACACCTTGAAATGAGCTTCAGCTCAGTGTGCCTCTCCTTGTTACCAAACAATTTAAATAAATAAATAAAATAAAGCAAATACGATGCTAGCCTTTGAAAACGTGCAAGATATTAGTGCAAAATATCAGGCTGTTTGGTGGTTGTCATAGTGGTAGCTTTTTTTTTTTCACCAATAAAATTGGTAATTATCGCACTCAACTCGTAGCTATTATTTTTTTCTTCTGTGAGCCAGCACTATGTAACCGAACTGTGAGTGTACATTTTCAGAGGGAGGTGGTCACAAGGTCATTTACTCAGTGAACTTGCAAATCTGAATGTGGGCAAGGCTAAGGGGCCAGATGGGGGGATACATTCAAGTATGCTGAGGAAGCTCAGGGAAGTATTGACTATGCCTCTGACAGTGCTATTCAATAACTCACTGGAAACAGGAGTGGTTCCAGAGGACTGGAGGAGAGCTGATGTAGTCCTGCTCCATAGGAATAGCAGCAGGGAGGAGACTGGCAACTATAGACTGGTCAGTGTAACATCAGTGGTGAGAAAGTTAATGGAAACACTGTTAAAAGAAAGCCTATTGGAGTATTTTGAATCCAGTGGATTACAAGACTGAGGCAGCTTTAACTCACAGGGTGGGGGAGGTTATAGCAGATGTACCTGATTGGTTTCTTTGACTGGGTGACCAGGGAAATAGAGTGGGGCATAGCGGTGCATATGGCCTACTTAGACCTCAGAAAAAGTCCTTCAACACTGTATCACATAGGAGGCTCATAAGGAAACTGGGCAGTTTGGGACGGGACCCAAGGTGGTAAACTAGGTGATGGATGGGTGACAGAGGGTGGTGGTAAATGGCACTCAGTCTAATGTGGGGAAGAGTGACCAGCGGAGTATCTCAGGGCTCAGTACTGGAACCAGTCCTCTTCAATATCTTCATAAGCAACACTGCAGAACAGCTGGAATGGACGGTATGCTTCTTTGCTGATAAAACCAAAATCTGCAGCAGGGTAGATATGCCAGTGGGGGTGCAGAGAATGAGTAGAGACCTGAGAAAATGCAAGGAGTGGTCAAGGATATGGCAGCTGGGTTTCAATGCAAAAAAGTACAACATCATGCACCTAGGGCACCGAAATCCAGGGGAGATGTATATTGTAAAAAATGTGGGGGAGATATTGACAGTCACAAAGCAGGAAAGAGACCATGGGGTTATCATATCTGATGACCTCAAGGTGGCGAGACAGTACAAAAAGGCTGTAGGCAAGGTCAGTGGGATGCTGAACTGCATAGGGAGGGGAATTACCAGCAGAAGGAGAGAGGTGGTGTTGCCACTGAATCAATTGTTGGTGAGATTCCA
This sequence comes from Neoceratodus forsteri, assembly GCA_016271365.2. Taxonomy (NCBI): domain Eukaryota; kingdom Metazoa; phylum Chordata; order Ceratodontiformes; family Ceratodontidae; genus Neoceratodus; species Neoceratodus forsteri. The sequence continues at coordinate 97,671,400 of CM028132.1, read as the reverse complement.
CTTAGAGTTCTGTGTCTGGTTCTGGAGACCACATCTCAGGAAAGACATAGACAGGGTACAGGCTATGAAGAGGAGGGCAACTAACATGGTGCAGGGGTTGCATCAAAAGCCCTATGAGGAGACACTGAGGGATCTCAGTGTGTAAACCCTGGAAAAAAGGAGGGAAAGGAGGACATGATAGAGATCTATAAGTACCACAACAAGGTATAGAAAAGGAGAATTTTTCAGAGGAGAAGGTGCACGAGGACAAAAAGGTATGCAATGAAGCTGGAAGTGTGGGGGGTGGTTTGGAAGGATGTGAAAAAGTACTTCTTCACTGAAAGAGTGGTGGGCACCTGAAACCGAAAACAGTGGTGGATTTCATGTACGCATGGGGTAAGCACTAAAGGACTCCTAATAGAAAAGCGGGGGGGGGGGTAGCCAGAGATCAGGCAGGGTCTGCAGTGACAGTATAGGCGGACACAAACTGGGCAGACTACCGTAGGTGGGCCAAGTGGTTCTTATCTGCCAACAAATTCTGTTTCTATGTTTCTATTTGTATCCCTAAATTTAGCAGTTCTGTGCTTCAGGGTATATTCCCACATCCTGTGGAAGAAAGCTAGATTAAATATCTGCCTGTTTGATGTTGGCAATACCCTTGAGTATGCCAAATATAAACATCAGATCCTGCTAAGTCTCCTTTTCCCGGTTTTATGTGATAACATTGATTGCTGTTTGGGTGAGTGTACATCACTGAAAATGAATTTTGGCGATGTACACTCGTGGCTAATGGCAAGAGGGCTTCACTCCTCGCATCTCTACTAAAGGATTCTCAGCCCAGGGGATGCATGTCGGGGGTGAAACTTAAAATAACAACAAGCCGCCTGCCGCCAAAAAAAAAAAGCATCATGCCAGACCCAAACCCTGAACCTCCCAACTGACCACCCTTCCCACCACACTAACGGACCAGCTCGGCAGCTGCTTGCCACACCCTCTCCCACATACCTTCCCTCCCCTGCCTCTCCCCCCATGCATGTGCGCATGCGTATAAGATGTACTTCCCATCGCCCTACCTCACCCACCCAGGTATCCGATTGCTACCCTGCCAGATAGCCCTGAACATAGGTGCCATAACTGAGTCGTCATTTTTGTAAGTATGCAATTGTGGTCACCTTGTTCACTGGATATCCCTTTTCCCCAGGGTGAACATCTTAAGGGCCTCCAGCCTCTCCTCATACCTTGTGTCCTTCATACCCCTGATCATTTTGGGGGCACTGTGTTGCACTCTCCTGACTGATTCAGCGTTCTTTTCATGTTGTGGTACCCAGATCTGTACACAGCTGACCAGGGCCTTGTAAAGTGGTAGGATTACATGTGCAGCTCTGCTGGTCACCCATTTTTGATGCACCCTAGCATTCTTTCAGCCTTTTTGACAACAGGCACTCACCATCAGATCTGTGAACTCTGGTACATACATGCATACGTGCATGCTCACTGCTTGGCATGAATGGTGCAGGTACATTGCAGTCTGATCTCATGTACTACTGTAATGTGGGACCAATGAGGGTTTGGCAGTTGCACAGATTCTGATTTGGGATCTGGATGTCCCAGCCACTGAATTGAAATGGATAAAAGCCCAAATGGCTGATCCAACTCGTGCACTCCTACCCATATCTTTCTAGTTAGTTTTGCTACTGTAGCATCTGCAAGCCACTAACAAGGCAATATCAACTGTAGTTTTTTTAATACTGAAGAAAGAGTAAAACATTTGATTTATTGGGGGACACAGTTTTTAAAAAAGGAAGTTGTGCTCAGTTTGCTTTTTTCTGAACTACTGCTGGCAGTATAGCCTAGAGGTTAGAGTAACAAGCTGTGAATGAGCTTGATAAATCCAAAAAGACCTGGGTTTGATTCCTTCAACCTCCACTTGCATGCTGTGTGACTCAGAGCAAGTCACTTAACCACACCAGTGCTCCTGGGTAACCCCTGAAAACAGGCACTTGTGCCTAGTGGGCCTTACCTGGCTACCAGAAAATGAAAAATTAATTTATTGTTATTTGATATACATTGCATTCTTAGTAACACAGATACCTCAAATTTTAATGTTTCTTGATGATTTAATTCTGATCCCTAAACTTTCTGCTGGAGAGAGAAGGAGGAGACTTTTGACAGGTTATAGCTGTATTAGTTTATAATTGTCTTTCTGTATTGCTTACCTGCTCACTGCAGACAGAGCCTACTTTGGCATTTTGCAAGCCTCATGGCCTCCCACACTGAGGTAACTACTCTGTTTGGGTTCTGCCTTGCAAATGCCAGGGTCCTGGACTGATCTAACCCCCTCCACTCCAGCAGCACTTCTGATATCTGTCTTACTCTTCCTCCACCTTGCCAGCAACCAGGCAAGTTCCACAGATGATGCACGATCATGCATAAGGCACTTGCTGTACTCCCCTCCCAACCTGGAGTGACTAAGAAAGTTTCTCCCTTGAGGTGTCCAGGTCAACTGGAGATGAGCACCTCTAAAACAGGGAATGAAGTGAGGATAGTGTGCCTGTGATGATGTAACATAGTATTTGAAAGCAGATAAGGACCACTAGACCCGTAGTCTGCCCATATTCCCTGACTGCATCAGTGGTCGCTGACCTTACTTGGTCATTGGCTTTAGCCTTTCCTACCCACCTCTAGGGTTCCCTTGTGCCTATCCCATGCATGTTTGAATCTCCCCACTGTGCTAGCTCCCACTACTTCCTGAGGTAGCTATTGCATGCAACTACCACCCTTTCTATGAAGAGAAACTTCCTCACATTCCCCTTTATCCTGCCCCCTCCAATCTCATATCATGCCCCGTCATCCTTGTACATCTCCTATTCTATAAGATGTCACCCACTTGCACTTTGTTTATGCCCTTAACATACTTGAAAGTTTCTATCACATCTCCTCTTTTCCGCCTCTCTTCCAGTGTATACATATTGAGGTCTTTTAATCTCTCTTCGAATGTTTCCTGGTGCAAGCCCTGCATCATCTTTGCTGCCCTTCTCTGAACCACCTCCACCCTGTCTATGTCCTTACGAAGATGCAGCTTCTAGAACTGTGCACTGTACTCCAGATGAAGCCTCACCAGCGTTTTGTACTGTGGCATCACCACCTCCCTTCTTCTGCTAGTGATACCCCTTCCTATGCACCCCAACATGCTACTGGCCCTCCCCACAGCTTTGGTACACTGTTTGGACACATTTAGGTCATCTGAGATGATTATCCCTAAATCCCTTTCTTCCCTGGTAACTGTCAGCAGCTCCCCCCTCATCCTGTAATTCTCCGCAGGATTTCTGCACCCCAGGTGCATGATTTTGCCTTTCTTTGCATTAAATTTTAATTGCCATACATTGGACCAATTTTCCAGCTTTCCTAGGTCCCTACTCATTTTCTCGCCCCCCCCACCCGCCACCAGGAGTTCCTACCCTGTTGCAGATCTTGGTGTCATCTGCAAATAGGCAAACCTTTCCCTCCAGCCCTTCAGCAATATCACTAATGTAGACATTAAAAAGGACTGACCACGGGGGGGGCTTGGCTTGGCCAAGAAATAAGATGGATGCTTAGTACTTTGTCAGCGATCTACACAGGGTAAAAAACTCTGTTAGTGTTTGAAACATGGCATATAAAGATCCAAACTTATCGCTGTGAAGTAGACGTCCAACTGGTTCTAGGGATCTACTTTGTCTGCATTCCGGTGCCTGACTGACATCTCTCCCTCTGACCTCAGATTTCTTCTCCACGCGGCCGCATGGTGAGCTTCAATGGGGAAGGGCCAACCCTTCAATAAAACAAATGTTCTCAGAAATGCTACAACGTATGGATGTGATTACTTTAGCATCCAACAATACTATTCTAGCCCTGCAGTACCTCGATCGGAAGGTGGGAGCTATAGAACAAAAAGTATGCTCCCAGGAAAACATGGTAGAAGGGCATTGCTTCACTTTGAATGAACAATCCAAGCAGATCCAGAACTATATGAAAAATTGATATGGAAAATTGAATTCCTGGAGGGTTGTGAGCATGGCTGTACTTCCAGCTTCCTCCATAAAGTGCTTTCTGCAATACTTGACCTTCTGGAGTGGGCCCAACTCACGATAGCGTGAGTGCACAGAACTCTTCAACCTAGGCCCAAAGATGGAGAGAGGCCCAGGCCCATCATTGCCCACTTTCTCAATTCTGGGGAGAAATGAGGCCCTTCAAGCGAGGGCTCGGGAGTTGAGGCAGTTAACATGGAATGGGCACAGGATCCTTATATTTTAAGACTATTCCTGGATCATGGCCAAAAAATGGAAGGAATATACTGAGGTGAGGAGACAGCTACGTGAACTAGATGTGCCCTTCACTCTCCGCTACCCGGCCACGCTCCAGGTGGTTTACAATGGCACCACTCAGCTGTTCAATTCCCCTATGGAGGCAATAGCTTTTATAAATACAACATGGCCCCCTCAAAATGCCAGACAGGACAAACAACAGTACCCGGTGAGGTGACAGAGCAGATCCCCACAGCATCATAGCCCTGTAGATCCACTCAGCCTCTACACATCATCTTCCCAGACCAAGGATGGCGCAACACCATGCAACCCTCCACAGGGGGACAGAGTGACTCCCTTCCAGGGATCCAGGAAATGGCTCCAACAGACCTCTCATAAGAAGAGAGAGCATCCACAAGACAGAGAAAGAGAGATCTAGGAGAAGCTGACCTGACCTGGGCTGGACCCCCGGAGCTGGACCAGGACACAGACATTTATAGCCCCTAATTCACCAGCAACTGATATGCCCCTCTGCAAGGCCTGCCCTTGTAAGACGAAACCACGCCCTCACCCATGGAACTCTCAGTAGACCCACTCGACCTGCAGGCTGCAAAGGGGTGCTGCATCACTACTGGAAGACCTGGTGTCGATAGATCCAGAGGCATCAAGAAGCTCCACAGACCTGCCACTGCAGGAAGAACCCAAGGAAAGAAGACTGGAGACCACTGTAGCCAAGGAGGGTGAAGATTTGAAGTGCACCACACAGAACTGACATGGCCCTGGATGGACCAGGCTATCAGATAAGTACTGGCTTCTGTTTGAGAAGGGTAGAGAGATGTGTTTCTGGGGGGGTAAAATAACTAAGATAAGGTAAAGTCCTACATTGCCCCAGACCACATGTGGGGATTGGGGGGTCCTCAGTAAGGACCAGCTAGGACACCCGGGAATCCCACCCCTCTACTTAGGCCCCAGCATTAAAGCCATGGGGAAACACTGCTGCATGTATGAAACACTGAGATGCTGGAGAAGGTCTAGGCTTCGTCTCATCCCCCTTCTCCTGTATCAACTGCTCTGCCATTCTACCTCTTTAAAATGTACAAGCACAAAGAGGGGGAAGCACTTCTTACTGATGGATATGTGTCTCTTGTTCTGCTGCTATAAACTTACAGGGGAAGGAGGCTTTACAGTTGGGGGATGTAAAACAGCTGGGTAGTGGGCACTGCCACTGGGGAAAAGTAGGGGATAGCCCTTGGCCAATCATACACCCTGAAGTGGCTGCCCACAACTCCATTACAGGCTGCACCCCTCAGATGCTACCAGCTATAAGCCCCTTCTCCATTGATACAATCCACCCCACTGTAGTCTGAGGTAACATCCCCAGCAATAGGGGGAATAGGCAGATGGCAGGTAACCTTTCCCGATAGTATTACTACTTTCTGTTCTAAGACCATTCTCAGACATGGGCTTGGATGCAGCCATGCTGCATTTGTACACATTAATTCGTGCTGAAATAAGGCAGGTCACAGATGACCCCATCACTGCAGATGTCCCAGGGTCAGCCAAGGACATCGGCCCCAGACCCTAGGGGTACCCATGTGGCTTAGCTGCCCTCATAACCACCTTCCCCCCCCCAACATAGGGGTAGTCTCTGGGAGGAGTCCCCCATACCTTTACACTCACAGTCTCCCGTGAAAGAGTGTGTAAAGTCACCCCTTCAACCTCTTTTCTATAGCTCACACACACTTTTCTACTGCTCATACCCCCGGCCATGATAGAAATAGCTGGGAGACCCGCTGCTCCTAGACCACGCTTCCTCCTCTCCCTCAGTTTTTCAGGGGGGCAGACTGAAAAGAGTGGGCCAGGCACAGGGAAGACCAGCTTAACCACCTGTCCTTCACAAGTGGCGAGTAACTCAACCTCTGTTAAAAAACACCCTCCTCATGAGACCGTAGCCCTGGGTAGAGACAGAGACAGCTACCCTCATAACCGATTGTCAACACCTCACCCTCTGATGAGAGACAGTGAGTGTGCAAGAAGGGAATAATAACCCCCCCACACACTCCCTCAGGGAAAATCAGGCCACTGATCAGCACAGGAGTTTGCCAGCCGGGGGCTCGGGCATACTCCCAAAAACAAGGTTTTGTGTTACTGTACTTGGAATGGATATAAGACTGTACATAGTTATCTTTATTGTTGTATTTTTTGTTAGTCTTGAGCCATGTAAGTCCCCTGTTACAGTAAGAGTATATTGAGAAGGCTAGTAAAGGTCAGGAGCAAAGGATCCCATCCATAGGTGCTGCCTCCTGCAAGGCCACGAGAGCATCACACCTCCCCACTCCTTGGACCACAAAAGCAGTGAAGACCCAGGTTGTAAACAGGGAGAGTTAACACTCTATGTGTCAGACAGGAAAGCAAGTACTCACAGGTCACCCTTTCTGCTCTCCTGAGACCCTCCCTATCGGGTTTATCATGGGGGAGGTTATATGCCACAACCTGGAATGTTAGGGGCTGAATACTCCGGTTAAATGCAAAAAAGTCATCACATATTAAAAAACAATACATTCCCAGGTGACTTCCCTCAAGAAATGAAACTGACACTCAATGACCATGATACCCTGGTTAAGGACTGGGTAGGACAGGAGGTACATTCAGGGGCACCATCAAGGAAAAAGGGGGTAGCCATATTACTCCACATGGCACTCAAATGGACTTTAACAAACTTAATATCAGACCCAGATGGTAGGTGGGTCCTGGCCAACTATGATATCCCCACAAGTTCAATTGCTCTGTGCAACATCTACGTACCCAACCAAGACAACCCCGCATACTTCCACAACCTGGGAGAGGTAATCAGCACAGGCACCACCCCAGACTGTCCTCTGCTAATAGGAGGGGATTTTAACCTCACACTTGAGCCGCAGCTAGATAGATCAGCACCCAGCAAAGAGACCCACAACAGGGGAGGGCAGGCAGTACACCAACTAATGACAGATCTAGACCTCACAGATGGATGGCACCTGTCGTCGAGGCACAGGTCAGGACACATAGGAAAACCAGAAGCAGTTGTAAAATTTGCAACAAGTGATTTATTATTAATAACAGTAAAATAGAAAAATACAATTGTTCAGTATTTACAAAGGCAGTATAAACAGAGAAAAAGTCCATTTGGGTTGCTTCTCAATTTCCAGTCTCAGTCTCTGTGTTTCTCTCTTGCAAAAAATTGCTGCTCTGTTTTTATGTCTTTGCAACCCCCACTTGTTAAGAAAACAGCATGCTTCTCACACAGTGTAAGTTTCAACAAGTGCAACAAAAAGAACATTGTGACCCAGAACTGACCTCTTGCTTACAGCTTCTCAGAGAGTTTGCAAACAGGTTGACCACTTGAGTTCCAAACAGCTTTTTGCAATAATTTCAACAGTATAACTACATACATTTCAACAGTAAAGCTATATACATCTCTAAACACAGGGATGCCAGTATTAGTTACATTTCCTTATAATGATTCACATATGTTTTTATACCAGCAGATATGCAAGGGGGGAGAAAAGACAGAATAGCAAGAGAAGGTAGAGAGATAGCGAAAGGCAGAGAATTGCAAGACCATTGGAGTGATCAAATCCTAGGTCTCACGAGAAAATTTGGTTGTGTAATCAAACAGAGAAGAGACAGAAAAGGGGAGAATAGAACAGATCCTTGCATTTATACTCTTTCTCCAGAACAACTGGGACAGGGCCCTATTCAACCCTGTCACAGCACCTATTCTGCCCTTGAGACAGGGATTACTCTACCAATCGGAGCAGCAGGATTAACTTCTGGTTCTCTTCTCCCCCCCGACTCATAACATGCTAGATTCCACCATCCTTCCCAAGGTCATACTGGACCACAGCCCAGTACAGCTCCATTTTACTTGGGGGACTGCCACCCCCTCCAGAGGGCAGTGGTAACTAGATCCTATCCTCATGAGAGAACCCAACTTCACACCCTGGCTAAGGACGGCTACATCTAACTTCCTTGCAGATAACCCCACAATGGACATGACCACAGGGAATACCTGGGAGGCCTATAAGGCCACCATTAGGAGAGAGATCATGGGTTATGCCTCCAGAAGGAGGACAGAATGGGAACAACACCTTGGCAAACTAGAATCCACCCTTGCCTGGGCTGAAATGGCCTTCAAGTGCCTACCCTCCCCAGACCCACACTCAGACCTAGGCAGAGAAGTCCTTGGTCTCAGACTAGAAATCAATCTGCTCCTAACCAGGAAGGCTGAGACGGTGATTCTTAGACTCAGACACAGGTTTTGGGAAGGAGGAGACAAGGCAAGGAAGGTTCTAGCATACCGGTTGAGAAGGCAGCAGGTGGATCGCAATATCCCAGGTCTAAAAGATCCCACTGCATGGCTACACACCACTCCTCAAGGGATCAACAACATCATGGCCTCCTTCTACTCTGCGCTATATACCCTCCACCCTTGTTGGCATGCATTTGGGTATCCAAGAGTTCCAAGACAGAATCCATCTGCCTAAGCTCTCCCTCCCTGAATCACTAGTACTAGATGCCCCTGTAACAGAAGAAGAGGTCAAGGTAGTAATACACACCCTAAAAAAGGAAAATCCCAGGGAGGTGACTGCTTCACCACAGACTTTTATCAGGTGTTAGGTGATCTATTGTCCCCTCTCCTAACACAAGTGTATCAGGAAATGGAGTTACACACCTGCTTACCCCCAACGATGAGGGAGGCAGTAATGACAGTCATCCCAAAAAAAGGGCAAGGACCTCACCTCCCCAAGCAGCTACATGCCAATCTCCCTGATCAATGTGGGTAGCAAGATCTATGCCAAGGTACTATCTACCAGACACAGACCACTATTAAAAGGACTGATACACCCCTCCCAGGTGGGGGTAGTACCAAGAAAGCAAAGTGCAGACTACATCAGAATGCTAATAAGCCTCATTTATAAAGCCAAAGACCTTTAGGCCCCAGCAGCTGCAATTACAGTAGACTTTGAGAAGGCCTTCTATTCCCTGGAATGGGACTATCTCCTTACAGTCCTAACTCACCTGGGACTAGGGGAGGCATTCCGTAGGAAGGTTCACCCAATATACACAGCCCACTTGGCCAGAGTGAGTACTAATCAGATGCTAACCCCACCCTTCACCCTGGAAAGGGGTACCGGTCAGGGGTGCCCTCTCTCACCATTACTATTTGTCCTTGTGGCTGAACCCTTGGCAGCCACAATCAGATAACTTCTGGAGATTAAGGGAATAAAGACATGCAAGATTACATACCCAACGCTGATGTACGTGGATGATCTCCTAATCCAGGTAGAGAATGCTCAGACATTGCTCCCCCCCCATTCTGGCACTTCTTGAGAACTTTGCTTGACTCTCAGGGCTTCACCTGAACCAGTTCAAAACTGAAGTGATGCCCCTCAACCAAGCCTGTCAACCAGATACTGCTTCCCATCTTGGCCTCGGTTGGGCCCCCCTAGGAATCACCTACCTAGGCATCAAAATTACCCCGAACATAGGTTGCCTATGGGAGGCCAACTTATCGTCTCTCCTACACTCCACCAAAACTGAATTTGACAGGTGGCGCCTCCTTTGCCTAACCATAGCAGGCAAGATTACAGCTATCAAAATGGTTACAGCCCCTACATTCTTCTATTTGCTATCCCACATCCCTCTGGACCTCCCCACCAAGTGGTTCCAAGCCATTGACAGGCTGTTCTGAGACTTCCTTTGGGAATGGACAAAACTCAGTTATAGCCGTAACCAACTACGGGCACACTGGACTAAGGAAGGCTGGAGCCTACCATAGATGGACGGGTACAGACTGGCAGTTCAGACAGCCCAAACTGTACACTGGACTATGTCCATGACCCTGCAGTCACTGCAATGGGTAGCTATGGAGGCCACTGAAGGTAGGGTTGCGGAGGCGGTGGCACTGCTATATGGGGCATATTTGTGAAGAGGATGCAAACATCCTACTATCACTGCATCTGTCAATGCGTGGGCACGTATTCATAAGAAACTAGGACTAGCTCCAACACCTCTGAGAACAGCGCCACTGTGGCACAACCCCATGTTCCACATTGATAACAAAGTGATCCACTGGCCTTCCTGGTGGAAAGCAGGCATCACTAGGGTTGACCACATACTTGATGCCCCACACACTAGAACTGCTTCTTTTGTGACTTTGCAGGAAAAATGGGGACTCTCAAAAAACAAATTCTGGAGGTTCCTCCAACTCAGGGAGGTGACCAGGCCAATTCTATGTACCCATCCTTGCCTACAGCAACCCACTGAGATTACCAAATGGCAGACTCACACCAAGAGGCTATCGGGTAGACTCTACACATCAGTCAGGGACATCCTCCCCTCCCAATCTGAGGAATCTAAGAACAAATGGGAAAAAATGCTAGGGGGCAAGATCTCTGATGACCAATGGAATAGAGCCTGGCAGGACACACATAGATGGTATAGGGATGCACATAGCAAGCTCATACATAATAAAATCTCCCATGCCTGATACAGAACCCGAGTTGTGCTACACACAGCAAAACTACTGGACACAGACTCCTGCTGGAGATGCAAGACCTGGGGGGGGGGTGTCTGTACCATATACTGTGGAATTGCCCCAACATTAAAGCCCGATGGTGCAATATTGAAAACACAGGTACCCTGGTCTTAAGAGCGCCGGTCCCACACTCACCACCTTTCTATCTCCTGGGAATTATCCCAGGGACATTACCCCTGAATACCCACCAAACTAGATGGCTGGCTCTCCTGGTTCTCCAGACTAAAAGAGCAATCCTTTGTAAATGGAGAACCCCAATGATACCAACCCTGAATGAAATCTTAGCCTCCCTGACCTCCGTTGCAAAACTGGACAGGCTTTCCCACTCAGAGCAATGATATACCCAAGTTTCAAGACTGCTGGAAGCGTACATAACTACCACCATCCCCACGGGAGTGAGGTGAAAGCACACCACCGCATGGCTGATTGGCCCTTGTTGTCTGGCTCAATACCCCCCCCAGAACCCAGGAAGTAATCCCAGAACTACAGCTAGGTAAACTAGTGGCAAAAGAACACCCAGAGAACTATGCATGGGCGGAATGTTTACTAAGTCACAACTGTTGACTAATAGGAACAAGAAGCAACCTACTACCCATATGGAGCTGTATTCTTTGTGTGTCTGTTGCCCGTGTTTCAGAATGCCCCACCCCTTGTAACCAGAATACGCTGTGCTGGCAAGTATGAGTGATCCGACAGGATGCCATGAAGTGATTCCCAACTGGACCACTGCATGGATGGTACAGAGGGATGCCCACATGGACTGAGTAAGTAACACCTCTCCCTGATCTACTCCCCTTAAGATACTTAGATGCCAAAGGTAGCTCCCCACCCCTCCCCTCTGAGGGGGGATGGAACAAAGATATACGATATAATATATCATAGAAGGGGGTCGAGAGAGAGCAACAACAGATAGAACAGAGCAGAGATGAATAGGACTGCATCAGATAGAAATAGATAGATTTGATATAAACTAATTGCCTATGTTACTCTGACCAAAATGCCTGGTATTGTACAAGGGGTTAACTCGCATAAAATCTGAATGAATAAACTCCTCTAATGCACTCAGACCAGTATCGCATCATGGTGGACGTCCCTTATACTGAAAAGCTACTGCTAAGGGTGTACACCATCCTCGCCCCTGCCTGCACCACAACATATGTATGTATGATCATATGTGCAACACTTCCAAAGGAGCAAGCACAAGGATGTGGTGCTTCAATGCTCAGAAAATGAACAATATTTGACTAGAAGGCAGAGCACACACAAACCATAACATGACAAGGGCACTGGTCATATAAAAAATATTTGTTACAAATACATACAATACAAAACAAACGCCTGACGCGTTTCGGATGACTCTTACATCCTTTCTCAAAGGCTAAAATCTCACAAATAATGTGACCCTAAAATACATACCACATCACATGACATCACAATTAAAAGCTGATTATAAACAATGACACATAATTAACAGACTGCAATAAAAGCATGAAGATGCAAGGGAGACTTAATTCCTAATCACTTCATTTTGTGCTAATGTTGTGAAGACAAAAGTGGAAGGGGGGAATATTGGAAGGGGAAGGAAAAACAAAACACAGTGTCCTAATATTGCATATGCATACATATATCAAAGCAGGATATCTGTTAAGAATATCATGTTCTCTTCAAGAAGGGTTTAAGTTCAAAACCAGCATTCAGTCCTTTACCTTTAGTGGCATTCAAAGTAATAATCCACAATGCATCCCTAATAAGCAGTAAATCATTGAAACTACCACCCCGTGGTTTAGGGCATACTTCATCTATCCCCATAAATTCAAATCTATGTTTTTCTCCATTTTTTCCTTTCATCATATGTATCCTACTTGCTCCTAAAGTGCATGCTATGTCCCTGCTCTTTGTAACCCTGAGGGACCTTAACGATGACCCATGCTGGTGACTGATAGACCAATTGTGTGTAAAGCCGAAAAACTCAATAGAAAGTTATTAAAAAAAAAAAAGGACTGGCCACAGGACAGATCCTTGAGGCACCCCACTGGTCACCCCTCCCCCTTTCCTTGGATTGGATCCCATTAACCACCACCCTCTGCTTTCTGTCCCCCCCAACCAATTTCTAACCCAGTTCTCCACTATGTGTCCCACCCCAGGCTACCTAACTTGTAAACCAGTCTTCTCTATGGAACAGTGTCGAAGGCCTTGCTGAAATCGAGGTAGGCAATATCCACCGCTCTCCCCTGATCTACCTCCTTCATCACCCAATCAAAAAAGACTATCAGATTTGATTGATATGACCTTCCTGCTGTGAATTCATGCTACCTCGGATCCTGTGCTCCACTGGATGCCAATTGTTCTGCAATCCTTTCCTTAAGCAGTGCCTCCATAATCTTGCCCACTACTGAGGTGAGGGTGACCAGCCTATAGTTTCCTGCTTCCTCCCTGTTTCCACTCTTGTGAAGAGAGACTACATGTGCCCTCTTCCAGTCTTCTGGAACCACTGCTGTAGTGAGTGACTCACTAAACAGGACTGCCAGCAGCGCTGCTAGCACCATCCGTAGTTCCTTTAATATCCTAAGGTGTATTCCATCTGGTCCCATTGCTTTGCCCACCCTCAGTTTTGTGAGTTCTTCTTGGACTCTCCCTTCTGTAAATGGACTCTGTTCACCTCCCTCTCTATGTTGTTTCTGATGCCCAGTTGTGGTACCTGTCCTTCCCCCTCTTCAGTGAATACTGAACAGAAGTATTTATTCAATGTTGATACGTTTTCTAGGTCTCCCTCCACATACACACCTTCCTCCCCTCTGAGCCTTACAATCCAAGCCCTGGCGTTCCTACTTTCACTAATGTGTCTATAGAATGTCTTGTCCCTTCTTTATTGTCTGTGCTAATCTTTCCTCAGTTTGCCCCTTTGCACTCCTAACTGCTTTCCCTGCTTCCCTCTGTTTATCTAGGTACATCAACCTATCCCCTTCCTTCTGTGTTTCCTTGTATTTTCTGAAAGCCACCTTTTTAGCCCATATTTTCTCTGCCACCCCTTTGAGAACCATAATGGTTTGTTCCTTCTCTTGCCCTTGTTTCTTGGCCTAATACACTGATTTGTCACCTCCAGTATGGCACCCTTTAGGTGTGTCCACTGCTCCTCAACCCCCCCATCTTGCTTCCTTCCTTCCTTGCCAGGGTTTCTTTGATGCCTATTCCCATCCTAGCAAAGTCCGCCCTCCTAAAGTCCAGGACCCTCGCCTTTTTTTGTGGCATGACTGTGACACTTTACAATATTAAACCACACAGTCTGGTGGTCACTGGACCCTAGGTGACCTTCCACCAGGACTTCCATGATTCTGTCCCCACTGGTCAGTACAAGATCCAGAATTGCCTTGTCCCTGTTAGGCTCCAGCACTAAGTGCCTGAGGTTAGCCCCCATCAAGGATTCCAAGATGTCTCAGCTCCTGGCTGAGGCAGCCGCCGGGATGGTCCAATCCACATCTGGCATATTAAAATCACCCAGCAGCAGTACCTCCCCCTTTGCTGACATCCTGTGTATTTCTTTCACTATTGCCCTGTCTACCTCCTCTCCCTGTGCTGGAGGCCTGTAAATCACTCCTGTGCGAACTGCTGTGCCATTGCTCTGGCTAAAGGATGACCCACAGTGCCTCAGCCTCCCCCTGCCTACCCTGTACTACTGTTGCTTTAATACCTTCCTTGACTTAAAGGTCAACTCTCCTCCCCTTTTTGACCCTCCATATCCCTCCTGAACAGAGCATACCCTGGTACATCTACCTCCCAATCATGGTTTCCAGCGTACCATATTTTGGTACTTGCTACTATGTCTAGGTCTGTATCTGCCATCAAAGCCACCAGGTCTGTGATTTTATTTCCCAGACTGTGGGCATTTGTGTACATGGCTTTCCATGTTTCTCTGCATGTCCCCCTTGTACTTCATTTTTGCCTTCCTGTCCCCTTTTTTCAACTCCGTTTTTTTTTTCTTATGCTGCCTCCCTTCCTCTGCCAGACCCCTTATAACAAGTTCTGGTATATCTGTTAACAACTTTTCCTCCCGATCCACCCTGCTCGCTACTGTGACCTGTGGTGGTGGCCTGCTTATGTTCCCCTGCTCCCATCTACCCACCCCCTTGACTAGTTTAAATGCTTGTAAAAGTAGCATTTAAACTGTTAATTGAGAACAGCCGTCCCCTCCTTGGATGGATGAAGGCTGTCACCCGTGTATAGGCTCAAATTGCTCTAGGTGGAGCCCCAGTCCCCAGTGAAGTCAAAACCCTTTGCCCTACACCAGCATCCAACCAAGTGTTGCACTTTCTGATGCCGAGATTCCTAGCCTCCCCCCGCCGTGAACTGATAGCACCTCCATTGCCATCCACCTCAATTTGTTCTCATCACCACCTCTTTCATCCTAGACAGCTGTGAATGAGCATAGAGACCAGTCTCAACACCACCCATGAAGCCACTGATCATCATCACGAACCATACTCAAAATAATTGGGCAGACTGGGTTGACCAAGCTGTCCTTTTCTGCTGACAGATTCTGTGTTTCTGTGCTCTATGGAGGTAAGGAAGAAACTGAAGAGTGTTGCTCGGCTCCCTTCCTAGCCTGGAGCTGTACAGCATCCTCTGTGTTGCTTATTCTGTTTTGTCAGCCTGTAGGGATGATTCTGGAATGGAGCATGAACCTGGGTCACTGCAATGGCAAGTACTTCTTTAACAATAAATTAATAACAAATTCCAGTACAAATCCAAGAAGCATACATTAACGCGTTTTATAAGGTTTTTGATGTATGCAAGCATTTCAACTGTGCTATATATGCCAAGCATTAGTTTCATAGCCAAATGTTTTGTTGGATTTCATTTGATTACACATGTCTTGCAACTGGTATACCACATTGAAGTTATCAGTATTATAGTAATACAGTAAAAGAATAAAAAATACTGTAATTCCGTAATACAAAAAAACATGGAAGTGAGTCCTAACTTGCTTTGCACAGTGGGTTCACAATGCAGGAGATAAGATACAACTTTCTTAAAATGATGTTCATGTAGGACTTTAAATGTAGTATAAAATGCATGTGATGTTTTTTGGGGGTTGTGTTCTTGAAGGGTTCCTGAGTTTCTGTGCTTTAAACCTTTTGCATGTGTTGGATTTTGGGGGGGCTATGTGTTATTCTTTTTTGTTCATGCTGGGCTTAGAAAATATTTTGCAATGATTTTTGCATTTAAAATATTTTGTTTGTGTTGGATTTTCGTGATGCTGTTTCCTATTTGGTCTTGTGGCTAACAGAAACACTTAGTTGACTAATAGTCAAAAATTGCATTGAATATCATTTCTTAGTAAACCAAATCTAATAAGGCTAGAACATTTTTTTTTTTATTTAGTGAGAATATCGGATTACAACCTTTGAGTCAGTGACTCATTTCCAAAGGCTCCACGTCAAGGTACAATACATAACAGTAAGCAGTAATTATACAATATTACAGTGAGTGTTGGGAAAGAGATAACAGGGTATGAGCAAGATATATCAAATAGTAGGCAGTATACAATATTACAGTGGGAGAAGGAGACAATATAACAATAGGGTATGCACAGTGCTATTAGTCCTATACAATAGGGTAAGTGTACAAGCCCTAAGGGAGCTTGTGAACGTCAGCAAACAGTACAATCAATATTATGGTATAGCCTATATGCTAGCAGGTGGTGCAAGCCGTCAGATTGCCAACATTGTCATTACCACACAGTAGCAACAGTGGGATAAGTATATCTTTAACCCAGAATCTCACCAACTGTAGGCAGATTCCTGTACTTTTTAGGAACAATGGCAGTGATGGGTGGAGATTATGTGGTTTTTGAGGGCTATTTTGAAGGAGCTTAGTCTGGAGATAGTTAATAAGAAGGTAGTGCAAATATCTAAAACAAAAAACACTACTAAGAGCTTGTGACTTAAAAAAAAATCAGTTGACTACTAGCCAAAAATTGCAGCAAATATAATTTCTTAGTAGCCCAATATAATAAAGTGAGTTCATTAATAAAAATGTGAAACCTTATATTAAATCCTAAAAGAACCCATTGCTAGTAATTATATCAGATTGGCAAATGCCCAAAAATATCTTAAAACCAATACAACCTGACCTTAAGGGTCAGGAGGCATCAAAATTCATAGTGTCTTGGAGTAATTTTAGGATTTAATATAAGGTTATACAGTCTTTCAATGTACTCACTTTATAATATTGGGTTGCCAAGCAATGATATTCACTACAATTGTTGACTATAGTCAGCTAATTGTTTTAGTTAGTCTCAAGTTGTTAGTAGTGTTTTTCTTAGATATTTGCACTCCCTTCTTATTAATGTACTAGGCTAGCCTTATTAGATTGGGTTTGCTAACAAAAAGGATATTTGCTGCAATGTTTGACTACTAGTCCACTAAATGTTTTTATTAGCCACAAGTTGTTGGTAGTATTTTCTCAGATATTTGCATGATATACAACTTCTATTGGAGGTAAGTCGGGTGGTTGCAATATAAGTGTTGTTTGGATTGTGGACTTTCAGAGTTTAGTATCATTTCTTGTATTTGTCATATCATGTACATAAACTGGTCTTGCAATACATTTTATCACATTACCTTGACAGCTTAATCCTCTGAATTAGTTCTGTGATGTGGCATAACGACTATGGGGACAGTATTCTGTTATTAGCAATAACTTCAAAATATTTTGGCAACTAGCCATTTTTACTGTCCTGCTAGCCACCAGCATATTGCATTTTTACCTTTCAGTATATTTATTTCTAAGTAAACTATTATTTGAGGCTTGAATAAGATTTTTCAATATGCTGCATCTTTGATAATATGAATTTATTATGTGGAATTTCACAACTAATTTTACCTGTCTTGTCACAGATTTATACCTGCAGCCTACTACAGTGCTAGCCTTTGAAAAAGCATGTGGTACTGATGCAAAATGTTAAGCTGTGTGGTGGTAACTGCTGCAGTAGCGTTTGATGTTTTTTCACCAATAAAATTGGTAATTATCACACTCAACTCCTAGTGAGAATTTTTTTCTTCTACGAGTCAGCACCATGTAGCCAAACTGTGAGTGCACATTTTCAGTTTTAATATGTGACAGCACCAGTGGACACTCTTAAATTATCTATGTGGTGGATTTCTGACCACTTCCCTCCCCCAGTGTTCCTACTGCTACTGTGTGGTCCATCCCCCTCTTCCTCCACTGTGAAGACTGAGCATCAGTACCTGTTCAGGATATCTGCTTTTTGCTGAATATCTTCTGTGCAATCTCCCCTTGCCCTTCTTACCCTCACAACCCTCCCCTTGTCTTCTTTTCACTTAAGTATCTGTAGAAAGTCTTGTCACCATGAGCTACCCCTTTGGCTAGCTATTCCTCTGTTTGTGCCTTTGGGTCCCTCAGCACCTACCCTGCTTCCCCGTGCTTTACCTGATACACATCCCTATTCTTTCCCATCAGTGTCTCTTTGCACCTCCTGAATGTCACCCCTTTAGCCTTTGCCTTCACAGCTGCTTCCCTCTACAACCACTGTGATCTCTTTTTCCTCCTGTTTTTGCTCACTTCCTTCATACAGAGGTTTTCTGTCTTCACTATGCCTTCCCTTAACTTACTGCACTGTTCCTGTACCCTAACCTGGCAATCCCCACCTGCTAGGACATCTGTGAGGCATTCGCCCATGTTTTTAAAAATCCACCCTCTTAAAGTCCAAGTCCCTCGTCCTTGTGTGGTTTGTCTCTGCCACCATCTTTATGTTAAACTACACTGCACAGTACTTGCTGGTCCCCAGGTGACACCCCATCTTGACATCTGCAACACTGTCCCTGTTTGTGAGAACCAGAGCCAGTACTGCCTGATCTTGAATGGGCTCTTTGACTGCCTGAGAAATGCCCCCTGCAGGGAGTCTAGGATGGCCCTGCTTCTAGCAGAGGCTGTAGCTGGAAGGCTCCACTCTACATCTAGCAGACTGAAGTTTCAAACCAGCAGCACCTCCCCCCTTTTTTGCCATCAAGCTGAGGCTTCCCCCAGTGCCTTGTCCAAT
Organism: Neoceratodus forsteri; assembly: GCA_016271365.2. Lineage (NCBI taxonomy): Eukaryota > Metazoa > Chordata > Ceratodontiformes > Ceratodontidae > Neoceratodus > Neoceratodus forsteri. The sequence goes on along the minus strand of CM028132.1, from coordinate 97,652,499 downwards.
TTTTCCCCCTGTGTTGGAGGTCTGTATATCACCCCAGTGTGAATAGTGGCTCCAGCTTCTGTCTTCAGGGTGACCCACAGCATCTCCAACCCATCCTTTACCCCAGGTTCCCTTACGGTTCTTCTCCCAGAGGGTGATGAACATATGGAACATTCTACCAGAGGAGACAATGGATATGAGAACAGTCCAGGCCTTCAGTGTAATCCTGGACACATTTCTGGTTACCAAGGGGATCACATTGTACCCTGGGTAGTAGAATAGGTGGGCAATCCTTAAAAATGAGTACATGCTTGCATGGTATAATTAGTCAGACCTTCTTATGAAGTGCAAGGGAGGGTGGACCTGATGGATATAGAGTCCCTTCAAACTTTAAAATACTTTGGTACTATAACAGTGTTCATATACCCACAACTGAAATCAAATACCTGAGACCCCATATTCAAAAACGGGCAAAGCAGAGCACAAAGTTTTGTGCTGTGCTTGCCATTGCCCAGGACCCTGAGAATGCCATATTCAGTTGATAGTACACTGGTGCTATCTGACTGAATAAAGAGGCAGGTCAGTGCAGTGTTAAGCCAAGTAGCACTGCCCTGACATGGATCTTGGCAGTGCAGAGAACAGCAGTCCCCAGACCCGATAGTGCCAGTATCTCCTGCCGTGATATTCAGACAGCCCCATGCAAATGAGCCCATTGGGCATGCAAGGTGCTAAGGAGCCATTTACATACCCAGTATGGGCGCATTTGCATGGGAAGCAGTGGCAGGTTTGTGCCCCTGTTACTGGCTCTGCCCCACCCTAATTTCCCAGTCCTAGAAGATCAAGTAATCCCTGGTGCCTAGTGGCCCCCCACCCTCTGATCACCAGTCCAGGTAGTATAAAGTAATGCCCTGGTACCTAGTGGTCCCCCTGCCCTCTGATCACCATCCCCATTAGTAACTGTGGCATCCCTGATACCTACTGGTCCCTCCCACCTTCCAGTCACTAATTCCATTACCAAATATGACATCCCTGGTGACTAGTGCTCCCCCACCCTCTGATCTCTAGTCCCATTAGTAAATGTGACATTCTGGATGCCTAGTGGTCCCCCCCACCCTCTGATCGCCAGCCCCGTTAGTAACTATGACTTCCCTAGTGTCTAGTGGTCCCCTGCCCTCCAATCACCAGCCTCCTTAGTAACTATGACATCCTTGGTTCCTAATGGTCCTCCCTCACCCTCCAATCACTAGTCCCGGTATCATACGATAACTCCCTGGTGTCCAGTGGCACCCCCCACCCACTATATGTTATCACAGAATCCCTGATGTCTAGCACCCCCCCCCCCGTACTGCAGGCATGACGACCCTCCTGCCAACCTCCCCTTAACTGCCTCTCCCATGCCACAGGAGACCATGTGGCAACCAGCACAGCCCTCACCTCATTGGCTGGCCACTATATGGAAAGACAGGAAACACGTGTCCAATGTACAGTACAGGCATGGTTCCTCTGTATTGTACAGGGAGCATGGCCCATGTACTGTACAGGGAGCACACGGCCTGTGTATTCTCACTCCCTGTATAGTACACAGGCCATGCACTCCTTGTACAATACAGAGGATGCATGCCCTGTACTGTACATTGAATGCACGCTACCTGTCTTTCCATACAGTGGACATCCAAGAAGGTGAGAGGAGGGCTGTGACAGTTGCCATATCATCTCCTGCAGCATCAGTAAGGCAAGTAAGGGGGGGGTTGGCAAGGAGGTGGTTGATGCCTGTGGTGTGGAGGGGCCACTAGATGCCAGGGACTCTGTGATAGCATACAGGGATGGGGATCGGTGGGTGGTGGGTACCACTAGATGCCAGAGAGTTATTGTATGATACTGGGACTAGTGACTGGAGGGTGGGTGGGGCCACTAGGTAGCAGAAGTGTCAGTTACTAGCAGGACTAGCAATCGAGGGGGGGCCATCAAGGACCAGGAATTTCACATTTACTCCTGGAACTGGTGATCAAAGGGTGGAGGGACCACTAGGCACCAGGGATGTCACAGTTACTAACAGGACTAGAGAATGGAGGGTGGGGGGACCATTAAGCACCAAGGATTTCACATTTACTCCCAGGACTGGCAATCAGAGGGTGGGGGGGGGACCTCTAGGCACCAGGAATGTCACAGTTACTAATGGGGCTGGTGATCAGAGGGCGGGAGAACAACTGGACACCAGGAACTTTTCTACTTTGCCGGGGCCTACAATTGGTGGATGGGAGTGCCACTAGACACCAGGGGGCAGGTGTCCTTCCCCAACCACTCACTTGGTTGTTGGTTGCAGGCACTCCAGCAGGGTAAGGGAATTCCCATCCATTGAGGCCTTCAAGCTGACTTTGAAAACATATTTATTTGAACTGGCTTATACTGACATTTAAATTCCTGCTGTGTTTTTAAGAAATGAGTTCTGTTTTTACATTGTTCAATGATATTCTGTAAAATGCTATGATCTATTCTTGGAATAGCATTCCAGAAATAAAGTTAATTTGGTTTGCTTTGATTTAACTGCTAGTGTTGTCTTGAGTAAGTCAGGGGTTTGATCGGAAGTATACAGAGGCTGCAACAGATGGCAGCAGCCGTAATTTGTCTGGGGACATCATCCCCCTGGACCTGGGAAAGAGGTGGGAAGGGGAAGACAGAGGTGGTCCGAAGGGGGCTAGGGAGGGTCCAGAGATTAGATAGAGGACCACCAAGGCCTCCCAATTGGGAGGGGGGGTCACATCCTGTTGGGGGGGGGAGAAAGAGGAATTTCTTGGACTGTAACAGTCCTTCCTCTTTCTCCTTTCACCCTTCAAGGATCAGAATGTCCAGTTGGCCAGTGCAGCCAGGTAAGGGCCTACCAAGGCCTAATGGGATATCTAGCCTGTGGGCTGGGGGACGGAAAGGGCCTGGGGAGAAAGAGGGATGGGGTGAAGCCTGCAGGTTGGCAGGCATTCTACTGGACATAATTTCACTTTGGTCAAATTACTTAATTTATAATAATAAAAAAAAAAAAGCTTTGTTTTTTGTTTATTAAGGGCTGCTACTGCGGTAGCGTTCCCAGCTAGCCATCCTAGGTTCATTGGAGCTCCTGCTGCGTGGCGCAAACCGTGGAGTTCATTTGGTAGGGTACGGAATGCTAACAAAAAAAAAAAGATAAGACAAAATGCTGCTTGGAGCCCCCATGCGCGATGCATCCATACCTGGGTATCCAGTGCAGTCCTGGTACCTTGGAGCTCTGGTGCTCTGTTGCATGGCTCCCCCTCTGCCGAGATCATTCCTCCTTCAGACATTGTGCTCTTGGCTGGCTGGGGTCTCTTCACAGCCTACAGAGGGCCAGTTCACTGCTGCGCTGCCTGGATGTGGGAAGGGGGTCCAGTTGGGCAGGGAGCGCCAGATGTTCCGGCGACTCGAGTGACTTGTGATCAGTAGTAGCCCCCAGGTTATACCGTATGCGCTGGGATCGGGCATCACGTAGGCAGTGAGCTGCACAAGGCATCCGGCCATGGTCATCGGTAGGGATGGCTGCAGGTCAGATTTTGTGAACCCATGGCAAGGGCCTGCTTGTGGGATCTTGTGGGCCTCGGGAGTGAGCTTGCGTGATGTGGGAGCATGAGGATTGGCTGCCGAGCTTTCGTGAGACTCTTGGCGACCATCTTTAGGATGGCAAGCACAGGCGCCCATGGCTCACAGCTACTGTGGCGGCTGTCGGGTGCATTAAGCATCAGTGAGAGTGACACCCAGGGCAGAATGGGGACACAGCTAACTAGGCCAAGGCAATATATTAAAATATCATGAAAGATAAATGATCTGGAACAGGCAGACCTCTCTGCTGCTGGCAGCCCCCCCAGTGCTTTCTGTGGGGAGTGCACATGACCTCTGTCTCACAGTCAAAACATAGGTACACAGAAAAATTGGCAGACCCCCCCCAGACTTGCTATGGAGAGGGCACATGGACCCCTTTTTCTAGGCAAACATAATTACTTTTAAATGAATAAATAATAAATACTTAAATAAACTCACTCATATATAAAATCATACCATTAGCCATGTGATTTGGATAGCAGGGTGGGGGGCATGGGAAACCTTAGGGGAAGGGGGATGGATACCCATGCTCCGCTCTTTCTCCCTCCCCCCCCGGGCAAAAAAAAAAAAGGTGGTATGACCAGGGGATAGGCCAGATAACCTGAGGGGGGAGGTGGAGTTCGCTTCACAACCCAGTCAGCAGGGTGCTGCTCTGGCAGGGGGGGACCATGGGACCCCCATAGCTGAAGACTGGGAAAAATGGGCACCAAAGCTAAGCTAGACATACTGCTGGACCTCATGGCTGTGATGGTTGAGAAAGCTGGTGGTAAGGACGGGCCTTCGTGGACAGCGGCTCTCCCAGCTCAGGCCACTCCTGAGGCTCCTCCCCCTATGCCAAGAGCATATGCAGGTCTGGATAAGCAGTTGGGGTCCCACTTTACAGACAAGGTAAGGCAGCAAATAAGGAATAGGGAGTATGTGGATATGTTTTCTCTATTAAACAGACCAGTTGAGCGGGATGACAAAAAGAAGAAAAAGGGTGAGGAGACTAAGAAGAAGATTCCAAAGATGCCAAGCACCTTTGAGAACTGGATTAAGGCCTTCCCCATCTACACAGACACGATCCTGCAGGTGGATAAGAACCAAGGACTAGGATTGTACACTTACCAGAACAGGATTACGCTCAAGCATTGCAAAGGAGGGGTAGCATAGATCGAATATGATGAGGAGTTTCGGTGGCAGAGGCAGGAGGACAATTCCCTGGGTTGGGGGACAGTGGATATGATGCTGTTGGTGAATGTCATGCACAGGCGGGGGAATAGTGCACACCAACAGTGGCTTGCCACTGTGGCCAGCACTGCCACAGAGGGCAGAAGGGGTCAGCATCAGGTCACAGGCATGTTATGCCTACAATGAGGTGAAGTGCTTGAGAGTGACGTGTCGCTTCTGGCACATCTGCATGGTAACATAGAAACATAGAATTTGACGGCAGATAAGGACCGCTTGGCCCACCCAGTCTCCCATTTCCTGCCTACTGGATAAGCTGCAGATCCTAGTTAACCAGCAGCCTACTTTCTACCCCACCCCTAGAATTGCCTTATGACTGTCCCATGCATGTGAATTCCACCACTGTTTTGACTCCACGATCCTCCGGAAGGCCGTTCCATGCATCCACAACCCTCTGTGAAAAAATACTCTAAATTACCTCTGAGCTGCCCCCTCATCTTCAAATTGTGCCCCCTTGTTCTTGCACACCTCTTTTTTTGAAAGATGCTACCCTCTTGGACTTTGTTGATTCCCTTGAGGTACTTGAAAGTTTCTATCATGTCCCCTCTCTCCCTCCTTTCCTCGAGGCTATACATATTAAGCTCCTTAAGTCTAAGTCTTCATATGTCTTCCAGTGCAGACCCTGGTATGTGGACAGCAGCACCCCTTCATCCAGTGTGTGCCACCACGCTCCCCAGTAGGAGGTTTAAGGGGAGCCACCAAGAAGGCAGTTAAGCTGCACAGTGAAAAACCTGCCTTCCCTGGAAGGGGCGGGCAGGACTAGCCTGTGGCTGGCCAGTCCTCGGGCATAGAGGCCATGCACCTGCAAGAGGAAGATTCCACTGGGGGTTTCAGGCTCCAATATGGAGGCCCCAAGAGGGGGGACACAGAGCAGAGGGACTGAGATCCACTAGGGACTGACCGCAGGTCATCCAGGGGACATGAGAGCAGGAGAAGTGGCTAGGGAGGGATGTGGACCAGCCAGCACCCCTCGTATTCTATCACAGCAGGTATCACACTTGATTGATGGCCTGATTCCTAATGCCTTGTCTCATTCGCAGTGGCAATGATTTCAAGAGCTGGCTACAGCAGCGAAGCAATAGCTTATTATACAAGTATTGTTTTCTGAACTCTATAATCCTTGTGTTTGTTGCTGTTATGTACTGTAAATACTGTGTATTCGATGCTGTATACATCCTTTCCCCCTCCCCCCATGACGCATCTGGAATAAAGCGGTACTCCACTCAGTATGCCTTCCAGGTGAAACTCTTAAATAAATAAATAAATAAATATAGAAGCCACCGACAGTGCCTCCCTCCTGGTGGAGGGTAGCAACATTTCAACTTGGAGATGCATAGGTAATTCCATTGCACCGAGGACAAGGGAAGCATATAGGAGAGGGTTGGAGCACTACCTATGGGTATGGGCACAGCAAGGCTGGCTGGAGGATTGGCCTGTTCTGGTGGAGCAGCTATGCCAGTACATCATGCTGTCAAAACAAAACAGGAAAAGGCGGGGATGGTGGTCAGGCACCTCGCTGGCTTGTCCTGGGTCTCCAGGGTCCTGGGGGTCACAGACACCATGAAGAATTTCAAGGTGAAGAAGGTGATCAAAGGGTGGGGGAAGTCATTCACTTCCCACTAGGACACAAGGCGCCCCATCACCCCAGTGATCCTAAAGAGCATCTGTGGAGCACTGCCTAAGGTCTGTTGGATGCCATTTGAGGCTTTGCTGTTTGACACCATGTTTCTGGTAGCCTTCTGTGGGACTTTCTGGGTGTCGGAATTAATCCAGCCCAACCAGAGTACCAAGACCATAGGGTTCTGGTGTCAGAGCGGGAGGCCTGGGTGAGGCTTAGAAGAAGTAAAACAGACCAGGAGTGGAAAGGACACTGGTGCCTGGTGGAGGCTCCACCTGGGTCACCGTGGATGGTCCAGGACAGGGTGCGGGCATATATGACAACCAAGCCCCGAATAGGGGGTGCATTCTTTCAGCATACTGATGGCGGGCTTGTCACGGTGCATCAGTTCAGAGCTATTCTGTCCAGAGCAGTCCAGGAGCTAGGGCTAAACCCAAAGAAGTATAGGATGCACCCTTTCAGAATAGGGGCTGCCACAAATGCCAAGAGTCTGGGGTGGGTCGATGGCCATACTCGGGCACTGGGGTAATGGAGGTCACAAGCATTTCTGAGATACATGCGCCCTCATTTGCAATAACAGATTTTGTTTCTTCCAGGGTCCCCGGAGATGGATGGTTTGGTCTGGATCTGTGGCCAGGCCTTCATACAGCAGGTGGCAAGGGTGACAGCTGGGGCAAAGAGGCAGTCCAGGAGGAAGGGTCACCCAAGGGTTCTCATCTGATGGTGGTGTGGGTCATGCATTCAGAGGAGCTTATCGGAAAAAGGCGGAAGACTCTGGACCAGCTGTTGGGCCATGGAAGGAAGACGTTCGAAACAACCACTAAGGTGTGCCTGCATGATTTGGCTCATCTGGTCCCACCTGATCCAGAGGTGTAGCTGGTTTATTAGGAGAGGGGGTGGCCCCTCTCTTCAGGGCTAGCTTTTGGATCAACAGGGAGATGGGGGGTCATGTGAGTACTTGGGGGGGACTGTGGGGGAAACAGTCAGATGAGGCTTCTGGTCGAATAACGGTAGCTGAAAAGGGGCGATTGACCAGGAGGGGATGGGAACTGTGGCTGGGAGAGCTGGAACGGGTCTTGGAGGAAGAGGTAGAGCAGTCGGCTTGGAGGGTTGGACATCGTCTGTCCTGTGGTGGCTTGGGAAGATCACTATGACATGGAATGGTGGTGAGGGGCGGCGACAAGCCGAATTCTTCTGAAGAGCTCACGACCCCCTCCAGGCAATGTGGAGGTGGAATCGGGTACCCTGACCCGGGGAAGGGGTCATGGTCCACCTTCAGCAGGTGCAATTATACTGCAAGGCTAACAGCGCCTGACGGGGTGGCTGAGCAGCTTTGTCCATTATGACCAAGGGCAGTTGATCCTCCTGGGTGCACACGCTACTCTCATTCTGGAATGTTAATCAATAAACACATGGCTGCAGCCATTTCCTCCAAGACATGTGTCTGTGTTTTCTTTCTAGGGAAGGTGATGGATGGGTACCAGATAATACAGAGGCTGCAACAGATGGCAGCAGCTGTAATTTGTCTGCAGGCATCCTCCACCTGGACCTCAAAAAAAGGGGGTGGGAGGAGAAAGACAGAGGTGGTCCCGAGGGGGCTGGGAAGGGTCCAGAGATTGGACAGAGGACCACCAAGGCCTCCCACTTGGGAGGGGGGTCACATCCTGTCAGGGGGAAGGAGAAAGAGGAATTTCTTGGGCTATAGCCAGCAGTCCTTCCTCTTTCTCTATTCGCCCTTCAGGGATCACCCACTCACCCGCCCTCGTAAAAGCAGGGTAGTGGGGCCAGGCAGTTAGGGCCCCTCTTTTGATCCATCATGGGTGACCATACTAGGGATAGGGAAGTGGCTTTTCCTGGTTTTCCCTGCAAAAGGGTTTTTCCCAGGTTTTTCACCTCCTCCAAAAGGGTGTTTAACTAAGTAAGAAGTGGGAGAAACCAAATAGGCAAGTCACAATTAGTCAGGGCAAGCATGAAGGCATATTGTCGCAGTCATGGTTGGCGGCTTGGGAGGATCACTATGACACGGAATGGTGGTGAGGGGTAGGGATGAGCCAAATTCTTCTGAAGGGCTGGTGACCCCCCCCCCCGGTCAGCGTGGAGGTAGAATCGGACACCCTGACCCGGGGAAGGGGTCATGGTCTGCCTCCAGTAGGTGCAATTATACTGCAAGGCAAATGGTGCCTGATGGGGGCGGCTGAGCAGCTTTGGCCATTATAACCACAGGCAGTTGATCCTCCCGGGTGTGCACGGTACTCTCATTCTGGAATGTTAATCAATAAACGCATGGCTGCGGCCATTTCCTTTAAGACATGTGTCTGTGTTTTCTTTCCAGGGAAGGGGGGTAATGGATGAGTACCAGATAATGTGCACTATGCAAAGCGGCCTGTGTTAACCTCTTTGCACAGCAGAAACACACTGAATAGCATGCTACAGCAGTATTCCTGTTCCGGCCCCTCCGTTTACCCACCACATACGTGTGTGTGTGTGTGTGTGTGTGTGTGTGTGTGTGTGTGTGTGTGTGTGTTTAAACTCTATTAGCAAGTGCAAAGGCCCCTTTTGAAAATTGTACAAGTTCAAACAGGGTGCAATCACTTTGCCAACCAGGCAATGTTTTGAATGTCTTGTCCCCGAAGTTCAGGCGTGGCACTGGAGAGAGACAGTTAGATTTTTTATTCAGGTTTGGGCTCAGCTCTAGGTCAGAGGAAGTACCTCTCATATTGTAACAGTAGGCTGGGTACCATGATAAATGCTATTGTTTTTCTTCTATGACTGGCTGCAGAAACCAGAATTTCTCTGTCATACCTAGGATCTCCTTCTATTGCCTCTACCACTCCATCTTATTCTCTGCACTGCCCTTCTCCCACTCACCATCTTCCTATCCCGTTTTGCCTGTGCTCTCTTTCCTTAAGCTCCATTTCAGTTAGGATTGGAGAACTCAGAATGATTCTGGCCTTTTTTGTTAAGCCCATGATCTGGGTAGAGCTCTTATTTATTCTGGTTAGACAGTGAGTGGTAACAGAGAGAGAGAGAGAGCAAGAGAGAGAGATCAGAGACAGAGAGGCAGGGGAGATACAGAGAGAGAGAGAGAAAGGGAGCAAGCAAGGCCCCCCCCCCCGGGAGGGGAATGCTACAAGTCTCGATGGCTGAGAGGGACCTGGGGGTGGTGGTGGATGTCAAGATGAACAACTCTGAGACTTGTAGGAGGGCAGCAGCCAAGGCCAACAGGATGCTGGGATGCATCGCTGGGATCACCTCCAGAAGGAGGAAGTGATACTCCTCTGTATAACTGCTTGGTGAGGCCGCACCTTGAGTACTGCGTGCAGTTTTGAGGCCACACTTAAAGCGGGACATTAACCTCCTGGAGAGGGTCCAGAGGAGGCAACCAAAATGATTTGGGGCTTGGGGACAGGACCTATGAGGAGAGGCTCGAAGAGCTAAATATGTACACATTGGAAGAGAAGGGACCGGGGGGACATGATAGAGGTCTTTAGGTACATGAAGAGGGTAAATAGGGGAGGAACAGTGGGGTGCTTCGAAGGAAGGAGGAAGGGGCCACTAGAGGGCATGGCTGGAAGCTGGAGGGGGGAAGATTCAGGGGAGAAAGGAGGAGGTGCTACTTCACTGAGAGGTGGTGGAGCCATGGAATGCATTGCCTAGGGGGCTGGTGGAGGCAGAGACAGTGGAGGGGTTCAAGAGGGGGTGGGACAGGTACAGGGGAAGGGTTCTGGAAGCAAAATCCAATGCAGCAAGAATATCCGGAACTGGGAAGGGAGAAGCCAGAGAAGGCGAGGGGGACAGCAAGGTCAGCACCCAGGTTGGGGACTGACCAAACGAGCAGACATGAAAGACCGTTAGGCCTATTCTGCTGGCATTTTAGTATGTTAGTATGTTAGTAAGGCCACTATGGTCACCTTATTATTTCACCATTTTGAGTAGCCATAGTTTTATGTGCCTATCGGAGCAATTATTATCAGATTCCTTATTCCTCTGGCAACTATTACAGGACAGTATGATAAAACAATTCAAATAAAATGTAAACAAAGTGATTTTTACAAGTTTGGCTCCATTCTCTGTCTTCACTCTTTCTCCGTTTTCTACATTTCAGGTAATCAAGACACCCCAGTCCCACATATAGCACATACATCATAGAATTTGAATTTGACGGCAGATAAGGACCGCTTGGCCCACCCAGTCTGCCCATTTCCCTACCTACTGGATAAGCTGCAGATCCTAGTTAACCAGCAGCCTACTTCTTCCTACCCCAACCCCCTAGAATGGCCTTATGACTGTCCCATGCATGCTTGAATTCCACCACTGTTTTTGACTCCACAACCTCCTCTGGAAGGCTGTTCCATGCATCCACAACCCTCTCTGTGAAAAATACTTCCTTAAATTACCTCTGAGCCGCCCCCATCTTCAAATTGTGCCCCTTGTTCTTGCATACCTCTTTTTTTGAAAGATGCTACTCTCTTGGACTTTGTTGATTCCCTTGAGGTACTTGAAAGTTTCTATCATGTCCCCCTTCTCCCTCCTTTCCTCGAGGCTATACATATTAAGCTCCTTCAATTTGCCTTCCCTCTTTCCAAGTCTTTAATACGAAGTACCTCCAGAATCCTCCCCTTCCTATTTCTGCCTGGCTGTCTTCATTCACCCCTGTCTACGTAACCTCCTACTCGACCTATTCAGTCCTTAAGTTTCTTTCTTGACTTCCCACCTACTGCCCCATTTTAGCTCACTCCCTGAGCAATCCCAATGTCCCATAATGCTACTCTCCACGTAAGGTTGTTTTCTGTCTCCCAAAATGGCAAATCTGGCTATTTTACTTTTAATTTTTGGGACCTGTAATTCCTCTTTCCTATGCATGCATGTACATACATGCAGACATGCAGACACGTGTGCACAGACACGCACTTTCTTCAGACCTTTCCCATCTGATTTTTTTTTACTTTCTTTAAATCCTAAGCGAATATTCACAAGCTGTCTGTATATGGCTGCCATTAATTAATTAGCACTTAATAGCTCCCAGGGTTAAAACAAAATTGCCACACTGAATGCTTGCAATTTATAATAGCTGTCTAGTGTAATAATCTGCAGTGTCTGCCAGTAATTAGCAGCCCTTAATAAGTTCACTATATACAGTTATCAAATACCAATAGGTTAACAGCTATCGAAATAAAGATGCATACTGTCCTGTAATAGTTGCCAGAGGAATAAGGAATATGATAATAATTGCTCCGATAGGCACATAAAACTATGGCTACTCAAAATGGTGAAATAATAAGGTGACCATAGTGGCCTTGCTTGCTCCCTTTCTCTCTCTCTCTCTCTCTCTCTCTCTCTCTCTCTCTGTCTCTCCCCTGCCTCTCTGTCTCTGACCTCTCTCTCTCTCTCTCTCTCTCTCTGTCTCTCCCCTGCCTCTCTGTCTCTGATCTCTCTGTCTCTGACCTCTCTCTCTCCTGTCTCTGACCTCTCTCTCTCTCTCTGTCTCTCCCCTGCCTCTCTGTCTCTGACGTCTCTCTCTCTCTCTGTCTCTCCCCTGCCTCTCTGTCTCTGATCTCTCTCTCTCTTGCTCTATCTCTCTCCCATCTCTCTGTCTCTGACCTCTCTCTCTCTCTCCTGTCTCTGACCTCTCTCTCTCTCTCTCTCTCTGATCTCTCTCTCTCCCACCTCTCTGTCTCTGATCTCTCTCTCTCTTGCTCTATCTCTCTCTCTCTCTTCTGTCTCTGACCTCTCTCTCTCTCTCTCCCCCTCGCTCTTTCACATGAGCTTGTTATCTCACCTCATTACACAAGCTTCAAATATTAGCTAACACAAGCACAGAGCCTCAGTGTCCTTCACTGCCCTAACTAGATCCAAGGAACCATACCACTTCACTTTTGATCGTAGCCAGGGCAAAAATATATCAGTTCTGAAATCCAGAAATAAACAGTCCAAACCATAGAAATCAGTAGAAAGATACCTTCTTTATTTTAATCTCCAATCTAAGACACAGGGTCAAGAGTTAATCCACGATGCACTGCCCAAGTGCTTCGCTCGGTAGAACTTCCTCAGGGGACCCTGGTTCTTTGATTGGAGAGTAAACACAGAAACATAGAAACATAGACTTCGACGGCAGATAAGGACCGCTTGGCCCACCCCGTCTGCCCATTTCTCTACCTATTGGATGAGCTGCAGATCCTAGTTAACCAACGGTCTACCTCTTCCTAACCCCCACCAGAATAGCCTTATGTCTGTCCCATGCATTCTTGAATTCCCCTGCTTTTTTGACTCCACAACCTTCTGAGGAAGACTGTTCCATGCATCCACCACCCTCTCCATGAAAAAATACTTCCTCTCATTACCCCTGAGATGTCCCCCCCTTCTTCAAATTGTGCCCCCTTGTTCTTGTACATCTCTTTTTCTGAAAGATGCTACCTCTTGGACTTTGTTGATTCCCTTGAGGTACTTGAAAGTTTCTATGATGTCCTCCTCTCCATCCTTTCCTCAAAGGTATACATATTAGCTCCTTTAGTCTCTCTTCATATGGCTTGTGGTGCAGACCCTGCACCATTTTAGTTGCCCTCCTCCGGACTGCCTCCATCCTGTCTATGTCCTTGCGGAGATGGGGTCTCCAGAACTGCACGCAGTACTCCAGATGGGGTCTCACCAATTGTCTGTACAGAGGGATAACAGCTTCTTATTTTCTACTGGTGATGCCTCTCCCTATACATCCCAGTACCCTCCTTACTGCCTTCTCACATTGTATGCTTACCTTTCGGTCATCTGCTATGACTACCCCCAGGTCCCTTTCCATTTTTGTTGTTGTTAGTACCTCCCCCCCATTGTGTACTCTTCCCCTGGGTTTTTGTTTCCCAGGTGCATTACTTTCACTTCTTTGCAATGAATCTAAGCTGCTATACTTTTGACCATTCCTCCAACCTTGTTAAGTCCCTTCTCATCCTTTCCACCCCACCTTGTGTATCAACCCTGTTGCAGATCTCCGTGTCATCTGCAAAGAGGCATGCTTTTCCTTCCATTCCTTCTGCAATGTCACTTATAAAGACATTAAAAAGGACCGGTCCTAATACTGAACCCTGCAGTACCCCGCTAGTAACCCCCCCTTTCTTCAGAGTGGACTCCATTTACTATTACCCTCTGTGTCTTGTTCTCCAGTGAATTTTTTACCCAGGCTACCACCCTGGGACCCACTCTCAGGCTGGCTAACTTGTTTATTAATCTTTTGTGCGGGACTGTGTCAAATGCCTTGCTAAAGTCTAGGTAGGCCATGTCCATAGCCCTTCCCTGGTCTACTACTTTGGTCACCCAGTCAAAGAAATCTATTAGATTCGTCAGACATGACCTTCCTGCTGTGAACCCATGCTGCCTTGGGTCCTGTGCCCTGATGGCCTCTAGGTACTCAACAGTTCTTTCTTTCAGAAGTGATTCCATCATTTTCCCTACCACTGAGGTCAAACTAAAAGGTCTGTAGTTTCCTTCCTCTGCTTGCTCCCACTTTTGTGAAGGGGAATCACATCTGCCCTCCTCCAGTCCTCAGGTACCACACCATCCTCCCATGATAGTTAAAAAGTGTAGTCAGACCAGCCCGGTGGAGCAGAGGGTTGAGGCGCTGGCGCCTTACCTCGACCACACCGGCAACCCAGGTTCGGGAACGGACTCCGGATGCCGGGAGTCTGCTGGAGGAGGAGAGGGTTGAGTGTCAGGAGGACTGCTCTCCTCTTCTGCGGTGGGACCGAGGGAGACAACGCATGGCAGTGGCCCCTAGTGGAGACTTGGGGCACTGCATGAGCGAAGCAATGGGGACTCAGAAAAACAGAAACAGCTCAAGGTCCACTGGATGATGGCTGCTGTACTCTGACACTGCCAAAGGCTCTCCAGGGAGCCGCCTCTCCACCTCAGCAGTACCCCGAAGCCTAACTAGAGTGTGCTGGTGATCCCCCAGCCAGTGCCTTCCCTCTTGGAGGAGGAGGACCCACCTAGTGATAGGGTTACGCCAGGATACTTTGGGGATCTAGCTGTCATGTGAGGGTGGAGGAGGAGGCTCGAGTGAGGGCAGTAGGGGTAAGTCAGGGACTTGGCAGCCTGAAGGAGTGGGGGTTGCTGGAGAACATAGGAGGGAAAAAATAAAAAGTGTAGTCAGTGGTGTCACTAGTTCTCCCCTTAGTTCTTTTAGAACTCTGGGGTAAATCCTGTCAGGTCCCATTGCTTTGTCCACCTTCAGTTTTAGGAGTTCTTTCAGAATCCTTTCTTCTGTGAATGGACTGGTATCAACCCCCTATCCAGAGTGCTTCAATTGACTGGATTAGGTACCTCACCCTCCTCTTCTTTTGTGAATATTGAGCAGAAGTACTTGTTCAGTATCCCTATTTTTTCACTGTCACCATCTGCCCAGCCACCTTCCCCTTTATTAAGCTTCACTATCCCTCCCTTGGTCTTTCTTCACTCCCTAATGTACCTATAAAAGGTTTTATACCCCTTCTTAACTGAGTTGGCTATGTTTTCCTCAGCTTGGGCTTCTGCTATTCTAATTACCTTCAGCACTTCCTTCTGCTTTAACTGGTACAGTTCTCTCTCCTGCTCCTGTGTTTCCTTATGTTACCTGAGTGCTAAAGATTTCTTTCTACCAATCTCTATGGTTTGGATTGTTTATTTCTGGATTTCAGAAGTGATATTAACATCGACCTGTCTCCTCAAGGAGCTGTGTGCAAGTACCCTTTTTGTTTGGTTTGTGACATTTGTGCTGCAAGCCCTGAACTTGCACCACCTCAAAGCCATAGGCGCAGGTTTTTCCTTGTCTTTGGTTCAAAAATATATTAGTGTCTAGCCATATCCTTTTTGTTTATTTATTAACATTTTTTCACACCACAAGTAGCCCTAAAAAGATGTACTCTACTCTCCCTCATGAATTCTGCCTTTTTTTTCACTCAGTTGGAGTGAATGAGAGGGACTTCTTAGAAGGAACTAGAAGGGGACAGGATCAGATGTGTTTCAGTACAGTAGCTGCTTCTTGTTGTTTTTACATGGTTTGTTGTGGATTTTACTTGGTAGAAGGTTATTTCATTTCTTTCTTACTACTTCTAAGGGGCTAGCAGGATATTGTTTTTTCGGCTGTTGGAAGTTTGAAAACTGGTTTGGTGACTGTAAGTGGGCTCATTTGTTGGATGTTTCACTGTGTAACAGGTTGCGCTGGTGGAGGCCTATTTCTTCTGATTTAAAACCTATTTGGTGGGATTTGCTTGGGGCTGGTTATTTGAATTGGAGACCTATATCTGTTAATTTCAAGCCTATTTTGATGTGTTGTTAGTGAAGCTTATTGAATTGGAGACCTGTTTCCTTTGGTAGCAAACATATTTTGGGGTCTTTGAGTTGAATTTTTATTCATTTTTGCTGTTTTCACTAGCTGCAAAGGTTAGTGCATAGTGGGGGAAGGGTGTTAATGGCCTGGCCAGGTCTCACTCATCTAAGGCCCCGTTTGCACTAGGGCATTTAAAATGGTTCAGAGCTCTTGTACCGCTTTAAATGCATGCCAGCTCGGTTTGCGTTCGCACATAACTCATTTTAAACTCGCAGTTTTGGAAGCGTGCTCAAACCCTAATGGGACCAGGGTTTGAGCACGCTTCCAGAATTCATTTTACAAAATGAAATGAACTACTTACAGTGCGAGCAGGGAAACCCACATTAATCCATGCTTGTTGGTCCTCCGAGGTCCCAGAACCCCAGTGCCTATCACATGATTCCCTCATGAGTAGCCCTTCATTGCACATGCTAAACTTCAGAGGAAAGATTAAAGAGGAACATCTCGGATCTGTCAAATCAGTGTGTCTGCTACATACAGGAGTGCCAGAAATTTATTATTTTTATTATAAAAAAATGTCAGATCGCGCAGCATCATGGACAGATGAAGCAGTGAGAGCTCTTATTGATTTTTGGTCCACAGAGAGTGTACAGAATGAACTTAATTCTGTGCATAAAAATACCAAGGTGTACCAAAAGGTGTCTGAACACCTTGCTAGTCTGGGCATCAAGCGGAGTGCAAAGCAATGTAGAGAGAAGATTAAACAGTTAAAGGAAAAGTACCATAAGGCCAAAGATCAAAATAAAAAGTCAGGCTCTTGTAGAGTTGTTTGCCCATTTTATGATGCTTTGGACAGGATCCTGGGCACCCGACCAGCAACAGAGCCCACAGTAGTCCTGGAAAGTGCAGAACAACCACAGCCACAGCCGCCAGTTGTTGATGGGGGTGCAGGAGAAGACATGCCTGAATTCGATCTGCCCCTGTCAGGTCGTATTGCTGTGCTTATACCTTATGCCCCCACTGTCACAGACACTTCTGCTGACATGATGTGCATTCATGTGAACTGCATAGTGCACAGCTGTAAAAAGATTTGAAGCCAGCTGCAGAAAGCCACTGCAGTCTGTTGGCATTGCAGGGTCCACACGTTTGTCCACTGCTTCTGCACATCCTCTCTTGGCCACCCACTGTCTTCCACGACATCACCTGTTCCTGCAATGCAAAATGTACACCACCCTTTCCAGGAACAACTTGTTTCCTGAGTGGCATCCAAAACCTCCCCCTCGTACGCGCCGCTACTAATCATGGTATTCAGACCATGTAGGATAACTCCTTAATTTGTGTGGCAGAGTCTGAAGTTGATGACAATGGAGATGTAGCTGCAGACACTCCTGAGACTGCACTGCCGTGCAACTCCCTCATCGAAAGCTCCTCAGTGGACAGTGACACACCATCCACCAGTACACCATCAACATCTTTTTCCAAAAGACCTAGTTCCTGTGAACCACTGCAAAACCTCAGGAAAAAAAAGAGAGTTAGTCGGCTGCAGGACATAATGGAATCTCTGTTCGAGCCTACCAGGAAGCTCCTTGCTGAGCAGCACAAGCAAATGATGGAGGCAGAGGCAGAGAGAGCAAAGGCTGAGCTTGAATTGGAGGAATGTGTGCACCGCTTAGAGGCAGAGCAATCAGCAGCTTTTTTTAATAACCTGCTGTAGATATTCCGCAGTCCTCATCAGCCACCCCAGCACCAGCCAGTGCCTAACCCATTGCCACCACCTCAAGCTGTGGTGTCTCAGGCCACTGTACATGGTGCAATGTATAATGTGCATGCCAATGGCAATGCATTCAGCTGTTTCAACACTCAAGGAAATGTATGCCCAAATCAGGGGGCATATTATCCAAGAAGCCAAGGCCTAAGTTAGGAGTTGTTCAATGATGATGTGACATGGACTGAGTTGTGAATAGTAGCACAGTTTTTTGTCAGTCAACTACGTACATATTGAAATGATTACATAACACAATGTGTTAAAATGTGGTAAAAAGTTATGACATTTTTATTATTGAAACAGGAAAAAAATGCTGTTGAAAAGTGAATTTGAGGTTTTTTATGAAGTTTTAGATTTCAGAACAGTTTTTTATTAACTTACCAGTTGTAAAATGGTTTTAAATGTTTTTACTTGAATTATTCCTTCTTAACGGAACTTTTTTTTAAATGAAGCATAAAAAAAATCAGAAATATCAAAACACATAAAGGTACATGAAATATCTGTTTATGAACTAACAGTTTTCTCTGTCTTTCTGGTGTACTTTCCTTTGCTATGCTACTCAATTCAATATGCACACAGTAATTAAACAAATCTGCACTTCTATTGCCAGTCCATGATGTGTGACTGCTTCTCTTTCTGCAGAATAAATGTTTGCTGTGTCTTCTGCTGGTGCTTTGTTGTGCTCTAAAAAATAAATCAATAAAGTTATTTGTTGTTCTTAAGGCATTTTTTTTGTATATGTAATCAATAGTGCAACACAGATGAAATCAGCTATTGAACTAGTCACATTGTGCAACTGGGGTGTTATTTCATTATTCACTTGTGTTGCACATTGCATGTGTGACAACATTACCTATATCAACTCCAGGTAAACGCAGTTGTCCAACCTCTCATACCACTGTATCCAGGTAGGTGGCAAGGGTGTCATGAACAGTATGTGACTGATGGCATAACTCTGCTGTGCTGCTATCCTCATGCCGTCCATGATGTGCCTCTGGCTGCTGGAACACATCACTGACATCCATCCACTCAGGCAGGAATTGCTCGGATTTTGTCTCACACTTGTTGTGAAGTACACAGCAAGCCACAATAATAGTGGGAACATGATCCAGGGAGAAGTCCAGTCGCTTTAGGAGACATCACCACCTGCCTTTCAGCCGTCCAAACACACACTCCACCACCATGCGGGCACGACTAAGCCTATAATTGTAATTACATTTCCGTGAGTCGTTATAATCGGGGAATGGTTTCATGACCCATGGCAGAAGTTGGTACGTAGGGTCTCCTATGATAACTATCGGGACAGTCACTCCACCAATTTCTTTTGTGCTGGGTGGAAACAATGTACCCTCCTGCCCTTTTCTGTACAGTGAACTATTCTTAAAAACACGGGCATCATGTACCCTTCCAGGCCAACCAATACTGATGTCTTGGAAACAAATTTATGGTCCACCAGTGCCTGCATTATAACTGAGTAGTAGCTCTTCCTGTTGAAATAGTCTGTGGCACTGTTAGGAGGACAGATAATGGCAAAATGGGTACAGTCAATTGCCCCACCACAACAGGGGAAGCCCCAATCATGCTCAAATCCATTGACCACCTCATTGATGTTTGATATCCGTATAATACGTGGCATGAGGATATTAACAATTGCCTCACAAACATCTGCAATAATTTCACACGGGGTTGATCGCCAACCCCAAACAGGTGATCAAGTGTTCGCATCATGTCTCGTGGCCAGTTTCCACAGAGTGATGGCCACTGCTTCTCCACTGGAACACAGTGTCTTAAATGAGTGTCACATCTGGCAATGGAGTCCCAGTTCTGTGCAGAGCATGTTAAATGATGCTTGGGACATTCAAAAATTGCTGATCCACTCCTCATCTCCTCAAGTGCACAGCACAATTTCATCCCACCACACTGAGCTACGCTCTCTGCACCAAATGTCCTTTTCAAAACTAAATTACATACATGTAGTGGCCACTACACGATGCAGTATAAGCAGTAAGTTATGCAGTTTAACCATAAACTGATGCAGCACATGCTGTCTGCGCTGCCTACACTGCCTTCTCCTCCTCATTTCACCAATCCTCCACCTAGAACCCATCAAATAGGCAGCAGCACACAGAGACAGAAAAAGCCTCTCCATGTCAGTCACCATTTCTAAACAAATCCATGGCAACAGATAAAGAAATGCTGGGATACATTGCAAGCAAGCAATGCATGATGATAAACAGCTTTTACATGCTGCTGAACTTAACATGGATTACACAGACTAATGTGAATGCTCAAGCATGCATTGCCTGAAGCGGATTACAGAAGTGAGCTACAGTACGAACGCTGTAGCATGGTTAGAAGCAATCCATTTTTTAAAACGGATTACTTAAGTGAGCTGTAGTGCGAACGGGGCCTAATTGACTGGAGGCAGAGCTGAATCAGGTTTGTGGTTTTAGTTGCTTTGGCTTCTCAGAAAGAACTAGAAGGGGACAGGATCAGATGTGTTTCAGTACAGTAGCTGCTTCTTGTTGTTTTTACAGAGTTTGTTGTGGATTTTATTTGGTAGAAGGTTATTTCTTTTCTTTCTTACTACTTCTAAGGGGCTAGCAGGGTTTTGTTTTTGGGGCTGTTGGAAGTTTGAAAACTGACTTGGTGACTGTAAGTGGGCTCATTTGTTGGATGTTTCACTGTGTAACAGGCTGCGCTGGTGGAGGCCTATTTCTTCTGATTTAAAACCTATTTGGTGGGATTTGCTTGGGGCTGTTTCTTTGGTTGCAGGGCCTGGAGGGGCAGACACAGGGCTGATACACTCTCTCGAGGGTTGGGTGTAGGCCCTAATTCCACCCCTCCCTCCCCAGAGCTCTGCTTACTTATAGGGGAACACCTGCCCTGCAATTGGAGGAAAAGGCTGCAGGTGCAGCTCATGTAGTTCTAGCCACTGGGGGTTGGATTTAAAGGCTGGGAGAGAGGCACTTAAGGAGTTGTTCACTTCCCTTATAAGTTTACTGTGTTGTTCTGCACCTAGTAACAGAGTTACCGGTTTACTGTGGGACTGTATCTGGGATTAGTGGGTGACCTGATTAGTCAGTAGGGGTGTATCTGGGACTAGTGGGGAATTGTGGCTCACCCAAGGAAACATACTTGGAGGGGGATGGGACCACACATCATTAGGGCTGGCATCTTTGGGAGGGTGGTGGGGTGCACAGGGTGTGGGGCAGCCATGATACTGGACTGGGCTTGGAAGTTCAGTGGTTGCCCAGTGTGCTACCAGCTGGCACAACTTAGGGAGGAGGTTGCAGGGATTAGGAGACAGCTGGGGAAAGGGGGGAGGTATGGTTGGGGAAGAGGGCAGGGGATCTCCCATGGGGTTGCACCAAGCACTAGGGTCAGGGGCATAGGGAAAGGAGTGCAGGAGAATACTCTGGGGTCACAGAGGGACCCTGGTAGAGGGGGTCCAAAAGGAGGACACTACCAAGGAAGCAGGCAGGTAACTGGGGACCCTCACAAAGGGGGGCCAAAGGGACAACATTCTCAGGGAAGTAGGCAGATGGCTGGGGCTGGACAGAAGGAAGCAAGGTGGAGAGGTGGATTGGACCTTACACTCAGTAACTGCTTTAATTCTCTTCTTCTGCTTGAGGATGAGGGGGTGATGCAGCCATGACAGGGGTGGTTAGAGATGGAAAGGGAGTGGGGGGCAGGAGGTGGGGCTGGATAGCAGGAGGAACAGGGGGGAATCTGGAGTGCAGGAAAATAGGGGAGCAGTGGATCAGAACAGGAGGGGCAGGGGGAAGAGGAAGGAAAGCGCAAGGAGAAGGACCAGTTGGGAGGAAAGGGCAAGGAGAAGGACCAGAAGTACAAGGAGGATACAGCAAAGGGAGCTGAGGGTTTAGGCCAGGGGAGCACGACAAGCAAGGAGGGACTGAATGGAGACAGGAAGGAAGGGAGGACGAACCAGGCTAGTTTAGCGGATGGGGAGAAGGACCAGTCTTGAGCAGTGAGGGGAGTAGGTGGGCACAGAAAGATACTGGAAGAGGAGAGGCATAGGATAGGAGAGGAGGGGATGGCCAGGGTAAATGAGGGGGCAGCATGTGGCACCCAGATAGGAGGAGGAACAAGGAGCTGGCTGGGTGGAGGGGCCAGTAGAAAGGATGAGGGACATGGAAGGGGGTAAATGGAGGAAAAGGAGCGGTCAGAGTGCTCCTGTTGGGGGATTCTATGATCAGGGGTATCAAATGGGAGAGGGAGGGGGAAGCCTGGCCAGTTAGAAGAAAATGCTTCCCTAGACTAACGGTGCACAGGGCCAAGCATGAGGTATATCAGCTGGCAAAAGATTGTGAGAGTTCACTGGACATACTGGTCCACCTGGGTACAAATGACTTTGAAGGAAATAGCGAGCTAGAGATACAGGCAAGGTTCAGGGAGCTTGCCAGGGTCTGTCATGACATAGGGTGCACGATTTCCTTCTCAGAAATCCTGCCGGTGCCAAGGGCTAGTGGGGAACACAAAAGGAAGATTAGGGAGATAAACCAGTGGCTCAGGGAGGGGTGTGAGGCCAGAGGGTATGGGTTGATGGGGGATTAGGGGGAGACCTGGGAGGATTAGGAGTTGTATGCTAGAGATAGGCT
Organism: Neoceratodus forsteri; assembly: GCA_016271365.2. Classification (NCBI taxonomy): domain Eukaryota; kingdom Metazoa; phylum Chordata; order Ceratodontiformes; family Ceratodontidae; genus Neoceratodus; species Neoceratodus forsteri. The sequence continues at coordinate 97,630,393 of CM028132.1, read as the reverse complement.
CCATCTCAATTTGGAGGGAAGGGGAATCCTTAAGTTGAAAATAGAGGGGTTCATTGGTGAAAAGTGGAGTTTAAATTTGTGAAGGAGGGAGGGAAGGGAGAAAAGGCTGTCAAGGGGGGTCCGATAAAGAAGGTACTCTGTCTCCACCCCTCTGGGGAGCTGGAGGAATGTGGGAAAAGGTCGACTGGTAAAGTGCAGACCAGGGGAAAATGGAATCCCCATGGGAACACGAGCAGGGGAAATGGAAGTATAGGGAAAGGGTGGAAGTTAGTCCTGCTAAATGCCAGGAGCTTGGGCAATAAAATGCCTGAGCTCCAGGCGATGCTAACTGAGGGAGCAGTGGATGTGGCAGCGGTCACTGAAACCTGGGCCACCACAGGACATGACTGGGATCTGAACCTGGAGGGTTACTCTATGTTCAGGAAGGATGGGGGGGAGGGAGGGAGGAAGGGTAACAATAATAGTCAAAAACTGCATTGGCATAGGGGGAGTAGAGGAGGTGGAGGGAACTGTGGAGGCAATTTGGGTCATCTTGATAACAAGGGGGGGCAAGAGAGTAAAAATAGGAGTGGTGTATAGACCCCCTGCGCTGGCGGAGGAGCTGGAGATGAGTCTGGTGGGAGACACTGCAGATTGGGTAGGGGAAGGGTGGTGGTGGTGTTGGGGGACTTAAACATGCCAGGAACAGACTGGGAGACTATGACATCCTCAGTGGCCAGGGAACAGAGGTTGTTGGATGTCTTTCAAGATGCATTCCTAACTCAGCAGGTAGAGGAGCCTACTAGGGAGGCACGGGAACTGGATGTGGTCCTGGCAGATAGTGACCAGATTGGGGGCCTGGAGGTAAGGGACCTGCTGGCAGGGAGTGACCATGCCATGGTCTGGTTTTGCCTGGACCTAGGAGGGGTAGAAGGCTGCACAAAGACGGAGGTAACTGACTTCAGGAGGGCGGATTTTAAGGAAATGGGAAGGATCCTTAAGGAGCATTTGGATGTGATTGGGTCAGACATGGACGCTGACAGTAGTTGGGAAATAATCAGGACAGGGGTGCAGGATGCTACCGGCACCTGTGCCAGAGTAGGACAAAAATGTGGTAGGGCCCGAAAACCCTGCTGGTGGACCAGGGAGGTCTAGGAGGTGGTGCGGGGAAAGTAGGCAGCCTATAGGCAATTCAAGTGTTCAAGGAGTGAAAGGGATCGAGGGGAGTACGAACTGATGGCTAGAAGGGCCTAGGTGAGGGCGGCTAAGGCAAGGAAGGAGCAGAACCTGGCCAGAGAAATTAGGAGAGGGAACAAGGGGTTCTTCAGATACATTGGGGAAAAACAAAGGGTGAAGGGGCAGATTAGCAGGATTAAAACAGGGAAGAGATGGGCACAAGACCTGAGGGAGCAGGCTGAGGTACTAAATGAGTACTTCACCTCAGTTTTCACCAAGGAAAATGGGGGTGCTGCATCATGCATGGGAGGAGACAGTGATATTGAGGAGGGAGGACCCTTACCGATCGACGGGTCTGGGGAGAGGGGGAGGCATCACTGGCAGGGGGGAAGGCTAAGCAGGGAGAAGAGGTATCGGAGGTGGAAAGCACAGCAGAGAGAGTGAGGGAAGCCCTCAGGTCCCTTAAGGCAGAGAAAGCACTGGGGCCAGATAAATTACATCCCAGAGTGCTGAAAGAACTTGCGTATGTCCTGGTGAAACCTCTGGCGGAGCTTTTCACCATCTCTCTGAGGACAGGATGGGTGCTCCAGGACTGGAAGGTGGCACATATAGTGCCTATCCACAAGGGGGGATCAAGGGAGGTGGCAGGGAACTACAGGCCTGTCAGCCTGACATCGGTGGTGGGCAAGGTGATGGAGGGCATTGTCAAGGAGAGGCTGGGGGGGACCTGGAAAAGTCAGGATGCCTGGATGATAAACAGCATGGATTCATCCCCAGGATATCATGTCAGACAAACCTTGTGGAGTTCTATGACTGGGTGACAAGTGCCTTGGACCTGGGTAGACCAGTGGATGTCCTCTTTCTAGACTTCAGCAAGGCATTTGACTCTGTTCCTCACAAGGGCCTGTTGGATAAGCTGGGAGAAATGGGGTTGGGGAAACAGATGATCAGGTGGATAGACAATTGGCTCCAGGACCGGATCCAGATGGTCATAGTTGGCGGGATAGTCTCATCCCCAAGGAGGGTCATTAGTGGGGTCCCACAGGGATCAGTCCTTGGGCCCCTCCTGTTCAACGCCTACATCTCTGACATAAGGACAGGTATCAGGAGTGAGATGAGTCTCTTTGTGGATGACTCAAAACTGGGGGCAGTGGTGGATGGGGCGGAGGGGAGGGTGGCCCTACAGGGGGATCTGGAGGCTCTGGAAAGATGGTCTAGAAAGTGGAAGCTGAGGTTCAATGTAGGGAAATGCAAGGTACTGCACCTGGGGGCCAGAAACCTGGGCCAAGTGTACACCCCGGGGGAGGAAATGCTACAAGTCTCGATGGCTGAGAGGGACCCGGGGGTGGTGGTGGATGTCAAGATGAACAACTCAGAGACTTGAAGGAGGAGAGCAGCCAAGGCCAACAGGATGCTGGGATGTATCGCTAGGGGGATCACCTACAGAAGGAGGGAAGTGATATTCCCTCCTTATAGCTGCTTGGTGAGGCCACACCTCGAGTACTGCGTGCAGTTTTGGACATTCAACTCCTGGAGAGGGTCCAGAGGAGGGAAACCAAAATGATTTGGGGCTTGGGGGACAGGACCAATGGGGAGAGGCTCAAAGAGCTAAATATGTACAAATTGGAAGAGAGAAGGGACCGGGGGGGACATGATTGAGGTCTTCAGGTACATGAAAGGGGTAAAAGGGGAGGAGCAGTCAGGGTGCTTCAAAGGAAGGAGGAGGGGGCAACTAGAGGGCATGGGTGGAAGCTGGAGGGGGAAGATTCAGGGGAGAAAGGAGGAGGTGCTACTTCACTGAGGGTGGTGGAGCCATGGAATGCGCTGCCCAGGGGTCTGGTGGAGGCAGAGACAGTGGAGGGGTTTGGCTACTACATCTAAATCATCCCATTCCAAGGCAAAAATATGGGACTTCAGAGGAGCTGACTTTGATAAGATGGCCAACAGAGTTAAGCTAGCCCTGGCAAAAAGAAACACAGGTGAGGGGGTACAGGCAAAGTGGGCAAACATTAAGGATGCAATACTTGAAGCAACATCCCATTGTGTTAGACAGAAAAGGAAGTGCAAAAAAGAAGGAACCACTTTGGTTCTCAAATACAGTAGCAGAAAAGGTCAGAGCCAAAAGGCTGGCCTTCAGAAAATATAAGGAACACAGCGGGATGAAGATAGGAGGCATACCAAACTGCCCTAAGGGAAGCAGGTAAGGCAGTAAGGCAGGCAAAGTCCCAAACTGAGGAAACACTAGCACGAACAGTAAAAGAAGGTGACAAGACTTTCTATAGATACATTAGTGAAAGGAGAAAGTCCAGAGGGGGTATTGCTAAGCTTAATGGAGAAAAGGGAGCATGTGAGGAGGAGGACCCTGTAAAGGCATCTATCCTAAATAGATACTTTTGCTCAGTATTTACTGAAGAGAAGGTGGGCAGGGCCCACAGCTCAGCATCATGGACACAGGGGAGGGAGGTGAGCACTACTCCTTCACAAAAGAAAGGGTCCTACAAGAGCTTGCTAGCTCAGGGTGGATAAGGCAATGGGACCTGATGGCATACATCCCAGGGTACTTAAGGAGCTAAAGGAGGAACTAGCAGAGCCATTAGCAGAATTGTTTAGTGAGTCTCTGAGCACAGGAGAGGTCCCAGAAGACTGGAGAAGGGCTCATGTGATCCCACTCCACAAGAGTGGTAGCAGGGAGGAGGCGGGAACTACAGACCGGGTCAGTCTTACCTCAGTAGTGGCAAGATTATGGAGGTACTCCTTAAGGAAAGGATAGGCAACACCTGGAATCCATAGGGGCACAGGATCCAAGACAGCATGGGTTTACAAAAGGAAGGTCCTGTCAAACTAATCTCATAGATTTCTTTTGACTGGGTAACCAGAGTGGTGGACCAAGGGGAGCAGTTGATGTCGCCACCTTGACTTCAGCAAAGCTTTTGACACTGTTCCACATAGAAGATTGATAAATAAGCTAGGTAGGCTCGGGTGGGTCAGAAGTTGGTCAACTGGGTGGCAAACTGGTTGACTGGCAGAAAACAGAGAGTGGTGGTAAATGGTATACAGTCAGAAGAGATGCAAGTCACAAGTGGGTACTCAGGATCAGTCCTGGTGCCAGTCCTCTTCAACATCTTCATTAGTGACCCCTAGAGATGGACTAGAGGGTAAGGCTTGTCTGTTTGCAGATGACACCAAGATCTGCAACAGAGTAGATGATCCAGATGGGGTGGGCAGAATGAGAAGAGATCTGGATAAACTAGCAGAATGGTCAGAAGAGTGGCAACTGGGATTTAATGCAAAGAAGTGCAAAATCATGCACATAGGGAAGAGAAACCCTGAAGCCACTTATAGGCTGGGAGGGGAGTTAGCAGTCACAAAGGAAGAAAGAGACTTGGGCATCATCATCACTGATGACCTAAAATCATCCAAGCAGACCTCAAAGCAGTAGGTAAGGCTAGGGGTGTTAGGGTGTATTAGTAGGGTATCACAAGTCGTAAGAGGGAGGTAATAATCCTCTGTACAAGACATAGGTTAGGCCCCATCTGGAGTACTGCATGCAGTATTGGAGGCCACACCTTCACAAGGACATTAACTAGATTGAGGCAGTCCAGAGAAGGGCAACCAAAATGGTGCAGGGACTGCATCAGAAGACATATGAGGACAGATTAATGGAGCTCAATATGTATACCCTTGAGCAAAGGAGGAGAGAGGTGATATGATCGAGACATTTAAACACCTTAAGGGCATAAACAAGGTAAAAGAGTCTAACATGTTTAAATATAAGAAAATAGCAGGACAAGAGGACACAGCATGAGATTAGAGGAGGCCGATTAAGGGGAAATGTGAGGAAATTCTTTTCACAGAAAGGGTGGTAGATGCATGGAATGGCTTACCACAAGAAGTGGTGGCTATGAATACAGTGCAGGGCTTCAAACAGGCATGGGATAGGCATAAGGGAGCAATACAAATGACTATGAATAGATAGGTCACTGACAGAGCAAAGGCCGATGGCACAGTTATAAGGTAGAAAAAGAAATGGGCAGACTGGATGGGCCTTGCGGTCCTTATCTGCCGTCAACTTCTATGTTTCTATGTTTCTAAGAGGGGGTGGGACAGGTGCAGGGGAAGGGTTCTGGAAGCAAAATCCAGTGCGGCGAGAATATCCGGAACTGGGAAGGGAGAAGCCAGAGAAGGCGAGGGTGGCAGCAAGGTCAGCTCCCAGGGTGGGCGCTGACCAAATGAGCAGACACAAAAGACCATTAGGCCTATTCTGCTGGCATTTTAGTATGTTAGTAAAGAGTGTGTCACGTGCTCTAACCACCTTATGTAGCAACAATCCAAAGTCTTGATTCGAAAAGTTCTAAAAGCTCATTCCCAAACCAACCACTGAGTACCACAGATCAAGACTCTCAAAACACGTCTGTCTTCATGCTCATCCCCACTGGAACCTAACACACACACACACACACACACATTTCAGTAAAAATCATCTAAAGTCTTGTGACATTTGTCTGCCCATTCTTCCGTGGATGCCTGTTAGCAGCTGACCACAAAATAAAAACACAAACAAAATCCTACAATAAACTGTGGTACTCAAGCACTCACAAGTGAATGTTTCTACACTGTCTATGCTGACATCCTTCTCCAAACCTCACTTGATTCCCTGTCCCGATTCAGCTCTTAAGTGAACCTACAACAGCATCTGTTTATGCAGTACCTATAATCATCTCAATGCATCATGCGCTTAGTGATTCCCAACTTTCAGTTTTCCCCAAACTACAGTAGCAGTGTACCTCCACAAGAAGAAATCCTCAGACTTCTGCACAAAAGAGGAACATTTAATGAAAGGTAAGGCATGTGATTATTCCATACAGACACCTCAGACGAAATATGTTTTTACAGATGTCTGTGAGAGCAGCTGAGCAGGTGGTTTTAGAGGAGACATACTGGTATTTATAATCAGACTGCCACCATGAGACCCTCTTTACAATGCATTTTCCAAAAACTAGCATCTGCAGTTTTCATGTGTTTTACTGCCTTGGTCATTTATAGCCCCATCTGCTGCTTGCCTAACTGTTGTAAAAATGCAGAAATAAAGAAATGACTTACAAAAAATAAATTAAATTTGACAGATGTCTTCTGGCTAATCCAAGGGTCCATTTCCTGACTCCATAGTGTTCCAGAACTGCTAAGCTTCGCTGTTCTTGTACACTAGTCAGTCATGCAATGGCACTCTTGATAAGCCAAGAGACATCTCTCAAATGTCATTTACTTACATGGGGTCACATGGGAAATGGCAGATAAGTTGCAATACAATTGTAAACACATACAATTACAATAGTTTGTTATGTATATTTAAAGGGACACTCTCAACCCCCATAGGTCTCAAAGTGTCTCTAGCTTAAAAAAACACCTTTTATTATTACTCATATGCTGAAGAATTTGTTAACGTAGCTGGTCAATTTGATTCTGATTTTTTTCCTTTTTAAAAGTGAAAAGTAGACTGTCCACCATACTGATGTTACCACATAAAAACGTGTTTGTTTACGGTCCTTGATCTACTGTTGCTGCATCTTTCCTGGACTTGGGAACAAACTCAACATAGTCTGAGCACCGATATGAGCCTGTGTGGCTGGCTGTTTGTGTTTGTCTCTTGTCAGTAGTTTAGTTTTTGTGGATTTTCATGTGTTTCTGCTTGGAGGAACTACACCATTCTTGGACATAACATCTATGAACATTTCCTGGACTAAGAAACTGCAAAACATCAACACCAGGTATTGGCATTCTCATCATAAATCAACTTATTTGGAAGCCATCAAAGCCAAAAGTAAGGTCAGTAAATCTGTTATACAAGCACTGAGTTGTGGAGTGCTGCATTGAATCCACATTTCCGTCTGACTTGTTCTTAAAAGATGTGTACTAGTCTTTGAGGTCTATTCAAAACCATTTTGGAGAACAAAGGGAAGAGACTAACAAAGGATTTTTACATCCTGCATATGCCCCAGGCTAGTGTTCATCACCTTCAGGAATTTAACCCCTTCAGGAATTTATCACATTCTGGGTCTTTGAGCTACAATAACAGTTTTCTGGTCACAGGTATTTCACCATTTCTTGTGGATTTGATTACTTTTCATCAATCACGTGGCACCTCTGAGAACATGGCTTTATATATTGTGCTCTGCAATATCACAGGGCAAACGCAGACCAGCAAGGCCAAGAGGACTAGATGCCCTACAACAAAACTAGTCTGCAAAATGATTAAAGCATACCTTCTTAGGATACTACTTATGCTACTTCTGATATCTGGAAATGTTCATCTTAATCCGGGGCCTACCAGCCTAGCACCCCATGCCACAAAAAGGCGGGAGGGGTCCCTCACATTAGCCTCAATCAGTGTCTGCAGCCTCCTTAACAAACTTGACATCTTGCAAACCTGGGTCCAGCAACATAGCCCTGATGTACTCTCTGTTGTCGAAACATGGTTTAACCCCAAGATACCAGACGCTGCAGTCACCATCCCTGGATACTCTATATTCAGGGAGGACAGGGTTTCCAAATGAGGTGGGGGCTGTGCCATCTACCTGAGGAATTCCTATCTGGGTCAAGTCTTCCCATTCTCAAACCCTAAACCACCCTCGCAGGTTCTCGCTATTAAAGTTCTACTCGGGGCGCACAACAAGGAGCTCACCATTGCCTCTGTGTACCTACCCCCTAAAGATCAGCACAATGGATTTATGAGCATATTGGAAAGCCTACAGGGATTACACCATAACTCTGAACTCATAGTACTAGGTGACTTCAACATAAATTGGCTATCGCTGGAGGCCAGTAACTACAAGGATGCTGTCATGTCACAGAACCTCATCCAGCTTGTTACCACCCCCACCAAATGCAACTATAGGGTCACGAACATTTCTGGACTGGACCCTAACTAATCACCCTGAACGAATCTCAAAAGTCTCAGTGCTCCCTGACGGGATCAGTGACCACTCACCAGTCACATGTACCTGGACAAACAAATTCATTAAGCCCCCTCCTAAAATAATCCACACCAGAGTGTTAAAGCAGGGTACCTTTGAGCTACTAAAGACACACACCTAAGCCACCTGGACTGGACACCAATCAACTCTGCCATTGATGTAAACCAAGCCTTAGACCTTTCATCAGCCACTTCACTGCGGCCTGCAATATCTTTGCACCTCTCAAGAAGCTGAAGGTCAGGGGCAGAGCTAACCCTTGGATAACCCCTGATCTAATCACTTTACTCAAACATAGGGATCATCTCTGGCACTGTGCCCATGCAACATCCAAACCTGGGGATATTCATAAATATAAAGCTGCCAGAAATGAGTGCACATGGGCAGTTAGGAGAGCCAAAAGCAAATACTTCAAGGAAACTCTCCAACTCCTGGGTGATGGAAAAATTTTGAGTAACTTGAAAGACCTTACAGGCAAGGACCCTAAGTCACCACCCACCATGCTAAACATAAATGGAACACCAACAACTGACCTGTACACCATCACCAACACCTTTAACAATGCGCTCTCCAACTTGGATAGTGTCCTCCTTCTAATTTCTTTGATGCCCCTCTGGTAGTAACCCTCCTGCAACTGCTCCGCTCCCACCCTGCCCCACAATTCTACTTAAGGAGATCCCAGTGCATGAAGCCAGAACCTATATTCGAAGGCCATTTACAATGCAGGCTACAGCGGTGACTCCCTTGACCTGAAGTTGTTAGCACTTGTCCTTGAAGAAGTCCTTGAACCCTTGACAAAGGTCCTCAATCTATCACTAAGGATGTCCCAGTTCCCATCTCGCTGGAAACAGGTGACCATCACACCGGTACACAAAAGTGGAGACAAATCACTGTACTCCAACTACAGACCTATCTCCATCCTCCCTCCATTGTCTAAGGCCCTGAAGCACATCGCCTCAGACCAATTAGTCAAGTACCTGGAAAAATATGACATCCAGTGTCCTGAGCAACATGGTTTCTGAAAAGGGCACAGTACCACCACTGCACAATTAGAATTCACAGGCTTCATCCATACCACACTTGATCAAGGAAACTGTGTAGGGGCAGTATTCATCGACCTTATGAAAGCCTTTGATACTGTGAACCACCCACTCCTACTCAAGCAATTATCAAACATTGGGCTCTCCAATGAAGCACTGCTCTGGTTTTCAAGCTACCTTGGGGAGAGGGTCCAGCGGGTTAGGATTGCCAGTGTTACCTCGGAAGAAAAGCCAGTCCTTTCAGGGTCCCACAGGGGTCCATCCTGGGGCCACTACTCTTCAGCCTCTTCCTCAATGACCTTCCCAGTGTCTGCCACCAGAAATTACTGCTCTACCCCGATGACGCAGTCATGTTCACCAACCACCAAAACGCAGAGCTCCTTGAGAAACAATTACAGCTTGAATTCATGCACATCGAAGAATGGTTCAAGTCATACAAACTGGTCATGAACTACAGCAAAACAAAGGTTATGACCTTCTACAATGCCAGGAGCAAGTACAAATCCCGTGACCTCACCATCCTAAACCAAACAGAGACCTTACTTGAACACGTTCCTGATTTTAAATACCTAGGTGTCACATTGACAGCTTACTGTCCTACCATCGGCACATAGATTCTGTCGCCAAAGCCACCAACATCTGTATAGGCCTGCTCTACAGGCACAAACACTGCATGACTCCTGACACTCTCCGGTTGGCTATCAACAGCTCTGTCACCTCCATCATCGATTACAGGCTAGCAATTTATGGCTCTGCCTCTGACTCTGCCCTCCGCAGAATTACAGTTGCACTCAACAAAGCATGTAGGCTGCTAACTGGGGCTGATCGACTTACACACACTTGTGACCTGTACACTCGGGCAGGATGGCTACCTCTCATCAGACGGATACAGTATCAAACCTGCCTCTAGCCAAAAAGTCCTCCTCGGGTCATGCCCCGGCATTGAAAAGCTACTTATTGACCACCACAGCACCCAGAGAACTAGAAGTTCCAACAACTAACCTTCCTTGTCCCCAGATGCCGGACTACTATGGGCCAGAGGACTTTGCCCACAGAGCACCACAGTGGTACAATACCTCAACAAAGAAACTCTTACTTGCTGCTGCTCTTGGCCCTTTTAAGAGACAACTTGACTTCATCTAATTTCAACTAGTCGTTGTGACTGCCTCGCCTAATCGGGGGCCCACCGTTCACTGCCCTCCACTTCAGTCTTGAAAGCTATCGCTCCCCTCCTTGCCTCCTTCTACCTGCCTACCCACTTGCCCCTCTCCCTTTCCTCCCTCGGGGCATTTCCTGACTTCTATCCCTCCTCTCCCTCCCCTTTAGAGCTGTTACCCTCACCCTTTACCCTCCAACAATGGCCTTCCTGCCTGCATACCCTTCCCTCTCACCTGCAGTGCTTATTTCCAAGATTGCCCTTGGCTGGTTATGTCATGCTACCTAACATTTGGCACATTTTGAATTACTGGAATTTCCTAAGCCTCAGTCTCTTACTTCTTGTTATTGTGTAACTATGTATTATTATGTTGACCTTTGTATGTATGTATACCCCCCATTCCTTCGATGTGGAACCTTTGTAAATGAGCAGTTCCTGCTCAAAGGTATTTTTAATCCTAGATTTCAATAAAATAAAATAAAATAAAAATAAAGTCTAGCCACTCATGATGCATCAGAAGGAAATGAGGCTATTGTATCATGAGTGGCTGCACTGTTTGGGGTGTTCTAATTTTCAAGAAGTATACAGTAAGAGTAGAATGAGGATCTGAAAAAACAAGATTGAGTGTAACTATATCATTAGCATGCATTTTGGTTTTACTATGAAAGGAGGTAAAAAAAACAACCAGTAGACAGAAGGGGTGGTCCACGCTCTCCGGTGCAAGGCTTGATGCAGGTCAATGGGGTTGCTGACCCCTGTGACTTAATTGTGACAAACACTGCACTCACTGGACTTTTAAATTTTTCAAACTATCAATTGTACTTGTGTGGTATACAGTAGCACATGTATTTTTTATGGTCACATGGTTTTAGGTTTGAGATCCAGTGTTCTCTTTCATTATGACTCCTCCATGTAACAATCAGCTGTATTAATCACTTTTGAATCAAACCAGTATAAAAGGGAGTTTGTCTTTCCGGGTACCTGCCCCCTGATGAAGCTGTAAGGAGTGAAGTGCCGGAGTACTTGGTGTGGTGGTGTAATTTTGTGTCTCACAAGCACCTATTAACTGTTTGTCTCTTGACCTTCCAATAAATATATACTTTCTTGGCAACAGCACATTTGGAATCTGTTCCTCTTTTTTTATTTTTTTATTATCTCGTCCAGTGAGTGCAGTTCAGTTTTTGTTTCCCAGTAAGTAAAACAACCACCAACATCAAGGTATTTTAGAGAAGGTAAGCAATCATAAAATGCTGGTTTTCTGCTAGATATAATATGATGCAAAAAGGGTTGACAGTGTCCCTGTAAACACAGAAACATATATTTCAATGACCGAAGAATGCCCAAAGCACATCAAGTCTGCCCTTTACATGCCTGCATCCACACCCAGTCTAATGCTGGACTGGAGCTAGTCTACCAATGGCCTTGACTATTGTGTCCTCCATCTCTCTTCAGGCTAGTAAGCACATACTGAAACTCTCTAGAGGGTGGATGGAACAGCCTCTCCTTATACAGTGGGAGGTGATTGGGTGCAGGGACTGCAGAGCACTTATCTCCAGAATTACACTCTGGAGGAGGGGACACTGCCCATATGTACTGTAGGACTTCTGGGGAGCTCTATGCTCAACTGATAGCAGCAAGAGAGGAGGTATCTTAGCTGCAACACCAACTCAGCTTGTGACCCCAAACCTCACATCCCCACTCCTCCAGAGACCCACTGGCCCAGGAGTCTGGAGGGTGATGGGGAGGGAAAAAGGAGGCAGAGGCAGTCACATGGTGGTAAACCAGTCCCACAAAATCCCTACAGCAGAATAGTTTGCACCCCTGAAGGAAACACTGGTGCCTCAGTCCACTGGGGACTCTGAGTCAGTCAGGAAGAGAGAGCAGAAAGATGGTGGCATCCAGGGATGAGAGCAGGAGAAAGTTACAAGAAGTATCTTAGTTGTAGTGGACTGTAAGAGGTCTAAACTTCACTTTCAGGTTCTTGGCAATATTGGGAATGCAAATAATCACAAACAGGTTGCATTCGAGTAATAAACAAGTTTATTACTGCAAAAGGGATAAATCACTGTTGCCCTAAGCAGTTCTTACCAATACGAACCGGAAGCCAGTGCTAAGCATTCCCTACACCTCGAGGTTTCTCTGTAGTCTCTTGGGATCTCTCGGGTCTCCGAAGCGTAAAGCCTGTGCATAATATTATATACCTGTAATAATTACTATGGTTACTAAAAGATAGAAACATTTCTAGTTACAGAGATGAGCCCTATTGGCTAAATTAGAAGTGGCTCCACGGTCCAAGATAACATTATATAATTCTGTAAAGTCATCAGTTTTAGAACAAAGAAGTTCTTATACAGAGTCTTACATAACAAGGTGGAGTGGTGCACATCACCAAAGGATGGCAATGTTGCCTTACATATTGCAATTACTTCAAGGACAGGTGTCTTGGCATCTGACAAGTAAGAAATAGACAGAAAATACATGGTATAATATGTGTGCATTAGCAAGCAAAGTGGGTTACAACAATATACATTCATATCCTGACATCTACTCTTGTACGGTAGATGTTCTTAGCCCTATGTATTAGTATAACCTATGCCTAAACATTAGCTGTCTACGGTGTACCTCTGAGGGTATCAATTAGGGTGCAGGTACCTCGTGTAACAGAACTCAATGATTAGAGGGGTGCAAAAGGAGATGGGTAGAGGGGGAAAGGGAAGGGGGTGGTCAGATACCTTCCTAGACCATCAGCCATCCGGGATATTGATAGGAATACGGGGGATGGTACAGGAGGGTGTGGGAGAGCTGGGGGTGATGGTGCACTTGAGTACTAATATTCTGGTAAACCAGACTATGAAGGCAGTGAAGCTTAACTTTCAAAGGCTCAATTACAGATTGAAGGTACAGTTGGCTTCCCTGACCTTTTCTGAGGTCCTCCCTAAGTGGGGTAGGGAGAATGGGAAGGAAAGGGTGAGGAAAGAGGAGACCAAGGAGTTTAAATGGTAGTTGAAGGGATGGTGTCAGGAGGAAGGGTACCGCTTTGTGGGGGACTTGGGGGGCTTCTGGTATAGGAATGCTCTGCAAGAGTGAGGGCCTTCACCTTACGAGAGAGAGAGAGAGAGAGAGAGAGAATGAAAGAGCTTGGGCAGACATTATAAGTCTGCATTGGTGGACAGTTAAACTGACTGCAGGGGAGCCTGCTGCTGGGGGAACCACTGAGAAGGAAGAGGAATTGGGGAACCTAGCTAGTGCTCCTCCTGAACTGGGGACTAGAAACACTGTGAACAGAAGCAGCAAGGCATGAGTTCCTAAAAGGGTAGGTAAATATGGGAGGGAAGGGGGCTCACTAAGCCTGCAAAACACAGGAAACACAAGACATTAAGGAGGCTATGGAAAAAAGGAAGAGGTCCTGTGAAAAGGAAAAGGGGTGTTGGAATAAAATGGAAAGTGGTCTGCCTTAATGCCAGGAGCCCGGGAAACAAAATCAATGAGCTCTGGGTGATCGTAGATGATGCAGGGCTGGACCTCGTAGCCATTATAGAAACTAGGGCCTCACACAATAACTACTAGAGCTGGACAGTCCCAGGCTACACCATGTATAGATGAGATGAGGTAAGGTAAAGGAGGAGGGGTATTCCTCTATGTCATGGAAGGCATTGAGGCAGTGGAGGATGGATCCATCAGGGGAGAAAATGGGGAAATACAGCCTCTGTAGGTTCAGCTCACAGTCACATCATGTCAGAAATTACATATGGGATGATCTATAGACCCCTAGGGCAGGAGGACAAAAGTGATAGGGTACTAGGAGCAGAAGAAGAGAGAGGAATCCCAAAGGGGGAGGTGACAGCAGTGGGAGATCTCTACCTGCCAGACACTGGAACATTCCAGCAGCTAGATGCACCAGAAGTCAGGTCTTGCTAGATACACTACAGGACTGTATGCTGGTGCAGCTGGTCAAGAAACCCATAAGGCAGGTTGCCATTTTTGACATGGTGCTCCCCAACTTGGAAAGGGTAGGCGGAGTGTGGTTTGGGGAACCACTGAGTCCAGCCACCATAGCACCATATTGTTCAAGCTGGACCTTGGTACCAGTAAGTTGTCATCAAAGGCTGTAGTCCAGGATGTCAGAAGTGCAGACTTCAACCAGATGAAGGAATTAGTCCACAACAGGTTAACTGGAGTGGACAGTATCAGGGGAGTGGAGGAAAGATGGAGAGGGGAAAAAAGGGACCAATCTTGAGACAACCATGTCATGCTTGAGAATGGTTACCAAGAGAAACAGATACAAGATACCAATATGTTTCTCTGAAAAGGTCAACGAGGCACTGAGGACCAAAAGGAAGGCATTCACCTAGCACTAGAAGAAGCAGGAGGATAAAGAATGAGAGGAGAACCAAGTAAGAACTAGAGAGACCAAACAGGCAGTCGGGGCACAAAAGCAGACACAGAGCAACATGTTGTTGATGGGGTCAGAGGTGGAGGAAACAGTTTTGCAGGTATATAAGGGAAAACAGAAAGACCGGAGGAGAATTGTTAGACTAACAGAGGAAGGAAGGGTAATAGAGTAGGAGGAGCTGAAACAGCCATTCTGAATGACTTCTACTCAGTATTCAGTAGGGAGGACAGTGTGCCTTTGCCAGATAACAGTATAAAGGCTGCAGATAAGGGGATCCTGGAAATGAGATAGCAAGTGTTTACTAGTTAAAAGGTCAGAAAAAGGATACCAGCCCTGAAGATAGCTAAGGCAGCACGGTGAGGCAGGATTCATCTGAGGTTGCTAAGAGAACTGCCATCGGAATTAACCAAATTCTTAGTAGGGCTATTCAACAGATCTGTTCAGACAGGAGTACTTCTGAATGACTGGAGGGTAGTGAACATAGTTCCATTCCACAAGGGTGGGGACAAAGAGCAGCCAGGTAACTACAGACCTGTTAGTCTTACCTATGCTGTGAGTAAACTGATGGAGATGCTAGTCAAAGAGAACCTAGTGGACTAGCTGGAAGAAAACAAGCAGAAAAACTGCACAAGTTCATGGTAGAGAGTTCTTATCAGACCAATATGATGGCATTCTTTGACTGGGTGACTAGAACAGTAGATAAGGGTTATGCAGTGGGTTTACTCTGCCTCAATTTCAGCAAGGCATATGATTTAGTACCTCACAGAATGTTGCTGAAGATGCTAGTGGATCTGAGTGCAGTGAAGGACATAATTAGATGTATGAGAAGTTGGTTGGAAGGGAGACAACAGAGGGTAGTGTTAAACAGAGTCAGATCCAAGGAGAGGGAGGTCACTAGTGGGGTGCCACATGGATCAGTCATGGGTCCAACCCTTTTCATTATGCTCATCAGCAACATAAGAGAAGGAATTCAGGCAAGATGCGTCTCTTCACAGATGACGCTAAGCTCTATAGTAGGCTACACAGTGAGGAGGGAATAAGGGAGATGCAAATGATCTGCAAAGACTGGAGAGGTGGCCCAAGCTCCAGGAGCTGAAATTCAGCATCAGAAAGTATAAGGTGATGCACATAAGGAACAAGAACCCTAGAATGGTGTATTGGATGGGAGGGGTTAAGCTGGGCACTACCTCTGAGAAAAGGAACCTAGGATTCATCGTACGTGACTCCCTTAAACAATTTAGCCAGTGTAACAAGGTCTACAGCACAGAATACAGGATGCTGGGGAGTATCAGGAGGGTTCTTGACTGTAGAAGGAAAGACGAATTAATACCTATCTATAGATCACTGGTGAGGCCACACCTGGAGTACTGTGCCCAATTCTGGAGTCCTTATCTAAGGAAAGACAAGGTCAGGCTGGAGACAGTGCAGCAAGGGGTTTCAGGGCCACCAGGGCAGATCCTACAAGGATAGATTTAGAGCACTGAACATGGACTGTCTCGAGGCCAAACGAGAGTGGAGTGGTATAACAGAGACCTCCTGAAAGGCATGAACAGAGTGAACTGCAAGGAACTATTCAACAGTAGTGAATCTAGAACACAAGGACACAAGAGAAAGCTAGCTGGGGGGGAGAGATGTGAGAAAGTTTTACTTTACAAAGAGAGTGGTTGAGCCATGGAACAGTCTACCATTGGACAACAAAACTATTAATGGTTTCAGGCATGGTTGAGACAGAGTTAAAGGCTTAGTAGTTACTCGGGGGTAGTTGTAAGACAGGGAGCAAGGGGATGGATAGTGTATACATAAAACCCATATAGACAAAAGGTCTCTAAGTATGATAGGTTGTTACAGGCAGACTAGATAGACCATTGGTGTTTTTCTGCCATCATTGGCAGAGACAAACCTGCTCCCCGGGAGCCTTCTGGGTCGAGAGGGCAACTGAGCAGCCCTCCCCCACAGCCGACGGACTCTTCCCAAGCCCCATGATGATCACCCCCTGCAAAAGGCGTGGAATTCAAACTGAAAAATCTGCACAGGTAAAGGAGACCAGGATGAGCGAGGAGTGCAAATGGCAGAGTGAGGACCCCGCCGATGCTATGCACCACCACCCTTGGTCATCACTCCTTTTTATAGGAGAAAGCACCTGACTGAAATTAACCTATCAGGTGACTTTTCCATTTGCAGGTATCACAGCTGTCCACTAGTGGCCACTATAACAAAAGGACCTTTTGGCTACCGTGCCCAATACATATCTCAAATACCCCCTCTAGTGGCGTTTAGCCATCATTGCACCTGCTTTCTCTAATCCCAATCTTTTTGCACCATCTGCAAATTACTGTGCAACTCGGGGAAGTATCTCTGTCTCTCCCTACCAAATTGCCTGCTACCCACAAAACTGCCAGTTGTATCATAAACTAGGTAGTCAGAAAATTACAGCTGCTGCTGTACCTGCAGTATCTAAGTGATTATTAAGCGCTATAGTAATCCAGTTATATCTTGTAAATTGCATGTTATTCTATTTTTCCCATGAGTCGATAAATGTGATTTCAACTCTACCTCAGGGTATGGTTTTCAGTACATATATAGGTGCACCCTTAACTGCCTGATTACCTAATTAACACTGTATCTCCAGCTAGATTGCCTCCCCTTTACTTAACACGAAGCGTCTGCCTGGCCATAAACAGCTCCCCAAGGCCCAACCCACCTGCTGACCTAAAGGGCAGCGGCGCCAAACTCATCCCCAGGAGGATCCTATAGTAACAAGTGCTACCAAGACCACCTCCCTCCAATATGCTGTAGCATCTATCCCTGGGGTAAGACATCTGATACCCTATAAGTTTGGGTACTGCTGACCAGCGGCTCACTGTAGTAATTCCTGGCCACACCACTGACCTGATCTGTCAGGGACTCAGTGCCTGACGAGGCTGGTTATTACTCTTAAGTTGAGAATAGTGGGCTCAGGGGAACTTATTCCCAGGGGCCCAACCATCCCTACCACCCATCCATCCCTCCACCCCACCCGGCCTCCTCACCAGCATGATGCCTTCCATGCTTGGACCCCCCTCTCTTGGCTGCCCAAATAGAGGGCTCCTACTGGCTGTCCTGTACCTCCTCTTCCTACACTGGGCAGATAGGACTACAAGCACAGGAGAACAGGACCTGAGAAGTCCCCCCAAACTGGACATTCCCCCATGACATTCTTGGGACCACTACACCCTCCCTCTTAATAACATGGAGGCGCTTCTGACTGCCCATGTATTCTGCAGTACTCAACTACTCACTGCTAAATGGAGACTCTGGACTAAGTCCTTACCCCTCAGTTGGCTTCCTTCTCTTTGCCTCCTTGCTACCCTCCTGCTCATGGCAGGGGACATCCAACCAAATCCTGGTCCCCCTCCTTATGATCTTCTGGTCTCTTCCCCGGTGGACCCACACTGGGCGGCCAATAAGGGCTCGAGGATTGTGCACATGAATATACGTAGCCTGAGACCCAAGATGCAGGAACTTCAAGCCTGGCTGGACCGGTACAACCCGGACATCCTGGCGGTATCGGAAACCTGGCCCAAGCCTCACATACCCTCCCATGAGGTTACAGCCCTAGGATACCTCTCCCATAGACAAGATAGACTGAGGAAAAGGGTAGAGGGGTCCTAATCTACACAAAAGACACCCTTAACTCAGTGCAGGTCAACCTGCTACAGGCCACTAGTATGGAAGGTGAATCGATCTTCGTTTGCATCACCCTTGGCCCATGTAAGCATCTCAACATTGGATGCGTATACAACCTTCCAACCAATGCGCGCTCATCTCTGGAGGCGGTCCTAAGGGACATCTCCGATGAGGTCACCTCTGAGCTAATCATCCTGGGGGACTTCAATCTGAATTGGGCCCCGAAAGACAATCCCTCCCTACTAGGGCTGGTTCAGGAAGCTAACCTTATGCAGGTTATCACAGGGCCTACCTGAACGAACTACAAAAATGGGTAACCATTCCACACTTGATTGGGCGCTTACTAGCAAACCCACCAATATAAAGGTGGCTGGCACCCTAGCAGATGTCCTGAGTGATCACTCCCTAATCTTCTGCTCCTGGAAAAACAGGGCCCCCAGAGTCCCCCCGCGAATACTCGCGACACGGGACTACTCAAACTATCAACCTGAACACTTGATTGGCTGCCTAAACGGGATTGATTGGAGCCCAATCAAACTACTCCCCACACTGGAAGAGGCTACGGCCTTCTTCCAGGGAGCCATCATTATGGTTGCTGACTGCTTGGCCCCTTTGGAGAAATTCCGCACCATGGGGAGCTGCTACAAGTGGATCACCCCTCAAGTGAAAACACTGATGAAAACTAGGGACACTGCTTGGAAAAAATACAAGCTCTCCTCCCTATCAGCTGACCTAAACCGCTACAAGACGCTGAGAAATAAGTGCAAACTGGCCATCGAAGTGGCCAAACGAGACTACCTCACACATCTACAGAAAAAGAACCTAGGCAACCCTAGACTCTTTTGGGCTCACATAAATGGGCTTATAAAGGAGAGCGGGAAGACCGTTCACTGCCCCATAGAGGTCAATGGCCAATTAACTAACGACGACCCTAGCATCGCTATGGCTCTCAACCACCAGTTCACAAACTTGGACCTGCTCAAAGCGGACTTGTCACCCCTCCTCCCAGTCTCGAATGATCCCATCCCCCAAAGCTTGGACTGTCCATCCTTCCACATCCGGCTTGTAAGACCAAACGAAGTCCTCCCATTACTAAAGTCCCTCAAAATGTCGGGAGCTAGGGGACCCAATGGCATCCCTCCCCCCACATCCTAAGGGAAGGGGCCCCTGCACTCGTCAGACCCCTCACCTGGCTCCTCAATTGATCCCTTATCGCAGGCACCATCCCGGAACAATGGAAACTGGCCCATGCAGTCCCCATCCACAAGGGTGGTTCAAGGGGGACTACCAACAATTACAGGCCCATCTCCCTGCTATCTAGCCTTGGTAAGATTCAAGAGAGACTAACATATGGACAACTCTGGGACTACCTAGAGCTCCACCATTTACTTGCCCCCTCCCAGCACGGTTTCAGAACCAATCATGGGACTGACACTGCTCTTATCAAGTTCTCCACTGATGTTCTCAGAGAACTGGACAAGGGATCCCTCACCGGGGTAGTCTTCATTGACCTTTCCAAGGCTTTTGACCTTGTAAACCACAACCTGCTCCTTACAAAATTGAGCCAGGTCAGATTAGACAGCCACTCCCTATCGTGGTTCAATAGCTACCTCACAGGGAGGACACAGAGGGTAAAATGGAAAGACTCCCTGTCAGAGCCTCTCCCCTCAACGGATTGGTGTCCCAAGGATCTATCCTTGGCCCCCTTCTCTTCTCTCTTTTCACAAATGATCTCAGTAAACACGGTAGGGGTAGCTCAGTGGTACAGTATGCGGATGATGTGGTCATATATCACCCCTCCTCTAATCTGGGAGATCTCTGCTCCGGGCTACAGGAAGACCTGGGTTCCCTTGAGCAATGGCTTGTCACCAACAGAATGATCATTAACCCTAACAAGACCAAGGCCATGCTATTTGGCCCAAGAACCCTCGGCCGGGGACAGAAGCCCACATCTCAGGCTGATGACCAAATCAGGAAAAAGACTTGAGGTGGTTGAATCGATAAAATACCTTGGCCTCACCCTGGATCAGTGCTTCTCCCTCAAGGATCATGTCGACCAGGTAACCAAAAATATTCATGCCAAACTCAGGACCTTGTATAGGCTGAAAGACCAGTTGATACCCGCGGCCAGGGCCTCCATCGCCACAAGCGTCCTCCTCCCTACCCTCTCCTATGCAGCCCCGGTGATACAGGGAGCTGCCAAACAAGAGATGAACAGATTACAAGTTCTCTATCACAAGGTGGCTCGCTTCACCACCCTATCTGGCTCCTGGGCTCACCACTGTGACACTCTGTCCCAACTAAACTGGCCCTCCTGGGAGGCCCGGCTCCAATATCCCCTATTCTGCCACACTCATAAACTACTCAGCCCATCCCCCTCCTCCCAGCCTCACTGGACTCATTGCCCAAAAGAGAAACCCTAGGCTCCTCAGAACAATGGACAGAACCCTCCTCACAGTGCCAAAGGTTAGAACCAAGGCGTGGGGTAAGTCGTTCGCCATCACAGCACCCACCCTATGGAACTCCCTGCCCCCTGGTGTTCAGGATGCTACCTCTACCCACACCTTCCGCACAAGGCTGAAGGCTCATATGATGGTCGCCTCCATATGCAACTGCCAAAGTGAGAGGCTCCTAAGTGGAGGCCCACCCCTCTCCCTCATATGGAAACAGCGACTATCACTGCACCCCATCTATATAGCACTGCACCCCATCTGTAGAGCTTACCCAGGAAATGTTAACTGCTAAAAAGCTACTATGTCTTACCTCTTAAATGTAACTGCTGAAAAACTACTATGTATTATGTTCCTCGCTGTCTAGTGTAATGTACCTGTGCTGTATGCTGTATTATTCCATGTAATTCCCTGGGTTGCCCCTGAAACAGGGACCTTCGGGTCCCAGCAGGCTTACCCAGTTATCAAAATTTAATAAATAAATAAATAGTCTATGTTTCTATCTTCCTCTACTGACCCTAAATCTGGGCTGGCAGTATAGCCTAGGGCTTAGAGGAACGAGGTGTAAATGAGCTTGATACATCCAGCAGACCAGACCTGAGTTTGATTCTTACAACCTCAGCTTGCATACTGTGTGACTCCGAGCAAGTCACTTAACTGCCCAGTGCTCCCAGGTCACCCCTGAAAACAGGTACTTGTGCCTAGTGGGCCTTACCCAGTTACCAAAGACTAAATCATCTACATGGTTCTGCCCTTGATATTTTCCAAGCGGTCCCTTTCCTGCATCAGGTTCTGGTTTCAGAACTGCACACAGAACTCCAGGTGAAGTCTAACCAAGGAAGGAACTGTACAGGGGCAGAATCACCCCGTTCTTTCTACTAGCAAACACCCTCCCTATGCACCCCAAAATCCTATTTGCTTTCCCTGCACCTTCTGGTGCTGGTCATAGAACTTTAGACTTTCACTAATAATGATTTCCAGGTCCCTTTCCTCCGACATCATCCCCACCCTCACCTCCCCTACCAGTACTCTGTTTCCAGATTTCTTTTGCCAATGTACATGACCTTACACTTTTGGCATTCCAGTTGACTTGCCATATCTTGGACCATTTTTCTAGTCTGTCCAGGTCTGTTTTTATTCCCCACAGTCTCTCTCTGTTGTATTCACTTTTGCCTGCAATTTGGTTATCCTCTGTAAAGAAACTAGTTTTACCCTGGATTCTCTAACCTATATCATAAATGACTATATTGAAAAGAACTAGCCCCAGGACTGACCCCTGTGGTACCCACTAGTGACCTCTTGAGCCTCTGTTTATTTCCCATTAACAACTATCCTCTGACTTCTTCCCCCAGCCAGTTACTAATTCACCTAGGTAATTTGTCTCCCCATCCCCACCTCTCTCAGCTTTTAAATAAGTTCCCAGTGGGGCACAGAGTCGAAGGTCTTGCATAAGTCCAGATATAGGATGTCTACTGCTTGGCCCTTATCACTGCCTTTGTGACCCAATCGCAAACGTCTGTCAGGTTTGTCTGGCATGATCTGACACAAACTTATGTTGCCTCTTGTGCTGGAGCCCACTGACTTCCAGTAACTGCAGTATAGAAAGGTTAATTAAAGTTACTTAAAAGGGTCATTCAGTACTTTAAAAGTTACAGATCTAAATTGGGATAAACTTGTTTAGTTTCTAATATCTTGAAGTTAAGCATTCTGTGGCAGTGGTGCTATGCCTTCAAAAGCACACTCTCAAATTTTTCTCCTTGCCAATATAGTTTTGAAATTAATCACATTTATAGACCAAGAACTGTAAACAGTTCAGTCTCATTTAAATATATAAATAACGGCCCGGTGGCCTAGAGGGTTGAGGCACTGGATGCCAAACCTCGTGTCACACTGACGACCCGAGTTTGGGAATGGACTCGGGTTGTTGTCGGCCGGCAGGGGAGGATGAAGATTGAGCATCCATTGGACTGCTCTCCTCTCCTGGGGTGGGTACTGGGCGTGCAATGTTCTGCAGCAGCTCCCAATGAAGACCAAGAGCACTGCAAGAGGATGTCAATAGCTGTGGGACCAAGAAAACTGGAAAATCACTCGGGGCTTAGCTGGATGACAGCTGCCGGACTGACCACACTTCCTCCCGATCTCCCGCGAGCATGTCTGCCTCAGCAGCATGGGGCCAGTTGAGAGTGTGCCGGCCCCCTCCCCAGTGCCTTCCCCCTTGGAAGATAGGAACCCGTCCATTGAAGGGATACGCTGGGTTACCCTGATGGCTGCTATGTGAGGTAAGGAGGCTTGGGGTGGAATCGGAGGGGTGTGGGAGTCCTTGGCGACCTGAAGGAGTGGTTGTTCCCTGAGCATGTAGGGGGAAAAACAGATAACAAAAAAATACGTATAAACAAAGGGCCCCCTGTTGGAGGAATATCACTCCATTAACATCTACTTGACATTTTCTGTCATACAGGAGACACTCAAGAAACTCCTCCCAAAACTGAGAGTACTATATAGGATCAAAGCTTGTATCTCCTTCCCCGCCCACAGTGAGATTGCTGTGAAAATGGTTCCCCTGATATCAGACTGCAGGGATGGGGTATACCGTGCTGCCCACAAATCCACCCTGACCAGACTGAATCCCCTTTCCATTCCTTTTGTTTTTCTGCTCCTAACTGCCCACACCCATCATTACTAGCTCTACTAATGCTTTGTAATCCTTAGTGCCATATGTAATTATAAGGTGAGCTCCACGGTACCCCCCTCCACGCCCACTGAGCCCCACGCCCGCTCCCCGGTCAGCGTCGGGTGGCAGCACCCACCCACCTGCTGCCCTGCAGCCCACCAACTCGACAGGTCACGTAGGGCTGTACGCTCATTGGTCCACAGTGTGAGCCAATGGGCATGCAGCCCGTACCGTACTACACAGTCCAGATATGTGAACGGATATCGGACATATATTATTACACTGATGCCTGCGATCAGGCTGCAAGCGGTCCACTGGACCACCAGGGATATAGGACGTTATTTATTTACACTGATGCTCGCGATCAGGCTGACAGCGGTCCACTGGACCACCAGGGATATAGGATGCATTATGTTATACTGAAGCCTGCGATTGAGCTGCGAATGGACCACTGGACCACCAGGGATATTGGACATATATTATTACACTGATGCCCGCGATCGGGCTGTGAGAGGTCCACTGGACCACCAGGGATATAGGACGTTATTTATTTTAAATCATGCCCATGATTGGGCATGGGAGGGCACCGCCACAGAGGTACAGCCGGAGCTCGGGTGGCCACCCACAGGTGGCAGCTGCTGTGTTGCACGCCCCTGCAATACGGCAGCTCACCTCTGGAGTGGCCAGCCGTTGTTCCTTTTTGGCTCACCTGTGTGCAGCACAAGTAGGGGTTACGCATGCATGGACTCAGCACATCCCAGGCTGAATATCGGGATGTGCGGAGTATGCATGGGCACACCCCCTCTACCTGCGCTGCATACATTACTGATGCACTCTGACGCATCGGGATTTGTGCCAGGCACAATCCACGTTTGAATATCATGCCGGGGCGCATCAGTGGGTTGCGCATACTGCAACTCTGTTGTGCCATGCGTAATCCTTCTAAATATATGGGCCAGAGGGTTAAACAATAGATGTTAAGACTATTGACCAGCCTGAATGACAGAATTTTTAAAAAGGTAACCGAGAAGAAGGACCTTGGCCTCATCATATCTAACAATATTAAATTTGTGTCAAAAGCAAACAAGGTATTGGGTTTCATTAGGAGAAACTCTGTGGGAGGATCTAAACAGGAGTACTACCTTTGTATAGATGTTGTGTCTGTCAACATATGGATCACTGTTCACAGTTCTGGTTATCATTTACAAAATGCGACAGGCAGAGGTTGGAGCCAAATGTCACAAGGTCTGAACTTTGCACCTGTAGCACAGGCAAGTCACTGAGATGTGCTGCTTTCATTGACATCAAGTAATAAAGGTGAAGAAAGATTTGATGGACATATTTGATCGAATGTGCCCATAGCCCAGTCTGAACAGAAACCAATTAGAGATGATCAGTCCTACTTATCTGGGGATATCATCCATCTTAGGATGCTGAGATATCCTGGATAACTGGGATTTTAGGCACAAAATGTTTTAGGTATCTTGGTTATTATCTTCTTGATGGAACTATCTGAACTATCTGGCCATTATCCAGAGCGCTGCTTTCAGATAGGCCAGATAACAATTAGTATTCACGCTAGATATAAAAATCTAGGTTACCCCACAGTGGAGATCACAATATCCATATAACTCCATAGTACTCACTCCAGCCCCAAATCATGAAATCTGTGTGTATGTGCAAGTATTGATGGAGTATCTGATCCTCTCTAAAGCCAGTGCCTGTTCATTCTGTGAGGAAGGATGCCTTTGTGGAATGGGATTCTTTCCTGACTAGAATCTACAGTATGCATCCTTCTTATTTGAAGTGCAGTGATGCTCTTCGATAGAGGTCAGTCTGGATCTCACAGTGAAATATCATCTACAAAAGTATATCCCATAGCACTATTAAAAAAGGAACAGGAAGATGAAATGTAGCTCCCCTCCTTAAAGCAGTGCTTATCTCTCAGCTCTCAGCCTGGAGGTATAGCACCTCCCTGATGTTGCTTCTTCTCTTCTTGGTCTTTCCTGCTGCTGTTAGAATATTTGTTGCTGCTCCCAGTCCCTCACTGACTTTGCAGAGTGGACAAATTGACATATTGAGAGGCAACATCTGTTTGTTTAGTGCACTTTAGAGATGCTCCATTCTCTCCATGCCAACTGGGCATAGATCGATCTTGACCGATCAAACCATGAAGTGGGACTGCAAACTGAATGACCACTCCCAGGATGAGGGGATAATAAATTAAACCTGACTTCATGCCAAGAGCTGAAAGTGAGAGCAAGAAGATGATACTGAGGAGCAGGGAATGCAGGAGCACTAACAGATTTTCTGAGTAGTTCATCCCCCCATGTGTCCACAAATGGTGGAGGGCACCAGATAGAGCCCAGAGGGTGGTAGGTGGGGAAGAGAGGGGTGGGGGATGGTCAGGCACCTTCAAGGGGATCATCCATATGGGACATAGACAGAAGAGGGAGGACAACGGAGAGGGAGGAGGAGGAGCTACGAGCACTGGTACACTTGGATACCAACGATCTGGAAAAACACCAATGAAGCAGGTAAAGTAGAACTTTCAGACACTGAGGAATAGATTGCAGGCACACTCAGCCTCCCTGGCCTCTTCCAAGGTCCTCCCGGTGTGGAAGGGGGGCAGATAGAGTAAGTAGGAAAGAGAGAGGAATTATATGGCAGGTTAAAGGGACTGTGTCAGGAGAAAGGGTACCACTTTGTAGGGCACTGGGTAGATGTCTGGGGCAGGAGGGTCTTCAAAGGTGATGGCCTTCACTTAACAAAAGAGGGAGCCAGCACACAGGAGTAGAACTTTGACATCTACATTAAATAATTACACTGACCATGGGGGATGCTGAGGCTAGGGCAACCATGGTAAAGGGACTGAGGGAGGTGAACCTAGCTAGTGCTCCTCTTATACCTGTGACTGGTAGCAGTAGGGTGGGTACAAATTATGTTAAGGTTCAAAAAGGAATAGTGGAACAGGCAAAGGGGGAAGGCTCTCAGGCTCTGCAAGCAACAGGAAAAATAAGAAGACAAGGAGAATGGGAAGGAATGCAGCTGTAATTTCGCACACAAAACAGCAAAAGAGAATCAAGAGCTAGGAATA
This sequence comes from Neoceratodus forsteri, assembly GCA_016271365.2. Lineage (NCBI taxonomy): Eukaryota > Metazoa > Chordata > Ceratodontiformes > Ceratodontidae > Neoceratodus > Neoceratodus forsteri. Next base: position 97,603,797 of record CM028132.1, on the reverse strand, counting down.
AGGGTCTGCCTTAATGCCAGGAGTCTGAGTAATAAAACCAGTGAGCTCCAGGCATTAATGACAGACACTGAGGTGGACCCTGTAGCCATCACAGAAACTTGGGCCACAGAGAATAATGACTAGGACTTGTCAGTCCCAGGTTACACAGTGTTTAGACATGATAGAGGGAAAGGCAAAGGGAGGGCAGAACCCTATATGTCAAGGGAGGGCATAGAGGTTTTGGAGGACGGACACATCCAGGGAAACTGAGTCACTGTAGGTTCATTTCATAGCACCCTCAAGCAAGAAAATGCTGGGGGGGTAATCTATAGACTGCCAGGAAGAGAACAGCTGGCATGGTGAGTGAAGAAGGGGGAAGTAGTGGTGGATGATCTGAAACTGCTGGATATCAACTAAGACACTTTAGCGGCTGGGTGCACTAGAAGTCAGGCCCTGTTGGATACATTGCAGGACTGCCTGCTGGTGCAGCTGGTTAAGGAACCCCCTAGAGAGGCAGCTATTCTCAATTTGGTGCTCATCAATTCTGAGATGGTGAATGGAGTGAGGGTATTGAAGCCATTGTGGTCCAGAGACCATAACTCCATTTGCTTCAGGTTAGCCCTCAGGACCAGAGTGCCCTTATCAAAAATTGAAGTCCTAGATTTCAGAAGAACAGACCAACCAGATGAGGGAGCTGCTCTGAGACAAACTGACTGGTTTGAACAACATCATAGATGTAGACAAAAGATGGGGGGCAATCAAGAGGACCATTCTCGAGGCAACAATGTCAGGCACAAGAATTACAAAATGAAACAGGTACAAGAGACAGAGAAGCAGTGAAAGCAAAGAAAAAGGCTTTCACAAGGTACAAGGAAAAGGAGGCAGAGGAAGAATGAGGAGAGTACCAAATAAAAAATAGGGATGCAAAGAGGACAGTCAGGGAGGCAAAGGCAGGCACAGAGCTGTTTATTGCAGAAGGGGTCAAGGGTGGGAAAAATGCTTCAGATATATTAAGAAAAAAGGAAGCAGAGGGTATTGTTAGGCTACTGGAGGGGGGTACTAGAGGAAGATGAACAAAAAGCAGCTGTACTTAATGATTACTTCTGCTCTGTCTTGTTATAGGGTGGGGTCTATAGGCAGACAAATAACGTACACAGAAGCAGCAGTTTAGGTGCAACCCACTGTTTGTTTGGTGGAATGTTCATTACTTCATAATAAATACAGAAAACAAAAGAAACAAAATAATAAACAACCAATGGTAATTCCAAAGACTTCTCTTCACTCACAGACTGCAACTTCCCTCCAGCTAGGTCAGGAAGAACTGACCCTATCTAACTTGCCACTTGGAGAGGTAGGGTTTACATACCCGCCTCCTTGGTCAGGTGACCCAGTGTTCCTTTGGTACAAGGTAAATTCGATGAATAACCTTTCAAAATAGTGTTAAATATCCTAACCTTCTTTTATACATTAGTACTAACTTACCTCTTAATTTTCTATATAATAAAATTTCTGTATAAAGGATTTGATGCAAACAACAGTCACCTAACATTTGATTGACAGTTTGCCCTCTTTAAATACAGACCACTAGGGGCCGCTCACTCCCTATAGTGGCTCTCATTCTGCTGTAGAGCTGCTAGCAAGCAGGCCTCCTCTTAGCTTCCAAGAAGCAGCTCAGCAACAGCACTCTGGTAACTTCCTTGTTTGTTTAAGTGTTTCAGTTCTTTCTAGGTTTGTAGTAACAAAACCTTTGTTTTACCAAGACACAGAAATATTTAAAACACAGTAAACCTGTAACCATTTCTTCCTTTTTTCAAGTGCTTTGCAGCACAGGAGTTAGTTTGGCTTCAATTGTGGTTTGAAATCTCCAAACGTATTTTTAGGGGCAAAACAACTAGCTGCAGCTCTGCTCTGCATTTCCTTAAACATACACCTTTTTAAAACAGAAGCTAAGCAAACTATTTTAGCTATTCCCTCTTCTTTACAAAAAGGAGCCTAAGTGGTGTTTGTTTTTAAAAGTACAGAGACTTTTAAGCAGGAGCACTGCTTTTTTTTGGGGTTGGGGGTTATCTACTAAATAAAGGCTTTTCTTCAGCCTGTCTTTATAATACAACTACCTGCAGTTTATAAATGCCTTTTAAATCATAATGTGCTGCTTGTGTAACAAAGCATTCACCAGGTCAGGAAACTCAGGGAGACATGAACAGACAAGGGACCAGGAAATGAAGAGAAAATTTAAACAGCAGGGATAAGAAAGGGGAGAGGGGAGTTTTGTAAGGAGGTGGCCTGCCTCCATACAGAAAAATAGGGACAGCATAAAGAGAAACAGGAAAGTGATTGCAACCAGAGGTTTAAGAAGAGAAAAAGGTCCCAAGTCTCAGTGGCAGGGACAGGCCCTGTCACACTTCCCCCTCCCTTAAGAGGAGAGGCGTCTTATCATAACCCCCCCTCCAGAAACCCAAGAGGGGGGTGGAACTCCTGCCCACCCACTCTAGAGTTCCGTCCACAGAGTCCCTACTGAACAGAAACTACTCCGCTCAGGTTCAACTAGGAACCATATATACCCTGACTAAGACGTTTAACAAACATTTCCAATCCGTCATCACAACATATTTTCAGGGAACATTTTTTTCCAAACTGGACATCTTCACCGTCCAAGTTCTTTTCTTCCCTAATAGAGGTTGGAGGAGCTCCGGCACACCCACTCCATGAAGCTCCATCCCAGGGTCCCGTTACACGTATACTAAATAAGAAAACACTTGTTATACCATATACAATAAATGCTAGCTTTACCCTGGGATCTGTATATTACACTGCTTAACACCTAGTATATATACACATCTGTTTACACAGCTGCCCTTTGTCTGTATCTGGTATCTCAAGGCCTGTGCCAAATGGGACAGGAAATCTGCATCATGTTTTCGCCCCTTTAGGTGTATCATTGTAAATTGGTAGGGCTCAAAGCCAAATAATACCACCCCTTATTAGAGGGTTCTTTTCTCTCATTTGAATTGAACCAACATAAGAGATTGTGATCTGTCATTACTTTGAATCTGCTCCCCACAAGTAATATTTAAATGATTCAATGGTCCACTTGAGGGTGAGGCACTCTTTCTCTCAATATAGAATATCTACGCTTCCTCTCATACAATTTTCTGCTTATGTACTATTACAGGGTGTTCTTCCCTTGTATGAACTGTGTTAAGACTGTCCTATCCCTACCCTGAGGCATCAGTTTGCACCACAAATGGTTCATCAAATTGGGGCTCTTAGGACAGGGTATACACACAGCTGCTTTGATTTTGACAAAGGCAAGGTCACATTCTGGGGTCCAGTCTATCTTGTTTGCATATCTCTTCTTTGTTAAATCAGTAAGGGGACTTGCTATCTCAGAAAAATATGGAATAAAGCGCCGATAGTATCTGGCCAGTCCCAGAAATGCATGTACCTGTTTTTTTGTTTTGGGTATGGCACAATCTGACACAGCAGACACTTTTTTTAACTGAGGTTTTATTGTCCCATTCCCTATTATGAACCCTAGATAACTGGTTTCTGTCAGCCCTAGACAACATTTTTTTGGATTAATGGTTACCCCTGCCTTTTTAATCACTGCAAATACCTGCTCTAGATGTTTCAGATGGGAATTCCGATCAGGACTGAATATTACCACATCATCCAGGTATGTGGTACAGAAATCAGAATATGGACTCAACATTTGGTCCATAAAGCACTGGAATGTTGCAGGCACTCCATGGAGACCAAATGGCATGGTAACGAATTCGAACAATCCAATTGGTGTAATAAAGGCAGTTTTCTCTTTGATTGAGGGGTAAGAGGGATCTGCCAATAACCTATGGTAAAGTCCAGGGTGGAAATGTATGCTGCGCTTCCCAAACAGTCTATAATGTCATCTATTCTGGGCATTGGGTATCTATCCTGAACAGAGGCAGCATCTCACTGCAGAAAGTCAAGGCAGAGGCAACACCCCTCTTCTTGTTCACTGCTACAAAAGGTGATGCCCATGCACTCATGGAAGTTGTGATAATGCCCATCTGTTCCATCTTTCGCACCTCTTTGATCAATACTCTCTGATGTGGATAGGATGATCTGTAAGGCTTCTGATATATGGGGGTAGCTTGGGTAATTCTGATGCAATGCTCTACCCCAACTGCCCTGCCTGGAACACTGGTGAGGGTTTCCATAGGTACAAACAGATTTGGCAGCTGTTCTGTTTCTGGACTGGTAATGCAAGTAACAACAACTTCTGGATTTGTCTCGATCTGTTCCAACTCATACTATATCCAGTTCTGAGGTATCAGTCTCAGTCTGACAGCAGCTTAGCCTGGGTTCCTCCTGCCGCCACATGCCATAGTTTTAATAAATTAGCATGATAAATTTGCTTATTACTTCTTCTTGTGGGCATCTGTATCTCGTAGGTGACTGGTCCCACCTGCCTGAGTACATATATGGCCCTGCCACTTCATTAGCAGCTTGTTGTAGTGGCTGGTAAAAGAAGTAACACCTTGTTGTCTGCAGAAAATTGCTTCTTCCCACCCTTATTATACTCTGTTTTTGCTGCTTGTTTCTCCAACAATGATTGATGGCTAGGTCCATATATCAAGAGGCGCTTTCAAGGCAGACACATACTCCAGTATCCCTTGCTTCCCTACCTGGGAGGTTCTCCCAATGTTCCTTGATTACATCCAACTATCCTCTAGGATTTCTCCCATATTGCAGAAGGGAAAACGGGGGAAAAATCCAGCAGAGGCTTGGGGTACTTCCATATGGTATGAAACAGAAGTTATGGTAGAAAGGTGTCCCAGTTCTGTCCCTCTTCGCTCACAATTTTTGCAAACATCCGCCCAAGTATCTGGTTAAACTTTTCTACCAGACCAATCTGTTTGCTATGGATGATAGGGTGAGGTTCCATCTGCATGAATCCCTTTAGTAACTCATGTACAATTCAGTTAGCATAACTGACGATGAAACTGGTACTCTATCTGTCAGTATCTCTTTTGGAATACCCATCCTACTGAAGATTTTGCAGTTCCTCAGCTGCCCTGATGCTGTTACAGCACGCATGAGTGGCTTCGGGTACCTAGTGGCATAATCGCAAACCACCAGAATGAGCCTATTCACCTTGGAGCTAGTTTGCTAAGGGTCCCACTACATCCATGGTGATGAGTTCAAAAGGTTGGCTAACTAATGGTATGTGTTCTGCAGTGGGTACCAACTCTTTCTTTCCTGTCTTGGGCACCCTGGCATGCTATGGACAGCTCTGGATATATTTTGCTATCTGTTCATGTATACCAGGCCAGAAAAATCTATGCAACAGTCTGCTCAGAGTAGTATCCCTCCTGAATGTCCTGTAAGGGTATATCATGCGGCTATTTGCATCAGCTGTTTCTCGATATTTAAGGGGACAATCAATTGAGTGGCCAAGGTTCCATTTCTGGGGTTCACGTATACATATACAGTATGTCATTTACTATCACACATATCTTGAAATCCTTCCCTGGTTGTTTTCCCACCCAAGTAAAAAAAATTGGTTAGTGTACCATCTTGCTTTTATTTCATAAGCCAATGTCTCTGGTTTTATGTCCATAGGGCCCATAATATAGTTTATTCTGACCTCTCTTCTTGTTTTCTGATGGTCTTCCTTCCGATCTTTCCTTGGGGTATCATATAGTTCAGAGAATGGAAATAGTCCCCAGTTCACTCTTGCCGCTTTGCTTGTGACCGAGTGGTTCCTCGCCTACAAGAGATTAACAGTTCTGTTTCACCAGTAAAGTCGGAAAATCAGGAGGAGTGCCTTGCCCAATAAATCACTGGGACATGTAAATGGGAACAATTCTGACTGCCAACTCCTGTTATGTCCCATTTACTGTCAGTTCCAAAGGGGTGGTGGCATAAAAATGAGTATCCCCATGTACAGAAGTTACCATGGTGCCTCTCCCAATTCTGTCTAGACCTTCAACAAGATCTGCACGGACCAAAGTCTGTCGACTTCCAGAGTCCAGCAAGCCCAGAACATTATATGCCCCCACATCTACTGTTGCCACATATGGTGCCCAATTGGCTAGGGCAAGATGTCCCGAATCTCTTTTAATTACTGGGTAATTTCTTATTAAATGTCCCTACTTCTGGCAACTATGACATACTCACTCTGATGGGTAGTCTCTCTCTCTATCTCTTCTTACATCAGGCTGTGATCTAGTATTTACAGAAGAATAAGGAGGTCTTATCAGGTTGTTGGAGGGGGCTGTTCTACTTTCCCTTGGTTCCTCCTCTTGTAGATCGAGCGCCAGGAAGTCCTCAGCCAATGCGATGGTTTTCTCTGCACCTTCCGGTTTATGCCCACGCACCCATAGTTGTACATCTTGAGGCAGAACCTTTATAAACTGCTCAATGGTTATTGCCTCCATGATGGTGCACAGTCTTGCTACTGGGTTGTAGCCACTTGTCACTTAGATCTTTAAGATGGGCATAGACATCTCTGGGGGCATCAGAGGCTTGCATTTTCAGGTACCAAAACTGCTGTCTGTAAGTCTCAGGACTGATATCATATCTCCTCAGGATCTCCTGCTTCACATGATCATAGTCATTGGCCAGTTGAATATCCAGTGTGTTGTAAATGACTTGGGCTCATCCAGTCAGTTGGGGGCAACAAGACCACCCATTGGTCGTTGGGACAATAACAACATGTCTGTGCTACCCTTTCAACAAGTGGAAAGGTAACTCAATGTCATCCGAGGTCCTGTAATCTGGCCAACTTAATGTCTCTCAGGCTTTGTGGACATTCCGATGCTCTGTCCGTGTATAGCTTGAGCACCCTCATTGTATCTGCCCACTTAGCATCTTGATGTCTGCGGTCAATCACCACTCTCACGGTCTAGCTGCAACCTGTCCACACACAGCCACTTCAGTAGTTCTCCCACATCTTCCATGGGAGCTTGTTCCAAGTGGGAGAGGTGTCCACTTCTTTTCTGGACCTCAGTCTCCAGGAGCTGTTCCAGGGGTACCCCTTCTCCATGCTCACTGGGATCCCCTTCAGAAGACCTCTTAGAAGGCATCTGTTTCACTTTTGGATGCACATCTGGCAAACCGGATAGTAACTGAGCCCCTGTTTGTGCTGCCATATTTCTGGTGAGGATGCCTTGTGCCAGGCCACCCTCTGCCATGTCTACCTCGGGCACCAAGAAGTACCCAACGTAACACCTCCCTTCCCTGGCAAGGCATTACAGGCAGTAGAATCCCACTTCTGACACCAAAATGTTATAGGGTGGGTGTACAGGCAGACAAATAACGTACACATAAGCAGTAGTTTAGGTGTGTAATGCCCCAAAGGTGGTCATTACAGAAAAATAAAATAAAATTAAATAAAAGCAGAATACACAGGAGCTTAGAGTACCTGCTGCAGGGGTAGGCAACAGGGTACTGTACGAAGGGGCCACTAGACATAAAAGTCAACCTCCCTACACACACAAAACACTGTAAATAATAGAAAAAGTGCACCTGTGCACTTACAGCTGGTCAAAAGATAGATTTTGTAAGCATTCCATGTCATAATGGCTTGGATGGAACGCTGTGCTGAGTGGCTCATGCACAGCATTCCAATCCAGCCATTCTAGAACCCAGTCAGTTTTATCTTTTAAAATAAATTATAATTGTTCAGTCGGTCAGTTCCTGGGCAGCTGTTGAGGAGAGAGGACACAGTAAGTCAAAGGGATAAGGAATGAGGGCTTACCTGGGGGTTGAAGCCATCCCTGAGGACTTAGCTATGTGCCTACTCTGCCTCCACTGCCTGAAGACTCCCTCCTGCTGCTGTACTCCGTAGTCGGTGGTGCCATCGGGGCACCACAAAAAAAACGCCGCTCCCGACGCGTTGTATGGGCTTAAAAGCCCTCCGTTTACTTGTTTTGCCCTCCGGTGTAATTATTTTGCCCCCGAGTGATTTTTAAAAGTTTATTTTCGGTCCCACGTCGGCAGCAAGCAAGTTGCATCATTCCTTGACTGTCGGAGGCCCCCTGAGTCGTTCCTCTTATTGCTGGTATGCTCCCTCCCACTGCCAGCTTACCTCCCGCCTCCCTGTGACTGCTAGCAACTCCCCGGAGACCGCAGAGCGGTGAGTCGGCGGCAGCACACGTTGTGCTGACCGCCAGTTTTCAGGAGAACTGTTATTTTGTTTAAAAGCGCAGTAGGCGCTACATAGGCAATGAGCTACCAGGGGTATCGGGTCATTAGGACCCGCAATTTTACATAAAAGGGAGGCAGGGCTAGCGACGCCCACGGGGAGGGGACAGTACATTAAGGCCATTGAAAAGGCCTTTGAATATTCATTAGGGGTGGAGTGGAGGCGGGGTTTGTTGCACATAAATGACAGCAGGCACTGGGAGTCTGCAGATTTAAATGGGCAACAGCATTTAAAAGGGCAATTCCGGCCCAAATATAAAGTAGGGCATTAGACCCATTGTGAAGTGGGGCATCAGGCCCAAAGTGTTGAGGGGCATCAGGCCCATTGTAAATTGGGGCACCAGGCCCAATCTAAGGTGGGGCACCAGGCCCAAGGTAACGAGGGGCATCAGGCCCAGTATAAAGTGGGGCACCAGGCCCAGTATTTCGAGGGTCAAATTGTAAATTGGGGCACCAGGCCCAATCTAAGGTGGGGCACCAGGCCCAAGCTAACATAGGGCTTCAGGCCCGAGGTAAAGGTAGGGCATTAGGCCCGAGGTAAAGCCTGGTCTAAGGGGAGGCCCCGGCCCAGCAAAATAGGGCAAGCCAGCCTAGTGGTACTATAGGGAGGCCCCGGCCTAGCGGAATAGGGCAAGCCAGCCTAGTGGTACTAAGAGGAGGCCCCGGCCTAGCGGAATAGGGCAAGCCAGCCTAGTGGTACTATAGGGAGGCCCCAACCTAGCGGAATAGGGCAAGCCAGCCTAGTGGTACTAAAGGGAGGCCCCGGCCTAGCGGAATAGGGCAAGCCAGCCTGAGTGGTATAAAGGAGGCCCGACCCTAGCTGAATAGGGCAGGCTCAAGTACCATAGGGCTTCAGGCCCAAGGTAATGGTAGGGCATTAGGCCCGAGGTAAAGCCTGGTTTAAAGGGAGGCCCTGGCCTAGCAGAATAGGGCAAGCCAGCCTAGTGGTACTAAAGGGAGGCCCCGGCCTAGCAGAATAGGGCAAGCCAGCCTAGTGGTACAAAAGGGAGGCCCTAGCCACAACGTACAGTAAGGGATCCTATCCCAGAATACCCTACCTATAGAAACAGGGGTTCATTTGAGACTGTTCTGTTTGTCTATACTATGAAATTACGGTGATTACTGTACTGCTTATGCTGAACTATTGCCCTAAGTACCTGAACTATTGTCCTAAGTACCTGAACTATCGCCCTAAGTACCTGAACTATTGTCCGAGGTACATGAACTATTGCCCTAAGTACCTGAACTATTGTCCGAGGTACCTGAACTATTGCCCTAAGTACCTGAACTATTGTCCGAAGTACCTGAACTATTGGTCCAATTACCTGAACTATTGCTCTAAGCACCTGGACATTGGCCCTTATCAGTAACACTTACCCCTGAAGTTATAATTTGCCCTTCCCCGGCAAATTATTGTACTATTCCACAGTTATTTGGGCATTCTTCAGTTATATGTTTACTACTGTATGAAGACAGTCTCAATCTTCTACCACACTGCAGTCTCCTAGTGTGGTCTGTTACACTACGTGCTCAGAATCAGTCTCTACTCAGAAGAAGACATCTTTCCAACATTCTTCACTTCAGGAAGATCATCCATCAACTCATCCCGCTGTGTTTGTATCGTCCAAGTCGAGTCCGTCTGTCAGTCGATGTCGAATTCCACCGCTTTGTTTTCACAGCTTGAAAGTATCGCCCGAAACGCATCACAACAGCCGTGCCAGTGTCGTTCTGTATGGTTCCTGTTCCAGATGTTCCGAAGTTGGTCAGCCTCTACAGAAGAGAGGTAGCTCATCTTGGAGAACCTGTTCTGCTCCCCCACCTGGTCGTTCGCCGAAAGTCGAGTCTGTTGAAGCCCAGTCCGGGACGCGCCCACCGTTTCTTTGTTTTGTGTTAGTTCCTGATCCTAGGATTGCAGAGTCAACCATTATCTCTTCAGAGTCTTACGGTTCCTGGTCCTGTCAGAGTTTCTTCTGAGTCCAGCTGGCCCTCGGAGTGCTGCAGCATCAGTCGGATCGTGGTAGTCCTCCATTGGATTCATCGCCACGCAGATCTTGGTCTTTCTTCATCCTTGGCAACCCTAGCAGTGGGTTTTGGCCTAGGAACCTCTTGCTTTAGTGTGTTATTTCAGGAACCAGTTGCTTTGGTTCTACATTCCGGCAGCCTCGGAGAGAGTTGGTTTTTGCTGAAGATATATGGTCTGTTTACCAAACCTCTCACCACCCCAGTGGCCTTATCTAGGTCCTTGCTGGAAATTGAGATTAGGGTTCTACAGTTCTGTTTTATTTCCCTTGTAGCTACCAACGAAGAATGACAGTGTACACGAAGACGCCAGATCTCTGGACTCTTGTAAAATCTGGACTCTTTTGTAGATGTGTGATGCTGATCACCCTAATGTAGTGCTGAGTAGCCAATGTAACTGGATTCTTGTTTAGAGTACAGAAATACAGTATAAACTAGTATCAGAATAAGACTGGATTCTGGTTTAGAGTACAGAAGTACAGTATAAACTAGTATTAGAGTATAGAAGTACGGTACAAATTAGTATTAGAATAAGAGTGGCAGTAGGCCTAAAGTTTGTGCTTGTGGTGGTAACCATAAAAGTGGTAGATCGAAAGTATTTCAATATATCCCTGTTCCATTGCCCTATTGTTAATCGGGCAACCCGTACTCCTTCTTGTGACTGTGTCTGTCTACCCCTTGGTACCAAATAAACACCCCCCTGCGGGCATCGAAATACTAAGTTGACTCCTGCCTCTCCTTGTCCGGATAGCAGTTATCCTATCCGAAATTTTCATTTGGACCCTGGGTTGCTCATCTTCATCTCGAGCGGCCCATCACAGGTGCAACCCACTGTTTGTTTGGTGGGATGTTTATTACTTCATAAACAATTTGCAGCACCAAAAAGTAAAAATAAATACAGAAAACAAAAGAAAAAAAATAATAAACAATCAATGGTAATTCCAAAGACTTCTCTTCACTCACAGACTGAGACTTCCTTCCAGCTAGGTCAGGAAGAACTGACCCTATCTAACTTGCCACTAGGAGAGGTAGGGTTTATATACCCGCCTCCCTTGGTCAGGTGACCCAGTGTTCCTTTGGTACAAGGTAAATTCGATGAATAACCTTTCAAAATAGTGTTAAATATCATAACCTTCTTTTATACATTAGTACTAACTTCCTTCTTAATTTTCTATACAATAAAATTTCTGTATAAAGGATTTGACACAAACAACAGTCACCTAACATTTGATTGACAGTTTGCCCTCTTTAATTTGCCCTCTTTAAATATGGATCACTAGGGGCCGCTCACTCCCTATAGTGGCTCTCATTCTGCTGTAGAGCAGCTCAGCAACAGCATTCTGGTAACTCTTTGTTTGTTTAAGTGTTTCAGTTCTTTTTAGGTTTGCAGTAACAAAACCTTCTTTGTTTTACCAGGACACAGAAATGTTTAAAACACAGTAAACCTGTAACCATTTCTTCATTTTTCAGGTGTTTTGCAGCACAGGAGTTAGTTTGGCTTCAATTGTGGTTTGAAATATCCAAACATATTTGTAGGGGCAAAACAACTAGCTGCAGCTCTGCTCTGCGTTTCCTTAAACATACACCTTTTTAAAACAGAAGCTAAGCAGACTATTTTAGCATACCCTCTTCTTTACAAAAAGGAACCTAAGTGGTGTTTGTTTTTAAAAGTACAGAGACTTTTGAGCAGGAGCACTGCTTTGGGGGCCGGGGGGGTTATCTACTAAATAAAGGCTTTTCTTCAGCCTGTCTTTATAATACAACTACCTGCAGTTTATAAATGCCTTTTAAATCATAATGTGCTGCTTGTGTAACAGAACGTTCACCAGGTCAGGAAACTCAGGGAGACATGAACAGACAAGGGACCAGGAAATGAAGAGAAAATTTAAACAGCAGGCATAAGAAAGGGGAGAGGGGAGTTTTATAAGGAGGTGGCCTGCCTCCATACAGAAAAATAGGGACATCATAAAGAGAAACAGGAAAGTGGTTGCAACCAGAGGTTTAAGAAGAGAAAAAGGTCCCAAGTCTCAGTGGCAGGGACAGGCCCCGTCACATGTCTTCACAAGGGAAGACAGTGGACCCCTGCCTGAAAGTGACACAAGGCAGCTGTCAGCAGTATTCCTGAAATGCAGCAGCCAGCATTTTACAGAAAAGGGTACAGGAGGGGCTTGAAGCCCTAAAGGTAGATAAGGCCCCAGGGCCAATGGGATGCAGCCAAGGTTGTTCAAGGAATTTGCTGCAGAACTGGCTGAACCCCTAGTAGGGCTGTTCAGTAGCTCAGTTCAGACAGAGGTATTTCTGAAAGACAGGAAGGTAGTGGACATAGTCCCACTACACAAGGGTGGAGAACAAGAAGCAACCAGAGCATTAAAGACCTGTCAGCCTTACCTCTGTAGTGGATAAACTGATAGAGTCATTAATCAAAGAGGACCTTATAAACTAACTACAGAGCAACAGTCTACAGGATAGTAAACAGCATGGGTTTGTGGCTGGGAGGTCTTTTCAGACCAACCTGATAGTTTCATTTGACTTGGTAATGAAGGTAGAAATTAAGTGCTATGCTGTGGATTTACTCTACTTCGATTTCAGCAATGCTTTCAACTCTGTGCCACACAGAAGACTGCTGAAGAAGCTAGAGGACCTGGGCATGGCTAGGGACATAGATAGGTATGAAACTGGTTGAAGAAGAGACAGCAGATGGAGGTGGTAAATGGAGTCAAATCGAAAGAGAAGGAGATCATGAGTGGGGTGCCACAGGAATCTCTCCTAGGTACTGTCCTCTTCAGTGTGTTCATCAACAACGTTTGAGAGGGCATCCAGGGTAAGTTGTGTCTCTTTGCAGATGGCTCTGCAATAGGGTAGATACCAAAGGAGGGATGAGGGAGATGCAGAGGGATCTACAAAGGCTAGAGAAGGAGTCTAAGGTTTGGCAGTTGAAACTCAATGCCAAAAAATGCAAGGCTATGAACCTAATGAAACAAAACCAGGACAGAGTACTGGATGGGAGGGATTAAACTGAGCACCACAGCAGAGGACAGAGATGGGAGTCATCATTAGTGACTCCTTCAAACAGTCAAGCCAATGTAACAGGGCCTATAGTAAGGCTAATAGGATGCTGGGGTGTATCAGAAGGGGTATTGTCAGCAGGAAAAAGGAGGAACTACTACCTCCATCTAGGTCGCTGGTGAGGCCTCACCTGGAATACTGTGCTCAGTTCTGGAATCCTCACATAGATAAAGACAGGGACAGGCTGGAGAGGATACAACACAGGGTGAACAAGATGATTCAGGGCCAACAAGACACAGCTTACTAAGATTGTCTCAAGAGACAGAACATGTACTCACTGGAAACCAGCTGAGAGAGAGAGAAGAGAGGCTATAATAGAAACCTTCAATCTCCTGAAAGGAATAAACAGGGTAAACTGCGTAAAACTATTTAGCAGGAGTACAGAGTCAAGAACCTGAGGTCATGAGTGGAAATTGGTGGGGGTAAGGTTTAAAAGGGATAAGAGGAAGTTCTATGTCAAAGGGTGGTGGAACTGTGGAACAGTCTGCCACTGGACATGATGGGTATGAAAACTTTAAATGGTTTCAAAGCGTGGCCAGGACAGAGTGAAGGGCTTGTTGGTTGATCAGGTCAGTAGCAGCAGGGAGGTGAGCACGACATGTACTGAAAGGAATAATAGGTCCCTCTGCAGGTAGGGAACTCTGGGCAGACTAGATGGATCTTTGGTCTTTTTCTGCTGTCATTGTCTATGTTTCTCTGTTTTGGCGTCCAATGGCACACCAAGATGACCAGAAGCTGCGATGAGGGGCAGAATGTTTTAAAAATAACAAAGATACCCACAGGCATAGGCACCATAATGTTGTTTCCCTCTGGCCCCATGGGACTCTGGGAAGGGACCAGAGGTCAGTAGTTTTCCCACACTGTGGGAAGCCAATCACAGGCTCTTAAGGCCTCAGTATACACCTCCCTACAGGACTCACCAATCAGAAACATAAATAATGATGGCATAAAAATACCATTGGTCCCTCCATTCTGCCCATAAAACCCTAACAAACCCAGGACCTATTGTCAATAGAGGGTTCTAACCCACAAGACATCCTAATGATCTCCACCCTACGGCAATCACTAAGCCCTTCACTCTGTACCAGCCATATACAAAGTCATTATTGTTTTGGTGCCAGCCACATCAGCTGAGATATTTTTTCCATTGTTTCACCTCCCTTTCTGTAAACTAGAACTTTCTCACTTCTCTCTTGAACCTCCCCACTGTCAGTTTCCACTCATGCCCCCTGGTTGTTGATCCCCTACTAATGCTAAATAAGTCTTCACAGTTTACTTTGTTCATTCCTTTCCAAAACTTGAAGGTCTCTATTATATCTCCCCTTTCTTTTCTGGCCTCCAGGGAGCACATGTTTCATTTTCATTTCATTTTTCATTTTTTTATACTTCTTAGCAAGATGAGCTAAAAGCCAGTTTTCATAAGCGACAAGTTAACATATAAAACATATTATCATACAGCACATACTGAATAAAACAGAATATAAAGTAGTAAGCACATACAAAAAATAAATACATAGATGTACATATGATAATGTGTGACTATTGCAAACAAGTACAATCAGTAGAAGAATCAAACCACTGGGCGAGCTTATGCTTAAAGGACCTGACTGTTCTATAACTGGTGACCTCACTTGGGATCCTATTAAAAAGTGAGGAGTGTTCAATGCCTTGAGCTGATCCTTGTAAGATCTGCAATGCTGGCCCTGAATCATTGTGGTCACCCTACAATGCAGTGTCTCCAGCCTGTCCTTATCTTTCCTTAGGTAAGGACTCCAGAACTGGCCACAGTATTCCAGGTGGGGCTTCACCAGTAATCTGGAGATGTAGCAATACTTTCTTCCTACTGCTGTTAGTACCCCTTCTAATACACCAAGCATCACTTTTGCCTTACTGTAGTTTTTTTTTACACTGGCTTGATTGTTTTAGGTAGTCATAGTTGATGACCCCTAGGTCTCGTTCCTCAGATGGGGTTGGTGTTTCTTGTATGTATCACCTTGCACTGTCTGGCATTGAATTTCAATTGCCTAATTTTTGACCACCTCTCTAGCCTCTGCAAGTCTCCCTGCATCTCCCTAACACCTTCCTCACTATCTATCCACAGAGCTTTGTGAGTCATCTGTGAAGAGACACATCTTGCCCTGGATTCCTTCTCCCATATTGCTGCTAAAGATATTGAAAAGGGCTTGGACCCTGGACTGATCCTTGTGGCATCCGACTGGTAACCTACCTCTCCTCTTATTTGACCGTTACTGTCTCCATTCCAGCCAGTTTCTCATCCGTGTCACTGGTTGCACCCAGATCCTCTAGCTTCTTCAGCAACTATGAGGCACCGAGTCAAAAGCCTTGCTTTAATCGAAGTACAGTAAATCTACTGCATTTCCCTTATCAGCTTGGAAAGTTTTACGTAATAGAAAGCTGAATGGGATGATGATTATTAGGGCTGTTTGGAATCCAATAAATGGAATCAGATTTCTCAGATTCCGATCCATTTTTAGGATTTATGATTTTGGGAATTAAATATCAAATATCCTAAATCCAGAAAATAGTTAAATCTGACTTGAAATTGGAATCCAATTCCAGAATACAAAATCCAATTCATCTGTGACTGTAAGCTGAGGGGCTAGCTGGCTGTCTGTGTTTGTCTCTGTCAGAAGTTTAGTTTTTGAGGATTTTCATGTGTTTCTACTTGGAGGAACTGGACCATTCTTGGACATGACATCTATGAACATTTCCTGGACTAAGAAACTGTAAAATGTCACCACCAGATATTAGTATTCTCATCATAAATCAACTTTTTTGGAAGCCTTTAAAAGCAAAAGTAAGGTCAGTAAGTCTGTTATACAAGCTGTGAGTTGTGGAGTGCTGCATTGAATCCACATTTCTGATTGACTTGTTCCTTAGAGGATCTGTGCTTGTCTTTGAGGTCTATTCACAACCATTTTGGAGAACAAAGGGAAGACACTAACAAAGGATTTTTACATCCTGCATATGCCCCAGGCCAATGTTCATCACCTTCAGGAATTTAACACATTATGGGTCTTTGATCTACAGTAATAACAGTTTACTTGTCCCCACTAGTTCACCATTTCCTATGGATTTGATTATTTTTCATCATTTGACTCCTGGTACCTCGGACAATATTTCTATATTACGTATCCCTGAACATAATTATCTGCATGGTTTAATATTACTACATCAAGAATGCAACCTAACCCCATGAGTGGGCCAGGGTATACTGGGC
Source organism: Neoceratodus forsteri (assembly GCA_016271365.2). Taxonomy (NCBI): domain Eukaryota; kingdom Metazoa; phylum Chordata; order Ceratodontiformes; family Ceratodontidae; genus Neoceratodus; species Neoceratodus forsteri. The sequence goes on along the minus strand of CM028132.1, from coordinate 97,587,302 downwards.
CGAAGGGAAATGGCTTGAAACTTGCTACGATGAATATCTGTAGCCTGCTGTTGTTTATCTAGGCTGTCTGTCAGCTGTCTATCACCTATGCAGCCATGGGCCCTGCTCTTTTCTCTCTCTTTTAATTCTTAACTAGTCACTATGCTCAAATTTTCCACTGCAACACTGCCCTTCCTTTGTATCATTCTCTTCTCTTCTTGCGCAGTCACCCTTGTAACACTTCCCCTAGTCGGACTCTACTCCCCAACCGAGCACCAGGGCAATACCCCCATTACACTACTGGCTGGACATCTGGGGATTTTTTTTTGCATTGTAAATGGGTCATGGTCCCCCTTATTTAACTTTCCCCAATGTGATAGCTGGATCTCTAACTACCAACCTACCCTTATCATCACCTTCTCATGTCCCATCATCTTCCACCACCAGGGGAAGAAAGGGAAAATGAAAAGGCAACATAGCTCCAAAAGGGCTGCTAAACAGGTGTCTAAACTGATAAGAGAATACCTCCTTAGGCTCACCGTCCTGCTACTTCTACTATCAGGCAACATCCACCCTAACCCAGGACCAGCACAACGTACTCCAAATGTTTCTCACCGCAAACAGGGAACTCTTACTCTGGCTACTCTCAACATCTGCAGCCTCCTGTGTAAAATCAACTACCTTAAAGTTTGGGCTTCACAAAACAACCCTAACATACTCTCTGTCATGGAAACATGGTTATCCCCCAAAAATACCAGACTCTGCGGTTCACCTACCTGGTTACACAATTTTCAGATTGGATAGGCTGACCAAGCAAGGTGGTGGCTGTGCCATCTACCTGAAAGACTCACTAAAGGGTCTAGCCATGCCTGTGACTGACCTTGGATACCCCACTGAGGTATTAGGGATCAAAGTACTACTGGGGAACACATCAAAAGACACTGTCAGTTTATATACCACCCAAAGACAATAACACTGGCCTTTATAAAGTCTTGGATTACCTAAAAGCCCAAAAACACATCGCTGAGGCAATTATATTTGGTGACTTCAATCTAAACTTGCTGTCTGCTTCCCCAGGCCCCATAAAGGTTGCACTATCGGCGCTACATCTTTCTCAACTTGTCAGCTCTCCCACAAGAATTAACTAAAAAACTGGGACAAGCTCCACTCTCGACTGGGTAATCTCAAACCGCCCTGACCGGATCTCCAATGTAACTGTGCACCCTGACTCTCTAAGTGACCACTCCCCCTGTCAACTGTAGCTGGACCAGCATATTACAATCCCCATCTCCTCTGACTATATTCAACAGAGTGCTTATATGTGGCCACCTGGAGCACCTAAAACAACACCTTCACTGTCAGGACTGGTCTCTACTGGACTCCTCTGCTGACATTAATGAAGACCTTCAGTACTTTATCAGTATTTTCAATGTTGCCTGTGATGTACATGCACCCCTCAAGAAAATGAAGGTGTGCAGCACTGTACATCCCTGGATTACCCCTGATCTTCTTGCTACCATCAAAATGAGGGACCACCTCTGGTACTGTGCTAAATCATTGGGCAAACCTCAAGACTGGCAAGCCAATAAAGCTGCAAGAAATTCCTGTACTCGAGCCATGCGCAAAGCGAAAAGCAATCACCATAGGGAGCAGCATACCAACAGTTGGGGTGGTAGCAGGAAATTCTGGTCAAATATTAAAGATATAACTGGAAAAGACCCAAAAAAGGCACCAACTATGATAAACCTCAACAGCTCCCACATACTGGATCCACTCCAAATTGCAAATACTTTCAATGATTCCTTTACCGATCTTAGCAATGTCCTACCTCAAGATTTCTTTAATGATACCGCCTTAAAATCTACGCACCAGCAGGAGAACGATACAAATGATCACCCTCTTTTCTACTTTAAACATGTCTCTGTTGTCCAAGTCAGGAAACTACTGAGCAAAGTGCTGGGTAAGTCGCGGCATAGTGGGGACTCCCTAGACCTCAAACTAATCACACTTACCGCTGAGGAAGTATTCCCACCTATCACTAAGATACTTAACCTCTCTCTGTCGTTGTCTCAGTTCCCACAGGTTTGGAAAACAGCCATTGTTACACCAGTTCATAAAGCTGGGGACCATGTGCTACATAGCAACTATAGGCCTATATCAATCCTCCCTCCCCTTTCAAAAATACTCGAGCATATTGTTGCCAACCAACTAGTGGACTACCACAGTAAATACTCCCTGCAGTGTGAACAACAACATTGTTTTAGAAAAGGGCACAGCACCACCACTGCTCTCCTAGAACTCACCAGCTCTGTCCACCAATCTATGGACCAAGGCAATCTTGTGGGGGCAGTCTTTATAGACTCAACCAAGGCCTTTGACATGGTTACTCACCAGCTCCTCCTTAATCAACTGTCTCTAACTGGCCTCTCCCCGATTCACTGTCCTGGTTTACAAGCTATCTTGGAGATAGATCACAATGTGTGAAGATTTCCAACGCTACCTCAGACCAAAAAACAGTTTGGTCTGGTGTACCCCAGGGCTCAGTTCTGGGTCCCCTACTATTCAGCATCTTCATTAACAATTTACAATCTGCCTGCCACCTGTGCACACTGCTCTATGTGGACAACGCTGTCATTTTTGCAAGCCACCCTGACCCGCACATGCTAGAAAGCAACCTAGAGAATGGTTTCCTGGATGTTGAGCACTGGTTCTCCAAACAGAAACTAGTGCTAAACTACAAGAAGACAAAAGTCCTGTTGTTCTCCTCTGCCCCCAGTAGATACAATGGACATGCTCTCACCATCAGAAATAGCCAAGATGACCCCCTTGAACAAATACAGCACTTCAAGTACCTTGGGGTCACCCTAGATAGTCACCTCACCTATACACCCCACATCGAAAATGCAGCCAGAGCCATCAATGCTAGGATTGGTCTTCTCTATCTATTCAGAAAGTGTCTAACACCTGAAGCTCTCAATCTGGTGATTCACAGTTCAGTGCTCTCTATTATCGACTATGGCCTTGTCATTTATGGAGCTGCTATTGATACAGCTCTCAAAAGGCTCACTGTTGCACTAAACAAGGCTTGTAGATTCCAAATGGGGGCATCCCATCTCACCCACACCCGCAATCTCTATAAACAACCTGGATGGCTCAATCTATCTGGGAGAATTAAATACCACACCTGCCATCTCACTAAAAAGATTCTACTTGGGTTCATGCCAAAGGGTCTGTGTTGTCTGCTTCACAAATCTCCAAAGACCCAACATATGTGCATCTCATCCACTGAACTCCTATTAGTGCCTCAGTGACGGACCACACAATGCCAACGCACCTTTGGTAGCAGAGCGCATTCCTGGTTCAGTGGACTCCCCAATAATCTAGCCACCCTTCCTACACTTGGAGAGTTCAAACATAAGCTCTGAACTCACCTCCTAACTGAAAACTCCTGTGATTGCTCCACCTAATTTCCAGGTCCTTTTCAGGATCTCCACTAGTCCATCCCCCTCTTCTTGGACCTCCCCTCACTGACTATTCTATCACCCCCATCTTACCACCCTCCTCCCTGCCTTTGCCCCTCTCCCTCTCCTTTCCAAGACTCTTTCCTCCCCCCTAACATAGTTGCAACTTTACAAGGCTGCCTGGCTGCTCCCCTCCCTCTTGGTTCTTCCTCCCACCCCCTACTTTTCTTCCCTCTGCCTCTGATCAGGTTTTGCTTAATGTGTATATAACTGAAGCTTAATTGTCCTATACTATAATATAAACTCATGTACATCTGTTCTGAAATATTCTGTATGACTTGTCTGTTTCCCTGCAACTGTTTGTAACCCTTCCTACTGACGTGGAACCTTTGTAAACGAGCTGCCTGGCACTCAAAGGTATTTGTAATCCTAGAATGAATAAATAAATAATTTTTATGGCATGCAAGAAGTGCAAACGTGCTTCTGATCTGCTAGGATTTTGGATTCCAGTTCATTATCAGAGTTTCCAAAATCCTAAAACAGATTTTAGTAAATCTGATCACTCCTATGAGACTTGCAGATCAGCTAGAAAAAGAGCATGAAAAGGGACCAATCAGAGGATTTCTTACCCACTTGTGACTTGATAAGTCAGTGAAAACTCAAGCTTGGAGAAGTGAGATGTCTGCAGAATGTGAAAACAGATCCGCTCAACCACCAAAGAGAGACAGACCTGCTTTCTAAAGTTCAGCCTTTGCATGCAGTTTCAGCTAGAGTTCTCTGCAGGACCAAGAGAAACAGTTTCAGAATCTAAGGATTAAAGTGCATGCCCTGGAGCTGATCCTTTGGATGAGAAGCTGCCTTGCAAAAACCTCCATTTCTGCGAGAGAGAAGCTAGACAGTTTTTCTTAAATCCTACTGCGTAAAGTGGTCATTGTAGAGGGCCTAGTCTCCATGCCCTGAGTGACTGCCTGTCCTCATGTAGGTGAAGAAAAGGCCCCTGTGGGGTTATGAGAAACAACCAGGGGTTTCACCTGATACATCATGGGTTGCATCCTTTGCTACTAGCAGCACACAGTGTCCACCACAGTTTTAACCAGGTCTACAACAAAATCCATGTGGAAGATGTCCCAAAGAGGTTGCTGCGCAGCTGCTTCATAGAGGTTGTGAGCAGTGACCAGTGCCTTCCTCTGTGACTTTTGTAGATAGGAACTTAATTACTTAGACTGCACAAAATCTGCATGATCTTAGGAGTGCCCAGAGACAGGATACTTTTTCATAATAAGAGATTTTTCATTTGAAATCTCAATAGCGTCAGCTGGGACTGCTCATTGGGAACCACTTCTCCAAGTAAATATCTCCATCAGTACCACCCCACTCTTGGCCATGAGACCTGCAACCTGTGACCTCACTGTATGCACTTACTGACTGTGGTGACTCCCATCAGGGACTCTGGTGCACCAAGTGGGGGGGGGTGGATTTGGATTATTTAGACTGTGTTTGGGGATTATTGCTTGAAGGTGGTGGGATTCTAGCTTGTGCCTGTTAGACATTATTGCAGTACCTGCATTACCTCATTCTCCCTTTCCTAATTCCTGTTCCCATGATGCTGTTCTGCCCACAAGAAAACAAATTCCTGTTCACAGCATTCAGTTGTGTCCTGCTGCACAACTGTGTTAATATATATGTGGTGTGGAGTACAGTATTTGCATACAGTTACTGTTTATCTGCTAGGCGTGGGGGTATGTTGTAGGATTGTTTTTTAATTGGTAATTAGCGCCCTGGTACCTTGTTGCACCCTGGTACCTTGTTGTCAGAAGGATTCCGTCAGGTAGAAGTGCCAGGTGATTCAGATACAAATAATTCAGACCCTAGAAACCAGGCAGAGCCTCAGTGTCAATTACCCTAAGGTATAAAGGCAGTAGCCATACCATAACATCCGCTAGGCTGCGCCGGTCCTCGGGGGCAGGGGATACAGATGAAAATCACCCAAATTCTGAACTGGAAGTGAGGGAACAGACTAGACAATGTCTGCTTCTTCAAGTGATATTGATACTAAAAGACAATGCAACAGGTTGGACTGGCATGATTTGCCTCTAACAAAACCATGTTGGTATATATCCATATATCCAATCTCTGCCAGGTGTTTATTTATTCTATCTTTTAAGATTCTTTCCATAAGTTTACATAAAACAGAAGTTAGACTTATAGGTCTATAATTTTGTGATAGATTATTGCTTTCTCCTTTACGTAAGGGGATAACTGTTGCTTTGTTCCAGATTGGAACAGTGGAACCGGCCTTCAAGGAAGAATTGAATAATATAGTTGATCGTCCAATCAAATATTTGGCTAAAGTTTTTAAGAATACTGGTGGTAGCTGGCCCATTGGCACTGAGGGTTGAGGCGCTGGACGCCTTACCTCGCAGCACACCTGGGTTCGGGAACGAGCTCAGGTCGCCGGAGGTCGGCAGTTGGGGGGAGGGTGGAGCTGGATTGAGCTGCCGACAGGCAGACTCTCCTCTCCAGGGAGGTGAAGCAGCACCCCTCGGCCAATGGCAACTCCTAGTGGAGGCTGGAAGTGGCACGGATTGGAGGGGGCAAGGGCATTATGCCATGAGGTGGAGGAAAGGAGCCATAACCGGGGCTGTAGGGTGCATGCGTGCCTCCATGTGCATGCACTCCTACTCCTGGGGCTCCTGGGCAATAACTGGAGGAGAAAACACCGGCAGCAGCAGGATGAGGACCAACTCCCTGCAGGCTCTGCTCCTGGGCCGGGTACAAGGTAAGCACCGGCTATTCCAGGGGATGGGGCTGGGGGAGTCAGTCAGAATGGGGCAGCCAACCGGAGGAGATAAAATAAAGCTGTGATAAAAAAAAAAGAATACTGATGGTACACCATCAGGCCTGGCTGAGCCATTTGATTTAAATAAGTCAATTCCTTCCTTAACTTCCTGTTCTGTTATTAATTCAAATGGGATGTCAATATTCAAATTTGGTGAAGAATACATAGATTTAGGTTTGTATAGTTGTTTAGATTGGATGCAATTTCGGTCTCATCAGTGAGTATGCCTTCTAGGGTATGCAGGTGTAACCCCCCTGCAAATGGGGGTTCCCAAAAGTCTTCCAGGAGCTTGCATGAATGCTCCAAGCCTGGATGGTGTTCGGCATCTAAGCTGTTTATCTGTGAGTGCTTTTACAGTCTCTGGTACTGTCTCTTTAAGAGCTGTCTGCCTGCAGACATAATTAATTTGGATGGGGTCTGTGTGTTTCCCTGCTTAAGTCCCACTCGAGCTGCTGCCAAATCGCTCCGTTTCTGCCATCACTAAGTGGGCAGAGTGAGTACTTTTCAAAGATATAACTGTTTGCCAGACATCATTTAGAGTAATAACGAAAATACAGTTTGTCTAACCTGCTTTTCTTTGCAGTCAGAACTGTGTTTGCCTAGTCCCCCATTCTAGTTTTGAACTGCTGAACTGGACCAATCAGTGTGGGGGGACCTTTGAAATGGAGCCTGCTGCTGGCAAATCAGAACTTGGACTCTCATTGTGGAGCCAGCCACCTACTGTATGTACTGTATGGCCAGTGCTTCTGGGAATTGGAGTTTGGACTTCAGCACCATTTTTCGACTAACAGGGGGAGTTTACTGTGAGGGACAGCCAAACCAGCCAACTGAACTGGGAGGAACTTAAAGGAAATGCCCAGCTCTGTCTACTGGAAAGAGCAGAGGAGTTGTGACTGCGAAAAGGGAAGGAGCCCGGCCCCGCGCTGTTGAGTTTTCGCTTGAAGCCTGTGGGGCCCCAGTTCGGCCTACAACTGTTTGTGAGTGCCTGTGGACTAAATCAGAGTTGTAAGAAGAAAGAAGCACCAGAAGTGAGGAAACCAGGCTCACCCTGTAGAAGACTGGAGAAATTGCTGAATCGCGCTCGGTCTGTCAGGAACTGAATCTGCTGTGTGTTCTCCCGAGTATTGTGCAGTAATTGCGATCGGGATAGAGAAGCAGCCTGCCTGGTATAGTACTTTCCTTTTACATACTGTATAAATGTGTGTAGTGCTTGTGGGGAATCACGTTTCAAATCCCCCGTACAGTGAATTGAGTGCCTGAAGCTGGAAGTAAACCCCAGCTTAATCCAGACTACATCCATTTGCTCTGAACTGCCGTGGGGTCCAGTCACAAGGACCTTGTCCACATGGTTCATACTAAGGTTCATACTAAGGTTAGAAGAAAGAGATAGTAGGCCAAAGCCCATAATGCTCCTATGCTAGGCCATAGAGTAGAATGTTAAGTCATACCCAGACATAATTAGCGTGTCGAGACGATGTTTAAAAATCTGCTCCTCCTGGCAGTCCAGGACAGTCTGCCTTCCATTCAGTTTCAGCATTGAATTTGTGAGTACAAATCAGGGTAGCTCCCTGCCATCATCTAATTGCAAGTGTTCCATCTGATTACTTTTCCTTTCTTTCTTCACGAACTGAGCCTACCGGCTCCGGATTACAAAGTGGGTATTGTGCATGCATTTTCCAACCTCAGGGCCCCAACCAGCTGCACCAAATAGGCTAGCCTCTTATTGCCTGGGGTACCCAGTAAGAGTGACATTTGGGACATTTGGGACTCTGAAATATGTGCACAGTACTGTGATTATTAATGTGACTGAATCAATTAACCTGATTTCCCCCTGTCCTTGTTACTATCCCCTAAATAAATCAGATTTGGTTGTTTAGCAAAATTACACTGCTTGAACTGTGTGTCTATGTTGAATTACTGTACAGTGGTTATTGTATAACTGCATCTTACTTTACAGGGGGTCCCCAGAGTCAAGCTGATTGAACCAATCCTGGGGCTAAGTGTATATTGCAAGGGTACTGTGATTGATTTGTGTGGGCCACTAGTGGGAAGAAAGGGGGGTTGCAGTGACCCAGAGGACTGTGACCAAGTCAGATCAGATTGTCTTAATCCCGACCTCTGGGTGGAGGCACCCGCCATCAGATTCAGGCCCCTCAACCTGTTAGTGGCAAATCAGGCAGGGGTAGTAGCCCTTGGGATAGCGCCCCTTGGGGGTTACACAGGGGTCCTATGGTTGGATTATTTTTTTTAGAGAACCGATATAATTATGAAAGGATTTTTTATTGTCTTTAACTGCTATGGCCAATTTCTCTTCTATTTTTAGTTTTTGTTCATAGGACGTAGCAAAGCAGAAAAAGCACACACTAATTAGGGAGACTAGGCAAAACAGGTTATGACATATCAAAAATTTTTATTACAAAAGTACATACCAAAAGGTGAAGGCACAAGGCCAGAGATAAAGACGACCGCACAGTCGAGCAACTGCAAATGAGTGACGTTTCACTCAGGTACAGCTGAGCTTCATCAGACTGAGTCAGGCCCACCAAGTAACATTTAAACCTTCAGACCAGCAGACTTTCCAAAACCAGAAAAATGCACAAGCTACCAAGTCACAGTCTCCATGCTTACGCAGTACAACTGAGTTGAGCACACATTCACAGCACTCGTTCCTAGTCTCACTCAGTGCGTTTCTGCACTGTATGGTCTTGCTCAGGTCCATTTGAGCACCTGGTGCTCAGCGGCACATTTTGAGGTGCCATTTGATTTTTCCATTCTGCTGGGTAACTAACTTAAGTAAAACTGTTTATAGTTCAAGACTGATGTACCGACATGTCACCATTGGACAATTATGCTGGTGAGAAGGAGGTCTGCCCTGGTGTTCGATAAGTACCAATTCAGTGACTGAAAAAAGAAAAAATGCTGCAGGCCATGGATGAATTGGGGACTGTCACCATGTGAACTAACTGTGAAGAGCGGCTTGCTGATGGTGACTTGGGCCAGGCTGGGTAAAATCTGAAAAGGACACAAATTGGATCCTCAGGCTCCAATCCCCTCAGAATCTCTATCCGCACTTAAATGAGATCTGATGTGGGCTGGGGTTATGCTGTTCTAAAAAAAATATTATAAGCAGCTTTCCTAATTGCATTTAGTCAAAGTGACCTGCCTAATCACTGTAGGACCTGACTCACAGCAAAGGAGATCTGGTGTGGGCTGGGTTGAAATCGCATTCAGTGTCAAAAATGGCCTGCCTAAGTGACACTCTTTAAGGACCTGACTGCAAAATAATTTTCCCAAATTTTTTCAAAGAGGGGATACCCCTCACCAGCTCAGCCACATCTGGGCCAGCATTCCAGTTGCTGAAACTTGGGACCTATGTAGCATTATAACCAATTTGCCATCTTACCGTCCCCATTACTCAAATGATGGGTACTAGTTGCCATCTCTGCTGTCCGTACCTCCAATTATTACTCAGAAAAAACAATGTTTGTGAAGCTACTGTAAGTGGGTGTCTCTCAAAGTCGCTCCTTCAGATAAACCCATAAGCAATACCTATGTCATGATCCCTTGTCCCATCTGTCTGCTATTTCCTTTCTTGAAACTTGTGAATGTATTTTTACTGGGAGGGGGTAGGAAAAAAAAAACATTCTCTCCACCTAACTTAACAATATTTAATCCCCCAGTAAACTATGCCCTCCTAACATGGGCAAATAAAAAATAAAAACCTTAAAAAAGTAAAAACAAATAAATGATGTCAACTGAGAAACTGGAAGGGAAGGTATACCTTTTTGGAGATGATACCAAACTCTGTAATAGGGTGGACACTCAGGAGGGGCTGGAGAGAATGAGCAGTGATCTGGGGAAACTCGAGGAGTGGTTTGAACCATGGCAGTTGGGGTTCAATGCCAAAGAGTGCAAGATTATGCACCTAGGGCATAGGTACCCAGGTGCTGAGTATAGGATGAGGGAGTGTTGACAGTCACTAAACAGGTAAGGGACCTTGGGGTCATCATATCTAATTACCTCTAGATGGTAGAGCAGTGTGGTAAAGCAATGGATAGGCCTAGTTCAATGCCACAAAACCAACAACAATTAATTTTTGTGTGCATCAAGAATAAAAAAAACATTTTCAGTGTGAGACTTGGCATCAGTGGAGGTCATCCAGACTTTATTTGCACTTTGTAGGTAGTATCTTGTCCCCTCAACTCCCCATCCAGGTTGGGATATCTCAGGGCTGCATCCTGGGTCCCATCCTCTTTTCCACTTTTCTCAATGACCTCCCCTTGGCCTGAGTCAATTCACATAGTTACATGTATGCAGATGATACTAATTCTCTACACTACAGACCCATCAACTGAAACTGTTGAAGTCATGCTCCAGCAAGATTTCCATAACATCTTGCATTGGTTTCAGGCCAACCAACTTCAGTTCAGCACAAAGAAAACTGTGTCCATGACCTTTGGTTTCAAACAGAAACTATCCAGGCTCACCTCCATCCCCTCTTTCACCACCCTGGCTGGTTCTCCCCTTGAAGTGGTCCATTCCTTTAAGTACCTCGGTGTGTGGCTAGATTTCTTGTCCCTTCATGTCCGCTGGGAACTGGTTACCAAAACGGTGCTACCAGTCTGTGACTATGCTGATGTGGTATGCTGTACTGCTCAGTCTCTTCCCTTGCCAGACTGGACACCCTCTGTAATGTTTTCTGTCATTTTGCCACACACTCACCTCCCTGTATCCATCAGTGCACACTCTACTCTTCCTTATCCATCCTTCCTTTTCCCACCCATCACCTGCATCATTGTGCTTCTTTCATTGCCTAATACTGGTTTGAGGAAATGCCTTTATCCATATCCACTCTCATCTGTCCCATCTCATCTGCTTCATACCCCCTTCATTCCAGAGACCCCTTCACTTTCTCCCTTCCCTGCCCTCATTCCTCTACTAGGCAGTCTGATTTCTCTTATTGTCTCCTCTCCCTCTGAACATCCTCCCTTCTACACTCCATCTCTCACCCTCCTCAACCTCCTTTAAGTACCAGCTTAAACTCCTTCCACCCCCTCCTGCTCCTGTCAGCTCCCTTCCTGACCTGCCTTTCAATTCTCCCTTCCCAATTCATGTCTCCTACCTTAGGATGTTTATACTCTTCCCATTTCTCTACACTTTAATTTTTCTACCAGCTGTTTAGTTATGTTTCAGGTTGCAGAGTGCGATTCTCACTTCTGATACCCATATCTTATATATTTTGCACATTTGTTGAATTGCACTACAGTTGTTTGCACATTATTCGTTTGTAAACATTTATTCTATTGTACTTGCTTGTTGTTTTTTTCCTTTCGCCTTTCTCCCGGGTTACACCTGGAAACGAGCCTTGGCTCAGTGTGTGTTTCCCAGTTACAAATTTTAGATAGATAGATATATAGATAGATAGACAGACAGACAGATAGACAGATAGACATACAGACAGACAGGCAAATATAGTTGATAATGTATGGTGAGCTATCTGTAACGAGCATGTGTAGCCATTGAGAGGTTGCCATGGCGACCGTTTAAACCTCAAGAGCTGATCTTGAGAGGTTTTGGTCATCATGGCAACCTCAAGATGGAAACACAGGCTTTGTTGCCAATAGTGGACCATACATTGTCATTTATAGTGTATGGTTACATAAACAGCAAAAATACAGAGGCAGGATCCTTAACTTTATGGGGTTTTTTTAATCTCCGCCACTCTGTTCCAGGTTCAGCTCTCACTGCCATGGATGGTTCAGGAAGACCGGAGGTTGATGTAATGTGTGTGTGCGAACCCATTTCATGTTGTTATGCCACTGATGTGACATACTCACGATGGTATAACAACATCGTGATGTTACATCGGTAATACAACAACCCTGTTAGTGGATCAAATTTAGGTAATAACAACGTTCTACCAGACATTATAGATAAGTAGATAGATAGACAGACAGACAGATAGATAGATAAACAGATAGATAGATAGATAGATAGATAGATAGATAGATAGATAGAAAGAAAAATAGATAGCTAGAGAGATAAAAAACAGACATCCTGAACTGGTACCCATACATCTGCTTAGTCTTCACAGTGGAGGAAGGGAGGATGGACCACCAGGGAGTAGCAGGCATGTGGAGGGGGAGGGGAGAGGTGGACACAATTCCATTTTCAGAAGACAGAGTCTGGAAGGAACTTGCTACACTGAATGTGGACAAAGCTATGGAACCATATGGAATACATCTAAGAGTTCTAAACAAACTCAGGGAGGTGCTAGCTGCCCCACAGATAGCCTTGTTCAACAGCTCACTGGAAACAGGTGTGGTTCTGGAGGACTGGCGAAAAGCTGACATGGCTCCTGTACATAACAGCAGCAGCAGCAGCAGGGAGGAGGCTAGCAACTATGGGCAGTCAGTCTTTTATATTCAGGATGTCTGCTTACATTAGTGATGGGGGAAATTAATGTAAACTCTGAAAGGAAAGACTGTTGAGTATTAAGCATCTTTATCCAACGGGCTGCAAGACAACAGGCAGCATAGATTCATGGGAAGTGAGGATGCCAAATTAATCTGATTCATTTCTTTGACTGGCTGACCAGAGAAATAGAACAGGGGAAGGCAGTTGACATGGCCTATCAAGACTTCAGCAAGGCCTTTGACACTGTGCTGCACAGGAGGCTGATAAATAAACTGAGCAGCCTAAGGGTGGGATCTAAACAGCTCTCACTTTAATGATGGCGGAGTGACCAGCAGTGTGACACACGGCTCAGTACTGATTCCTTTTCAATGTCTTATGTCATTGAAAATATCAAAGCTACAGAAATTCAGAATACACATAAGGAGCCAGAAGAGCTGTGGGTCACCCTGGAAGTAGGAAATGGGACAGCCATACGAACTGGGATTGTCTACAGGCCTCCAGACCAGGGGGAGGACATAGACACATTACTGTCAGAAGATATACAAAACATGACAGCTAAAGGGGGAGGTTCTGATGATGGGAGGCTTCAATATACCAGATACAGATTGTAATGGGAGACTTCAACATACCAGATACAGATTGGTCAATACCAGCAGGAACATCCGCCAGCACTAGACACATAGTGGATTCCCTGCAGGGAGAGGGCCTCAAACAACTGATACAACAACCCACAACAGACAGGGCTATCCTAAATCTAGTACTGACTAACAGGTAAAGGATCACAGATCTCCAGGTAGAAGGTCACCTGGGGGGGCCAGTGACCATTACATGTTATGGTCAGTTTGGCCACTAAGACTAAATCATCCCATTCCAAGGCAAAAATATGGGACTTCAGAGGATCTGACTTTGATAAGATGGCCAACAGAGTTAAGCTAGCCCTGGCAAGAAGAAATACAGGTGAGGTGGTACAGGCAAAATGGGCATGCATTAAGAATGCAATATTTGAAGCAACATCCCATTATGTTAGGGAGAAAAGCAAGAGCAAAAGAAGGAGGAAACCACTTTGGTTCTCAAAAACAGTAGCAGAAAAGGTCAGAGCCAAAAGGTTGGCCTTCAGGAAATATAAGAGAATGCAGCGGGATGAAGATAAGGAGGTATACCAAACTTCCCTAAGGCAAGCAGGGAAGGCAGTGAGGCAGGCAAAGGCCCAAACTGAGGAAACACTAGCACAAACAGTAAAAGAAGGGGACAAGACTTTCTATAGAAACATTAGTGAAAGAAGAAAGTCCAGAGGGGGTATTGCTAAGATCAAAGGGGATAAGGGGGAGTGTGTGGAGAAGGAACAAGGAAAAGCATCTATCCTAAATTGATACTTTTGCTCAGTATTTACTGAGGAGAAGGTAGAGCAGGGCCCACAGCTCAGCAGCATGGACACAGGGGGGAGGGAAGTGTGCACAAGTCCCTTCACAAAAGAAAGGGTTCTACAAGAGCTCGCTAACTCAGGGTGGACTAGGCAATAGGACCTGATGGCATACATCCCAGGGTACTAAAGCAGCTAAGGGTGGAACTAGCAGAGACATTATCAGAACTGTTTAGTGAGTCTCTGAGCACAGGAGAGGTACCAGAAGACTGGAGAAGGGCTCAACTAATCCCACTCCACAAGAGTGGTGGCAGGGAGAAGGCAGGGAACTACAGACCAGTCAGTCTTACCTCAGTAGTGGGCAAGATTATGGAGGCATTCTTTAAGGAAAGGATAGTGCAACAACTGGAATCCATAGGAGCACAGGATCCAAGATAGCATGGGTTTACAACAGGAAGGTCCTGTCAAACTAATCTCATAGATTCTTTGACAGGGTAACCAGAGTAGTCGACCAAGGGGGTGCAGTTGATGTCGCCTACCTTGACTTCAGCAATGCTTTCAATACTGTTCCAAATAGAAGATCAATTAATAAGCTGGGTAGGCTCGAGGTGAGTCAGAAGTTGGTCAACTGGGTGGCAAACTGGTTGGCGGGCAGAAAACAGAGAGCAGTAGTAAATGGTATACAGTCAGAAGAGATGCAAGTCACAAGTGGGGTACCTCGGGGGTCAGTCCTTTGGCCAGTCCTCTTCAATATCTCAATCAGTGACATTGCAGATGGACTGGAGGGTAAGGTTTGTCTGTTTGCAGATGACACTAAAATCTGCAACTGAGCAGATGATCCAGATGGGGTGGGCAGGATGAGAAGAGAGCTGGATAAACTGTCAAAATATTCGGAAAAGTGGCAACTGGGATTTAACGCAAAGAAGTGCAAGATCATGCACATAGGGAAGAGAAACCCTGAAGCCACCTATAGGTTGGGAGGGTAGTTGCTGACAATCACAATGGAAGAAAGAGACTTGGGCATCATCATCACAGATGATCTAAAATCATTCAAGCAGACCACTAAAGCAGTAGGTAAGGCTGGAGGGATGTTGGGATGTATTAGTTGGGGTATCACAAGTCGTAAGAGGAAGGTACTAATCCCTCTTTACAAGACACTGGTTAGGCCCCATCTGGAGTACTGCATGCAGTACTGGAGGCCGCACCTGCAAAAGAACATTAACAAAATGGAGGCAGTCCAAAGAAGGGCAGCCAAACTGGTGCAGGGATGGCATCAGAAAACATGAGGACAGATTAATGGAGCTCAATATGTATACCCTAGAGCAAAGGAGGGAGAGAGGTGATATGATCAAAACATTCAAACTTCTTAATGGCATTAACAAGGTGAAAGAGTCTAACATGTTTCAATATAAGAAAAATAGCAGGACAAGAGGACACAGCATGAGATTAGACGGAGGCCGATTAAGGGGTAATGAGAGGAAGTTCTTTTTCACAGAAAGGGTGGTGGATGCATGGAGCAGACTACCTCAGAAAGTGGTGGATATGAATTCAGTGCAGGGCTTCAAACAGGCATGGGATAGGCATAAGGGAGCAATACAGATAAGTATGAATAAATAGGCCATTGACAAACTAAAGACCTATGGCACATTCGTAAGGTAGAAAAAATGGACAGACTGGATGGGCCTTGCGGTCCATATCTGCCATCAACTACTATGTTTCTATGTTTCATAAGTGGCATTGTTGAGAAACTGGAAAGGAAGGTATGCCTTTTTGCAGATGATACCAAACTTTGTAATAGGGTGGACACTAAGGAGGGTCTGGAGAGAATGAGCAGTGATCTGGAGAAACTCAAGGAGTGGCTTAAAACATGGCAGTTTGGGTCTGATGTCAAAAAGTGCAAGATTATGCACCTAGAGCATAAGTACCCAGGTGCTGAGTATAGGATGAGGGAATATTGGCAGTCACTAAACAGGAAAAGGACCTTGGGGTTTTCATATCTAATTACCTCAAGATGGTAGAGCAGTGTGACAAAGCAGTGGGTAGGCTTAGTTGGATGCTGGGATGTATAGAAAGGGATACATCCAGCAGGAGGATGGAGGTGGTGTTGCTGCTGTATCACTCGCTAGTGAGACCTCACCTGGAGCACTGTGGCCAGTCTTGGAAGCTACTCCTCAGAAAAGACATAGACAGAGTGGAGGCATTCCAGAGAAGGGCAATTAAAATGATGCTGGGGCTGCATGAGAAGCTGTATGAGGAGAAACTAATGAATTTTAACTTGTACACACTGAAAGAGAGGAGACCAAGAGGTGACATGATGGAGACCTACAGTACAAGTACCTCACGGGGATGAATGTAAAGCCTTTCAAATGAAAAGGAGCCCAAGAACCAGGAGGCCTGCAGGTTATTTGGAGGGGAGGAGTTTTAGAGAAATGTGAGGAAATATTTATTCACTAAAAGTGTGATAGGTGCCTGGAACAAACTGCCAGCAGAAGAGCTGGAGGTAAACACTGTGGGGTACTTCAGCATGCATGGGATAGACATAGTGGTCTACCACTTTTTCAGTGGTTTCTAATGCTAAGGGAATTCTGTTTGCTACTCAGTTTCTAAAAGGTTCTGCCTGTTTTTAAGTGGGTAGGTCTCTATCTTCAACAGCAGTTAAGTACAAGGTTTCATACTGCAGGGGACTTGCTTTTAAATTCTGTGTGTTTTTTAGATTCCTTTTCAGTGGTTTCTGACTCTTAGGGAATTATGTTTGCTACTCAGTTTCTGGAAGATTCTGCCTGTTTCTAAGTGGGTGGGTCTTTATCTTCAACAGCAGTTACGTACACGGTTTCATATTGCAGGGGACTTGCTTTTAAATTCTGTGTGTTTCTTCAGTCTCCTCAGCCCACAGCACAACAGTGTCGGAGGCAGAGCGGGGAGATCTAACCTAATACTTTGTCTTTTTTAGAGCTCATTGTGGTCAGGGGAACAGTACAAAAAGAAGGATTTTAGGGCTGATTGTTTCTGACTAGGAGGCTGCATTAGTCCTTCCCTTCCACCCCTCAACCCACCCATCCCTGGGCTAAGCCTTCCTTTATAGGCATTGGCCCTAGCGAGTGGCCGGGTCATCCCTCTCACAACAGATAAATTACCATCAGAACAAAAGAAAATTAATAAATAAACACGCACTACTGAAGTAGAGAGGTAAAAGAGCATACATCAGGAGTACGTAGGATGGTACAAGGAGTGATGCAGTGCAGTCGGTGTGGAGCAGCGGTGTTCAGAAGAACATTCTGAAAACTGTGGTTCTGCCTCATTTGTAGGCATCTCTCTGGGCTGAGGGAGGAGGTGGTCAGGCTCCGTGCACAGTTGGCAGGAGTACTGGAAACCTTCACCCCACACAAAGGGACCACCATAACAGCAGCCACTGCCATGGAGGTTGCAAGACAGAGGCCTGGATATACTATGGTGAGCTCTGGGAGGTTGAGGAAGGTGAAGCTCACGCACATCCCCCACCCAGTCCGACTAGAGAACAACTACGATGTTCTCAAGGAGAGGGTGAGCCCTGCAAGGGAACCCAAGGTTGAGACCAGGGAAGATGACCAGGCCTACCAGGTTGGGGGCTCAGGGGTCGGGGTCAGAGAAACCCAGGGGGGAGGAGGAAGCTTCTCCTGGTGGGAGACTCGACAGCTCAGAGTATGGAGCTGGTGTCAGACATAAAGATGGAGAGGGAGGTAAAGTGTCTCCCAGGGAGTGGATCCACAGGATCACTAAAGCTGTGGCTAGGAGGGGGGGCTAAACATCATTGTTCATCTGGGGACAAATGATCTAGCCAAAGACAGGTCTAGCTTGGAAAAGGTTCAGAAGGATTTTAGGGATTTGGGGAGGTTGCTAACTCTGTTACCTTCTCAGAGGTGCTACCAGTCGGGAAAGGAGGGGGAAGATAAACCAATGCATCAGTAGTTTCAACAAGTGGTTGAAGGACTGGTACAGGGAAAACAGCTTTGTCTACATTGGGGACTGGGGTACCACCTGGGATGATGCACGCCTATACAAGAGAGACGGTCTGCATCCTTCATGGAGGGAACATCTGTCCTCAGTGAGACATTTACATGCTTCCTGAGCAAGCATTTAAACTAGCCACTGGGGGGCCATCAGGAGTGGGGAGATACAGACAGACCTTCACCACAGGTTACGGCACATGATGAGCAGAATCAAGACATTATACCAGGGGCAGATTCGTCAGTACCACAGGACAGAAAAGGTTGCACACAGGGCCAGACAATATCATTATTAACAAAGTTAGTAAAAGGGAAGCACCACATAGAATATGCCGGGAATAGTAGGATGAAACAAGGGTCTAAACACAAGGATGGGCTGACAGGATGCTACTTTTCATGGAAAGTCATGCAGATGAATGCCCACAGTCTAGGAAACAAGGTCCAAGACTAGATGGCTGTAATGACAGAGGCTGATCTGGCCATAGTGGCCATAAGTGAAACATGGTACACCAGGAACCACAGCTGGGATATAAGTGTACCTGGTTATGCCCAGTTCAGAAAAGACTGGGAAGGTAAAAGGGGAGGGGAGGGTTGCCCTCTACATCAAAGAAAGCATCAAGGCAACTGAAATTCAGAACAGACATGGGGAAACAGAGTTAGTTTGGGTCACCCTTCAGCCAGGCAATGGAACAGCCATTCGTACAGGGGTCATTTACAAACCCCCAGTTCAAGCAGAAGAAATTGACAAACTGCTGCTGGAAAACATGCATGACATGGCAGCAAAGGGGGAGGTACTGCTGATGGGAGACCCTAACATGCCAGAAATAGGCTGGTCCATCTCAGCAGGAGCCTCAGCCAGGGCACGGAACCTCATTGATTTATTTGAGGGGGCTGGCCTTAGGCAACCGGTGCAGGAACCTACCAGAGACTGGGAAATCCTGGATCTGGTACTGATCAATGGGGACAGGATAACAGGGCTTGTGTTGGAAGGTTAGCTACGGTCCAGTGACCACCATATGGTGTGGTTCAAGGTGGACACAGGGATTCAGTCAACCCATATGAAGGCAAGAGTCTTCGACTTCAGAAAGGTCAACTTTACCAGGATGAGACTTCAGCTTAGAGAAACCCTGGAAAAAAGGGAGATGGGGGGGACATTGAGAAATGGACTAAACACAAGGAACTGGACACACGTCAAGGAGGCCATAGCAGAGGTCACAATAAACAATGTATTAGGTTGATAGACAAGGGGAAAAGGAGAAGAAAACCACTTTGGTTCTCAAGGGGGGTGGCTGAAAAGGTAAGGGACAAGAGGCTAGCCTTCAGGAAGTATAAGGAGACACAAAGAGACAAGAACATGGAAATGTACCAGAAGGATCTAAGAGAGGCAGGAGAAGCAGTGAGAAGTGCTAAAGTGCAAACCAAGGTGTGAATAGCTCTATTGGTTACAAAGTGAGACAAGACATTCTTCAGGTGCATCGGTGACAGAAGGAAGGCAAAGGGGAGAGTTGCTAACTTTTGAGGAGCCAAGGGACAGATAGTGAAGGGAGATGGGCAGAAAGCAGTGATCCTCAATGAATATTTCTGTTCAGTCTTCACTGTGGAAGCACATTGGCAGGGCCCACAGCTAGAATTTAAAGGAACAGAGGAAGAGGAGGTAAACACCAGTCCGTTCACAGAGGAGAGGGTCCTAGAAGAGCTTGCAAAGTTCAAGGTGAACAAAAGGGAACTGAGAATTGAACTGGCAGCCCCTCTGGCAGCCCTGTTCAGTGAGTTCCTAGACACTGGAGTGGTCCAAAAGGACTGGAGAAGGGAAGATGTTGTCTCTTCAACAGTTCATCAGCGAGGTCCTCCACAGTGACTACAGCGCCACCATGCTGCTGTGGGGACCTGCTGTAACAAGACTGTCTGTTGGTGGTCTGCACCCCCAAGTAACTCCAACTCAGAGTTGATAATCTTAAATAGGGTGTGCAGGGGGGTAGCCTCAAGATGGGGGAGTTCGCGGCTGAAGCCCCCATAAGAAAACACAGCCAGCACATGGAAACCGGCAGCCAACTGCAAAATGCGGTCGACATGCCGGTTTCACTGTCGGGGCAGTCGATGGGAAATTTGTTGACCACCTGTCGTGGATTCCATGGCAACTAAGGTTGAATGCAAAAAAATGCAAAATCATGCACATGGGGAGCAGGAACCCTGGAGCAAGCTACAGATTGATGGGAGACCTGTTGGCAATTACTAAGGAAGATAGGGACTTGGGGGTCATAATCACAGATGACCTAATGGCCATAAGGCAGATGGCCAAGGTGGTGGAGAAAGCCACTAGGATGTTGGGGTGCATTGGAAGGGGAATCACAAGCCAAAGGTGGGAGGTGATAGTTCCACTGTATAGGACCCTGGTGAGTCCTCACCTTGAGTACTGTGTCCAGTTCTGGAGGCCACACCTTCGTAAGGATATTGACAAAATAGAGACGGTGCAGAGGAGGGTGACCAAAATGGTGAAGGGTCTACATCACAAGCCTTACGAGGAAAGGGTCAGAGACCTCAATTTATACATGCTGGAGCAAAGGAGGAAGAGAGGTGACATGATAGAAATGTTCAGATACCTCAAGGGCATGAACAAGGTGGAAGGGGACAACATATTCTAGTTTAAAAGTAGTGCCAGAACAAGAGGGCATGATATGAGACTGATGGGTGGCCGCATAAGGGGTAATGTCAGGAAGTTCTTTTTTACAGAGAGGGTGATGGATGTATGGAATAGCCTGCCCCAGGAAATGGTGGCTGTCCGTACAGTGGCAGGCTTCAAACGTGCGTGGGACAGGAATAAAGGAATATTAGAGATGGAACAAAAAAGCTAAACCAGTGACCAGATAGGGTCACTGGCCTCATCATCAGGTAGCCTAAATGGGGAGACTGGATGGGCCTAGCGGCCCTTATCTGCTAACAGTATCTATGTATCTATGTAACAGACAGGGAGGAGGGAGGGTTTCCAGAGACCAGTTAGGGTCTGTGGAGAGAAGTTAGGTAGGGAACATCTGGGCAGATGGGTTGGGTCAAGCGGTCCTTTTCTGCTGATAAATTCTATGTTTCTATAACACACCATAGCACCATCTCCAGTCATGTCAAACTGTGTGACAGTTTGTCTCCCACCCTTTGGGTAGACTCCCTTACTTGTAAAATAAAGCAATCCCTACTCTCAACTACACCATAAGTGCTCTTGATAATGGCCAAATATTCATGAACTGTAGTTGGAGTGACTAGTACATAGGGCCCAGACAACAACCACAGTTATCATTTTATTTTTTGTAAAATATTTTTATTGAGAAAAGTAGCAGTACATCATAAACAATATTACTTAACACAGATATTTGCTTGACTTCAGGATCACAGATAACTAAATGCATCAGTATAGACATGTCCGCATACATCAAATTCTACTGTTAATTATATACAACAACTCAATTCCATTAAGAGTTATGGGTATCAGTTTAGAGTTAGCTAGTGACCTTGGTTGGAATGCTACAGTGTCCTTAAAGAAAGTCGGAAGGAAAGATGCTACCCAGAGGAAATGGGACGAAGCATATACATGCACCCATAGCATTGTACATCCTGTTAAACTAGTTAAGGCTAAACCAGAATTATACCAGCTTCAATAGCCCTCTCCAAGGGATCCCAGATTATTTTAAAGGTATCCTTAGCACCGTTAGCTCAGTGTTGAACTTTTTCAAGTGTGAGACACTGCTTTAGATTGTTAACCCATTGCTTCACCACTGGAGGATTGTATGACATCCACTTCTGAGCTAATGTTTTCTTTGCATTGACCAGCACAATTTCCCACAAAGGATGGGTACTTTGTCTCTGTTCTCTTGGTGGCTCTGCCCCAAAAACAATTCCAGAGTGGTGCAGGGTAGCTTATTTGAAAGGGTTACTTCCATTATTCTGTGCACTTCCGCCCAAAAGGGGGCTACTTTCGCACAGGTCAAGGCCATGTGCAGAAAATCAGCCTCCTCACACTAACATTTAGGGCAGCAGTGGGAATTATCAGGGCTCATGAAATGAAGACTGGCGGGGGCTAAATAGGCTCTGTATAGGAAATGGAGCTGCACCTGCCTCAGCCCATTATTCTTGGAACACGTGTTGAGGTGCTTCACTGCCAACTTCCATACATTATGATCAAGTTTAACACCAAGGTCACCCTCCCACTTCAGTCTAGTGTTTTGTGCCTGGTCTGGTTCTGCTCCCAATAACGTGTGATAATAAATGGATAAAGCTTTCACCTCTGGAGGGGGATTATATAAGCCCTCTTCAAAACGGGCAGAGTCAGCCCATCCAGACTCCACATTCATGGTGTCTCCAAATCTGTGGTGGATTAGTTGGTATATGAAATAGTCTACAGGGTCAATTAAGAACTTGGCTCTAATTTCTGAGACTCTCCCCCCCCCTTCAAATAATTGCAGGGCACACCCAATACCCCTGGCATTCCAAACTCTTAATCTCTGGTGCATGAAAGCTGTATAAGCACCTCTGTCCTTTAGGACTGTGGTTAGGTCTGAGTATGGTGAGTGGTTTACCCCCAGTCCACCACCCAGCTTGCCATGTGCATTATGCCAAGCCCCCAGAGTGGCTATTGTGTAAGGGTTACTGGTGTTCGGTGTAACCCTGGATCCTAGTCCACCAGACAAGTACATATACCTCAGGGACCCACCGATCTGCTCCTCTTCCATCTCCACCCAATCCAGCCTGTGAGGATTCATCCCCCGGCAAGAACACCAGTTGTGCAGCCAGATAATAAAGCTGGTAGTTGGGCAGGTCCAATCCACCTTTGCTAGATGGCATATGTAAGACCGATCTTTTAAGTCTTACGGCTTTCCTCCTCCAGATAAAGCCATGGATCAGAGAGTTAATCTGCTTAAAGTGAGTGGAGGGTACCCGAACAGGCAGAGACTGATATAGATATAAGCATCTTGGAAGAATCATCATCTTTACCATGTTGACTCTACCCATCAGAGTCAAGGGTACGTTCTGCCAACTTTCACAGTCCAGGCCAAATCTTTTCACTAATGGGCCATAATTCTAGTCATATAATGTTCCAATTTTGGCAGAAATGAGGATCCCCAGATATTTTACCTTATCTACCACCATCAGGCCCCCCATGACTTGCAGCAGTCTATGTCTGTTTAGCTGGGCCACAGGGAGGAATTCACATTTTGTCCAGTTAACCTCATGTCCCAACAGTGCCCCATATTCTTGCAACAGACCATGTATCTGAGACAGGTCCTCCCCAGGGTTCTGCAGGTATAAAAGAATGTCATCTGCAAATAATGCTATTTTGTGTTCTTTACCTCCACCCCTGAACCCTTGTAACTCTGTATGATTCCTAATGGCTGCTGCCAGTGGTTCTAATGCCAAGACATATAGACCAAATTTATAACTTGAAAGCTCTCTACCACTTTTTTATATATTTCATCATCTTAACATTTCCTCTCCTGTACCATCTGAGTGGCATTGCTCATCCAGTTATCTTAGTCATCCTCCTCAGTGGGGGAAGGGGGTGCAGAGAACATCTCCTGTAAGGGACGGTCTTACAGGGTGTGGGTAGGTTCAGTGCCCATCCTAGTCCCTTGGATGCAGGTCTTGCTGAGGGTATAGGTGGTGACTGAGCATCGACCTTGAACAATTCTCTTACATCATGGGCAGTGTTCCCTTTTACACCAAGGAAGGAATGAAGCTTTTGTTGCAATTCAGATGGTTCCTTAGGGCCATTTGGGGAAGGGGGTCCAGACTAGCATGGCTGACTTTGATCCATTAGCCACTGTCCATTAAGTGCTGATGGTACATTACGTACTATCAGCTGTCATGTGATACTTTTGAGGGGCCAGCTTCCTCTCAGCATGCCACACGCACACACACTCAGCCTTTTCTGGGTACAATTTTAAGTCCACTGGAAAATTAATCTTCCCCAACAACTAATAGTTCTGAACACATATGGTTTATGTTAGTCCCTTCAGGAATCCCTTCCTTCAAAATTGTTTTGACAGGATCGAGATCCTCTCCCTTGCAGTAATCAATCAACTTACCTCAATTTATCTTTAAATCTGATAGTGGGGGGAGGTACCAATATATATATATATATATGGTCTCAGTCCCTGCTCCAGGGGGCAGCTTTACAGAAATACCTGTTTTGGGCAGTTTTATCATTTTTAAAACTGTCCATCAAATGTCGTGGCTTCCAGTCATCTGGCAGGTGCCAACATGCACCAAGCAAAAACAAGCATTTGTCAATGCCGAACATTTGATGTTCTGCACCAATACATCCTCAGATGTTACATGGGCACTTGGGCTGCAAGTGCAAGGAATGCTGTGGATGTCCAACAGCTTTCTTACAGGATGCTGTGGACAACACTGAGTGTGGGGGATTCGCGTTGGTAAAAAATCCATTTTGTTTTTTTAGACCTAGACAGATACTGTATTGAGGGTACTGAATAGACAGGGCATTTACGAGAATAATTGTCTCGAGACTAGGAGAGGGCTGATGCAGAGTATCACCATGGACAGAAGGCACATACTGGGATCACTGCGGGAAGGATGGCAGGCAAAACAGTTGAGCACAAGAAAAAGGAGAATACATGTAGGGATCTGCCAGTTATTCTTTTTATTGAATTTCAACATATGTAACATCATAACAAGGATTAACCATGCTAAGATCTATGCATCACTCAGATCACGTCAGGTCTTGGTGTATATGCAAGGGTTAAAAAGGGAGGGGTAAGGGTAGCATACAGGGGAGGGGTATGGAAGGCTAGGGCATGAGGAGGGGAACATAAGTGTTATGGGAGGAGGAGTGGTGAGAAAGGAAATAAGGGGGGTGGGGCAGGAGAGGATTGCAAAAGTTGGTGGCATCCATATACTCACAGTTCTATAAGTGTGGGTTCACCTTTCAAATTTTATTAATAAATACAGACACACAAAAATTTAGAATGAATATGTGTCTTTGTCTAGGTTAACATTATCTGCAATATACAATTGCTGGTGGAGAGAAACAGAGATATATTATATATTTTTTTTCCTGTATGTAGAAGTTGCCACAGTAAAGAGATTAAGTTTCATACTATTAGCAACCAGAAAGGCAGACAAGGATTACGTTTTATTTAGAGAGTTGCTAGTTCAGCTGAAAGAAAGGGTGTAATTTGAGACATCATTGCTGTAGTTTCAAACTGCCTACAGAGTGAGAATAAAAAACTTTGGCACAACACAGTTCAAACTTTCTGTAGATCTTCCCCCGATGTTCCCATATAGTCTGGTCAGGTTGTCACTGCTGCTCAAGATGTTTTTCCTTTAATGTTACAGGATTTTAAAGACAGGCTACTGGTGTTGCAGCCAATCAACTGTTTGTTAAGTGGCTTCATATAAATCAAAGGGCTGAAGCCCTCTCTGATTTCAGCAGCTTGGTTCTTTTGAAGTCCCAGCAGCTGAAGAAGAGTGGTGTCACAGTTAAAGTGCATGGTTATTGGTCTAGATTGCTGAGCCCCTACTGTTTTGCACTACAGTAGGCTTACAGTGACACACCCCTGAAATCCCCTACACTGTAGCAAAGCATTTAGTGCACAACTGAATCAAACATAACAAGCATTTGTCAATGCCGAATGTTGCTTGCTTCTATCGGCTGTTTAGGTATTTGGAAGTCATTGGAGTGCAAATATTGAAAATTTACGAACTTACGAGCGTGCGTGGGAACTGTGCAACGCACACTCGTAAAACAGTCATTTTAAGGAATTCTTTCACCAAATTTTCAACATTGCCATTTTAAGATCTCTGCTCATGAACAGTGATACTGTGATTTTCTTAATGTGTCCCATACACTGAGTTCGCACATCGACTGCGCCATTGTGCGCTACATGGGTGGAAACATGTTTTGGGCAGGATGTGAAAAATGACAGCTGTACTGCTCATGAGGAGGTGTGGTAAAATGGCAATGTTGAAAATCTGGAGTGAAAATATTGAAAATTTGTGAACTTACGAGCCTGCGTAGGAACTGTGCAACGCACGCTCGTAAAACAGTCATTTTTAGGAATTTTTTCACCAAATTTTCAACATAGCCATTTTAAGACCTCTGCTCATGAACAGTGTCACTGTGATTTTCTTAATTTGTCCCATACATTGATTTCACACACCGACTGCTCCATTCTGCGCTACAAGGGCGGAAACACATTTTGGGTGAGATGTGAAAAATGACAGCTATACTACTCATAAGAAGGTGTGGTAAAATGGCAATGTTGAAAATCTGGAGTGAAAATATTGAAATTTCGTGAACTTACGAGCCTGCGTAGGAACTGCGCAATGCACGCTCGTAAAACAGTCATTTTTTGGAATTTTTGGACCAAATTTTCAACATGGGGTTTTAGGACCCCTTCTCATGACAATGTCACTGTCATGGCAGTATTCAGGCCTGAAGGGTGATTTACATGATCACTGCAGAAATCACTCTTGGACCTGAATAACGCCATGACAGTGACATATTCATGAGAAGAAGTCCTAAAACCCATGTTGAAAATTTGCAAAATTACCAAAAAATGCCTGAGATATCGATAAAGTTGAACCCCTATCTAGCCATTATACAGCTTACCAGCATTTCCTCAGTTTGCGGTCGGCTTTGAAGAGTGCAGGCGTGTTCCCGATCCACGAAGATCGTCGCGCGGGTCCGGAGGTAAGTATGGGGTGAGGGGTGTGTGGGGAGGCTGGGTGCGCAGTGGGTGGAGTGCGGGTTGTGGGAGGGTCGGGAGGCAGCGCAGCGAGACGTTTTCATTTTTCAGGTTTAAAAAAAAACGTGTGGGCGTTTGCCATGCTGGGGTGGGCTCCCAGAGTGGCACATGGACGAGGGGCCATTCAGCCAACGGGAGATTGGGCACCCCCATCGGCCAAGGACTGCTTGCCACGCTCAGTGGGCTCTCAGCGTGCACCAACTACTGGGGACGATGTAGCTCAGCCAACGATTGGGCACCGGGTTACAGTGCGCAAGGGGTGCGCACGCCTGCATGTGGGGGTTACGCTTTATCGCTGCTCACTGAAGCGTAGCTCCCTTTCAACTGTATGCCACTGCATTTTGGAGCATGTCACAGACAGCCCCAAATGCATTGGCTTACAGGGCCGCCTGCCAGCTCACTGACTGAATTGGAGGAGGAGGTGACACACCTCCGAAATCTCCAATGATGGCACTATGTTTCTTGCACATGCATGCAAGCAACATAAAAATGGCCTGTTTGTGGGGCTACCTATACTCCGTCCATCTGTATGGGTTGGGCACTATGGCAGGAGCATCTAGTGGCATCTCTGTGTGTCCACTCCAAGTCGTTAGCACTCTCAGTGCCCATTCCCTGCAAGCTCCTGACAGGGAGTCAAAAATATTTTTTATTTAGTTTTTTTAATTCTCATTCATTCATTATAGTTTCAACTATGACTTCCTTGCTCATACTGCAGGTAAATTCAGATCACCACAGTTTCCCTTTTGACATGTACATTCTATAACTGGACCAGTTTTGTACCCTTAATCAGAAAGCTTTTAATAGAGTCCTTTAGTGCTCTCTGACATTTCACAGTACACACTGACCTTGGAATTGCTAGGGAACAACATACTTGTTTTTGAATGTTGCATAAATTGAATCGCTCAGTGTACTAGAAATGCAACCTTGAGGAAGATGTGCTTCAAATGATGGGCGGGTGAAGAATATCTACAAAATCAATTAATAGCTTGCTATTTACTACATTGCTTTTGTGGTGAGGTTGCCACATTTTCATTGATTCAGAAAACATTACAATGAAACCTATTATAAATATGTTCAACTCCATTTTTTCAGATGACACTGAGGAATTGGGAGAGAACATTCCACATGAATGTTTCTAAAGCTGCTTTCAGTGGTGGTTTTTTTTTTTTGTATCATGAGGGACCTTCCATCTCTGATTCAAAGCAGCAATCAAGTTAATATAGCAATTTACCAGAAAAAGGCAGCATTCAGTCACAGATCGAGGATGTTATAGTTCCTTTCATTAGCTCGGAGAAGCTGCCAATTAATCATAATCTTGTCAGAAACTAAAGAGAGGTTTTTGTTTTTTAACTGAAGGTTTATTCAATGTTTCAAATAAACAACAGTACCCAACACAGAAACGATTGGGTCATCTGTTTACATGGTATAACTTATACATACAGGTGGGATATTCAGACTGCGCGAGAAAGATGCGCAACAGAGGGAGCAGTTGCAAATCCAGTGCACCATTGCACAATGGATGTGATAGTCAAGCCATGCGCAGGACAAGGTGCGCCTGCGCAATGTGGCTGAATATCACACCAGATGCACCATGGCACAACAAGGGATGTGCCATGGAGCAGGGACGATGCACAGTAGCACCCCTAGGGATGCACATGGACAAAGACAGGAGGCAGCTGAGCAGCAGCCATGGATGCGCCATGTGCTGAGGAGCATGCACCAGGACAGACAGACCATCCCCCCCAACCCCAGTCCCCCCGATCTGTGCAAGGCTCCCATGAGCAACACAACCAGATGGGTGCAGGATGGACCACTGATCCTCGAACCCCAGTGCTGAACCACCAGCAGATGTGACCTAGTAGTCCCCACCCACTGGGCATGGCACCCCTGCACTGACAACCAGCCAACAGGGACCAGGAGCCAATGATGGCCAAGCCCCACCCATGCCACGGCAGCACACTATTGCTGCCCCACCCCAGTACAGAGTGCCTGAGACATCTAGCCCAGAAGCAGAACCAAACAGCGCATGGCACTGAAGGCAGTCCAGCACCACTGTACCAAGGCATCCAGTCACCCTGGAGCACAATGCACAAGTACCACAACCCCACCATGACCACCCAACGTAGGCAGTAACACTGTCCACCAATGCCACCACAACCCACACAAGGCCTACCAGCATGGCCCACCTGGAGGCACAGCAAGGTGAGTGATCTGGCACCAGTAACTGAGGGACCCCCACAGGACAAGGGCCACCCTGGATGCCAGCACAAGCATGAAAGCACCGCAAATAGAGGGCCAGAGCAAGGTCCTCCACCCATGCACCCACCCCGCCACAGCACCGGCCCCACCAGGCAACACAGCACCTCCTTGTGGTGCATGGAGACCTGCACCACACAGGAGGCAACACAGGGCACACACAATGCCCCCCCCAGTCACATGGGCACACCTGCAAACAGCCACACAAGGAAGTGCGACAGGCCCTGCAGTCGCGAGGCCCATGGTGCCGTGTAACCTGCGGCCAGCCCACTCCCAGAGTGCTGGTGAGCCTGAAATGTGGCGGTTTCCCCATGAACCTGGCCACCCTGATGGCAGGCGCAGGGGTCTGTGACCAGGCCACCACCAGTGTGCAGCAGCACCCCATGTGACAGCCACCAGGCCACAGGCACCGCCCCAGTCACCATGGATTGCATGGAGGGAGCAACCAATAGCACCACCCACATTGGCAACAGGGACAGACATGCGATAGTCCAGGGGCCAAAATGCCAGCAGCAAGGGCGCCGTGCCTGCAAGGTGACAGGCATGTGCTGCCCCTGAAGGCACGCCATCATCTGAGCATGCAGTGGTGGGGGCCACATGACCATGCATACCACAGCCATGCATGGTGGCAGTGTAGCAGCAATGGCCACAGCCACACAGGCAAAGCACACACCGACAGGGGGCGGATGGGAAACAGCACATGCACCACAGCCCACTGCACACTGGTGAACGGTACACAGGGCATACCACACAGGCCCCAGACAGAGCCCATGGCCCCCACCCACACCAGTGGAGGAGCCATGTCAGGCACACCCATGCCCAAACCAGCCCCATCCCACAGTAGCCATGCACACCACTGCAGCAAGGCACCATGCACCCGCTGTAAATGAGAGACTGACACTGACGTAGATATAAACAAATGTATTAAAACAGATCAACAACAGCAACAAAAGAATCCTAACCTATATACAGATATGTACAACAGAGGAGGGGATGGGTGGGGATGCTACAAGGGGGGAGGGGAAGGGCAGGGGACAAGGGTAAGGCAAAGGTGGGGGACATGGGGGGTGGGTACAGTACAGGGAGGGATTGAGCACCTCCAAATGCTTCAGGTGCTACTGGCGGCCCTGGTCCTCCCCTGACGCCCTGTGGTGCCTGTGGTGCCACTGCTTGTCCCCTCGTCCATCCTCTCCAGCTGCTCCAGTGTACTGCCTGGGTAACCTGCAGGATCTCCTGGAGGGTCCACTCCACGGCCTCCCAACAACAGCTACCTAGGAAAAGGGAGCAGAAGCAGTATGAGTGACTGCCCTGACCAACGCAGCTCACCCAACATGCATGGCGTGCATCAGTGCCCGGACCCCAGGGATGTCATGCAACCACCCACAGTGAGTGCGCCCATATGAGCTGCCAAACTGGGCAACCGTAGCCATGTAAACCGCTGTACACCTCCCCCACCCATGCACTGCACAGCACCATCCTGGCCGTCCAGTGTCATGGTATTGCAGTGGGACAGCAGTGGCACAGCCAGGCACAGAGTGCACACACAGCCCATCTGCGACACCCACCCACATGTGCAGGCCCACAGGACAGTGCAGAGGGCACTGTGGGACATGCACAGCTGGAGGGGCCATGTGCAGAGGAGCCATGCCACACCACCACCCCTGCAACCCACCCTGCACAGGTGTATAAGGAAACACACTACTCACCTGCGTCCTGGTCTGCAGGGTGCTGCCAACCCACAGCACCACCACTGTGGCCAGCCTGCATGGCTACTCCCCCGGCATGGTCCTGGTCCTGCTGCTCCCTGGCCAACTGTGCCCTACGGTGTTCCTCTGAGCCTAGGGGGGAAACATGGAGAGAGTCACATCAGTACATGCCTGACCCATAGGCCCCATCCCCCGGGCAACAGCGGTGGCATAGGGTGGACACGATGCTCCCCCACACCCAACAACACAGGTTCTGCCCCCCCGGCGGCCTGGCCTGCTGACCCCTGTGCCCCAAGGACAGTAGGAGATGGCTAGTGATAGTCATGGAGCACCTACCTGGCCGTGGCACTGCACCCCACTGGACATGCACCTGCAGACACCTCAGATGGTCAGGGTCACGCCACTGGAGGTCACCATAGCAGTTGCGACACTGCTGCCTGGTTCGAAGGTTTCCAGTGGTCACCTCAGCCTCCTCCTGCCACACTGCAGTGCGGGGCCTCTGGAGGGGCACCTGCCCAAACAGGGCACCAGCATGTTGCTCTACAAGGGCCACAAGGTTGCACAGCTCAATGGCACTCCACATAGGGGCTCTGGTGCGTGGCATGTTCCAGGCTGTCCACAGTGCAAAATGGCACCTGGTAGCACACGTGTCCCACATGCTGTGGCAGTGTGGTGCTGCGCTGCCAGTCATAATCATGCTGGCACCATACTGCACAATGGGGGGGGCAGCCATGCAGACGCATGGCACCTAGAGGGCAAAGGGCAGCAGCAGGGTCAAGGGTTGGGCCGCACACAGAGCACCACTGCGCTATTGAGATGCCCTGTATGGTGCGCGGTAGGGTGCATGTGTGTGACACCATGCAGTGGCCTACCGCATTGGGTGCCATGGCACCCATGGTGCAGTGGCGCAGTATGGGGCATGGTGGCACTGCGCCATCTGCACCATATCACGTGTGCCCCGTGGGACATATGGCACATGAGCGCCACAGGCACATGGCTGTGCACTGTACTGCCTCCCGTGCTATAAGCATCTGCTGTGCCACTCGCGTACATGTCAGCACTGCATGCATGCGTGGTGCAGGTCCAATTGTGCACATCACAGTGGTGCGCCATGGGCTCTGCATGCACAACACCATTGCGCAAGGCGCAGCCATGTGATATTCAGCCAGGTTATGCAAATCAGCTCATGATCCATTCCGCAGCTCATCCACTGCATTTGCATCCCATTACAGTTGTGCATACCCTCATTTGCATGCGATGCACTATAAAGGCGCCATGGAAATGCACAGGCCATGGATCGGTATTGCAGCCTTAGGAGGTAAGTGCAATGCTGTGGGGACAGTGGACTAGGAGAGCTGTATGGGACTGAACAGTCCATGGTAACACCTGTCCATCTCCCCAGGCACAAGCATGACCAAACTTGAGGAGGATGAGGAGCAGGGAAGGGTGCTGAAGCAGAGGCCCAATTTCACCAGGGCCAAATTGATTGCACTGTTCAAGGCCTACCTCAACAGGGAGCCACTCATCAGTGGCCAAAGAGGCACAGCACAGGCCCGTGCGGCAGCGTGGGGCGAGGTGGCACGTGCAGTCAACCAGCAGGTCAGCCACCAGCGTTCCACGTAGGAGTGCAAGAAGAAGGTCAGCATGGACAGGAGGAGGATTAAGGACAAGGTGGCTGCCATCAGGGCAGCGTGTGCAGCCACTGGTGGGGGCCAGCAGGACGTGCCCCGCCTGACGCCACTGGAGGTGTAGGTTGCCAGCAGCGTGCGGTGTAGCGCCATTGAAGGTGTGCCCAGCAAAGGCTTCCAGACGAGCGGCAGCCCATCACTACATGGTAGGACTGGTGCTGGCAGTGTGTGGGTAGCAGGGAGGCGGGGTCCAGGGCTCAGGTGGCACCACTAACGGTATTGTGTTCCTTTACAGCTCCTGAGCATCTGCATGGGGCAGTGGTGGTGGGTGTGTCCACCAAGGGGGAGGCCCTGGAACTGGTGGAGCACCCATCCACCTCCACTGGTGTCCGAGGGACTGACTGCCTGCAGCCCTGCACAGCTATCCGGACTGATGCCTGTGATGCGGGTGCAGATGAGGTCCTGGCTGTGTTCCATCGGGTCACCAGGCAGTGTTCTGTGTGTTGAGCCACAGATCAGGGCCAACTCAAGTACCGATGATGATGTGATGCACGTCCCGGACAGTGATGTTGGTGGCTCACAGGGGGATCCCACAACTGGCATCTGGCCAGGCAGCAGTGCAGGCAGCCCTGGCGTAGTTGCCTACCCAACAGCCCTTGCCCCTGTCATGTCTGTGGCATTCAGTGGGGCAGCACTGGTGTGCGGATGCAAGAGTGGTGTTGGAGGCACCAATGCAGCCATGCTGGTGGTGCCCGGCGTTCAGCAGCCAGAGGGGCAGCGGCTGGACAGTGATGATGGGGGACAGGGGCAGGGGGTGGTAACAGTGCACTGCGTGAGGATGTACCCCAAGAAGGCAATGCTGTGTGGCACCCACCGTCGCAGGGCACTGTCCCGCAGGGCCAGGAACAACACAGGGGTCAGCAAGTTGGCCATGCAGATGAACCCTTAGATGGCCACAGCCGTCTTCTCCAGGCCTCTGTGGATCAGCAGGTACAGCTCGTGGTAGCGGTGGATGCACTCCATGTGGAGCTGCGCCAGGCAGAGGAGTGGCGCAGCAGGGACCATGCCCTGCTCCTGGTAGAGTTAGCTCAACAGCGGGCTGATGTGACTGCAGCCATTGATAGGCACACCACTGCGATGGTGACTGTCATGGCTACACTGGCTGACCGGCTGTGTGCCCGGATGCTGCACACCCCACAGAGTGCATTGTCCACCCCTCATTCTCAACGTCGGGTGACCCTGCCATGCTGACGCCGGGATTGGCTGTGGGCATACCAAGCACACCTGGTGCGGGCATGTTTGGTGGCCTGCAGACACCTGCATGGACACAGTCGTGTTCACGCAGTGTCACCACTGGGGGACCATCGGTGCCACCCTATGAGGCTGCTGATTAGCCTGTTATGGCTGGCAGGTCTCAGTGGGACAGTCCACACATCTGTGGTGGCTGTGCTACTGTGCAGCATGACTGACCCCTCCCCCTCCCTGACTGCTGTCTACCGCTACCCAGTGTGCACTGTGGAGTTCCGTGTGCATTGCACGCATGTGGTGCCCTGTCCTGCACTCAAACGGTCCCTGTGCACACCCATCCAGATGCTGGCCACTGTGGCGTGTGCATGATGATGCCAGCATAGCGCTGTCTGCCACCGTGCAATGGTGCTCAGTGTCTGAGACATGCACAGTGCCTGCCACTGGGTGTGGTTTTGGTGGGTCATGTGTGGATGTGGGGGGTCGTATAGGGGTGGGTGTGCATGTGACTCTGTGAGCATGGGATATGGCGTGTGTGCCTGTGTGTGCTGTGTGCTGCCCTGCTGTTCTCTGCCTTTGTGTGCATGCCCCTGCCCAGTTCCACACCCCTGCCGCCAAACCTGCCCTGGTGTCTGTCCCTGCCCATCTGTCAGCTGTGCTGTCACCCCCGGTGCTTGCTCGTGGCCCTGTTCACCTACCTGTGTGGTCCATAGTGCTCCTCTGCAATGGTGTCCCAGTTCTGCTGGGCCATCTGGGCCAGCCGGGGATTCCATTGCCCGGGGATGGCTTCCCAACACCAGCTGGCCCGGCATCCTCATTGTCCCCATCGCTGTCCCCTCCTCATCCCCAACAGCTATCCCATGGTCAGTGGCCATGTTGTGCAGGATGCAGCAGGCCAGGAATAGCCTGCAGGCCTTCAAAGGGCTGTACTGTAGGGCACCACCAGAGGTGTGCAGGCAATGGAACCTCACCTTCAGTAGCCTGAACACCAGCTCGATGATATTCTGTGTGGTGGTGTGTGCCTCATTGTATTGCTGCTGTGCTGGGGTCGAGGGGTGCCAGTATGGTGTGAGCAGCCAGGGCCACAGCGGGTACCCACTGTCACCTGTGTGTAGAGAGGTATTGTTAGCATGGTGGTCTGTGGCACTGTGCCCCTGGCCTTCCAGGATGCTCCCCATGTCACCCCTGCACTTGCCCCAAATACACCCCCCCAGCTGCACCCAGCGTCTGGTGTGCACTGCATACTCACCTACCAGATGGCCAGTGGGGATGTCCCCACTCTCAAACCTATGGCACAGTGCAGACTGGTGCCAGGTGAAGGCATCGTGTGCTCCCCCAGGGTGCGTGGCACATAGATTGATTATGTGCTCCCTGGCATCGCACAGCACCTGGCAGTTGACACTCAGGTATCCCTTGCAGTTTATATATGCCACCCCCTCCGGGCCAGGTGGCATGTGGATGCCAACATGTGTGCAGTCGATGGCCCTGAGCACGCCAGGCAACTATGCTACCCTGTGGAACTTCTGCATGTTTGCTGTGCGCTCCACCTGTGTGCTTGGGAAATGGATGTACTCCTCAGCATGTGGCAGCAGTGCGCTGAGGAATTGTGTGAGTAGACATGACACAGCCGACTGGGTTATGCCTGTTGTGTCCCCTGTTGGTCTCTGGAAGGTGCCCGTGGCGAGCAGGCACACGGCGACTGCGATCTTTGTCTCCACAGACACAGCATGGCTCCATCTTGTGGGTGCCTGCATCTCCTCACTGCACAGCTCACAGAGCCACCTCAGAATGGCCCTGTTCAGTCTGTACTGGCCCACGATCTCGATGTCACTGTACAGCTCAAAGCTGGTGCGGGCATGGTACAGCCTGTTCTGGGCTTACCGCCTACGGGCCCTTCCATGGCAGCGCCTCCCTGCTGCCTGCCTCCTCACTCCCCTTATTACTGCCTCCATCTGGAAGGTGGCACTGACCATGTCCCTGGTTGGTGTTCCCCCCTGGGCGGCTGACTACCTGGTCCCCCCGGCTGTATGCTGCTGGTACTGCCCCTGCACTGGGTGCACTCCTGGCACCTTACCACTGCGTGCCTTGCCTCTGCCCCACTGCTCTGCTTCCTCTGTGGCATGCACAGACACTCACATGCACACACACACGCACACACACACACACATACACACACTCACACACACTTCCAGTGGCCCCCCATCCACCTCTTGGCCAGCCCTGACCACCTGTTTGTTTCCCTGGCTCCCTGCCCCTCTGTCTCCATGCTCCCCAGCTATGGCTCCTCTCTAGCGCAATCATCCTCCCCTCAATTGCTCCCTTTTATTTTCACTCATTTCCACTGTCGCGCAACTTCCGCTTGCTCCACTAATGCGCACGTCGCCTGCTGTTGAATATCACACTGCGCCCATTATTCCCAGTTACGCCCCCTGCACTTGTGCATGCATTCATTACCATTGCACTATGGCACATTGGATTTTGTACTGCAAATCTGATGGCGCTGAATATCGCATTATGGCGCATCTCCGCTTTAGCGCAGGCGCATCCATGTTGCACATGGCGCAGCTGCTCTGAATATCACACTCATAGTATGTACCAGTTTAACTTAATGAGCCCTCTCAATACCCTTCATCACAAAATCATTACTGTAAATCATTGGTCATAACTGGTGTGTCTGTGTCACTTTAATAGTACATTGAAAGTGTCCAGCGAAACTAATCAAAGACAGAAAAGTAGGAAAATGCAACCTTTCCCTAAATGTGTTCCCGTCTGTATTCTTTCCCTTATTGACTCTCTCACTGCCCCCATCGGCTGAGTCTGTTGCTACCCCAGATCTAATACAGGGATCATCCTGTCTATAGCTTTCCCCTCTGCTGCCCCTAAATCATAGGAGCCCTACCTCAGTCTACTGAAACTTTAAGAAATTATATTCTTGGTACCTTTCTGGAACTCAGAGGGGTTAGGTCTCTCCCCTGGAGGGACTGCCCGGGGATATGTGTTCCTCTGAGAAAGCCCTCATATGATCCTTCCTATTGTCCTCACCTGGCTACTAGAAGATCATTCAGAATCGGTGTTCCTTCTTGTAGTATATAGTAACTTACCACAGCAACAATGTAGAATGGTTTAGTCCACATCCCACCTACAGTTTTTGGGCTAGTGGCATGTCTTGGGTGGATACTGGGTTTTAGAAAGTGCACAAGCAAAGTGTGTTTGTAGTTTTCCCTGACTGAGGCCTACTGATTAATCTGCTGTATGATTATTGAATAAACTTCAGAGCTGTTAGAAGTTACTTACTGTGTCCAGTCATTCCTGAATCAGCAATCTGGTAAGAAGCAATTAAAGTGAAATACTATATGATGTCAGAAGTAAACTTGCAGTGTTGCAGTTACAAGTAAGAAGAAAAGTTTTAGCTACCAAGAAAAGAAAAGAAACAAAAGACAGTATTTGTGAGTACACAGAGCTTACTGAAAGACTGGATAACAAAATATTTTTGGCAGTATGGAGCAATTTAAGCCGCCTCCGCCACTATTGCTGACTGGAAATCTTGCAGAAAACTAGAGAAGATGGGCACAGAGATTAAGTCTGTACTTCACAGTCACGGGGCTAGATGACAAGTCAAAGGAAATGAAAATTGCAGTCCTGCTGCACACGATCAGGGATGAGGCCCTAAAGGTGTACAGTACCCTCAATATCACATATGCTGACCCATAAGCTGAAAAAGCAGCTGAAGTTATGGAAGCATTTAAGAATTATTTTGAACCAAGAAAAAACTTGGTGTTTGAGAGGTATCAGTTTTGGGTCCACCCATTCAATGAACACTCATGTACAGACTAGTTTGTCACAGAGCCCAGGCAAAAAGCACAGAATTGTAAATTTAAAGAGACTGAGGACCTAATGATCCGAGATAAAATTGTTTTCAGCGTCACTGACGACAGGCTCCGAGAGAAGCTACTGGAATTCCTAGACCTCACAATGGCCGAAGTGGTGGACATATGCAGAGCCAAAGAGGTAACTAAGGCACAGGCATGAGCAACATTGCAAGGGACTGCTGATACGTTTATCCATGCTGTAGAACATAAATCGAGGCAGGATGGTAAAACAGGCCGAAAACCAGACCACCAGCAACCAACAAGTGACACACGTGCACAGAAAACTCGTGTTGAAGGTGCAGCAAAGGGCTTCAGCTGAAGACTTGTCCAGCATATGGATGAGAATGTCACAAATGTGGTGGTCTCAACCATTACGCAAAAATGTGCAGGTCCAAAAAGTCCAACAAATCTCATGAGAAAATAACCAGAGGAGTGGAAGCACTATTTGTAGGCACTATAAAAAGAAAATAAGAAATAGTGTGGACGCAAGTATCAGATGAAGGGTGGTACACTACCTTGAAGATAATGGGACAGCTAGTTAAGTTTTAGTTGGACACTGGGGCGGAAGCCAATATACTGACTAAAGAAGTGAATGATCAGTTTCCATGCAAGGTACAAATAAAGCAGACCAGTACTATCCTAATAGCATACGACAGAGCACAAATCAGTCCTGAAGGGAAAGTGACACTAAAGTGTAAGACACAAGACAGAGAGGCCAGTCTGCAGTTTTATGTCACT
The DNA here is from genome assembly GCA_016271365.2 of Neoceratodus forsteri. Lineage (NCBI taxonomy): Eukaryota > Metazoa > Chordata > Ceratodontiformes > Ceratodontidae > Neoceratodus > Neoceratodus forsteri. The sequence goes on along the minus strand of CM028132.1, from coordinate 97,549,068 downwards.
AATGCATCTATTGAGACAATAGGCGTGTGTCATCCTGGATCTGATTTGTGAAGTAAAAGTGCTTAAAACCAAGCCACCAAGCATGAAAGAAGAACTTCTCACAAAATATAAAACAATGTTTGAAGACCTAGGAGAATTTCCAGGAGTTTACCGCATACATGCTGACCCAAACATTACTACTGTGATACATGGGTGCAGAAAAGTCTCATATGCAATCACGGACAAACTGAAACAAACACTGGAACAACTGGAGCAAATTGGGGTGATTAGCAGGCTAAAAACCTACAGTACAGCATGGGTAAATAATCTTGTAATTACCGAGAAGAAAAATGACAAGATCAGGGTATGTTTGGACCCTAGAGACCTAAATAAACCTATCAAAAGACATCACTTCTCCATCCCCACGTTGAAAGATTTTTAAAGCAAGCTTGCGGGGAAAAAGTTTTTCACAATTCTAGATGGAAAAGATGGGTACTGGCAGATTAAATCAGATAACAAATTTGCAGGCCTATGTACATTCAACACTCCATGGGGGAGATACAAATTTCACAGACTTCCTTTTGGAATAAGGTCTGCGAGTGAAGTATTCCAGCAGAGAAATGCTGAACATTTCAGACACATACCTGGTGTTTTTGTGATAGCTGATGATATGCTTATAGCGGCGGCTACCAAGGAAGAGCATGACAAAGTTCTGGGAAATGTGAGGGACAAAGCAGTGGCACTCAATGTTTTTTTTTATCACAACATTATTTGTCACCTCCTCAGTGGACCCCAGCAGGGGCTATGACCCCCCTCCCCCTTGGAGAGGTACATCCTCCAGCCCACTGGGGCCATCATGGGTCCTGCTAGGTCCCAGTATTTCCTCCATTTTTTTCTCCCCTGTGCCCTCACCCATGCAATGGGCACAGCAGCCATCTCCACCTCCACAGAGGCAGCCAAGCACACCTGGGCCCAGGTCGAACCCCTCTTGTGCTGACGCATGCAGCACACAAACCCCCCACCCCAAGGAAGAAGAGCAGTCCTCAAGACACTCAGTCCTTTCCTCCCCAACCAACCCCCGAACAACCTGAGTCTGTTCCAGAACCCAGGTCACCGGCGTGGCGTGAGGTGTGGCATCCAGTGCCTCAGCCCACTGGGCCGGCTCACTGGCACTCAATGTTATGTTCAATAGATACAAAATACAGTATCTGGTGAGTGAGGTGAAATACGTGGGGCATATCATAATCAAAAATGGGCTACGGCCTGATGAAGCCAAAGTAGAAACAGCAGCCGAGATGTCCCCTCCCAAAGATAGAAAAGCGGTACAGAGACTGTTAGGGATAATTCGATACTTGGCACAGTACATTCCAAATGAAGCGAGCCTCACTGCACCACTAAGGCAGCTACTTAAAAAAGATTTCATATGGCAGTGGCTGCCAGCACAAGAAGAAGGCTTACAAAAGCTCAAAGAGACTATTTCTTCTGCACAAGTATTAAAATTCTATGCTACAAAGAAGGAAATTGAAATCCAAGCAGATGCGTCTAAGGATGGACTAGGAGCTTGTCTACTACAAGGGAACAGATCGATAGCTGATGCATCTAGGTCATTGTCCAGTGCTCAAAGAAACTGCACACAGGAAAAGTTGCTAGCAATAGAGTTCTTTTTGCAGAAATTTCATCAGTGTGTTTAAGGAAGGTCAGTGAAAGTCCTGTCGGATCACAAGCCACTATAATCCATAATGAACAAACCAATCAGAAAGGCTCCAGCAAGGCCGCAGCAATTGCTGTTACAGATACAGAAATACGACATACAGGTAATATACTGTAAACCACAGGAAAAGAGTTACTGACTGCAGACACCTTGTCAAATGCAATACCAAGAAAACCAGCAGAGAGAGACATTGATCTAAGCAGTGAAAAAGTTATATATTTAATCCAAGCAATAGAGACACTGCTTGACAGTATGTTAGAGAGGCTAAAACAGGCCAGAGAGAGAGACAGTGATTTACAATTACTTAAATAAATGCACCTCAAAGGATGGCCTGACAGGAAAAAACAGGCTAACATCAAAGTTCAGCCATATTGGCCCATGAGACACAATCTATACATAGAAAATGAACTCATAATGATGGGCAAAAGAATCATCATACCTAAAGAGCTGAGAACAGATATGCTACAAAGACTTCATGCAACACATCAAGGAATACAAAAGTCGAAGGCCCAAGCCAGAGCTGTGATGAATTGGCCAGGCATGAATCAAGAGGTGGAAATGATGGTTGAAGCATCTGGTCCTTGCCAGAAGATATTATCCAGCAACCATAAAGAGCTTATGCATCCACATGAAATATTTGACATGACATGGTTAAAGTTTGGCGCAGACATCTTGGACTTTAGGGGACACTCCTACTTAATTGTAGCAGATTATTTTTCAAAATACCCTGAGTTTCTCAGAATACCTGACAAGGCAGCAGCTACAGTTATCGTAAAATTGAAAGATGTATTTGCAAGATGTGGGATTCCAAAGGAATTTATATCAGATCATGTACCATTCGGAAGTCATGAAATGAAGCAATTTGCAAAGTTGTGAGAATTCAAAATAACTCATTCCGGCCCAGGATACTCACAATCTAATGGTTTAGCTGAAAGAATGATAAAGACAGTAAAAACAATATTTCTGAAGCCCTTGCATGATCAGACAGATCCACATCTCGCATGGCTCAGTCTTAGGAATATGCCAGTCGCAGGACTGAACTGTACACCTTCTCATCTGTTAATGGACAGAATGTTGAGGATGACATTACATGCAAATACAAGGGCATTGCGACCTGAAATGCCTCAGGGTGCACATAAAAGTCTCAAAAGGCTACAGAAAAGACAAACAGTATTATGACAGGAATGCAGCTCTGCTTACCCCATTTAGAGAAGGGGAAAGGGTATGCATGGAGACTTCTAGTGAGTGGCAACCCACTAGTGTGGAAAGAATCCATGAAGAGACAAGATCGTATAGTATAATTACACCTGCAAGAGAAAGATACTGCAGGAAGAAAAGACACTTAAGGAGAGACCAGTCATTATGGAGGGTGAACAGCGACAAGCAGATGAGTGAACTGAATCTGTACTGTCACTAACAGAGAAGTCCAGGGACAATAGCCAGGAACAGGACACTTGTCAAGAGAGTGAGCAACCTGAAATGGAACCTGTTGTTTTCAATAATACTTCGCCAGAAAGTCCTGCTGTGGTGCCAGGTGTGCAGTCTACTTGGATGACCAGAAGCGGGTATCAGGTTAAGGTTCCTGAAAGGTTCAAAGATTTTGTTATGACTTGAGTTGGTGGTAAGGACCTATTGCAACAGAGCTGAGTACCAGTTGCTTTAGGCCCTAACTCATCACAAAGTAAGACTCAACCATTGAGTTATTAGTGCTTGGTAATGTTTTTCCATTGATATACAATTTAAATTCAAAGTAATTACTTTCTTTAACCAGAAGGGGGCATGTAGTATATGATCACTTACCCCAGTAACAATGTAGAATGGTTTAGCCCACTCCTTCCCCTGCAGTTTTTGGGCTAATAGTATATCTTGTGTGGATACTGGGTTTTAGAAAGTGCATGAGCAAAGAGTGTTAGTAGTTTTCCCTGACTGGCCTGCTGATTAATATGCTGTATGATTATTTAATAAACCTCAGAGCTGTTAAAAGTTACTTACTGTGTCCAGTCATTCCTGAGCCAGCAATCTGGTTAAGTAGCAATTAAAGTGAAATAATATACTTCTGTATCCTCTAGGTAATATAGCCAGGGGGCCCATATTGTGTTGAACAAACTCTCTGTAACCTGAGCAAGTGGGGGTGATTTTTCTCCACTTCTAGAATTCTTTTCATTTGTTGTGTCCAGGCTGTGATGTCTGGGATTACTTGGATCAGCTATCTACAAGTGATAGTCCTGGCATACTCTGCTGCCATTATGCAAAATAAATATTTCTTATAGGAGGATCAACTCATCTGGGGAGGAAGTCCTAAGACAAGATCCTCTACCTTTAAAGGTGATAGCAAATAGTTTTATATACATCTAGATGCCCTCCTGTTTTCCTTTTCATGTCTATACAATATTTTGATGTTCTGACTTTTTTTGTTCAATTAACATCTATTATTTTGCCTTTGTAGCTACCCCAAACCCATCTGTCATTAGCAGTTGCTGCTTTCTTTTTCGAAACTCCTTAAACATTCTCTGACATCAGTAACTCCATTCCAGGCCATTCTGATGAATAGCATTGAATGGTGTAACTGATGTCATGGAATGTCTTAAAAATTTGAAAATGAAAGAATGGTAACTGCTGATGGGAGTCAATGTACATCTATACTCCAAAGCTAGATAGTTTATTCATGAAAAGTTAGTCAAAGCACATCAAAATACATAACTGACATGGGAAGAAAAACCAGATAGCAGTTAACTATGTGAGAAACATAACACAGAAACATAAAATTTGACGGCAGATAAGGACCACTTGACCAATCCAGTCTGCCCATTTCTCCCTGCCTACACTATTACAGCAGACCATGCAGAATCCTTTCCTAGCACCTTTAAGTTGCCCAGGATCTGCAGTATCTTGGAGACTGTTTAATTTCTGCACTGTAAAGGACCAGTTTAGAGCAACCCCATAAAAACATAGTGGTGACCAGCTAGGATACCCCAACCTCTCCAACAGTGATTGATGACCCCAGAACTATAGTGGGATGTAATATTAGGAGTAAGGAAGAACTGGGAGACTACCTTCCATTGGAATTCTCACAGGGTGCTATGTGCTGTGGTCTTATGTGCTCCTGTCCATGTCCTAACCCACAGTTCCTCCTTTATGAGTATATCTTATTCTTCTCTCCATTTTTGTTTAACCGGCCCCATTGGGTTCTCTTCTTGGAACTCCTGCAGGACCTGAAATAACCTTGAGATGCATTTTTTAGTATTAACCTACCTAGCAGCTGAGTGCAGGTATCTCAGGACTGGGTGTGCTGACTTAAGGAGTTCATCCCTGAGGGAAGGTTAACCTGGTTATTAATTCTGTTCTGGATTTATAGATACCTGAAAAAGGCTCACCGGTCAAGGCTGAACTCCCTTTTTAGAGTGTCAAAAGATTTTACCGGTCTGCCTTCATGACCTGTCCCAGACACATCTTCCACCTTGAAAATTCCTGATCATTCCTCACTAGGAGGAAATCAGGACAGGTTGCTATGGGGGTCAGCATTGCACCTGACAATTTATGCTCATACTGCTTTTTTGTTTCTACCCAGCAGATCATTGTGGCTCTCATCCAGGGGTTCACTAGCTTACCCACTTCTTTTACTGAGAGGCCCACTGCTGATAGGTATGCAAGGAGGCTCCATTTGGGTCCAGTATTGTTCTCCCCTCCAGAGAGGTATTGGGATAATACTGAGATCTGTATTGCCTTGTAATATTCCCTTAAATCTGGCACCCCCATTCCAACTTTCTCTTTTGGGGAGGTAACCACCCTCATTTCATCCTATGGCATTTTCCCCTTCCCCCGGGCACACACTCACACACACAAATCACACAAATATCTGGATAACAAGAGCTATACTTGCTTAAAATGTTTTTGGGGGTGACAATAGGCAACATTTCAAAAAGGAAAAGAACCTGGCCAAAATATTCATTACTATGGTCTAAGTGATGGCCATCTGTTGCCCATTAGATTCCCGGAATGATAATGAGTAGGTGTTTGATACTGTCCTGCATGGCCCTATTGGGTATTAAAGCTGGTCTGCTCAGGGCAAATGAGCTTCTCTATTGCAGATTGCAATCTTGTAGCTAGAATTTTTGTAAAGATTTTGGCACCTTGATTTAAGAGTGCTGTGAGGCAGAAGCTCCCACACCTCTTGGGTCTTTGCCTTCTTTGTGAAAAACTGTGATCTGCACCACTGACCAAGTATTCCACATGTTTGGGTTTTCCAAATTAGTTTTGAGTACTTATTTTAAAATCAGTAATAGATGCTCCCTGAAAATGTTGTAGAATTCCCCAGGGAGGCTGTCTAGGCCTGGGTTTTTCTCTGCTTTCAATGTTTTGATGGCCTCTGTTATTTTTAGATTTGAGATGTGGCTATCTAACAAGTTCTGGCCCTTCTTCAAGAGTTCCTGCAGTTTAATCTGTCCTAGAAATTTCTGTATTTGTTCCAACTGCCCAGCTCCTGACTCATCTGTATATAGTGTTCTGTAAAAGTCCCTGAAGGCCTCAGCAATTTGGTTCGGGCTTCTGAGAGGAGTATTATTATCGGCCCCTGCTGTAATCTCCTTAACTAATTTTGAGATTTCATACTTCCTCAGTCTGAGTGCCAACAATCTGACTGCCCTGGAGGCATGTTTGTAGTATCTCTGCTCCAGGTAACGAAGTTTAATTTCAGTTTGAGTGTTAAGCAGGTTTTTAGTTCCTTTCAATTCTTACCTCCACTAGAGCCTGCCAGCCCTGTGTGTCTCCCCCTACTTTATGATCCTCCTCCTCCTCCTCCTCCAGTTTTTTTTATCTAGGCTCTTAGCTGAACATCTAAGCTGGCTCTCTGTTTCTTTTTGTGTGCAGCATACCAGATGATCTCCCCTCTGATGACTGCCTTTAACCAGTCCCAAACAAACTGCAGCACTGTTTCTCCACCCACATGCGCCAAGTGTGTTTCATCTCCTTTGGGCCTAGATTCATAGTTATCTGTTCTGGAACATGGTTTGCAATCATTACATTTCCTATTCTGCTGTCACTCTGGATGCTTACATAAAACCTATCCAGCCTCAAGTATGTTTTGTTGTGCTGCTCTCTCCAGATATCGCTTACTACCAAGTTTTAAAAAGCTGCTTTTAAGGCCCCATCCTCCTTCCTCTTTGTGGTCTGATTTTTTTGAAGATCTGGCTCTTTCTGGGGCTGGAACACTCTTAATATCTCCCCTCCATAATGAGAAAACCTCCCTACAGTCTGGATATGAAAGTAAGCTTCAGAAAGGACAGAACTGCAAATCGTCTCAACGCACACATACAAAATGGGGTGCCACCCCAAAAGTCAGCAAGTAAATCAGGTCAGGGGTCCCACAGGGCTCTATTCTTGGCCCCTTACTTTTCTTCCTGTTCCTCAACTCCCTGCCCAAAACTTGCTCCGGGAAACTACTACTGTATGCGGATGATGCCGTCCTCTACAGCTCCCACACTGATCCCACAGTCCTCCGCTCAGCGCTCCAGAAATCTTTCACAGAAGCTAAATCCGGGTTCATTCAACATTGGCTAGTCTTAAATTACAAAAAAACAAAATCCATGGTGTTTGTACACCCCCAAAACAAGAACATAAGACAACCCCTGCTCATACTGAACTCCCTAAATGACCCCCTTGAGCAGGTTACCTCATTTAAATACCTAGGTATCACCCTAGACTCTGGGCTCACCTACCATGACCACATCTGAATACTGAGCACCGCTGTCAATGTGTATATTGGCCTACTTCACCGGTACAAGCACTGCCTCCCACCAGAAGCTCTCCACCTAGCTGTCTCTGCATCTGTACTATCACTTATAAACTATGGAATCATTATCTATGGGGCAGCTGACAACACGTACCTAAACAAAATTAGACTGGCCCTTAATAAAGCCTGTAGACTTACTACTGGCTGTGCCAGACTCACACATACCTGCACCCTTTACGCCTCAACCAAATGGCTAAACTTTGATGGGAGGTGCAAATATCAGACCTGCCTCTTTGCTAAAAAAATAACAACTGGGCTAGTCCCACCTGCTCTCTCCACCCTACTCCAGGCACCACTGTCCACCCGCCTCACTCGGCAATCGGTGACAACCCACTTCAGGGTACCTCACTGCAAGACCACTTCGGGTCAGAGAACAATTAGGTACCTGACCCCTAGCTGGCTCAACTCACTTCCAAACTCCCTCCTCACAGAACCCAAACTTGGTCAGTTCAAGTCCCAGCTAAGAGACCTAATCACTCATGACTCAGTCTGTGACTGCCCTTGATTTTGCCCTACCCACTCCCCCCGCCCACGACTATGGACTTAACTCTGGTCCAGCCTCCACTGCGCATGCCTATATTTTAACAATGGACACCTCAGTCTGCCCTAGGCCTGCAAATAACCACCAGGGCATGGCTACCCCCACTGCCCTGCAGTGTATGTTTTTGTTACCTGCTACCATCTGCACTATGTACCTATGTTTGGCAGCGCTCTGTAACTCTGCATCACCAGCTGCTTTACTGTGTCATCTGTAACCATTTGGTAACCATTTCTGCAATTATTGTGTCTAGTTTTTGCTATTGTCCCTGTTGTTTCTTTTTTCTATGATGTGGAACCTTTGTAAAGGAGTCTTTGACTCAAAGGTGTTATCTGATATTCATCAATAAATAAATAAATAAGAAGTAATGCACGCAAACTGAAGGCGTTTTGGCTTAATGAGTCACAAAAAGCACTGAATTCGAATAATTTCTTCAGACTCAAATGTGTGGAATCAATAATGATTTATTGAAAATTCACAAACCACAAAGCCAAAAACAGCACAATCATGACCACACATTCTGGACATGAAAGTGGACCTTTGTTCTACAAATTAGGGGGAGTCCTTGTTGGGGGCACATACATTTATAATATAAAACGAGGTATCCAGGTGCGACACAGTGATGGAGACCAGCCAGCCCTCCTTATCTGCAGAGGAGCCTATTATCTGTATTGGACATTTTTTCTTTATTAACACAAAGAGGTCCTAAAACACTGGCAATGTCAGTATTAACACAATATGCCCATCCAGTCTGCCCGGTTTCACCCTACTCTGTGACCTACGTCTTTATGGGGTTTTTGCCCTTGTTCCCCTTTTCTCCCTGTTTTACTGATACCCCCACTGAGTAATTAGTAAACCCTTTTCTCTGTCCCAGCCATGCTTGAACCCTTTAATGGTTTTTGTACCAGCCATCTCTGCGGGTAGGCTGTTCCACAGCTCAGCCACCCTCTCCTGCTGACCCTGGTGTCAGCGTGGCCCAGTTGGTAGCACATCCGCCTCTGGACCAGAAGGTCGTGGGTTCTCATCCCACACTGGGATTGGACTTGCACCTAAAAATCGCTGGCATCTGAGTGCAGTATTGCGGGGTGCTGTACTGCTGGGGTGTGCCGTCCTTCGGATGAGATGTTAAACCGAGGTCCCTTCTGCCCATCCTGGTGTTGTTCTGGTGGGTGTCCAGGTGGAAGTAAAAGAACCCAGGGCACTCTTTGAAAAGAGTAGGAAACATTCCCGGTGTCCTGGCCAACATTCCCCTTCCCATAAATCGGTTCATGCAATTATCCAGGCTGTGTGTGGGTGATGATGTGCAATATGGCCGCCACCACACATTCAGTCACTTCACTACCAGTCTAGCATTGCTTGTAAAGCGCTTTGGATGTATGAAAAGCACTATATAAATGCTGATTTTTCTTCTTCTTCTTCTTCTTCTTCTTCTTCTTCTTCCATAAAGTAAAACTTTCTCAGATCCCTCCTGAATCTCCCACACCAGTTTCCAGTCCTGTCTCCTTATTTTCAACCTACCATTCCTTGCAGTTTACCTTATTAATTCTTTTCAGGAACTTGAAGATCTCCGTTATGCCACCCCTCTCTTTTCTTTTCTGGCTTCCAGTGAGTTCAATGACCTGAAACAGTACTTACAGCATCTGCCTATTTGGCACGGAATCATTTTGATTACTCTACCCTGCACTGCCTCCAGCCTGTTTTTGTAAATTTCGATGCAGGGCATCATGGCAAAAGATGTTTTTCACAGACACAAATATTCAAACCCCTCTAAGTGTGTCAGGAAGCAATCTCCCTGCCCCATCCCAGGAGATTAAAAAATGTGTGGGCTAATGGGGTATTTTAGGCTTCAGCTGCTGAGGAATAAAATACACCCAAATGCAAGCTGCCGGTCTTGTTCTTTCCTCACTCTAAGGTTCCCTGACACAGACTCAGAATTCCTTTTTCCTTTGTTCCATGTCCACGTTCCACTTTTCAGCATCCAGATCTCTCCCTTTGCCTTTTTTGTGTCTGCTTCGCCCCATGCATTTTCTCTTTCTATCACACAATTTTTGTGTCCGACTTTCCATCTTCTTAATCCATTGATATGTAGGACACCTAATCAGCATGGAATAAAATTATGAAAAAGTGAACTGGCCCTTCTTTGTCATCTGTTAATTAGACCTTGGTAAGAACCTAATGACCATTCAAGGCACTTGTGTTACATGACTCCCCAGTTTATTATATGAGCTCCCGAGCAAGATGCATGCCATTGTACCCTGAGCGGCCATTTTATATCAGGTGAAGTAACACAGAAACATAGAAGTTGACAGCAGATAAGGTCTGCAAGTCCCATCCAGTCTGCCCATTTTTTCTACCTTATGAATGTGCCAAAGGTCTTTACTCTGTCAATGGCCTATCTATTCATACTCATCTGTATTGCTCCCTTATGCCTATCCCATGCCTATTTGAAGCCCTGCACTGTATTCATATCCACCACTTGCTGAGTAGGCTGTTCTATGCATCCACCACCTTTTCTGTGAAAAAGAACATTCTCACATTACCCCTTAATCAACCTCCTTCTAATCTCATGCTGTGTCCTCTCGTCCTGCTATTTTTCATATATTGAAACATGTTAGACTCTTTCACCTTGTTAATGCCCTTAAGATGTTTGAATGTTTCGATTATATCACCTTTCTCCCTCCTTTGCTCTAGGGTATACATATTGAGCTCCGTTAGTCTGTCCTCATATGTTTTCTGATACAGTCCCTGCACCATTTTGGTTGCCCTTCTCTGGACTGCCTCCATTTTGTTAATGTTCTTGTGCAGGTGCAGCCTCCAGTACTGCACGCAGTACTCCAGATGGGGCCTAACCAGCATTTTGTAAAGAGGGATTATTACCTCCCTCTTATGACTTGTGATTCCCCTACTAATACACCCCAGCATCCCTCTAGCCTTACCTACTGCTATTATGGTCTGCTTGGATGATTTCAGGTCATCTGTGATGATGATGCCCAAGTCTCTTTCTTCCCTTGTGATTGCCAGCAACTCCCCATCTAACCTATAGGTAGCTTCAGGGTTTCTCTTCCCTATGTGCATGATCTTGCACTTCTTTGCGTTAAACCCCAGTTGCCACTCTTCCAACCATTTTGCCAGTTTTTCAAAGTCTCTTCTCATTCTGCCTACCCCATCTGGATCATCTACTCTGTTGCAAATCTTGGTGTCAGCTGCAAACAGGCAAACTTTACCCTCCAGTCCATCTGCAATGTCACTGATAAAGATATTGAAGAGGACTGGCCCCAGGACTGATCCCTGAGGTACCCCACTTGTGACTTGCATCTATTCTGGCTGTATACCGTTTACCACCACTCTCTGTTTTCTGCCCACCAACCAGTTTGCCACCCAGTTGACCAACTTCAGACCCACCCTGAGCCTATCCAGCTTATTTAATTGATCTTCTATGTGGAACAGTATTGAAAGCTTTACTGAAGTCAAGGTAGGTGACATCAGATGCACCCTTTGGTCCACCACTCTGGTTACCCAGTCAAAGAAATCTATGAGATTAGTTTTTTACATGACCTTCCTGTTGTAAACCCATGCTGTCTTAGATGCTGTGCTCCTATGGATTCCAGTTGTTGCATGTTGCACTATCCTTACCTTAAGGAGAGCCTCCATAATCTTGCCCACTACTGAGGTAAGACTGACTGGTCTGCAGTCCTCTGCCTCCTCCCTGCTGCCACTCTTGTGGAGCGAGATCACATGAGCCCTTCTCCAGTCTTCTGGGACCTCTTCTGTGCTCAGAGGCTCATTAAACAGTTCTGATTATGGCTCTGCTAGCTCCACCCTTGGCTCCTTTAGTACCCTGGAATGTATGCCATCAGGTCCTATTGCCTTGTCCACCCTGAGCTTAGAGAGTTCTTGTAGGGCCCTTTCTTTTATGAAGGGACTTGTGTACACCTCCCACTCCCCTGTGTCCATGGTGCTGAGCTCTGGAACCTGCCCTACCTTCTCCTCAGTAAATACTGAGTAGAAGTATCTATTTAGGATAGATGATTTTCCTAGGTCCTCCTCCACACACTCCTCCTTATCCCCTTTGATCTTAGCAATACCCCCTCTGGACTTTCTCCTTTCTCTAATGTATCTATAGAAAGTCTTGTCCCCTTCTTTTACTGTTCATGCTAGTGTTTCCTCAGTTTGGGCCTTTGCTGGCCTTACTGTCTTCCCTGTTCCCCTTAGGGAAGTTTGGTATGCCTCCCTATCTTCGTCCCACTGCATTCACTTATATTTCCTGAAGGCCAGCCTTTTGGCTCTGATCTTTTCTGCTACTGTTTTTGAACACCAAAGTGGTTTCCTCCTCCTTTTGCTCTTGCTTTTCTCCCTAATACAATGGGATGTTGCTTCAAGTACTGCATCCTTAATGCTTGCCCACATTGCCTGTACCCCCTCACCTGTATTTCTTTTTGCCAGGACTAGTTTAACTCTGTTGGCAATCTTATCACAGTCAGCTCCTCTGAAGTCCCATATTTTTGCCTTGGAATGGGATGATTTGGTTCTAGCGGCCAAATTGAACCATACCATGTGATGGACACTTGCCCTCAGGTGACCTTCTACCTGGAGATCTGTGATCCTTTCCCTGTTAGTCAGTACTAGGTCCAGGATAGCCCTGTCTCTTGTGGGTTGTTGTACCAATTGTTTGAGTCCCTCCCCCTGCAGGGAATCCACTATGTGTCTAGTTCTGGTGGATGTTCCTGCTGGTATTGACAATCTGTATCTAGTATGTTGAAGTCTCCCATTATCAGAACCTCTCCTTTAGCTGTCATGTTTGTATATCTTCTAACAGTAATGTGTCCATGTCCTCCCCCTAGTCTGGAGGCCTGTAGGCAACCCCAGTTTGTATGGCTGTCCCATTTCCTGTTTCCAGGGTGACCCACAGTTCTTCTGGTTCTTTACGTGTATTCTGAATTTCTGTAGCTTTGAATTTTTTCATTGACATAAAGGCCCCCCCCTTTTGCACCTCAGTCTCTTCTGAACAGTACATAGCTGGGTACCGAAGTCTCCCAAGTGTGGTTACTGGTGAACCATGTCTCGCTAATGGCTACTATGTCCAGTTTAGCCTCTGTCATTGTTGCCTCCAGGTCTGGGATCTTTTTTCCCAGACTGAGGGCATTTGTGTACATGATTTTCCAAGTAATAGGTAGTTCAGACTTCAAATGGAGCCGCTGGGTAAAATGAGATTGTTACCTTTTCCCTCACCCTCCTTCATACTATTCCCTCTACTCTTCTGATTCTCGTAACTTTTCTGTTCCTGCCTGTCAGACTGCCACTGGGCAGTGTGCTTTCTCTGTTTGGTCCCCTGCCATCTGAAACAAACTACCAGTTTCTTTTTGCTGCTCCTCCTCCTATCTGTTTCTCAGATCTCTCTCAAATAACTTAATATGTTCCTCCAGCTCTTTTCCCCAACCTCCCCCCAGCAATGGTTCTCCAGGGTACTGCATCTTTTCCATTATTTTCCAGGCTTAGGCTGCTTGGCCTTCGTGACTGGATGCCTATAGAACTGCATCTTATGTATATTTTAAAATTTTTGTTCCTATAATAACTGTACGTAAAACATTGTGTAAGTGCAATACTACTATATCAGTGTAATACTGTCATTATGTATAGTTTCACTGTAGTTATCTGAAACTAGCCTTGATTCTTTCTTGTTATCACTGTACAGTGTAATTATTTTTGCAATAACGTCTGTGTCCCCTTGCTCTCCCCTCCCCCGTACACATGTGAAAATGAGCCTCTGCTCCATGTGCCTTTTCCTTTTTTTTATTATTGCTATTTAATTTGTTATAACAATTATATTAGCACACCATACATATATATATATACATATATACTGTAACAAACTCAAGATAAACTGTCAAAAAATTAGTACATTTCTAAATAATCAGTTAGAATCAAGGCCACTGTTTTATGGTGCTCAGAAACACTGAATTCCATTCTGACCATCCAGAATTCCGAGATTTTACCGGTGTTTCTGAATTTAAATTCCAGAATTTTACCGATAATCCAAAATAGAATATTTTTTACACATTTTTTAATATTAAAGTAGTTAGTCACAATGTTGTTATCATGTTTCAATGCATATTTAAGCTACCTTGGCAGAAAACAAGATTTAATGAATATTGCATTTTATTACAGCTAATCAAGTTGTGCCTCTTCCTGAATACTATTAAAAAAAGTTACCTTCTCAAAACAAGCCAGCATGTGAAAATAAATGGCCCACAGCAGCAGTATTATTTTTCTAGCTAGCACGTCCTAATTTCTACCCATTTTATAAACAAATTAACAGTAAAGTGTGTCATTTTCATGTTGTGAATTTTTGTAATCCATCTGTGATGTATGCAATAAAACTTCTCCAAGCTACATTGACAATTAGTGTGATTTATTTAAATGACATTTACAAAGACAGACATGAAAAAAACATTTTAAGTACACACGACTGGCTACATATGCTACACAAACTAATGACGTATATTAAATGTAAATGTGGCTACATATGCTACAAACGAAAGACATATATATATATATATATATATATATATATATATATATATATAATAAATCTATATTGTACATGGAAGTGGCATTTTATTGCAGTGGAGCACCATTTTTTTAAAGAACCATCTCATTTACAGTATTGCACAAAAACCATATCACTAACAAGCTTGAGAGATCAGATTGCATGTTGGTCTATTTATTAAACAGCATCATTGTAAATAGTTTTAAATTGTCCACATTTAGGTTTCTCCATTGGTCAGTTAAGATCTGTCCATATGCAGAAAATGACTGCTCCACATCTGCACTGGACACTGGGACCCAGATGGCCTGAAGGGCTTCCTTAGTTAGAGTTGGTACCAGGAGCGACATTGAAAGCCAGTATTGGTGCAGATTGAAAGACCCCACATCCAGTAGTTTCTGCACATTCTGTAATGTGTAAATCTACCAGTCCTTCAACATGGCAGTCTTATTATGTACCCTGAAAGTGGGGATACTTTGACAGCACAACTCAAAGTCCTTATTCAGTTTGGGGAGGTTTAGTGGGTTGAGAATGTGGCATGCTTTCAGAGATAGTACAGAAGGATTTGAGTCCAGGTGTTTTGTCAGCTTCTCCAAACTGATCTTGAATGCATTTTTAAACTGTTTAATGTGCTTATCCCTTCCTTTACTCCACAGCTGAGGCAGGTTCATTTGTGTCTTCTCACCAAACCCTTTATTTTTTGTCATCTCAGCCTCGAACCGGCTCCTAATCGACATCAGTGTGTCATATGCAGACACTGCAAGAGGTTTCTCTTTAGACTACAGAAGTTCAATGGTAGCAATAATGTCAGTTGAATTCTCCGAAATGAACACCAATTGTGCTTGGAGCTCTTCATACCACTCCTCCAATAAGGTTCTCAGGTTGTTAACTGCAGTGGCATCACTAGCATCCTCCCTGAAAAGGTAGCTCAGGTATTGCAGGTATGTTGAGTGGTATGACACGGCTGTGAACCATGTGTTCCATCTTGTGAGAACTGGAACTGGTGACAAAGCAATCGAGTCCCTTGGAACATCCTGATCCTCCAAAAAATGTAATGCACTGTCTCTTTCATTTAGGGGATTGCTAAAAGGTGTATTTTGCTAAAGAAACAAGTTCAATTACTCTTTTAAAGTGGTGCAGCCATGTATCCCCAACAAGAGACAACACATGTGCCCAGCAACAAACATGCACAACATGGTCCCCATGAAGTGCATCGTTGAAACATTTAATCATGTAACAAGCACTGTCACTGACAAAGGACACAACATTTTTAAACTTGATATTATAACTTTGTAAAATCTTCAGGACAGCTTGAGCTACTGAGGAATGGTTTACTGCTTCTAGTTCTGTAGCGTTGCCAAGGAATGTCTTGTCCCCTTCCAACACAAATATAATATTTAGTATGCACCATGCCTGTGCATCAGTACTCTCTCGTCACGTATGACAGAGAGTGATTTTCCTGCACAGATGTATTAAGGTCCATATCAAGCTGATCTCTTAGCTTTGGGATGTAGATCTGCCTCAGATTGTATGCTTTTAGCAGTGGTCCAATCCCCTTCACATATTTGTCCATCCATTCCCTTATCTGTGGCTGATCCAGCTTCTCTAATAGGATATTTGCTGTACTCCAAGCCTTCACTGTATCCTTGACGAGGTTATTTCTTGCAATGGATGCCTCAGTGGCAGATCTAAAACTGCTGGTTAGGGTCACCTGTTTTGTTTGCTTTCCTTCCCTGGAAACTCGCTCCTTATTCCTGGTATGTTTCTGGCTAAGTAAGTGATCCTTCACTGTATCTTTCCTTGTATGATCTAGGACATGGTTACAGCATGGACAGAAAGGTTTTCCTCCATCCTCATAGAGGCTTTCAGACTTGAACTGAAGAGCCCATTCCTTAGCAGAGGTGTTGCAGATCTTGGCCTTCTTGTTGAGTGGTGCAGCAGACATCATGCAGGCAGTTATGTTTTTAAAATACTGAACTCACAACCAAAGGTACACAAAATTAGTAGGCTGTTCTAATCCTCCTGATGAGATAACTTAAGTGAAAAATGAAATTGCAGTCCATGACATTTATCCTCTAGGTATTATGGTAGCAGTCTACAAGTCCTATTTTCTGGATATGACAGCAGTAGTCCTTGACCCTCATACATCCTCTGGATATGACAGCAGCATCAGCATCAGCAGCCTACAACTCCCATCCTCCAGGTGTGATGGCAGCAGCATTCTACGACTCCCATCATCCAGATATGATGACGGCAGCAGCAGTAATCTATGACTCCCATCCTCCATGTGTGATGGCAGCAGCAGTAATCTATGACTCCTGTCCTCTGGGTATGATGGCAGCAGCATTCTATGACTCCTATCATCCAGGTACAATAGCAGCAGCAGCCTACAACCGCCATCCTCTTGGTGAGAAGGCAGCAGCAGCCTATGACTCACATTCTCTGGGTATGATGGCAGCAGCATTCTATGACTCCCATCATACAGGTACAATGGCAGCAGCAGTCTACGACTCCCATCCTCCAGGTGTGATGGCAGCAGCAGCCTATGACTCCTATCCTCCAGGTATGACAGCAGCAGCATTCTGCGACTCCCATCCTCCAGGTGTGATGGCAGCAGCAGCCTATGACTCCCATCCTCCAGGTATGACAGCAGCAGCATTCTACGACTCCCATCATCCAGGTGAGATGGCAGCAGTAGCCTATGACTACTATCTTCCAGGTACGACAGCAGCAGCATTCTATGACTCCCATCATCCAGGTGAGATGGCAGCGACAGCCTATGACTTCCATCCTCTAGGTGTGAAGGCAACAGCAGCCTATGACTCCTATCCTTCAGGTACGACAGCAGCAGCATTCTATGACTCCCATCATCCAGGTGAGATGGCAGTGACAGCCTATGATTTCCATCCTCTTGGTGTGAAGGCAACAGCAGCCTAAAACTCTCATCCTCCGGGTGTGATGGCAGTAAGGCAGCCTATAGTCACCATTCTCTGAGTGCAATGGCAGCAGCAAATAAACACCCTCCTATTTGCCTACAAGTACTTAGCAAGTAACCCTCTCCTGACTTGTCAACCACACAAACAAAATTCAGACTTACCTGGTGCCACAGAGCTATTTGTACAGCCATACGGAATATGAACATGACTTGCCCAAAACCACACTGCAAACTGGTCTGAAACCAATGCAACACATATCCTATCTTTCTCCTTGACTCAGTAATTAAGGTCCACCCTGAAAATCTGCTCCAGGACATACAGAAAGCACTGCAGCCCCAGAGCCAGCTTCACTGGAAAAAGGCCTTATACACTGCAAGTATGTCCCTGAGCAAGACTGAGTGTTTCTGTACCTTGTGGTTTTCTCCAAAGTAAACTTCCAAACAGACATTGGCCTGATTAAGGACATACCCTGTAAGGACCCCCTTGCAAAGTATGAAGACCCACATCTATGTTACCACTGTGCTTAGTCAACTCCACCACCAACAACTTGCTATACAAGACCTCTCCCCCTATACTTGCTCCAAGGTGCCGTCAATTCAACCCAACTTGATGCATACCCCAGTACAAGAGTCAGGTTCACATGGGAACCCAGGCACTTTCCCAAGCTGCAGTCCATGGTGATACCTTAGTGTGCTGGACTTCCTTGTGTTTTTTAGAACAGCTCCCCGTGATACGGTACTTACTGTACATGCAGACTATCGCCTCGCGACACACAGCAGTAACAAAGAACTACACCACTACAGGCTATGATGAATAAAAACTAACAAACATTAACTTCAGCATAAAAGAAGGAAGTGACCCAACAATAATAGTTGCAGAACTAATTTGTGCTTAGTTGTTAGACTCCGCCCCCCCCAAAATCCTCTGGCGGGGCCCTATAATAATAAATGTAATATGCTTGTTAATTTAGTTTAGTAGGGAGCTCCACAGTTCTGTTAATATTACTGCTGGGTTGCTTGCATAGTATTTCAACATGCAACACATACTGCAGATAATGTAGTAGCCATTACAGGTCCGGCACAGTATAGTAACGGGCAGATTAGATTTAAGCAGCATACAAGTAAATGCAGAAAATCATGCAAAATACAAAACTTTTAACAAGCTGCATTTTTAAATTATTTTATGCAATCTGAAACAGGGGTTCCTGCTAGGATTACCTGGGCCTCTAAGAAAGGTAGACTGTAGGCAGGCGTGGCAAAGCATTTTCACATTCAAAGCTCTATTAACAGATTATCTGAAGGAATCATGCTGCCTATGACCCCTAAGCCCCGGGTGCCACTCTCAAATCCTACACCTAAGTATCTCATCCACCCCACATTCCTAACAACAGAAACCTAGGACCTACAAGCCTAGTTCCCTTAATCCAAGATGGCTTGCCTATTCTCTACCTTTTACCTATTCTGGTCTCCCTCTTGGTTGCCTACTCTTTCATCCCAGTTTCTACCCTATTCCTTAATACCTCCTTATTTTTTATCATTTAGGTATGAGCTCTTACTTAGCGGAGATTATATGGGATTGTTGTCTCCTCTCATTCCAGTAAAACTTATCATTGTGTACCTTTGCATGTTAATTATGTTGACCGGTATGTATAGGCCCATATTGACTGGCACCTTCACAATGTTTGTTTGGTTTTTTTTTGCACCGCTGTCCACCATAATTGTAATCTTATGAAGTGTACTGTATTGTATTAATGCCCAGGACCACCTTAAAAATGAGCTTGCTCAATGGTATTTATGCCTGGTTAAATCAAGTGATTGATTGATTGATTGATTGTTGCAGCGGGATGTAGGGGTATTTCCAAATTTCCCCAGCAGAAATAACTTGCACCTGCATACAGTAAAATGGAAAAATCACTGTACCTAGGTTGGTCTCAGAAGTATAGTAGGAAGGTGTGGAGCATAGGGTTACAGTGATCCAGGGGGCTTTTCAGCTTCCCCCCCAAAAGAAAAAAAAAAGAACACTTCTCTTGAAGATCTACTGTCACAGTACATTCTCACAAGTGTTCTTTTTGTTTGGATCTCCACTTTAACCCTGCCCTCTACATCTGCCTGCTACACTTCTGAGGCCAACCTAGGTGTAGTAATATTTTCCACACTTTACTGTATGCAGGTGCAAGGTCTTTCTGCTGGTGAAAGCTGGGACCCCCCCCCCATTCCCACTGCAACTCTGCCTTGCCATACCTGCCAACCATGTCCCTTTTGAGAGATATCCTGCAAGATATCCCCAAAGATCTAGAAACAATTTGTCCTCAGACTTGCTCTGGTGCACACAGCAAGCAACACAGCCCCTCGGACTTGTTAGAGAATGCAGTGTGCTAGCCATCTCCTGTGAAGTGCTAGGGGCAGTGTTTCTTGCTGGGTACCCCGATGATGTTGGGAGAGCTTGCCTTTCACACAGAAACAGCTCTGGACAACCACAGCCCAAGACAACTTTGACTTGCCTCACCACCTACAACGTCTGCAGGGCTGTGTGGATTCCTGTGTGGCTCAGAGCCATTTTGCAGGCAAGGGCTTCATACATGTGTAACAGAGTCTGTGTTTAACCCCAACACCCCTCATTGAACTTGCTCTGGGCACACAGCAACCAACGCTGCCCCTTCAGACATGCTCAGAGATGCAGCACTACCAACTGTCACTCACTAAGCATGCCCATATTGGTGTGCTGTGTCATCCCGTCACCTCACCCCACTTATTCTGGGGCACACAGCAAGCAACACAGCCCCTCAGACTTGCTAGAGGATGCAGTGTGCTAGCCATCTCTTGTGAAGTGCTAGGGGCAGTGTTTCTTGCTGGGTACCCCCAATTAGGTTGGGAAAGCTTGCCTTTCATACAGAAACAGCCCTCGATGACCACACCTCAAGACAACTCTAACTTGCCTCGCCACCTGCAATGTCTGGAGGGCTGTGTGGATTTCTGTATGCCTCAGAGCAATTTTGCAGACAAGGGCTTCATACATGTGTAACAGAGTCTGTGTTTAACCCCAACACCCCTCACCGAACTTGGTCTAGGTACACAGCAGCTAACACTGCCCATTCAGATGTGCTCAGAGACGCAGCGCTGCCAACTCTCACCACCAAGCATGCCCATGTTAGTGTGTTGGGCCATCCATCACCTTGCTCTACTTACTGTGGGGCAGGCAGACAAGGGCACTAAACCACTCTCCAGACTTGTTCTGGGGCACATAGACTCCCAGATGTTAGAGATTCACCAACTCTTACCCCAATCATGCCCACGTTAGTGTATATGCCATTCCAGCCCCCCAGTTACTCTAGGGTACACAGCAAGCTAGGGGATTCTCCCCCCACCACCACCACCACACATGTTCTGGAGCACACAGTAGTTGCTTGGGGATCCTTGGACTCCCCTCCTCAAAAGGCAAATATGCTCAAGTAATGACTTTTTTTTTTGTAACAAAAAAGGGTGTACAGCTCCCTGGTGCACTGCACTGAGGTATTGCACTTTACCAAAGCTGTAAACCCTTTTTTGATACAAAAAAAGAGTCATTACTTGGGCATATGCCAAAGCACTTGATTTATTTCGGTTAAAAAGCCTTCGCTTTTACATCTGAACACCTCCCACTGTAGAAATATGCAAAAATGGACAACAAATATGTTGGAGGAATGTGGGGAAACAGCAGTGGGCCACTCTCATACTGCCTGCTTTTAGAAACTACTGGGAAGGCATGGAAAGAGCTGCAACAAATTAGCACCCAGTAAAGCCCCCTTCTCTGGCAATGTACCTTGATCCATGAAACCCCCCAGTGAAAAACCCCAAGTCTGGCTTTATACCTGAATCCCTTTAGTGAAATATAAAATGTAGCCAATGCATGTATATTGTGAAGCTGGGCACAGTACCTGAAGATCTGTGGTGGTAAGGCAAGGTTGTGGTGTTCCTGGGCCTGGCATACTTAGGGTGATCATTCCTGAGCCGGGCGTCCTTCGGGTGGTTGTTGGGGTGAATGTGGCAGCAGTAAATACTTTTTTTAAATAACCAAGCAAAATGAAAGTAAACAGCACAGCAAGAGCAGTGGGTCACTAGCAGTGGGTCGAAAGCAGCGGAAATGAGAAAGGTCTCTGGCATCTGAGTAGCATGGTTTTCAGTGTTCTCTCCAACTGCAGCATGTTCTCTCCTCCTCCTTCTTCCAGTGTTCCAGCAAATAGGGAAAAGTATTTGTATACACCTGCTTTTATACGGCTGAACTCCCGAAAGCTCACACTATCAGCGTGAGTTCCGCGAGTCACTTGTGGGAAGTTTTAAATTCTGCCAGCCAATGGGAATTCTATGATTCCATCCATGATCACGGAATCACAGAGAAACAGTGGTCTTGGTTATAATAATTTATAATACAGTTATGCACTTGTATGGTATTTCTAAATTAGGTGAAGTCCACTAGCTGAGTGAGCCGATAATTAATTAATTAACAGTTCTAATTCACTATCTTTGAAAAAGAAAAGAAAAATTCAGGTTAATTAATCTTATAAAGACAGATGCTCCATGACCCTTTTCCTGGTCAACAATTTTCAAATAAATAAATATGGGGATTGTTGCCACCTGCAGTGTGAGCCAGCCTGTGTGAGGGAGACAATGGCACCCACCAATGCAACAAACCTTTGTGGTGGGCCAGGGAACCTTGCTCCTTCATGAGAGACTGGGCATGCACATATTGAATTGAGTCCTGTGAGGCCGGCAGAGGCTACAGCCAACATCAGGGTACAAGATGGAGGGAGGATTCTGGAGGAGTAATGGGTGTAAAAGTCTGACTATCATGTGTATGATGGTGCCGACACACTTGGCACTCATACCGTTAGGCCCTCTGCCTGTACTGAAAGCTGAAGCCCTCCACCCTTCAGGAAAGCAGTGAGGTATTTAGCAGGGAAAAAGTCAGTGGCAGATGGGCCTGACTGGTTACCTGGCAGTGAGCAGGGAAGGGGCCATGATGGACAGGCAGTTTGGGAGAATAAGCTATATAGAAAAATAATTTCTGTAATAAACCCACACCCACTGCAGTAAGAAAACTGGATATCACTGAAGAGACAAACCTACACCCACTAGAGTGAGAAAAGTGGATACCACTGAGGAGACAAACCCACACCCACTGCAGTGAGAAAAGTGAATACCACTGAAGAGGCAAACCCACAACCACTGCAGGGAGAAAAGTGGATACCACTGAAGAGACAAACCCACACCAACTGCAGGGAGAAAAGTGGATACCACTGAAGAGACAAACCCACACCCACTGCAGTGAGAAAAGTGGACACCACTAAAGAGGCAAATCCACACCAACTGCAGTGAGAAAAGTAGATACCACTGAAGAGACAAACCCACACCAACTGCAGCGAGAAAAGTAGATACCATAGAATAGACAACCCCACACCCACTGCAGTGAGAAAAGTGGATACCATTGAAGAGACAAACCCACTCCAACTGCAGTGAGAAAAGTGGATATCACTGAAGAGACAAACCCACACCAACTGCAGCGAGAAAAGTAGATACCATAGAAGAGACAAACCCACACCCACTGCAGTGAGAAAAGTGGATACCATTGAAGAGACAAACCCACACCCACTGCAGTGAGAAAAGTGGATACTATTGAAGAGACAACCCCATACCAACTGCAGCGAGAAATGTGGATACAACTGAAGAGGCAAACCCACACTCACTGCAGTGAGAAAAGTGGATACCACTGAAAAGACAACCCCACACCCACTGCAGTGAGAAAAGGGGTACCATTGAAGAGACAACCCCACACTCACTGCAGTGAGGAAAGTGGATACTACTAAAGAGACAAACCCACACTCACTGCAGTGAGAAAAGTGGATACCACTGAAAAGACAACCCCACACCCACTGCAGTCAGGAAAGGGATACCATTGAAGAGACAAACCCACACAGACTGCAGTGAGAAACGTGGATACCACTGAAGAGGCAAACACACACCCACTGCAGGGAGAAAAGTGGAAACCACTGAAGAGACAAACTCACACCCACTGTAGTGAGAAAAGTGGATACCACTGAAGAAACAAACCCACACCCACTGCAATGAGAAAAGTGGATACCACTGAAGAGGCAAACCCACACCAACTGCAGTGAGAAAAGTCGATACCACTGAAGAGACAACCCCACACCAACTGCAGCAAGAAAAGTGGATACCATTGAAGAGACAAACCCACACCCACTGCAGTGAGAAAACTTGATACCACTGAAGAGACAAACCCACTCCAACTGCATTGAGAAATGTGGATACCACTGAAGAGGCAAACCCACACCCACTGCAGTGAGAAAAGTGGATACCATTGAAGAGACAACCCCACACCAACTGCAGTAAGAAAAGTGGATACCATTGAAGAGACAAACCCACACCCACTGCAGTGAGAAAAGTGGATACCATTGAAGAGACAAACCCACACTCACTGAATTAATGCCAGACTGTCAAACTGATGCCCTTTAGGTAATCTAGTTTTTATTGATCATTGGAAACATTTTATTTTCAATCCAAAATACTTTGCAAAAGATGGCCTGCATTTAAATCTACTGGGAGCCATCAATCTATGCAATTCCTTTTGCACTTATATCCCTTCAATCGATTTAAACTAGCATTAAATGGGGAAAATACACAGTCAAATGTTTCCTCATTATCTCATTTTACTAAATCTAATCAAGATAACAAAAATAATCAAGAAATAAAATTTATGTTGTTAAATGCTCGTAGTTTGGTCAATAAAATGAATGAACTACTACTAAGAGGTAGCACTGAAAATCCTGATGTTATAGGCATTACAGAAACTTGGTGGTCTAATGAGCAGGCCTGGGAAACTTGCATCCCGGGTTATACATTATTCCATCTCAGTAGGTTAAACTGGAGAGGTGGCGGTGTAGCTTTTTTTATTGCCTCATCCTTGTGTGTATTTGATAAGTCTCACAAAATTAAGAAAAACTGCTCTTTAGTAGAATCTGTTTGGCTTCACATTAAACAATTAAATGCTAATTTAATTTTGGGACTTTGTTATAGACCACCTGACTCCAAACTAGAAATATTAAACAATATCATTGCGGAGATGTCATCTACCGCTGAACTAGGGAATATTTTGTTTATGGGCGACCTAAATCTGGGTGACATAAACTGGTCAAATAAATCTGCCAGAACTGGTTCGCCAAAAGATTTTTTGAATACTTGCATGGAGTTGAATTTAATTCAACATATTACATTCCCAACCCGTGATACTAATATTCTGGACACTGTCTTAGGTAGTGAACCAATAATTATTCAAAATTGTCGGCCTTCTGCTCCTCTGGGTAACAGTGACCATTGTACTATTAATTTTAAAACGTATAATATTTAATTGGAAGTGGACAATGTTACAGAAGTATTTGCTTTCTATAAAACAAATACTATTGCTTTGAATAGTTATCTGGCAACTATTGATTGTTCCACTCAGTTAAACAAAAATAATATTAACGATATGTGGAATTCTTTAACCACAACAATCTTGGACACCGCAAATAAGTTAATTCCTAAAGTTCCCAAGAAGAAGTTAAGTTATCATCCCAAATGGCTTAACTTTAAATTGCAGAAATTGACTAAAAAGAAAAACAAATATTTTAAAAAATACTATTCAAACAAATGTGATAGAACCCTCTCTGCATTCAAGAGGGTACAAAAACTTTGTAAAAAGGAGATTAAAAAGGCAAAAGCATCAATGGAAAAACCACTGGCTGAACAAGTCCTAAAAGGAAACTGTAAATTGATGTTCAGTTACATCAACTCCTTAAAGAAACAAGCTTGCAAGGTTGGTCCAATTAACTCTGGTAATAAGACCTTATACCATCCAAGTAATATGGCTGAACATTTTAATTCAGTTCTGCAAGGCCTTTTCAGATAATAATATAAGTTGTAATGCTACATTAGGTGATCAGCCTGTTTATAATGTAGGCATACCACTCAAAACTATTAAATCTAAATTGATGGATATAAAAAAAAAAGGCTCCTCTGCTGGCCCTGATGGAATTTCTGATGATCTAATTTATTTAATGAAGGACCATCTTTGTGTTCCTTTAAAATTACTCTTTGACACAAGTCTGAATACTGGTCTGGAACCATCGGGATGGAAACACGCTAATGTGATACCCTTATTCAAAAAAGGATCAAAAAGTGTTTCAGATAACTATCGTCCTATTAGTTTAACACCTATTTTTTACAAAATTCTAGAACGAATCATTAAGGATGATTTAATCTCTGCTATTGTAAGTTTAGATCAAACTCAACACAAATTTGTAAAAGGCCGATCGTGTACAACAAATTTAATATGTTTCTATCATTTTGTTAGTGAAAACCTGGATAGAGGCATTCCATGTGATATTATTTTTTCTAGATTTTAAGAAGGCCTTTGATTCTGTACCTCATTGGGCCTTGATACAGAAGTTATAGTTCCATAATATTGAACCAATGTTTATTAGATGGATCACAAATTGGTTAACTAATAGGAAGCAGAGAGTTATAATAGATGGACATGTTAGTAGCTGGAAAGATGTTAGAAGTAGTGTTCCACAAGGATCAGTTCTAGCCCCACTAATCTTCCAGGTCTTTATATCTGATCTATCCACAAACATTAAAAGTAATATTATTAAATATACAGACGACTGCAAAATCAGTAACATCTGCAGAAGTGAAACTGATTTCAAAGTTATTCAGGAAGATCTAAAGCTATTACAAACCTGGTCCATAAAATGGAATCTTTATTTTAATACTTCTAAATGTTGTGTCTTACATTTTGGGAAAAAGAATCCCAAACATCAATATTATCTCTATGAAAGTATTTTAGTTAGTAAGGACAATGAAAAGGATCTGGGAATTACAGTTGATGTAAGTATGTCATTTGACTCCCATATCTTAAATACCATAAGTAAAGCAAATAAGATATGGCGGGCAATATGACACAATATAACATAAAAAAAAGGTATTTTGTTGCCTTTATATAGAGCATATGTGAGACCTCATTTAGATTTTGGTTCACAGTTATGGAGTCCATATAAAAAAAAGGATATAGTAAGAGTTGGAAGAGTTCAGAGAAGGGAAACAAAACATTTAGTATCTTCCAAAACTCTCCCATATCCAGACAGGTTCCTGAAATTTGATCTGATGTCCCTAGAAGATAGAAGGGCAAGGGGCGATCTCTTGCTCTCATGGGACATCATTAACGATGAATATCTGTCTGCTGAAAGTGGTCTGGATTTTAAACAAATCAGGGTCAATAGCAGAGGCCACCCACTGCAACTAACTAGAAATAGGTGTAAAACTAAAAAAAAGGGGGCTCACTGCATTTCACAATGAATAGTTAAACCCTGGAATAAGTTGCCTACAAATGTAATCATTAGTGATAGTAAGAACATTTTTAAGAACAGTCTTGACATTTTCATGAAATCAAACAAGCTGACAAGTTATTATATGTAGGTCTGAGGCCAAATGGGCATTCAGCCTTTCTGCCGCATATCGTTTCTTAGTATGATTCTTAGTATGACTGCAGTGAGAAAAGTGGATACCACTGAAAAGACAACCCCACACCCACTGCAGTGAGAAAAGGGATACCATTGAAGAGACAACCCCACACCCACTGCAGTGAGGAAAGTGGATAACACTGAAGAGACAAACCCACACCCACTGCAGTGAGGAAAGTGGATACCACTGAAGAGGCAAACTGACACCCACTGCAGTGAGGAAAGTGGACACCATTGAAGAAACAAACCCACACCCACTGCAGAGAGAAAAGTGGATACTATTGAAGAGACAAACCCACACTCACTGCAGTGAGAAAGTGGATACCACTGAAGAGACAAGCCCACACCAACTACAGCGAGAAAAGTGGATACTATTGAAGAGACAAACTTACACCCAGTGCAGTGAGGAAAGTGGATACCACTGAAGAGACAAACCCACTCCCACTGCAGTGAAAAAAGTGGATACTATTGAAGAGACAAACCCACACCCACTGCAGTGAGAAAGTGGATACCACTGAAGAGACAAACCCACACCTACTGCAGTGAGAGAAGTGGATATCACTGAGGAGACAAACCCACACCCACTGCTGTGAGAAAAGTGGATACCATTGAAGAGACAAAACCACTCCCACTACAGTGAGAAACGTGGATACCACTGAAGAGACAAACCCACACCAACAGCAGTGAGAAAAGTAGATACCATTGAAGAGACAAACCCACATCCACTGCAGTGAGAAAAGTGGACACCATTGAAGAAACAAATCCACACCCACTGCAGTGAGAAAAGTGGATACTACTGAAGAGACAATGCCACATGCACTGCAGTAAGAAAAATGGATACCACTGAAGAGATAAACCCTCACCCACTGCAGTGAGAAAAATGCGTACCACTCAAGAGAAGAAATACAGATGGATTTAAAGCATCACCTATGGATTAGACAAGAACACAATAAGCATGAATCTGTGGTCTCCTATTATTGGAGTTTTCTTGTACTCGCTCAGCCACAGAGCATATATATGAGTCAGAGCATGTATTCCCTGCTTGGTGAGGCAACGAGCTTGTTAAGGAATCTACTGGCTTGCTGCAAGACACTGCATTGAGACTCAGACATCCTGCCATGGCCCAGGGACAACAGCAACAGCAGACACCTGAATCTAGACACTAGTTGTTCTTGAGTTATGAGCAAAAAGCTCCAATAACTTCAGTGATCCAAATTCAGCTTTCTGCTAACCCTGCTGTACTTGTCAGCATCCCTTAGTATTTCTCTCCTCCAGAAGCAAGATCCTTTATCTTTCTCTCCTCCAGAAGCAAGATCCTTTATCTAGGTTGGTGTCGCTCTGGGTCTTGGCTACTCTCAGATCCCCCAGGTTCCTCTGGCCATAGTTCCAGCTGTGCTTCTCCCATCAAATGGGGCAGTAGATCAGGTCAGGCTTTCTCAGGCTTCCACAGGTCCTTCTCTGGACAAAGAGGCAGAAAAAAAGGACACATCAACCACAAAGGCACACTAGGAGGCAACAGTGGCATACCATACATAAAGAAATCTACGCAAAAAAAAATTAGTCAGCTCTGCTTCTCTTAAACAGCTCAGGCTCTTTGCAGCCATGTTCATTCACTTCTTTTCAAGAAATATAAAATCTCATTCCAAATGGTTCAGAGTTCTCCCTGCAGGTCACCTTCGTGCTCAAGGTGCTCCTGAAATGCCATCCAGCGAATCTCAGCAATTTACCTGAAATTTGGCAAGGACAGAGTTGGTGCCAAAATGTCTAGATTCTGTCAATTTTGTAACAATCACCATGCAAAGATCTAGGTGATTTTGGGGTGATCTTTCCCCAACAGTGCTTTATAAGCCCTGGAGACATATCCCCTCTGCCTGTCAACACTGCTGCCCTGTATAAGATATCTTCCAGTGGGTTTAGATCCCTCTCTACTTTAGAAATTCTATTATGTAACAACAGATAATGTCACACTTGCAAGTATCGATAGGTCTTGCCTTGGAAGACCGTATCTTTCCTGCAGTTCTGAAAAGCTAATACATGAGCCCTGATTAACTAGGGATTCATATCTTACTAGTGTGAATCTGTTCCTTCTGTGGAATCCTTGGTTCCCTCATGGGAGATGGAAGTCTGAGTTCCTGATTATGCTAGAGAGGGGCCCAATATCATTCAGGGTTCCTTCTAGCTTCATAGCTTTAAGGAGCACACATAGGGTAGGCTTTTGTCCAGGGGTTCTGAATTTCCAGTCAGGTTTCCTGGAGGAGAGGTATGCATGGGATGGGGAATAGGGGAGCCGGTAAGGGCAGACTTTCCTCTGCCTCTAACCAGCCTGTGTCACCCCTGTGTTTGATCCAAGGTAGTATTGGAACCAATTGTGCATCTAAGTAATATAACCCAAAATTGGAAATTGCAAAGCCTCCCTTATCCCTCAGGAGGGCAAGGAGTTTCTTACTAACCATGTGCCTACTGCTGACCACACAAAATGTAAGAGATGTTTTTGCATACACCTCCAGAAGTTCTCAGAGATTCAGACTGGCAGTGCCTAGCCCAGGAACAGGAAACGGGGTAGCACATTCATTTCAAGGGTAACAATTCTTTCTCTCATGCTGAGGAGAAGGAGGTCCCACCTTGCTATATCACCCATGATCTCTTCAAATAGTTTGTCATAGTTGAGGGCGAAGAGCAAAGATGATAAGATCAGAGAGATTCTGACCCCGAGATATTGCACTGTTATTTTTGGCCCAGTTAAATGGGAAACTTGCCCTGAAACCAGGCTTGCATCTGCCCCTAAATTAATTACTTCCGATTTATCAAAATTTATTTTGTGTCCAGAGACTTCAGCATATTCCCATGGTGTCTCTAATAGAGCAGGTACCAATGTGTCTGGAGATGTCAGGAAAAACAAGGAGTCATCGGCGTATGAGATTTTGTGATCTCTGCCTCCTGCCCTCATCCCTTCTATTGACTTGTTGTGGCATACCACCACTGCCAGTGGCTCTATGCACAATTCAAACAATAAGTGAGAGAGGGGGCAACCCCACTTTGTCCCTATGTTCAAGAAAATACAGTCAGAATGTAACCTGTTTACCCTTACCGTGGCCCATAGAGGAGGCATATAAGGTCTGAATGCTTGTGCAGAAGGTTTCCCCTACCTCCATTTCCTCCAGGGCTCAGCTCACCCAGTCAAATGCCTTCTAAGCATCCATGCAAACCACCAGAGCAAGTTCTGGGAACTGTTGTCACAAAATAAAAATATTGAGAAATCATCTGATATTACCGTGGATCAGTCAAACATTAATAAAGTCCCTTTTATCCAGATGAACAATGGAACCCCCACACCCTTGCAGCCTTCCAGTCAAAACAGAGGCAAATATCTTTTGGTCCACATCTTGGAGGGGAAATTAGATATTATGATCCACACAATGTGGGGTCCCTGCCCTGGTTTTGGGATAATCAAGATTTTTGTATATTTCCAGTTCGGTGGGAGCGCCATCTCCCTTCTACACCACCCTGAAAACCTGGAAAAGGTGGGGCATCGACTCCTCTCTGAAGGTTTTTTTTAACTTTCTATTTATACTCCCTTCCTGCTCCCGAGTGCCACTTCTTCGGAAGACAACAGGGCATCTCTCACCTTCCTCACTGCCTGGAGCCCTCGGTGAACCCCCCATGTAGCCTTGGCTATCTCTCCCCAGGTGGGAATCCTACTGGGTCACTATGTCACAGAGAAAACTGCACATGGAACACCACACAGAGTACATCATGCAGTGTACTAGTGCGATAGGGTACACAACTCATAAGACAGATATGTTGTATGCACAGTTTTGTACCCTATAGCACATGGGTGGGGAGGAGAAGGAGTTATGTGGAGGTGAGGACCTCCATTTGGGAGGTGGTCCAATGAACTGCCACTGTGTCTCAGTGGGATGAGCCACAGCAGTACAGGAGGTTGCAGTATGTCTGTGGACAAGGGCTTGAATCCTGGTCCCAGGCTTTTTGGAAACTGCATTGTGCGGTTTCTTTATTTTTTTCCCCCACGGTGTTTCTCTCCATCCTCGAGTTAAACCCCACCCCAGAATTAATTATTTTAATGGGGGTTGGGGGCACAGCCCTCCATAACAGAGGGTAGAGCCCCCCTCAGATAACAAAAAACAGCAGTATTTATGTCGCCAAAATTAATTTCAGCAGTATGTGCGGCAGCAATGTAGCTGCTGAATTTACAGTGCCGTACATTGCTGTGCAGTAGTGTTATATGAGATTATGACCCCGTGCCAGCAGGGATGGGGTAGGGGCCCATACACCCAGAGCTTCAATATTTCATTGGGGATCACCGGATGGGACAGGCAGGGGAATATTGGAGGTCTTGTGCTGGCCCCCCATCCACCCAGCACTCAAGGAGCTGTTTTTCCCTTGTTCTGGGCGTGACGTACACCCTGATGTGTAGACGCAAGTGCTGATGTCCTTCACACCACTCCCCTGTGAAAGTGGCTTGGTGCCTGTTGCAATTCTGGCCTCTACCAGAGGTCAGTCAGGCACCGAGCCTTGTTCCCCATCCCTCCCTGGAGAAGGCGAGCAGTCTTCCGATGCTCAAGCTTTCTCCCTCGGCCGGCCCTCTGTCTCCCTGGGCACATTCCCAAACCTGGGTCAGCAGCAGCATTAGCAGTAGAGCTACCACTGCATTGGCAGGCCAGCTTCTCTGTAAGTTTTATCGAACTCTGGGGTGAGACCATCTGGGCCTGGCACCTTACCCACCTTGAAGTTTCCCAGGGCTGCATGTACTTCCTCCAAGGTTGTGGGGCTATCTATAGCCTCCTGGACCTCAGGTGATAGTGTATGGACTTTGACCTTGGTGAAGAAGATATTGAGCTTGTCTAGGTATTGGCCATTTTATCTTGCCTATACAGGTGTCCATAAAAAGCTCTGAACTTGCTGACTATTTTTCTAGTGGGTGTCACCTACAGTAGGTAGCTGACATGCTCCCTCTATGAAGCCAAAGCACTGTTCTGCTGATTTCCTCTTTGTGTAGCTGCCAAGTTAGTACCTGACCTGTCTTATTACCCAATTTGTAGAATTTGCTGATGGGAATACCATAGAGCACCTTCAGTCTCTTCATCTAAAAGCTTAGTTCAGTGCCCCCTGCAGTCGTAGAGGAGCTTTTTCACCTCCTTATTTAAAACTATTCTGTGTTCCACCTCGAGATCTTTTTTTTTTTGTGTAGTTTTTGGGGGTTTAGTGGCAAAATTATAGTACAGACCATGGCTACTGCCTTAAAATCATCCGACCACATTGCATCTATGCTGTTCTCTTTTGGGTTATTTGCTGAGTATTCCTTGAGGCATGCCTCCATCATAGCTCTGCACTACAAGTTGTTTACGAGGAAGATATTGAGTCTACAGCTAAAAGGTTTCATCACTGGTTCGACCAACAGGTCTAAAACCACTGAGGGTGGTTCAAGAGTGTCATGCTTTTGATAGTGCAAGAACCAGCTGCATGCACTCAGTTAGCCAGGATCCGGAAGTAGTCCAGGTGTGAGTAACCTTGCTGTGGTGCAGACCAGCAGGTGTAGTCTCTGACATTTGGCTGGAAGTAGTGTCATATCTCAACCAACCATAGTTCTTGCACCAGACATTTAATGCAATCATCAACTTTGTAGCAAGGTCCCCTCCCACCCCCTAACTTGCCCAACGTTGAATTCAGGACAGTTTTGAACTTATCCCCAATAATGTAAAGATCCCCTGATGCTGGGACCATTGAGAGGAGCATCCACTTTAAAAATGTGGTGCTCTCCTCTTCATGAATGGGAGCATAAATGTTGAGTAAGATGCACGGTATTGTTCTGTAACTACCCTTTATACATATGTATCTACCTTCTGGATATTTTTTTGAGCTCTGCAACTTTTACAGGGCAGCTTTGTGGATTAGAATAGCAATACCTCTATGACGAGGCTATGTTAAGTACGAGGAAAGTGTACTGCACCCACCCACCCTGTCTTTCACTTTGCATGTTCTGTGGGGTTGAGGTAGGTCTCTTGGAGGATTGCCACTATCACTTTCTGGTGTTGCAACTCCTTCAGTACTCTGTCTCACTTGATGGGCCTATTCATTCCCCTCACATTAAGGGTTATTATATGTCCATCAGCCATCATCTATTACAGCATGTGAAAATCTGTCAATAGCCTCCACCCTACAGGCTTTGTCCCTCAAAACTGACTCACTGTTAAGTAAAGACATGATCTGTACAGACAGTAAACTAAGAGCAATTGTGTTCACTCTCTTAGGAGTAAGCAACTTCAAGCACTTGCACTACCACCCAGCCTCAGCTATAGATGTTGGCTGAGAGATAGCATGAAGCCAGCCAGATGCTGGCTTAATGCACCAATGGTGTACATTGCGCAGCCCTCCTTTTCCGATCCTCCTGGCTGCTCTCAACTAATGCCTGTCTCCCATCTCTAGTGGTGAAAAGTAAAGCAATCTCCCTGCCCCCATGGATGGTGTGGAAGGCAGAAACATAAGGAGTGCCCACTGCAGTATGTATTAACCCTATACACATGTTACAACCTCTAAAAAAAAATTAGCTCAATAATACAGTTTAGCGTTCAGGCAGTGGATGGAAGGAAGACTTACACTATAGCTTCAGCTGCCCATAAATGTTCCTGTGGGGGTGCAGGGCGGCTTCCAGGTCAGATTGAGCATTGTCACAGTGCCTCCTTGCATTCCAGCCTGAAGCATGGAGGGTCTCCAAGCAGTGAATGCCCCTCACATTTGTGGCACCAGGTATTGTCATCAGGGGCTGTCAGCTCACCCCCATCACTGATAGAGGGGAAGCAGTCACCTCCCTGTCCTCAAGTGCTTGTGCGGTAAGAAGGGAATCACTCCAGCTGAAGAGTGCGAGCCCAAACAGTCATGATTAGGGCTAATGTAGATATCAGCATGAGCCAGGGGGGCCAGAAACCCCTCCCTCCAATTCTTTAGTAATGATCAGTGCAGTCATCTCCCCCATGTGTGCTGCCAATGGTCATGAAGCTTCATTTACTGCTTTGAGGCTGAAGTATCATAGTCCCCCAGAAGGCTGTGGACAGGGTCACTCCACCTCTGGGTTCCACCCACCCCCCCAGTCCCTCGCTCAAACCTCATCTTGTTGCCCCAATTTTTACTTTGGGGTGGAAGGGGCCTAATGTCCTTGGAGATGCCACAGCCCCTGTTGCTCTCCATCCAGATTTAATCCACCCCCCTTGTATGCCCTCAAGTGTGATTATGAGCCTTAGAACACGGCGACTGTATTATTAGATCAAGATCAGTATCGCTGTGGAAGGACTTGTCTCTGCGTTTGGGACATGGTGCCCATATCCGCCATGACCCACAGTCGACCATACAATAGTGCATTTACTAGGTTCAACCTCTGCCCTGCTGTGATGCCTCATGTGGCACTCCACTCCTCTCCCCTCATTCTTTCTACAACAAAGAAGCCCCCAAACCTCCCCCCGCACTATCGCATCTTGGCATATGGTGGAAACATCCATTTAACATCTTTTGTACCACTCTTTCTCTGCAGGGCAGAAAGCTCGCCATCCCCTAACCACCATGAGTCTCCCCATGTGGCTTTACCTATTGCCTCTTCTAAAGAACAAAAACTGATAAATCTCCTAACTGGCATGTAGCAGTGCTGGACTTATGATAGAGAAAAACAGGAGAAAAGGTACCAATGAACAGACTGATGCAATGCAGAAAGAACTCCCCCTGGCATAAACTCCCCTTCAAGCAAGTCATTATGGGCCAGATATTCAAAACTTTGCCCCTGGGCTAAGTTAACACTGCCCGCGGGCAAACTTACCCCGGAGCACAAAGCAAGCTATATTCAAAAGGAATAGCCCGGGACAAACAGCTTCTGAATATAGCATGGGAACGAGGCCGTGCAAACTGAGCTGGGAGTGCAGGGCAAACATAGCCCTGGAATAAGACAGCACTGACTATAACAACCAGGAAGTGCAAACCACAACAACAACACAGTGCACAGCGGCGCGTGAGGGAGGGTAGGTAGAGATGAACTATGTGGCTAATGTGTGTGCCAGCAAATGTGTGGACCCAGTACAGCTGCAGGACGCAGCAGATGTGAAAGAACAATGATCAAAACTGTATAATATGCCCCAAACTGTTAGCACCGAGCTAACATGTTAGCACAACTTTAGCGCAGAGCTAAGTTGTTTGCCCGGTGCAAACACATTTGCCCGGTGCTAAGATTTGCCATATTCAAAAGAGACATGCAAATAAGCCTACTTAGGTAGTCTCTGGGCAAACAGCTAGATTAGCATCTCATTATTCCCTGATTTGCATGCAGTTTGCCCAGCATTACTGCAGG
Source organism: Neoceratodus forsteri (assembly GCA_016271365.2). Taxonomy (NCBI): domain Eukaryota; kingdom Metazoa; phylum Chordata; order Ceratodontiformes; family Ceratodontidae; genus Neoceratodus; species Neoceratodus forsteri. The sequence continues at coordinate 97,513,675 of CM028132.1, read as the reverse complement.
GTCCCACAGCTCCGCCTGTAGGTCAATCTGGAAAGTATAGGGGCTGGACACATCTGGCCGCAGCTCCACCTGTAGGTCAGTCTGACAGTGCATGATGGTTGCTACAGGCTACAGGTATGCAGTACAGCATAGCACTGTGAGCCCAAGGGGACAACACAGCATAGGCACAGGCGGTGGTGGTGCTGCATGCAACCGTCACACTGTAGGCCATGCTACAGTGCACAGCAGACACTAGTAGCAAGAGGGCCAGTAGTGTGCAGGACACAGCAATGCCTATGGTATGTAGGGCAGTGATGACCACTGCATTGCACACAGTGACAGGCCCAGCTTGCAGGTGATTACTGACAGTGGACAGTACTGTTTCGCTGTTGTGTGCTCCAGAGATGCTGCACCTGTGGCATGGGATGCTCACAGTGACATATACATGACTGGCTGTGTGTGCTGTGGCATCTGTACAGTTGTGCGGTATGTGGCTGGGGGGCATGTAAGATCCGACAGGCACACAGGTGGTGGGGTATTCCCACAACTGGCCCATGTGCATTGCGTGATGTGTCCCAGCCTTGTGGCCACACCTCGGCTGTGGTGAGGTCTGGCCACCTGTACACCCTCTCCTCAATGGCCACCATGCCTACAGTGCTGCATGTGTGTGCTGGCATCTTTTGGTCACCACAGATGTATGGTCTGCAGGTGTGTGCTGTATGGCCACACTACCATGATGTCCCCTGTGGGCCAGATCACCCCTTACTGCCTGGTGTGGCTGGGACTGGTGGCAGCTGTTGGCATCATGGTGGTGCCATCAGTGAGCAGCATGTGTCCTCCATGTCTGGCATTTTCTAAGTGTCATACTCATATGTTAGAGTCGCGCAAGCCGCGAAAATCCCCAATGTCATGCAAAGCTGTTTGCCCAGGGTTAAGATCAGCTTTTCATGGGCAGTAATTTGTACCACGTTAAGGGTCATGCTAAGTTGCACTAAACACCTTAGCGCGGTGCTAGCCGATGAATATTCCATAGCACCTGTATTCATGTTCAGTGTTCCCCTTACATATAATTAAGGTTTGCATGGCGCTAATGTGATTTGTGTGCTCTATTTGGCCTTTTGAATATAGCAGACCCGCGCTAATCCCACGCTAAACCCATGCAAACGGTTTGTGCACTGAGCAAAGCTTTGAATATATGGGCCTATGATTCTTAATAGTGTCACAATGCACGTATGGTCCTTGTGAGAAACCACTACATGCAATTCATGGTGTTATTTGACAAAATTATATTAGAGTCTGCAAAGTCAGCTTGGATCACCAAGAGATTCTGTTCTCAGGTCTGGGCTGGAGAGCTAGAAACATCTGCTTGAGAGCTGGTGGTGGTGGCCTGGGAGTGCTGTGTGTGATCAACACAAAGTTGCACTTACTGGCAAATGTAAAATGAGGAACTTACATCAAAGAATAGCTTGCCATCAGAAATTTATTTTGATAGCCATGGGTGAACACCTCAAACCTGGCCCTTCTTGCGGATGCAGGTCATTACCTTCCACTAATTCAGGTTGGGTTAAGCTTCTACGGCAAGGTCCGGACTATAGTTCGGTTCGATGAGGACCCACAATTGCTTCAAGAGAGGCTTCACGTCTGCCAAGGTACAAAAGAATTGGGAGCCCTCTGTGGTGTGGCTCTTCAACTGTGCCAGCATCAAGATCTGCATTTTGATGCTTTTGCCAAGCAGGCATTTCTTGATAGTGAGCAGTGTTCTCTGCTTCAACAAAGTCATTGGTGTAAAATCATGCTAAAAAAGAGCTGTGTGTCATGCAGGATCACCTCTTTCTTGTTCTAGTCCATCATCAAAATCTTGTTCTTGACTCTATAATCCGAAAATTTTAAGACTGCAGAGCGTGGTCTTGCGTAGGGATCCAGGATCCATAGGCTTTGGCTCCAGCACTGTGTGGGCATGGACTATATTCAAAGGTTCAGAAGCAGGCCAGTCTAGCTATTCCCTTAACAGCAATTCTAGGAAGGGTTCCATGGCTCCAGTTTCTGTTCCCTCCAGCAACCCATGGAGTCTCACTGGGAATGGAGCTCCAGATCATTGATTTTCTCTGATAGCTGCCACTCCCAGCAGTGGAAATAGTGCAGGGTGGTGTTATGTCTTTCAGTGGCCTTAGTCACCTCAGTCAGTCCTGACTCCAAGACCATGTTCCATTGAGTCACCTCTGTAAGGCCTCAGGATGTCTTGCCCACAACTTTTTCTAGTATCTCCATTATTTTTCTCACATTGCCCAGCTCATAGAAGTGGTGACAGGGGGTAATTGTGAAATTTACCTCTCCTTCCTTATTGCTGTGTTCATTTGCCTGCCAAGATCTGACAAAGGCCGACTTACTTCAAGAAATTTCAAGAGTTCAACTGGTTAAATACTTAGGGATAAACCTAGACCAATGTTAAGTTTTACTGGTCATCTGGTGAACGTAGGTAAAAAGATTCACCAGAAGTTAGGTTTCCTATACAGGAACATTAATTTCTTGACAGTCGAGGCCTGCATGATTATAGCAAAACAAATATTGTTACCAATATTGGAATATGGGGCAGTTCTTTATGTAAACCAGGATAGGTTATTTGTTAACAGATATCAGCTTATTCAAAACAGTATTTTCAGATTTGGTTTGAGGGCCCCACCACGGATGCATTATTGTCATTTGTATGATCAAATAAATATTTTTCCTCCCTTACAACGCATTGATTATTTGGCTGCAATATTTGTTAAAAACTCAACACCATGTGGTTTACGTAACAAATTAATTCAGTATAACAGTTCGTATAGAACCGGAAAGCAGCCAGATACTCTCTTTTGTTCACCTCTGGTAAAATTGCAGATTTGTAATCATTCTTTTTCTTACTATGCACCGACATTACTAAACAGTTTTTCAAGCATAGTTACAGTTGCAAAGAATGTTAATCAATTTAAAGCTGTACTTTTTGACCATCATAACAAAAATATCAAAAGTAACTGTTTTGTATGAGGTACCTGAAACATTTTATGCTGTATGTGTAAACTTAAGTCTTTTTTTATGTTAGTATATTGTATGTATTTATGTCAGACATAACTGAAAAAGGGCTGGTCCCAGTTTCCTCCTGGTTAAAATTAAAAACAAACAAACAAACAATACTTCAACTCAGTGGCCAGGTGTCCTGGGGTTCATATGCATTGTTTTTTTGTTATCAAGTCCATAATTGTTTCCTTTGGCTTCTGTTTTGCTGGCATGGTGGTCCGGTACACACGGGAGGATGTTTTGTGATTAACAGAGTTGTTTTTGCTGGTAGATTACAATGAATTTAGCCATCCAGGAAGGGAGCCGATTCAGCTTACATCTGCATGGGCAAGAGGCGGAACTGGAAGTCAGTTAAAAAAGCTTTAGCAAATTTCACCACACTTGCCACAGTTGTAGAGTCCACAGATCATACTTTTGTGAAACTCAGTTGTGAAACTGATGAGAAATAAGTGGCTGAAAATCACAACTTAATATTAAAATGCCTACTAAACAGGGGTCAAGATGGGCCTCTGCTGGCTCACTAACCCCACCCCCACTGATCACCGTGGGATGCTCCATTGAGGGAAGATTACAGGGCTGGACTCTGCTGCAATCGGAGCACAGAACAATCACAAAGGCCATCCTCCAGCTGCCTCCTTGTATCATCACGAGGACACCTGTGGATACTTATTCCCAGCCTCATCGAGCGGCCCTCCATGCTAGCGGTCTGGATCACCAAGGGCCAGAGAGACATGGGTGTCACACTGTGGGTGTCAGCTGTGGGAGTTGGCCGTCAGCCAGCCACACTGCCCCAAGTGTCACCCAGTGAAACTACAACACCACAGACTATCACTGATGCATGGTCCCTGAATGCCTGCAACTAAATGCTGTGTAAGAGAGCAAGCGAAGCCACCAAGCTAGACAGAACTGTATATGTGTTGTAGGAGCTCCCCAACACCTGCAACCAGCATTCAAGGATGTATCTGCAGCACAGGTGCTGCATTCAAGTAAAAACTTTACTTCTCCTTTCCCCAGTCAGCGCTCAGGGCTCTTGAAGGGGCAGACTCCCGGTTATTTCAGGGAGTTAGCCCTAGTGGTCCTGCATGAGCGGTCCCAGTGTGAGTGGAACAGCAGGAGTGGAGAGTCTGCCAGAGCCAACCCAGGCAGTCGGGGCTGGGGTAAGACTCTTTGCCTGCCTGCTACCCTTGCTAACCCAGCACACAGACTTTAATGCCTAGAGGTGCCAGAAGGTAAATCAATTTAAAACCTTCTACTTCTATATTTACAGCTGCCTGAATGTCTCCCATATTGTACTACATTTAGAAATCTGTACCTGACATACCACTACCTTTCTTTTAGGTATCGGGACTCAACTGAAACTCAAGATGTGCATTTAAGCAAATGTACTGGTGTTTTTAATGTGGTCTTGCCAGGGAGAATTTAGCATTAGTTTCAGTACAGTCTTTTCTACTGTTGCTTAACTTCCTAAACATGTGTACGCTATGTTTAATTGTTGCGGAGTATTTCTAACATCTACTTGTTCTATTACAGAGTTTCTAGATAGGGTGCTTTGGGCCTTACAAATTGTTTCTGCCTGGATACTGCCTAGCTCCACTACAGCTAACCGAATGCTATAATTCTTCCAGCAGCAGCATTGTATGTTCCTGATGGTAATATCTCCAAAACCCTAATTTGGTTTCTTCTACTTTACTTGATCTCAGATGACATACTTCACCCACCTGAGTCTACAGCCAACTACCTCAGTGCCAAGCTGCCAAGCTAGTTTCAACAGTGGAATCCCTGAATATGAGTAAACTGGTAATCTCTCTACATCAGTGACTGGCCACTCCTTAACAGGGAGGACTGTAAGCTGGTTCAAATGGATCTGCCCCCCTCCCCCCTTACTTAGTGCCTACCTGCGCTCTCCGGGCCTTTACCCATATGCTTGTTTGCCTGAAAATGGCACCACAAGGAATTGTGGTGGCACTCATTTATATTGTGCTGGTCCTGGGCTCAGACCTATTACTTCCAAACCCCAAATTCCAAAATGGGCAAAGGCCTGCCTCACTGCATCCCCCCCCCCCCCACTGACTACCATCCCTTTAGAAAGTATAATGCCATCTTATCCTCCAGGGTCTAAAAAAAGAGCAACCATTATAAACTGTACTTTCCTACAGGAATACCAAAAGTAGAGCCATCCTCCCTTCCCCTGGACCCCTTGTTATGTTTCTGAAATTCAATGCAAAGAAGTGCAAGATAATGCATATGGGGCACAAAAACCCTGGCACAATATATCAGTTGGGGGGTGAGAATATAGCATGCACCAAGCAGGAAAGGGATCTTGGGGTTGTCATCTCTGATGACCTCAAGGTAGGGAAACACTGTGACAAGGCATCAGGTAAAGCAATTAGGATGCTGGGATGTATAGGCAGGGCATCACCAGCAGGAAAAGAGAGGTCATAATTCCCGCTTATACAAGACACTAGGTGAGGCCTCACCTGGAGTACAGTGTACAGTTCTGGAGACCATACCTACGTGAAGGACATAGACAGGGTAGAGAAGGTTCAGGAGGAGGGCAACAAAGATGGTGCATGGGTTGCATCACAAATCTATGAAGACAGGTTGAAGGAACTGAACATGTACTCCCTGGAGGAGAGGAGGAGAGGGGATATGATAGAGACATACAAGTATCTTACAGGGAGGAACAGGGTGCAGGAAAACACTATTTTTAAGCGAAAAAGATGTTTCAGGACTAGAGGGCATGGGATGAAGTTGGAGGGAGGACGATTCAGAGGAAACATGAGAAAGAATTTCTTCACAGAACGGGTGGTGGACAAGTGGAACACCCTGCCAGAGGAAGTGGTGGGGGCTGAAACAATCATGGGATTTAAGAATGCATGGGATAGAGATAAAGGAATTCTAGAGGTCAGGGGTAAGGAGGAATAGACTTCTAGGAAAACAAACTGAACTTACAAGCTCAAATGGGCAGACTAGGTGGGCCATAGGCCCTTATCTGCAGACACTGTCTATGTATCTATGTATCTACGTTCTGACATCCCTTCTAACATTGTTGTCTGGTGATGTCTAGCCATATCTTGGCCCTGCCCCTGCAAATCTAATAATAGGCTCCCCCACAGATTCATGCTAGGCAAACACTCGTGGTCAAAAAATTGCTCATATGAATATAGTCTTACGACCAAGCTACATGAATTGGAGGCTTGGGTCAATATGTACTCCCCAGACCTAATTGCTATCTCTGAAACCTGACCCAAACCCACTATACTACCCCAGGAGGTGGAGCTCCCTAGGTTCATGACCTTCAGGCATGACAAGTGTGGTAAAAAAGGTGATGGCATTCTCATCTATGCTAAGTCCTCCTTGAATGCCTCCCTGGTTTCCATCCTTACACTAGAAAACTCAGAATGTGAGGTTGTATTTGTTCACTTGTTATCAGGTGGCACAAAGCCCCTCCTAGTGGATTGTATCTATAATCCCCCCAAAGTGGCAATGACAGCCCTTGATACTCTGACAAAGGTACTCACTGATTTCCCCAAGGGGAATGAATACTCCTAGGAGGTTTCAACATAAACTGGTCCCCTGACATCAAAGGAAGCAATAAGGTCACCCCGCATGAAGCTCAACTCATCCAACTCATTAGCGAACCCACTCGGCTGAACAATAAAACAGGAAACCACACCATCCTTGACTAGATACTTGTCTCAAAACCAGATAGAATCAAAGCAGTAGGTACCTTCGCTGACTCCATAAGTGATCATGCTCCTATCTTCTGTGTTTGGAAAAATAACTACCCAAAACCTCCCCCCTAGGATATTTTGGGCCCAGGATTTCTCCAAATTCAACATTAGTTCCTTCCTTACCACATTATCTGAGGTAAAGTGGACTCAGATAAGAGAATTCCCTAGAAATATAAGAATGTGGCAGAAGATGGGGACTGCGTGATCCATCTAGTCTGCCTGTATGAATACCCCACTCCCTAGTAGTGTGTCCGGCACACTTTTGTTGTGATCTGCGATTGTACATCACCAAAATTAATTTTCAGCGATGTACACTCGGCCTAATAGTGATCACCTTTCTGTGATCGACATTATGACAAGGAACCAGACTGGCCCCAGTACTGATCCCTGTGGCACTCCACTCGTCACTCTGCCCTCTTACAACAAGGTTCCATTGACCATTACATTCTGAGTTCTCCCCTGAAGCCAGTTCCTTACCCAGTTAACAATTTTTTCTTCCACCTCCATGTCCTCTAGCTTGTTGATGAGCCTCCTGTGGGGGACAGAATTGAAGGCTTTGCTGAAGTCTAGAGATACCACATCAAAATTTTTTCCTTTGTCCACTGTTTTCATAACCCAGGTAAAGAAATATGTTATGTTTGTCTGACATGACCATCCAGTTGTGAAGCCATGCTGTTTGGGATCTAGCATCCCGCTGGTTTCTAGATATACCACTATCCTTTCCTTCAGTATTGATTCCATCATTTTCCCCACTACTGAGGTGAAGTTGACTAGGCAATAGTTCCCTGCCTCCTCCTTACTTCCACTCTTGTGTAAGGGCATCACTGTGGCCTTCCTCCAGTCCCCAGTCACTTTATCGCTCTCCAGTGATTTATTGAATAGCTCAGCCAGTGGATCTGCGAGTCCCTCCCTAAGCTCCTTTAAAATCATGGGTGGCTTCTGTCAGGCCCCATGGCTTTGTCAGTTTTTAACTTATTGAGCTCCTCGAGGATTCTCTCCTTGGTGAAGGGGCTGGTGTCTGGCTGTCAGTGTGGAGTCCCTTTCTACCTAGTGTTGGTCCACTTCCGTTATCTTGTAGAGTAAATACTGAGCAAAAATGGTTCCAACAGAAAATGAGACTGCACAGGGTTGGGGTGCTGAGACAAACCAGGAAGTTCAATTCAAAATAAAAAGTCCTGTACTCACCACCTGGAACAAAAGACTGCTCCAGTAATGTTTAAAAAGTGCTCCATTTTATTGTAAAGTGCCAGTGTGCACAGTGAACAGGTCCTGATGCATTTTTGGAATTTACATTCCTTTTTCATTGTGATTCATCTGTATCTCAATGGCTTTGATTTCCTACTTGATATATATATTGCAACTCCGCCACCTTTTTTTCCTTTTCTGCCTTGCCTAAACAGATTGTACTCTGGGATGGTGATGTCCCAGGTGTGGTTCTCGGTAAACCACATCTCTGTCACTGCAACCAAATGTAGATGATCTTTCGCCATCATGGTGCTATGGTCTGGTATTTTATTGGCCAGACTGTGAGCATTGATGCACATTGCCTGCCATGCCTGACTTCCTACTTTTACTGTGCTTTGCTTTGTGCCTTTCAATAGTAGTCCAGTTTGTACCATGTGCCTGTGAATTTGTTGTTGCATATCGCGTGGTGACTTAGGGGTGCCTTTGGAAGCTCAACTGACTGGGAGGATGATGTGCTGGTTGGTGATGGGGGGACATCAACCATCCCTTGAGACGCACTGGGTGATGATGCTCTCTCCCCCTGTCCTATGGATATCTTAGCAGACCTAGCTGAACGAAAGAAAGATTTTGGGGGTGGGGCATCTACATTCCCCTGAGGCATGTTGGGTGATGTAGGCCTAGCTGGATGAAATAGGATCGTTGGATCCAGTGGTTGGATCCATCAGATCCATCCTTGGAGAGTTGGATCCAATGGTCCCTAATATCGGAACAGCCTTAGACTTCCTTATAATCAATTTTCTCTCTGTAGCTAATAAACATGCCCCCCCTTAAACAACTTAAGAGTCAGAGGACAACAATCCTAATGGCTGGCTCAAGGGCTAAAAAAGCTTGTGAGAGAAAGGGACAGAGTGTGGGGGCTCTTCAAAGTCTCAGGCCTTACAGGACATTGGCACAGATAGAGAATTGCATAACAAGTGCAAAAGGAACCTAATGGCTGTGAAATGTAGTTACCTTAGGCTCTTACAATACAAGAATCTCTCAGATCCACACAAATTTTGGTTGCAAATTAATGCCCATTTGAAGGAGCGTGCCAGCACTAGTGAATGTGACATTGCAGCAGATGGAAAGTGGTGTAGTAACCTCTTAGCCTCTGCCAAGGCTCTAAACTCATTCATCAGTGACTTAGACAGGTATCAGAATTAGTGTTGCTTGGATAGTGCTTTTGTGGAGCCGACTATCCTCCGTTGGATAGTGCTGGTATCCAACCTAGGATCTGGCCAGTGAATCTGGTGGTCGGATTCATCGGATTCAACCTCAGATAGTTGGGTGCGATGGTCAGATCCATCAGATCCAACCTTGGATAGTTGGATCCAATGGTCGAAGCCACTGGATTCAGGTCAGATCCACAGATACCTCTGATACTTACAGTGGATTCTAGGAGGTCGGATCCTTGGTCAGATGCCTATGCCATTCGAGGCTATCCAATATCTGACCAAAATGATGGTATCCGATGGTACTGTATCTGACCTGGTAGGATACTATCCGAGCAAGGCACAGGGTCATAATATTGCAAGACATTATGCCACATGGCTAAATCGCGCTGCCAATACAGCGCAATTTATGCCATGCGGCATAACTCTTTTTTCTGTACGGGGCTCCATCCCCACACCCCTCCATTGCAGGGGGGCTACACCCCATCCCACTAAAGATTCTCAACTCTGGGAGGGGGTCCCACTCAGAGAGCACACAAAGTAGTGAAAAAAATAAAATTTCTGGGACTGGGAATCAAACCCAGTCCCAGACGCAGTGCCTGGGTTCCTGCTGCTGTGCTCTGTCCAGTGAGCCACGGCAGCTGCTCAGCAGAACCCACTCCCAGCAGAGGTCTTATCCTCTGCCTGGGAATGTGTGAATGGTGCAATACCACGTACAGCAGTATACGCAGTATTGCACCATTCGCTGTCCTAGACAGTGCTATTCCGGGATAGCTTTAATGTCATACGCTATTAAACATACGACATTATGACCCAGTATATCCGAGCAACACTAACAAAAATCATCCCCCTGTTTCCCCCTCCCCTTCCTGACCTCCCAGAGAACATCTTCCCCTCCCCCAGTTTCCACGTCAGACTGGTGACAAGGAAGAAGGTGCTCAAACTCCATATATGAGCTGGTTATGATAAGCTCGAATCCAAGTTCCTTAACCTAGCAGCACCAGCCATTGCCACCCCATAGCCATGTTGTTCAATACAGCCCTCTTAGAAGGGAGTGTCCCCTCCATTTGGAAAGTGGCCCTTGTGGTTCCTGTACATAAGGGCTGGTCTAAAGAAAAGGTAGAAACCTAACCCCATCTCACTCCTCTGCACCCTGAACAAATTACTGGAGAGGCTAGTTTACAATCAACTCCAAGAATGTATCAAACAGCGTGGCCTACTCACTAATAGTTAACAGAGATTTAGAAAGAACCATGAAATGAACACCACCCTAGTTCAATTGCCTACTGATATCCTGGCATCCTTCGACACTGGTTTGCTGACTGCTGCAATCTTTATAGACTTCACCAAGGCTTTTGATCTGGTAAACCTCCAGCTATTATCAAAATTAAAATCCCTTGGTCTTGACAGGCTGTCTCTACTGTGGTTCTCTAACTACCTCACAAATAGATTGCAAATGGTTAAGGAGCCCTGTCAGATGAACGACCTGTCCTGGATGGTGTCCCACAAGGCTCAATCCTAGGTTCCCTTCTCTTACCCCTCTGTGTAAATGATATGACATTAAACTGTGGTGGAGCAAACTTGCTGCTGTATGCAGATGACGCAGTACTGTATCATTGCTCTAAAGACACTTCCCAAAGGAATAGCTTGCTCTCAAATGACCAGCAGATATTGCAGAAATGGTTCTTAACAAATAAATTGGTCCTCAGTGTTAATAAGACCAAGGCAATCCTCTTTGGCCTGAGGAGCTTAGGCCCTGTAAGGCAACATATTCTGACCCCATCCTTTTCTAACAGGTCTGTAACTGAGGTAGTTGATTCCATCAAGTACCTCAGAGTATACATGGACCAAGACATCACATTTAAGGTACATGTGGAGCACGTAATGAAATCTTTGCACCAAGGAATTGAACTCCTTTATCACCTAAGCTCCTTTCTCACAAGAGTCAAGCCTGCTTATTGCAAATGGCACCCTACTCTATGGGTCTCCAGTTCTCCAATCAGTCATGCACTCTGAAATGCAGAAGCTCAAAACACTGTACCACAGCATAGGTAGTTTCACTATAGGGGCTTCCTGTAGGGAACACCATTGTAAAGTGCTGCAAATGCTAAACTGGCACTCACTTGAAGGTAAGCTGGATTACTCCTGTTTGTGCCTTGCTTTTAAACTTAGGAACAGTAACACTGCCCCTAGTCTACAAGATTTACTGATAGAAAAACCCCAGAGGCAGTCTCTTAGGTCCTCAAGCCAGTTACTCCTCTGGGTCCCCAAAATCAGGACCACCTCAAGTAAAAGGTCATTTGCTACCTCAATCCCACTCCTAGAAATCTGCAAGAAAGGCCTGAAGGCCCTCCTACTGGAGCATAACCTATACAGCTGCCATTGTTGATGGGCCCTCCTACCTTATGCTTGTTTGCCCCTCTGGCCCTGACACCCACTGTTTTTTCTTTTGACTAGGATTTTCTGTTTTAGCCTAGCCATCTTTTCTGAATACTATTCTACCTTGCTATGTTTTATGCTTGTACCTTTCTTCACTATGTGAAGCTGATACATGTAGATATATTTACCTTCACTGTGTGAGCCAATTCATACGTGTCACTGTACCTTCTGTAACTTATCAAGTGATATTGTATGTTCATTGTCTTGCTGTTTTCTCTGTAATTAATCCCGGATCGTTTCTGTAAAAAGGACTCCTGCAGTCCCAGTGGGCCTAGCCAGCCAACAAAATTCAATAAATAAATAAATAAATAAAATAATGCTGACAATTCAATAAGGCTTACTGTAAAGAATATCTGTAAAGTAAAATGTTTAAAAAGTAACTTGGGGAATGGGGATGAGTAAGGGGGGGGGTAAGGGGCAGATTAGATGGGCAATGCAGTCCTTTTCTGCCTCCTAGTTTCTATGATTCTATTTTGTGTTTTTTTGTGTTGCATTTCTGTATCTGATCTTGCAGACCTGTTCTCTGGTTTTTGAGTTTTCTGGTTTGAGATGTCAAGCAGTGCTGACATCATTATTATGTTATCTTGCGCATGCGCAAGCAACATCATCTGGTAGTAGGAGAAATGCAGAAGTGTGTCAGTGTTGGCGAATGCAGGACATGCTTTAGTAGGTGCATCTCTTGGAGTGGTAGGCCTGAGTGGAGAGTGGCTGGAATCATACTTGATAAATAGGAGTCAAAAATGTTTCATTGGGTGGATGGGAGTCATGCTCCCTGCCTGTTGGATTGGGGGTCCCACAGGGCTCCATCCTAGGGCCACTGCTGTTCAACATGTACATAAATGGCCTGTCTTTTCTGGATTCTGAAGTAAAGTACCATCTTTATGCCGATGATACTATTATCTATACATCAGATAAATCTATTGAAGTGATACAAAAAAGGCTTCAGCTAACCTTTGATGAATTTCAGAGCTTTTTAAGAGATAGTAGGCTGACTCTGAATGTGAAGAAAACACAGGCCATGTTGTTACATCGAAAAAGTGACAAGCTGGAAAGCATGGTCCTGGGATTGGTCGCCCTTGGGGGAGCCCCCATCAAACAGACACATATGTGTAAGTACCTGGGTCTCTGGATTGACAGCTCATTGTGCTGGGATATACACATTGGTAACTTGACTAGGAATGTGAATAAAAGAATAGGGACTCTCTATAGGGTTAGATCAGTAATGAGTATGGAAGTAAGGAAAAAAGTAGTAAACACAATGATCATCCCTATGTTTGATTACAGGGACATATTTTATTCTTGTGGGAGAAAACAGGATTTAAAAAAATTAGAAGCAAGTTATAACAGCTTGGCTAGATTTATTCTAGGGGCTCCTAGATTAACTCATAGGTGCCTGCTCTTTGATCTCTTAGGGTGGTATACGCTGTATGAATGAAACTATGAACATTTGTTAGCATTTGTTTATAAAGGTTTGAAGGGAAAGTACCCAGGGTATGTTGTAGATAATTTGACCTATAGAAACAAATTAGCTTCACTGAGATATTGCTAAATGCCAAGCCTTGAGTTGCCTAGTTGTAACTTGAATATTGGATAACAATCTATATACTATAGAGAGGTGTTGGGTTGGAATGCAATTCCTGCGACTTTGTTCTTGGATAATATAAAAAATTATTGGCCCCTTTTACAACGTTGGCATCAGCATAGTTCACGTCAAAAAAGGCAATGTTGTATAGATACATAAAGGATATCTGCAGATATATAGTGAGGGTTATTATTATCATTAGTATGAGCGTATTGCACTTTAGGAATTTATTTTATTATTTATCATGGATCGGTATTATCTAAATTGTGAGTGATGGTATTGATGTTGTGGGTGAACTTGAATTGTAATATTTTTTTTCAATGATTTTCTTGTTCTCTGGTTATATCTTATTGTTAGTTATATTGTATGTGATTGTTATATTTTTGGATTCTTTTACAGTATGGGATCTCATTGAAAATGAGCCTTGTTCAATCGAGCTTATCCTTTATTCATATGAATTTTCAATGAATAAAGACATTTTACTACTACTACTACTACTACTAGGTGCATCCCTCATTCCCCAATAAGCCAGCATGCTAACACTGACACAAGTATTATGCAAAGTGCCACCAACTTGAAACAAACATGCAGCTGCAATCGGAGACAAGCTTGTCATGCAGCGGCACCGATGACACACCTCCCATACATGCCTTTCCTGGTGAAACATTTCAATAAAAATGGCGGCAGGTCCTGCCGCTGCCACACAAACCCCAAAGAAGGCTGACATTGGGGGTGCAATCCCCGTGTCGGCATGTACACCACCACCCCCACATTGTGTGGCACACTGGGAGCCCACCCCAGAGTGCTTCCACTCCCTGTTCCACTCACAGAAATTACCCACCCCCAAAAGTCATTTGGCACACTGGGAGCCCACCCCAGTGTGGCCAACATGTGTTGTCTTTCACCTGTAAAGAAAGAAAAACATCCCATGGCGCAGTGTCTGGTTTTTATTGTACCTGAAAAAAAAAATGATCTATTGTCCGCGGCGCCCTCCTCCCTCAACCCACACCCACCTTCTGCACACCCCACCTCCCTACTCCCCCCCCTCACTGCATACTTACCTCCAGAGGTCCAGTGCTGCGATCTTCGGTGGAGTGGGAACACATCTGGACTATTCAAAGCCGAACTGCAAAATGAAGAAATGCCGGTAAGCTGTACAATGGCATCAATGGAGGGGGGTCAACTTAGGTGGAGATATCAGCCATTGCTTTGAATATTGGCTCCAAATTTTCAACTTGGGGTTCTTGGGACCCCACCTCATGAACACATGCACTGTCATCTCATTATTGGGTCCTGAAAGGTGATTTTGCAGTCACTGTGCAGAATCACCTTTTGGGATCGACTAACAAAATGACAGTGCCACTGTTCATGATGTGGGGTCCCAAAAAGCCTATGCTGCAAATTTGGTGAAAAAATAAAAAATTACTGCGTTATGAGCGTGCATTGCACAGTTTCCATGCACGCTCTTAACTTTGACAATTTTTAATATTTTCACTCCAGATTTTTAACATTGTCATTTTTTCGCACCTCTTTATGAATAATACAGCTGTCATTTTTCACATCCTGCCCAAAATGTGTTTTTGCACATCTGGCACACAATGGCGCAGTCGCTGTGAGAAATCAACTTTCAGGACAGATTAACAAAATCACAGTGCCACTGTTCATGAGCGGAAGTCCCAAAATGCCTATGTTGAAAATTTGGTTAAAAAAAATCCCACAAATAATTGCATTACAGGCATGTGTTGAGCAGTTTCTACGCACGCATGTGACTTCACTAATTTTTCATATTTTCACTCCAAATTTTCAACATTGTAATTTTTTAAACCTTCTCATGAACAATAAAGCTGTCATTTTTCACATCCTGCCCAAAATGTGT
This sequence comes from Neoceratodus forsteri, assembly GCA_016271365.2. Classification (NCBI taxonomy): domain Eukaryota; kingdom Metazoa; phylum Chordata; order Ceratodontiformes; family Ceratodontidae; genus Neoceratodus; species Neoceratodus forsteri. Next base: position 97,498,615 of record CM028132.1, on the reverse strand, counting down.
TTTCGCACCTATGGCATCAAATGGTGCAGACACTGTGCAAAATCACCTTCTGGCTAACAAACTGATAGTGCCACTGTTCATGAGATGGGGTCACAAAAAGCCCATGTTGAACATTTGGAGAGAAAATACCAACAAAATCCTGGGGCATTAGGGTTTCCAACCGTAATGTCCTACCCTGTAGAGACTGACAGGTTTTAGGGGTGTGACTTTGGATTGTTGATAATAATGCACACTCCATTCAACCCCCACCACCACCCTGCAGCCACTGACAGGCATGAAGGTGTGCCTTGGACTCTTCGGCCCAAAAGTTCACCCCATTCTCCTATACTGCACCCATCTCAGAATATTTCCTTATGGAATGGGGTGAGCGTAAGGTCTAAAGACCCCAAAGCACACCATGACACTTGTCAGTGTCTGCAAGGTAGTGTAAGGTGAAATGGCACAAGCGTTATGGCCGATGACCAAAGGCACACCCCAATGCCTGTCAGTCTCTGCAGGGTGCGGGTGAGGTTGGCATCAGCTCACCACTTCACTGCCATTCCTATTATGCATCTCTCTAACTTCTGCACTATTTTATTTCTTGACGAATTTCACCAGGAAGGACACACTGAGCAACAGGTTGCTCATCTCATGGTGCATCCTGGGAGGGAGGGTAATGGAGAAACTTACATTTAATACACACACACAGAAAACAGTAAGAAAACAATATTACAGTATACAGTAATAAACAGAGCTGATAAGTGCTACAGTAGTACATATGCACATGATGAGTAGTGGAACAGGTCAAGTAAGTGCAATACAATGGGTAAAAGCTTACAGCTTGTAGATACCAATGTCAATGCCAGCAAGACAACATTTGGCATTGGCAAACGCTTGTTGTCTCAGTAGCAGTAATCTGATTCACTGTCAGGGCAATCTGACCGGTGATCAGTGCATTTTCCTGTGGCTGAGCTAGTCTGCGAGGAGAAGCTGCTATCAATCAAAGCTCAATTGTTTCTTCCAGAAGCTGTTTTTTTCCTTTTTGCATAATATTTTTATTGTAATTTTAAAGCAAACCACACACAGACACATGAACAAAAAAACATTCAGTATAAAAACAGTACTATATCGAATAGGTCCCATTCACTTTACCTAGCCCTATTTTATACAAAAATTTATCAGAACTCTGTACTAATTATTTGATATGTTAATCATAACAAAATAAATAAATAAAAAGTAAAAACAAGCAAAACCTTACATAACAAAGAAAGTACTGCTCATCTTTCAATAAATACATATTAAAACATGCGTCTGATTGTCAGAGATTTACACCCATAAATTTAATTTCTAAGAAACTCAAGTTATTCATGCTCTCAAGCAAGGCTGGATCATAGTTTATCTTGCTACCGTGTTATTAAGGGGTTTTGACTGCAATAATATTCTTCCCTCTTTTTTATTTCTTTCTTACCCTCTGCCCCCTCACTTAGCATTGTAGCTTCCCCTGGTGTGGGGTTACCTAGAAAGCTACTCCATTGCTCCAGAAACTTTTCAAGACATATGTAAGGGCATCTACTGCCAAAATATGCAGTATTTTTAATTAATGTTTAGGTTTACATATATTTGTATTTAATTTGCAGTTGCTCATATTTGATTCTGACTCACTATGAATAGAATAGTCCTTAACCTAATGAAAATACAAATCATGCTTTTTGACTCCCGAGCTGGAATTAGGTGGTTGTGACTAGTGCAGGAGGTTCTTCCATTAAAACTGCCAACTCCGTTAAGTTTATTTATTTATTTATTCATTCTCTGATTACAATACCTTTGCGCACAGAACAGCTCATTTACAAAGGTTCCACGTCGTAATGGAAGGGGTTATACAAAGACAAGGGCAAAAACAATTATTTACAATGTACAATAATAAGTCATTAATACATAGTTGTTTGTAGTCAGAGTGGAGGGAGGTAGATGAGTAAGAAGGAGAGGGGAAAAGTTGCTGCCAGATGGCATTGTCATGTGTGAAGAGAGGTTGAATGGAAAAAAGGGGGGTAGGGGGAAGGGACAGCAGAGTAAAGGATGGGAGAGGATGGTAGGATGGAGGTAGAGAAGGCAGGGTGAGGGTGGGGAGAAGACAGTGGGGCTGGGAGGAAGTCAGTAGCCAACCAATGCAGGTTAAGTGGAGGCCAAAGGGAGGGCTCACCATAAGGAAGAGGAGGAGGTGAGGGCAGGGTAAAGACAGGTGGAGGTGAAGAGGCAGCCAGAGGCCTTGTCATCGAACTTGGTCATACTATGGGCACATAGTGAGCAGGTAGCATTATTATATGGGGCAGTCACAAGCGTTTTCATTCATAATGTACTGGTGAAGGAGATGTTTGAACTGAGTAAGATGAGGTGTATCAGTAAGATCACGGCCCAGACAATTCAGCCAATTTGGGGCTCTGTAGAGAAAGGATCGTTAGCACAGGGTGGTTTTGAACCTTGATACGAGTAAGAGGTCTGTGTCAGAGGTCTGAGTATGGTGAGCCTTTAGTGATCTGGGTAGAAGCCAGGTGATGTCAGTTGGCAGGGTTCCTTGAAGCACCTTTTTTGCAAGTATACATGAATGGTACTTGAGTCTACCTTGTAGTCTAAGCCAACCTGTTTGTGCATAGAGATCACAAGTGTGGGTGCGGGGCTCAGCACTAGTGAATAGTCTACTGGCTTTGTTCAGTGTTGTGTTTAGCCTTTTGAGGGATGTGACTGAGGCAGCACCGTAAATAACCAGACCGTAATCGATAGTGGATAGAACCATGCTGTTGATTGCAAGTTTAAGTGCTTCTGGGGTCAGACTTCTTTGGTGCCCAAATAACAGACCTAATTTTGCATTCGCTGTTTTGGTAATGATCTCAATATGTGGCATGTAAGAGATGTGATTGTCCAAGGTAACACCAATGTATTTGAACTGTTGAACTTGTTCAAGAGGGACTCCAAGGTTATCCTTGACTGTCAGGGCATGTGCCTTATACTTATGATGGGAGGCTGAAAACAGCAAGAGTTAAGTTTTTTTATAGTTGAGTACAAGTTTGTGCGATTGGAACTATTTTTCAGTTTCAAGGAAGCCAAGCTGGCAGTTGTGCTCCAGAACAGAGGGATCAGAGTGGTTTGTAAAGATGACAGCATCATCGGCATATAGGAGTGTCCTTAGTTGACATGCATTTGGCAAGTTGTTTAGAAAGATACTAAACAAGATAGGGCCTAAGATAGATCCTTGTGGTACCCCTGACCGGATGACTTGTAGTTCTGAGACACTGCTTGCTATCTTTACCCATTGAGACCTATCTGACAGGTAGCTCCTGAACCACTTTTGAGTGTCAGGTGAAAGACCAGTTTTCGTAAGTTGATCAAGGAGGAGTCAGTGATTAATGGTATCAAAGGCCTTCAAGGGGTCGATGAAGGCCGCTCCAACCAGGTTGTTCTTGGAGTTACCCTTGATCCCCAGCTGGACTTCTTTCTGCACATCCCCATTGTGTGTAGGGCAGTTAGCAATAAGCTTGGCATGGTTTATAAGGCTAAACATATCCTCACTCCTGTAGGACATCTCTCATCCTTGCTAAAGGTGTGGTTTTGCCCTCCCTAAAGTACGAGCTCCTTATCTTCATCCCTGTTGCAAAGTTCTCTTTGGCTAAGTAGGGCATAGTTTATAATAATATCTGTCATTTTCCCCTCTCAGCAGCCTGCCTTACTCATCATTGTGTGCTCTATGATAAACTTGGATGGTTTTCCCCTGCAAATAGTCATGCCTTTGCCTTGGGTTGTTCTGTTGACAAGGTGCTTAGAACTGCCACTCCTCCTACCCTGGCTGAACAGCTAAGGGTTACTAACCTGTGTTACTCCAATAAATCTAATGCTATGTCCCTGCTTGCTGTCCCAAAAGCACCTACAGCATCTGGAATAGGGCTGGCAGAATTCGGTGAGTTATGACCCTTATTAAATAAGAGCCAGAACACAGTTGGGTTCTGATTAGTTCTGATTAGTTATAAATATTAAAAAAAAAACATAACATGCATAAAAGTCCCCAGTCATATTTAACACAGAGGCCCGAAGGAACTAATTTAATGCATTATCTGTATAAAAATTAAAGTAAAACTGCTAAATAAAAAGCAGTCACTATTACCTCCTTCATGGCTGGCCTGCACTGGTGGCATATCCTGCTCAGGCTCTTGACAGGAGTGTGCTAGAAGAGAGAGACAGACAGATGCAAGTACCACAAATACCAAACACTGCAGGGAGCTCAGATATTTTTTATTAATGCTGCTGTGTGGGTATTATTTTGATGGATGTTCCAGTCGGAGCAGACCAGGCCAAAGATATGAATGATCAAATGAGCAGCAGTAAAAGCCCACGCGCCCTACCCATGTGAATGATGCAACTGTATTGCATGTCCCGGGGTACTGTGGTATGGTATACTATGGAACAAGAATAAAGTCAAAGATTTACTTTGCCTGCCTGCCTGCCCTGTGATCTCTAGCGCCACCAGGCCACTAAGTCTCCCTGTCTCTCCCTTTCTGTCTGTCTGTCTCTCTCTCGCTCATTTCCGCTTGATGAACTAAGAAGAATAACAAAGAAATATGTTGTATTTTTGTATTTGTGATTTCTGTGACCATATTATTTGGCCCCCAGTAGTCTCTCTTTGCCTCTTTCTCCTCTGGATGGAACAAATAAAGTCAAAGATTTATTTTGCCAGCCTGCCCTGTACATACTACACACACAGCCACACTGAGGCCAAGATGAATTTCTTTATTTGTGATTTCTGTAACTGTAATTTCTATTTGGCACCCAGTACTCAGTCACAATCTCTCTCTCTCTCCCCGTCTCTGTCTCTTTCACATCTGGATAGAACAAATAAAGTCAAAGATTTATTTTGCCAGACTGAGGCCATGATGAATTTCTTTGTTTGTGATTTCTGTGACTGTAATTTCTATTTGGCCCCCAGTAGTGTCTCTCTCTCTCTCTCTCTCTCTCTCTCTCTCTCTCTTTCTCCTCTGGATGGAACAAATAAAGTCAAAGATTTATTTTGCCTGCCTGCCCTGCACATTGAGGCCAAGAAGATGTATTGTATTTCTTTATTTGTGATTTCTGTGAAAGTATTATTTATTTATTTATCCCCCAGTAGCCACCCCCCCCCTTTGTCTCTCTGTCTCTCTCACACACTCTCTCTCTCTCTCTCTCTCTGTCTCTGTCTCTCTCTCTCTTTTTCTCCTCTGGATGGAACACGTAAAGTCAAAGGTTTATTGGCGGCCTGCCCTATGCACAGCCACACTGAGGCCAAAATGAACTTTATTTGTGATTTCTGCGACTATAATTTCTCTTTGGCCTGCAGTAGTCTCTCTCTGTCTCTTTCTACTCCACTTTCTCTCTGTCCAATTCCTCTCCTTCCCCTGATGACTTTCTCTCTGCCCCCACCCACCATAAGTCTCTCTCTTTTAGTCTCTCTTTTTTTCTGTCACCAGCCATAGCCACCCATCAATCACAAAAAAGTCCTCCCCTCCAACTCCTTCCACAGCATGCCGCTCAACATTCCTCAATCCTTCCTAGCCTGCACCTGCTGCAATTCTAGGCTGCGTTAAGCACTCACCACGGTTATATACCGTAAGTGAGTGCATCACATGACTTTCCCCTGCCAGCATCACATGACTGTTGCCTGACTGGTTGCCCCCGGCCACCTGTACCTGAAGCAAGCTTGCTGACGGCATCCCCATGGCAACAGTCAACAACGGAAGGAAACACAAGCTCTGCAGCTTACCACAGCCCTGGGACTGGACTTCTGTAGTGAAGTCCATATTTATCCAGGTCCATGGTCACCGGTTTGATCTGGAGTTTGGATTTCAGGTGAAACAATCCACCCAGCCCTAATACAGAACACCAGGCAGTTACTGTCTGCGCACCTAGGCTTTGGAACTCCTTCCCATTAGTTCTCATGGCCTCCTTTCACTACCTCTTCAGAAGGTCCTTGTGGAAAGATAACTCAGCCTGCGTTTGTACTTAATGACTTTTTTTTTCCCATTTTTCCCTTTTCCACTGTTTATGGACCACAGTATTATCTTGGCCTACTGTTATGGCTTTGGGTGTGTGTGCCTTGTGCTATATGCCTCTACTTATATATTGTACTATTGACTATATTGTTATTGCATCCAGCCCTATTGGTTTACTTTTCTACCCTGTGCATTTTTGTGTTTATATTTGCCACTACTTAATACATTGTACTCTTTAATTGTACTCTCATTTGTATCCCGTATACTGCTGTCCTCCTCTTATATATTGCAGTAACTTGCTTGCCTCTCCACATTGTAACATCCCAGGTCATACCTGAAAATAGGCGTTTATGTGTCTAATGTGCTTACCTGATCACTAAATACTAAATAAATAAATTATGGCAGTAAGCAGAGCTGCTGTCAGTGGTGACTAGTGATGGGTGAAGTTGGAAAACGTCATGGATTATTTTGCAAATTTTGTGGAATTCATGAAAAGAATTTGCAAAGCGTAGTCACACTTCACCTGAAAGGTGGAATTCGCAAATGCGGAAAATGGTAACTTCGCCTAACTTCGCTAGGAATAATGGTCCAACTAAAGTGAAGTTAGCAAAGATTCGTGGGTTAGGAGGTCACATGGGCTCTTTTTCAATGCAGAGGCAGACTTTCAATGGTGCTGTGTGTGAAGGAGAGAGCTGGAGAGAGCTGGAGTTAGTTGTGTCCTCAGAGCTGTATTCACTAAAACATTTTAAAATCCCTCAAACTGTGGAGTTTATTGTCCAGAATCACTCTATTACGGGTGTGCTGTGCCTTGTGCCTGTGGCTCATTGACTTGTGCTCCCAGGTTGCTCCTGTTAAAAAGCTTTCAGCTTAGTGTGCTATACCTGGTTAAACAACTAAATTGACCATTTACTGATGGGTCATTTTCCTACTTTAATTAGTGCTTTCAGTTTCTTTATTGCGGACAATGCTGCAGTGTGCTTTGGGGGAGGGGAGTTTCTGTAGCTCCAGTCCTGAAGCAGCAAAAGGCAGGCTTGCCTTATAAGTGTCTCTGATTGTATAGTGCTGTTTTTTGTGTTGTATTGCGCGTGCAGCACAGACAACATATTGTGGTTACTTCAGTGGAGAAGCGGGTTCCGGAGGTGCAGTCCTGCTGCAACCAATGACGCCACTGCTTTTTGAGGCCGGGCTCTGTGGCACCAATGGCATAGCACGCTGTCTATGACAGCAGTTAAGAAACGTGCCACCACCTTGAGAGAAATAAGCCATTGCAATCAGGGAGAGCCATGGAGCGGTCCCTGATTGCAGCAGCCAATTACAGCTTGCCTAGTCTGGTTAAGCAATGTGGCAGCGGCTTCCCCGTCAGCTTCTCACAGTCCCCACAGAAGCTGAGGGACAGCAGCTGCCTTTTACAGTCCCTCTGAAAGCTGATGGGGGTGCCCAATCCCCTGACGTCATGCCCCCTCCTAAGGTAATTTGCCGATGGGGGTACCCAATCCCCGTCGGCATAATGTAACCCTCCCATTTCTTGTGTACTGAGGGGGTGCACAATCCCCATCGGCTCATGCGACCCCCCCAACTCTGTATGGCCAGCTGAGTGCCCAATCCCCCATTGGCTACAGCCCCCCCCCAAAAAAAACACTCAGATGGCACACTGGGAGCCCACCCCAGCATGCCAAATGCCCTGTACAAGAAAAAATCCAGCGATGTTTTTGTTTTTTTTACCTGTAAACAGAAACGGTCCCTCGTTGAGTCCGTGGCCCTCCCAACCCCTGCCCACCCTCTGCACTCCCTGCCTCCCCACACCCTCCTCACCCCATACTTCTACTCTGAACCTAGCGGATGATCTTCGGTGGACCTGGAACATGTCTGCACTCTTCACAGCCAACCACGAACTGAAGAAATGCTGGTAGGCATAATGGCATAAATGTTTTTTTTCAACTTATGTGGATATCTCAGCCATTTTTTGAATTTTGGCACCAGATTTTCAACTTGGGGTTTTTGGGACCCCTCCTCCTGAATTCAGTCACTGTCATGACGTTATTCGGTCCTAAAAGGTGATTTTGCGGTCACTGAGCAGAATCACCTTTCAGGACTGAGTAATGAAATAACAGTGTCACTGTTCATGAGGTGGCCTCCCAAAAAGCATATGTTGCAAATTTGTGAAAAATTCCAAAAATGACTGTGTTATTTACGTGCTATAGTTTCACGCCAAGACCATAACCTCACCAATTTGTATTATTTTACCCATATTTTCAACATTGGCATATTTCCACACCTCCTTCTGAACAGTGCAGCTGTTATTTTTCAAATTTTGGCCGAAATGTGTTTTCACACTACCAGCACAGAATAGCATGGTCGCTGTGGGAAATCAGTGTTCGGGACAGATTACGAAAATCACAGCAACACTGTTCATGAGCAGAGGTCCTAAAATGCCTATGTTGAAAATTTGGTGACAAAAGTCCACAAAATGACTATGTTACAAGCGTGCATTGCGAAGTTTTCATTATGCATCGTAACTCTCGACAATTTGTAATATTTTCACTCAACATTTTCAACATTGTCAATTTTGCACACGTCATTATGAACAGTGCAGCTGTCATTTTTCAGATCCTGCCCAAAATGTGTTTTCGCACAAGTGGCACACTATGGCACGGTCACTGTGGGAAATCAACGATCAGGACAGATGAAGAAAATCATAGTGACAGTGTTCATGAGCAGAGGTCCCAAAATGCCTGTGTTGAAAATCTGGTGAAATAATTCCACTAAATGACTCTGTTCCGAGTGTGCATGGTGCAGTATCTACATATGCTCATAAATATGTGCATTTTTAATATTTTCACTCAAGATTTTCAACACTGCCATCTCTTCACACCTACCTATGAATGGTACAGCTGTCATTTTTCACATGCTGCCCAAATGGTGTTTTCCCACATTTGGCACAGAATGGCGTGGTCTCTGTGAAAAATCAACGTTCGGGACAGATTAACAAAATCACACTGCCACTATTCATGAGCAGAGGTCCAAAACACTTCCATGAGGTGGGGGTCACAAAAATGCTGTGTTGCAAATTTGTAGTGCAAATACTAACAAACGGCCGGGGTATTAGGGTTTCTAACCATAACATCTCACTCTGTACAGTTTGACAGGCGTCAGAGGTGTGTCTTAGCATTGCCGGCTGTCCTGCTCATGCCATGCCATCCCCCAAGCCACTGACAGGCATTCAGGTGTGCCTTGGAATCTTTGGCCCCACAGTTCCCCCCATTCCCCTATGCTGCACCCATTTCAGCATATGTCCTTATAAAATGGGGTGACTGAAAAGCCGAACACCCCAAGGAACACCTCAGCACTTGTCGGTGTCTGCAGGATAGAGTGAGGTAAAATGCCATGAGCGTTATGGCCAAATGGGGTGAGTGTAAGGCCCGAGGACCCCAAGGCACAACATGATATTTGTCGCACTGCAGGGTAGGGTGAGCTGAAATGCCATGAACATTATGGCCGATGCCCAAAGGCATACCTCAGTGCCTGTCAGTCTCTGTAGGGTGATGTGGGCTTTGACGTCACTTTCATACTTCACTGCCAGTCCTATTATGTATCTGTTCAGCTCCTGCACTACCAATGCTAATGTCAGCAAGACAACATTCGGCATTGACAAATGCTTGTTACTTAGTGGTTTTGGATTTTTGTTTTCCTGTTTTCTGTGCATTGCTAGTTTAGGTGTATAGAACAGTGAGGTTTGTTTTACTGAATTGTTTCTGTAAGTATACTTACTTCAGTTATTGTTTCTGTTGCTTAGAAGGCATCTTTATTTCATGTATGTGTAGTGCCTAGCATGTGTCTGAGTCCGACCCCAAGGACCCCGACTCCAGCTTTCTTTCTTAGAGTGCTCGCCCACTGGGGGCTTACAGGTAGCCAGCTGATGGCATGCTACATTAGAGAGGATTGTACCTCTCCTGATCATTTGGTAATTAAAGACACAACAAGCTCAACCTTGGCTCATCCAATGGGTTTCAATCAAAATTTCTCATAAAATCTTTATTTTGAAGGTGTGCTACTGTTGTTTGGCCAGTATTAGAAACAAGCACTGTCTAGCGCACTTCCTCGTACCAAAACAACACTCAAAGGAGACGTAAAACTATTTAAAGTTTTTCTATTTTGTTTTTTACTTTCTTTCTTTCTTTCTTGAATCCATCATTTTAAAACTGTTTCTTGTTTTCATAAATAAGCTGAGCTGTGAATAATCCTGAACACTAATGTCAAGGTGACCCCTCATTGGTCTGGTACCTGTTCTTTTTTTGTTTTGAAAATGTGTTTTTAAAGTAGCCTAATCATGTTACATAAAATCCTCGTTTCCCTTCGGACAACCCCAAATCTCCCCATGCTTTTGCAGGTGCGGGTGAAGCACTGGACGATAATAACATAACACTTGATATGCACATAGAATAATATATCGGTAACTATTTACGCACCTGAGGTGTGTTGTGCCACATAAACCACAAGAGCGAAGCTCAAGTGGTTTATAAAGTCAAAACACACTGAGGGTATGTAAAAAAAGTGAGTACTCATACAGTCACCAATATTTTATTTGTTATAATATCTGTTAGGGTCTGTTATCAAATGGAACCAGAAGTGAGCAAGAGAGCCTGTATAAAAATAAAGCAACAGAGGGTGCAAGTCAGTTGCCAGATGAAGAGATGATGTTTCGGGTTACTCGCAGTTAGTGTAACAGTGTAATGACATCTTACATGGGTCATTGATTAGTTGTGACTTTCTCTGTATCAGTCTGGTGTGACAACATAGCAGGCTGATACGGAAAATACAGGATCTGATTTCTGGCTGATATCAGACCAACCAGTTCTTATAGTAGTTTATTATTACTTCCCTCAAACAATAGTTTTATTGTTGAATTTGTTGAAGTTGTGGGTGAAAAATTAACCTGTGATGTATTCTCGGGTTTTTTTGTTTCAGAGACTTAAATTTAGTAATTTTACTTAACTTTCCCTTTTCAATTTTTTTTTTCCTTTCTGGTTGTGTTCCGTCTGACTATGAATATTTGCACTTTTTCTTGAATGAACTATTTCACTACATTTACAAGAGTGCCTGCAAAACAATAAATGTAAAAAGGCCATCATTAACAAATGCAATAATGTTTTCAAAATAAGCAAGTTGTACTTTGCAGTTTCTTTATTAACTGCATCAAAACGAGATGTTTAAACAAATGCAATAATGTTTTCGAAATAATCAAGTTGCATATCCTTTGCAGTTTCTTTAATAATACCATCAATACAATGACATGTTTACCTCTATCCGATTTCTAAACTGATCATTTCTCACCACCCCCTCGGCCAACCACCTCTTACCGCCAACTTATTTCATCCCTCCCTGACTAATGAACCCTCTGGTACCTCTACTACTTCCTGTCTCCCACCCAAACTCACTCCCCCCCTTTTTTCCTGTCCCCTCTCACTTACTCTCCCGCTCACCACCTTTCCCTCCTCTCTAGCCTCCTTTTGGCGCCTAATGATCACCCTCTCCCTGGAAGTTTCCTTAACCTCGAAATTGTCTACTCGCTGAACCTGTTATAGCTTGTTTTTCTATGAAACTTAAAAACGTTACTGCCTTAAACTGTTAATAGCAAATTTATGATGTAACTTTCCTGTCTGGTTTTACCTGTAATGTGTATCGTGTTTTGTTAAATGTTCTTTGTGACGTGGAACCTTTGTAAAAGAGCCCTGGCTCAAAGGTATTAATTCCTAGACTAATAAACTAAACTAAACTAAACTAATCCACTTATCCACCAATACTATCTTAGGGTAATAGTCACCTTTCCCAGAATATGCATATAAACCAGTCATCCTAATGGAAAGAAAGCACTATAATTGGGAAGCGCTGAAGGTGTATGTTGGTGCATGTTTCAATAGTGTAAATATTAAATATGTGTAGGAGAGTAGTGTGATGGTACCTGTTCTTTTCCGTTCCTTATTATGCAACATGTTTGAAAGTAAAACAATATCTGAACTCGGATCCCACATTATGATCTGGTTGAAGTGAGGAGTGTGTGTGAGGGAGCGGGAGGGGTTGATGATAGAAATACAGAGAAAACGTTAACCCTTTCACAGCATGATCTTTTTTTCTGTGATTGAGAGGTGAGGCACACAGTATGTAAGGTCTACAGTGCAGTTACAAGGGAAGGTGATAGGTTTCTAGTTAACACTTGTTACTTACCTTAGATTATAAAAATAAGGGGATTCACAAAACAATCTGAAGGTGCAAAATCTTCCCTAAGTCTCCAAAAGTTCTGTAGCTGCAGAAAAACTGCATTACAGACTGTGGAAAAAAGTGCAGCTACGGGAGTTCCTGAGGGAGAAAAGTAATTGATAAGTATGGCACAGCCCCTTAAAGGCTATTCTCAGCCAGGGTTTTTCTGCAATTACAGAAAAATGTTGCACACATGAGAGTGAGGTGTAATACTCCCTGAGCAAAATGCAGTGCCCCAATAATTGAAATACAATTATAGTGGGGGTCAGGCACAAGTAATAGAAAACCAGTGGGTGTATATCAGTGGCAGTTGTTACTGCAACACTAGCACACATTGTCATTGAAAGACAACAAACAACAACCACCAGACCCAGGGCAGCCCATGAAGGAGCCCTACAGACAGTAGAGGCTGAACAGCCTGCAGTGAGTGCTGCTGCAGCAGGCAACAGAAACACTCCAGGGAGAGACATGACCATCAGTTACAGTCAGCTACTGTGGTGCCTGGTTTTGCTGGTACCAGTGATGCTGCAGTGGTCCCAGTTAAGGGAATGGTTGCTGGTCTCTCTGTGGGTAATTTCAGCTATATCTATGGCAAAACTATCAGAGTCTGCTGCTCCAGCTAGTATGGATTGCCTGTTGTTGTCCTAAGCCTTTTCCGCAGCTGCAGATCCATAATTGCAGATTTTCAGCACTTGGGGAATTTCCGCAGCTGCTGAATTTCTGCAACTGCTGGTTTTTCTTTTTACGGATTTCTGCAGGTGCACAATTTTTCTTTCAGAATATCCCATAGCAGCGTTTCTGCAGTGCTGCAGGCCTTTTTCCTGCAGCTGCTGGATTTTTGGCTGTTTTTGTGAATGCAGCCCAAGATTGTTTTGTTAACACTCTTGGGACAGGTCTCCTAGGGAAAAGGGGAAGAAAGGAGGGAGAATTGTAAGGCCAGCTAAAGGGGTAAGGTGACAGAGGAGGATAGGTAAAAGACTGCCATCTTTAACAAGTGCTTTTGCTCAGTTTTTCATTAGTCCCTTGCCAGAGAGTGGCATCAAAGTGGCCTCTAAGGGAGTCCCAAAGATGAGGCAGCCAATACTAGCAAAAGGGTCCTGAAAGGGCTGTCAGCCGTAAAGTTAGATAAGGTCCTGGGACCAGATGGATTGCACCTGAGAATACTTGGAATTGTCAGGGGAACTGGCTGAACAACTGGTAGGTTTACTGAACAGCTCACTAAGGGCAGAGGTATTTCCTTAGGCTTGGAGGGTGGCGGACGTTCTTCCACTCCATGGGGGGGGGGACAAGAAAGAAGCAGGTAACTACAGACCTGTCGGTCTTACCTCTATTGTGGGAAAACTGATGCAGTAACTGGTCAAATAGGACCTTGTGAACTATTTGGAGATCAGCTGTCTCCAGGACAGTAAACAGCATGGATTCATGGCAGGGAGGTCTTGTCAGACTAACCTGATAGTTTGCTTTCGCTGGGTGATGAGGGAATTAGATAGGGGCTACACTGTGTATTTGCTCTACTTCGATTTCAACAAGGCTTTCAGCTCAGTGCCTCACAGATGCTTGCTGAAGGAGATGGAGGATCTAGGTGTGGCTAAGGTCATAGTAAACTGGGTAGGTAACTGACTAAAACGGAGGCAGCAGAGGGGTTGTGGTTAATGATGTTAAATCAGAAAAGAAGGAGGTCATGAGTGGGGTACCACAGAGATCTGTCCTGGGTCCAGCCCTCTTCAACATCTTCATCAGTGACACTAGTGAGGGAATACAGGGCAGGTTGTGTTTCTTCTCAGATGACACTAAGCTCTGTAGGAGGGCGGATAGTGATGATGAAATACAGGAAATGCAGAGAGACTTACAAAAGCTAGAGGGGTGGTCTAGGGTTTGACAGTTGAAACTCAACACCAGAAAGTTCAAGGTAATGTACCAGGGAACAAGAACCCCAGGGTGGAGTACTGGATGGGAGGGGTGAGATTTACTACTACAGCTGAGGAACAACACCTTGGAGTTATCGTCAGTGATTCATGGAAGCAATCGAGTCAGTGCAGCAAGGCATACAGCAAGGACAGTAGGATGCTGGGACGTATCAGGTGAGGCACTGATAGCAGAAAGAAACAGGTAATACTTCCCCTATATAAATCCTTGCTGAAGCCACACTTGGAGTACTGCACCAAGTTCTTGAGTCCTCACCTCAGAAAGGATGGGGATAAGCTGAGATGGTGTGGCACAGGATAACAAAAATGATTCAGGGCCAACAGGGCAGGTCCTAACAGGAGTGCCTCAGGGCACTGAACACATACTCACTAGAGATCAGAAGAGAGAGGGGACATAAGATAGAAACTTTCAAGTTCCTAAAAGGAATTTTTTTTTTGTATCTTCTTTTTCTCACCTTCAACTTTGGGGAATCTTTCAGGAATGCCACACTCAACCTGGGCATCTTCTGCCCACCTGAAACCTCCCCCTGGTCTGACAGGGTATTTGAGACACCCCACTTCCCTCCCCAGAGCCCAGCCGACCCCCCCTGGATCTAAGCCCCCTGGGGCAGGACCACCCAACTTCTTACCTGGGTGACCTTTCTGAAATCTAAGCAGCAGGGTCTGGAGGACAGGAGAGGAGAGGGCTCGGGAAGATGACCAGAGTAAAGTTTGGTGTTGGGTGTGAGTGCCGCAGTTCCCGGAGGTCTCCATCACCTTCCCAAGATGCAGTTTTTTTTTCCTTGTTGATTCCTTCCCCCTTGGCTCAGACATGCAATGCGTCTAGCATGGGGATGCATGCTTCTGTGCTCACTTACAGGATCACCACTGCTGCCAATTCCTGTGGTTGTTGGGTCAAGAGCTTGCGGTGCCCTCAGACACTGTCAGGAGCCACCAGAGCCCAGGATCAATGTCCCCCTCCCTCCTTCCCAGGACAGGAGTGCAGTCCTCTGGATGCTCGATTATGTCCTCCCCCTGCCAACCCCTGGTGTCCTGAGATCACTACCGAACCCGGGTCACCAGCATAGCGTGAGGTATGGCATCCAGTGCCTCAACCCTCAACGCCACTGGGCCGGCCCTAAAAGGAATTAACAAGGTGAACTGCGGGGAACTATTTAGCTTGAATACCAGCTTGCTGTCATGGGCACAACCACCAGGGAGATGAGGAGGACCTGTCTTTATCAGCTTTTCCAGCCCTCCATGATGTCCTCCTCAACTTTCAGGGCAGCAACAGTTTTTTTTTTTTTAAATACAGCTAATTGCTGCTGTGCTTAAATGTAACCATGGCTCAAGTTACAGCAGAAACCCATTCCCCCCAGTCCCTGACCCATGCAAATTCAGTGTGACTAACAGTGAGGTTGTTATAGTAGTTTGTTGTCATGGAGACATATGGGCACATCCAATGACAGTGGTGTTGTGATTATGACAACATGACGTAAGTAGAAGCACATCACGCAACACATGCAGATGTAATGGTTGCCACCCAGACTGCCATGTGCCACCACCTGCCTTCCTGTCAAATCTGTTGATGTGAACTGCCAACCCATTTGTTGCCTCCTTCATCCTTCCGTCATCGATTTATTCTGTCTTGCCATGCCATCTCTCATCTTAACAAACTTAAGTTTTCCTCTGTCACCATCAATCTGTGGGTGATGTACTGCCCTTTGCCTTACTACTCCCCATCTCCCTAGTCTGTGGTCACTGTCACACCATCAGATTAATAAGTGGAGTAGTGCAAGGCATGGGTGCGTCCTACCTGATTTCACTGCTTGTCTACTTCCAGATTTGAGGGTGGATTCCTGGCGCACATTTACTGCAGCTAGTACCTCCATCCTGCAGTGCTGCTGTGATCTGCATGCCCCTAACCAGCTGACACTGATCGACCTGTACCAGCACCTGCCTGTTCTCCTACTGAGTTTCATCTTCTTCTGCTGCATCTACCTGCTCTCATCACCAGTGAAGTCACTCCAGCCTCCTGTACTGCTCTGTTGGTCCCTGTGTCTAGTCATTCTCTCTCCTCTAGTCCAGACCAGAAGACATCCAGATCATGGTTGCTGTTGCCAACTTCCAGTTCTTCCTTCTCTTATGTTTCTGTCTCCTGGTCCCAGGGCCGGCGTCAGATGGGGTGCAAGGGATGCCACTGCACCAGGGCCCAAAGACCCATCAGTCAAAATGTTCATTTATTTTTTTTTTTTTTACTTTAAAGCAGCAATCGGAGCAGTGCCATACTCGCTGGCTGCCCTTCTTAGCTCTGCCCTACCTGCCAGCTCTCAAGCCTCAGCCATTTAAATTATTTACCATAAATAAAAATATCAAGGTGGCACGCCACTGCGCCATGCACTCCGTTCGTACCTGCAGTGAGCCAGAGCCTTTTGTCTCACTGGCTGGCTCCTCCGACTAAAGTCCCAGCCCTCTCTCTCTGATCTCCTCCCCTTCCCTGAGGCATCTCCTGGACCTGGATCCTGTAAATCCTCTCACTCAGTGACTGACCATGCCTTGCGCCCAGCCTATTCATCAAGTGTTTGCTATGCTGTCATGCATGGACGGGGGGGTGGGGGTACAGCGAGCACAGAGTGACTGACAGACAGACATTGCAGTCACCTGACCATCTCCTTTGCACTAGGTCAGGTGATGCTGCCTCGGGATAGTCTCTCTGTCTCACGATGATTTGCTGCAGCCAGTCTGTGAGCAGTTGAGCGAGGAGGTCAGAAAGACGAGCTGTGCATGGCACTGTGCAAGTAACTGTTATGCAAAATAAATTAATACTTGTCTTCTTCTGTTCTGTGCCCCAAAGTTAATTTTACACACTTCTGTGGACAAGTGTGGGTCTCAGTAAAATACAGACATGCGGTCATCAGTGGGTGGGTATTGAATTCAGGAAAAACTTAAGTAAAGCCAGAAGGAGAAGGCCTGGGTCCTGGGGCTGGGGAGAGGAGACTCTGTGCGAAGAGATACAGAAAATTAAAAAAGTTTGTGTCTGGCATTGGGTAAGGTAAAAAAAATCATACTACACAATCTCATTCTCATTCTCTCACTCTTTTGAGATCAGCCAGAGAGAGAGAGAGAGAGAGAGAGAGAGAGAGAGAGAGAGTGGTGGCTCTACTACTACTGTCTGAAGAATGGAGAACTTATTATTCAATTCATATTCATAGTCCTGTTTTTTTCAGACCAGTCTGTGCTGAGCCTGTGTGTGACTTGTGTCTATTCTGATGTGACTTATTTATTTCATTCTTAGAAAATGGGCAAAGCTATGTGAGGCCTCTGATTGGCTGAGAGACTTTTCTAGGTGGACATCTATCAGACAACAGATACCCACCTATTAAAAGTACCAGCCCAGCCAGCCCCATCACCACAGTCTTTGTGCCAGCCAGCTCTCCAATTGGCTAAAACCCCTCTTTCCCATTTAAAATAGCCGCCATTTTTTTTCTCTCGCTTAGAGTTAGCGAGACAGTTGGGGAGCAAGTTGGTGGCAGGAAAATCCCCTCAGAACAAACCCCTTCCCCTCCAAACGCCCCCATGTTGCAATTATTTTAATAGCAGCCACACATGAAAAAAAAAACTGCAAGAGGCAGCCGATAACCTTACTGGCTTCACGTCGCCGGCTGCGCAGCTTTTAAAATGACAGCTCGTACCTCCCTACAGCGCCGAAACTCGCTTGTGCTGCTAACCCACACTGCCTGCCTCACCCAGACAGTCTCTCTGCATTTCTTTCCAAAAGCTCTTAAAATGAACTTCAGCAGCCCGAGTAAGAGCAATGGTCTGGCTGTTGTGGAAACTAGAGTTCCAGCTTCCGAAGGGTTGTCATTCACTTTGCCACATGCAGAAAGTGACAAAATCAACATGCTGCCTACACTCTGGGCTTCTGATGTATGCTGCATCTCAAAGGATATTCTTTGTCCTGGCATCATATTACTCGCTAGTTTAGGCACACATTTAAAATCACTCTTCTCACACATTCTCCCCCTCTCCCATCACAACAGAAACCACCCGCTCGCTCCATCAACACCCCACATCTTAAACTGTCAGCTCACCCTTCCCAGCTGCAATCTAGTACAAAATCCATCATCGACAAATCATCCAGCGATCAAAAATTACCCTCTCCAACTGTTCAACTTCCTGGTACAACATCAAATCGTCACGTGCCTCACCGCTCGCAAATCCATTTTTGCCGTCCAGGACCCAAATAAATAAAATAAAACTTAAGTGACACAGCAGCTTCTCTGTGTCCTGAAACTGCACTGCCCCAAAACCCACAGGAAACGGGACAGAAACAGTCCTGGAGGTGGTGAAGTGGAGGGGGGAGCAAAAGAAGAGAATAACTGGGGGGCGTGCAACAAGAGATAGAACAGCACAGGAACAGACAGACTAATTTACAATAAAAAGCTTTCAATTTCATTTTTTGTTTTTATTGTTTTTTAATTTTATTAAATTCCATATGTAAATGTTACAGCAAGCCCATTTTCTAAGCGTAATAATACTCTCCAGGGTGGGCGGTATGGGCAATACCGGACCTTCCAGGGGCTATAAGGCCCTCCGCCTGCAGCGTCAGGCCTCATTACGCCCCTGCGCGATCCAGTATTGCCCAATACCACCCACCCTGTTGGGTATTATTGCTTACATAATACACTACAGTGTACAGTAATTCATCTGCTGCAGCTGAGTACTGATGTCTTCTTTGCAGTTTCTGAGCTGATCATCTGGACAGTGGTGGGGAGGCTGGGGGGCAGGGCCCACTTCACAGGGGTGAGGGCAGGGGGGGCCCACTTCACAGTCTCGCACCAGGGCCCAGTAAATCCTAGAGCCGACCCTGCCTGCTCCTCCTGCTCCCCCTGCTCCTGTTGTGTGATTGACCACGACAGAGACCATCATCACCACCATTGCCAATGTCCATCATCTCACTGAGGTAAGCACATGTACATTGACTTAATTTTTAATTAATAAGCAGTGGGCCCCATATTCAAAAAAAGGTGCAAGTGCAATGCAAATGTTTGCATTGTGCTTGCCCCTGCACTACTTCTAGATGCTGCAATATTCAGATGGATAGTGGGCAGTGCTGTCAGACTGAATACCGGTCCATGTTGGAGCTGTGCTGAGTGAATCTGCGGTGCCCCAACATGGACCATGGCTGCATATGGCCTACAGGGAATAGTGCTGCCCAAAATGGGATAGCAGCCAGTCCTCTTGCTCTATTTAGCCTGAGCACACAAATGAGGCCATTTGGCATGCAAGGCACTAAGGGTCCATTTGCGTCCGTATTATGGGCTCATTTGCATGGGGCAAGGCAGACCCTTCACGCCACATACTCAGATTAAACAAGAGCCCTCTTGGTCCAGTGCCTCTCCCCCGCCACCCCAATCACCTGTTGACTATTTTTTAGTGTTCCCTAGTGGTCTAGTAGTCCCCCACCCCAACAATGCCATGTCCCAAACCCCCCCAACTTTCTAGCCATGGTTGTGCCCATGCTTGCAGTCATATGGTCATGGTGGAATCTAACAGAAGGGATATGAGGAAGTATTGTTTTACAGAGAGGGTGGTGGAGCCATGGAACAGTCTGTTAGCCGAGATGCTGGGTGCGAAAACCATTAGTGGTTTCAAGCATGGTTGGCACGGGATGATGGGTACAGTAATTGCTCAGGGTGAAAACATCAGGGTGAAGAATAGGAGGGAGGATTGGGAGGTCTAGGACCCCAGGGGGAGTGGTGGATCCCAGGCTAAATAGGGAACTCAAGCAGATTAGATGAACCACTGATCTTTTTTCTACTGTCATTGTCTATGTTTCCGTTACTGCAATACCTGGAGGACTTTAGATGCGTCAGTTTGTGAAGAAGTAAGGGAGGAGGTTTCATTGCCTGAGACATGGGCTGCATGTTTGAAAGAGGGAGTAAATTCTGCTTTATGGCACCAAAAATTTCCATTAACTAACTAAGAAGACTGAGCATATGCAGTACACCAACAATACTCCCTAATAAAGTACTCCCTCCCTCAGCCTTTCAGCCTGCAATTCTAGCTCACTCCCACCACCTTCAAGGGGGAGTTATGTGTGTGCCTGACATGAGTAAACAGGGTTTTATTACATCAGAAATTGTCATTTTATTTTGTCAACAAAAAAAACTCTGTAAACCCACCAACAATGCTCCCAGTACCTCACCTTTCCTCCTATTACATAATGCCCTTATTGAACACATCATACATCATCTACTCAATACTGTTACTGTATAACAACTGTCCTGTAGTGATGTCTATTCTTTGAGTCAAACAATAAAACATTACTACAATTGCAAATGTTGTCCAATTAAACAAATGCAGTGGAAGGTCTCTACAGTGCAGTTGTTATAGAGTACAAGTACTGAAAAAGAGATGTATGATTATTTCAGTAAGGGCCTCATTCATAGGTAACCGGCATTACTGGTGTATTTTCTGAGTTGTGTAGTAAATTAAGATGTACGTTTACAATGTCATTAATGCAAGTTTACTGATACCAAACACAAGGATAATTATGCCTCTTTGAGGGCTGGGAGAGAGTTGCATGGTGCATAGGTCAGACCACAGAGTGCTTCTTTCGGGGTCCTGTTAGTAGGATGATCATAACAGGTGAGGTGCTGTAAGCATTGACAGTGTGTATACTGACATTTCAGATCATATAAGAGGAGCATTTAAGGTGCAGTTAATCCAAATGTATTAATATTAGGCATATCTATATTTCCCTTTTGGTGTGGGAGTGACGGTTGAGCTGTACAGCACAGTTGAAAAAAGGGAATGCCCCTTTGGGTGTGTTGTTGGTAAGGGCATGGTAACAGCTCAAAAGGTAATAGAAAAGCTGTCAGTGAGAACAGTATATGTGAGTCACAAGGAACATTGCAGCATGTATACTGAGCTTTCTAATAAAAAAGACAAGCATTTATGATGTATTACTTTAGCTTCTATTCGTGCACGGCACAGCCATAATTTCCCTTGAGGTGGCAAGCAGGCACAGGTGGGGGGATGGGGGGCTGCCGAAGCTCAGGGTTGAGCAACTGAGAGCAAGAAGTGCCTGTTTAGGGGGATTTGTTCTAAGTTACCTTGGTTAAAGGAGGAGCACATGTTTTAGTAAACTGTATTTTCTATCTCTAACATGGTTACGGTGGGGAGGAGGGGAGCTTTTCATTATTATGAAGGAGCCCATACTACTACTCAGTATGCTGATATTCAGAGTACTCAGCATACCTTCAAATGCCTCTGATTTTCAGGGATGTCTCCCTCAAAGAATTTCCTCTGCCTTTCCTAAATTCATTATTTCTGTCACTGAAAAGTATCTCTTTCAATCCCAACATTATAACAGCCATTTGTGTTACAGTCTCGATCTCATTAGAAAAATGCTGTTTCTACTAAACTGCATATTGCACAAAACTTCTTGCGCTGATATTACTGTTGTATTAGACGTATCCCTGATTTTAATCATTTGTCCCTGATTACTTTTAAGCACTGTCCCTGATCTGTGAGGCTGGAGGTTGAGAGGTCTGGTACTCAGTTCCGATTCAACAGTGTTATCACTGAATGATCCAACTTCTTGACAAGTAGTGTATCCTACGGCTGGTTTTAGACACAGTCCTTACCCCGATCACATGCCTCATCAACCACTCTCTTTGTCTGGGGAAGGTTCCAACTGCCTGGAAAGTCGCCACTGTCACCCCTATCTTTAAAGGTGGTGACAGGACTGTGGCTGGAAACTATCGACCGATCTCCATTCTCTCTCCTCTCTCCAAGGCCTTGGAAAAAGTGGTGGCCTCTCAAATCTCTGACTACCTCTCCACCTACAATGTCCTTTGTCCTGAGCAGCATGGCTTCCGAGGGCCACAGTACCAACACAGCCTCCTAGAGTTCTCCAACTTTCTCCACTCCTCCTTAGACACTGGTTCTCTGGCTGGTGCTGTCTTCATTGACCTCTCAAGCTTTGACACTGTCTCCCACCCTCCTTCTTGATGTCCTTAGTCTCTCTCTGGTTTTGCTGCTGGGCCTATCTCCTGGTGCACCAGTTATCTGTCTGACTGCTCACAGCGTGTAAAAATTAATGGGACCTGCTCAGACATCTGTCCCATCTTTTCTGGGTTTCCCCAGGGCTCCATTCTGGGCCCCTTACTATTCTCCCTTTACCTTAACACCCTTCCACACTCTTGCTCGGGGAACATTCTATTGTACGCTGATGATGCAGTCATCTTTGCCTCAAGTCGTAACCCTATTGCCCTCCAGGACTCGCTGCAGAAGTCCTTCACTGAAGCCGAGGGCTGGTTCAAGGAACATAGATTGGTGATAAATCTTAAAAAAACAAAAACTATGTTCTTCTCTCATCCCCAAAACAAGTCCTGCAACTTCAAACTCCTCATTCACTCTGGGTCCTCATTCCCACTCGAACAAGTTTGCTCCTATAAATACCTAGGGATCCATTTTTGACCCCTCCCTCTCCTTCCATGGACACATCGCTGCCCTAGCCACTGCCACTAATATCCGATTGGGCATCTTACATCGGTATAAACACTGCCTCCCCAGAGGCTCTTTGACTCGCAGTCACCTCCTCTATCCTGTCCCTAGTGGACTATGGACTGCTGGTGTATGGTGCTGCTGATCAGACCGCACTCCATAAAATTCGCACTACTCTGAATAAGGCTTGCAGGTTAATTACTGGAGCACCTAGGATGACACACACCTGTCTACTGTATGCTAAAGCACTGGTACTTGATCTCGACGAGCGCCTCAAATATCTTACCTGTACCCTTACAAAAAAGACCCTCCTTGGGCTTTCCCCACCAGGATTGACCACCACCATACGCCGCTCTGTCCCACTAGTTCATACTCGGACCTCTGGGAAAACCTCTCTTGTTATCCCTAGAGCTAGGACCTCTCATGGCCAAAGAGCCTTCAGCTTTAGGGCCCCCTCCTGGTTCAACACACTGCCCCCCTCCATCTCCGAAGCTCCAACTATATCGTGCTTCAAAACTTCCTTACGTAACCACCTTATTAACACCCGATGCTGTAACTGCCGCTAGTCAAAGCCGTACTCAATACTTATGACAAAGCTTATTACTAAGCTGCTAAGGACAACATAACTCTGGTATTGTTTGCATCCATCCTACCTGTACCAGCTTGTTTGTATCTATGTCTTAATTTACTGTTATACCTATGTGTTGTACTGCTATACTGTGTATTTTGGTTTGTCTTACTGTGACAAGGTATCTTTGTAAATGAGCCTATGGCTCAAAGGTTTTCCAAACTGCTGTTTAAATAAAATAAAAAAATAAATAAAGTAAGTGGCCCTAATTGTACACAATGGCTCTACAGGCAAAACCACATTAAGAGCATCATAACCTTCCTCTAGGGTAAGAGATGCAATAAAACTCAGAGAGGGCAATGGGTGCTGCTTACCAGTGTGCCACTACAGAGCCCCCTGGTTAATCCAACAAAAGCAAGCCAGAAGACAGTGGACACAAAGAGCAAATTAACTGGATTTATTCCCAAATACTGATATGGAGAAAGAAAACTTCAAGTGTTGTTAGTCAGCTAGCAAAGCTTGAGGTTTTTCCACCATGTACTGAAATTTGGGAATAAATCTCCACTCAATCTACTCCTTGCGTGTGCTCTCTTCTGTTATTTTGTCTGAAGATATCAGAGATAACCAATACACCTACTGAATTACTAGAAATGAAAACTACTGTATGTCAGTAACATGAAACCAGGTCTAAGAACAAATTTGAAAGATAGCAGCACCAGCAAAAAGTATAAAGAATGACAAGATAAAAAAAAAAAAATATTTAAATTATAATTAAAAATATCTGGCTGGCCCAGTGGCATGGAGAACTGAGACACCAAGCCTCACCTGCCACCACTCCGGCAACCCAGGATCGGGAGCGATCTTGGGATGTCGATCAGCCGAGGAGAGGAGGATTGAGCATCCAGAGGACAGCTCTCCTTCTCTGGGGATGGGGAGACACTGGCCCGGGCATTCGCCTGACCACTAGTGGTAGCTGGGGGTACAGGCAGCCAGGACCACAACATGGGGAAAGGACAAGCGGCAGCCATCGACGTCCTACACACGGGAGCATGCGTAGGCACATCTAAACGGCACTGCATGTTGTCCACTTCTCTGATGAGAGGAAATCGGAAAATGGCTTGCGGCAGGGCAGGATGATACCAACCCCTCACAGGCTCCACACCCAGGCTACAGGGCTCTTTCCCGGAAACGGGATCCAATCCATCAGCAGGCAGGAGCCAACAACCTCTGCCACAGGGGGTAAGTCATGCGGGAAGACCGAGATTGAGTTAAGTCACCGGGATGCCAGGTGATGGGATCTGGGGGGGGGGGGTTGGTGGAAGGGGCAGCCCGCCCCGGCAGAGGGAGAAAAAGAAATAAAAAAAAAAAAATACAGTATCAATAAGGACATCTCTATGACCCATAATCACCAGAACAGGTAAATAAATGAGCAGTCGTGCTGCTGCAACTGGTCAGAGAAAGAGAGAGAAAGAGATGCACACACACAATGCCTTAAGCATGTGGGATATGTGAGCCACTGGCTGGTGGACTCTGTTTGCATCTGTGAGAGACACATGTTGATGCGTGTGTGTGTGTATGAAAGGTGCTAGTATGTGTGAGTGTATCCCTTACTAAAAAAAAACATTAACATCTGCCACTTCTGGCTTCTTCTACAATAAGGTTCAAATCCTTGCAGCACCTCTTGGTAAAACATTCTGGGTGCCATATTCAAAGCTTTCAGTTTGTTCTGCACAAAGTCCCTATCCCAAATGTAAATTTGCACATTGCCCTAAAGCTGTCATATTCAAACAAGTTCAGAGCACTGTGTGAGTGCCCAAACATGTTTGAATATAGCCCCATACAGCAAAGCCTTAATGCAGGCACAAAACATGTGCTTGGCACTAAGCTCATCTCCCTGTTGGCAACACAAACGGATATGTCTATATTTACAATAGACTGGCTAAGAGTGAAAGCAGTGTCTCATCTCAAACTTGCTACACACTTGCACTAACTTGCTATATTCGAAGATCCCCATGCAAATAACCCCTTAGCCCATACAAAGCACTAAGAGATTATTCGCATTTTATTTTGACTTCATTAACTTGTGTGGTGATAGCTTGGCTTCAAGAACTGCAGGAAGGTCTGTCCCTCCCCCTGGTTTCTGTGGTGCTGGTTCTGTATGAAAAATAAACACTAGGGTCCCTCTCCAGTCCCGATTTCTATTGGAATGAATATTAAATATTGAATAATACACAGGGTGGGATGTATAATGATAATTTTATACACATCCAAAGTGTGAGATGGTACATAAACCCCAACAGCAAAGCTTGAGGGGTTTATAAAAGCATCCCACAGTGAGTGAATGTAATATATTTGAGTTTTACACATCACTCTATGCTTTGTTTTATATAATTGCTGGGTTCCATTTTTTCCCCGCAGCAACTAATTAAACAAGCATTTGTCAATGCCGAATGTTTGCTTGCTGGCATTGGCAGTGGTAGTGTAGAAGTTACAGAGCTGTGTAATAGGAATGGCAGTGAAATATTGAACTGAAGCCAACCCCACCACCACCCTGCAGAGAGTGACAGGCATTGGGGTGTGCCTTTGGGTCGTCAGGGATAACGGCCACGCCATTTCAGTACACCCCACCCTGCAGACACTGGCAAGTGTCACGGTGTTCCTTGCGGTCTTTGGCCCTTATGCGCACCCCATTCCATTAGGAAATACAGTGAGATGGGTGCGATATAGGAGAATGAGGTGAATTGTGGGGCTGAAGAGTCCAAGGCATACCTCGATGCCTCTCACTGGCTGCAGGGTGTGGAATGGTATGAGCATTACAGGCAAGAATCCCAAGTCACACCCCTGGTGCCTGTCATTCTCTACAAGGTTGGGCGTTATGGTTGGAAACCCTAATACCTCAGGCATTCGTTGGTATTTTCACTCCAAATGTTCAACATGGTTTTTTTGTGACCCCACCTCATGAACAGGGGGAATAACAGTCTCTTAGCCGAAAGCTGCTTATGCACAGCGACTACGGCATTTAGCACCACAGGTGCAAAAACATTCCAAACAGGATGAAAAAAATGACAGCTGTACTGTTCATGGGGAGGTGTAAAAAATGCCAATGTTGCAAATCTGCAGTAAAAATATTTAAAAAAATGGTGAAGTCAGCTGAAAGAGCATAGAAAACTGTGCAACGCACAATCTGCATTATAATTAGGTTGGGGATTTTTACAGCAGATTGTCAACTCAGGCATTTTGGTGCCTCCGATCATGAACAGTGTCACTGTGATTTTCTTTATCTGTCCCGAACAATGATTTCCCACAGCGTACCAAGATCTCTGCGCTGAAAGTGTGAAACACACTTCAGCCATGTTGTGAAAATGACAGCTGTACTGTAAATAAGGCAGTGTGGAAAAATGACACTGGTGAAAATCTGGACTTAAAATATTACAAAGTCATGAACTTACGAGGGTGCGTGGAAACTGCACAATGCTCACTCGTAACACAGTCATTTTATGGATTTTTGTCACCAAATTTTCAACATAGCCATTTTAAGACCTCTGCTCATGAACAGTGTAACTGTGATTTTCTCAATCTGTCCCAAACATTGCTTTCGCACACCAACAGCACCATTGTGCGCGACATGTGCAAAACACATTTTGGGCGGTATATGAAAAATGGCAGCTGTACTGTTCATAAGGAAGTGTAATAAAATGGCAATGTTGAAAATCTGGAGTGAAAATATTAAATTGCAAACTTATGAGCATGCATAGAACTCGCAACGCACGTCAGAAACAGTCATTTTTAGGAATTTTTTCACCAAATTTTCAACATAGCCATTTTAAGACCTCTGCTCATGAACAGTGTCACTGTGATTTTCTTAATTTGTCCCGTACATTGAGTTTGCACACCGACTGCGCCATTGTGCGCTACATGGGCAGAAACATGTTTTGGGTGAGATGTGAAAAATGACAGCTGTACTACTCATAAGAAGGTGTGGTAAGATGGCAATGTTGATAATCTGGAGTGAAAATATTGAAAATTCGAACTTACGAGCGCACGTAGGAACTGTATAACGCACGCTCATAAAAGTCATTTTTTGGAATTTTTTCACCAAATTTTCAACATAGCCATTTTAAGACCTCTACTCATGAACAGTGTCACTGTGATTTTCTTAATTTGTCCCGTACATTGATTTCGCACACCGACTGGGCCATTGTGCGCTACATGGGCGGAAACACGTTTTGGGTGAGATATGAAAAATGATAGCTGAACTACTCATAAGAAAGTGTGGTAAAATGGCAATGTTGAAAATCTGGAGTGAAAATATTGAAAATTCGCGAACTTATGAGTGTGCATAGGAACTGCGCAACGCACGCTCGTAAACAGTCCTTTTTTTGAATTTTCACCAAATTTTCAAAATAGGCTTTGAGAGCCCACCTTATGAAAACTTAGTCTCGCTTTCAAATCGGTCCTGAAAGGTGATTTTCATGAGTGATCATGAAATCACCTTCGGCCCGAATAACGCCTACAGTGGCATCATTCATGAGAAGGGGTCCTAAAACTCCATGTTGAAAATTTGGTGCAAAATTCCAAAAATGCTTGAGATATGCAACAAATTTGAAAACCCTATCAGCCCATTATACAGCTTACCGGCATTTCTCAGTTTGCGTTGGCTTTGAAGAGTGCAGACGTGTTCCGGTCCACCAAAGATCGTGCTGCCGCGGTCTGGAGGTAAGTATGGGGTGAGGGGGTGTGGGTAGGCAGGGTGCGCAGGTGGGTGCAGGTTGTGGAGGGGGGCCAGGAGACTACGGGGACCGCTTTTTCTTACAGGTTTTCTTTTTTTTCAATGACGACGTTGGACGCTTGCCACGCTTGGGTGGGCTCCCACTGTGGCACAAGGGCGGTTGGGCGTTCAGCCGATGGGGGATTAGGCACCCCGTCGGCCAAAGCATCTATTGCCATGCTGGGGGTGGCTCAGCGTGGCACCCAGTACTCAGGGAGGTGAGGACAGTGGAGCTGACGGGGATTGGGCACCCCCCGTCGGGCTATATCATGAGTTGCCACGCTGGGGTGGGCACCCAGCATGGCATTTGGAAAGCTTTGGGTAGGGGCAGCACAGCACAGCCAACGGGATTGGGCACCCCTCATTGCTATACAGTGTGTAAGGGGGGGTACACGCCATGTGTCAGTGTGTGTGTGTGTGTGTGTGTAGTGTAGGGGAGCTGCGCATGAGCAGGCGATATCTTATCACTGCTCACTGAAGCGTAGCTCCCCCTTTCAACTGTATGCCACTGCATTTTGGAGCTTGTCATAGACAGCTCCAGCATGCATTGGCTTACAGGGGCCGTGCCTGCCAACACACTAACTGAATTGGAAGAGGGGGTGACACACCTCCGAAATCTCGGATGATGGCACTATGTTTCTTGCACATGCGTGCAAGCAAACATAAAAAGCCAGTGCTTTAGCTGTTGTTTAGCACAAAACTGTGATAGTGTGCATGAGGAGATCTGTGGCTTGCAGTTTCCACATAGAGAAACACAGCAAGTGTTCGCTGTTATAACCAGCTAGCTACAACAGCAAATTATAACTGGGTTTCTCTATAGGAAAAAATGGAATCAGGTTTATTCCCTGGTCATCTACTAGACCGCCCTCCCAGCCCTTGTATGGATGACCACCCTGCCCGCTGGGGGTCAATATTTTCCCACTATATCCCAAAAGGACTACAATCAATATCTGTTTCGTTAAACTTTGTCTGACTTACATTGCTCCTCCCCCCCCAACTAAATGCATGTTTTGGAGGGGCTTGGAAGTGCAGCCAGCTGCAGGATTTTGTGGTGTATACTGTTCTAAAAAAAATATGAGGTGTAGACTGATATAAAAAAAAATCCCCTGGTTCTAATGGTACCCCCCCCCCAACACACACACTGTCATTCTGCCACTACCTTTTTAGTGAAGAAGTGCCTTCTGGTCTCCTTCCTGTACCCCCTCCCGACCTGCTAATTTTTAATTGTACCTTCTGGTGTTTTTGTTTTCATGTTTGCAAAAATGCTTATCTATGTGGACCTTGTTAATGCCTTTAATGTATACGAAGGTCTTGATCATAGTCCCCCCCCCCTCTCTCTCTTTCTCTCTCCTTTCCTCCAGTGGGTACAGGTTCAGGTTCACCAGCCTCTGTTCATCTGGGACATCCTGTTACCTGTGACTCATCTTGGTAGCAGAGGCTCCAGAATTGCACAATACTCTCAATGTGGAAGCAGTTTTGGAATTACAGGGGGGCTTGCCCCCCCAGCCCTAAAGTGAGCCCCGGTAGCTCATGCATTACTACAACTGACTTATAATAGGAAGGGGGGCTCGGTTCAAAGATATGAGCCTTATGGGCTCCGTCAGCTCCTAAGGTTCAAAACGTATTTAATTCCAACACTGTGTGGATGTACCATGGACCTGTATAGGGGCAGCATGATCTTTTTTCTCCTGCTGGTGAACCCCCTTGATATACAACCCAACATCCTGTTTGGCTTCCCTGCCACCTTTTTGCATTGCAATGAAGGGATCAGGTTGCTTGTAATTGCTATACCCAGGTCTTTCTCCTTTTCTGAGATTGCAACCTTCACCCCCCCCCCCCAAGTCTGTATTCATCCCTGTGGTTCCAGATTCCAGACCACATCTCCAACCTTGCTAGGTCCTCATTCAGATCCCTTTTACTCTACTCAGTGTCCACCCTCCCACAGAGCTCGATATCATTTGTGAAAAAACAAATTTTACCTTTGATGCTGTCCCCAATGGTATTAATGAACACATTGAACAGGAAAGGACTAAGCTCTGACCTCTGTGGAACCCTGCCAGTAACTTCTCCCATCCTGGAGTGCTTCCCCACCCCCTACTGCATTCAACCCCCTAGCCAGTTTCTCACCCATTGGGTTCGTTTCTCTTCTGTCCCTATGTCTGCCAGTTTATTTATCAACTTTTTGGGGGGGACTGAGTCAAAAGCCTTGCTGAAGTTCAGGTATAGTATGTCCACTGCCTGGGCCTTCACCACTGAACTAGTGACTCAACTGAAGAAGCTGATCAAATTTGTTCAGCATGACCTCACTGCAAAGAACCCATATTGCGTTGCCAGATGTACGACGAGAAATTACATATTTATTGAGGGCAAGAGCTTCCATAAGGTGCTTACATGATAATGCACGGGAATGGTATAAGGAATCTAAAATAGATTTAAAGAATCATTTTCGAACTTATGGAAAGGAAAAGCAGCAGTCAAAATAGTTATACTACTTGGAATTAAGTGAACAGCTACAAAAAGTTATTACTCAAGACTAAAATGGGTCAGAGATCTATGTAGCTCAGATTCAAGAACTGACGTGGGAAATGCAACAATATCAATACAACAGGGCTGCTTCTTTAGAAGCAGAACTGAAATATGGTGCGCAAAAGACGCCATATGGAGATCCTTTTGTTGCATGTAAAGACTTGAAGGAGGCTTCCAGTTTTGGAGTCCTAAGAGATCCCAGGGGTAATATTGTAACAGATCCTGGAAATTGCACAATCAATGGACCAGCTATTATTAAGAATTTTGGTACAAGCCCTAACGTGCCTGCTCAGCTCAACTCATTCCTGCCACAATATCCTGCCGACATAAAGAGGACAAGAAATTATTTCTAATTGGTAGCCGTTTATAATGTTCCCATTTACAGATATGATATCCATAAGCCTAAATGATACATATTTAACTGTACCTGAATAAAAAGTGATGTGAAAAGCTGTATTTTGCATGGTTTTGTTTTTATGGGTAGCATTCTGTTACAGTTCTCTTCATGGAACCAGTGATCTGGAGTTTTAACTATGTCATAGTTTGAGCAAAGAACTCTAAGTGTAGTTCTAATAGGACAATAGCTCATGTTTAGCATTCTGTACACAAACCGTGACATAGTAAAAACTCCAAATTACTGGTTCCATGAAAAGAACTGTAACAGAATGTTGCCCATAAAAAGAAAGCAATTGAAAACACAGTTTTTCACATCAATGTTTATTAAGGTACAGTTAAATATGTCTCATTTGGAGGCCAGTCTTTCATTTCTCTTCCTAGGAACACTGCTAACTGCTGCCAATTAGCAGAAATGTCCTGTCCCCTTTAACTTTATCAGAAAGGAATAATTTATCCAGCCTGATGTTCTAGGCATTATAAAAGGTTTAAAGTCTGGAGCCTCACCTGTCTGGGATGGCATTCCTAATGAGATTTATAAGGCGTTTACTTCATAACTCATTAACATTTGTCTTCAATAACATGTTTCAGGTAGGAAAGATAGATAAGATGTTTTCTAAAGGGTTGAAGATTTTCATTCATAAATCCAGGGATAGATTGGCAATTAACAACTGGCGGTCTACATACCTGTTAAATTCAGATTTCAGAATTTCGACTCAAATAAAATTTTTATCCATGCTAGGAACACAGCAGGTATTCCACATGCAGATAAAACAGATAGAAGATGGTTATGATGCACTGATCTAATGATAGCACATATCCTGAGATGTTATGTTGATTAATCCAGCAGAGACCTGCTTCAGTCTAGATCTATTCAGGAGAATGTATGCATTGTCAGAGATGCAACTGAATATTGTAATCAACATAACATCTCAGGATATGTGCTATCATTAGATCAGTGCAACATAACTATCTTTTATCTGTTTTCTGTTTGTGGAATACCTGCTGTATTCCTAGCATGGAAAAAAGCTTTATTTGAGTCAGCCACAGTGGCCCCATATTTGGGGGGTCATGGGTAAATCTGTTAATCTCGCAATAGGAGTATGACAACAAAGTCCTTTGAGCCCTTTATTGTATGTGTTTGAGCTAGACCCATTAATTTTCTATGTGCCACTCCATCTGTGGCACATAGGCAATCCTATGCCTGAAAGCTGTGCAGTGGGTCCAGCGGACCCATGGCAGCATTCACAACAGGCACACACAGAATTCCCCCCCAACTACACAGCACCACACCAGGGGTGATCTGGGAGGCATGCCAGGTGGCGTGCCCATGCTGCACACATTCACGATGACACTTGTGTGCTGTGCCAGTGCAGGTAATGCTGCATGAGGGGAGACCTTGCCGTAACTATCTACGCACCCTCCAAAGATTAATGGTGGGGCGCAGTGTCAACAGGATCCCCCTGCGCACATCTGCACTTGCCCACTGTGCTGCATGAGAGGGCTGGGGTGTATATTTGGGCAAACACCTGTTGTTTAAACCCTGTTGGGCAATATGCCATCCCAGGATCCCTTGCATGAATGCAGCAGGGGATCCACTCTGGGACCGCACGGCCGTGCTCCTCTCCTGTACTGCTGCGCACTGGGGAGGGCCCAAGATAGCACACAGGTGACAAGCAATGGTGAATACCAGCCAGTGCAGACCTGTCCGTGGGTGTGGGGCTGCGTGGGTCAGGTATGCTCCTTTCGTACCTACCCATGCCCGGGTCATGCATAGGGCCCAATAAGCATAAATCTTTTGATGAAAGAATGTGTCCTTATAGTGACTGCAGTAGTAATACAGAGCCCATGGAACACTTTTTGTTGGAATGCCCTTTAGCCATAGGGCTGTGGCAATTTTTAGCAAACAGATTGAAGCTTCCTTGAATGGTAAGACTCACCTATAAGTGTGTGGTTCTAGGTGACTTTCCTCCACAATTCAGGAAGTATAATAGCAGCACCTTGATCATATTTTTTGCACGCCTTAAATTTTACTTGTGGTAAGTGAGATGCTGGCTTGTGTACAACAGTTAAGAATGTCATATATTTCAATTGCTAAACTGTGTGAGTCAGCCTTATTGCATGTCTATAAGAAAGACTGTAAATTTCACAATGAAAACAGTGTTTCTTTATTGTGGAAGAATATAACATGTTTAAACCTTTGATAGGGCAGAAGGTATGGACCAGGTGCAGATGCTTAACTTAAGGTAATATGCTAATGGAATTGGATCTCAGCCTCAAAAGATGTTATTTTGCCCTATGTACCTGTGGTTTTTCTTTTGTTATTCCTTCTGGGCCCTATTCAGAAATGCCCATGACGGAATTCCATGCAGCAGGGTCCGGAGGACCTTCCGCAACATTCATGACAGGTGCGCTAGCACCTTGTGCACCAGATGACCCAGTCGCCCATGCAGCTATGTGCCATGGGTGGTCCAGGAGCATGCCAGGGGGTGTGACCATACTCCATGCCATTCACAAAGGCACAGAGTTGGCATGAAGTGCTGGGTTGGGATGGTGCAAGTTATGCGATGGTGGACCCAGCCGTAACTGTTACACCCCCCCCAAATGGACAACTGCTGGTGGCATCGGCACAGGGACCCACACCACACTGCTGCCCCAGCCCACCTGGCTGTTGGGGAGGGCTGGGGTAGTCATTCAGCAGTTGTCTGTTGGACCCCAATTCCCAGGGTCCATGCCTTCCCAGGATCCTCTGCACTCATGAAGCAGGGGATCCACTACGGGACCCAGGCCAGGCATCCCATTGGATACCCACCTGTGTCCTGTGATCTACCCCCCTGCACAACTGCAATCCACCCTCATGCAGCTGCATACCAGGGGGCAGGGCCATGGACAGGTGCCCTGTGGGTGCTCGCAGTTGTGAATACCATGCAGCCTGCAATTGTCCAGGGCCGCGTAGGTATGTGGGTGTTATACACACATTTCACGCATATAACTCATGCTTTTGTGAATAGGATCTCTTTCTGTAAGTATGGGATGAGGCTGTGATTATTCATTCTTTGAGTAGGTGGTGATAGTATCTGTTTTTTTGGGGGGGGGTTGTAATCTATTGCTTGTGTTATCTGTTTGCCTGTTTGTTTTTGGTGTTTCTTTGTATTGATTATGTGTTTTTTTTTTCTTTTAATAAAATTCCTCTACTCTTTTTGAGAAATACCATGGGGATCTTTAATGTCCACTTGAACAACCACAAGATCAGGCAGACAGAACCTTGATTTGATGTCTCATCTGAACGATGGCACGTCACAAGTGCAGCACCCCCTGATGCTACACGGTTCCATGGAATAACGGAGACACCTTTATGGGACGGAGTCAAAACAGCACCAGACTATGGCAACTGACACAATCAGTGAACTCTCTGTTTGCGGCCATGCCCCCCCTTACTAAATATATCAACTCGGGGGGGGACCTCATGGAGGGAGTACAGAGAGTTCGCTGGTTGTGTCAGTGGCCAATAATCTGCCATTATTTTGACTCTGTGCCATAAAGGAGTCGCTGTTGTGATGGTGTGCGATGCTACACTATTGTGTCAGTATTGGGTTTTATCCCAAGTTCCTGGTATGGGGATAGAATCTACAACCTTCTGATCTTTCAGCCTTAGAAGCAAGAGTGCAACCTGGTGAGCCATTGACACTGCAAGGGTGCAGTCATGGAAACCCCAATTGTCCAGACAGGGAAGGGGATAAGGGGATAGAATTAAAAAAAAAAAGTAAAGAAAAACAATATGCTATTAGCACATTTTATAGTAGTATTAGGAAAATGGTTGCTAATGTAGACTGTCACAAACACACTCCGGGGGTCAGGCCCTCTGCTCCCACAGTGTCAAACCTCGAAGTGTAATATGTGAACAGGAGACAAACAGGGTAACCCTCCTGTCTGTTTTGGGTCCAAACAACTACCAATCTCAAGTCCTGGGGTCAAATATGAACCCTTTTTCGCTAGCACGCCACAGTTAATAGGTCCAAATATCACACCCTCTTCAGGGAAATGCAGTGCAATACTTAACCCAGCGGGCACACAGCCTGGTTCACAATCCCCTTTTGATTCAGTTGAGACCTTGGTACTTTATGTTGGTGCATATCGTAACACACTGTAAGCGCTTAACAGTTCTATCAGAATTTATCAAAACTGTCCCAGCATTCACACTCAAAATAAGGAAAAGACTCAGGCAGGATTTCAAGGAAAACAAAGTTTACTAAAATTAAAAATAGTAAATGAAATACAAAACACAGAACATATAACATTTAGGGTACAGTCATAAAAATAAATGGACAATTATAAAGAAACTGACTTATTGAGTATCTAACCCAACCCTAGTTTCAATTAGCAAATAGTAGTGGTTGAATTACCTAAATTGGTCCGAAGTGCTTCTTAAGAGTGTGTCCTTTCAGGAGTTCAGAAATAAAAGCACAATCTTCTCTCAGCTTTGACAATCTATAGGGAATAAGGGTCCCACCCAACTTGTGAGGTCACAGCTCAGTGGTGATGTTGGCTGAGAGGTCACTCACATTTCCCGTATATCAAATTAGTCTCAGGCATCTGCATATTCCTAAGCATCCCACTTAGAAAAAATATATATATATATATATATATATATGTACTTTTTTTAATTAGTGAGCCACAGTTTTATGGCAGGTCAGAATTACTCCTTTGATCTTCAGGGGAACTTCCTGACAGCTATTTCTCCTAGTGGTGACAGGTTTAATAGGTAACTGTCAGAAGTTGCTTTCCTCCTAATAGGTCATAACATGTAATACTTTATACAAGTTGGCTGGTTTACAACCTATACAAACTGGTTTTATTATAGTCCTAGGAAGTCAGCTTTTACAAGCTAGAGGTGACGACAGCAAGGACAGCACATTTTTTTCTTTTAAAAATCTAATATACCCTGATGCCCTTTGCTGACTGCCATACTTCTCATGCAGAAATTCAAAGGTACATATATTTATATCATAAATATAATACAAATAATAACAAGCAGATTGGCTAGTCATCACAATCCTCCCTCCTACACTTAACTTGGGGGAATCTATTCCTAGGCATGGGATGAGTTTCCCAAATTCAATTCACTGCTCTAACTGACACAATAGCCCATCTGCATTTGCTGCCCCTGCCCTGTGAGTGACAGTCATGTCATAACCCTGTGAGGCAAGGCACCATCTTAAAAGTCTACCATTTGTTTTATCCATTTGTGCCAGCCAAACCAGGGGGTTATGATCTGTTTGTACCTTGAAATGCCACCCGTATAGGTATGGCTCTAATTTCTTTCGTGTCCACACCATTGCAAGGCATTCTTTCTCCACTATGGAATAAGCCTACTCCCTGGGAAGTAATTTCTTACTGAAGTACACTATTGGGTGATTGTTTCCTTGGTTAGAAGTCTGGCTAAGTGCTGCCCCAATACCCACATCTGAGGTATCTGTCTGGACTACAAATGGTTTACTGTAGTCTGGACTGACTAATACAGGAGCACCGCACAGTGCCTTCTTTAGCTGTGTAAAGGCTTGTTCACAGGCTGGTTCCCAGTTTACCTTTTTAGGCATTCTTTTCTTTAACAGGCCAGATAGGGGAGCTGCCAGGGCACTGTAATTTAATACAAATTTTCTATAGTACCCTGCGGTCCCTAGAAAACTCCGAACTTGCTTCTGCATTTCAGGTCTGGGCCATGCATTAATTGCCCCAATTTTTGCTTGATTAGGATGGAGCTGTCCCCGGCCTACTACATACCTGAGGTATGCCACCTCAGCCATGGCCACCTGGCACTTTTCAGCTTTTACAGTGAGCCCAGCCCTCTGTATCCTGCCCAGCACTTCCCTAAGGTGGAACAGGTATTTCTTCCAGCTGGCACTGAAGATGGCAATATCATCCAGGTACACCACGGCATACTCGTCAGTACCATTTAACACCTGGTTCACCAACCTGTGGAAGGTGGAAGGGGTGTTCTTCATTCTGAAAGTCATTACTTTAAACTGAAATAACCCTATCAGAGTGATGAAGGCTGACCTCTCCCTAGCTCTGGCAGTTAACTCCACCTGTCAATACCCTTTCATCAGGTCAATAGTGGAAAGGGATATTGCCCCTCCCAACTTGTCAAGTAGTTTGTCTGTCTGTGGCATTGGGTGGCGTCTGACTTCGTGACTATGTTGAGTCCACGATAATCCATGGAAAAATGAGTAGAGCCATCTGGCTTGGGAACAAGGACTATGGGTGAGGCCCAAGGGCTGTGGGATTTCTGGATTACCCCTAAATACAGCATTTCCTCCACCTCCCTCCTAATGTCCTTTTGGATGGCCTCTGACACCTGATATGCTGTCTGCCGTATGGGTGCTTGTGTCCCCATCTCTACATCATGCATCACTAAGGGGGTTAGTTCAGGCTTGGCACTAAACAATAGGGCAAAGTCTGCTAAAACCTCCCTTACTTCCTGGATCTGGTCCAGGGTCTGGGGGTGACATTTTGATTGCCTCTACAGAGGATTCCTGTTTGCTTTCTTCCAGTAAGTCCAGAAGGGGGTCTTCCTCATCCATCCCTTCCCCAGGACTACACACTTCAAAGACCATATCAGCCCCATTTGCATATGGCTTTATCAAGTTGACATGGTACATCCTTTGGGTATTTCTCCTGTCAGGCAGTTCCATAATGTAATTTACGTCATTCACCTCTCTGACTACTTTGTACGGTCCTGCCCACTCAGCCTGCAGCTTATCTTTCCAGACTGAGATTAGGACCATGACCTCCTGACCCACAGTGTACGAGTGAGCTCTGGCTCTGCAATCTCACCATACCTTTTACTTTTGCTGGGAAGCTGCCAGGTTGCTCTGGGCTGTTCCCATAAGCTCCTTCAGCTTTTCTCTAAACTTAAGGACATGACCCACTATGGGAGTTCCCTGTGTGGCATGCTTGCCTTCCCAGTCCTCCCAGATCAAGTCTAGGGACCCACGCACCCTGCATCCATATAAAAGCTCAAAGGGGAAAACCCTGTTGACTCTTGGGGCACCTCCCTGTATGTGAACAACAGGTGAGGAAGGTATTTCTCCTAGTCCCTCCCATGTTGTTCAGCAAATGCTTGGAGCATCGATTTAAGGCTACCATTAAATCTTTCCACGAGCACATTGCCTTGCAGGTGATAAGGTGTTGTGCGTCTCTGCACCACCCCAC
Source organism: Neoceratodus forsteri (assembly GCA_016271365.2). Classification (NCBI taxonomy): domain Eukaryota; kingdom Metazoa; phylum Chordata; order Ceratodontiformes; family Ceratodontidae; genus Neoceratodus; species Neoceratodus forsteri. The sequence continues at coordinate 97,460,485 of CM028132.1, read as the reverse complement.
ACTTCTCCCACAAACACTTCATCAGGTCTGACAAAAAGGAACCCCCTCAATCAGTGATAACCTCCTGCGGGCACCTGACATGGGAGAAAACCCCAGCAAGGCATCTGCCACTTTGTCTGTCCTCAGTGAGGATAGGGTGACTGCCTCTGGGTACCAGGTGGTGTAATCAACCACTGTTAGGATAAATCTCTTTCCAGAGGAGTTGGGGGTATTCAAAGGCCCCACAATATCCATTCCTACCTTCTAGAATGGCTCCTCCACTATGGGCAAGGGAATTAGGGTGGCTTGGATTTTACTGCCCACCTTCCCTATTTCTTGGCACTGGTGACAAGACCTGCAATATTCCTTCACCTGCTGGGTGAAGTTGGGCCAATAGAAATTCTGGGCCAATCACTGCGTAGTGTGCATGATTCCCAGATGTCCAGACATGGGGATATCATGAGCAATCTTAAGCAACCGCTCACAGTACCCCTGGGAAATGACAAGCTGTCTGCCCATCACCCCCCCGTCCTTACATCCTGCGTATACAGCAGTCCATTGTCCCAGTAAACGCTATGTCTCCCATCACCTCTCTGTGCTCCATCAGAGTCTGCACAAGCCCTCATTCTCTCTCTAAACTAGGGTCATTTTTCTGAGCAGCTGCAACATCTTTACACATTCCCAAGGTATGGGACAGGTCCCATCCAGTTTTTAAACTAGGGTCCCTAGCTCTCTGACAATTGGCTACCCCTCCCTCCTCAGAGTAACCTTCTGTAGCTGTTCTGTTAACTGCTACATGGGGAATTTCTACCCCCCCCCCTTTCACTATTCTCCATATCAGGAGACACAGGCTGGGGATCCAACTTCCCAGTGTTTTCCACAGGGGCTTCTATGGGGTCCAGGGAACCACAATTTGCCTTTGCCACCTGACTGCAGGTAACTACACACACACCATCCTCTTTTAGAGAATGTTCCCTATAATCACATCTAGGGCAAGAGTGCATAAGGGATGTCTGGCTTGCGAGACAGACATGCTGCTGTTTGCTCTTTGACCTTGTGGAGCAGGGCTGAGAAGCAGAGAGATATTGCTGGTTTAAAGGTTTTAAAAGGTATGCCATCTTTGCCTTTGAGAAGTTTAACTCCTTTACAGTTGACCTTTTAGCATACCTCTGCCTGGTTTTGCCCTTTGTGCTTTGCTCCCCCCCCCCCGCAGGAGGAAGGCCCCGGTGGTGGTACTGGAGAGTTCCAGACGGGAGAGCAGGGCCGTGGAGAGAGGAGGGAGGCCAGTTGTGATGGCTAGAAGCTCCAAGGACCGAGCCACTGGAAAGAGAAGGTTTACCAGCTGACTGAAAAGCTTATCATCCTGGAAAAATTCCTCTGAGATTCTACTGCTACAGGGATGTGTTAATTCTGAATCTCAATTTTTAAAATTTAAAATGAAAGTGTTACTAAGTGCAACTCTGTAGCATAGTAGTGTTGCAGTTCTGTGCGACTGTTAGGTTTTTGGCACAGAACTGAACAGAGTTTGACAAGTTTGATGTCCTGTGTGTTCTTGCTTTACCTTGTTTTACCTTGTTGCCTTAAAGGCAACTTAGGTGGATTTACTGTTTTTAGTTTTTTCTTGTATTTCTGTGTTTTTACTTTATATCGTCTTCTGGGCTATTTTATTTTCATTTACTTTTCACGCCTTATGCTAATTAGTTCACATGATATCCCCACATAAAAATCCCATTGTGAATCAGTCTGCACTATCTCTGCATAGGGCACGGACATCTGCTACTTTTTTGGAGCACTGCTGAGCTGTTAGAAGGGTGTAGGTTGGTGGATGGATGGCGTTTTTCGCTTTGGAAGAACTGCGTTTGTGTCCATAGTGTGTACGGTGATCTAGTAGACTGGCTCATTCTTCCTCATATTTAACAGTTCGGAGTTAGAGGAGAACCTGAAGCTGTTTTGTTGGCCATTCATTTTTTTGTCTGTTTCATCTATTTTTTGGGCCTACGGCTTGTAGCAACTAGGAGTTTCATATCTAGAAATTTTACAACTACCCAGAAAACTGATTTCAAGTAAGTTTTTTTCTTACTATTTTAAATACGTATCTGAGCTGTTTTCTTGTGAGATTGTGCTATTTGGTTTTATTATAGCATTTTAAATATAGCAATTTTAATAGTATAACAGTAATCCTTAAATGAAGATAGCCCATAGTATTTAGAGTTTCCTTACAGAGGAGGGACCCCGGCTTGATTCAGTGAATTTTGTTAACTCTCATATAGACTGTAACATTATATTTTTGACCTAAGTTCTTGAAACTGAAGGCCATTTTCTTTTGGTTCTAGTGGAGCCTCGAGATGTTCTGGGGGTCGCTGGACCTTGGAATGGTACAAGAAAAGGCATAAGGAAAGGCGGCAGAGCTCTGGACAATTTGTTCTTCTTATTTTATTGGGCCGAAGGAGAGACTGATATAACTTTACACTTCTTTGGTTCAATATTATCTGTTGTGTTAGGACAACTATAGTGTGAATCCTATCATTGGAGAGAGCTGAGAAGTCTGTTGGTGTGATAATGTAATGCTGCACTTTTTGAAAACTGAAGTTCATCCTAGTATTCTATCCCAGTATCCCAGCAGCTAAGGTATTAGAAAGATGAAATATTAGAAGATTTGGAATGAGAAGCTGCTGAGGAAGGAGCCTTGCACTATAAACTTTCAGCTCTTTAGTCACATTAGCACTTTATTTTTTCTTCTGTATGACTGAGCAGAAGTTATTTTGGGGAATTTATAGCATTTTTTCAACTTCAGTTTTGATAACCAAATTCATATTATATACATATATGTCACTAAATATTCAATTTTATGATAACTAAAGCAGCTGTGGATTACCTGGTGATAATTGGTATAAGTGGCATTATTGGTTTTAGTTGCTGAAAGAATCAAGTAATAATAAGGCACTGATTGCTTTCCTGAATTAACTGTTTTTCAATCTTGAGTAATTGAGAGGCAATTAGTGGCAATGAGTGGTAACAGCCTTTTCTGACCTCTGCTATCTATGTACTATTGCCTCCAACTTTGAGATTGCATATATAATCATATACATATGCAGTTTGGTATATCCCAGGGATAACAGATAAAGACCTTTTGTGTACCTTCCCTTAGGCTTAATTTCAAAGGAAGCTTAGGGGAGGAGTGGTGATAACCAGGAGTAGGAAGGCTAATTTTCCACTAGATAACATGGCCGGTGGGTCTGTATCACAAGTGATTATGATTCCGAATACCCAGGACATACAAGATACACAGGTTTCCTGTCAAGAATTAAGTGCCCCAAAAAAAGTAAATCAAAATAAGAAAGGTTGCTCTAAGAAAAAACGTCCGAAACTAAAGAAAGGAACTATGAAAGAGGGAGAAAAGGCTGAAACAATTAGGAAAAAAAGGGAGGGAAATAAACAACTTAAATTAACAGATCTATGAATAGAAAGGGAAGTAACCCCTAGATACTTTTCTACACCTGTACAAATCTCCCCCCGACTGGGTGGATAAGTCAGATATAGAGTGTACTGCTTTTTCAGGAGAAAGGAGATTGTATGTACAAAATGAACAAAATGACCAATATGATTGGGACATACCTACGCTGACTTCGATGCAGTACTCAAGTTATCTACGATGTCCTGAGTCTAGGGAGTTGGTGTTTTCTCCAGTTTCTCATATTGCTCAATCTCAAATAAGGAGCATAACATCCCCTAAGGGGTCAAATAAATGTACTAAATTGGTACAATCTTGGTCAAAGGAGAAAGCTATGAATGCTTCCTGTATTGAGCAGAGGGAGATTGAGGGGGACAATATGGCTTTAGGAAGGATAATACAGGAAATGAGTATGAACATTGAAGGATTAAAATGACTAGACAAACCAAATAGGGAAAAAAGAAGACAAGAAGACTATATAGAGAGAGATGAAGTTTCAAATAGTAGTATTATAGAGACTCTAGAGGCAACTGGTATACACAAAAAAGGACCCCATGACCAAATAAAGACTAATCTAGGGGTAGCTTCAACCATCTCAGCACAGACCCTGGAAATCCTGAAAGACACTCAGCTGATATCATCTTGTTGGAAAACATCACTATTCTGAAGAACGAACTAGCTAGTTTAAGAGAGGATGTTTTCCATAATAGAATCCTTCTGGATAGAGTCCTGAATAACTAGAGAGGTTTGAATTCTAGCCAGGATGAGCAGAAGTCTCTTTCTCATTTGATCCAGGATTCTGTTAGTAAAGAGACAAAAGGTATTCAAGTTAATCTTCCTTTACCATTTGACAAGGATAAGGTTTGTCCTTGTTACTTAGAGAATAGTAATACGGGAACTATTAATAAGAAGGTTCTATATGAACCAAAAAACTCTAGGAAACGTAAAACTAAAAAGGCACAAAACATGAAGAGTGTAGCAGAAAATAATGGAATAAAGACGCTGTCTAATTCTGACACTAATCAGGAGTTACTAAGATCTCAGGAGGTTCAACAAGATGTTATTGGTTAGTCACAAGAAATTGCCAAAAATGCTGAAAATGATCAAAATGGATTGTTAAAAAGTTATTTTGTTAGACACAATGAGATAGTGTGTGAAAGTTTATATGAGGAGATACTGAGTGATGAAAATAACTCAATGACCCCGGGGGAGGCTGAGATCACCACAGTTCCACCTATCACTGTGCTAAGTTGGGCTGAAAAGGTACAGTTTGAACCTCATAAGAGAGATTTTGACGGTGCAGAATTTATGATTGAAATAAGGGTATACCCAAGGCCCTAAGGAAAACTGATCAAGTACTCCTAAAGAGAGTACTGAATCATTTTGGTATTAAGGACAGAGGGGATGAAGAAGAGATGGTGGTGTTAAGACCCTAAAATCTGGACTACGATGACATGGTTCTATTGTATTGTACATTTGCTAGGACAGCCTACCATATTTTGGAGAAGTTACACACTATTGAGAATAGTGGGCTGCTAGTATCCTTGCCAGTAATGGTTCCAAGAACTGTGGACAAGGAACCATCAGGTGGCAATGATACATTGCAATCTGACTTGACCCCAGGAGAACCTCTATTAAACAGAACTCCAGACATAAAAGATATAGTTGTGCAAAATAAACTCCTAGGTGTAATAGGGGACTATGTTTTGAAACAGAGAGAAGATTGGTTGAGCAGAACAATCTCATTATTTGGCTGGAGGTTCTCATCCAGAAATTCTGACAAAGAAGTTAGAGAAGAACTATTACTTTTCTTGGGAAGAGCTAGTGGATCCCATATTTCTAGAAATATGGTAGAATCAGTTAAGTTATATAGGAACATCGAATGTACAAATCAGATTGATATTACCTTTAAAAATCCCCACATTGTTAGTAAGTTACTTTAAATGGTAAACAAGTTGGATGAACTGGGGATATATATAGTTAATTCTTCAGAACTAGAAAAAATTTCCCCAGACTTTCCAGAAGTAGAATCAACTAGAGACCCAGAGTCTCCTTTGATTGATTTCGGTAACCTGACAGACTATAATACCTTTTCCCTGCTGATCACATTGGATTCAGCTTGACATAATCAGAGGTCTGATAGTAGAATATCACCAAAGGGGCTTGATGGGGATTAAGGTATGATTAATCTTTCCTTATTGTCATGGAACATCGAAGGTGTTCTTCTTAAAGTAACAGACCCCGAAGTAACAACATTTGTTGATGAGTTTGACATTGGTTTACAAGAAACTTGGTGTTTAGAAAATGCCACTCCTAGGTTACCCGGGTTTACTGCCTTTGCATTACCTGCAATTAAGGACAGGAAATACAGGAGACCTAGAGGGGGCATTATTTTCTTTATCAAAACTCTACTAAATTTCCAGATCACTGATATTCCAGTTAAGTCTGAGGGCATTTTGGCTCTCTGTATCAGTAGAGAAGCACAGAAAGTTATTCTCTGTATTATCTATTTCCCTCCCCGTAATGGAATGATGGATCTACCTGACCCTTATGTAAGCGATCTCCTAAAACTGCTTGATGACTTGGTAGATCAGAATACAGCTTGTCCAATAATAATTCTGGGAGATTTTAATGCTAGAATCTGAGTTTCCTTTTTAGAAAACACATTTTCAGACATGATCTCCATGGCAGTGAAGAGTAACACCAAGATTTCATGCTTGAGGAATACTCAAGATATGAAGTCTAATTTCAGAGGAAGGGAGCTTTTTGAAGGGTTAGCTTCCAGAAACTTTTGTGTTCTGAATGGTAGGACTCATGGAGATCTAGACGGATGCTTAACGTTTAGAGGCCCCACTGGCTCCTCAACTCTGGATAAGAGAGGGGCCAATTTGGAAGCTGCGAAACTAATTCAAAATCTAGAGATAGTGGACAGATTGGAATCTGTGCATAGTGCTGTGATAGTCCAATTAAGAAATTCCTTTGAAATTTGTAGGAATGAGTTGTTACAGGAGGATAATTTGGAGAGCTTTAATGAAAAAAGGATAAAATGGGAGCAGATCCATCAAGCTACCTTCAATGAGATATTTAGTACAGGAATTCTAGCGGAAATCCAACAGCAAATATTAGACAAAGGAGAGTCCTATAATGTTTTAGAAAATTGGGAAAATATACATTTTCTATTAGGTCCTAGATGTAAAACAACATATTGTGTTAAATCTTTCTATAAGAAATCATGGTATAACTCGATTTGTGCTCGGGCAAAGAAAGAGTTTGGATTAAAATTAAGACAGCACAAGAAGAAAACATATAAATCTGCAGCTGATTTCAAAATATTAAAACAGGAAAGGGAAAAATATAGGAAAACACTTGAATATGAGAGATTAAAACACACGCAGAAATTATGGAAAAAGCTAAGATAATCAGCTTTGGACAGAGATGGAAGGCGCTTCTGGAATATTGTAGCGCAGGGATATAATAAACATATTAACAGGACAGAGGCTCATATCACTCCCGATATTTGGGTTAATTACTTTACAGGACTTTATTATTCCTCTGAGGAGCTTAAGAGGCCTGAAGTTTACATATCACAGGAAAATTATTTTTTAAAGAAACCCATTTTGATCACAGAGGAGGAAATCCAATTGGTGTTGACTGAGCTTAAAGCCAATAAAGCACCAGGCCTGGATAGGGTTATAGGAGATGTTTATAAAGCCTTTCCTGATTGGTGGATTCCTATTTTTATGATTTTGTTTAACAGGTTGGTCGAGGGAGATTCATGTCCTGTTAGTTGGGCAGGCAGTGTTATCTTTCCAATATTTAAAAAGGGAAATCTGAATGAGCCAAGAATGTACAGACCCATTAGTTTGATCGATGTATCACAGAAAATTTTTACTAGAATAATTTTGTCTAGGTTATTGATATGGGTGGAGGAAAATGCAGTGTTAAACAAGGCCCAAAATGACTTCCGTAAGGACCGTTCTACAGTTCAGCACTGCTATGTACTCCAACATTTGGTTTGGAAATATACTAAAATTAGGAAAGACAAGTTATACTGTTGTTTTGTGGATTTTTCTTCTGCATTTGACAGCATTAGCAGAAGGATTCTCTGGACCACTCTGATAAACTTGAAATTAGAAGCTTCTCTCCTGGACATAATTATTAAGCTCCAAGAAAACACCTGGGCTAGGGTTCAATACAATCAGCATGTACATCTAACTGACAAGATTAAGATGAATGTAGGTGTAAGACAAGGATGTATATTAGCTCCCACTCTTTTTAACATCTATATAAATACAGTATTGGACCAGCTCAGTAATGTAGACTTTCACGCACCCAAGATCAAAGAGCAAAGGGTTGAATGTCTAGCATATGCAGACGATCTAGTCTTACTTTCTACTTTGGCCCTAGGCCTTAAAAGAAAACTGGTCCATTTTAATTCTCTTTGTTTAGAAAGGGATTTGAAAGTCAATATGGGGAAAACTAATGTTCTTATTTTTGGTGCTAAAACCAAAAAGGTAGCTGACTTTAGGTTGGGAGAAAGTCTCGTAGACATCGCTGATACCTACGACTATTTAGGGGTCCGATTCCACTATACCTTGTCTTGGACTAAGCACTTAGAAGCGATTAGGTATAAAATGAATTCAACAATTAATGTGCTAAAGAAATTTAATAATAAAATGGGGAAAACATCAGTAAGAGGGGTCTTGAAAGTAGTTAATGCTAAAATCAAAACGAGTATGTTATATGCCTTGGAGGTCTGGGGCTGCTCCAAGATTAGAACTTTAGAAATCATACTGAACAAACTTTATAAATACATACTTATGTTGCCCAATGGAACCCCGAGTTGCATTCCTGCTTTGGAACTTGGTCAACGTTCTCTGGCCTCACTTATAGATGAATGTCAGATTCTCTTTTTATCAAAAACTCTCCTCTTACCTCAACAAAGATACCCCAGGATGTGTATATAGGAGGCTATAAAACTAGACAACTTGGGATATGCACATTTTTTATGCATTTTATAAAAGAGAAATTATTTCCAGCAGGGATGGGCTATTTACTTTACAAAATTTATTTGAGACCTTTTGAGGAGATCAGACAGGATGTAAGATGTAGACTTACTGACTTGGACATAAATATGTGGCATGTTCAACTCTCCAAACTGAAGTTACATGAGTTTTACAGATCAGTAAAGACCACTTGGGGGTTTGAGTCATACCTTTCTCTCTTAACTTGCCCTAAACTTAGGAGACTGTACACTAGATTCAGAACGGAAAGCTATAATGCTCAGTACATTCTTTTTAGGCAGAGAAGAGATGGAGTACTATCCCTGCTCTGTATATGTGGAATGGGGACTACTGACGATCTTAAACATGTGGTACTTCTATGCACTAGATTTGAAATCTATAGGAAAAAACTGTTGAGTGGACTGTTGGGTGATCTCAGCCTCTCCCCTGAGGAATTACTTAAATATCTATTTTCCACAAGGGAGAAAAATACAGTAGAGACATTAACAAAATTTCTCTTGCAAATTTGCTTATAGCCCTTTGAAAAAGGAGGGTCGCCTGAATGCTTGAAGATTAGTGCAATATATGTATGTAGATTTTAAATTATTTTTATAAAAATGTAAGTTTATTTGTATTTATTTATTTCTCATTTTAATTTTGCGTTGTACTGTTCTTTAGTATATCATAACTGCTTTATGCTGAACAATAAATGGATACCTACCTACATCCAGGGCAAGATTTTCTGCCACTGAAACCTTTTGCATAGTCTCTCCTGTCTCACCCCAGTCCAGGAGAACACTAGCAAGTGGCAGAGTTTTCTCCTCCCCAGTGAATCCCTGTACTGTTACAAACTGATTGGGTATAAGCTGTTCAGGCTCACCAAATCCCCTTTTACCAAGGTAATGGATGCCAGGTGTCCCTTAAACCATTGGTCTGCATCCCATTCACAGTAACTGGGTGTATGTGCTCCCTCATGTTTACTGGCATGCTTTCAGGGATACACAAAAAAGCCACCTCTTTCCCAACACCACTTTGTGCACTCTTTGCCTTTTTAGGACATTGTCTTGCAAGATTTTATTTATTTATTTTTTGTTGACCGGGTAAGTGCACTAGATAAATCCTGCCTATTTTCAGGCACAACCCAGGGAAGGGGATACAGATGAATGCCAACTGACCTTGAACCAGATTAAGCTGTTGGTGGTATTTTTAGTGAATGAGGGAAATTTGGCCAGGACACCGGGGAAATTCCCCTACTCTTTCAGAGGGGAATACTCTGTCCAAGATGGCGGAAACTCTGGTGACCACGGCAGAGCTAGCTGGTGAGGCAGGGGACTTGGTCTCTGCTCCTGTCTCCGATTTACTAGAGACCGTTTCAGACAGAATTTTGTATGAACATGTACTTACTGTGCCTGAAGCTGCTCCCATGGATTGTACTGTTCTTCCTCCTGCTCGATGCAGTAGCCCTGACGGAGATCGTAGAGACGCCTCTGCAGTTGTGTCCAGTGAATTGGAGGTGCTGCAGCCTGCTGTGCACAGTGGGCTGGTGGAGGTAGTAGAATGCTCGCGCTTGGTGGAGCGATGGAGAAACTTTGTTCAGGATATCAACAAGATGCGATGCCTTGCGAAGGCAGCCATGGAGGGGTTCGCCCCTGGCAGTTCCTGGATCCCATCCTATTTTTGGACCTTCTGTTGACCCGCTGTTGCCCGGAACTGAGTCAACGTCTGTTTTGTTCACTGCGCACGGCCACTTGGCAGAGGGTGCACAGCTGGGGATTGCATCACAGGATTCCTCACCTACTATGTTGGAAACTGACAGCCTGATGTCCTTTTCTGAGATATTGCCCCAACCTAAGCCTGTGTGGTCCATGGAGCAGGCTTTGCAAGGGGCAGGCTGGATACAGGACCCCAGGAAGAGACAGTGGATCTCTGGTCCGTCCCCTATTCGGTCCCCTAAACCTGAAGACTTCCTGGAGGAACAACTGAAGGGACCCTAATTGAATGACTCTCCTTACCCCTTGAGTTTGCCAGGGGAATTGTCACTCACCCAAAACCCTGTATTATCTCTCCTACAGGATACGACCTCTAAGGCATCTCCTATGATGGACTCCATGGATTTTACAGCTGCGGACCCTGATCTACCTCTCCCTGATCAGGGAAAGACTCCATGTTCCTTTTCTTCCCTCTTCAAGGCACCTGTTGTAGCTGCTAAGTGACATAATGCTGTCCATCTTATTTATAGAGGTGGACTATCTGACCCCCCGGATCATGTCTTTGTGGCTAGATCCCTGATAAAAGACTCTTTAAAATTTTTTGCTCACGAGATATATGCCTTAATACATGTGTCTGGAGAATCTTCCTTTGACGTCAGTTTTCAGACATCTCGTGGACTTGAACGATTTTGGTCTAGATACCATGCTTTGAAGAATACCCCCTTATGGACCCCCTTCCAGGCCATCCCCCTGTCGAAGCCTGCCTTTAAATTTATTACGGTTATGTTCCGTAATGAAGGTGTTGATGTCAAAGATGTGATGTACTGGCTGAAACAGCACTGCACGGTACAGGGTCAGCCTGAAGCCATTCTAGACACTGAAAATATTTGGACTGGGGGTTGGAGGTTTCGGGTGCTGTTGCACACAAATGACTCAGGTCCTGTGCACCTGCCCAATTCCTTTTTTTTAGGATGAGACAGGGGAGTTTTGTTTTATCCTGGCCAACCCAAGGCCTGTTATAGATGTGGGGATCCCTCACATCTCAGTAGTGTCTGTGATAAGATTAAATGTAATAATTGTGGTGAAATGGGTCATGTGGGGGTTCACTGTCAGAATGCTAGTAAATGTAACTTGTGTGATGAATTAGGGCATCTATTCCAGACTTGTCACTGGGCTGCACATGCTCAGGAAGACCATGATGGTGGGGCTGATCAACGCTTTGTGATCACACAAGCACAAAAAACGGGTTACATGCATCTGTGGCTAAGCACCCCTCTGATACGGAGATTCAGCGGTGCAGCCCTACTGCTAGCACCCCCCAGAACCCTGTTCCTCAACCTGACAAGAGAGTACCACTTTATCGGTACCTGAACCCCCTAATGGAGAAAATCAGGCCTGTTCCTTCTGGACGTGGACTCTGTCCCAGGTCCTAGTAAAATGCTACCTCCCCGTGAACCTACTGCAGGTACTCACCGTAGGTCTCTGAGAACTGCTTCTCGGCCTTTACCGCTTCCTATGGCATCCTTGTTGCCTGCTCCCATACCCCTGTTGAATCCTTTTGAATTACTACAGCCGACTTCGGACAACGCAGGTGGTGAGTCTGACTCATCCTCGGTGGCGTCCTCCCTCCCTGATGGTCCTGCTGACACTGGACCTCCAGTGGGCATTGGACTTTCACAGAAACATAAGGCTAAAGTTAGGCTGAAAGGGAAGAATATAGTTGGGAAGAGGAAACTGTAATATGTCATACTTTCCTGTTGTCTACATGGCTCAGTTTACTTGTCACACTATTAATGTTAATAGTATGAAATGTGTTCCTAAGAGACGGTTAGTTTTTTCTTTTTTAAGACTTTTACCATTGGGTATTTTCTTATTGCAGGATACCAGACTCCATACGACTCAAGAGATCAGACAAGCGAAAAATGATTGGCTCTTAGGCCCCTCATTCTGGTCCATAGGCCACGACCCCTGTTCAGGCCTTGGCATTTTGATAAATATGCCTGACTTTCATCTTTTGAAACTATTTGATTTGGTACCCGTTAGGGCTCTGGTTTTGGACTTCACCATAGGTAATTGCCCTTATCGAGTTATCAATATTTATGCGCCACAACTTAAATCAGCACGCATTGCTCTTTTTGCTGAGATCCGCCCTTACTTGCACACTTCATTTCAAGTTTTATTTTCTGGTGACTTCAACTGTGGCTTGAGTCTTCGGGATAAAAGTTCCTTTGCCACTACTAAAAAACTGTATCGCGACTCACAAGAACTGAGCAAGCTAATACATACTGCCCACTTAGTTGATGCTTATTTTTCTTTTCGAGCAACAACATACCCCCACGTTTCATAAAGGTAAATTGGCTACCTGCATTGATTTTGTTTTCTTGTCCGTACTTTTACCAATTGTTTCAGCTATGGTGCAGGCAGTGGCCTTTCGGATCATAGCTTGCTTTCTGTTGGTGTGGGTACTATAAATCCTTATTCAAAAGGGTCGGGTTGTGGAAATTTAACACCCCTATTGCAGGATAAGATGTTTTGCCTAATTCTTCGTCCTTCCTTTTGCACGCAAATCTGTGTTTCTCTGTTATGAAGACCGATACAGTGGTGGTTTGATACAAAACATGCGTTGATATCATTCCTGAAACGGTATAGTCGGCGAAAAGTAGGAGCCAATATTTGGACTATTTACAAAGAAGAGCGCATCTTCAATCGCCTTTCTTTATCATATACCACGGGTCATGACCTTTCCTCTCAAATTCAATTGACGGGCAGCTATGTTGCACTTCCAATCTCGACAATCACGGCAGTTGTACCACCAACATAAATTTCAGGTTACTGGACCTCGGGAGATCATTTGTCCCTTTGAGTCTAACTCTCGTCGGACTGCTCAAAAGACGATATTATGTCTTACAGATTCCACGGGGACTATATGCTCTACTCAAACAGAGATTCAACAGATAGTTGCTAACTACACGACTGCTTTGTTTTCCCCCTTTCCTGCTGATCTACCTGACCCTGCTGCCCTGTACGAGAATTTAGAGATCCCACTCCCTTCTACAACAGCAGTGGAGATGGCGTGCCAGTCCATTATGACCTTGAGTTGTTAACATATATCCTCCCGTCATACGTAAAACTCCGGGCCCGGATGGTCTTCCGCAGCTCTCTATAAAGTTCTGGGTGACCACTTACTTATTGAACTTACCTCTGCCTTTAATTCTTTGTTGAACAGCGAGTCTGTCCCTTTAGAATTTACGACTGGTGTTTTGCTTTATATATATAAACAGAAGGGGGAAGCCCACTCTCTTGAAAATTGGCGCCCTCTTTGTATGCTAAACACCGGCTTTAAGATATTGATGAAGATAATAGCAAAACGTTTAACTGGTATTGCAGAAACTGTTCTGCATCCTGCTCAATCTTGTTCTGTCCCCAACAGGAACATCTCGGATCATTTGATTCTGATCCGTGAATTGTTCTCTCACAGGTACTCAGCTTCGACTTCTGGATTTGTAGTATCTGTGGATCAACGGGCAGCATTTGATTCGGTGAATCATGATTTTTTTATGGCAAGCACTCAGTTTTTTGCATATACCGGCTATCATTATCCAATGGTTACGTAATTTTTATAGGACAGCTACGGTCATGCCAGTAGTGAATGGTTGGGTGGGACCTCTGATACCTTTTCGAAGGGGAGTCCGACAGGGGTGTCCCACGAGTCCATTACTATATGTACTGTTTTTGGACGTTTTGCTCCACCGTGTGAATATGCTTCCACAGATACATGCTGTATCGTGTCCTGTAACAACCGCACCTTACAAAGCCATTGCATATGCAGATGATATCTGCTTTTTGGTGGCGGAAGAGGATTCGGTGATAGCTTCCTTACAGGAATGTTCCTTATTTGGGACATATTCGGGAGCTACTCTGAATTTTGAGAAAAGTGTTGGTATACAGCTGGGATCTGCTATTGCACCGATTAGGAACATCGGACCATTGCAGATTGTAAATGGCCCTGTTCGTATTTTAGGGATTTATTTTGGTACTTAGGCCGATGCATGTTTATAATTGGACTCAAACTATAACAAGGTCGCATAAAGGTAGCCTCATGGAACAGGAGTCAGATTGGGAAAAGAAAAGAGTCTATTTAATTAAGACATATTTACTTTCCCTCTTTCTCTATGTTAGCTATATCTTTCCTATTCCAAACAATTGGAAATGGCGATTCTTAGCTCTTTTTCAGGCATTATGGGGAGCAGGTTGAACCCAATAAAGAGGGATGTCACCTATCTCCTCTCACGGATGGTGGTGTTGGCATGACTAACCCCTTTGTTTTCACCAGTATTTTTTTATGGCGAACATTAGGCCGCTTTTGATTAACTTCGCAGAAAGGATGGGAGCGTGGTTCTATGATTCTTGTAAATATGGTTTCACCAATGGGAACATGACTCCCTCGTATTCTGCGTGCTTCTGGAACACGCCTACCTATGTGAGGTATAAGCTTTCTCGTCTGAAGCAATGGCGGTTACCCCACAAATGCTTCTCACTAATGCGATAAATCCCTGTATAGATTGTTTCTTTCCTCTGTGTGTGCAGTTCAGTCCCCTTTTTTTAAATGTCCTGCCCAATATTGTCCCTCTCTGCTTATTTTGTTGCGTTGTGTGCAAATCCCAATACATATGTGGGACTTCCATTGGTTATCCTGCCATGAGAGAATTAATGTTAAATTGAACCATAAACATAAACAGCTTCAAGACAGGCTGTGTTCTAGGCCCTCCTGTATTGATGAATTGGAAACTATTTCTCATTTATTTTTTGATTGCCCCTTTATACAACATTGGTGGGCCTTTCTAGCCCAAAAGTGGGTATGCCATTGCTTCAATTTGTCTCTTACCCGATGATTATGTATGGAGCATTCCCCCCTCAATGGTCTCTGTGGAACACTGATACTTTAAATCTTATTTTTGTTGTAATTAAATGGCATATTTGGATGGCAAGATGCCAGTTCACCCTGCAGCAGAAAATTTGTACATATATAGAAATTGAACAAAAGATTGTTCGGGATTTGAAAACTGTTTATGCACGTGAACTTGTATCTCATTCCAGGCCTGGTCTGTTCGCCCTTTGGAAAGCCCTACCTTGGATTACAGACTCGGATGCACCGGTGACTTGAAGGACTTTTGTTCTCTCAGTAACATTTCCTTAGTTTTCTTTCTTTGTTTTCTCCCATACCTTTTGATATGAACACTGTTGCATACTGTCTTGATTTTACCTGGTTTGTTCTTCTTGTGTTTTCTTTATTGTATATTGCCTGATTTCTTGTTTCAATAAAACTTTCCCCTACTCTTTTTCAATAAGTGCCATGGGATCTTTAACATCCACCTGAACTACCACCAATCCAGGCAGATGGGACCTCGGTTTAACGTCTCATCCGAAAGACGGCACCTCAGAATTACAGCACCCCTCTCATGCTGCACTACAGTGTCAGTACTGGGATATTAACCCAAGTGCCAGATGTGGGAACTGAACCCACAGCCCTCTGATCTCCTGGCCTTAGAGGCAAGTGTGCTACCTACTGAGCCACTGACACTGCTAACAAGATGTCCAGGTTGTTTGCAAACCCAACATTCATTTCTTTTATCAGGCAAATCCTTTCTTTGTAACCTGGGGCTGCCCACTTTCAGTGGAGGCAGTAAAAGTTTTAGCTGCCCTGAAGGTGCACATTTCCCTTTCTGCACTGCCACGCCTGGCCCACTCCCTCTCTCAGCAGGTCTGCTCCTGGCATAGCGGTTCGAGAGCTCGGCAGCCTCCTGCACTGTTTTTGGATCTCCGTCCTCTAGCCAGGATTTTAGCTCTGCTGGGCAAGCCCAAAAGAATTGCTTCAAAAGTACAACATCCTCAATTTTCTCTACAGAGTCTGCTTGTATCCCTTCCCACCAACATTTTAAAAACTGACGTTGTTTGTTGGCTAGCTCCTCGTAACTCATATCAGGGCTTCTCCTGAGCTTACAGAATTTAACTCTGCATGCTTCAGCTGTCAAATCATATTTTTTTAACAATGCAGGTTGAAGTTTGCCATAATCATTACTGTCCTGATTGTCCATTTGACCCAATGCATCACAAGCTTTCCCAGTAAGCAGCGGGGATAGCTGGAAGCTCCACGACTCTCTGGGACTTTTTGTCTGAATGCATACTTTTTCAAACGAATTTAAAAATGCATCCATATAGTCCCCCTCTTTAAATTCAGCTATCAATTTAGAATTTAATTTGTAACCCAATCCTGGAGGTCCAGATTCACCCATGCCACTTACCTGCTCTGGCACTAGTCTTTGGAGTCGTAGCTTCTCCAGTTCAGATTTAATCTGATGCTCTCTCTCTCCTCTCACTCGGCCTCTCTCTGAAGCTGTTGCTCTCTTTCCTCTTGCTCAGCCTTTCACTGCTCTCGCATCTCCTTTCTCTCCATCTCCAGCTTCCTCTGTTTGAACTCCAGCTCCATTCTCCTCAACTCTATCTGCTGCCTGATCCTTTCTGGCTCCAGCATGGTGGTGACCTTCCCCTGCTGCAGTGGCTCTTGGTTCGCACTGGTCTTGCTGTCCTCCTCCCTGGGTCTGGACACTGCGGTGGACCCTGGCCCCTCCGCACTGAAGGTCTGGTCCCTTTCAGTCACCAACTGTGACTCCAGGTCTTGGGCATCAGCTGCCACAAGAGCCTCCACTAGGTGCTATTTGTTTCACCCCTCACAATAGACTCCTCTCTCCTGGCAAAACTGCCTCAGGTATTCTGCAGTGTACTCACTGTAGGTGGAAATCATCTTCTTCCCTAATCTACGGCTACACTAGCTTGCACCTGAAAAAAAATAAAACAGATAGGGAACTTAGACTGTAACCACAATTATATATTTCTTCTTTTTTTTAAATCACTGCCTTATTTTGTGTGTGAACTGTTACAGTTATCAACCTGACATACTGGACTGTTAATGCTCTTGTCACCAAATAATTTCACAGCATGGAAACAAATCTTTTTGATTGCAGCACTGCAAACCAAATCTTTTAGATCGCACCACTACCAACCAGATCTGTCACAAATGCACTCCAGGGGCCAAGCCCTCTGCTCCCACAGTGCCAAACCTTGAAGTGTAATATGTGAACAGGAGACAAACAGGGTAACCCTCCTGTCTGTTTTGGGTCCGAACAACTACCAATCTCAAATCCTGGGGTCAAATATGAACCCTTTTCCACTAGCATGCCACAGTTAACAGGTCCAAATATCACACCTTCTTCAGGGAAATGCAGTGCAATACTTAACCCAGTGGGCACACAACCTGGTTTACAATCCCCTTTTTGATTCAATTGAGACCTTGGTACTTTACCTTAGTGCATATCGTAACACACTGTAAGTGCTTAACAGTTCTATCAGAATTTATCAACACTGTCCCAGCATTCACACTCAAAATGAGGAAAAGGTTCAAGCAGGATTTCAAGGAAAACAAAGTTTACTAAAATTAAAAATAGTAAATGAAATACAAAACACAGAACATATAACATTTAGGGTACAGTCATAATAATAAATGGACAATTATAAACAAACCACCTTATTGAGTATCTAACCCAACCCTAGTTTCAATTAGCAAATAGTAGTGGTTGAATTACCTAATTTGGGCTGAAGTGCTTCTTAAGAGTGTGTCCTTTCAGGAGTCCAGAAATAAAAGCACAATCTTCGCTCAGCTTTCACAATCTGTAGGGAGCAAGGGTTCCACCCAGCTTGTGAGGTCACAGCTCAGTGGTGATGCTGGCTGTGAGGTCACTCATATTTCCTGTATACCAAATCAGTCTCATGCATCTGCATATTCCTAAACATCCCACTTAAAAAAAAAAATATATATATATATATATATACCTTTTTTATAACTAGTGAGCCACAGTTTTATGGCAGGTCAGAATTACCCCTTTTATCTTCAGGGGAACTTCCTGACAGCTATTTCTCCTAGTAGTAAGAAGTTTAACAGCTAACTGTCAGAAGCTGCTTTCCTCCTAATAGGTCATAAAATGCAATACTTTATACAAGTTGGCTGATTTATAACCTATACAAACTGGTTTTATTATAGTCACAGGTACTCAGCTTTTACAAGCTAGAGGTGACAATAACAAGGCCAGCACATTTTTTTTTTATAAAAATCCAATATCCCCCGATGCCCTGTGCTGACTGTCATATTTCACAAGCAGAAATTCAAAGGAACATATATTTATATCATAAATATAATACAAATAATAATAAGCTGATTGGCTATTCATCACATAGACAACCCTTGCAAAACACGCAAAGAATGTGTTGCATGGTACTTCTTCTTTAGTACCCGTTGACAGAAAATGGTTCATTATTTAAAAGACAAGAATTTTAATGCAAAAGCATAAGGCAATGATTAAATAAAACGTACATCAGCAGAAAAAAATAAGTTTTGAAGAAGCACACCACATCACCAAGATGGAATTTAGACTGGCTTAGCTTAAAGCAGTATTGCAAGATGCTAAGAGGGCTACCAAACAGTCTAAAACACTGAGCAGAGGGAACCACAGGCACCTGCTTCATCAGTGTGATACACTCACTCTTTTGACTCATCACCAGACGTCAGTCAAATATAATTGACAGTTTCTTTGGTTCATGGTGTGTGTGACACCAGTGCAGTATGTTTTTTGTTTTTTTTATTTCCCTGTGAAATATTTAACCAGAGGGGAACGTATGTAGAAAATTAAAACTTAATTTCTTCTGCTATCCTAGGCCTAAGGGCAAATAACCCATTGTTCTCACCAAAGCACAGCAATCTAATCATCCTGCAAAGAGGGCTTTGATCTAAAAGGGGCCATGAGTAACTATATAAACACAAACCAGACTATCCCATGGTGGACTGTGTGCCATGTTGGTCAAAGGAACGTACTGTAGATCTAAATTACATTCAAGACCCAAACTGGGTTATACTGGTTTCAGGGACAAGGGTAGTGCCACAAATCAAAGGAATGCCCATCTTGTGAAATAAGATCGGCATACTGAATGATGCAAGTGAGGGAGCCAGCCTGGCATAAATATTTTTCTGCCTGAATTTCCTTGTAAAAGTTAGGCACATTTTGAGAACTGACCCAGCAACATGTTCTGTCAGTATCTGCTGTGTCTCAAGAGATCCCAGTTGGGGGTTAGTTACTGTATCTACTTAGAACCTAGTTTAGAAACTAGTAAGTTTTATTCTGTCTGAATTCTTTTTGTTCAAAAGCTTTGGTTTTTCATTTCTGTAGTGTACTATATTCCCCATAGACTTTGGTATACGTAATCCTGTAGTATATGTAAATGTAACCCCAAGGTGGTGCTATTCCAAGGGTTACTACCCCTGCCTGTATGGCTATGCACAGGTTGAGGGACCTGGGTTCTCTAACAAGGTGCCTCCACCCAGAGCAGTGGTATTAGGGATGTTTGTTTATTCTGCTATAGCCCTCTGGGAAGCTATAACCACCCACCAACCCTCCTAGTGGATCAGTACGTGACATAGTAGTGAATTCACAATCAATATGAAACAGTAATAATATGCACACACCCATCACACTTACCACCAGGGTTGGACTTGCAGCAACTTCCCTGCAGACCCCCTGCAAAGTAAGGTTAGCAATACAGTAGCACACTCTTAATACTGTAACCCAACTAACAATATGCACACTAGCCAGGTTAAACAAGGAAAAAGAAAATCAGGTTTATTTAGGGGCAGTGAACAAGAAAGGGGAGTAAATCTAGTCAAACAATTTGAAATCTGACTTTGTTCAGGGATTGCACGCACTCTTTGTCCCAAACTGACAATCACGCAACACTGGGTACCCAGGATGGTAAGTCTGGCTAGCCAGAGGCATTGCCCAGGGGTGGCCAGTGTTGCAGCTGATCTTGGGGCCCTTAGTGGAAAGAAAGGCAGTTAACATGCAAAACAACCACACTATTTGTAATCCGAGCTGGTTGGCTCAGTCCTTTGTAAACCCAAGAAACTGAAACAATTAGATGGTACCACAGATGATTTAAACACTCATTGCAGGGAGATACCCTGATTGTACTCACGATACTAGGAATCTGCTGCAGGTCAGGTGATATATATATATATATTTTTTTTTTTTTGCTTCACTTTTCTTCCTTCCCCTGGCCCTGGTTGGCTTCTCACCCAGCCACCGCTCCTGACCTCCATTACTCTCAGGCTCTCACCCTTGCAGCCCTCACGGCTTACCCCCCATGGCGGGGTAACGGGAAGCCCCCTACTTACCCATCCTGAACAGGATGTGGCTCAGGGCATTACCTCAGGGAGTGGAGTGCCAGGGAATGGGCATCAAGCCACCATGACCAGCCACCAGGGTCTTTTCATGTTTTCTCCCCCCAAGAGCCTGGTGTGCAAGGGTGCCAGTGATAGGCATACGTGCATCCCCGCCAGGCATCTGCCAGGCTCCCACCCACTTGTGTCAGCAGTGCTGTGCCAACCCCCAGCCTCTGCCAGGGGTCAGACGTGCACTGACTGAAGGTGCTCCCCCACCCCAGAGATGGAGAGCAATCCCTCAGACACTCGATCCACCTCCTTCCCTGCTGACCCCCAGCAACCCGTGCTCATTTCTGAATGCAGGTCACCAGCCTGGAATAAGGTGCAGTGACCAGTGCCTTAGCTCTCAACATCACCACGCCAGTAGGGCAGGTAATATTGAAACCTTGTAGTGTTGACAGATGAGCATGGGGAAGCAGGGCTGACATGACACACCTTCTCTTCATGGTCTTTCTTCCAGGTGGCCACAACCTGTGTGTTTTTGCTGTGCAGGGGCTGAATCCCTGAGCAGGTCTCTCGATGAAACAGTCTCTGGTGCTGGAGTTGCTACCTGAGCTAAATTGGCAGGGCCCAGGTGGGATGAGTAGTCTAGCAAAGCTTGTAATCTTCTGCTGATGAAGCCTGCAGCTGACATAACAGGTCTGGGTCGAGGTAAGCAGGTCGTGACACAAAAATACATTCAGCACATTCAGAATTAAGTAGCTCTAGCTTTAAACAGTTCAGATGCAGTCTGGTCACCAGTTCAGCAATTTCACTGACCAGACCTCTTGATCCAACTTTGTCTCTCACACAAGCAGGGCTGATCACTTCAGGAGCAAGTCTTCGGTCCAAATCGCAAGTAGCACTGATAAACTTCTTCTTCTTCTCTTTCTGCCACTGTTCCAGACTGGAATCAGACAAGTCTGACTTCTGCAATTAGGCAGTTCAGTATAGGAGAAAGGTGGCAGGGAGGCAAGGTAGGCCTCTTTCTGCCAATTCCTCTATGCTCCTTCTGGAAGCAGCTGCTCGAAACCACGAGCTGTTCACGCTTCAACCTCCAACTCTAACTGATCCACTGTCTCTTGGCACACTGGGGATTTTCCTTCTAAATCCAGCGGTTCAGTTGGCTGAAGGAGCTATCAGTCACAGTTAGGGCTCCCCCCTCCAGGTCAATTTGGCACTAACTGAAAAACTACAGATTTTCCTTCCCTCAGAACATTGGGGTTCAGGTTCATTTTAGGTCCCCAGTGGTTCTATTGGTCCAATTACTGGAAGTCCCAGACCTAACACGGTGGCTCCCATCCAAATAAGTGAGCTGCAAATAAAGCAGGTTAGATAAACTTCTCTATCTTAAATATAACAATGCACAAACAGTAAACAAACACAGATCCTACACAGGCTCCCCTGAGCAAATAGCGACTGCAGAGTAGAGCAAAACAGAGTACTGTCTGCCTGGTCACAAGCCCTAAATTGCTTGGATCCAGCACAGACCATTTACTTAACACAAATTAGCTAGTCTCTTAAAGGTACAGGCAAGGGGACTTAATATGGCACTCTCACTTAAATAACAGGGTTACTTCAAGATAGGACACCAGCCTGACAGTGGGCACTGAGGAGCCCAGGAAAACATTAGGTAAACTCCAAATCTGTGGGGAGGTTACACTCTTCCCTGCCTGGAAAAACTTGGCATCTGCATCAAGTCTACACTCACTACACAATTTCTATATAGAAAACATTATATGTGTAACCCCCTTGTTCCCAGGGATTACTAGAATCCCAGTTAGAACCAGTGGCAGGCAGGGAAATGCAGCTAGTGAAATGCCAGTTACATGGGTTTCACACTGTTCTGCTCTGGTTTCAGTCTCAGCTGAGCTGGAGGATGATATCATCTTAGAACTCTCACTGCAGCATAAGCCACACTCTTTGCCGGCTCTAGGGAGATAGCTTTAGAATGTTGAGTTAGAGTAGAATCAGTCTGTAGAGTGGAGTTCCAGGATGAGGCTGAAGCTTGCTGTGCAGCTCTTCACTTAGACCTGACAGAGAGCTACCTCTTTGGTTCTGGGTAGTTTGTTCTCACCCTAGAAGAAGAACATAGAAGACAGTGACTGAAGTGGTGGAGACCTTGCCAAGTGGATTTTTCTTTGCTCCATCCCAGGAGGGATGGGGGCGAGCTTCAGGGTTCAGGGGCAATCCCCTCAATCCAGTCTGTCTGGTGAATCTGCCTTTGTACAACTTCAGAACTGTGAGTACTACTTTTGTGTAAGCCTACGAGGGGCACCTGCAATACCTATGGTGAATTTCTCTGACAAAGGGACACTGTCACCTAGACTGTTTCTGTTTTAAAAGTGTCTGCCTATGTTTGGAATCTAGTGAGAGACTGTCCAAGTACAAAACTTTTAACTTTCTGACACCTTAGAGGTGTGTCATGTAGTATGTTAAGTGTGGAAAACATTTCAAGATAGCATCTACAAGTTTCTGTGAGGGTGTTATTAACCAGATGAATGGTCGAGTATAAACTTGGAAGCAAAAGGTTGGAGACCCCCTCCATCTGCAGTAACCAGTTTATCTCTTCATGTTCAGTTTGGGCAGTTCAATTTTCAGTCACTGCATTTGGCCAGTGCCTGATGGAAATAGTTACCCAGATGTGGGTTTTGGATTCTCTGTTTTCAGTTCACCTCAGTATAGTAGGTGTTGGAAAATTTTGAGCCTGGATGTGTTATTTTGTGGTCATGTGTACCATCTTCATTCCTCATGAAATATGGGAAAGTATCCTAGTACTGGCCGTGTGCACCAAGTCAATGGGAAGTGTACCAGTAACTGGCCATGTGTGCCAATCTCCATTTTCAGAACCAGAGTGTTTGCTGTTTTGTGTCTTTACCCTATGCTAAATGGGAATGTCAGGAATTTCTGTACTCTGGAGAACCTGCAATACCAGTATGTGTAGCTCTGTGGGGGTCCATCTTCGCTTTGTGATTATTCCTATTCTGTTATGTGAATAAAAGCCACACTCTAGAATCCCAACCTGGTTTGGACAGTATTGTTATTGCTTCCTTGTGTCTGGATTTACTTGGGTGCCCCTGACCAGAAGTGCAAACTTAGTACAATTATGAGCAAATATTTTCTCCCAGGGACCTGGGTTGCTGGCCATGATAAATGGTCCCACCAGGTGTGTGCCAGGTAGTTGTCACACTTGTAAGCAATACATAGTTTTTGGTTAGCAAATAACGGCTAGGTTAGTACGCAGCTATATGTAATTTACACACGCTCACAAAAAATAATGCACCGTAACCTTATTTATTTCATAATGTAAAAACTTGTCAGGTTACATATAAGTGCTCAACAAAGTACTTTTTGTATAAAGTGCTTATTTAATTGAAAACTAGCTGTCATACATTTTGCTAATAAATTACTGCATGTAAGAACAAAAAAGCAAAACAACCTACCCAGTCTAAAGCGTCAGCCACCACTAACCCCTTTTTTGTGTGCGTGTATAAATTACATATAGCTGCATACTAACCTACCTGTTATTTGCTCACCAGAAACTATGTATTGCTTATGATTAACGTATGTAGAGTTTAAAAGTTAGAACTCTATGATTTGGTTAGAGCAAACCTATGGATTTTTGTTAGCGCAGGTTCATTCATGTTGTGGTAATAGTTGCCACACTTGGCTGCCTGTCTGTGATAGCAGGCTTCGAAAAGAAATGTGTGTACTTGTTTTGTAAACCCCCATCCCTCTCTTTTGCCCCTAGATGCTATGTGGTGAGAGGAGCAGCCCTGCTAGTTAAACAAGGGGGGAGTTACATATGGGGGGGTTACATATGTAAAAACATGTGTGTTTCATCGGTATACCATAAAATAAATTCTGATGCATTATTGAAAATAAACTGGCTATAACAGCAGTATTACTATACTTTTTCATTTAACAATGAACACTTTATAAGAACACATACTTTTCATAAACAGGTTAACAGGTTCAAGTAAACACATTACTCGCACACTCTGGTTTGTACTACCACCTGCACACTTACCCACATGGCTTGGGACCTGTCCTTATCAGCTACAGTTGGGCTGCATGGGGCAAGAGCATTAGTACACTGATTGGAGGTCTTAACTATTAACTTTGAGGTGGCAGAGTAGCCTAGTCTTGGAAGAGAGTTATCAGAAATATACACCCCTTTGTGAACTACATTCATTGGGAGGTCTACAGGCCTTCCTGGGGAGTCATGACTAAGGCACACTACAGGCTTTATGGCTTTTCCAGACTTTCTGGGATGGGCAGGGACAGGCTCAGTCCCTTCATTATTGGCACTTGGGTTGATCAGTCCCGGCTCATTGTTTATCAACAAGTCAGCTTCTGATGGAAGGGGTACCTCTAAACTGGCTGTCTGTTCTGAAAGAGGAACACTTTCATTGTCTTGCTCTGTTAGTTCTGGTTCAGCAGTAGTATTTTCAGTAACTTGTTCTGAAATTCCAGGTTCGTCATCAAGAGGAAATTCCATGGAATTTAAATCATGTAACACATTACTGATACTATCAACATCATCATCTTCATTAATATCATCGTCCATAACACTATTAGAATCATTAGTTACAAACAGTTCAGATCTATCTGGTATGTCAACAGTTGTGCTCTTGTGGTCAGAATCTACCTCTTGAGGCTCAGTTAGTTCCACAAGACACAAGGAGTCAGCAATATCAGAAGTCACACTTTGCACCTCGCTTTCAAGGGAGCACAGGGGCTGTGGAGAAAGCAGGAAGATTAGGTAGTCCTGAGGGCCCAGCTTCATCTCCCACATTACACAGAGGGTTTCCTTGAAACAACTGACTCAGTTCATAAGACGGATAATTAGTGGCCTCACACTCACTGTCATCAGATTCAGACTTGCAGTCGGTTTCAGTGAGAGCATGGCTGGTGGAAGGCCTTGAATTCTTAACAACTGAAGGAGAGGTTGACTGTTTCTTTTTAGCTGCAGCTCTGGTTACAGGCCCAGGAGGTGCAGTATCTTGGGACTCAGATTTGATGATGATTTGCCCAACTGGTAACAAGTGATTTCTATGCATTGTTTTCACAGCTCATGGGTCATTCTCTGGATGCACCTTATAAACTGGCAGCTCTTCCAGCTTGCTGACAACAATGTACGGGGTGTGATGCCACCCGTCGGCTATCTTCTGTTTTCCGTGTAGTCCTAAATCTCTTAGTAAGACTCAATCTACAGGTTGCAGTTCCTGGGCCTTGACACATCTGTCATTCCTTTCTTTGTTTGCTAAGTTTCTTTGGCCACCATGTTGTGGGCTGACTGGTAGGCATGGTTTCTGGACATACTGTAGATAGTTCTCAGCTTTGACTCCATCAGGGGACACTCCAAAACAGATGTCTACTGGCAGCCTTGCTTCTCGACCAAACATCAAGTGATGGGGGAGAACCCAGTTGCATCACTTCTGGTGTCATTATAGGCATGCACTAACATGCTTATCTGCTGACTCCATATCAACTTATCTCTGGGATGCAGTGTACCTAGCATGTCTAGTAACGTGCAATGGAATCATTCAGGCTGTGGATCCCCCTGGAGGTGATAAGGGGTAGTTCAAGAGTTTTGCACACCCCCCCGCCGAGTGAGAGAGCATCTCTTTAATCAGACAGCTTTCTAAGACTCTCCCTTGATCAGAGTGAATTCTCTGGTGGGCACCATATTGGACAAATAACTTTTCTATTAGAACTTTTGCTACAGTGAATGCCTTTTGGTCCTTGGTTGGATAGGCCTGGGAATAGCAAGTAAAATGATCAGCCGCTACCAGGACATTACCAATTTTCTTCTGATCTGGTTCTAAACACAAGAAATCAATACACACAAGCTCCATGGGTGCACTGGTGGAAATGTTAACTAAGGGTGCAGCCCTCTGGGGCTGAGCGTTTCTCTGCAGGCAATGGCTACAAGTTGTGATGTGAGTCTCAATGTCAGCTCCCATTTTTGGCCAGTAGAAACAAGCATGGGCCAGATCAGCAGTTCTGTCACAACCTAAATGTCCCATCTGGTCATGGAGGGCACATAAAACCAAATGTTTAAAAGCAGTAGGTAATCCTAGCTGTTGTTTAGCAACTTGACCTTGTCTATTGGTAGTCTCTCTGTAGAGCAGTTTGTTGTGCAACTTTAACCTGGACCCCTCTCTAAACAGCAGAGCAGTTCTGGGATCTTGAGAACAAAGTTTGGACACATTTTCCCAGCATGAATCCAACACAGGCTTAATCAAAGGATCTTGGGATGGGCCCACTGAATATTGTCAGGAGTAAGTTGAGGCAGAGCACTGAGATCCAATGCTGCAAGATGGCAGTAGGCCGCAGGAACACACGTGTCAGGAGGGCCCAGATAATACACCAGGCATTTAACAATGTCAGAGGATGGGTGTTCATCTTTATCGAAATTCTGACAAAGAGCTTTAACAGATTGTTCGGACATTCTCACTCACTCTGAGTTTGTGTCAGGTCTTCTCGAGAGGGCATCAGCATCAATGTGATTCAGGCCTAGTCGATACTTTACTGAATAGTCATAGATGGAGAGGGCTG
The DNA here is from genome assembly GCA_016271365.2 of Neoceratodus forsteri. NCBI lineage: Eukaryota > Metazoa > Chordata > Ceratodontiformes > Ceratodontidae > Neoceratodus > Neoceratodus forsteri. The sequence goes on along the minus strand of CM028132.1, from coordinate 97,433,476 downwards.
ATAGCCAACGATGCCCAGTGGCATCCAACTTTGCTGAGGTTTGAACATACGTGAGAGGGTTGCTGTCGGTTTTTGCTAGGATTTTCGCACCGTAAAGATATTCGTGAAATTGATCTATGATGGCCCATTTCAGTGGAAGGAATTCAAGTTTGTGTACAAGGTAGTTCTTTTAAGGTGGTGTCAAGCTCCTGCTGGCAAATGCCACTGGGTGTAATCCTTCCTCATACTCCTGGTACAGTATAGCACCAAGTCCCTTTAAGCTGGCATTGGTATGTAACACATAGGGCTTGGTGGGATCTGCATATGCAAAGACAGGGGCATGGGTAAGTCGGTGGATGATATCATAAAAGGCCACCTCACATTCTTGAGTCCACCTCATCCCGAAAAGTTCATTTGATCAAAAATAGACCTCTTCCTCTTCAACAGCATTTCTTTTGTATTTTCAGTTTGTTGGCAGATAACCTTGAGTTAAGTTAAGCAAAGGGTGAATGACTTTAGTATAATCTTTCATGAATCAGCGATAGTAACTGTAGAACCCCAAGAACCTTTGCAGTTCCTTAAGATTGTTAGGCTGTGGCCAGGTGGTCAAGGCTTCTAATTTGCTTGGATATGTTTGAATTCCTTCAGATGACACAATGTGGCCAACATAATTTACAGATTGCTGGAAGAATTGACACTTGTCGATAGATAATTTTAAACCAAAATTCCCCAATCGGTCCAGAACCTTAAATAAGTGGGCCTCATGCCCCTTGAGGGTCTAGCCAAACACAATAACATCATCCAGGTAGAAAAGACATTCTAGTAGATTCATGTCCTCCACAGCTCACTCCATCAACCTTTGAAAAGTAACGGGTGCTCCCGAAATGCCCTAAGGCATGCGCAGAAATTTATAAAAACCCAGCAGGCAGATGAATCTGTTTTATCTCTATCTTCGGGGGCCATCGGAATCTGGTAATACCCACTCCGGAGGTCTAGCACAGAGAACCACTGGCTCCCATTAAGGCAGTCAAGGGCATTCTGGATGCATGGCATAGTGTATTGGTCAGGTATAGTTCTTCGATTCAGAGTCCAGTAGTCCACACACATCCTCACTGAGCCGTTTTTCTTCTGGACTACCACAATAGGAGAGGCATATGGACTGCAAGACTCCTGTATAATTCCAGCTGCTAGCATCTCCTGGAGGTGGCGTTGGACATCATCAATGTCTGTTGGAGCTAAGCAGCGAGATCTCTCATGGAAAGGCCTTTCGTCGTGAAGTCTAATGTAATGTTCGGCCCCAATGATGCATCCCACATACCATTCTTTCAAAGAAAATAACTTGCATCGCTGGGCCAGTTTTTTGGCTGATCTTTGATCTCCATTCTTCAGGAATGGGGGATTCTCCAAAGTCAAAAAGATCAGGAGTTACCTCTTCGTCCTCTCCAGTGCATTTCTTGTTAGGCAACACAGCAGTTTGTGCACAGTACAGGTGTAACTCCCCCTGCAAATGGGGGTTCCAAAAAGTCTTCCAGGAGCTTGTCTGAATGCTCCAAGTCTGGGCGGTGTTCGGCATCTGAGCTGTTTAAATGTGGTTCCAAATGAGTGCTATTTGAGCCTCCGTGTACTGTCTCTTTAAGAGCTGTCTGCTTGCAGACTTAATTAGTTTGTATGGGGAGACTGTGTATTTAATGCTCGAATCCCGCCCGAGCTGCGGAGAAATCGCTCCATTTCTGCAGTCGCTAAGAGCGCAGAAGGAGCCTAAATGAAAGATGTAACTGTTTGCCTGAAACCAGTTAGAGTGTTTAGCAAAATGCAGTTTGTCTAAACTGCCTTTCTTGCAGCTGGGACTCTGTGTGTGTTACCCCTCCATTTTGGACCTAAACTGCTGTGCTGGGCCAGTTGGGTTAATGGAGCCCTAAAATGGAGCATGTGGACAAATCAGAACTTGGACTTTTAATTTGATCCAGCCACAAGGGGATTGTATGGGCAGTAACTCTGGGAAATGTAGTTTTGACCTTGGTGCCTTTTTCTGCCAACAGAGGGAGTCTTATCGTGAGTGACAGCTGAATCAGCTAACAGAATAGTGTGGAGCTAAAGGAAATGCCCTGCTCTGTGACTGGAAAGATCAGATCAGTTGTGGCAGTGAAGAGAGAAGGAGCTGTGTACTTCTGTGGTGTATAGTTTCATGCGGGAAGCCTGTGTGAGGCCCTGAGTTTCAGTCTGCAGCCTTTGTGAGTGCCAATTTGGACTGAATCCGAGTTGTGAGGAGAAAGAAGCACTAGAAGTGTGGAAACCAGGCTCACCCTGTAGAAGACTGGAGAAATTGCTGAATCGTGCTCGGTCTGTCAGGAACTGAAGCTGCTGTGTGTGTTCCCGGGTATTTTGCAGTAATTGCGATCGGGATTGAGGAGCAGCCTGCCTGGTATAGTACTTTCCTTTTACATATGAATGTGCACAGTGCTTGTGGGGAATCGCTATTTCCAATCCCCTGTGCTGTGTGTTGAAGCTGGAAGCAAACGCCAGCTTGTCTCAAACTAAATCCGTTTGCTATAAACTGCAGTGGGGTCCATTCACAAGACCTTGTCTCCATGCCCTGCTGTTTCTGACAATCCAGAAGAACATCCACCATCTGGTTCTCAGCTTTGGTATTTTGAGTACAAATCAGGGTATTCCCCTGCAGCCTGTTTTCAATCACGAAGTGTGTCATCTAATTCTTGTTGTTTTTTTGCTTCATGGACTGAGCCATCAGGCTCTGGATTACAACTGGGTGTTGTGCATATATTTTCTTCTACAGGGTCCTATCCATCTGCACCTGCTGGGCAATCCCGGGCAATGGACCTGGCTAGCCCCCCCCCAACCTAGGTACCCAGAGTGTGACTTTTCAGACCCTGTATGTGTGCACAGTACTGTGATTTAATGCCACTAATTAACCCGATTTCCCCTTCCCGTGTTACTGTTCCCTAAATAAATAAGATTTGTTGTTGTTGTTAAACTTTAAACTGTCTGAAGTGTCAGTACCTTCATGCCAAACACTGTATTGGTTTGTGTATGCTGCTTAACCTTATTTCTCAGGGGTCCTCAAAGACGAACCTGCGAATCAGTCTCGAGGGTACGTGGTACCTTATGAATGAACAATGTGTACATGTGGGGTATTGGTACTGTAACTCCTGTACATCATGTGGGCCATTAGAGGGATTAGAAGGGGGTCTCAGTGTCCCAGAGGGCTGTGACCAAACTAGACCAACCATTACAAACCCTGACCTCTGGGTGGAGGCACCCGCCATAGAACCTAGGCCCCTCAACCTGTCAGTAGTCAAGCAAGCAGAGGTAGTAGCCCTTGGGATAGTGCCACCTGGGGGTTACATCTTGAAAGCACCATTGGGATTTTGTGTCCTCTAGTGTCCACATTTATGAACCACTGTTAAAAAAATAAATAAATGGGTAGCCCGACAGAAGTCTCTGTGCACCGGTTGGTGGAGTGGTGTACTGGGGAACAGATCGACCCCCTAAATGCTATGCTTATCCTGGACATCCCCTTGGGTATCAATATGGACACTGTACAGGGAGTACTTTCCAAGGTGGAAGTTTTACAAAACCCTGTGATGGTGGGTCGACATGCTGATCTGCGCACCCACACGTTCATGGCCCTAGTAGAGTATAAGGACCCCAAAGATAGCTCCAAAGTGCCACAGACTATTAACCCAGAGGGAGCCCTCACTGCCTGGAGAGTGATAATTAAGGACAGTAGAGACCCAGGTGGGAATGAGCCCCCCACTATCTGAAACTTTTGAGGAGAAATTTGCTAAATTGTTGCTGGAGGAAAGGAAAACTGTGGAGGACTTGAAGAAAATATTCTTGCCACCTGGGGGTGTTCCTCCCCCCCAACACCTTCTCCCACTCCAGTACCCGTTATGGTGGCTGAACCAATGCAAGCTCCTGTTTCTGCACCTGCCATTAGTCATGACTCTTACCGAAGGTGGAGGATCTTCTCTGGCACCCTCCCAACCCCCCAAGGAGAGGATGATTGGGACACCTGGATAGATTGTGTTGCCCCCTGATACCTGAATGGCAGTGTGGAGGCTGAGAAATGAAAAAGAATAATAGAAAGTCTGAGGGTCCTGCCCTAGAGACCATTACATTTTTGAGGTCCACAAATCCTGATGCATCTGCCCAGAAGTACCTATCTGTGCTTGAAGGCAATTTTGGTAGCATTGAGTCAGGAGAGAGCTTGATGTAGAAATTTCAAGCAACAAAACAGGGGCCAGGGGAAAGTTTGTCTGCATAATTTACTCATCTGAAACAGCTCTGCAGAAGGCTTACCGAAAAGGTGGGGTAGCCGCCAGTGACTTAAACCATGTAAGGTTGGAGCACCTACTACAGCATGCAAAGCATTCTAAATTGCAGCTCCTTCAATTAAGGCTCCCAGACAGAAGGGGTAACCCACCGGACTATTGTGACTTAATAAAAGAACTTCGGGAGGTTGAAGATGAGGAGGGGGATTCTAGTTCTGGGGTGAGCGTAGCCCAAGTGATCACAGCATCAGAAGGTCTTTTTGTGAAGTGGGGACCAATGAGGGTGTGCCACCATGGGGTGAACTGCTGAGACAGATCAGGGAATTCAAAAACAGTCTCTTTATGAAGGCCACGCCTGCAAGTACAGGCCCCGACCTATATCCGACTGCATCTGCTGTGAGGAGGGGGGGGGATACCCACCCAGGCATCTCCTGCTGACAACAGCTCAAAACCCGATGTTTTGACCATGTATGTGGGGAAATTGATGAGATGCCTCCAAATGCTTATCACGCCGCAGACAGAGATGGCACCAAGGTGTCCAGTTAGTAGTACCCCCGTCCTGGCTCCCAGTGTGACGCCTTGGCCAGCTCAAAGTCCAGAAAGTATGTTTTGCTATAATTGTGGGAAGGATGGGCACATGAAGAGAGAATGCTGGTCCCCAAAAGACACAGACAAAGTTATATATAAGCTACAAGGAGAGCTTCAGAGAACAAATCAGTGGTTAAGAGGTGCACGAAATGATCCCAGTGAGGGTCCCAAAAATGCTAACTCACGTCCTTTTGTGGCAAGGTCAGTTGCCCAGGCCCCTGCTACCGCCTCTCCAGACTGGTCCAGAATAGTGGTTCCCTCCATGGAGACAACTGTAAAGGTGAAAGGAGTGTCTACAAGAGCTGTATTAGACAGTAGCTCCCAAGTGACAATTATGTTCCAGGCTTGGTATCAGAAGCATTTGTCAGACTTACCCTTACAACCATTGGAAGGACTGCATGTATGGGGGTTAAGTGAGAAGGCCTACCCCTACTCCGGGTATATCCGAGTTTGGCTATCTTTCCCTACCTCCGTGGCTGGAGTAGCAGAGCAAGTAGAGACCCTTGCCTTAGTGTGTCCCCCTACTGGACTGTATGATGGGATTCATCTACTAACTGGGATGAATGCGCATATGTTTGGACGGTTGGAGCAGTTGTGTTATGAGAAACAAGGGTCAAGGACTGGTAGAGCTTTGAGAATCCCAGCCTTGATCAAGAAGGCCTATGAGGCACAAAGAGATGCTGAAAAAATAGACCCAGAGGAACCAGTTAGAATTGTCTGAAAGAAGGATCCTGAGTCTCTGATTCTGGGGCCAAATGCCCAGTGTGCCTTACAGGGGGAAGTCCATATCAGAAAGGATGTCAAGAATAAAATCCTCATGCTGGATGCCCCAGGTGATGGGAAATTGCCAGAGGGACTGCTGGTCAAGCCAAGTATTTTGCCTGCCAGAGCCCATGCTTATGCCACATGGGTAATGGTCCAAGTTCATAATATGTCTGATAGAGAGATTCAAGTAAATAGAGGTTGCACCCTGGCTAATGTGCATTGTGTGGATACTGCAGTGTTGCCTAGTAACAAGTGTTCAGGGGAGAATGACAGAGTGACGCCTGACTTGTTTGATTTTGGTGACTCCCCGTTGCCAGCCGAATGGAAGATGAGAATCAGCAGAAAGCTTGCCCAGAGAGACCAGGTGTTTTCTTTCAAAGAATGGGATGTAGGATGTGTGCAAGGAGCTGAGCACCACATCTGGCTGCATGATGAAAGGCCATTTCGTGAGAGGTCTCGATGTCTGGCACCTGCTGACATAGATGATGCGAGACGGCATCTGCAAGAGATGCTTGCTGCTGGTGTAATACAAGAATCCAGAAGCCCATATGCTTCACCTATTGTGGTAGTGAGAAAAAAGAATGGGACAGTAAGGATGTGCATGGATTATTGCACCTTGAACCGGCGGACTATCCCTGATCAGTATACAATGCCCCGCATCCAGGATGATTTAGACTGCCTGAATGGTAGCAAGTGGTTTTCCATGCTGGATCTTCACAGTGGGTACTACCAGATCCCGATGGCCCCAGAAGACCGTAAGAAGACAGCCTTTATCTGTCTGCTTGGCTTCTATTAATTCATGAGGATGCCTCAAGGGATTTCAGGTGCCCCAGCCACTTTTCAATGACTGATGGAGTGTGCAATGGGGGACATGAACTTATTAGAGTGCCTGGTGTACCTGGATGATGTTATTGTGTTTGGCAGCTCACTGGAGGAACATGAGAGCAGATTGTTCTAGGTGTTGGACCGACTGGAAGACTTTGGCCTAAAACTGTCCATCGATAAATGTCCATTCTTCCACACATCTGTAAAGTATGTGGGACACATAGTCTCCACCAAAGGAATAGAGACCGACCCAAGTAACGTTAAGGCCTTGACCACCTGGCCACAGCCCCACAATCTAAAAGAACTGCAAAGATTCCTGGGATTCTGTGGCTACTATCACCATTTCATCAAGGACTATTCAAGAGTGATCCGTCCTTTACATAATCTTACTCAAGATTACCCTCCTACCCACAAAAAAATACAACAGGTCGGTTTCTTCTGAGCCTGAGAGGGTGTATTTCCATCCCAATGAAGTATTTGGAGCCAGATGAACACCTGAGTGTGAAGCTGCTTTTCATGAGATTATATATCAACTTACCCACGCTCCTGTCCTTGCCTATACAGATCCAGTGAAGCCCTATATCTTGCACACTGATGCTAGTCTGCAAGGCTTGGGGGCTGTATTGTACCAAGAGCACGAGAATGGCCTGAGACCAGTGGCCTTTGCCAGTAGAAGCTTGACCCCATCCGAAAAGAACTATCCTGTACATAAGTTAGAGTTCCTAGCTTTGAAGTGGGCTATTGTTGACCAGTTCCACAAGTACTTGCATGGGGCTAAGATACTAGTAAAAACTGACAATAATCCTTTGACCTATGTGCAGACTTCAGCTAAGTTGGATGCCACTGGCCATAAGGTGGCTTTCTGCATTATCTACATACGACTATGCTGTTGAATACAGAGCAGGCCTGAACCACATGGGTAGATGCTGATGCTCTCTCCTGGAGGCCCTGTTCCCGGAATGACTGGGTCAGACTGTCAGAACCTGATATTCGAGCACTCTGCCAGAAGTTTGACAGGGAGGAACAAATGTCCATGGACGCAGTGGATTGTCTGGTGGATTGTTTGGGACCCTCTGAGAACTGCATACCTGCTGCTTATTGCCACTTTTCTGCAATAGACATTGGTGCACTGCCTCAGCTGGACAGTGACAGTATTCAGCGGGCTCAATCCCGAGATCCCATGATCAAATCAGCTTTAGAAGTCCTCTATGCAGGGAAAGATGTGTCCAAATTACGCTCCACTGATTTGAGAACTGCATTGTTATACAAGGAAGGTCCTAAGTTGAAACTGATCAATAGACTGTTATACAGAGAAACAGTAGACAGAGGGGGACAAATAGACAAACAACAACTAGCGCTGCCCACAGCCTTTCAAGACTCAGTACTGAGGTCCTTACACAACCACATGAGGCACCTTGGTATAGACAGAACACTTGACTTGGTGAGATCCAGATTCTATTGGCCTAAGATGGGGTCTGATGTTGAGCAACACATTCGAACTTGTAGTCGCTGCTTACAGAGGAAAGTTTGGCCCCAGAGGGCTGCCCCCCTTGTTAACATCACTACCAGTGCACCCATGGAGCTGGTCTGTATTGTTTTCTGAGTTTGGAGTCAGATCAAAGAAACATTAGTAATGTGTTGGTGGTCACTGACCATTTCTGAGTTATGCTCAAGCTTTCCCCACCAAGGACCAGAAGGCATCCACTGTGGCAAAAGTACTTGTAGAAAACTTTTTTGTTCACTATGGGGCTCCACAAAGAATCCATTCTGATCAAGGGAGAGACTTTGAGAGTCATCTGATCAAAGAGATGCTTTCTCTATGGGGAGTGCCTAAGTCCAGAACCACCCCTTGCCATCCCCAGGGGGACCCATAGCCTGAACGTTTCAATCGCACTTTGCTAGATATGCTAGGCACCCTCCACCCAAAGGACAAGCCTAGATGGAGCCAACAAATTAGCACCCTGGTACATGAATACAACTGCACCAAAAGTGATGCCACTGGGTTCTCCCCCCTACCGCCTGATGTTTGGAAGAGAAGCTCGACTGCCGGTAGATGTATGTTTTGGAGTTTCTCCTGATGGGGTTCGAGCTGACAACTATTTACAGTATGTGCAAAAGTTAAAGGCCCAGCTAAATCATGCGTACCAACTGGCTCAAACCATGGCTGCCAAAAGAAATCTGGCCAACAAAGAAAGGTATGACAAAAAAGGTGGAAGCACAGGAACTCCAGCAGGGAGATCGGGTATTGCTAAGAAATCTGGGACTGCATGGCAAGCATAAGGTTGCTGGCAGATGGCACCATCTCCCTCACATTGTAATGGGCAAACTAGATGATCTGCCTGACTAAAAAGTAAGGCCTGAGAATAATTCAAAAGATGTTAAAACAATGCATAGAAATCATTTACTGCCCATTGGACAAATCTTGATTGAGTCTGAGCCCCCAGAAAATGCCCTCTCTGGACCAGTGACTAGAGCTGCTGCTGCTGCTAAGAAAAAGTCAATAAAGCCTGCAGCTACAGAAACTGAGTTAAAGTGTTCCCTTCCACACATCCCAGGTGAACATGACTGTCAGTCCATGTCAGAGAAAAGTGAATGTGGCTTTGAATACTATTCTTCTTACAAACTGAGTCAATTGTTTCAGGGCAATCCCCCTAGTCAATCCTGGAGATGAAGCTGGGCCTTCTGGACTGTCTAAGCCCCCAGCTTTGTCCCTGGAGCCAATGCTCCCAGAGAGTGAAGTGCAAAGCATCAAGTCAGATGATATGGAATCATTGTGTATGGTTGAACTGTTTGAGCTTTCAGAGGAGGAAAATGTTGGACTGGAACAGACTGGTGATATACCAGAACAAGAAGAGTATTTTGAGTGCCCTGACAGTCCACTGCCATTGTCCAAAAGCTCTCCATGTGAGCCAAGTGTTGTGGACTCAGAGATTGTAACTCCTGGAGCTGAAAGTGCCCCAAATTCTAGCCTCTCTACCCCAATGGAGACTCCCCTGACATGTGAGGACAATACTGAAAATGAGGCTCAGAGAGCAGAGACTGTAACGGTTCCCCCTAGAAAGACTGGTTGAACTGTAAAGCCTGTGGTGCACCTCAGTTATGATTCCCTTGGGAGGCCTGTGGACTTGCCTCTCAATGTTGTCCATAAAGGAGTGTATGTGTCCCTGAGCTCATTGCCCAAACTGAACAACAGTGCTAACTCCAAGTTACTTGTGCTGCCCTCTAGGTATGGTGCCCCTGCCCCATCCATCCCCAAGGTAGCTGATAGGGAAGGTTCCCCTCTCTTCGGGTTTCATGTACAGGAGGTAATAACCTGAGTTATGGTACAATGTGTGTATAATACTGTGTACAAAGTGATGTACTGAAAAGTTTCAGAAATGTGTTTCTGGTAAGGTGATATGTTGACTGATGATTACATGTATAAGCCTAATGTGATACTGATGTAAATGTATATGGTTGTATTGAAACTTATGGGGGTACTTACTTGACGCGGACACCAAGTTTTCCAGGCCAGGAAGGGTGTAACCCCCCTGCAAATGGGGGTTCCCAAAAGTCTTCCAGGAGCTTGTCTGAATGCTCCAAGTCTGGGCGGTGTTCGGCATCTGAGCTGTTTAAATGTGATTCCAAGTAAGTGCTATTTGAGCCTCCGCGTACTGTCTCTTTAAGAGCTGTCTGCTTGCAGACTTAATTAGTTTGTATGGGGGGACTGTGTATTTAATGCTCAAGTCTCGCCCGAGCTGCGGAGAAATCACTCCGTTTCTGCAGTCGCTAAGAGTGCAGAGGGAGCCTAAATGAAAGATGTAACTGTTTGCCTGAAACCAGTTAGAGTGTTAAGTAAAATGCAGTTTGTCTAACCTGCCTTTCTTGCAGCTGGGACTCTGTGTGTGTTACCCCTCCATTTTGGACCTAAACTGCTGTGCTGGGCCAATTGGGTTAATGGATCCCTAAAATGGAGTATGTGGACAAATCAGAACTTGGACTTTTAATTTGATCCAGCCACAAGGGGATTGTATGGGCAGTAACTCTGGGAAATGTAGTTTTGACCTTGGCGCCTTTTTCTACCAACAGAGGGAGTCTTATTGTGAGTGACAGCTGAATCAGCCAATAGAATAGTGTGGAGCTAAAGTAAATGCCCTGCTCTGTGACTGGAAAGATCAGATCAGTTGTGGCAGTGAAGAGAGAAGGAGCTGTGTACTTCTGCGGTGTATAGTTTCGAGCGGAAAGCCCGTGTGAGGCCCTGAGTTTCAGTCTGCAGCCTTTGTGAGTGCCAGTTTGGACTGAATCCGAGTTGTGAGGAGAAAGAAGCACTAGAAGTGTGGAAACCAGGCTCACCCTGTAGAAGACTGGAGAAATTGCTGAATCGCGCCCGGTCTGTCAGGAACTGAAGCTGCTGTGTGTGCTCCCGGGTATCTTGCAGTAATTGCGACTGGGATCGAGGAGCAGCCTGCCTGGTATAGTACTTTCCTTTTACATATGAATGTACGTAGTGCTTGTGAGGAATCGCTATTTCCAATCCTCTGTGCTGTGTGCTGTGTGTTGAAGCTGGAAGAAAACGCCAGCTTGTCTCGAACTAAATCCGTTTGCCATAAACTGCAGTGGGGTCCATTCACAAGGACCTTGTCTCCATGCCCTGCGGTTTCTGACAATCCAGAAGAACATCCACCATCCGGTTCTCAGCTTGGGTGTTGTGAGTACAAATCAGGGTATTCTCTTGCAGCCTGTTTTCAATCACAAGTGTGTCATCTAATTCTTGTTGTTTCTTTGCTTCATGGACTGAGCCATCAGGCTCCAGATTACAAGTGGGTGTTGTGCATATATTTTTCTTCTACAGGGCCCTATCCATCTGCACCTGCCGGCCAACCCAGGGCAACGGACCTGGCTAGCCCCCCCCCCAACCTGGGTACCCAGAGTGTGACTTTTCAGACCCTGTATGTGTGCACAGTACTGTGATTTAATGCCACTAATTAACCTGATTTCCCCCTCCCGTGTTACTGTTCCCTAAATAAATCAGATTTGTTGTTGTTAAACTTTAAACTGTCTGAAGTGTCAGTACCTTCATACCAACCACTGTATTGGTTTGTGTATGCTGCTTAACCTTATTTTTCAGGGGGTCCTCAGAGATGAACTTGCAAATCAGTCTCGAGGGTAAGTGGTACCTTATGAATGAACAGTGTGTACATGTGGGGTATTGGTACTGTAACTCCTGTGCATCGTGTGGGCCATTAGAGGGATTAGAAGGGGGTCTCAGTGTCCCAGAGGGCTGTGACCAAACTGGACCAACCATTACAAACCCTGACCTCTCAGTGGAGGCACCCACCATAGAACCTAGGCCCCTCAACCTGTCAGTAGTCAAGTAGGCAGGGGTAGTAGCCCTTGGGATAGCGCCACCTGGGGCTTACACACAGTAGCCAGGGTGCAACTTCAATTTGCTCTAATATCTCGGTCAGACAGGTTTTGGACTTGCACCACTACCCACCGAGCATAGACGTGAGCTCAGACCAGCAAGATGCTAGGTTTAACCAATAGTCCCTCAGGCAATTTCACCTCCCCTGGAGCATCCAGCATGAGAATCTTATTGTTAACATCCGTCCTAATCCATACCTCCCACTGATGGCACGCTAAGCATTGGGTGGCAATACAGGTGATTCCAGGTCTTTCTTATACACTACTCCCACTGGTTCATCTTTCTCAACCCCTTTGGCCTGCATCTGTAAATCATACACTCTGTGCACCATGGCAGGGATGTGTAGAGCCCGCCCAGTCCTTTTTGCTTGTTTCTCTTGACAAAGCTGAGCTAGCTGGCCAAACATATGAGCATTAGTGCTGATTAACAACAGGATACCATCATACATTCCAGTCAGTGGGCATATCAGGGCCAGGGTCTCTACTGGTTCATCCACACCAACAAAAGCAGAACGGAAAGATAACCACAGTCATACATAACCCTGGTAAGGGTAGGATTTGTCACTCAACCCCCAGACATGAAGTCCTTCCAGGGGTAGGAGCAGGAGGTCAGACAAGTGTTGGTCGTACCAGTCTTTGAACACAGTAGTGACCTGTGAGCCACTGTCCAGCACAGCTCGAGATGAGATGCAGTTAACAGTTACTGTTGTTTCCATGGAGGGACCCACCATGTCAGACCAATCTGGAGATGTCGGTTTGGTGGACTGGCCCACAGCAGTTTTGGAGGAAAAGGATTTTCATGGTGGGTGTGGTTGTGGCTTTATATTGCTCTGCCTGACCAGGTTGAGTAGCTTGGTAGTGACCCACTGTAGGTCTTCTGAAGCATTGCAAACTCGTCTAGTGTGCCCATACTCTCAGTACTGATAACAAAACACCTTGCCTCTGGGGTCAGCAGGATGGGCTGGGTCTTTACGAGGCTTGTATTGATCAGGGGTTGGAGCCCTACTCTCTTCTTTCGGTTTAGATTTAGGCTCAGCTCCCTCGTAGCCCCTCCAAGGGGCGGATGATCGGGTGGCATAAATGAGATCCCGCACCACAGCTTGCAATTACCTCATCTCTTCTACCATGTTGGGGTCAGCTTGAGGTTCAGCAGCAAAGGCATTGGCCCCTGCACCCACAGGTGGAGTCTCACAACCAGGCTTAGTCTTGGTGGGGCAAAGTCCAGGATGTTTACCGGGCTCAGCTGCAGCTTGTCAGCTGGCTTTTATTCTTTCAATTCTTTTAATAGTTCACTGACTTGTTGTGACTCAGAGTGGTCCTTTTCCTTAATAGATCTGTCAGGGGATCAGGACAGTTCTTGCACCCCCCGCATATGGTTCCCAACCATCTTCATCATTTTCTACTTCCCAAATTTTTTTCATCAACCAACAGTATTCGGAAGGGTTAGCTTTACAGTCTTGGAATTTTAACTTTAGCATGTGTACACTCGAATAATGGACAGACTTAAGGATATGTTCCAGCCTGACACAATTCAGTTCACTAGCTGAGATGCCCCCTTTACGATGTGCTCTTTGCAAGGCCCATTCTACCCAGATCACGAAAGCAGACAGTCTGTCATTCTTCCGCTGTTTATTAGACTTGAATTTCCTCATCAAATCCTCTCTGGATTCAGTACAGCCAAACACCCATTCTAAAGCAGATAAGTACTCAGCTGTATAGGCCTCTAGGTTAGTGGATCAAAGGAACCAGATGGCATCCAGTGCAGGGCCCCTCAAATTTTCCATAAGTCTCTTGAATTTCTCCCCTTCAGAACACTGCCACTCTTGTACCAGGAGGGTGGCATAGTCCATTCAGGTTTCCAAGTCATCTTCCCCCACAGGCATAGGAACAGCACCTGAAAACAGCTTGAACCTGCGATAAGAGTCCACGTGCACTGAGGGTATCACGATGTGGGACACTACAATGGTGGATGCCCTAGGGGAAGCTGGGGGGGCCAAAGGGGACTGAATGGGGGTGACCTTCTCAGAATCCTCCAAAGCCTTCCACAAGTCCTTAACTGTCTGCCCTTTAGCAGATAAAAATCTCAGTAATTTGTCCTTAAATCCTTAAATCCTTCCACTCTTGGTGACTCCCCAGGGGAGAATGGGTCACTGTGTAGGTGAATGACAATCCACCCAGTCACGGACCCCTCTGGCATGATAACAGGGGGTACTGTTTCAGGGTCTGTGGGAAGGCTACATGAAATGAGGGCTACTAGGGTCTGTGCAAACAGGTCTGAGTCCCGCACCCACACTTCAACCTTTCCCAGGCATTTAATCTTTCCCACGGCTTCCTCTATAGTGTAATTAAAAGTCCCCATGGGGATATCTAGTAGCAGTAAAGCATTATGGGGATTGACTCCTTCAGCCTCACTCCACCCCATCATGCGGTGCACAATCAGCTTATGGGGAGAAATTTTCCATTTGGGCGAGTACATGACTCCATTTTAAATTCTTCTTCAAAGTTACACTTAACTGAAATTACAGCTTTCAGCCACTAGGGAGCACTAATCCCAGCAGTGCTGCCTCCAAGATGTAACTCCTAGGTGATGCTATTCCAAGGGCTACTACCCCTGCCTGTATGGCTATGCACAGGTTGAGGGGCCTGGGTTCTCTAAATAGTATTGGGGATGTTTGTTTATTCTGCTATAACCCTCTGGGAAGCTATAACCACCCACTAACCCTCCTAGTGGCCCAGTACCTGACATAGTAGTGAATTCACAGTCAATATGAAACAGAAATAATATGCGCATTCCCTTCACACTTACCACCAGGATTGAACTTGCAGCAACTTCCCTGAAGACCCCCTGCAAAGTAAGGTTAGCAATACAGTAGCACCCTCTTAATACTGTAGCCCAACTAACAATATGCACACTAGCCAGGTTAAATGTGGAAAAAGACAATCAGGTTTATTTAGGGGCAGTGAACAAGGGAGGGGAGTAAATCTAGTCAAACAATTTGAAATCTGACTTTGTTCAGGGATTGCATGCACTCTTTGTCCCAAACTGACAGTCACACTATAATGGGTACCCAGGATGGTAAGTCTGGCTAGCCAGAGGCATTGCCCGGGGGTGGCCGGCATTGCAGCAAATGTTGGAGCCCTTGGTGGAAAGAAAGGCAGTTAACATGCAATACAATCAGAATATTTGTAATCCGAGCTGGTTGGCTCAGTCCTTTGTAAACCCAAGAAACTGAAACAATTAGATGGTACCACAGATGATTTAAACACTCACTGCAGGGAGATACCCTAATTGTACACACGATACCAGGAATCTGCTACAGGACAGGTGATATTGAGACCTTGTGGTGTTGACAGATGAGCATGGGGAAGCAGGGCTGACACGACACACCTCCTCTTCATGGCCATTCCTCCAGGTGGCCACAACCTGCATGTTGTTGCTGTGCAGGAGCTGGATTCCTGAGCTGGTCTCTCACTGAAACAGTCTCTGGTGCTGGAGTTTCTGCCTGAGCTGAATTGGCAGGGCTCAGGCTGGATGAGCAGTCTAGCAAGGCTTGTGATCTTCTGCTGGTGAAGTCTCCAGCTGGCATAACAGGTCTGGGTCGAGGGAAACAGGTCTTAATTCAAAAAACACATTCAGCACACTCAGAATTAAGTAGCACTAGCTTTAAACAGTTCAGATGCAGTCCAGTCGCCAGTTCAGCAATTTCACTGACCAGATTTCTTGATCCAACTTCATCTAGCAGACAAGCTGGGCCGATCACTTCAGGAGCAAGTCTTCCGTCCAAATCGCAAGTAGTGAACTTCTTCTTCTCTTTCTGCCACTGTTCCAGGCTGGAATTGGACAAGTCTGACTTCTGCTATTAGGCAGTTCAATATAGGAGAAAGGTGGCAGAGAGGCAAGGTAGGCCTCTTTCTGTCAATTCCTCTATGCTCCTTCTGGGAGCAGCTGCTGGAAAGCGCGAGCTGTTCACGCTTCAACCTCCAACTCTAACTCATCCACTGTCTCTTGGCACACTGGGAATTTCCCTGCGAAAGCCAGCAGTTTGGTTTGCTGAAGGAGCTGTCAGTCACAATTAGGGCTCCTCCTCCAGGTCAATTTAGCGCCAACTGAAAAACTACAAAACTACAGATTTTTCTTCCCACAGAACATTGGGGTTTGGGTCCATTTTAGGTCCCCAGTGGTTCCACTGGTCCAATTACTGGAAGTCCTGGACCTAACATGGAGGCTTCCATCCAAATAAGCGAGCTGCAAATAAAGCAGGTTAGACAAAAATTTCTCTATCTTAAATATAACAGTGCACAAAGAGTAAACAAGCACAGTTCCTACACAGGCTCCCACTGTGCAAATAGCAACTGCAGAGTGGAGCAAAACAGAGCACGGTCTGGCTAGTCACAAGCCGTAAATTGCTTGGATCCAGCACAGACCATTTACTTAACACAGATTAGCTAAACTCTTAAAGGGACAGGCGCGGAGGCTTAATATGGCACTCTCACATAAATAATAGGGTTACTCCGAGACGAGACACCAGCCTGACAGTGGGCACCAAGGAGCCCAGGAAGTTATTAGATAAACCCCGAATTTGTTGGGGGCTTACATAAGTATCGTGGAGTATTATCAACTGTCCAAAGCACACCTGAATCTAATACAGGACAGGTAAAAGAATGTTCACAGCTGTGACTATGGGGGGTTCCTTTGCCCTTGGGAAAGGCCATATTTACTGTGTCAGCAATGGCTAGTGGTGGGACTTGAACCTAAAGATACCCCATGTGTAAGTCAAGCTGGGTAGTGGCAGTATACCAAGATGACCATACAGGTGACTGAATGGTCAGGAAAAGCTGGTAGTAGTGTGGACTTAGTTCTGCGAGGATCAGTCTCTGACAGTGTGACCAAAGCTGTAAAATAATGTAAAAGACTAGAATTTCAATCTAAAACCCAAGGAGCAAAGGGTATGCAAAAATTACATTGGCTACAAAATCAAATTTTAAGGAAGCACAAAATTACACATACTGTATAAGCCTAATGTAACGCAGCATGGATAAATGCAAATCACCATGAAGGAATTACTTCATGACAAATTGCAAATATTGTTCATGATGCTTTGTATTGGGGTATATGTGTAGCTGTGTGTTTGTCTCAGAAATGATTCAATATACTGGTCTGCTTGTTTAGCTGAACAAAATATTAACATGCATTTACACACCGTTATAGTTAGATGGGAAGTACTGCAACCCAAATAATTATTTCCCCAAACTGTCTGGGAACTACTCCAACCCAGGTAATTATTCCCCCATACTTATACAGTATATAGTTTGCAGTCATATTGCACAGACATACCAGTGTACCCCAACCCCCACACACACGCGCACACATGCAACAAAATCAACTGGCAACAATGTTTTGGTTCTAATGTCAAACTCTAGGGCTTTACCACCAAGCTGCTTCAATCTCAGTTCCCAAACTCTCCAGCATAGTTTGAAACTTAGCTTAGATTCCCGTCTGTCAGTTCAGTCAATGACAATGGGGCTGAATGAAGTCTCTTCACCACTTTCTGTCTTGCACCAGCTCAACGGCTTTGTTAATAAAGAATGAAATAAAAAGGAAGCGACTTGGACAGGAAACAACTTTGCTCCAGAAGATTCAAGAAAGACGATTGCGATGGTTCAGGCATGTATTGAGAATGGACACGGACAGAATACTACTCGTGGCAATGCATACAGAAGAACGTGGAATAAAGCCTCAAGGAAGACCACAATTATGCTGGATAGATACCATTGAGTATGACTTGTAGCAGAAAGGATTAAAGATTAATGATAGTTTGAAACAGTAAACAAAAATAATTTCTGTTGACATTGCTGTGTTAGGCTGTAAATAACATATTGCCACTGTTGTTTAATCCACTTTGTGGTCTCACTCTGCCTCACCCGACGCTTCTTGTGACAGCACTAGTGCATTTTGCTCTCAGTAACAGCCCCGATGTCTGTCAGCAAATGCACCAATGTCCACCACCATCCAGCTTCTCCTACAATGGCCTCTAAAGAAAAATCCTTTCAAAATTTTAGTAAAACAAACTTCTTTCACATATTAGGAAAAACAGTACAAGCAGCTCACTGACAGTGGTGGGGGAGGCGCAGGAGTTCGTGCGGTATGTCCAACAAAGAAAAGGAACTACTTTTATATTTATTCATTCATTACACATAAAACCCTTTAGGCAGGGACTATTTATATAGGGTTTAGAGTCAGCATCTACAGGAACAATAACAAGTGCACGGGAAATAGCATAGTAGCACGAATACAGTACAACTCAGTGAATCCTTCCAATCTGGTTTTCGAAAAAGACATAGCACCGAGACTGCGCTGGTTCGGGTGCTTAATGATCTTCTGAGGGCGAGAGATCAGAAGAGACGTTCCATTCTCCATCTTGCATATCCCAGGTCCATCTTGTAAATGAGCTTCTGCTCAATGATGAATGCCTGGTTAAATAAAGACTTGATTGATTAAATAAAGACTTGATTGATTGATTGATTGATTCTAGTTCTTCTTGATCTCTTGTCAGCTTTTGACACTGTGGATCACTTGGTGGTGTTAGCATGCCAGAGGTCAATTTGTGGAATGTAGGGAACTGTTTTAAAATGGTTCACTTCATTCCTCACTGGGAGATCACAAAGAGTTGTGTCGGGGGTTTATTCCTCGGGCTCAACTCTTTTGTTGTGTGGGGTACCTCAGGGTTCAGTGCTGTCACCCATGTTATTCGTAGTGTACATGCTGCCCCTCGGAGACATTATAAGACGGTATGGGTTGAGGTTTCACTGCTATGCAGATGATACCCAGCTATACCTGTCTTTTGCACCCGACCAGGATGGAGCACTCTTGGTGTTTAATAACTGTCTGGAAGAAATCCAAGGGTGGATGGATTCTAGCTGGTTAAAGTTGAACTCAGAGAAGACAGAGGTGTTAGTGGTGGATCCAGGTGGTCAGATAGTGAGATCGCATGATGGCACGCCCTCTGGAATTTTTCTTGGGGGTGTGTCACTTTCGACCTCTGAACAGGTGCGCAACCTCGGGATTGTCCTAGATGATAGGCTGACCCTTAAATCCCAGGTGTCGGCCATTGTCAGAACTTCCTTTTACCATCTTAGGAATATTGCCAGGGTGCGTCACCTTGTTCCGTCTGACTCCCTACCAACGTTGTTCCACGCTTTTGTGTCCTCGCACTTAGACTACTGCAACGCCCTTTACTTTGGGCTCTCTGGGGTTGAAATCCATCGCCTTCAGCTGGTGCAGAATGCTGCAGCCTGGGTTTTGACTGGGACAAGGAGATCCAGTCACATTACCCCGGTGTTGCACTAACTGCACTGGCTGCCTATACGATGGCAGAGCACCTTTAAAGTCATTTTATTGACTTTTAAAGCCCTTCATGATCAGGGTCCGACCTATCTGAAAGAACTTCTGGTGCCTTACTGTCCCGGCCGATCGCTCCGGCTCGGCCGACGAGGAGTTGTTAGAGATTCCAAGAGTGAATTTAAAATCTTCTGGTAGTAGAGCATTTTCATATGCCGCACCCACTGCTTGGAATTCTCTACCAAGCTGGTTAAGGGAGTGCACCTCCGTGGAGGTATTTAAGAAAGATTTGAAAACTTATTTATGGGATCTGGCCTAGCTGGATGATTAATGGTAATTATCTGTAAATATTTGTTGATAATATGGATGACCGTATGGTTTGTTTTTAACTGAGTGATGTTTTAATGTATTTATTTTATATGTTTAAATTTGATATTGTACACTGTGTTTTGATGTAAAGCGCCTTGATATTTTTGAAAGGCGCTTTAAAAATAAAGTTATTATTATTATTATTTATGTACATTAGTAGTGACTAAATGGTGTAGTTAAAGCAGGTTATTTTTGGATAGATATTTATTTTCACTTACAACACATGATATTTCACTAAGAAAAAATAGTTACATACTCACCCTAACAGTAGATCTTTGAGAGAATCTTTTTCATCAGGCCACACCTATGGAACTATAGCCGCCAGGCACCAGAACCACACAGAAAATTTTTGCAAGCAGTCTGCTAGGGGCCACCCATGACAATGTACATCGACACTTCCCATATAAATGTGGGTGGTCCCTTCCCTCCTCAGTTTCCCACCAGGGATCATGTTCAGAGGACCTCCCTCTAGGGAACCAGGAGAGAGCAAATGGCTTCATCTACCAGACAAGGCTGGAAACAGCAGGCAGATCATCCCGGAGAAACAGCCAGGAGGTAAAGAGCTCTATGTCTGAGGGGGGCAGAGGGTGGGACACCATGGCCTGATGAAAGAGATTCTCTCAAAGATCTACAGTTATGGTGAGTACGTAATTGTTCTATTTTCTTCGAGGATATCTCTTTCATCAGACCACACTTATGGAACGAGTACCAAGCAGGACTGACAAACAGTTTGGATGGCTGGAGCCTACAGGCCTAAGAAAGTAGGCCTTGAAGTACAGCTAGGCTAAAGGCAGCCCTTTTTCTTGAGGCAATATCCAGACTGTAATGTCTAGTGAAGGTGTAGACAGTACTCCAGGTGGCAGCTGCACAAATCTCAGCAGCAGATACATTCTTGAAACAGGCAACAGAAGTGGCCATGTCTCTAGTCAAATGATCACAAACAACTCCAGGAAGTTCCTTACCATACTTCCTGTAACAGAAAGTAATACAGTTAGCCAATCATCTGGACAGGCACTGTTTAGAAACAGGAGCGTGCTCTTTCCTAGAGGCGAATGAAACAAAAAGCTGTGAGGACTTCCTGCAGTCCTTCGTACAGTGTACATAGTACCTGAGTATTCTACGTACATCTAAAGTATGGAGCAATGCTTCCCCTGGATTGCCTAGGATCCATAAGGAAACATGGCCAGTTCCAGGCAGGCCAATTGTATCAGCTATAGGCTCTCTTATAGAGCCAATATCAAAATGTGTTGATTTTTATATCAAAGAACCAGTGGTAAACCTCAGATCATACATTAAAGATACAAATCATATGTTAACCATCCTGAAAGATGTGGAAATATTAGACGCAGATTGGCTTGTAACAATCGATGTGGTCAGTTTATATTCAAACATCCCACACGAGGAAGGATTGGTTGCACTTGAACTGGTAGTAGAGTACAGAGAGGGTATACTCCCACCAAATCAATATGTGACCCAGTTGGCAAGATTTGTTTTGGAAGCAAATTACTTAGTGTTTGAAACTAGTTTTTATGTACAGTATAAAGGAACTGCTATGGGCACAACATTCACCCCAAGTCTTGCAAATTTATATATGGGACCTTGGGAGGAAACATATATTTACAGTGCGAATAACATGCTTTTGGACAAGATCAAGTTATGGAAAAGATTTATCGATGATTGTCGGTTGATCTGGAATGGTAACCAGGATGAATTGAAAGGCTTCTTGGAATACATTAATTGTACATCTGAACATTTGTCATTTACTTCTGTTATGAGTTTGCAGTCAGTATCATTTTTGGACTTATTGCTACATAAAAAGAATGGTGAACTCGAGACAAAACTATTTACAAAACCACTAGCATGCAACACTTTATTGCATAGCGATAGCTGCCATCCGAAGTCACTAGTTAAAAACATTCCTAAGGGACAATTTATTAGGGCTAGAAAACTATGCTCTAATATCCCTGATTTTGAAGAAGCATCTAATATTTTGTCCAATAGATTTATCAACCGATGGTATTCACAGCCACTTATTAGCAACACTGCGGGTAAAGTAAAACAAATGGACAGAGAAGCTATTCTTAATGTTCAGCAAGTAATACCAGAGAGTGGGGAATCTATTCCTATAACTTTTGTGACACAATATAATCCTCTGGCACCACGCATTGGGACTATTATAAAAAAAATTGGCCAATTCTCAGTGTGGATATGAGACTTAGAGATTTAGTGAAATCACCACCAAGAATCACGTTCCATCAAGGGAGAAACCTTAGAGACTCTCTGGTACATACATCAATCGAACCGACATCTAAGCCATCAACATGGCTACTTGGTCCACCGGTAGGAAACTATCATTGTGGACATTGTGTCCACTGTTCGAATACAGTGGACACAAAGTACTTTGTGCACCCCAGGTCTGGGAAGAAGTTTGAGATCAAACAATTCATAAATTGTAACACCAGTGGGTGATATACTTGTTTACATGTCCCTGCAGCTTGGGATATGTGGGGCAAACAAAAAGACCCCTTAAGCAAAGAGTGGGAGAACATAAAACGGCGATTAGGAATGATAACCCCACCTATGCTATGGTAAGACATTATAAGGAACATCAACACGGGTCTGCAGCATCACTGAGAGTGGTGGGACTCAAAAAAGTAGGGCTTTCATCCCATGGAGGAAGCATTAAACAGAAATTGCTCCAGCATGAATCCTTTTGGATTTTTACTTTGGGAACATTAAGCCCACTTGGACTAAATGAGGAGATTCCGATGTAGTTATCTTTAGCTTGGTCTCTTTACATGATATGACTTTCTGGCTCTGTCATATGTAGTAGTATGACTTTGCGACTCTGCTGCTGCTGTTAGAGACCCCCACGAATATTCCTCAGCAATTGATCCAAATAATTTTTGTTATTTAATATAGGTCCTTCTATGGCAGCAACATGACTTTCAGGCTCTGTTGCATTTTGATTTTTACACAGGATGACTTGTCGGCTCTCCTGTGTGGCAACACGACTTGCCGGCTCTGTTGCCAAACTGAGTGATTCAAATTTTTAATTACCTAGTGTATATGGTGTGTTTGTACACCTAATCTATGTATGATTTTGCACGAGTCTATTATTTAATTATCTTATCTTTATATCATTTGCCAAATCTGTTCTAATGTCTGGCATGCCTGTATCTATCACTTTAAATGGGAACACATAAATAGTATCTATGAGTATGACACAGGCACGCTCTGACGATGAACCCAGTTTGAAACGTAAGTGTTACCAGGAAGTAGCTACTGCGCGGGGGCTGCTGCTGTTTGAATTTTCATATGCCCTGATATCTTACTGCGGACTTTGTGACTTTCAAGTCTGGACATTAGTGTCGCTAGATTTTTCACCTTATGCCCTTCGGCAATGGTGAAGGTGTATTTTGCAGACCCCCACACTCATGCAGTATGCTATGGCTTTTATAGCTTTTTCTGCACCTGCATTTATTAAAGGTTGCTTGTTTGCACAGTATGGGAGTGCCCTCCTTCTTCAGTTTTTACTGATTCTGAGTCCTGATGTATGAGTCCTCCTTGGAGTCTGAGCACCCCTCCTAGTGTAGCTTCTCCCCCTCCCCTTTTTTTGTGTGTTTACTGTAGATCTAAATCACATCCAAGACCCAAACTGGGTTATACTGGTTTCAGGGGCAAGGATAGGGCTGCAAATCAAAGGAATGCCCATCTTGTGAAATAAGATTGGCATGCTGAACGATGCAAGTGGGGGAGCCAGCCTGGCATAAATATTTTTCTACCTGAATTTCCTTGTAACAATTAGTCACATTTTGGGAAATGTCTCAGCAACATCTTCTGTCAGTATCTGCTGTGTCTCAAGGGATCCCAGTTGGGGATAAGTTACTGTATCTACTTAGAAACTAGTTTAGAAACTAATGAGTTTTATTCTGTCTGCATTCTCTCTCTCTCTGTTCAAAAGCTTTGGTTTTTCATTTCTGTAGTGTACTGTATTCCCCATAGACTTTGGTATATATAATCCTGTGATCTATGTAAATGTAACCCCAAGGTGGTGCTATTCCAAGGGCTACTACTCCTACCTGTATGGCTATGCACAGGTTGAGGGGCCTGGGTTCTCTAACAAGGTGCCTCCACTCAGAGTAGTGGTATTGGGGATGTTTGTTTATTCTGCTATAGCCCTCTGGGAAGCTATAACCACCCACCAACCCTCCTAATGGACCAGTACCTGACATAGTAGTGAATTCATAGTCAATATGAAACAGTAATAATATGCACACACCCGTCACACTTACCACCAGGGTTGGACTTGCAGCAACTTCCCTGAAGACCCCCTGCAAAGTAGGTTAGCAATACAGTAGCACACTCTTAATACTGTAACCCAACTAACAATATGCACACTAGCCAGGTTAAACATGGAAAAAGACAATCAGGTTTATTTAGGGGCAGTGAACAAGGGAGGGACGTGAATCTAGCCAAATAATTTGAAATCTGACTTTGTTCAGGGATTGCATGCACTCTTTGTCCCAAACTGACAGTCACGCAACACTGGGTACCCAGGATGGTAAGTCTGGCTAGCCAAAGGCATTGCTCAGGGGTGGCCGGTGTTGCAGCTGATGTTGGGGCCCTTGGTGGAAAGAAAGGCAGTTAACTTGAAAAACAACCAGACTATTTGTAATCCGAGCTGGTTGGCTCAGTCCTTTGCAAAACCCAAGAAACTGAAACAATTAGATGGTACCACAGATGATTTAAACACTCATTGCAGGGAGATACTCTGATTGTACTCAGGATACCAGGAATCTGCTGCAGGCCAGGTGATATACTGTATATATTTGTTTCGCTTCGCTCTTCTTCCTTCACCTGGCCCTGGTTGGCTTCTCATCTAGCCACTGTCCTTGACCTCCATTCCCCTCAGGCCCTCACCCTTGCAGCCCCCACAGCTTACCCCCCCATGGAAGGGAAGGGAAGGAAAGGAAGGGGAAGGGGAAATTGTTTAACCAGAAGAGGCACACTAAGCTGAAGCTTGTTTCCAGGTGTGACCTGGGAGCACAAGGAAGTTAAGTGACTTGCTCAGGGTCACTCAGTATGCAAGTGAGGGCTGTGGGATTCAAACCCAGGTCTCCAGATTTGCAGCTCAGAGCCTTAAACCACTGCGCTAAACTTAATCCTAACTGAATCCTGTGGCAGGGCAACAGAAAGCCTCCTACTTACCCATCCCTAACAGGATGTGGCTCAGGACATTACCTCAGGGAGTGGAGCACCAGGGGATGGCCATCAAACTGCCATGACCAGCCACCAGGCTCTTTTCATGTTTTCTCCCCCAAGAGCATGGCGTGCAAGGATGCCAGTGAGAGGTACACACACGCATCCACATGCATCCCCGCCAGACATCTGCCAGGCTCCCACCCACTTGTGTCGGCAGAGCTGCACCAACCCCAAGCCTCTGCCAGGGGTCAGACATGCACCGACCGAAGGTGCCTCCCTTCACTGGAGATGGAGAGCAGTCCCTAGGATGCTCTATACACCTCCTTCCCTGCTGACTCCCGGCAACCCGTGCTCATTCCTGAACGTGGGTCACCGGCGTGGCGCAAGATGCAGCGACCAGTGCCTCAGCCTCAATGCCACCAGGCCAGTAGGGCAGGTGATACTGAAACCTTGTAGTGTTGACAGATGAGCATGGGGAAGCAGGGCTGACACGACACGCCTCCTCTTCATGGTCTTTCCTCCAGGTGGCTGCAATCTGCATGTTTTTGCTGTGCAGGGGCTGGATCCTTGAGTTGGTCTCTTGCTGAAACAGTCTCTGGTGCTGGAGTTGCTGCCTGAGCTGAATTGGCAGGGCCGAGGTGGTATGAGCAGTCTAGCAAAGCTTTTGATCTTCTGCTGGTGAAGCCTGCAGCTGACATAACAGGTCCGGGTTCAGGGAAACAGGTCTCAACTCAAAAATTACATTCAGCACATTCAGAATTAAATAGCACTAGCTTTAAACAGCTCAGATGCAGTCCGGGCACCAGTTCAGCAATTTCACTGACCAGACCTCTTCATTCAATTTCGTCTCACACACAAGCTGGACCAATCACTTCAGGAGCAAGTCTTCGGTCCAAACCGCAAGTAGCACTGATAAACTTCTACTTCTCTTTCTGCAGCTGATCCAGGCTGGAATTGGACAGATCTGACCTGCTATGAGGCAGTTCAATATAGGAGAAAGGTGGCAGGGAGGCAAGGTAGGCCTTTTTCTGCCAATTCCTCTATGCTCCTTCTGGGATCAGCTGCTCAAAAGCACGAGCTGTTCACCCTTCAACTTCCAACTCTAACTGACCCACTGTCTCTTGGTACATTGGGGATTTTTCCCTTCTAAATCCAGCAGTTCGGTTGGCTGAAGGAGCTGTCAATCACAGTCAGGGCTCCCCCCAGGTCAGTTTGGCACTAACTGAAAAACTACAAAGCTACAGATTTTCCTTCTTACAGAACATTGGGGTTCGGGTCCATTTTAGGTCTCCAGTGGTTCTATGGGTCCATTTACTGGAAGTCCCAGACGTAACTTGGCAGCTCCCATCCAAATAAGTGAGTTGCAAATAAAACAGGTTAGACAAACTTCTCTATCTTAACTATAACAATGCATAAACAGTATACAAGCACAGTTTCTACATAGGCTCCCCCTGAGCAAATAGCGACTGCAGAGTGGAGCAAAACAGAGCACTGTTCGCCTGGCTGCAAGTCCTAAATTGCTTGGATCCAGCACAGACCATTTATTTAACACAGATTAGCTAGTCTCTTAATATGGCACACTCACGTAAATAACAGGGTTATTCCAAGATGGGACACCAGCCTGACAGTGAGCACTGAGGAGCCCAGGAAGACATTAAGTAAACCCCAAATTTGTTGGGAGGTTACACTCTTCCCTGCCTGGAGAAACTTGGCGTCCACATCAAGTCTACACTCACTACTCATTTTCTATATAGAAAACATTGTATGTGTAACCCCTTGTTCGCAGAGGTTACTAGAATCCCAGTTAGAACCAGTGGCAGGCAGGGAAAGGCAGCTAGTGAAATGCCAGTTAAATGGGTTTCGCACTGTCATGCTCTGGTTTCAGTCTCAGCTGAGCAGGAGGAGGATGATGTAATCTTAGAACTCTTGCAGCGGCATAAGCCACACTGTTTGCCAGCTCTAGGGAGATAGCTTTAGAATGTTAAGTTAGAGTAGAGTCAGTCTGTACAGTGAAATTTCAGGAGGAGGCTGCAGCTTGTTGTGCAGCTCCTCACTTAGCTCTGACAGAGAACTACGTCTGGTTCTGGGTAGTTTGTTCTCACCCTAGAAGAAGAACATAGAAGACAGTGACTGAAGTGGTGGAGACCTTGCCAAGTGGGTTTTCCTTTGCTCCATCCCAGGAGGGATGGGGGCGAGCTTCAGAGTTCAGGGGCAATCCCCTCAATCCAGTCTGTCTGATGAAACTGCCTTTGTACAACTTCAGAACTGTGAGTACTACTTTTGTGTAAGCCTACGAGGGGCACCTGCAATACCTATGGTGAATTTCTCTGATAAAGGGACCCTGTCACCTAGACTGCTTCTGTTTTAAAAGTGTCTGCCTATGTTTGGAGTCTAGTGAGAGACTGCCAAGTACAGAACTTTTAACTTTCTGACACCTTAGAGGTGTGTCATGTAGTATGTTAAGTGTGGAAAACATTTCAAGATACCATCTACAAGTTTCTGTGAGGGTGTTATTAACCAGATGAATGGTCGAGTATAAACTTGGAAGCAAAAGGTGGGAGACCCCTCCATCTGGAGTAACCAGTTTACCTTTCCGGGTTCAGTTTGGGCACCAATTCAATTTTCAGTCAGTGCATTTGGCCAGTGCCTGATGGAAATAGTTACCCAGATGTGGGTTTTGGATTCTCTGTTTTCAGTTCACCTCAGTATAGTGGGTGCTGGAAGACTTTGAACCTGGATATGCTGTTTTGTGGTCGTGTGTACCACCTTCATTCCTCATGAAATAGGGAAGGTGTCCTAGTACTGGCCGTGTGCACCAAGTCGATGGGAAATGTACCAGTAGCTGGCCGTGTGTGCCAATCTCCATTTTCAGAACCAGAGTGTTTACTGTTTTGTGTCTTTACCCTGTGCTAAATGGGAATGTCAGGAATTTCTGTACTCTGGAGAATCTGCAATACCAGTATGTATAGCCCTGTAGGGGTCCATCTTCGCTTTGTGATTATTCCTATTCTGTTATGTGAATAAAAGCCACACACTAGAATCCCAGCCTGGTTTGGACAGTATTGTTATTGCTTTCTTGTGTCTGGATTTACTTGGGGGCCCCTGACCAGAAGTGCAAACCTAGTACAATTATGAGAAAACGTTTTCTCCCAGGGACGTGGGTTGCTGGCCATGGTAAATGGTCCCACCAGGTGTGCCAGGTAGTTGCCACACTTGGTTGCCTGTCTGTGATAGCAGGCTTAGAAAACAAATGTGTGTACTTGTTATGTAAGCCCCCATCCCTCTCTTTTGCCCCTAGACGTTATGTGGTGAGAGGAGCAGCCCTGCTAGTTAAACAAGGGTGGCCGGTGGGGGGGTTACATATGTAAATACATGCATGTTTCATCGGTATACCATAAAATAAATTCTGATGCATCAATGAAAATAAACCGGCTATAACAGCAGTATTACTATACATTTTCATTCAACAATGAACACTTTATAAGAACACATACTTTTCATAAACAGGTTAACAGGTTCAAGTAAACACATTACTCGCACACTTTGGTTTGTACTACCACCTGCACACTTACCCACATGGCTTGGGACCTGTTCCTATCAGCTACACTTGAGCTGCATGGGGCAAGAGCATTAGTACACTGATTGGAGGTCTTAACTATTAACTTTGAGGTGGCAGAGTAGCCTAGTCTTGGAAGAGAGTTATCAGAAATATACACCCCTTTGTGAACTACATTCATTGGGAGGTCTACAGGCCTTCCTGGGGAGTCATAACTAAGGCACACTACAGGCTTTATGGCTCTTCCAGACTTTCTGGGAGGGGCAGGCACAGGCTCAGTCCCTTCATTATTGGCAGTTGGGTTGATCAGTCCTGGCTCATTGTTTATCAATAAATCAGCTTCTGATGAAAGGGGTACCTCTGCACTGGCTGTCTGTTCTGAAAGAGAAACATTCATTTTCTTGCTCTGTTAGTTCTGGTTCAGCAGAAATACTTTCAGTAACTTGTTCTGAAATTCCAGGTCCGTCATCAAGAGGAAATTTCACGGAATTTAAATCATGTAACACATTACTGATACTATCAACATCATCATCTTCATTAACATCATTGTCCATAACACTATTAGAATCATTAGTTGCAAACAGTTCAGATCTATCTGGTATGTCAACAGTTGTGCTCTTGTGGTCAGAATCTACCTCTTGAGGCTCAGTTAGTTCCACAAAACACAAGGAGTCAGCAATATCAGAAGTCACACTTTGTACCTCACTTTTAGGGGGGCACATGGGGCTGTGGAGAAGGCTGGAAGATTAGGCAGTCCTGAGGGCCCAGCTTCATCTCCCATATTGCACAGATGGTTTCCTTGAAACAACTGACTTGGTTCATAAGACAGATAATAAGTGGCCTCACACTCACTGTCATCAGATTCAGACTTGCAGTCGGTTTCAGTGAGAGCATGGCTGGTGGAAGGCTTTGAATTCTTAACAACCAAAGGAGAGGTTAACTGTTTCTTTTTAGCTGCAGCTCTGGTTACAGGCCCAGGAGGGGCAGTATCTTGGGACTCAGATTCGATGATGATTTGCACAATTGGTAACAAATGATTTTTTGTGCATTGTTTTCACAGATTGTGGGTCACTTTCTAGATGCACCTTATAACTGACAGCTCTGCCAGCTTGCTGACAACAATGTATGGGGTGTGATGCCACCTGTCGGCTATCTTACATTTTTCATGTAGTCCTAAATTTCTTAGTAAGACTTGATCTCCAGGTTCCAGTTCTTGGGCCTTGACACATCTGGCGTGCCTTTCTTTGTTTGCTAAGTTTCTTTGGCCGCCATGGTGTGGGCTAACTGGTAGGCATGGTTTAACTGAGCGTTTAGTTTCTGGACATACTGTAGATAGTTCTCTACTTTGACTTCATCGGGGACACTCCAAAACAGATGTCTACTGGCAACCTTGCTTCTAGACCAAACATCAAGTGATAGGGGGAGAACCCAGTTGCATCACTTCTGGTGTCATTATAGGCATGCACTAACATGCTTATCTGCTGACTCCATCTCGACTTATCTCTGGGATGGAGTGTACCCAGCATGTCTAGTAACATGCAATTGAATCATTTAGGCTGTGGATCCCCTTGGGGGTGATGGGGGTAGTTCAAAAGTTTCGTACCCCCCAGAGTGACAGAATCTCTTTAATCAGACAGCTTTCAAAGTCTCTCCCTTGATCAGAGTGAATTCTCTGGGGGGGGGGCACCGTAATGGACAAAGAACTTTTCTTTTAGAACTTTTGCTACAGTGAATGCCTTTTGGTCCTTGGTTGGATAGGCCCAGGTGTAGTGAGTAAAATGATCAGCCACTACCATCACGTTAGCAATATTCTTTTGATCTGGTTCTAAACACGAGAAATCAATACACACAAGCTCCATGGGCGCACTGGTGGAAATGTTAACTAAGGGTGCAGCCCTCTGGGGCTGAGCTTTTCTCTGCAAGCAACAGCTACAAGTTCTGATGTGAGTCTCAATGTCAGCTCCCATTTTTGGCCAGTAGAAACAAGCACGGGCCAGATCAGCAGTTCTGTCACAACCTAAATGTCCCATCTGGTCATGGAGGGCACATAAAACCAAATGTTTAAAAGCAGTAGGTAATACTAGCTGTTGTTTGGCAACTTGACCTTGTCTATTGGTAGTCTCTCTGTAGAGCAGTTTGTTGTGCAACTTTAACCTGGACCCCTCTCTAAACAGCAAAGCAGTTCTGGGATCTTGAGAATGAAGTTTGGACACATTTTTCCCAGCATGAATGGCATCCAACACAGGTTTAATCAAAGGATCTTGGGACTGGGTCCACTGAATGTTGTCAGGAGTAAGTTGAGACAGAGCACTGAGATCCAATGCTACAAGATGGCAGTAGGCTGCAGGAACACACGTGTCAGGAGGGACCAGATAGTCCATCAGGCAATTAATGATTTCAGAGGATGGGTGTTCATCTTTATTGAAATTCTGACAAAGAGCTTTAACAGATTGTTTGGACATTCTCACTCACTCACAGTTGGTGTCAGGTCTTCTTGAGAGGGCATCAGCAACAATATGATTCAGTCCTGGTCAATACTCTACTGAATAGTAATAGATGGAGAGGGCCGATAGCCAACGATGCCCAGTGGCATCCAACTTTGCTGAGGTTTGAACATATGTGAGAGGGTTGTTGTCGGTCTTTACTAGGATTTTCAAACCGTAAAGATATTCGTGAACTTGATCTATGATGGCCCATTTCAGTGCAAGGAATTTGAGTTTGTGTACAGGGTAGTTCTTTTAAGATGGTGTCAAGCTCCTCCTGGCAAACACCACTGGGCATAATCCTTCCTCATATTCCTGGTACAGTACAGCACCAAGTATCTTTAAGCTGGCATTGGTATGTAACACATAAGGCTTGGTGGGATCTGTATGAGCAAACACAGGGGCATGGGTAAGTTGGTGGGTGATATCATAAAAGGCCACCTCACATTCTTGAGTCCACCTCATCCCAAAAAGTTCATTTGATCGAAAATAGACCTTCTCTTCTTCTTTAACAGCATTTCTTTTGCATTTTCAGTTTGTTGGTGGATAACCTTGAGTTAAGTTAAGCAAAGGGTGAATGACTTTAGTATAATCTTTCACAAATCAGTGATAGTAACTGTAGAACCCCAAGAACCTTTGCAGTTCCTTAAGACTGTTAGGCTGTGGCCAGGTGGTCAAGGCTTCTAATTTGCTTGGGTATGATTGAATTCCTTCAGATGACACATTGTGGGCAACATTTTGTATAGATTTGCTGGAAGAATTGACACTTGTCAACAGATAATTTTAACCAAAATCCTCCAAATGGTCCATAACCTTAAATAAGCAGGTCTCATGCTCCTCAAAGGTCTAGCCAAACACAATAACATCATCCAGGTAGACAAGACATTCTAGTAGATGCATGTCCTCCACAGTTCACTCCATCAACCTTTGAAAAGTAGTGGGTGCTCTCAATATGCCCTGAGGCATGCGCAGAAATTCATAAAAACCCAACGGGCAGATGAATCTGTTTTTTGTCTATCTTTGGGGGCCATCGGGATCTGGTGATACCCACTCCAGAGGTCTAGCACAGAGAACCACTGGCTCCCATTAAGGCAGTCAAGGGCATTCTGGATGTGTGGCATAGTGTATTGGTCAGGTATAGTTCTTCAATTCGGTGCCCAGTAGTCCATACACATCATCACGGAGCCGTTTTTCTTCTGGACTACCACAATAGGAGAGGCGTATGGACTGTGAGACTCCTGTATAATTCCAGCCACTAGCATCTCCTGGATGTGGCATGGACATCATCAGTTACTTGCACCACTACCCGCTGAGCGTAGGCATGAGCTCGGGTCAGCAAGATGCTAGGTTTAACCAATAGTCCCTCAGGCAGTTTCCCCTCCACTGGGGCATGAGAATCTTATTGTTAACATCCTTCCTAATCCATACCTCCCACTGATGGCACACTGAGCACTGGGTGGCAATACAGGTGATTCTGGATCTTTTTTCCACACTACTCCCACTGGTTCATCTTTCTCTACCTCTTTGGCTTGCATCTGTAAATCATACGCTCTGCGCACCATGGCAGGGATGTGTAGAGCCCGCCCAGTCCTTTTTGCTTGTTTCTCTTGACAAAGCTGGGCTAGCCGGCCAAACATATGAGCATTAGTGCTGATTAACAATAGGATACCATCATACATTACAGTCAGTGGTCATACCAGGGTCAGGGTCTCTACTGGTTCATCCACACCAACAAAAGCAGTAGGGAAAGATAACCACAGTAGTACATAACCCTGGTAAGGGTAGGATTTGTCACTCAACACCCAGACATGAAGTCCTTCCAGGGGTAGGAGCGGGAGGTCAGACAAGTGTACCAGTCTTTGAGCGTAGTAGTGACCTGTGATACACTGTCCAGCACAGCTCGAGATGAGATGCCGTTGACAGTTACTGTTGTTTCCATGTACGGACCCACCATGTCATACCAATGTGGAGGTGTTGGTTTGGTGGACTGGCCCACAGCAGTTTTGCAGGAAAAGGATTTTCATGGTGGGCCTGGCCGTGGCTTTATATTGCTCTGCCAGACCAGGTTGAGTATCTTGGTAGTGACCCACTCTAGATCTTCTGGAGCATTGCAAACTCATCTAGTGTGCCCATACTCTCCGCACCAGTAACAAAACACCTTGCCTCTGGGGTCAGCAGGATGGGCTGGGTCTTTATGATGTTTGTATTGATCAGGAGTTGGAGCCCTGCTCTCTTCTTTTGGTTTAGATTTAGGCTCAGCTCCCCCATAGCCCCTCCAAGGGGCGGATGATCGGGTGGCATAAATGAGATCCCGCACCATAGCTTGCAATTCCCTCATCTCTTCTACCGTGTTGGGATCAGCTTGAGGTTCATCAGCAAAGGCATTGGCCCCTGTACCCACAGATGGGGTCTCACAACCAGGCTCAGTCTTGGTAGGGCAAGGCCAGAATGTTTAACAGGCTCAGCCACAGCTTGCCAGCTGGCTTTTATTCTTTCAGTTCCTTTAATAGTTCACTGACTTCTGACTCAGAGTGGTCCTTTTTCTCAATAGGTCTGTCAGGGGGTCGGGGCAGTTCTCGAACCCCCCCCCCATATAGTTCCCAACCATCTTCATCATTTTCTGCTTCCTGAATTTTTTCATCAACCAACAGTATTTGGGAGGATTAGCTTTACGGTCTTGGAATTTTAACTTAAGCATGAGCACACTTCAGTAATGGACAGACTTAAGGATATTATCCAGCCTGACACAATTCAGTTCACTAGCTGAGATGCCCCCTTTACGATGTGCTCTTTGCAAGACCCATTCTACCCAGGTCACGAAAGCAGATGGTCTCTCATTCTTCCACTGTTTAGTAGACTTGAATTTCCACATCAAATCCTCTCTGGATTCAGTATGCCAAATACCCCTACTAAAGTGGATAAGTACCCAGCTGCAGAGGCCTCTGGGTTAGTGGATCGAAAGAACTGGATGGCCTCCAGTGCAGAGCCCCTCAAATTTTCCATAAGTCTCTTGCATTTCTCCCCTTCAGAACACTGCCACTCTTGTACCACGTGGTGGCATAGTCGATCCAGGTTTCCAAGTCATCTTCCCCCACAGGCATAGGAACAGCACCTGAAAACAGCTTAAACCTGCAATAAGAGTCCAGGTACACTGAGGTTATCACGATGGGGGACGCTACAATGGTGGATGCCCTAGAGTAAGCTGGGTGGCCAAAGGGGACTGAATGGGGGTGACCTTCTCAGAATCCTCCAAAGCCTTCCACAAGTCCTTAACCATCTGCCTTTCAACAGCTAAACATCTCAATAATTTGTCCTTAAATCCTTCCACTCTTGGGGACCCCCCAAGGGGAAAATGGGTCACTGTGTAGGTGAATGACCCTCCACCCCATCAGGGACCCCTCCGTCAAGATAACAGGGGGTACTGTTTCAGGGTCCATGGGGAGACTACATAAAATGAGGGCCACTAGGGTCTGTGCAAACAGGTCTGAGTCCTGCCTCCACACTTCAACCTTTCCCAGGCATTTAACATTTCCCATGGCTTCCTCTATAGTGTCATTAAAAGTCCCCATGGGGATATCTAGTAGCAATGAAGCATTACGGGGGTCGACTCCTTCAGCCTCACTCCACCCCATCATGCGGAGCACAATCATCTTATGGGAAGAAATTATCCATTTGGGCGTAGTAAGTGCCTCCATTTTAAATTCATCTTCAAAGGTACACTTAACTGAAATTACAGCTTTCGGCCACTGGGGGGCACTAATCCCAGCAGTGCCTCCAAGATGTAACTGCGAGGTGATGCTATTCCAAGGGCTACTACCCCTGTCTGTATGGCTCTGCACAGGTTGAGGGGCCTGGGTTCTCTAACAAGGTGCCTCCACCCAGAGTAGTGGTATTGGGGATGTTTGTCTATTCTGCTATAGACCTCTGGGAAGCTATAACCAACCACGAACCCTCCTAGTGGCCCAGTACCTGACACAGTAGTGAATTCATAGTCAATATGAAATAGCAATAATATGCACACACCCTTCACACTTACCACCAGGGCTGGACTTGCAGCAACTTCCCTGGAGACCACCTGCAAAGTAAGGATAGCAATACAGTAGCACACTCTTAATACTGTAACCCAGCTAACGATATGCACACTAGCCAGGTTAAACATGGAAAAAGACAATCAGGTTTATTTAGGAGCAGTGAAATCTAGTCAAACAATTTGAAATCTGACTTTGTTCAGGGATTGCATGCACTCTTTAGGCGCTTTTACACACAGGTCTATGTAATGGAATAACTGTTATGGAAACAGTATTCCGTTACATCCCTTGTGTGTAAAAATCATTTGTTTCGTTCCCTTGGTGAACGTTCGTCCAAACCGCAAATCTCTGTTTCTGCGGTTTGGTAATGAACGTGTTTAGTTTGATCTGGCTGTGTAAATCAGCCATTCCGGTACCACTGCAGAAACTGCCATTAGAGCAGCAAACTCTGGGGGAGCTGAAACAAATGGAGACGGGATTAGCCGGAATACTCGCAGGGGTGTAAAAGGAAACCTGAACG
Organism: Neoceratodus forsteri; assembly: GCA_016271365.2. NCBI lineage: Eukaryota > Metazoa > Chordata > Ceratodontiformes > Ceratodontidae > Neoceratodus > Neoceratodus forsteri. The sequence goes on along the minus strand of CM028132.1, from coordinate 97,398,124 downwards.
CAACAGAGTACATCGGCGCCACACAGGTAACATTTATTTTGTTTTACAACCCTGTGTGTAAAAGCACCTATTGTCCCAAACTGACAGTCATGCAATACTGGGTACCCAGGATGGTAAGTCTGGCTAGCCAGAGTCATTGCCCAGGGTGGCCGGTGTTGCAGCTAATGTTGGGGCCCTTGGTGGAAAGAAAGGCAGTTAACATGCAAAACAATCAGACTATTTGTAATCCGAGCTGGTTGGCTCAGTCCTTTGTAAACCCAAGAAACTGAAACAATTAGATGGTACCACAGATGATTTAAACACTCATTTCAGGGAGATACCCTGATTGTACTCACGCTGCCAGGAATCTGCTGCAGGGCAGGTGATATTGAGACCTTGTGGTGTTGACAGATGAGCATGGGGAAGCAGGGCTGACACCACACACCTCCTCTTCATGGCCTTTCCTCCAGGTGGCCACAACCTACATGTTGTTGCTGTGCAGGGGCTGGATCCCTGAGCTGGTCTCTCGCTGAAACAGTCTCTGGTGCCGGAGTTTCTGCCTGAGCTGAACTGGCAGGGCCCAGGTGGGATGAGCAGTCTAGCAAGGCTTGTGATCTTCAGCTAGTGAAGCCTCCAGCTGACATAACAGGTCTGGGTCGAGGGAAACAGGTCTCAACTCAAAAAACACATTCAGAATTAAGTAGCACTAGCTTTAAACAGTTCAGATGCAATCCAGTCTCCAGTTCAGCAATTTCACTGACCAGACTTCTTGATCCAACTTCATCTCGCACACAAGCTGGGCCGATCACTTCAAGAGCAAGTCTTCAGTCCAAATCGCAAGTAGTGAACTTTTTCTTCACTTTCTGCCGCAGTTCCAAGTCCGACTTCTGCTATTAGGCAGTTCAATATAGGAGAAAGGTGGCAGAGAGGCAAGGTAGGCCTCTTTCTGCCAATTCCTCTATGCTCCTTCTGGGAGCAGCTGCTCGAAAGCGCGAGCTGTTTCCGCTTCAACCTCCAACTCTAACTGATCCACTGTCTCTTGGTACACTGGGAATTTCCTTCAAAATCCAGCAGTTTGGTTGGCTGAAGGAGCTGTCAGTCACAATTAGGGCTCCCCCTCCAAGTCAATTTGGTGCCAACTGAAAAACTACAAAACTACAGATTTTCCTTCCCACAGAACATTGGGGTTTGTGTCCATTTTAGGTCCCCAGTGGTTCTACTGGTCCAATTACAGGAAGTCCTGGACCTAACATGGAGGCTCCCATCCAACTAAGTGAGCTGCAAATAAAGCAGGTTAGACAAACTTCTCTATCTTAAATATAACAATGCACAAACAGTAAACAAGCACAATTCCTACACAGGCTCCTACTGCGCAAATAGCAACTGCAGAGTAGAGCAAAACAGAGCACTGGCTGACTGGTCACAAGCTCTAAATTGCTTGGATCCAGCACAGACCATTTACTTAATACAGATTTGCTAGGCTCTTAAAGGGACAGGCGCGGAGGCTTAATATGGGACTCTCGCGTAAATAATAGGGTTACTCCGAGACAGGACACCAGCCTGACAATGGGCACTGAGTAGCCCAGGAAGATATTAGGTAAATGCCAAATTTGTGTGGGGCTTACATAAATATTACGGAGTATTATCAACTGTCCAAAGCACACCTGAGCCTAATACAGGACAGGTAAAAGAGTGTTCACAGCTGTGACTATGGGGCGTTCCTTTGCCCTTGGGAAAGGCCATAATTACTGTGTCAGCAATGGCTAGTGGTGGGACTTGAACCTAAAGATACCCCACGTGAAAGTCAACCTGGGTAGTGGCAGTATACCAAGATGAACATACAGGTGATCGAATGGTTAGGAAAAACTGGTAGTAGTGTTGACTGAGTTCTGCGAGGATCAGTCTCTGACGGTGTGACCAATGCTGTAAAATAATGTAAAAGACTAGAATTTCAATCTAAAACCAAAGGAGCAAGGGGTATGCAAAAATTACATTGGCTACAAAATCAAATTTTGAAGAAGCACAAAATTACACATACTGGCCCAGATATTCAAAAGGTTTGTGCTTGGCGCAACAGTGTTGCACCATGCGCAACCCACTGATGCGCCCCAGTGCGATATTCAAACGGGAATTGTGCCTGGCACAAATCCTGATGCACCGGAGCACATCAGTAATGTATGTGGTGCAGGTGGGGGTGCCCATGCATACTCTGCACATCCCGATATTCAGCCCAGGATGTGCTGAGTCCATGCATGCACAACCCTACTTGCACCGCACAAAGTTGACCCAAAAAAGAACAGGGGTTGGCCACCCACAGGTGAGCTGCCATACTGCAGGGCACAACACGGCAGCTGCCACCTGTGGTGGCCACCCAGCCCGCCGCACCTCCGGTGGTGGCTTCATGCTTGATCGCGGCATCTTTTTCAAAAGAATCACGCCCTATCTCCCTGGTGGTCCAGTGGACCGCTGTCAGCCTCGATCGCGGGCTTAAGTAAAAATATATCGAATCCAATATCCCTGGTGGTCCAGTGGACCCCTCCCCACCCGCCCACTGATCCTCACTGCCTCGCTCCCCGTCAGCGGCGGATGGCAGCACCCACCCACTCTGCCGCTGTCGCCGATCGACATCAGTAGGTAGGGCTGTACCCCATTGGTCCACAACATGAGCCAATGGGCATGCAGCTTATACCAAACTACATATTCCAGATATGTGATCCATTCACATATCTGGAATGTGTAGTACTAACGCATCCCCCTGCTCCACTCTGGCCACTTGCTCTGGCGCAGTGCCACTGCACCATGCACACTGCGGGTGGCCAGGGTGCGATATTCAACGATGCTGTGCCATGGCGCAGCTCCGTTGAATATCGCCCAGTCAACACCCCTGCGCAGCCAAGTTGCACTGTGCCCAGGCTTGCGCCACAGCCTGGCGCAGTTTGAATGTCTGGGCCACTGTATAAACCTAATGTAAAGCAGCATGGATAAATGCAAATCACCATGAAGGAATTACTTCATGTCGAATTACAAATATTGTTCATGATGCTTTGTGTTGGGGTATATGTGTAGCTGTGTGTTTGTCTCAGAAATGATTCAATATACTGGTCTGCTTGTTTAGCTGAACAAAATATTAACACGCTTTTACACACCATTATACTGTAGTTAGATGGGAAGTACTGCAACCCAAATAATTATTTCCCCACACTGCCTGGGAACTACTCCAACCCAAGTAATTATTCCCCCACACTTACACAGTATATAGTTTGCAGTCATATTGCACAGACATACCAGTGCACCACACACACACACACACACACACACACACACATACACGCACACATACAACAAAACCAACTGGCAACAATATTTTGGTTCTAATGTCAAACTGTAGGGCATTACCACCAAGCTGCTTCAATCTCAGCTCCCAAACTCTCCAGCATAGTCTTGACATTTAGCTTAGATTCCCGTCTGTCAGTTCAGTCAATGACAATGGGGCTGAATGAAGTCTCTCCACCACTTTCTGTCTTGCACCAGCTCAACGGCTTTGTTAATAAAGAATGAAATAATAAGGAAGCGTCTTGGACAGGAAACAACTTTGCTCCAGAAGACTCAAGAAAGACGATTGCGATGGTTCAGGCATGTATTGAGAATGGACATGGATAGAATACTACTCGTGGCAATGCATACAGAAGAACTTGAAATAAAGCCACGAGGAAGACCACAATTACGCTGGATAGATACCATTGAGAATGACTTGTAGCAGAAAGGATTAAAGATTAATGATAGTTTGAAACAGTAAACAAAAATTATTTCTGCTGACATTGCTGTTTTAAGCTGTAAATGACTTATTGCCACTGTTGTTTGGTCCACTTTGTGGTCTCACTCTGCCTCACCCGACACCTCTTGTGATAGCACTAGTGCATCTTGCTCTCAGTAACAGCCCCGATGTCTGTCAGCAAGTGCACCAATGTCCACCACCATCCAGCTTCTCCTACAATGGCCTCTAAAGAAAAATCCTTTCAAAATTGTAGTAAAACAAACTTCTTTCACATATTAGGAAAAACAGTACAAGCAGCTCACTGACAGTGGTGCGGGAGGGGGTGCAGGAGTTTGTGTGGTATGTCCAACAAAGAAAAGGAACTACTTTTATATTTATTTATTTATTCCACATAAAACCCTTTAGGCAGGGCCTATTTACACAGGGTTTAGAGTCAGCATCTACAGGAACAATAACAAGTGCTGGGGAAATAGCATAGTAGCATGAATACAGTACAACTAAGTGAATTTATACATTAGTAGTGACTAAATGATGTAGTTAAAGCAGGTTATTTTTGGATAGATATTTATTTTCACTTACAGCACATGATATTTCACCAAGAAAAAATAGTTATATACTCACCCTAACAGTAGATCTTCGAGAGAATCTTTTCATCAGGCCACACCTATGGAACTATAGCTGCCAGGCACCAGGTCCACACAGAAACTTTTTTGCAAGTAGTCTGCTAGGGGCCACCCATGACGATGTCCTAAATCCTTGCGCCTTCCCATAACGTGGGTGGCCCTTACGCCTCAGTTCCCCACTAGGGATCATGTTCAGAGGACCTCCCTTTAGGGAACCAGGAAAGAGCAAATGGCTTCATCTACCAGACAAGGCTGGAAACAGCAGGCAGATCATCCCAGAGAAACAGCCAGGAGAATGAGCCAGGAGGTAAAGAGCTCTGTGTCTGAGGGGGGCAGAGGGTGGGACACCATGGCCTGATGAAAGAGATTCTCTCAAAGATCTACAGTTATGGTGAGTACGTAATTGTTCTATTTTCTTTGAGGATATCTCTTTCATCAGACCACAGTTATGGAATGAGTACCAAGCAGGACTGACAAAGAAACAGTCTGGTTGGCTGGAGCCTACAGGCCTAAGAAAATAGGCTTTGAAGTACAGCTAGGCCAAAGGCAGCCCTTTTTCTTGAGGCAATGTCCAGACTGTAATATTTAGTGAAGCTGTAGACAGTACTCCAGGTGGCAGCTACACAATTCTCAGCAGCAGATACAGTCTTGAAACAGGCAACAGAAGTGGCCATGTCTCTAGTTGAATGACCACAAACAACTCCAAGAAGTTCCTTACCATACTTCCTGTAACAGAAAGTAATACAGTTAGCCAACCATCTGGACAGGCACTGTTTAGAAACAGGAGCGTCCTCTTTCCCAGAGGCAAATGAAACAAAAAGCTGTGAGGACTTCCTGCAGTCCTTTGTATGGTGTATATAGTACCTGAGCATTCTATGTACATCTAAAGTATGGAGCAATGCTTCCCCTGGATCGGCATGCTCGGGAAAATAAACTGGCAGGTGAATGGTTTGATTCAAAGTAAACTCAGGCACCACCTTTGGCAGAAACTTAGGATTAGTATGTAAAGACACCCTGTCTTTATGGAAAATCAAATAAGGAGGCTCACACATTAGAGCCTGAAGCTCTGAGATTCTTCGAGCAGAAGTAATAGCAGCTAAAAATAACGCTTTCCAAGACAGAAAGCGTAGGCCACAAGTCACAGCTGGCTCAAAAGGAGCCAAAGTAAGCTTTTCTAATACAAAATTCAGGTCCCAAGCTGGGACTGGATTGTGGATTGGAGGCTTCAAGTGCAGAATGCCTCTCAAACATGTACGGGCCACCTCCAGTTGAGCAATTGTACGACTATCAATAGGCACGTGGAAAGTTGAAATAGCAGCCAAGTGCACTTTAATGGAAGAGTATTGCACTCCTGCATCTGATAAGGACAGCAAATACTCTAGAACTGGTTTATCGGACATGTGAAAGAGTCTAGTAGTTGATGAGAAGTGGCTCACAAAGCAAACCGCTTCCACTTCATGGAATACGTGGCTCTAATGGAAGGTTTTCTGGCAGTCACCAGAACATCAGCCACCTTTTGAGATACTCCATTCCTAGCAATGGCTATGTCCTCAGGAGCAATGCATGAAGATGCAGAGACAATCATTCAAGAGTCCTGCACTCACCATCCAAAAATTCAGAAGCTGCTGAAGATGTAGCCCAGTATGAATATTTATTAAGTGCCAATGCTAAAATACACAGCGCCCAAACACATTTCAGAAAAACAAATTTCCGTTTTTTGAAACGCATTAGGGTGCTGTGTATTTTAGCACTGGCACTTAATAAATATTCACACTGGCCTAAATCTTCAACAACTTCTGAATTATTAGCTGGTGAGTGCAGGACTCTTATATGATTGTCTATTGGAAATTGTCTATTGCACCCCACCCCTGTGCAGCGTCTGCCCAGCCTTTATGAAGATGGAGAGACCTGAGGTCCAGATGGACCAGGATACCCTGTTCCTGAGACAATAAGCCCTTGCACAGGGGCAGAAGTACTGGTGGTTCCCCTACCAACTGCTGTAGTAAGAGGAATCAGATCTGACGAAGCCAAAGGGGGGGACAATAAGTATCAATATTACTCCTTCCATCTGGAGCTTGATTAGCACCCTCTGGATTGGAGGGAAGGGAGGAAAGGCATAAAGGAACCTCCCCTTCCAAGAGAGGGACAATACGTCTCACCAAAAAACTCTAGGCCCTGAAATGAGCAAGCAGAAAAGCGGCAGTTTTGCATTGTGTGGGGAAGCAAAAATGTCCAACTCTGGATGCCCTCACCTGTCGAACAGGAGCAGGTGTTCTGCCACTGAGGTCAGGAGTTCCCACTTGTGCATCCTGGACTGTGACCTGCTTATCTTGTCTGCTAAGACATTTTGGACACTGGGAACATGAACTGCCAAGAGTTCTGGACCATGTTGCAGAGCCCAGTACCAAACCCTCATCACCTCCCTGCATAGGGGGTAAAAGTGAGTTCCCCATGCTTGTTTATGTAGTGCACTAATCTGATCTTTTCTGTTTGAACCAACAGATGGTCCAGGCACAGATGAGAACCCTTCAGGGCTCCCAGCTCAGACGCCGCAGGAAACCAGGCCTCCAGGTGGTCGGCGGTTCTGAAGCAGCAGCCCAAGACCACTTGCTTGGTCTACAATCCCTGAGAGCCAAGAACCCTCCAGGGCTCCCAGTTCAGATGCTGCAGGAAACTGCAGCCACCGGGCAGTCGGCGCTTCCAAAGCCGACGCCCAAGACCACTTGCTCGGACTACGCTCCCTGACAGCCAAGAACCCTCCAGGGCTCCCTGCTCAGACACCGCTGTAAACCGCGGCCACCAGGCGGTCAGCACTTACAAAGTCGCTGCCCGAGACCACTTGCTCAGACTACGCTCCCTGAGAGGTACGGCAAAGCTGCAAACCAATCGGAGCGCGAGCGCCATCTCCAGGCACACTTGACTGGCTCTCTCCCCTTTGCCATTGATTTTGTATGTAACTTACCAATAAGGAGTTGTTCTTGCTTGGAAAATGGCTAAAATTGTTAAAATCTTGCTGCTTAAATGTTAAAATGCTTTTAAATGTGGAATCTCCTGACTTTTGCCTACTCAGACTGTGTTAGTGGTACAGCCCTTTCCTGCCTCTGTAACTGCAAGCCAGACTTCAAGGCCCCGAGAAAATCGCTCCCATTCACTTGCAAACTGTTTTTTTACACAAGATAGCTGACCCATTGTCTTGCTCCAGTACTAACTGGACCATTCTCTCTGTCTTTCTTCAGCCGAGAACCCTCCAGGGCTCCCAACTCAGATGCCGCAGGAAACCATGGCCACCAGGCGGTCGGCGCTTCAAGACAATGCCCAAGACCACTTGCTCAGAGTATGCTCCCTGAGAGGTACGGCAAAGCAGCAAACCTATCGGAGTGCGAGCGCCTTCTCCAGGCACACTCTGATTGGCTCTCCGCCCCTTCTCCATTGATTTTGTATGTAACTTGGCAAAAAGGAGTTGTTCTTGCTTGGAAATGGGCTAAAATTCTTAAAATCTTGCTGCTTAAATGTTAAAATGCTTTTAAATGTGGAATCTCCTGACTCTTGCCTACTGAGACTGTGTTAGTGATACAGCCCTTTGCTGCCTCTGTAACTGCAAGCCAGACTTCAGGGCGCCAAGGAAATCGCTCTCATTCACCTGCAAATTGTATTTTAACACTGGATAGCTGACCCATTGTCTTGCCCCAGTACTAATTGGACCCTTCTCTCTCTCTTTCTTCAGCCAAGAACCCTCCAGGGCTCCCAGTTCAGACGTCACAGGAAACCACAGCCACCGGGCGGTCGGCGCTTCCAAAGCCGCCGCCAGAGACCACTTGCTCAAACTATGCTCCCTGAGAGGTACGTCAAAGCTGCAAACCTATCGGAGTGCGACCTCCTTCTCCAGGCACACTCTGATTGGCTCTCCCCCCTTCTCCATTGATTTCGTATGTAACTTGGCAAAAAGGAGTTGTTCTTGCTTGGAAAAGGTCTAAAATTCTTAAAATCTTGCTGCTGAAATGTTAAAATGCTTTTAAATGTGGAATCTCCTGTCTTTTGCCTACTGAGACTGTGTTAGTGATACAGCCCTTTCCTGCCTCTGTAACTGCAAGCAAGACTTCAGGGCGTCGAGGAAATTGCTCTCATTCACCTTCAAATTGTATTTTTACACTGGATAGCTGACCCATTGTCTTGCTCCAGTACTAACTGGACCCTTCTCTCTCTCTTTCTTCAGCCGAGAACCGTCCACGGCTCCCAGCTCAGACACCGCACAAAACCGCGGCCACCGGGCGGTCAGCGCTTCTGAATCCGCCGCCCGAGACCACTTGCTCGGACTACACTCCCTGAGAGAAGCGGCAAAGCCGCAAACCTATCGGATCGTGATCCCCTTCTCCAGGCACGCTCTGATTGGCTCTTCCCCCTTCTCCATTGATTTTGTATGTAACTTGCCAAAAGGAGTTGTACTTGCTTCGAAAAGGGCTAAAATTGTTAAAATCATGCTGCTTAAATGACAAAATGCTTTTAAATGTGGAATCTCCTGCCTTTTGCCTACTGAGACTGTGTTAGTGATACAGCCCTTCCCTGCCTCTATAACTGCAAGCCCGACTTCAGGGTATGGAGGAAATCGCTCCCATTCACTGGCAAATTGTTTTTTCACACTGGATAGCTGACCCATTGTCTTGCTCCAGTACTAATTGGACCCTTCTCTCTCTCTCTTTCTTCAGCCGAGAACCCTCCAGGGCTCCCAGCTCAGACGCCGCAGGAAACCATGGCTACCGGGCAGTCGGCGCTTCCGAAGACAATGCCCAAGACCACTTGCTCAGAGTATGCTCCCTGAGAGGTACGGCAAAGCCACAAACCTATCGGACCGCGAGCACCTTCTCCAGGCACGCTCCGATTGGCTCTCCCCTTCTCCATTGATTTTGTATGTAACTTGCCAAAAAGGAGTTGTTCTTCTTGGAAAAGGGCCAAGATTGTTAAAATCTTGCTGCTTAAATGTTAAAATGCTTTTAAATGTGGAATCTCCTGCCTTTTGCCTACTGAGACTGTGTTAGTGATACAGCCCTTTCCTGTCTCTTTTACTGCAAGCCAGACTTCAGGATGCTGAGGAAATCGCTCCCATTCACTTGCAAATTGTTTTTTTACACTGGATAGCGGACACATTGTCTTGCTCCAGTACTAATTGGACCCTTCTCTCTCTCTCTCTTTCTTCGCGAGAACCTCCAGGGCTCCCAGCTCAAGCATACAGGAAACAGCGGCAGCGGGCTGTTGGCACTTCGGCTTGCCGCCTGGACCACTTGCTTGGACTATGCTCCTGAGAGGTACGGCAAAGTCGCGAAACCTATCGGAGCTCAAGCATCTTCTCCAGGCACGCTCTGATTGGTGCTCCCACCCCCTTCTCCATTAATGTTGTATGTAACTTGGTAAAAAGGAGCTGTTCTTGCTTGAAAAAGGTCTAAAATTCTTAAAATCTTGCTGCTTAAATGTTAAAATACTTTTAAATGTGGAATCTCCTGCCTTTTGCCTACTGAGAATGTGTTAGTTATACAGCCCTTTCCTGCCTCTGTAACTGCAAGCCAGACTTCAGGGTGCAGAGGAAATCGTTCCCATTCACTTGCAAATTGTTTTTTTTACACTGGACAGCTGACCCACTGTCTTGCACCAGTACTAATTAGACCCTTCTTTCTCTCTCTTTCTTCAGCCGAGATCCCTCCAGGGCTCCCAGCTCAGATGCCGCAGGAAACCGCGGCCACCGGGCGGTCGGCACTTCCGAAGCCACCGCCCGAGACCACTTGCTCAGACTACCTCCCTGAGAGGTACGGCAAAGCCGCAAACCTATCGAAGTATGACCGCCTTCTCCAGGCACTCTCTGATTGGCTCTCCCCCCTTCTCCATTGATTTAGTATGTAACTTGCCAAAAAGTAGTTGTTCTTGCTTGGAAAAGTGCTAAAACTGTTAAAATATTCCTGCTTAAATGTTAAAATGCTTTTAAATGTGGAATCTCCTTCCTTTTGCCTACTGAGACTGTGTTAGTGATACAGCCCTTTCCTGCCTCTATAACCGCAAGCCCGGCTTCATGGTACAGAGCGAATCGCTCCCATTCACTTGCAAATTGTTTTTTCACACTGGATAGCTGACCCGTTGTCTTGCTCCAGTAGTAATTGGACCCTTCTCTCTCTCTTTCTTCAGCTGAGAACCCTCCAGAGCTCCCAGCTCAGACGTCGCAGGAAACCGCGGCCACCAGGCGGTCAGCGCTTCCGAAGACACTGCCCAAGACCACTTGCTCGGAGTATGGTCCCTGAGAGGTACGGCAAAGCCTCAAACCTATCGGGCTGCGAGCACCTTCTCCAGGCAAGCTCTGATTAGCGCTCCCCCCTTCTCCATTAATTTTGTATGCAACTTGGCAAAAAGGTGTTGTTCTTGCTTGGAAAAGGTCTAAAATTCTTACACTCTTGCTACTTAAATTTAAAATGCTTTTAAATGTGGAATCTCCTGCCTTTTGCCTACTGAGGCTGTGTTAGTGATACAGCCTTTTCCTGCCTCTTTTACTGCAAGCTAGACTTCAGGGCACAGAGGAAATCGTTCCCATTCACTTGCAAATTGTTTTTTTACACTGGATAGCTGACCCACTGTCTTTCTCCAGTACTAATTAGACCCTTCTTTCTCTCTCTTTCTTTCTTCAGCCAAGAACCCTCCAGGGCTCCCAACTCAGATGCCGCAGGAAACCACGGCCACCAGGCGGTCAGCACTTCGGAAGCCACCGCCCAAGACCAGTTGCTCAGACTATGCTCCCTGAGAGGTACGGCAAAGCCGCAAACCTATCGGAGCGTGACCGCCTTCTCCAGGCACACTCTGATTGGCTCTCCCCCCTTCTCCATTGATTTTGTATGTAACTTGGCAAAAAGGAGTTGTTCTTGCTTGGAAAAGTGCTAAAACTGTTAAAATATTGCTGCTTAAATGTTAAAATACTTTTAAATGTGGAATCTCCTGCCTTTTGCCTACTGAGACTGTATTAGTGATACAGCCCTTTCCTGCCTCTATAACCGCAAGCCCGACTTCAGGGTACGGAGGAAATCGCTCCCATTCACTTGCAAACTGTTTTTTCACACTGGATAGCTGACCCATTGTCTTGCTCCAGTACTAATTGGACCCTTCTCTCTCTCTTTCTTCAGCCGAGAACCCTCCAGGGCTCCCAGCTCAGACGCCACAGGAAACCGCGGACACCGGGCAGTCAGCGCTTCCGAAGACACCGCCCGAGACCACTTGCTCAAAGTATGGTCCCTGAGAGGAACGGCAAAGCTGCAAACCTATCGGACCACGAGTGCCTTCTCCAGGCACACTCTGATTGGCTCTCCCCCTTCTACATTAATTTTGTATGTAACATGCCAAACAGGAGTTGTTCTTCTTGGAAAAGGACCAAGATTGTTAAAATCTTGCTGCTTAAATGTTAAAATGCTTTTAAATGTGGAATCTCCTGCCTTTTGCCTACTGAGACTGTATTAGTGATACAGCCTTTTCCTGCCTGTTCTACTGCAAGCCAGACTTCAGGGCGCCAAGGAAACCGCTCCCATTCACTTGCAAATTGTTTTTTTACACTGGATAGCTAACCCATTGTCTTGCTCCAGTACTACTTGGACCCTTCTCTCTCCCTTTCTTCACCCGAGAATCCACCAGGGCTCCCAGCTCAGACGCCACAGGAAACAGCGGCCAACAGGTGGTCGGCACTTCCGAAGCCCCCGCCCAAGACCACTTGCTCAGACTATGCTCCCTGAGAGGTACGGCAAAGCCGCAAATCTATCGGAGCGCAAGCGTCTTCTCCAGGCATGCTCTGATTGGTGCTCCCCCCTTCTCCATTAATTTTGTATGTAACTTGGAAAAAAGGAGTTGTTCTTGCTTGGAAAAGATCTAAAATTCTTAAAATCTTGCTGCTTAAATCTTAAAATACTTTTAAATGTGGAATCTCCTGGCTTTTGCCTACTGAGACTGTGTTAGTTATACAGCCCTTTCCTGCCTCTGTAACTGCAAGCCAGACTTTAGGGTGCTGAGGAAATCACTCCCATTCTCTTGCAAATTGTTTTTTTACACTGGATAGCTGACCCATTGTCTTGCCCCAGTACTAATTGGACCCTTCTCTCTCTCTTTCTTCAGCCGAGAACCCTCCTGGGCTCCCAGCTCAGACGCCGCAGGAAACCACGGCCACCGGGCAGTCGGCACTTCCGAAGACACCGCCCGAGACCACTTGCTCGGACTATGCTCCCTGAGGTGCGGCAAAGCCGCAAACCATCAAAGCACGAGCACCTTCTCCAGGCATGCTCTGATTGGCTCTCCCCCTTCTCCATTGATTTTGTAAGTAACTTGCCAAAAAGGAGTTGTTCTTGGAAAAGGACTACAATTGTTAAACTCTTGCTGCTTAAATCTTAAAGTACTTTTAAATGTGGAATCTCCTGCCTTTTGCTTACTGAGACTGCCTTAGTTATACAGCCCTTTCCTGCCTCTGTAACTGCAAGCCAGACTTCAGGGTGCCGAGGAAATCGCTCCCATTCACTTGCAAATTGTTTTTTTACACTGGATAGCTGACCCATTGCCTTGCTCCAGTACTAATTGAACCATTCCCTCTCTCTTTCTTCAGCCGAGAATCGTCCAGGGCTCCCAGCTCAGACACCGCAGGAAACCATGGCCACCGGGCGGTCGGCACTTCCGAATCCACCATCCCAGACCACTTGCTCGGACTATGCTCCCTGAGAGGTGCGGCAAAGCCGCAAACCTATCGGAGCGCGAACGCCTTCTCCAGGCATGCTCTGATTGGCTCTCTTCCCTTCTCCATTGATTTTGTATGTAACTTGGCAAAAAGGAGTTGTTCTTGCTTGGAAAAGGGCTAAAATTGTTAAAATCATGCTGCTTAAATGATAAAATGCTTTTAAAGGTGGACTCTCCTGCCTTTTGCCTACTGAGACTGTGTTAGTGATACAGCCCTTTCCTGGCTCTGTAACTGCAAGCCAGACTTCAGGACGCCGAGGAAATCACTCCCATTCACTTGCAAATTGTTTTTTTATGCTGGATAGCTGACCCGTTGTCTTGCTCCAGTACTAATTGGACCCTTCTCTCTCTCTTTCTTCAGCCGAGAACCCACCAGGGCTCCCAGTTTAGATGCCGCAGGAAACCGCAGCCACTGGGAGGTCGGCGCTTCTGAAGTCACCGCTCGAGACCACTTGCTCGGACTACACACCCTGAGAGGTACGGCAAAGCTGCAAACCTATCGGAGTGCGAGCGCCTTCTCCAAGCATGCTCTGATTGGCTCACCCTCCATCTCCATGGATTTTGTATGTAACTTGGCAAAAAGGAGTTTTTCTTGCTTGGAAAAGGACTAAAATTGTTAAAATCTTGCTGTTTAAATGTTAAAATGCTTTTAAATGTGGACTCTCCTGTCTTTTGCGTACTGAGACTGTGTTAGCGATACATCCCTTTCCTGCCTCTGTAACTACAAGCCAGACTTCTGGGTGCTGAAGAAATCACTCCCATTCACTTGCAAATTGTTATTTTACACTGGATAGCTGACCCATTGTCTTGCTTCAGTACTGACTTGACCGTTCTCTCCCTCTTTCTTCAGCAAGGAACCCTCCAGGGCTCCCAGCTCAGACGCCGCAGGAAACCGCGGCCACCTGGCAGTCGGCACTTCCGAAGCTGCCGCCTGAGACCACTTGCTCAGACTATGCTCCCTGAGAGGTATGGAAAAGCTGCAAGCCTATCGGAGTGCGAGCGCCCATTCCAGGCACGCTCTGATTGGCTCTCCCCCCTTCTCCTTTGATGTTGTATGTTACTTGGCAAAAAGGAGTTGTTCTTGCTTGGAAAAGGGCTAAAATTCTTAAAATCTTACTGCTTAAATGTTAAAATGCTTTTAAATGTGGAATCTCCTGCCTTTTGATTACTGAGACTGTGTTAGTGATACAGCCCTTTCCTGCCTCTGTAACTGCAAGCCAGACTTCAGGGCGCCAAGGAAATCGCTCCCATTCACTTGCAAATTGTTTTTTTACACTGGATAGCTGACCCATTGTCTTGTTGCAGTACTAATTGGACCCTTCTCTCTCTCTTTCTTCAGCCAAGAACCCTCCAGGGCTCCCAGCTCACACACCGCAGGAAACCGCATCCACCGGGTGGTCAGCGCTTCCGAGGCTGCCGCCCGAGACCACTTGCTTGGACTATGCTCCCTGAGAGGTAAAGCAAAGCCGCAAATTTTCACCCACCCGCCTACCCCCCTCCTGGACCTTTGTTATATAGACCACCTTGCTCCGTCCCCTGCTGTCATTTGCCCTTCTCCTGCCTTTTCTATTCCTCTTCCAGGATTACATACACTGACCTTACACATTCTAGGCTACCGAACCTAGTGGTGTGCTGTTTTTCTTTGCAGCGCTGCCAAATATTGAAGTCCTGCTTTTGTTGCCTATCTCAAGGGGGCTGCCTCTCTATTTCAACTTCTCTACCTGGCCCCACAAACCGGAATTATTGCTGTGGTGTTTTGGCTCCGACTCCTTGTCGCCATTTGTGCAATTCCCTTCCTAGGAAACCTGCTGGGTAGGACCTACCTCAGTGGGGACTTATACCCTTCGTCACAAGAGTGCTTACATATCGAGCCATTATTTAATTCATGCGCTACCCCTACGCTCCTGCGCCTACACCAAATTGTGTTTCATACACGGGGTGCCTCTATAAGCCAGATGCCTGCAGGAGGAAATCCACCATATCCACTCAGTAACTATTTTCCCTGGAGTCACGCAGCAAGGGTCTTATGCTATGTATCATTAGGGCAACATAGTACCAAAAACAGGTCCCTGTACTTCTATTTTGATGCTTCATGTAGCCATCAAAGACTAAAATCTCCAAGTTATCCCTTGTTGCCTTGAGGAAAGTTGTGCTTATCCTATTACTCTGTTCAGGCACTATTGAACTCAACCCTGGTCCAACAAAAGACCCTTCATCACCCTCAGAACTCACAAAATTAAAAGGAATTAGTTTTATGCATGTCAATGCATGTAGCCTTTTAAAGAAATTCATCTCAATCCAGGCTTGGGTCACACACACCGAACCAGACGTTCTTGTGATCTCGGAAACCTGGGTTCATCCATCCACTCCTGATAAGGAGGTCAGCAATCCCAACTATCTCTTATTCAGTTCCGATAGACAAACCAGGGGTGGTGGGGTCGCCATCTATATTAAGGACAATTTTTCAGTCTCCTCCCTTGATTCATCTTCTATTGCTAATGGATTTGAGTGTATGTCCATAAAAATTGAAATTACACCTGCGATAGCCCTCCGTATTATAGGCTGCTACAGACCACCATTTGCTGGGTCACAGCTCCTGTCTCACCTTTCATCTATCATGGACTCTAGTTACCTCGAAACAATTATACTAGGGGACCTTAACTATGACTGGCTGTCCAGTGCCTCGTTACCCTTCAAATCATTCTGTGACTCCCATGGACTATCACTACTTATCAATGAACCAACATGCATTAAGAAGAAAAACTTCATGAATAGCACGCTGCTAGATGTCTTACTAGTGAATAACCCGCACTTCTTCTCCCATGCGGTCATCTTTCATACCGATGTAAGCGTTCATTGTTTTATTGCTGGTGTAAGAGCCAACCCTAAACCAACATCTACCACGAAGTTCTCTACTAAAATAATCAAACGGAACTTTGACCCGCTGGCTTATATCAATGAACTGAAAGCCTCACCTCTTTGGCAGAACTTCTACCTTGCCAAATCAGTAAACAAAGCATATGACATCTTTCAGGAAATTATAGCAAATGCCCTCAACACCCATGCTCCGCTGGTCAAAATCCACATAAAGCCTAGAACATATCGTTAGTTCACTGCCGACCCTTAAGTCCGCTTTAGTAAATAGAGACTTGCTTTGGAAAAAGGCCCACAAATCACAACTAGCCAAAGATTGGTGCCTCTTCAGAACTGCCAGAAACTCCTGCACTAAGTTGATTAGAGAGGCCAAGTCTAATTTCTATCGCTAAGAGCCGGACTCTGCCTCAAAATGCCCCACCAAATTTTGGTCCACAATAAAAGAACTATCTGGACATACAACAGGAAATGCGCGCCCCTCAAAAATCTCATCGGACAATGTAACTATCAGTGACAAAAAGGAGATTTTTACAAGCCTTCAATAACCATTTCGCTTCCACAGGTCTAGCATTCGATAACTCGCCTGCTTGCACCCTGCGCTCCCAGATGACTGTACTGCTCCCTGAAGCCAATCTAGCAAATGCCACCTTTTTCTTCTCACCTGCCTCCCTGAAAGAGGTTGAAGAACTTCTCCTGCAGTTGGACACCAAGAAAAGCGCTGGCACGGATTCGCTTGACCCCTACTACCTTAAGATTGCCTAGCATGTTCTAGCTGTGCCAATTACTCACCTATTTAATCTGTCTCTGTCTCAAGGGTCTCTCCGCAATCTATGGAAAACTGTTCATATCATATCACTTTTTAAATCTGGGGATCCCTGTGATCTAAATAATTACAGGCCAATTTCACTACTCCCCATTCTGTCAAAACTTTTAGAAAAAATTGTGAACGCCCAGCTGAGAGCTTTCCTTATATACACAAACTTATTAAACCCTGTACAGTCAGGTTTCTGAGCTAACCATAGTGCAATTACAGTGCTGGCTAAGGTAACAAATGACTGGCAGCATGATTTAGACAAAAAGTTTGTCTGTGCTGTTTTCCTAGACTGCAGTAAGGCATTCGACACTGTCAACCATTGTTTGCTTCTTTCTTCCTTAAAAGCTTTGGGTCTTGACACTACCTCACTGGACTGGTTCCATGATTATCTAATGGATAGGCACCAGCAGGTCAAGGCAGAGGAAGAGCTCTCCTCCCTCAAACCGTTAATCAGAGGTGTCCCACAGGGCTCTATCCTGGGACCACTCTTATTCACTATATATATTAACAGCATAGGTATTCGCATTAAGGAGGCCAACATACCACCTGTTTGCAGACGATACAGTACTCTACCTAAGCTGGTCATCACCTGAAGCTGCCTGCAAAGACTTGCAATTGGACTTTAATATCTTGCAACACCAGCTTCTTAGCAAAAAGCTGCTCCTCAATGCCAAGAAAACAAAGGTGATGATACTTTTACCTGGCAACCACATGGCACACCCTGCTATTACTGGTAGCCTACCCTATATCACTACCTTATTTGGTGAAAACTTGGAGTTTGTAATGAAGTTCAAATACCTGGGGGTCTGGCTAGACCACAAACTCTCCTTTGTGGATTACTTGGAGGAATTGCTGAAAAAAATGAGGCAGAGGCTTGGTCTCTTCTATTGGATAAACTACCTTCTAACCACAGAGGCAAAAAGGCAACTTGTCCAGTCCACATTCATCTCCTTAACTGACTACGCCAATTTTATTTATAGCCAATGCAATGCCTCATATCTGGGAAAACTAGATGTACTGTATCATAGAGCATTGCGATTCATTACCGGTCTCCCCTTCTCCACCCACCACTGCTCCTTATATGCTGCCATGGGGTGGACCTCCTACAGTACAGGAGAGATAGAAATGCAGCTGTATGGACATTCAGAGCTGTTACCAGCAAATTACCACAGTATATTATTGATTTACTGCCTCTAACCGGGCTCCAAAACTATACGCTAAGGAGCTGCTCCATAATTTCCATGAAGGTTCCTAGGGTTTGCACACATTTTGGGAGAGCGGCCATAGGCTTCTCACTGCCAACTCTCTGGAATAAGTTGCAGAAATCCTTGAAATTAAGGTCCACAATTAGTCATGCAGTATTCAAGACCTTGTATGCCAAAACGGTCACAGAAGTATGCTGCTGCTGTTTCCACCGTCTCTAACCGCTCCCCATCTACATGCTATCCACCCTTTGCACTTCTCCTTGCCCTCCACAAGCGTTACCATTTAGGAACTCTGCACCGTAACTCCTACCCTGACGCTGCTTCTGTGTTCCCAACCCCCAGCCGACCTGAGTTTTCACTCTCTGCATCACTCCCACCCATGCTCCCTTACCCCTTGATAGCTGCGCTTTGTGTGAGGTTTCTGTTAATATTGTTACTGCATCCTCCTCTCTTTATAGCTCCCCTACCAATATCCCCTTTTTCCTTCCCTGAACATGATATGTATTGAGTTAGAATTAATACATTATGTGCTCAAATATTACACTGCTTATCTTATTGTTACATAGCTTGTTTATTATGTATATTCATGTTTTGTCTTCCTGCCTGTACATAAATGCATTGTATTTTGACCTTGTGTGATGCAGGTCCACCTTGTAAATGAGCTTGTTCAACGGTGTTCGCCTGGATAAATAAAGATTTGATTGACTGATTGATTGATTGATGAGTCTGGAATGCTTATAGACTGTACAGAACAGCCCTTATTTCTAGGACATTTATGTGGAGGGTGCTCTCCACCCTCGTCCATGTGCACTGTGTCGGACAAGGCCCCAAATGAGCTCTCCAGCCCATCCCCAAGGCATCTGTCATAAGGGTATGTTGAGGGAAGGGGATCAGGAAAAGAATCTCCTTCAGCAGATGATTAGGGTACATCCACTACTGAAGCACCTTCTGAACAGAAGATGTTACTAGAACCTTCTGTTCTAGATCGTCGATGCATTGGTCCCATTGGACCCTTAATGTCCATTGAGGGATCTGCATATGCAGTCTTGCCAGTGGTACAGTAACAATGGCGGCTACCATCAGGCCCAACAGTCTCAGGAATGTCCTGGTTGTGGCATACCTGTTGTGGTATACCATCTGGGCCTGCACAATCAGGTGTTCGGCCCTGTAATGAGGCAGGAAGGCTAAGCCTTGGGCTATATCCAGGACTGCCCCTATGTACTGCAGGTGCTGACAAAGAGTCAGGACTGATTTCAGCACACTGACTGTGATTCCTAAGGCATCAAACAAATGCCTGGTGTGTGCTAGAGCCAGGTAAAGCTGCTCTTTGGACTGAGCTTTGAGCAGCCAGTCATTCAGATAAGGGAATACATAGATTCCCTCTCTCCTGAGGGCTGCTGCCACTACTGCTAAGCATTCAGTAAATAAGCTGAGGTGCAGAAAATAAGCCAAAGGGCAATACCCTGAACTGGTAATTTTCCCCCAGAAGAGGAACCTGAGATACTTCCCATGAGGGGTTCAGATTTTGATATGCATATAAGTGTCCAGCATGTCTAGTGAACATATCCAGCCCCCTTCTTGCAGCAGTGGTAACAGGCCTCGTAGAGTGACCATTCTGAACTTCTTGTACTGAATAAAGAGGTTCAGATTTCTTAGGTCCAGAATGGGCCTCAGGTCCCTGTACATTTGGGGACTAGGGAGTAGTGGAAATAGAACATTTGGTTCCTTTGTTCCTAAAGAACTGGCTCTGTAGCCCTCTTTCGCATTAGGGTATATATCTCCTTCAGCAGCATCAGCATGTGGTCTGGAGGATAGACTGAAGGGACTAGCCAGTGGTCTGGAGGAAACTCCAGAAGTTCTAGAGCATGGCCCTGTTCTATTACCTGCAGGATCCAAGCATCTGATGTGACCTTCCTCCGCTGGTACAAGTGGAAGGAGAGGCGACTCCCTACTACCACTTCCAAGAGTACTGGAGGGTGGGAGTCTAGGAAGGAGTCATAGAGATGCAAATCCTGCAGCTGCAGCCACATTTCCACTTCTAGGAGCTTTTGAATGAGCACCTCAGGTGGGTTCTGGGGAAGGCAAGGTGATCCTCCTCTGCTTTTGCTTTGACGCCTGGCTCCTGAATGGTGTCTGTTACTTGCTGGACAAAAGGGCACCCTCAGCCTACTTCTTGGTGGTGTATGGTAGAGAAAGTGTACTGATTTTAGAGTCCTGCCTGAAGCCTGAAGGTTTGACAGTATATCCTAAACATCTACCCCAAACAGTTTGTATCCTCTGCATGGGTATTTAAGACGGATTGCTACACATCATTAGCAAATCCAGCCACCCTCAGCCAAGAGTGTCTCCTTAAACAGACACCAGAGGCTGCTGCTCTAGCAGAAGCATCCAAGATGTCATAAGTAGATCTCAACAGATGCTTACCCACATCTGCCCCTGCTTGGAGGGCCTTTAACAACTCCTGCTTGGGATCACCCTCTGGGAGGGCTAGGGCCACAGCTTTGGCCTTATTCCAGAGGGTATTTTGGCACTTTACCATATGGACCTGGTAGTTTGCAATTCTGAGGCACAAGGTGGCAGAAGCAAAGGTCCTCTTCCCTAGGACATCTAACCTCCTGGATTCCCTGTCAGGAGGAAGAGAGCTGAGGTGTTTAGGCACTTTAGACCTATCATGGGCTGCATTTATCACAATAGAATCAACCTTGGATTGGCCTGCAAAAAATGGCCTACCAGAGGGAGCCTGATACAACTTGTCTGCCTTTCTTAGAATGGCAGGAATCATATTAGGTCTATGCCAGACAGTCAGGGTGGCATCTTCTAGGGCAGGCAATACAGGAGGAATCATGAAAAGTGGGGAATCAGGTAGCTCTAAAAATTCCACCAAATTCCTCTTGGTGATGTCTTTCTCCTCTGATTCAAACCTCATTGCAGACTGGAGTTGCTGCATCATGGAGATCAATGAGGGGTCTTCAGGGGCACCTCCAAGTATATACAACAGAGTCCTCACTCCCTGTGGAAATAGTGGAGCTTGACCTCTCATAAGCGCTTTACACAGGTATCCCATTAAAAGATCGAATCAATAAGAGCACGTGAATTACAACAAATGTGATATTTCCAAAGTGGTACTGACAGCAAATGGTTATGTAAGTGATGTAGGTCATAGTCTTCAGTGAGACCGGGCACTGTAAGTTCAAGAATGTGTAGTGCTTCATCATCCTGGCAGTGTGGTTTAGAGGTTAGAGTGACAGTCTGTGAATGGCGTTGGTACATGTAGCTGACCCAGGTTCAAATTTCACTGTGGCATTTTTTTTAGGGGTTGCTATCATGCCCCCCTGCCCTGGCTTTGATCCCCTCCCCTAGTTGTGTTCCCCCCCTTGGTGATAATATTTAATCTGCCCCCCCGACTGTGTTTCCCCACATGAGTTGCATCCCCCTGGAGAATGTACCCCATTCCCGAGTTTCTCCCTGTCATCTAGTTGCATCCCCCAAGTGATGGTTATTTATTTTAAGGGGGGTGCAGGAGGCTGAGCCCCCACAGAAAGTCACTTCAGCACTGTTTTTGCTGTTGACAGCAATCACTTTTATTTGCACTCGCTGTTTGTTTGTACAGTGTTTTTTGAATCACTGATTTTGTGTTTGCGGTTTTGTCTGTGCTGTTTTGACATGGAATCCTCTCCACATAGTCTTCTTCCTCCTCTTCCTCTTGCAGTATGAGGTCAGGATTATGTTCCTGATCCTTGTTGATGGCTCCTGTGGGCCTCAAAGAAGGAATAGAAGAGGTTGTCAACACGCAGGAAGGCACAGGGTGCATCGACTGCCGAGGTGTCTGCAGTGGGGCTTGCCAAGGATGCCCCGTCAATGCAGCTCCTGTAGCAGGAGGAGGAGAAGGTAGCAGGCACTGTAATATGTCCGGGAAGGATGAAAGAACAGCCTGCATGTTGGCACTGGCCTGTACTACAGTCGTTCTGGGATGTCGATGGGGAAGGTGCTGTCCCCAACGTCGACGGTCTTTCACCAGCCATGGCAGGTCTGGTGGCACTCACAACCTGTTCCGACCTGGAGGGGTCAGAGGTCCAGGCAGCCAGAGGCATGATCACTGATGTGGTCAACAGTGCAGTAGCAGTTACATTGGATGGCAGGGCAGCACACGCAGACGTCATGCAGGTCACCCGAATAAATCTTTTCACCACACGTGCAGTATCTAAAAAGCTTAGTGGGTTATTTAGATGACATGCAGTACACGTCAGTGACGATCACTTTTAAAAAGTGATAGCAAACTACAGAGAGAAATTCCAAAAAGGCTAAGTTGCAGTTGACTGAAGCAGCAGCATCTCCTTGAAGGGTCTGGCAAGTATGGTTGGTGGTGGGAAAAGAACTGAGGAGGGAAGGGGCTGCCAACATTTACATGGAAAGTGTCAATGTAGGGCATCATCATGGGCGGCCCCTAGCAGACTGCTTGCAAAAAAGTTTTTGTGTAGTCCTGATGCCTGGTGGCTATAGTTCCACAGGTGTGACCTGATGAAAGAGATATCCTTGAAGAAGATTACATTATTACACATAGATCACGTTATTTCACTTAGAACATGTTATTCCCGATCCCCGGTAAAATTGCTGTAGTGAATGATCACCTGAACCTCACGCTACTGATACCCACCATTGTCCCCAGACAATTTTGCCTGTTTCATTCACTATTTATGCCTATTTGCCATCTGGAGAACCAAACTCTAAGGATGGGGAAGCCACAGCGCCTGAAGGAACAAAAGAATCCAAGGATGCCAGTGAATTGGTCCTCAGAGACTCCGACTCAGATATGTTACACTGCTCTTATGCAGCCTTGCAGCATTCCAGGTTCCACTCTGACATTAAAGATGTTATGCAGGAACTGCATTCTGATGGTTGCAAGGCAACTAACTAATGTACGCTGTACAGTGGGGTGCAAAGTGACTGCTGTGGCTAATAGGTCATCCATAGTAACATACTATAGAACTAATATATTTAGCATGCCAAAATTTTCGTGGATTCCTGCAGTGACAGGTATTAGTGCACAACGCTATGGCTTTAAGTAACTCAGCACTAATTCACGATCTACCACTATGACTGCTTAGCCATTTAATTGGTGCATTAGTGCTTTAGATTATCATCTACCCCTAATTAACAGCTTGCTCACAGTTGGCCTCACTAATCATTATGCTCCCCTTGTCAATTTATCATTAATTAAGAATTTCCTTGCATTGCAATCACACACTTCAATAAACACTTTCCTACAATTGATGGATTCCTGCATGTTATTTGACTGTTTTTAAATAACTTGACTCACTCACTCCAATCTGAAAATGCTACCGCAGACCACACTTGCATTGTACTTTTTGTGAGTACATTGACAAGCTGTCACTGCCCTACATAGAGTTCACTAAACTAAGACTGGGACTGCACAGTGATCGGACAGCATTGCTTATTATGGATTTGTGTCGAGCACATACAAAGGAAGATGTTCTATTAAAACTTGAGTCACATAATATAATTATAGTTTTTGTCCCTGCTTCGTGCACAGACTGTTTACAACCTCTGGACATTTCTGTTAATAAACTGTTTAAAGAGCCCCTGACACCGTTACAAAAACCTGGAAAAAATATGAGATTTAGACAGTTCAGTTTATATTTCATGTATTTCGTATAATTATTTACCTTTTTTCTTTATTACTGAGGACAGTATATGAAAAAGGCATACTGTCCCTTAGACTTTATCTGCTCTTTCTACTATCCTACATATGACATCATAATCCAGGCTGCACCTGGAAATGAGCTTCTGGTTATGGTGCTTTTCCCGGGTACCAACTTTTTAATAAATAAATAAAATAAATAATCCCCCATTTATGGCATTGTAATTATCCCCACAGCAACAGACTGAGATGTCATAATGTGATGTCATATGTAGGCAAACAGCCAGAACAGATAGGGCAGTGATCCTGTTTACATGCAAATGTCCTTAGTAATAAAGAAGAATGAGAAACACAGAAACAGTATTAAAATATCAGCTCACGTGTGCTAAATATTACATTTTCTCAAAGTTGTTACAATGATGTCAGGGGCTCTTTAAAGATGCATTGAAACAGAATTTCACTAGTTGGTATGCCGACTGTATCATGGGCCAGCTTCACCACGGTAGTGCAGCTAAAGACATTAGGGTAGATCTGAAAATGCTGACACTTAAAGAGAAACATGCCCAGTGGTTAGTCTCAAGTTTTGAGGAGGTGGCAAGATGAACAGATGACTGCATAAGGGGCTTTCAGGAGGCTGGTATAGAAGAAGCGCACCAAAATTGTCTAAATGAAAATACAGATAAAGTGCAGTAATGTACAGATGTAATAGATTAATGCTGTATTTATTGATGTACTGTATTTAAATGATTTTTAGGCTCTGGCTTTATTTTAAAATTGAATAAACCTGTTGTAATACGTATAAAAAAATAACGGACTTGTATTGTCATTCTTCTGCCACGGCAATTGCGCTGCAGTAATTATTCACTAAAAAAATATTTCACTTACACTTTATTTTCACGGTTATATGCCGTTAAGCGAATATAGTGAAAATAAAATGAAAGTGAAATATTTTAGTTCTACAGTATTAGCATAGTATTGTGATGACACAAGACAATTAGGGTCTCTGGTGTACACCCCTTCTACCTTATAGCACTGACTATACCTAATTTGAGTATGAACACACATCCATTCTTTTTTTTTTTTTTGCAATTTAATATACTTCATTGAATTTTATATATTTATCAAGAACAAATCACAAAAGTAACAAACTGCATCATGACATACATCAATAGCTCCCCCCAACGTTCAGTAATGAAATTACCCATACCATAAAGGGGTGCTATGACTATAAAACTGTAAGGCCTGGTCTGAACAGAATTGTGTGTTATCCATGGGGAGGCCTGATAGAGTAAAACATTCCTACATCCTAACCGTTTGTCCCCATCCCACCCCATCCCCCCCGAGAACCTACAATAGAAAACTAGATACCTGACTTATCCAAGCTACATCTGGTTCATTACTGTGCAGACAGAGACTAGAGCAACAACCCTATTCTGGGACTTATACAAAATTTAAATGAGTGAGAGTTCCCTCCCTTTATGAAACTGGGTTTGCTGGATTACGGCACAGGATGGATAGTAGGGCCATCAGCAGGCCCTATCTCCTGTTAAATGCTTCCTGGTGGTTCTGCCAAGAAGCAATATGCCTCTCCAGTTCTAGGGCTTGGAGTACTTCTGCATGCCATTCTGTTAGGGAGGGATTATCTTGATCCAGCCAGTGTCGAGTAATGACCAGTTTAGCCACCACCGTAATGATGGACATAAAAGCTTTGCTGCATTCTAACATATCCCCAGGAAAATGGCCCAAAAAACAGATCTGAGGGGTAAAATAAGAGGCCAGGCCCAGCAGAGGGTCCAGAGAGCCTCGAATTGCTTGCCAGAATGGGGCAACCAGGTCACAGTCCCAAAGAATGTGTTTAAGTGTTCCCTCTGATTTCCGACATCTGATACAAGTCGGGGATGCTGATCTACCCATCCCGTAAAGTCAGACAGGAGAGAAGTAGAGGTTATGCAGAATGCGAAATTTCAAAAATCGCAATCAGTCCTGCTTTACAAACCTATATAGCCTTTGCCACACTTGTTGCCATTCCTTATCCTCTAAAGTAAGGTCCAGGTCATGCCACCAGTAAAAACATGTTCCCCATGGCTGTTTGGGGTCGTGGAGTTGTAAAAGGTTATAGAAGAGGGAGATTGGGTGAGGTTGAATGGCTGTATCTATGAGTGTCTGCAGTAAGGGGTTATCAGCTTCCTGCCATGGAGGAGAACCCAGGAAGGAAGAGATTGCACCACACAGTTGCAGGTGTTTAAAAAAATGGTAAGAGGGTATAGAAAGTATTTCCTGAAGCACATTTGCTTTTCTAATTTTCCCGTCAGTTACCAGGGATGACACTGGAATCCCACCAAGGGCTGGGCAAAAGTTCTCTGGAATGGTGTGATGTAACATTTTGTAGTATAGCATTTATTTCAGTATAACCTTTTATAATAGTTAAACTGAGTGTTAAAGGATAGCCTTTTACAGAATGCTTCAGTGTAATTTCTTATACTATATCGTTTACCCCCCCGTGCAGCGACATTTTGCCAGCAAGGTCCCCCACAGTGACTACAGTGCCTAGCCGCAGTGGGAGACCCACTGGAACCCAGCACTGTTTGTTGGGGATCTTGCACCCCCCAATCAGTTCTATTGAGTTGAGAATTTTAAGTGGGGGTGGTGGGACGCAGCCCCCCCTCGTGGGGGGGTCAGGGGCAAAGCCCCCCAAAGGAAACAAAGGAAATGAAAGTGAACCGGCAGCTGACTGCAGAATGCGGTCGACCTGTCGGTGTCGCTGACGGGGCATTCGACAGAAATACTGTCGGACTTCTGTCGTGGATCCATACTATATAACCAAATGTGTTTACTCAAATATTTAGCTATGACAGTTTCTCACAAGACCTAGTTAAAAGTCTTGTGATGCCTGTCTTGTGATGATTGCACAACACTTTACCTTATGATTTTATAATGGTCAGCAATTTAGATGTCCTATAGTGAACTGGAACAGGGTAGTATGCCCTTATTAGGATGGCATTACATGTTTATGGATGGTCTGCACACAAAGAACCTTTTAATAGAAGTCAATACTTATGAGATTGTGTAATAATTATATGTGATAAACACCTTGTGATGTTATGAGCAATATAGTTATCTCTATGCTTTGACTGTTATTCACCACACCCTAAGATTAATAGGTTATTGTGTTATATAATTGGCCTATACTAGGGAGTTAGTAGTTTTTAAGATAAGAAAACTTTATATAAGTACTGTATAAAATTAAATAAGCTGGCATCAAGCAAAAAGCCAGAAATACCTGTATTTGAGAAGTTGACCAGAATACTTGTATTGATGTTGATGAAACTCGCAAATAGAAAATAAACCAGAGGGAAACATTCATTTGGTGTGGCTTGATTTATTTGGAGAGAGAAAAAAACACAATGCAGCTATCTTTTTACTCCTTACAATTTGGTGCCGTGACTCGGATGTCTGAACACAGTCTATATGGTTGCTGACAACATCAAATGATCCAAGAAGAGAAGGAAGCCACTGTGAGGAATGCCTACCATACCTGAACTAATTACTCACGTACGGAGGGAGGTTGGAAAATTCATTAGGAAGACTGAGGTGAAGTCAGACGTGATTTACCAGTGAACCTACTGACGTAAGTATAGATTCCATATTATGTAAATGTTTAGAGACAAACCTTAAAGAAGGTCCGTATAGCTCTCCCGAAAAGCAGGAAGATTTGTACTTATTTTTAATTAAACAATGTACAGACCGTAATGAGAAAAGTAAATCAGATAAAACCAAGATAGCTAACATATGTCAAATGTACGTACAGTTTCAGTTAAAAATAACTGCTAGGATGTGTCAGTTGAAGAAAGAATTGTTAGAGAAAAATGATGCTCATTACTTAAATATAGCCAAATATGGCATAGAGGCTAAAGATAGCAAATATGAATTAAGTGTGGCACAAAGGGAAGTTTGTGGGTTAAAAATCAAAACTTTATTTATTTTATTTATTTTATTTTGCTTTTGGTAACCGGGTAAGTGCACTAGGCAAACAATGCCTATTTTCAGGCACGACCCGGGAGAAGACAGTTTACAGACATACAATATACATGTGACACAGCACATGAAGGTAGTGCAAATCAGAGTAAAACAATGTTTTGATAGTAGATACAAGCTCATTGACAAAATGAGAGATGAAAGTAAAAGTAAAAGTACTGTGAAATCAAGTTATAGATTGGAATGGGTAACACAGGAGAATAGTTCAAAAGGAGAAAAGGTAGCGAGGTACAGTACAATAAGTGCAAAGACTGTGGAGAGGAGGGAGAGAAAGTAGGAGAGAGGGAGGGGTAAGAGAGTGGACAGGCTAGGACTAAGAGAGGAGGGGAAGAAGTATCAAGGAGG
Organism: Neoceratodus forsteri; assembly: GCA_016271365.2. NCBI lineage: Eukaryota > Metazoa > Chordata > Ceratodontiformes > Ceratodontidae > Neoceratodus > Neoceratodus forsteri. The sequence goes on along the minus strand of CM028132.1, from coordinate 97,370,079 downwards.
TGGATTATCTGGAGATATAGAAGAGAGCAGGAGGTGAAGGTTCAGGTGGGTTAAAGCAAGTGGGGTTTATGGTGTGCAAGTGTTCCACGGTGTAGTTTCTTAAAGGTAGCATGGGTGGTAAGCAGCGGATAGAGGGTATAGAGTTCCAGTATTTAGGAGCTGTATGGAGAGAAAGCGCATGCGCCCATGTTTGTTCTGCATCTTGGGATATGCAGAAGGGCTTTTTCAGTTGACCGTAGTTCGTAGGTGAGAGGTTGTAATTCCAGAGCAGAGGAAAGGGATAGGGGGAGGCCTGTTCTGGTGACAGAGTCAATTAATGATCCAAAGGACTGGAGATGATAGGCGGAGGGGCTAAGCCATTTTAGGTCCATATAGAGTTGGCAGTGGTGCTTGAAACGCGGTGATGCAGAGGCATAGCGGCAGATGCTATTGTAAGTGGTATCCCATTTATGGAAGGAGGATTTAGGTGCAGATGGGTAGATAGCAGAGCTATATGCTAGAGCGGTAGAGAAAGCCTTGACCCACAGCTAATCTGGCTTGGGGTGAGGCGTAGCTGATGCGATAGGCACTTTCTATCTTGGCGTTTACGGACTTACAGATAGTGGAGATATGGAGGTCAAGGTCAAGAGATTCATCCAGGGTGACACCAAGATATTTAAAGGATTTGGCAGAGGGTAGAGGGGAGCTGTCCGTGCATGAGATAGTAAGGGGATTTAGATTTGATTTGAGTCTGGCTGGCGAGCCAAACAGCATTGAGTAGGATTTGCTGGAGTTGAGGACTAGTTTATTATCAGTGAGCCAGGTTTGGATACTTGCGAAGTCCACGGCAAGGGGATGATTTAGGGCGATCGCAGTTTTTGCACTGTGGTAGATAACCAAATCGTCTGCATAGAGCAGAGATGAGCAGTTCGGTGCAGTTAACGGGATGTCATCTATGAATATAGCGAAAAGCAGAGGATTATAATGAATCTACAAACATTTATGTCTGTACAGCTGTTCCGTGCTGCCCAAGATCATGCTGTTCTCTGTATTTGGAGAAACTGCAAAAACATTACAGTATTTGGTAATGAATGTTATCAGCTTCATTAACTATAATGATGCCGGAGTAAAGTTTGTCTTTTCTTGGCTCTGTTCACTTGAAGCTCATTATGTTTTTTTTATTTAATTAAGAGACTCTTGGTTTCTTTATTCCAGGTTAACTTTTGTCAGTGACAGAGTGTTGTAGAAGATATCTGAAGTTGGGAAACACTGTGCCTAATTCAGTATATGCTATGTCTATTTGTCACTGTTACACTTTATCAGAGTCTATGTTTTCTGAAGCTACTTTGACTTATTTTTTTATGTTTCGTGTCATTTGTGCTGAGGAAAATCAGCTCATAAAATGTTCGACAACTTTGGATTGTTGCCAATGACATGTTCCGGTTTTAAAATGTTGTCTCATTGTCTGCAAACTGCAGTTGCAGATGTGATGAAGCATTGGAAGGGGCACATGGAGGGGTTGGTTCCCTTGGGCAATTACGTTATAAGCAGAGGCACAGTTGTAGTGTCAAATCTGCTTAGAGTAAAGGCAGAATAACTACCTCCTTTTATCTAATTGAGTGTTCAACTAAGCAAAAAGCTGCCAAAACTAAAAATATGGTAATTTTCACCTTGTTGCAATTGGTGACCTTTTGTAACACAATTTGACCTTCCATGTTTAATCTAAGTTAAGCATATTATTTTGTCAGGATTTTTCAGGTCCTGCAGTATTTTAAGCTATACAAGTGAACTTTTTCACTCTAACATGGAAAATGTGATTTACTGTCTAAAAATAGAAAAGAAGTAATCAAGATTTATTTAAATCTCACGTCAACTAGCTTAAAAAGAAGTCTTTTTTCTATGATTTGTTTCTTGTAACATCTTTTATGGCTCTTAAGCAAGCACTAATGACAGCTCCAGCTCTCATTAGTCTTTCTGAGTCCTCTGATTTTGTAATACAGGTACACGCAACAGATCAAGTGATCAATGCAGTCCTGTTACAAAAGTGATCAGGGACTTTACCTCCTGTGGGATATTTTTCTCGTGTATTAACACCTGTAGAAGAGACATATGAAGAATTGGGCTATACAAGCCACAACATATATTGTGGGGTTTAATAGACTTAGCCTGCAAACGTCTGACACTCCATTGAAATTTCTACTTGAAAGGAATGTGAGAGGTATGTTTTCACAGCGATTGGTTAAATGGGCTTTAGCTCTACAAGGGAAAAATATCACTGTAGAAGAATGTACCTCACCTATGTTAGTTGAGTTAATGGCATGGGAGGGAGAGGCACATGATTATGAAATTGTTATGGGAACTGATTTCAAACCCATTTTTGCTACAGAACTGAGCCCGGAGGCTAGGGATGTGTATGTAGATGGAGCTAGACAATGGGAGGATGGACATTTCCATACTGGATATGCCATTTGGACACCCAGTACTAATCAAAAAATGTTGGCTAGGTGCCCCTCCTCATTTTCAGCACAACGAGCTGAAATAGAAGCAGTAAGAGAAGCTATTATGGCTAACCAGGAGAAAGATATTAATATCTACTCTGACTCAGCCTTTGTAGTTAACTCATTACTTAATTTTCTCCCCATTTGAGCAAAAAGGGGTATGAAAACAGTGAGTGGTTAACAAATACAACATGCACCCATATTACAACATATATGGGACATAGTAGCTCAGACACCTTCGAAAATAGCAATTTGTAAAGTACAAGCTCATCAAAAAAATTCAAAGGATGTACAGTACATGAGCTAAATAATGGTTATGTGGATAATCTTGCCAAGTTGGCAGCCAAACAAACAAACTTATGGGTAGACCCTCTAGGAGGTGATTCTACACAGTTGTGGGAAATGGACGAATTTGACAAACACCATATTAAATGGATAGCTGCCATCTCACAAGTCCCAAGTTTGGGGCGTATTCAAGATACAGATGCTTGGATAGTGGGTTGTCGGAACCAATGGAAAGACACTGGACAGTGTGCAACCAAGCATGTTACCGTATGGGAAGATATGGTAGTATGGGAATGACAACCAGGGGTTAGGACGTGGATACCACCCTCTTCATTTAGAAAAGATATTATCATGGATAATCATCAAAGTGGAGGTCACCATGGACTCCACAAAACATGTAAAATGTTGCCACAAAAATATTGGTGGCCAAAAATGGGAAAAGATGTCAAACAATGCCTGGAGGCTTGTCTCATCTGTGCATGGATGAATCCTCCAGTGCCTGGAAAAAGGGTTCTGTTAGGGCACATACCCCTGGCGGATTGTCCTTGATCCAGCTTACAAATTGATTATGTGGGACCCTTGCCTACTGTAAAAGGGGGGGTTCTAATATTTACTAGTCATTGTTGACATATTTTCCAAGTGGGTAAAAGCATTGCCCATACAAAACGATAGTGCTACAGCTACTGCAAAAGCACTATGGGAACAGGTGTTATCACGATGGGGTTTTCCCAAAATACTTGAAAGTGACAGAGGAACTCACTTTACAGTGAAAAATAATGACAGCTTTGTGTGATATTTTAGGTATCACTCAACGTTTGCATTTATCCTACCATCCACAATCCTCGGAAATGGTAAAAAGGTTAAATCACACTCTGAAAAATGCACTGAAAAAAGCAGTGTTGGATACTGGTAAAGGGTGGGTGATGCACTTACCAGGAATCCTAATGGGTATTAGAGATACAAAAATCAAGAGTACTGGCTATAGCCCATATCAATTGAAGACTGGATGAGATATGCGGCTGTATTATCCTTCAGATCCAGATTTATCAACATCAGTGTTAGGTCGTATCAAAACTAATGTATTTTTGCAACAACTGCAAAAACAGTTAGCTGTTTATTTACCCCACGCTGCCAAAAATATGGCACAGACTCACTGAAAAAACAAACAGAGACATGACAAAATGGTGATACCACCCATTGAAAGGGATCATCACGTCATGGTGAAAAATTTTGGTCAAAAGGGACACTGGGACACTAATTGGATGGGGCCCTATGATGTCATTGATGTTTTGGGACCATGGGTCATTCAGGTCTGATGAATTCGACAAGGGTCTACAGAGACCAAATGGGTCCATGTGGACCAATGTAAATTGTATTAGCCTTTAAATGATGACAACTGATACTGCTCTGTTTCTCCCAATAGGTAAAGTACAATGATGTATCCTGTACTTATGCCGAGCAGTATCTCATTGATCCTGGCCACTTCCAAATGATTTAATGGATGCCCAGGGCACATATGGAACAGTTTATACAACAAGAACTATGCCAATCGTTCTGCCTGGGGTATTCCAGTGCTGTTAGGAGAATGACATGAACACACTGGATATCTTCCTGTCATATGGTACTTTATGGACAGTGTCAAAATGTGACATGGGGATACTCGCCAGACACCTGGGCTGGGACGGTGATGTGTGTCGTAAACACAACAGCACAGAAAGGAATCTATATCCCCTCTACTTTGGGGGATACAACCAATTTAACAAAAGAAGAACAAAATTTATTTCAAATAAAACTAAAGAACATGTTACATTAGCCATCTAATCTTACGTTGTTAAATACATCTTATTGGGGTGTAAATGCGTCAAAACGCAACATGTGGCATTTTTTATGTAATGCATCTATTGTGTAAAAACAATACAGTGGGGTTAAATGTAAATTAAAGTATTATAATATTTTGCTACATTTGCCTTTTCCAAGATTACCGCTTCAGTGTAGGAATCGAGCTTCTGTAATAGTATGGCAACAGTATTATAATAATGCTTTAAATCAATACCATGATAGACACAAGATGTGGTCATTTCAAATTCCTGCAAAAGCAACACCAGGCTTACTCCATCGTAAAAGAGGCATGTGGGGCTGGTTAGGCTCAGGATTGGGAATTGCTAATGGTATTGATTCTATGGTTTTAAAAGGTCATATTCGTTCTTTAGAAACAACTTTAAAAGATATGGCTTCTGGACCATTATCAACTACTGTAAAATTAGCAGCTGATAATGAGGACATTGATTGGGTTGCATTTGAAGAAACCTTACAGAATTTTTAAATCATTGCACAAATATCAGCTCGTTTTTATAACTCACTTTCTAATATGTCTAGAGAAAGTTATATAGAACTGGCTTGTTCTCAATTAGCTGCTGAAGCACATGCTTATCTAGTTAATGAGTTAAATAGAATTGAGACCAATAGGTTACCCTTGGGAATAGGTGAGACCAATGTAACTAGTTTATTGGATCATCCCACTGTATTCCTACCACCCTTAGCTATGATGAAAGTATGAAATTCACTGAATCAATATGCACAAGTGCTGCGACATGTGATTCCCATACTAGTGATAATACCTGTATGTTTTGCACCACCAAAAACATAGTGGCAAATCAGTAATTTGGGAGTATTAATACATGACCAGATCATGAGACTCCAAATACCAGGTGACACTATTATTATGGTACGCAATGAATATGTTGTCTTACCTAAGCAACAGTGTGTACAGGAACATGAAACCTTGATATGTGGGGAAGAGACATCAACTGCCCCATGGTTTCCTGAACAATGTAAATTTACGTTAACGTCTGCAGATTAATACCGCCAAGCTATGAGATGGAACCAATCATGGTGTGTAATTGCAGGTCAACCTTGGAATGTATGGGGTGTAATGACAAGACCTGGTGGGTCGCAAATTGGACCCTTCGGGAATGTCCTGCCTACAGCCGAACAAATGTTACCCATATCGATGGTTCCAGTATGGCCTTAGATTTACTCACTGATTTGGCAACTCCACTTCAGTTCAACTTACCCAAAATTGATACCTTGTTGTATCATCAACAAACAAAAGGACTTATTTTGACACAAAAGGCCTCTGCTAAAGAGGTTAAAAGACAGTCATCATGTATCCCTATTATATCCTGGTTGGATTGGAGATCGGCTGCTTTGGGTACTAGTCCAACCATCATAGTGGTGGGTTGCAGTATTGCAGTAATATGTGTTCTTATTATTGCACAATTGCTATTGCATTGTAAAATGAAACACATGGTTCGACAAATACAAATGTTACAATGGCAACATCGTCTTGTGTGATCTCCAGGTATAGAGAGTCACAAAGGGGGGATTGTGTTGTAACATTTTGTAGTATAACATTTATTCCAGTATAACCTTTTATAATAGTTAAACTGAGTGTTAAAGAATAGCCTTTTACAGAATGCTTCAGTGTAATTTCTTATACTATATAACCAAATGTGTTTACTCAAATAGTTAGCTATGACAGTTTCTCACAGTCTTGTGATGCCTGTCTTGTGATGATTGCACAACACTTTACCTTATGATTTTATAATGGTCAGCATTTTAGATGTCCTATAGTGAACTGGAACAGGATAGTATGCCCTTATTAAGATGGCATTACCTGTTTATGGACGGTGTGCACACAAAGAACCTTCTAAATGAAGTCAATACTTATGAGATTGTGCAAGAATTATATGTGATAAACACCTTGTGATGTTATGAGCAATACAGTTATCTCTACGCTTTGACTGTTATTCACCACATCCTAAGATTAATACAGTAGGTTATTGTGTTATATGATTGGCCTATACTAGGGAGTTAGTAGTGTTTAAGATAAGAAAACTTTATGTAAGTACTGTATAAAATTAAATAAGTTGGCATCAAACAAAAAGCCAGAAATACCTGTATTTGAGAAGTTGACCAGAATACTTGTATTGATGTTGATGGAACTCACAAATAGAAAATAAACCAGAGGGAAACATTAATTTGGTGTGGCTTGATTTATTTGGAGATAGAAAAAAATACAACGCAGCTATCTTTTTACTCCTTACAAAAGGTGCGATTAGCAACCCTAAAATGAGGGTTGCCAAAGAGAGGTTGAGCCAAATCTTTGTGTAACGACAGGTTCAGGTGAAAGCAAATCTGGTGGAGCACTTTCACAGACCACTAAAGGGGGGAGATCCGCAGAGATTCTGAGTGTTCTGAAAGTTTAGCATATATAAGGCACCTTAAATCGATGCCCTTAGAGCAACATAAGTGCTGTTCCAAAAAGATCCATTGTGGAATATACGTATTATCAAGAGGACCTTCAGTATGGGCATTCCACCAGAATATTTTACAACAGTGGATTGCACAATAATAAAGAAAAAAAATTGGGGAGACGCAGTCCTCTTAAAGCTTTCTGACAGGTCAGTTGGAATACGCTCTTCTAACCGCTTTTCCGTTCCACAGGAAATCTGAAAATATGGACCGTAACTGATGAAACCAGCGCTTGGTAAGATATGGGCTCACCATGTTTAACGGGTAAAGTAACCGTTCATCTTGATCACATTTACCTGGCCCCAGAGTGAGAGTGGGAGACGTTTCCATCTATGTAGGTCCATGTGGATAGTCTAGCAAATAGGGGAGAGATTGAGTTTAACCAGACTCGAGAGAAATCAAGAGATTTTGATCCCTAAATACGTGAGAGCTTTGGGTTCCCAAGCAAGACCTAGATTCACAATCCAGTGTTTCTGGATGTGTAGATTGAGAGGCATGACTTTAGATTTACCCAGATTTAGCTTCTATCCTGCTACTTTAGAGAATTTGCCTATAATGTCCACAGCTGCCGGTGTAGAAGTTTAGAGAGTTTCCAGATGCAGTAATAAATCATCAGCATAGGTTGACCGCAGGTATCTGTCTTTACCTACTTGAATGTCCTGAATTTCTTGACATTTCTGAAGGGAACGGATAAGGGGTTCCAGGTAAAGATTAAAAAGAAATGGAGAAAGAGGGCAACTTTGCCTGGTTACTCAGGCCGGTGGGAAGGGGGTGGAAAAGACTCTGTTACAATGGACTCCAGCAGTAGGCTGATGATAAAGAACCTTAAGCCAGTCACATAACTGCAAGGGGAAGCCATATCTGTGCAGTGTAGCAAACAAAAATTACCAAGAAACATGGTCAAATGCTTTTTCTGCATTAAGAGAGACTAGTACCGATGGTATTTTCCTCTCTCCTGCGATCAAAATAAGGTGGAAGACCTTACGCATATTATCCAGTGACAACCTTCCTGCTACAAATCTTACTTGTATAGGGCTAATAAGGCCCTACCATACCTTTAAAAGATGATTAGCTAAGATTTTGGTGAGGATTTTCAAATCAAAGTTTAGAAGTGAGATGGGACGATAGTTGCCCGGTACCAAGGGCTATTTACCAGGTTTCGGGATAGCAGTGATCCAAGCTTGGGCGAACGAGCAATCTGATAAGCGTAAATAATTGAATAAAAATGTGAGAACTGGTGCCAGGTCATCTATTAAGGCAGCATAAAAAGAATTGTTGAACCCATCCGGGCCTGGGGTTGGTTGGAGGTTCTGGATCATACCTTGAGTTTCTAGTTGTCTAAGCCTCAAGGCTAGGAGTCTGCTTGCTCTCTCATCTGACTCAAGATACCGGAACTTGACTCTCTGCAAGGCTAGGTCAGTCTGTTCTGCCAGGAGTCCAAAATATAGGGCCCTGAGTGCATGTAGCTGGGTCCATCGATCCTGATCAGCCAAGGCTGATAAGAGAGTATTCCAGGTCTTGGATTTGGGCTAACAGTTGTCTGGTTCCACTTTTTGCTTCTTAATCTTTGAAGCAAGCCTAATGTACTCTCCTCTTACTGCGCATTTTGCTGCTCCCCACAATATATCTAAAGACGAAACAGTGTCATCATTTTCTTCAAAGAAGGTTTGGATAAACTCTGTGAGGGTTTAACAAACTGAGTATCTCTTAGACGCACAGAGTTAAAGCACCAGGACCTATCCTAATCTTCCACCCCCCTTAAGGAATGTTCCATATAGATCGTCACATGGTCAGAGATCATGGTAGGTAAAATATTGCATACCAAAAGGCCCGGAAGGTTTGAAGTGGTAATCAAGAAGTAATCAATACACGAGTACGATTTGTACAGAGGAGAGAAAAAGGTGTATTGTCTTTCATTTGAGTGGAGGATGCGCCAGGGATCCCCATACCTAGTGAATCCATAAGCTCTCTGAGCCCCCACTGGGCCGGTAAAAGAACTCTACGATACGACCCCGAACTGTTCAGATCTGTGTGACAGACCAGATTCCAGTCTCTGCCCAAAATGATGGGGACACACGAGTGAACTAATAATTGAGTCAGAAGCTTTGAAAAGAACTCCTGGGGAATCCAAATTTGGACTGTAAACCCCACCCAAGAGAATGTCAGTTAGGCCCAATCACCCATGTAGTAGGAGGAAGCGGCCCTCTGGATCCTGCTACCCCAAGTTCAGCTGAAAGGGGATGCCTCTACGATTTAAGATCCCCACAGCTTCCCTTTTATTACTGTACCCCACCCCATAAGCCTGACCAACCCATTCTCTACAGAAGTAGTGTATATCCTCGTGTTTAAGATGAGTCTCTTGTAAGAAGACCACATCAAGTTGGTACTTCTTAAGATGGCGTAGAATCATGTACCGTTTACATTTATCATTTGCCCCCTTTATGCTCCAGGATATAAATTTATATATAGTCCCCAAGATCACTCCATAAGGCTCGTGCTGCTCGAATCTCTGTCCATCTGCCTACCATATCCAAGAGTGCTCTAATCCCCCCACCCTCCATATCCATCCCGCATCAACTGCCCCCCATCCCTCAAAAGCCCCATGGTGGAAAATCTGACATGAGCCATCGCCCATGACCATGTCTCCCCCTCCCCACCTCCTCCTCCCTCCTTCCCTCCCATCCAAACCATATACACAAATCCTAACCCCAGCCCTACAAGCTGTAGCTCTGCCATCCTTCTGCCCTTGATGAGATATCTCCTCTAAATGGGCACACCCTCACCCCTCTTCTGCTTAGTTTGCCCCATATTCTTAACAGGTCAGATACATAGCACTACAAACATCTTACATGAGCACTCAAACCTAGTTGTGCATATACCTTCTGTTCCCATCCCCCCAGCCATTCAATAAATCAGATATGACCCCAAAGGGGATGTAGCAGCCCAGATAGTCAGCAGATTGTGCTTGCTCCAAGACATTTGTGTTACAGCAAAAACTTTGTGCAATGATACCAGAAGGAAAAGTGACACTCCACTTCCCAATTCCCCCTTCCTCCTGCAAAATCTGAACGGAGGCAAACCCTGTGAGTCCTGACCATATGAAGGACAGGCGCCCCAGGTCCAGCAATGCACTCCCCCCCACCCCGGTGGGGACTCATATGAGCAGCCTCTCTGTGCTCGCCTGACCACCTCTGTATCCACACCCTGTGGTGAAACAGACAGGACTCTAAGTTGCCCCCATCACTAGAGAAGGATAGATCTGGGGCTCTGGGCTGCCACAGCAGTAAAGGAATGAAACCTTTGCACAGTTCGGCAAAATGCCCCCTAGCCCTTCACCTTCATGTTACCAGCCATTAAAGTTGGTGTTCAATCCCATTAATGAGGGGGAGAGGCAGAAAGCCCCACCTTCCATCCCTCCATTCCAGGTACAGGTCAACTTAGCCCAATGCCTCTGCCAAGAGGGGCACCACTTGTCACCCTTTCTAGTCACCTCCGAAGTCCGGGTAGTAACCTACTGCCTCTAAGCCCTGTTCGGTTAGGTAGTTACCGAGCATGTGAGTCACGAAAAAAGAACCGGGTCAGTAGTAGGCCCATTGGATATCTGGTGGTCACTTATTAGTGCCATAGCCTATGTGCCCTGAGTACCCCATTAAGGATACATTAGGGGAAACCCACCGCCTGATCCCACATCCGCTCCTTCCCCAGTATGAAACAGGACCACAGAACCTACCTCCATTCCTCCAGTGGGAAGATGGGAAATCATGGTAGAAGAAAAATTCCAAAAGTTGTTATCTCAGTCTCCTCATAGAAGGCACCACTCACCCAGCCATTGCTCCAGTGATTGCACTCTCTGTTATTAAGAGAGGAAGTCCACGACCAATCTGCCCATGCTATCTTTTGCAGGTAAACCTCTGCAAGGGGCTGTACGAATGTCCTAGAGTTCCAGCATTGTTCAGGACGCACAAGGCTAGTTAAAGCCAGGTCCTTGGAACTGAAGACGTACAGAGTCCTATTTATAAGTTCACAGTTCAATTGTTGTCCCTCATAGCCCTGAAAACTTTAAGTGTCCTCAAAAAATTGGAACCCCCTTCGGATCATGGGAAAGGGAAAGTCATTTTGGAGCCTGGAACAGATCGAGGAACATGTTAGGGAGTTCTTGTTTGGCCTGGTCCTCTGAGTCAAAAGTTTTCATCGATCCCTGGTAAGTGACTTGCAGTCTGGCAGGGTATAACATCTTAAAGTGAATCCCTACTGCTAAAAGTTTAAAGATCATTGGGTTGAATTCAGCTCTTTTCATCTGTACTGAGCGTGGAAGATCCTGGGTCAGTCTAAGTTTGTTGCCTTCCCAGAGTAGCTCCTTTGCATCCCCCAATTTGGCCAGGATATGGACTTTATCCAAAAAATTTAGAAGTATAAATATTATGGTGCGAGGTGGCTAGTTCGGTGGAGGGGTGGGTCTCAACAATCTATGTGCCAGTTCAATAATGTAACCAGGGCCGTTAGGTGATGGGCCTGCTATTTTTTCACAGAATTTCTGTATGACTAAGACTAGGTTCTGACCCTCTGAGCCCTCCGGCAACCCAATTAAGAGATGATTATTCTATCTACTGCAACCTTCCAGGTCCTCCATCTTTTGTTCTAGCCCGGTGACTTTCCTGTGAGTAGCCACTGCATCTGCTTCCTGACAAGCTCTCCAGTCTTCCAGAGAGCTAGTTCTCACCTCCACATCTCCCACTCTACAGGACAAAGTCTCCAAGGTTTGCTGAAAGGCAGCAAGCTGATTTGTTATGCTCAGGAGAGCTTCTTTTATGGGGGAAAGTTCCTGCAAAAATGTCTCCTCTGACAATGAGGTAGGAGCCAAGATAGGTTTAGCCCTTACCGCCGCTTGTGTTTTTGTTTTCTTTGCAGCCTTGTATTTTTCCAGAGTGGGTGGCAGGATGTGAGTCGGACCCACAGGCTGTATTTCAGCCTCCATCAAGAAATTTGAGCTCCGGTGGTGTAATCGAGCTGGAAATAACAGATAGGGTGCAGGAGGTCTTCCAAATATGGGTTGCTCTGCAATTTGCGATGTCTCTGCCCTGAGATGTAAGTATTTGTACATTTTTCTGAGCCGAGGAGCGGAGCCAATGAGAATGCATCCTGCCCGCTCAGGCGCATCATGTGACCCCAACACACATCCATTCTTAACAGCCAGAATACTACCCTTATCATACTACATAACCCTGAATGCCAGTCTACCTCAGAAATCTGTCTAGTCCTGCTTTGAAAGCCTGAAAAGTGATAGCTTCCACAACCTCACTGGCTAAGCCTTTCCAGTAATTCCACATGGTAACTGACTTCTGTGTGAAGTAATGTTGTTAATGTTGTCTAATGTTTATTCAAACTGTGTCCCCCTTCAGTCTGAGGGCCTCGAGTTCTGTTTACTTTCACTAGCTCAAACTTCTGTGTGTACTCCCATGTCATCCTGTCTATTTCCTTTAGTATTCAGAACACTGTGATCATGTACCCTCTTGGCATTCTCATTTCAAGCCTAAATAATTTGAGTATTTCCAATTTCTCCTCATAGCTTTTTCCTCCTAAACCACTAATCACCTAAGTGGTCCTGTGCCAAGTACTCTCATCCTCTTAAATGTCCTTTCTATACTGCAGTGGCCAGAACTGGACACAGGTGTGGTTAAGCCAAGGCCTTGTATAGAGGGAGGATCACCTCCCTTGACCTGCTCCTTACCCCCTCCTAATTTACCACCGAACTGTTTGCTTTCTTGACTGCAGCAGCACTCTGCACATCTGGCTTCAGTTAATAGTCCACAGTTACTCCTAGATCCATTACCTAGGTTATGCTATCCCCAGTTGCACCATAGAGGGTGTATGTGTGACCCAGATTCATCTCCCCTAGGTGCAGTGCCTTGCATTTCCCCATATTAAACCTAAGTCCCTAGCTCTTAGCTCATGCATCTTGTGTGTGCAAGTCCACTGTAGTGCATCCCATTCTTCTCCCATGTCCACGTCTCTTGCCAGTTATTTTATTGTCATTAGCAAACTTCAGCAGACTGCTCTTGACCTCCAGGTCATTAATAAATGCGTTAAGGAGCAATGGATGCAGCATCATCCTGAGATACTCCACTCAGCGCCACCCTCCTTTCTGAATGGTGATCATCTACCACACTCTGCTTCCTACCTCTGAATCAATTTGTTATCCACCTCCTGTACACATTGTGGACTCCATATTTTGCCACTTTCTCCATGACATTTCAATGCAGTATAGTGTCCAAGGCCTTGCTGAAGTCCAGATACTCTACATTGACTATCTGGTCCCTATACACTACTCTAATTGCTTCCTCAGTGAAGGCAAGCAGATTGGTTTGGCAGAATCATCCTTTTGTGAGACCATGCTGTGTTACAGAACAGCCTTTCATCCAGATGCTGAACCTTCACATCTTTATGACTAACTCAAAATGCTTTGCCAAGCACAATGCTAAGGCTCACAGGTCTGTAGTTACTGGGGTCTGACCTTACCCCCTGCTTGAAGGGGAGATGACATCGGCTTTTTTCTAGTCACCTAGCACTACCCCTGTCTGTAAAGAGTTCTGAAAGATATCAGCGAGAGGCCCAGCCAGAGCCCATTTTTACTCTACTGTTACCCTTTGTGGATACCACTGGGACCCTGGGATTTTCCAGGATTCATAAAGTCCATATAATTCTCAACTAATTCTAGTGTGATAAGCACAGCCTCCTGTCTTACCTGCACCTCTCCAATAACTTCCATCTCCAGTTGGCTATGCACCACACCTTCTTGGGGGAATACAGACACATAGTAGTTATTCAGTTCCTCCACTATCCCACCTGCTTTGTTCAGTGGTTCCTGATCCATACCCAGTGATCAGAAACCCACCTTACTTTGACTCCCTTTTTGGTCTCTCAAAAGGGCCATTTGGCAATAGCCCCTTAGTAATTGTGTATTGGGCTCAATATGTCTTAAAGATGATAAGAATCACCATGACAGTCTCCATTTAAATTTCTTCTTCCCTGATGTCTATATGTCTCTCGTTTTTGTTTTCTGCCTCCCTCATCTTTAAAGCCATCTCCATATATAGCCCCCTATAGCACCATTATAAATGCTGAACCAGTGACATCACTGGTGAGTATCAGTCAGTGGTTCTTATGCTGTTACTACTATTTGTGTGGGATGCTGGGTTAATGCAAAGAGAGCACACAGATGTACGGCTCCATTTTCATTAATGTAGCAGCCCTTTCCAGTAGTGGTATTGGCATCAGAAGCCATAGACAGAGCCTGACCAATGATGTCACTACTGGAACATTTATAGGCTGAAATAGGGGGCTACATGCAGAGCTGGTTTTAAAGGAAAAGGAGACAGAACACAAAAACAGAAAGCTGTAAAGACAGAGAGCTGAGTAAGGAAATAAGAATTCCTGGTAAAAGTTGCACGAGCTCTGTTCAATTACCAAAACAAAAAAAGGTCATCTAAATTACATGTGTGAACTTGACAACTATGAAAAGAATTCAGCAAAAGTGATCTGTGCAGGTACAGATTTACTTGCACAAATATATGATTCACAAAGATCAGGACCCCATTTCTAAGTGTAATTAATCCTAAGGTTGACAGTCCAGTACACTCTGAGGAATGACAGTCTACTATTCACCTTTGTAACTGGCATACTGCCTTAAGTACTGATTTAAGCATTGTATTGTTTAAGATAGTTTTTGGACTTCATATGTCGCTGACAGATATTAAAGATATTGAATGTCTGAACTGAGTAATATATTCTAAGCATATGCTGTCTAGTTTACTATGTAATTCTGTAACTATGTTTTCATTTGAAAAATCAATAACAATTATGCTGAAAAAAATAAGTGACTCACAGAAATAAGAATGTCTGAAAATGGATTCCGGTTTCAGGAAAATATGGACAGGCCCAGCCACAAGGCAACAACAGCTGCTACTAACAATACTGGCATTATGCACACTTTCACCATTGTAAAATATTGCCGGGTGCATCACTACAAAAGCTACTTGTTTCATCTTCTTAGAAAACTTATACAAAGCTTAGTGCAAATGGTATAAGAGATGTATGACATCCCTAATACCTGTAGTTCAATACAAATAATTACATAACAAAACATATTTTTTAAAAATCAGTAGGACCCTAAATCATTTGTGTTTGATGATTCATGATATCAACACATAAGAC
Organism: Neoceratodus forsteri; assembly: GCA_016271365.2. Classification (NCBI taxonomy): domain Eukaryota; kingdom Metazoa; phylum Chordata; order Ceratodontiformes; family Ceratodontidae; genus Neoceratodus; species Neoceratodus forsteri. The sequence continues at coordinate 97,354,792 of CM028132.1, read as the reverse complement.
GTCAAGTATCTTCTAGGTCTAACTGTAAATTGGTTCACTGTGTTAGCTATCTCTGAAGCAGCAGCACAGTCTGCTGATGCATCAAATTATAAGAGCGAACTGCAGATAAAAGCTTTCCAGTCACGGACAGACTGAGGGAGCCACCCACTCTTCCTTATGCCTGTGCTTGCAGTACAGATGGCGCTGAAGAGGCTACATGAAGCATACAGCTGTCTCAGCTCTACCTGGTGTTCACATTCAGAAGCCCATAGGATATATGGCTTTTGAGAAGAAAACGAGAAAGGAAAATGTCAACAGAATTGTTGGAAAATTACACTGTAGGGTAAATCATAAAGTGAGGGTGAGGGTGACTACAGAACATTTACTTCTGCAACATTTTTAACACTTTCCTCTCTCAAGGGCCTCCAGCACCACCATGGTGTCACAAAGATATGATGGACTCCTAACAACTATAGTTTGCAAAAATGCGTCAATGAAGAGAGAAAGGTTTGCTGTTAATGACCCTAAGCGCGATACCACTAGACAACCAGGTGGATGCTGGGAGTTCTCGTGCACCTTGGGAATGGTGAAAAAAATGTAGATACTGTTGGGAAATCCTGCCACAAAAACAGAAACTCTTTTTGTGTAATAGCTTTAGACTGAAGGGATACTGTAAGCATTTCCTCCAGTTTCTCTTTGAACACTGGTATACGATCTTCTTTAAGTCTGACGTAATACTCCATATTTCTCAGTTGAGTAAGGACTTCCTCCACATAGAGTAGTAGTTCTTTTATAATAGAACTACATGTCCCCCTTTGTCCACCCATTTAATTTCAATATCTTGCATTGCTCTAAGTTCCTTCAGCGCTTGTGCCTCTGCCAGAGTCAAGTTGGAACAGGCATCATAGTATGTGCTATTGACTATCTGCCGTGCTTCATGGTTAACCAGTTTCTGAAAGGTTGAAAATGCAGGTGAGAAGCTTCTTCCTGGGCAGAATGTGGACTTTGGTTTAAATGTTTTTCATTTGGTAATGAAGTCTTCTGATTGCTCAAAACTTGAGTTTTCCTCCATCTCCATTTCAGCAAAATATTCCAACACAACTTCAGACTCCCATTGAGAGTCCAGAAAAAAAGAATCCTTTGTATCTTCTCCCAGGGCATGAGCTAAATTAAAACTCCTGCCTGCAGAGTTCTTGGCATCCATCTCCTGTAATGTAGCAGTGTTAGAATACCCCCATACTTGAATTTCTTGAAAAATATTTCTTGAGGTGGATTTTTCTGTTTTCTAAATATCAGCTTGTGTAAAGAATCTGTCTACAGGGGGTGTAGGCACAAATGATAAACCCCAATTTGATGCAACAGGGTAACGTAGTTGTCTACATGGCTGATATGCTTTTTAATAAAGCACCTTGATTTCACCCCTCTGCTTTAGTACGCCTTTTGTTTGCACACCACTATTTTGTTGCTAGCTCTTTTTCCTCGTGGGGAGACTTTTTGTTGTTACTGCACTCGTGGTTTTGAGGTAGAGCGCTCGGTTTATGCTACTTGGATTTATTTTTACTGGGGTTTGGAGAATTGGCAATTGGCTAAGGAATCAGATAGCTATTGTTATTAGTGATGAGGATTCTTCCCTTTGATCATGGGTGTCGGCAGCTGGCTTTACTGCTCAGCATGAATGGATGGGAGTAATCATTCCACAAGTTAAACAAACAGGTTATCCTGACCAAGTCTTGTAAGACTAGTTACTCTAAGAGATTATCACATCAGTGAAGAGACAAACATTCCGCAGTTTACAATAAGGTGATCACAGATATTAGGGCTTGACAAAAGGGGTGGAGCACCCAAAACATCACCTTATTGTATGAATATGTGGTGTGAAATAAATGAAGTAGAGTAAAACTGCATGATATGGTGAGTGAGCCCTTTTCATTTATATTCATTCCAAATATATTAGCATCAAATATGTTACCAGCATGTCAGTAATAAAAATAAACACCAGAAATAGTTGATTTAAATTGCATGTTGTTTATGTTCCCTTTAAAGCTCTATTACACTGCAAGCTAATAGAGAGAGTAATGTATGGGCAACCATACACAAGGCTGTGTTTCCATTGAGAGGTTGAGATGTTAGCATATGAACCTCAGGAGCTAAGCTCGAGAGGTCCATGCTGTCATCTCAGCCCCAAGATGGAAACACATGCTGAATTGTGTTGGGTGCCCATATTTTATTTTATATAGTATATAGTTTTTTTACACCAAAGTGACAGACCCCTGCCGAAGTGAAAACAAAAAATCTTGCCATTTCTTTGTTCTGTTCAATGATAAAAATTAAATTGACAGACTTTTGAAAGTTAAAAGGTACAACTTTGGGCACTGGGTGGTTATTAAGTAGCTAGGTGTGGAATAAATGAGAAATTTAAGATTGTATGACATTTGAACTGTGCAGAACAACCATTCAGAATGCGCACAACAACACTTTGGAATACACACAGCAGTTTAGAATGTGCACAAGGATTCTGAGCAGGCTTGTTTTTATACAGAACAAAGGCTAACCATAAACTGTATTTGGCATTGACAGATGTTTGTATAGTAATTTTGACTATTTTTAAAAATAAAATTTTTACATCTTGTAAAAGAAATCCCCATTTCCAAGCACAATAACACTCTTCAGTGTGAGTGGTATTGGTTATCCCCACCCTTCCAGGGGCTATAAGGTCCTGCATCTGCAGCACTGGGCCTCGTTACTCCCCCAAGCCCTTGTTTTCCTGTCTTGTAAGATGCCATTTTCCCTTGTTTTGAGTCTGCTATAGTACTTTTTTTTACATTTCAAATAATACAAGGAGCAATCCTTTTAATATAGCTACCCTCAAGTTTTCACCCTTTTTATCCGCTGTTTTTGAGCAACGTCCTAAAGGTTAGTGAAGGTTAGTGAGCCCAATCTATTAGTTATGTAGGTCCACTGACTTGGAATGCACTCCCACTCTCACTTCCCAAAGTATTTTATTGATTTTGCACTCAAGCCTAACATGTTGTTCTTTGTCTACTCTTTGCTAATACCGATTTTAGTTTGTGGGCAAGGCACTGCAATGTGTGATTTTTTTCTGTAAATTTATTTTGTAGATCTTTTATATTGGGCAATTTGTAACTTTAACATCTAGGGCCAGATATTCAAAAGTTTGCTTCGGCACTAATGGGTCTGCACCCCTGCTCTATGGGTTTGTGCCCATTTTTGGGGTGGAGTCTATATACAGAGACCTCATAAGTGTGGGCTAAACCCGCTATCACACAGGTGCTAACATAACACTGCACCCATACAAATTAGGGATCCCCTCCTGCATATGAGCACAGTGGCATGTTCAAAGGTTTGCAATGGCTGTAAATGGTACACAAAGTGACACTATTCACTGCCTCAAAAAATCTTAACTTAACCGGGTGCTAAGCCCATGCCCAACCCCACTGATGGCAGGACAGCTGTACTGCAGCTGGCTGCCCCTGATCACCATCACACCAGTAAGGATACAGGCTCTGGCATCTGGTGGCACCCTCCAATCAACTGGTCTTTACATTATAACCCTTTCCTGGTGTCTAGTGGCCCCCCACCCCCCTGATAATCCAGTCCACACATTATAACCTCTCCCTGGTGTCTAATGACACACCCCACCACCAATCATCTGTCCCATGTTCCTTAGACTATCCCTGGTATCCAGTGTACCCCTACCTCCACCCCTGACTACCCATCGACTAAAGGACTGGCAAACATTGGTGATACAGCAGTCCCCCACCTGTCCACTTTCTGCCCCCACGATGCCTCCCATTCACCCTGTCCCTTACAAGGGTCACCAGGGATGTTCCAGGAATCCTGACATGGTGATTGGCACAGCCCTCCTCTCACCACCTTGTCCGGTTGCTGTATGAGCTGACAGCATGCAAAAGTACAGTAGGCACACACTGTCAACTCATATGGCAGCCGAAAGAGGTGATAAGAGGAGGGCTGTGCAGGTTGCTGTATCAGGATTCATGGAACATCCTTGGTGACCCTTGTAAGGGGGTGTGAATGGGAGGTGTTCTGGCACCAGGTGAGGCAGGAGTGAGCCACTGGACTGCCAGTGTTTGCCAGTTCATTAATTGACAGACAGTTGGTGGATGGGGGCAGAGGTACCACTAGACACCAGGAATAGTCTAAGTAACATGGGCTGGGTGTTCAAGTGTTGAACGGTGCTACTAGACACCAGAGAGAGGCTATATTGTAAGGACTGAGTGACAGAGGGTGGGATGGTGTCACTAGACACCAGGAAGAGGTGTTACAGTATATAGAATAGGTGACCGGGGGTGGGAGATGGTACTAGACATCAGGGAGAGGTGTCACTGTATATGGGATGGATGATCAGGGGGTGGAGGGGGCCACTAGACACCAGGAAGAGGTTATACTGTACAGCCTGGGTGAACAGGGTGTGGAGGATACCACTAGATACCAGGGAGAGGTGCATTATTTATTTATTTATTATTTATTTAGCTTTTGTTAACCAGGTAAGTACACTAGACAAACACATGCCTATTTTCAGGTACAACCCAGGAGAGTACTGGAAAACAAAGAACATACAGAGTACTATTTGAAGCAAGTAGGGCAGATACACAGATGTCAGGAGAAGCATAACATACATAGTAAGATATCTCAGGTCACGACAGTAATCATAGTCAATATGCTAAGGTACAGCGTCACTGACACAACGCCACCAGCAATATATATACAGATATATACAAAATTTACACATTTACGAGATACATGGAATGAATACACTCCAGCATACTGTGCAGAGGTCCAGGCTAATCAGGGAGGGTTAAGACAGTCACATACTGATGAGAGCTTCAAGTGGTTCCACAGGGAGGTGCATAGGCCCGACTGGGGGGAGGTCCGGATGTGGACAGGAAAGGAGTTCCGCAGTCTAGGGGGACATGACGCAAAATCCCTATCCCCCATTTTGGTACGAGTAGGAGGGACCTTAAGGATAGCAGGGCCCTGTGACCTTAGGGGGTAGGTAGCTGGGGCTGCTGGCACAAGGAGCTCCGCCAGTCTGAGGGGGTGCCAGTACCCAGTACCTTACCCGTGAAACTGCCCACAACAAAATTCAAATAATTGGGCGGGGAGAGCCAGTTGAGCTTACTGTACAGATCACAGTGGTGAGTGAGACCATTATAATACATCATGGGTGAACGGGGGAGGTGGGGGTTGCTACTAGATATCAGGGATTAGTGTTAAACTATGGGACAGGTGATTGGGGAATGGGGGGATCCTGCTAGATACCAGGGATGATGTGCCAGTCATCCACAGGATGGGCATAAAAGATCCACCACTCACCATGCAAATGAACACATAATGGGCATGAAAATGTCCCTTTAGCACTTTGCATGCCAAATGACCTCATTTGCAGGGAGTGGCTGAGTATAGTAACATGGCTATACTCCCTGTAGGTTGGATACAGCCCAGGTCCATGTTGGGGCAGTGCAGTTTGACTTAGTGTTGCTCTGACGCAGGCCGATATTTGGTCAGAAGGTGCGAGTCCACTATCAAACTAAATATAGCAGCCTCAAGGTTGGGCACAGGCACAGGGTTTCTGCTACCTTGCACCTGTTTTTTAATTATTTATTTCAAAATGGTCACCAAAAAAGGCATTCTAAGCTGATAACAGCTCATTTTCAGATGCATCCTGGGGAAAGGGGGAAAGGCAGAGTAAATGTATAACAATCATACACAGTAAATTACATGGCAGGTAAAGGAAGCAACAAACAGTAAGCTACAATCATAAAGCAAAATATACAATATTTGTGCATTTTTTTATGCCATTTAGGCAAGGATGAGGAGGTGTTTTTTACCCAGGGGAATCAGGGAGGAACAAATTAAGTGCAAGGGCAACAAGAGGGAGAGGCAGAGAAAGCTAACCAGTGGGTTTTGAGGGAGAAACAGAGCCAAGGTGCCAGGGCAGCAGGGGATAGCAGAAGTGGTGGCCAAGAGAAAAGCAGTAGAAGATGGGGGTAGCAAGTAGAAAGTAGAGGAACAGGAACAGCTATAGAGTGCAGTCACAGGTGTGAGTAGAGAAGTCATGGAGTAGGGAGGAGAGTGAGTGAGTGGTGAGAGGAGGCAGAGTGTGTGTTTAGAGGGAGAGAATTCCATAGTTTGGGGAAATGGTAAGAGAAAGCAGCCTGGCCAGCTGATGAGGTTCTAGATGGAAGTGCAAGAGGGCAATAGCCAGAGTTATGAAGGATGTAAAAGGAGGGTGGAAGGGTGGAGAGGAGAGAGGTAAGGTAGTAAAGGAGGGAGCCAAGCCAGTATTTAAAGATAAAGGAGGTGCATTGAATGAGGCAGTTGGCTTCAAGGGAGGGAGGGAAAGGATAGGGAGGAATAGAGGGAGCAGTAGTGGGTGCAGGGCAGACAGTCCAAAGCAAAATGGCAGAAGGAGTAAAAAAGGGGGTCCAGTCTGGCTAGAGTGGACTTAAGAGTGGCACTATAGACAATGTCATCAAATGTGAAAATTGGGGAGAACCATTTTCTGAACTATAGCTCGTCGAACAGGAAAAGGAATACAACCTCTATTCCTATATAATGCACCCAGTTTCGGGTGAAGGTTTTTGTGGATGGCATACACATGCCCAGAAAAGTCAAGGTGATGGTTGAGCCAGACTCCTAGGAACTTAAATGAGCGAACATCAATTGTGGCCCCATCGAAGGTGTGGAATGAAAGGAGAGCAGTAAGCTTTGTGAGCGTCTGTCTGGTGCCAAAGGTCATGGAGACCGTTTTCTTGGCATTGAGTGACAACTATTTAGACCAGACCACTGCTGGATGTTGTTGAAGTCCAGTTGGAGCCTGGCCATCAGATCAGAGGGGGAGCAACCAGTGCTAAATAGAACCATATCAAACACGTACATGTGGATATGTGGATGGACGCAGAGTTGCAGGCAGCAGGGACGTCATTCAGGAAGACCAAAAAGAGTATCGAACCAAGGACAGACCCTTGGAGGACACCAGTACTAATGGGGAGAGGTGGGCATAGGAGTCTCCAGTTCTAACTGATTGAGTTCTACCCTCAGGGTAGGAACAGAACCAATTAGTAGAGGGGTTGGAGAGCCCCATTGCCTTAAGCTTGTCAAGGAGGAGGGGGTGGGCAATGGTGTGGAAGGTTTTGGCCAAGTTGACAAAGATGGTTGAATGCAATATGGCCCTGATCCATGCCTAAGAGAATGAAGTCAGTGAGCCGGAGAAGGGAGGAGGAGGTGGAATGAGATTTACGGAAACCAGACTGGAAGTGGGTGAAGAAGGAGTAGTCGAGGAAAGGGGAGAGTTGAGACAACACAAGGTGTTCTTGAAGTTTAGTTAAGGTGGGAAATAGGGAGATACTAACATACTAACATATTAAGATGCCAACAGAGTAGGCCTAATGGTCTATCGAGTCTGCTTGGGAATCAGCACCAGGTCGGGGCGCCGTTGCTGCTCCCCCTCCCTCGTAAGTCCCTCCAGCCCCATCCCACATCAGGGGTGCACCTCCAGGTCCAGCATTACTCAGTTTCAACTTCCCTATACCTGTCCCAGCCTCTCTTGAAACCTTCCACAGTACTTACAGCCATTAGATCCGTAGGCAGTGCATTCCAGGGTTCCACCGCCCTTTCCATGAAGTAGCATCTCCTAGTCTCCGCCCTGAACCTCCTGACAACCAGCCTCATGGAGAGCCCCTTGGCAGTCCCCACCTCCCTCAGCTGGAACACCGTGTCAGGGCTTACCCTATTTAATCCTTTTAAGTATTTGAAGACCTTGATCATATCCCCCCATCCCTCTTCTCCTCCAGGGAGTACAAGTTGAGCTCCTCAAGTCTTTCCTCATAGGACCTCTCCCCAGGCCCTGTATTATTCTGGTTGGCCTCCTCTGAACCCTCTCAAGGAGTGCAATGTCCTTTTTCAAGTATGGATGCCAAAACTGCACATAATATTCAAGGTGTGGTCTAACCTGGCAGTTATACAGAGGGAGAAGTACCTCCCGCATTCATGAGGTTATCCCCCTGGCGATGCACCCCGGTATTTTATTTGCTTTGGCCGCAGCCCTCCTACACTGTTCAGAGTTGTTCATTTTGGCATCCACAACCACTCCAAAGTCCTTTTCCCTTCCCGAAACCTGCAGTTTCTCCCTTCCCAGAAAGTACTCTTGAGCTGGGTTCCTAAGCCCCAAGTGGAGAACCCTGCATTTCTTAGCATTAAAACTCAGTTTCCAGGTGTGAGACCACCTCTCCAGAGTCTCCAAGTCCCCCTGTAGGGCTCTTCTAACCTCTTCCCTATCCATCACCACCCCCAGCTTCGAGTAATCGGCAAAGAGACTCATCTCACTCCTGATACCACTTCTGATGTCTGAGATGTAAGCGTTAAACAGGAGTGGACCCAGAACAGACCCTTGTGGTACCCTGCTAATGACCCTCCTTGGAGAGGAAACCTCACCCCCAACCACCACTTCTGAAACCGCCCAGTCAGCCAGCTTCCTATCAGCCTAACCATCTGTTCCCCCACCCCCATTTCCCCCAGCTTGTCCAGCAGCCCAGGGTGTGTCACCAAATCCAATGCCTTGCTGAAGTCTAGAAAGAGGACATCCACCAGCCTGCCCTGGTCTAGCACCTTTGTCACCCAATCGTAGAACTCCACAAGGTTAGTTTGACATGATCTGCCATGAACAAAGTCATGTTGGTGATCATCCAAGTGGCCCAGTGCCTCCACAAACACTTCTAGCCTCTCTTTCAATATGGACTCCATCATTTTACCTACAACTAACGTCAGGCTAACAGGCCTGTAGTTACTCAGCTCCTCACGTGAGCTGCCTTTGTGGATAGGCATGACATGAGCCATCCTGCAATCCTGAGGCACCCACCCGACTGGAGGGAGGTGTTAAAAAGGTCCACCAGGGGTGCAGCAAGAACATCTGCCATTTCCTTAAACAACCTAGATGAAGGCTGTCTGGACCTGGTGCCTTATCCGTTTTCAGGAACTTAAGGGCTTCTCTCACCCTACCAACAGAAATTTCAACATCCTTGACTTCCCTCCTTCTCCAAATCTAACCCTTCTCCCCCCATAAGGTGCTGCCTCTCCATCATCCCTAGTGAAGACAGAGGCAAAGTAATCATTTAGTACCTCCGCCTGCTCTCTGGCCTCCTCCACCCACCCACTGCCTGTCCCATGGGTGCTGGAAGATAGTAAAGGCTGATGGGGATGAGGATCGGAAGGGCACTTATTGGGGTACAAAGAGCACTTTTTCTAAACCAGTTTTTGCCGTAAAGAAATACAATAAATGTACATTTAAGATGATGATCAAAATGTTAAGAATGCAGTTATACCATGTAGGAATATTTAATACAGTATATTAAGAGCACAGCTGTCAACCCATTTCCTCCAGTAGCTCCATCTGAAGTATGAACCATCCATTACTTAACCCGAGACAATGGCTGCCCAGGTGAAAATGAAAGATGACATAGTAATATTTGTATTATCAGTCTCAAACATACAGTCTTCACACAAATGGGGTAGGAATTTTTGGCTCTGCTAACTTCAGAATAGAAATTACTAGGTAAGCCCAACCACCAGCAACAAGGTAAACTCCTGAGTCTGGGGAAATAATGACACAGAGCCATTAACTTACATAGAGCTTATTTATTAATGAATCACAGTGTACAATGAGAGTAAACCATATTAATTTACAAAAATATGGGTATAACACAAAACAATGCATAACTATAATCAAGGCCCCTAGAATTCTGCTACAGCAGAATTTTGCATGTAGGCTTGTAGTTCTATCGAGAACTTCGCGCTGTCAGTAGAATCTCACTCTTCTTGGTGATTTTTATTAATATTTCTGTTTATACATAGAATCTGGTTCCCTTCCCCTCTTTTTATATCCAACCCCCCCATATGTTCAGAAAGTGATGTTATCATTGCTATAACATCATACATTAGCTAATGAAATGGCTGCATTCTGCAGCAGAAATGAACAGTCACTTATCTACCACAGCTCCAACTGCCAGAGACGGTGGCACACCACATCATGCATGGTGATATTTGCTCAACCTGCACTACAGCCTAATACAATTTTTAGTCTTACATTGTTGCACTCGGGCCAGCTTAAACAAAATCTTGTCAATAGCACAGACCTGTTAAGTCCATACCTCACATTGTACAAACCTATTTGTGCCTTTAAGGTATAGAGACTCTATCTGAAATGAATAACTGGTAAAACATAGAAACATAGACTTTGATGGCAGATAAGGACCGCTAGGCCCATCTAGTCTGCCCATTTCCCTACCTACAGGATAGGCCGCAGATCCTAGTTAACCAACAGCCTATTTCTTCCTACTCCCCACAAGAATTGCCTTATGTCTGTCCCATGCATTCTTGAATTCTCCCACAGTTTTAGACCCCACAACCTCCTCAGGAAGGCTGTTCCATGCATCCACTACCCTCTCTGTGAAATAATACTTCCTCACATTGCCTCTGAACCGCCCTCCTTCTATCTTTAAATTGTGTCCCCTTGTTCTTGCAAGTCTCTTTTTCTGAAAGATGCTACCCTCTTGGACTTTGTTGATTCCACTGAGGTACTTAAAAGTTTCTATCATGTCCCTCTCCTTCTTTCCTCAAGGGTATACATATTAAGCTCCTTTAGTCTCTCCTCATATGGCTTCTCTTGCAGACCCTGCACCATTTTAGTTGCCCTCCTCTGGACTGCCTCTATCCTGTCTATGTCCTTGCGGAGATGGGGTCTCCAGAACTGGACACAGTACTCCAGATGGGGTCTCACGAACTGTCTGTACAGAGGGATAACAACTTCCTGTTTTCTGCTGATGATGCCTCCCTATACATCCCAGTATACCCCAGCCTCCCTACTGCCTTCTCACATTGCTTGCTAACCTAAGGTCATCTGATATGATTACCCCAGGTCCCTTTCTTTTGTTGTTGTTACTACCTCCCCACCCATTGTGTATTCTTCCCCTGGATTCTTGTTTCCCAGGTGCATTATTTTGCACTTCTCTGCATTAAATCCTAGCTTCCATACTTCTGACTATTCCTCCAACCTTGCCAAGTCCCTTTTCATCCTTTCCACGCCTCCTTGTGTATCAACCCTGTTGCAGATCTTTGTGTCATCTGCAAAAAGGCATACTTTTCCTTCCAGTCCCTCTGCAATGTCACTGATGAAGACATTAAAAAGGACTGGACCCAATACTGAACCCTGCGGTACCCCACTAGTAACCCCCTTTTCTTCAGAGTGGACTCCATTTACAATTACCTTCTGTGTCCTGTTGTCCAGCCAATGTTTAACCCAGGCTACCACCCTGGGACCCACTCCCAGGCTGGTTAATTTGACTAGTAATCTTTGTGTGGGACTGTGTCAAATGCCTTGTTAAAGTCTAGGTAGGCTGCGTCCACAGCCCCTCCCTGGTCTACTACTTTGGTCACCCAGTCAAAGAAATCTATTAGATTCGTCTGACATGACCTTCCCGCTGTGAACCCATGCTGCCTTGGGTCCTGTGCTCCACTGGCTTCTAGTACTCAACTATTCTTTCCTTCAGAAGCGACTCCATCACTTTCCTACCACAGAGGTCAGACTGACAGGTCTGTAGTTTCCTGCCTCTGTCTTGGTCCCACTTTTGTGAAGGGGAATACATCCGCCTTCCTCCTGTCCTCGGTACCACACCATCCTCCCATGATTTATTAAAAAGAGTAGCCAGTGGTTTCACTAGTTCCTCCCTTAATTTTTTTAGAATTCTGGGTGAATTCCATCAGGACCCATTGCTTTGTCCACCTTCAGTTTTAGAGTTCTTGCAGAACCCTTTCTTCTGTGAAAGGACTGGAATCAACCCCTTATCAAGAGTGCTTCTGTTAATTGGATTAGGCACTTCTCCCCTCTTTTAGAATACTGAGCAGAAATATTCATTCAGTATTCCTGCTTTTTCTCTGTCCCCTCTGCTCACCCACTGTTCATTCTATTCAGCCTCACTATCCCTCCCTTTGTCTTTCTCACGCTGATGTACCTATAAAAGGTTTTATCCCCCTTCTTAACTGAGTTGGCTATCTTTTCCTCAGTCTGGGCCTTTGCTATTCTGACTTCCCTCCCTGCTTCCTTCTGCCTTAACCGGTACAGCTGTCTGTCCTGCTCCTTCTGTGTTTCCTTATACTTCTGGAATGCTATCTTTTTCTTCCTGACTTTCACAGCCACCTCTTTTGAGAACCATAGTGGCTTTTTCTTTCGTTTTGATTTATTTATTTGCTTCACACAAAGGCTTGTTGCCTCTGTGATGGCAGTTTTGATAATTCACCATGGTTGCTCCACACCTCCTTCTAGCCTGTTTGCTAGTGCTTTTCTGAGGCACTCTCCCATCTTGCCAAAGTCAGCACTCCTAAAGTCCAGTACCCTCACTTTTGTATGGCTTGACTCTGTAGCTGAGTTTAACGTGAACCACACTGTTTGATGGTCACTTGTCCCCAGATGGCAACCCACTTCTAGATCTGAGATCCTCCCACTGCCCCCATTTGAGAGTACGAGGTCTAAGATTGCTCCCTCACGAGTGGGTTCCGAAACTAGCTGTCTAATGCCTGCCACCTGTAGGGCATCAAGAATGGCCCTGCTCTTGGATGTGGCTGCAGCAAATGTGCTCCAGTTAACATCTGGCATATTCAGGTCTCCCATCAACAGTATCTCCCCTTTCTCTGCCATTCTAAGAATGCCTTCTATCATATCCTTGTCCATTCCTTCCCCCTGACATGGGGGTCTGTACACAACCCCTGTGCAGATTGTGGTGCCCTTTCCAATCTCCAAGGTGACCCACAGTGCCTCCTCTCCTCCCTGTTTACTCTTTTGTTCAGTTGCTTTTATCCCTTCCTTTACATAGAGAGCTACTCTTCCCCCTCTTCTCCCCTGCCTGTCTCTCCTGTAGGTTATGTACCCTGGTATGTTAACATCCCAGTCATGGTTCTCTGTGTACCATGTTTCTGTGACTGCTACAATATCCAGGCATCCCTCTTCCATTAAGGCCTCCAGCTCAGGGAGCTTGTTGCTTGTTGCATTGGTACTTATTACTTTCCATTTCCTGATGGCCTTACTCCCTTTTGCCCCATCCCTGTCCTTCTTGCCTTTGTCACTTTCTCTGTTTACCCCTGCCCTTCTCTCTATCGACACCTCTGTGTTGGTGTTTGCCGCACTTACTACCGTGATTATTTGGGGGGGGGGCTAGGATTTTCCTGCTCCTTTCCGTGCCAACCCCTTGGCTAGTTTAAAATCTTGCCAATGAAGCATTTAAACCTATCACCTAGGATCCTGGTTCCCCTCCCTGAATGAATGTAACTGTCAACATTTTTAAGAAAAATAAAGTAATTATGCCCAGAAAAGTGAAATATAATAACGTGTAGACCTGTTGAAAGAATAGACCTGTTAAATAAATAATTGCATTGTACGTATTTTTGTCAGGGTTATTGATTACATATTGTTATTGGTTGATAGAATCGCCTAAAAGTTATTGAGAAATGTTGTGCGCAGGGACAGCTGTTGGGCCAGAGGGTAGCATGCTGTGTTTCTGTGCCAGCAACTCAGGTTCAGAGAGTAGCTCTGGGAGCTGGCTGGGCAGCACAAGGATTGGTGGAACATATCACTGCTCAGAGCCTGGGAAGGTATGGTGCAGTGTTCTGTCACATGGTGGACACATTGTGATGGGCCGGAGAGCTGTATCTCACAATTGGTTCACATGCATGTCATGGCCTGATGGTGTTACGCAGTGTGTCAGGGAAAGCAAGTTGACATGAAAAATGAGTTTTGCAATAACTCCTCTATTCCATTTCCAATGGGACCTGTATGCAAGTTCATGGAAATTAAAAAAATATATACATATATATATATATATGTATACACACATAAACACAGAGTATCTCTGTCTCTCTCACCACACACACATGCATATTTGTATGTATGTTACAGATTGCATATAAATATATAAGTGATACACAGTGGGAACCTCATGAGTGGTGTAGAATGCACATACAAATATATAAGTGATAGACAGTGGAAACCTCATTAGTGGGATACATAGCATGCATATAGAAATACCTTATTTATCACATAAGATCCCCTCTCTGCATATGTAATTTATGCAACAGGCTAGGACCTTAAGGGAGAGACATTTGTTTTGCTTTTTTAGGCATAAAATTATTTTTATAAGTCTGTTATTTTTTGAACTAGTGTTACTGTGCTTTCCACCATCCTGACTGCTATAACCACTGCCATGAAAGTGAAGTCAGGATGACAAGCTGATACTGTGATGTGGTAGTTTGTTAGTGCCGCAGAACTTCCGCAGAAATTACAAACCACCACGACAGAAGTTCTGCGGCAAATGGTAGTCTTGCCGCAGAACTTGGTCCCACTGTCCCGCAGAAAAGTAGGGGCCCTGACTATAATTGCTGGAGTCAGAGAGGTCAGCCTGTCAAAAAACTGCACTCATTGGTATGATTACTAGACAGAGCACCTAGACAGAGGAGTCCATCAAAAGACTGTGACTCCATCTGGAACACCAATGCTCACTGCAAGTCAGGCCCAAGTCAGTGTCGCCCATGGCATGGCCTTTAATCTTCTCCTGTACTCCTGCTCACATTGTTTGTTTTATTACAAAAAATAAAATGAGTATATTACAGTGTTGAACAGTAAAGATAAAAAAAAGTCCTTCCTTTGACCTGCAGCCTTTGGCACTCCAGCCTGCAGCACAGAGGCTCATTAGAAAAGCAGTGCCTTTACTTCATGAAGAAGCTCTGCCAACTCCAGTGCTCTTCCGGCCACATCTAGCTGTTACAGCAAAGTCTGGAGGGAGGAGTAGGATACACCTGGAAATGAGCCATTATTCCATGAGAATTCATTAGTGGCTAGCCATCTGCTCATTCCTGTACTGTTGCCACTGCATACCACAGACTCACCCAATCAACCAGTTTACTACCATATCTATATTTCTGCCATGAATGAATCCTATAGCTGGTCTGGTTACCACTTCAGGCTGGTATGTCCACACAGGCATTCCCCGGCCCTGCAGACCACAAACTCAGAAAGGCAACCAATTAAACACCATATCTATATACGTATCTATAGTATATGCCCTGGATCTGGTCAGCACTTCAGGCTGGTATGTCTGCACAGGCATTCCCAGGCCCCGGTGTCCACAAAATCAACCAATCAACCAATTTACCACCATACATATTCTTCCCTCGAGTAATGGTTTTAAGTAGCAATGTTTTCCCAAAAAGTTACATCGTCTTTCATTTCATTGCACAAACTCCCTTACAGTTTGTGTCAGATCCAACTTATCTGTTCTCTTCTTGTGAATGTTCAACAGCATTAGGTGAGTGCACCACTTCTTTTTCATGGTGCTTCATAAGCAAGCCTTGATACTCCATTGTGTTGAAAATGATCTCTCCCCAGTTGCTGTACTCATTGGGATGAGGAGGTAAATTTGAATGAGCTTCATTACTTCTGATTACAGTGTCTTCTGCTGGCAGTCTTTTCCCACTAGGGCATCAATAATGGTGTTGATTGAAGTTACTTCCTTCACCTCTGGCAAAACCTGCTGTACAAGTCCTGGGAGCAAGTTCAGTTGCGCATTCAGATTGTCAGTGTCCAAGTCTTTATGTCCATACAACTCTGACCCGAGGAGGAACTGAAAATGACTTTGCATTGTCTGCTTGAAGCAACAAATTCTCCATGGATGACAGCAAAGCATAGGTTTCTTGATCAAAACGTTGGTCTAGTTCGACAAGACATGCATTAATGGCTTCATTATACATTTGTTGATACCAGTCCTTAGCAGAATCAGGATGGTGATGAGGTGCAGTACCATGTTGCAGCCTTGCTGGGACACAGTGCCGTCTGGAGAGTTTGGGCTCTTTCACAATTTCCAGTAGTTGTGCTTTCTCTTTGGTGTCTTCATAGACCTGGCCAAAGCCATTGCGCTGGCTTTGTAAATTTTGCTTCAGGGAGTTTATAGTCATCATTGCATTTTCTGCTGTCAGTGTTTTTGTTTGCAAGATTGAAGCCACTCGTTCTGATACACTGAATATGCTGTATGATACAAGTCCAAAATAGATCAAAAACTTTTCATCATTGACAACAGGCCTCTGACTTTACTTCATACTTCAGTAGATCTGTCTTGTTCCAACTCTTGTAAGGTTTCAAAAAGTGTTCAATAGTTTGAGAGAATCAACTTAATGCTCTTTGTTCTTGCTGTCCATCTTGTTGGACAAAGTAAGTGCAGGCCTTCTGTCATCACATAAGGGTCCTCGCTGTCATTTGCTGCAATATTTTCATAAAGAGCTAAGCTTTGTGGTGAAGCATGAATCAATACACTTGCCTCCTGTACAAATGTGAGGGCGTCTTCAATGGCAATGCTTCTTTTGCCACAGTTTTGCAACACCAGGTCTAAGGAATGATTTGTACAATGTACATTTAGTGCTAAAGGATTTTCTCTTCTAATTCTATTCCTGTTGCAGTTCCGGAAATACATCCACTCATATTTGAAGCTCCATCATATGCCTGTCCTCTCATGTGATCGATTGATAAATTACATCCTAATAAAATATCCTTAATGGACCTGGTGATGGATTCTGCATCTGTCTTTGCCATTTCATACATCCCAATAAAGTCTTCATGTATAACAAACTAGGGCAGGAAAACCCATCGTATACATATTGTCATCTGTTCATGTTGGCTAATATACCGAGATTCATCTGCTATAATGGCATACAGCTTTGATTCCTTGCATATATCTTCCAATAGGTTCTTTAGCAGCTGATGGGCCATGAGTTCCACAATTTCATTTACAATATCTGAACTCTGATATTTCCCTTCCTGTATCCATTTCAGTAGTTCTGGTACATCATTTGCCTTATTCAGCAGCAGCTGCCTCAGGTTGCTTTCCTCTTCTTCTTTGCCACAAATTGCTAGTCCTTGCTAAACTAGAAACTTTATTTCATTTAGTTGTTTCAGGAACATTTCTCGGTTTCTCACCTGTTCCTATGCAAGGTGCTTGCTTAGCTGAGCACCAGCATGCATCCTTGTGTTGTTCAATGCAGTATACTTCTCAACAGCTTAACGTGGAATAATGATGCCTGATGTTTCGTAAATTTTTCAACTGTTTTCTTCCAATCACTGAATCCTGATGAAGTGAAGGCCGGTTTACCACAATGACTGTCTGTGATGAGTTTTCTTTCCACTGCTGCCCGACAGTAGTAGCAGAATAAACATCCTTTTGAAACACAATATGTTAGCCAGCTGAAAACTGAAAATCACTGTGTTTGACAAGTTCTTGTTTCAGTTCTCCCATTGGTTCTCAGAATGACTTGTTTGATGGACGTGTCTGTAACACTGCTTGGCTGAAAAACACTGTTAATACTGTGGCAACAAACAAAAGAGCAGGAGGTGAGACAAAGAGACAGCAGATTCAGACACTGGGTCAACTGCAATGACACAGGTATTCTCAGAGACATGCATGATGTTGCCATCACTACTGTGATTCATGAGGAACAGTTCTGCAGCTCTGTTTTCTTACCATCTTACCACCAGGCCTTACCATCCAGGGGCACTGCAATAGCAACTGCAGGACAATCCACATCAGCCAAGGAACATGTCAGTTCTGGCACTGATGCAACATTTGAAACAACTGTGGCTGCATCTGTCTCTGTAAAAGCCATTGGTAGCGAAGCTGTATGCACAGTTACATTATCACTTACTGTTCCGGTACAACTGATAGCTGCAGTGTGTGTGGCAGTGGCAGTAGTATTGTTCTCAGCAGTGATGTCACATGCAGGATCTGAAGCTGTTGGTATCTGGGCACTCCCAAACCAGTAATTTAGTTTTCTTGGCAGCAATATCAGCCAGCTGTTTCTCCATCTGTCTTTTTCGTCTCTCGGACTTTGGCATATTTTAATGCAATGTCACAGAGAGTGCAGGCTCTGAGAAAGAATTTTATGTATAACATTTTGTGAAATCATCAGGTTACTATCTTCCAACCAGGCACTGCTGCATGAACATTATTGAACGAGCTAGCAATGAAGAGTTATGGCAAAATGAATTTTTTTTTTACATCTTGCTGTGTCTTTTTCAGCAAATATCTTTGTCAGTAATTAATATTTATCTTAAACTACTGGAGCTACTTTGATTGGGCATTACATTCTTGACTAGTGATGACCCCTGCCTCAGAATGTTTGTCTACTGCACCGGTATCGTACAAGACTTGTGGATCCAGTAAAATGTACAAGTCTTATTACAGACCACATTAACTTTACTGCCAAATAAACAAATGAAAACAAAACAAGCTGCTTAATCATAAATGAACTTTTGACAACTCAAAATGAAGTAGAAGATAAATATAAATATTCAGAAAAAATATTAAAAACCTTTCAGAGGCAGTCAAGCCCTGTAGTTAGTATGGAGAGCTGAGAATGTGGAGACCCAGATTTAAATCCCACCAGTGCCACAAACTGTGTGATCTTGCATGTGGCTTAACTATTTCACCTCTCGCAGTCTCCCTTAACATCCTGAACTCATCTTATGGCTGATGCAGTTAGTGATTTCATGTAAAAGCACTTTGACATATGGGAGAGGTCAATACCCTGTAATATACCAGTGCCTTTTGTTTATTTTTCTATATTAACTAGTTTCACAGAGGCCTATGAGTTATCTTTGTGCTCTGCACACTCACTGCACCTTTTAAAATATATCCATTTGTTGAAACAAAGGGTATTTCAAATTATGGCTATTTACAGTGCCTTGCAGTTTACTATTCTGCTATGATATATTATAAAGTCCTCCCTTACTACAATACTCCTCCCTCAGTCACAAATGGAAACCAGCCTCTTCTCATTGTGCCAGACAGATCACATGAAGGTTAAGCAAAGGGCAGTTAAGTGAGTTGGTTAAGGTCACACACTAAGTAGAAGTAGTGGGACTCAAATTTGAGTCCCTAGGTACACAGCTATGCTCTAACCACTAGACTCAACAGCCTGTACTGGGCAACCACCCTCTCCCACCTACCTGTACTGGGCAGCCCACTGACCAAAAATGTATAGCTGACCTCCTGCCAGTCTTCCCGCCCTCCTGACACTCTTTTTAGATGTTCTCCCACCATTCTGCCAACTCATATGCCTTTACTATCCCCCCCATCCTTGATTCCAATACTTGACTTGGAAAGGGTCTGGTGGCTAGCAAGCTCAGTAGTCCTGTACTTTTATTCCAGACTAGCCCAGACATCCCTGCCCTTTCCACAGCAGCTTTCCACTATGCCAGTAGTTGAGTGGCACACTGATGTTTGCAGCATGGTACACATACATTCTTTCTTGTATAAGCAAGCAAGCAGTAAGCACTAAGGCATCACAGATACAGAGATCTATGAGCACCTATTAACAAGAAGCATATGCCAGTCTCTCCTCACACAAACACTGTCAGAGGTGCACTAACCAGTTCCATAAAAACAGCACATTTTATTTATTTATTTATTTAAGAGTTTCACCAGGAGGGCAAACTGAGCAGAGTACTACTTGATTCCAGTTGCATCTTGGGGGAGAGGGAAGGGGAGAACACAATAAAGAAAATATATATTGCAATCAGACAGTAAGCGTTAGACACAGCTAACAGCACTAGGATAAAATTATGGCTTGCGCAGAGCAAGACAACAGGGTTCTTTAAGGTACAAATGAACAAACAAATACAATGCAACATAATACAGCCACAGTACTCCAACTAGAGGAGGAGTGGTGCATTTAGGTTAGATACATGTGCAGGTGGAGGTGAAATGATCTTTGAGGTGGGCGTGGAGGTAGCGGTCCAAGGTGGCCTGCCTTATGTCCACTGGTAGGGAGTTCCACAACTTAGGCATGTGACACGTGAAGGCAGCCTGGCCAGCATTTGTGGACCTGTGTGGGATAGATAGGAGTCTGGTGACACTGTGTCTGAGCGAGTAGGCTGGCAGGGGAGTGGCTGAAAGTGCTAAGTGAAGATAGGAGGAAGGGTCTGAGACCAGAACTTGGCAGTGAGATGGGCACAGTGTATTTGGCGGTGGTCCTGCAGTGAGGGAAGACCCAGTGACTGATACAGGACACAGTGATGGATAGAGTAGGGACAGTTGAGGGTGAAACAACAAAAGGCATGGAAGAGAGAGTCCAGTCTGGCCAGGGTGGACTTGGAGGCAGCACTATAGACTACATCCCCATAGTCTATGACTGACAGGAACTTTTTCTGTACCATAGCATGGCAGGCTGGCAGTGGGATGCATCCATGATCACGGTAGAGGGCACCCAGTCAGGGGTGTAGTTTTTTGTGGATGGCATCAATTTGCACAGAAAAGTCAAGCTGCTGGTTGAGCCAGATCCCGAGGTACCTAAAAGAGGAGCTGTTCTCCAGAGTTGTCCCATTGAGGGTGTGGAAAGTAAGGGTGGAGGGAAGCCTTGAGAGTCTTTGCCTCATGCCGATGGTCATGGAGAAATTTTTTTGGCATTGAGGTGGAGCTGGTTAGAGCAAAACCAGTGCTGGACTGTGTTGAAGTCTTGCTGTAATCTGGATGCCACATCAGAGGCCAAGGGCCTGATGTATACAGCACCGTATCATCAGCATACATGTGAATGGATGTGTGTGGGCAGGCGGAAGGCAGGTCATTGAGGAAGATAGAGAACAGGAGAGGCCCAAGAACTGAGCCCTGTGGCACACCTGTCATGATAGGGAGAGGGGAAGATGTTGAGCTACCAATTCTGACCGATTGTGTTCGGCCTATCAGATATGAGCAGAACTATTCTATGGCTGGGCGAGAAAGTCCAGCATTTTGGAGCTTAGTCAGAATAAGGGGATGTGAGACAGTATCGAATGCCTTAGCGAGGTCGACAAAAATAACTGAGGTGATATGGCCTTTGTCCATGGCAGAGAGAATGCTGTTGGCAAGCCTCAGCAGGAAGGTGGTGGTGGCATGGAACTTCCTGAAGCCAGACTGGTAAGGCGTGAAGAAGGATGAGGAGTCAAGGTAGGAAGAAAGTTGAGAAAGGAAAAGGTGTTCCTGCAGCTTGACCAGTATAGGGAGGAGAGGTCCCCACCTTTGGGGAGGGGTATGATAGTGGCAAGCTTCCATTCAGATGGGATGGATGCTAGAGAGAAGGATAGATTGAAAAGAGCAGCCAGTGGGGTGGTGATGACCGAGGCTGATAAGTACAACATTTTGGAATCAAAGCCAGAGGGACAGTTGCCCTTGGAAGGGTTTAGTGCCTGCAGGGCATTTAGTACCTCAATTGGGGTGACAGGGCAGAATGAGAAGTAGGAGGTGGGTGGAGGATCTTGGGAGGTTCTGTGAGATGGAGGAGTATGGATGGCAGTGGAGGAGTTTGGTGCGGGGAAAGAGGACATGAGTGTCGATGTGCAATTGGTAAAAAATGCATTGAACGCCGAGGCCACAGCAGGAGGGTCTGTAACAATGGACGCACCAATGTTTAAAGCTGGTGTAAGGGGCAGAGAAGGTGGGGAGAGAAGTGATTTGACCACCTTCCAGAATTTAGTAGGGTGGCCAAGATTTGAGTGCAGGGCTGAGTTGAAAAACTTGGCTTTAGCCTGGCAGATTAACCTTCTGCAGGAGTTATGAAGTGCGCGGTACTTTAGGTGGTCAAGGTGGGAGCCTGAGACTGAAAGATTTCCATGCAAGATCCCTTACCTTAAGGTTTACAATAATATCCACTGTGATCCAGGGTAGGTGGGCACCTCTTGCCCTAGACCTTCTGTTAGGGGTGTAGTGGTCCCAGGCAGCAAGGAATTTGGTTTTGAAGTATGTTAATGCCTAGTCCAGGGAGGTGGCCTGATGTACAGGGGACCAGTCTGTAGTGGCCAGGGCATGGAGAAGAGAGGGAAGATCAAGGGATTTCTAGGACCTGGTCATGATGATGTGAGGGGGTGCAGCTTTGTGTTTGGAGACTTTCCTGATCATATACATCATGTGGTGGTCACTTACAGCATCAGGTAAAAGGTCTGAGGCTGTTATCCTGTAGGGGTGAGAGGTGAGGGACCAGTCAAGGAGTGAGTGGTTTAGAGATTTGTGGTTTAAGAGAGTGGGCTCTGTGACTATTTGGGAAAGATTTAAGGAGGCTACTAGGTTACGAAGGTTGACATTGAGATTGGAGAGCCAGTTCATGTTAAAATCTCCAAGGATGTGCAGCTCGCCCTCAGGGGCCAAAGATTTTAGGGTGCCTAGGTGTTGGAAGATGGTTGTCAGGGTGGTGTTAGGTGCATAGTAGGTGCCTTCAATAAAGAGGGAAGCTGTGTGGGTTAGTGTTAGCTTGATTAGTAGTAGGTCAATGGTCACAGTGGGTGTGGGTACTGAGATTTGGGTGAACTGAAGTGCAGATGCAACATACATGGCGATGCCACCACCTCTTTTTTGGCCAGGTCGATCATGTGAATAATAGTATACCCCAGGGTAGCTACTTTGGTGTCTTGATTGTGAGGTTTTAGCCAGGATTCAGATACGGCCAGGTCATCAGGTCAGAGTGAGAGGATGGTTGGCTGCAGCAGGGTGAGTTTGAGAAACAGGCTGCAAATATTGAGGTGGACGAGTTTCAGACCTCTTGGTAATTGAAGGGTAGGGTGGGTAGGCTAGTGTGGTGGGAGATGGGGCCAGGATTTTGCTCTATGTTCCCAAATGTGAGTAGCAGGAGAACAATCAATAGTTTTGGCAAGGGCCGTGCCCACTGGGGCTTTCGAGTAGGAGTAGCTACTGGCTGAGTGTAACGTATACTTAACGTTACTAACAACTTAATATAATTACCCAACGAGACCGATGGAGAATCAAAAATAATTTATTTAGCAGTGGTATTATAGTGCCAGTTGCACTTAGCCTTAGATGTTACACGATTCCACTTGATGTTACACATGCATAGCTTATATACACAATTTGAAGGTTACACCCCAAACAGGACTAATGTTATGATTTGCTCCTAGCAACCCTATTACGTAATATGGTCATTTACTGTGTGTTGGTGATACACTGCCTGGAACTGGCTACCTGATCTTAGTCACAGACGTGTCTGAAGAGCCCAGTTTGATACACTGCCTGGAACTGGCTACCTGACCTTAGTCAGTTGCACCATACTACAATGCTTTATTTACAGCATAAATACCTTTTATTTACAGCACAAATACTTTTTATTTATAGCACAGATACCTTTGACAGGGCACTCCTGTCACGTTCTGCTTTCCTTGTTTACTGCCTAGTACATTTTATTACAGACTCAGCCTATGCTCATTGTGTGATTTGTATTTTGTATGTTTTTTTTCTTAACTCAGTTTGAGCATTGAGCCACATATTTCAATCACAATTGTGGTCATTTAGCTTTTGCCCTTACAATTCCCCCTTTGGGACTGAAATTGGGTGTGGTTTTCCTGAACAGAACATGAGTGGGTAAGGCTGGAGACCTCCGATAGGGACCCCACTCCTGGGTTCTCTGGATGACTTGCTGCCCTGTCCACCTTGCCTGCCCTATTAATAGGAGCCACCACTAACCAAGGGCACATTGTTACAACATTTGACGTGTGGATGCTGACATTTTGAGCATAAACATAGCATGATACAGGTTGCATATTAGGCAGCGCAAATAACATGTACTGACTAACAAAATAAACACTAATACCAATTGTAGCATCAACAACACTTTGAATGACAATATCCCCCAAGATCCTCCCAAGTTGGCATATATTAAGTGTTCCTTATCTCTATCATCTAATAGCACATTAATGTCTTATTTTATTTTACAGGCAGAGTTTTGAATTTGAATAAGATGTGTGTCTTTGCGGTCTAATAACCTTTGCACATCTAATGTTAGGGGAGGAATAGGCACTCCGAAAGCAGGTGTATATTCATTAATTTTAGTTGCTTGACTGGGTACCGAAGTGTTAATTTGTGACATCCTTGGGGTATACTGTATAATAGGATGGAAAGTGTGCCCTCCAATTTGTACATCTCCTTTAGGGATAAAGCAAAAGTTTGACTGGGTTATCGCACACTTTTTCCCTTGATGAGTCATTTCTCATTCATTGCTAACTATACAGTACTGTGTGGTGAAATTGTATACAAACACTACCTTAGGCACTGTCCACCTTTGCAGTTGAATCGGACACCAAAGCAAGGTGTTAAGGGCTTCTTGCATAGGTTCCTCCCCACAAACAGGCTGGTCCTGGGCCAAAACATCACACTGGCATACCCACTGCACACTTATCTGCTCACAGCAGTGTAGATTGGGGGCCACCCAGGACCTGTTTTTGTTAGCTACTAAAATGTCAGGTAGGCTTATTCTATGTGCATAATAGTCACCTATTAATTTTCCCACCGAATGTACCTTAACAATGTGTGTGTGCTCCTCCTCCTCCTCCTCCTCATAATTTACCTGAGGTAATTTAATTGTAAATGACACCATCATTGTTTGACTTAGGGTGCTGTTTTTATTAAAACAGCATGGTCGTACGTATACCTTTGCTACCTTTCTTACCTATGCTATTGGTGGCACCCTTTGTCATGTGCATGGGTTTAGGCACTTCCTATCAGTAGTACCATTACACATTGGGCAGTACCATAGTTTGATTTGTGCATCTGGTACCATATCAGGTAGCCTTTGTTCGTCTACTTGATTTACACTAGCAGTTTACTTACAGTGGTTAAAACATAGAACCCATAGGCTGCACATATTATGGACTGCCCGATAGTGTGATTTGTGACTTGAACATTATGGTCTGTGATAATTTCATTGATTTTGCCTTGAACTTGTTTTAACAATTTGGCGACATCATTCATATTGTATACTGTCAAACGTCCCTCTTGTGCCAAACCCACTTGATTTACAGCAAGGGGCAGTAACACTCTTCCTTCTATTTCTTGATTTACAATATTTTGGTGCTCTTCTATAGCATCTAAATCTGCTCTATTTCATATACTCATCCCAGATCCAAACAGGCTGGTTATGTCCCCTAATAGGTCTCTCTTACATCGCCTATTAGAGGTATTGTTATGGTTACTACCATTTGTGGGGACTGGGGTGCATCCCCCTTGCTTGGCCTAGAATGTACTAACCATATCTAATAACATAGATGCATAAAATTTAGAAATATTAGTAGTGGCGCATTGACCAGTGCTATTTAGATCCCAACTTGAAAAGTTGAAAATGACTGGTAATTTTATATACTGTACATTATTTACAAGAGTCTGGTCCATTGGTGTGGAAGTTAGTCCACTAGGTGGCCTTTGTGTTACATTGGGGCACTGTGGTGGTCTTACTGTTAAAGTTATATTTCTACTGGTGTTATTGGCGTAACAGTCATTATCGTGACATAACCCATTTCCAGCGATGCCCATTTCACGAGTGCATCCTCCAATAACATTATTCGGATTTCTAGTACAGTAGAAAACAGTTACTTGATACGTACCGGAGTCCTTTGGTGTGGGTTTCTCCAATATTAGTGATCCGTCTTCAGAATATACATACCCTCTTTGTGTTGAGTTGTATTGGGATGAGCAAAACTGTGGACTGGTCTTCCAATCAGCCATACAGCACCACCGTGTGGTAGTTACAATTAAATCATCATTTGTCCATACTATTTGCCACAGATGTACAGTAGCATTTGCTTCTCCCTCATCCCAACTCCATGTGATTGGTAGGACCACGGGTTGTTTATAATCCCCAGTGATATGAGGGGTGCTGGTGTTTAGATGTAGAGCCCCTGTACAACTCACTAAGTTCCCCAACAGGGCCATGTACAGTGTATACTTCCACATCCTTTACCTGTAAGAACAAGGGCAGTATCAGTCGTCATCGTCAATACTCTGATACATTTTACATGTCAGTTTTTCTCCCAATTTTTTTTTTCAAATGTTTGTTTATGACCAGATCTTTTTGTGTTATGCACTATGGCTATATTTGTCACTGCCATGTGTTCTAGTGTTACCCTTTGCTCAACACATCAGGGTTACTTGATACAGGGTGAGACCAATGCTGGCTTGAACAGTCCCCAGTACTGCCCTTAACATTCCTGATAGGAACATCAAGCACAACCATCAAGCACAACCCTCACGGGCTTATGCAATTAAAACTTTTTTCTTAAACAATTTACACTGATCTATGTGTACCCATGCTGGTGGTCTTTTTCCCTTTCCTAGCCTAGTAATGTGTACAGTGGTGGTACAGAGGCATTGATCCACCACATAGGGTCCCATCCAATTTGCATCCCACAAACTCTTTTTATCAAAGTTTTTTATCCTTACCTGGTCACCAATTGTGTACACAGGTTGTCCCAGTGTATTTTTATCTCGATACATTTTGTTTCTCCAATGTGCTTGCGCCATATTGCTGGCAGCAAATTTTAAGTATTTTTCCAATTGATTCTGTACTTGCTGTAGGAATACCTCTGCATTGGCGCTATCTCTTACACTTGCACTCACTTCAGGGTCTGTGGGATAGCTCAATCACATGTTCTATCCAGTCATAAGCTGATGAGGAATAATCCCTGTACTGGTGTGTACAGTACCTCTCACTGCCATGAGGATTCCAGGTAGATGGTTCACCCATCCCTTTCCAGTATCCAACACTGCCTTTTTTAAAGCTAATTTTAGGGTCCGGTTCAGCCTTTCTACCATTCCAGAAGACTGAGGGTGATATGGGAAATGAAATTTCTGCTGTATTTCTAACAACCCACACATGTCTTGCATGATTTTCCTGACAAAGTGTGTTCCTCTGTCTGATTCCAACATCCTGGGGAATCCCCATCGAGAAAACACTTGTTCCCACAAAACTTTGGCTGTTGCTTTGTCAGTGTTAGTGGTGAGGGGGGAAAGCCTCCACCCATTTAGAGAAAACATCTATCACTACTAACAAATATCGAAAAACCCCCTTTGGCAGTGGGCAAGGGACCTACATAATCAATCTGCAAAGCCTGCCATGGTCCTTCAGCCACTGGCATGCATTGCAATGGTACTAGTTTTGCCTAGGGACTAGGCTGGTTTATCTGTGTACAAATTAGACATGACTCCAGATGTGTCTTTACAATCTTGTCAACCTTTGGCCACCAATATTTAGATGTGACCATTTGACAAGTCTTATGGAGACCACAGTGTCCTCTGATCCTGTGGTTTTCCATAATAATTTGTTTCCTGAGATCAGACGGCAGAACCCACTTTAACTGGCTATGGCATTCCCAAAAAAGCATGTCTTCCTGTACTGTCAGGTTTTTGTAGCTACACTGCCCCAATTCTCTCCATTTTTGTTTTTGTTGTGATAGCCAGGGATCCGTCATCTGAAGTTGTACCAAATTAACCACTGGATTTTTAGCTTGGACAGCTGCCATGGAGTAGTCCCCAAGAGGATCTCTCCATGGTTCTCCATCTCTGACTGAATCTTTGGCTAGTTGGTCCACCAACTGATTTTCCCTTTCATGAGCCGTGGGGCTTTTGGTGTGGGCACGGACCTTACAAATAGCAATTCTGCCTGGGGTGGCATTTGCCAAGGCCAGCAACTGTCGTAACATCTCTCTGTGCTGGACATGTTCCCCCAATGCATTAATCATCCTCCTCGATTCCCACAAATGAACCCATTCAGTGAGGGACATAACAGCAAACTGGAAGTCTGAGAAGATGGTGATTTTTCCCTCGGAATATCTAAGGACTGCCTCTCAGATGGCTTCTAATTCAGCTCTTCAGGCAGAGAAGTTTGCCAGCAGTTTTATTTTGATGCTTCTCTGTTGTGAGGGGACCCATACCATGGCCCCTGTGTGGAACTGTCCATTATTCCACTGTCGGGACCCATCAACATAGATCTCCAGGAAGGTGTCTAGGTGGCCTTCCACAAAAGGAGATGACACAACCGTCCCACGTTCTATGGTCCCACAGTCGTGTGGCTCCCCTTTTTGCCCCAGCTGGGATGCTATACCTCCATCTCTTACCTTTTTAACTTCAATGTTTTTTCCTTGTAAGGCTAGCATCCACCTCATTAGTCATTGATCAGAAACCCTTCTAGGTGACCCTTGCAAAAGATATTTTATCGGGGTATGCAGGGTTTCCAATACAATTTGATTAAAACCCACAATGTGCTCAGTGGCTTGTACTGCCCAATAGACTGCCAATAGGTGCTTCTCACAAACCCTATATCCATTCTCCACAGGAGTCAATACCCATGAGAAATAATCCCACCAGTCTCAGTTTTTTTTCTGTTTTTCTTGCAGCAACACCACCACCAGAGCATTTGGGCCGGCAGCAGTCTGCAGTACAAAGTCCTTTTTTATGTTTGGGGCTATCAACACGGGAGTGGTTAATAAGGCTTGTTTCAAAGTCCCAAATGCTGCCTGAGTGGTGGGGGTCCACTCTAGTTGGTCATTTTTACCTGGATTACCCTTTAGCAGGTTGTACAAAGGGTGTGCTATATCAGCAAAATTGGGGATAAATTCTCTACAAAAAAACAACCATGCCCAGAAACTGCCATAGGGCCATCACTGATTTGGGCCTGGGCAACTGCTGTATCAGTTTGTCTTTGTCTGGGTCTACCCTGCAGCCCTGATCAGATATCTGTATTCCTTAATAGGTTACCTTTTGTTTTTCCACCTGTGCTTTATCTGGGTTTAACTTCAGCCCCGATTTCCCAAGTGTCTGTGAAGAAGTTACCTTGTGACATCACCAAGACTAACTTGAAAAGTGAATGACACAGTTTTTTATTGCTCTAGATTAAAATAAACCTTAACTGATTAAACACTTAAGGCACATACCTCCAATGTATGTGGCTTAATTACAGCATGTTTCTGGTTGTAAACCAGAGTGCTTTTCACTCAACAGACATAAGGCAAACATTTCCTTTTTTTATGACCCAATTAACTTTGCTCAACTTTTAAATGAAGCAAATGTATGCAGTTTGCACTGTAACAAACTTTGCATTTAATACTAATTTGAAACAAAAGCGATCAAGCAACATTAAGACATACTTTTTATGCCAACCAAAGGTAGTTTATGTTCTTTTATTTGGTGGATTTGGCTGACTGCGCTCCAGCCTGTTTTCTTTAAATTTAGAAAACCTTTCTGTAGCATTTGATTTTGCAACAGGTAACATTTCTAACAAATAGTAAATACAAAACACCAAGTCAATACACTTTTTGATTTACTCCACTGCTTTAAGCCATGCATCTAACTTATTGCTTAGCTGTGGATGTGTGTGTGAGGGGGGTAGATAGGTCTAGCATACTGTAATTCTATTGTTTTTGATTTTCAGCATGCCAGTGTGTACCTGTTATTGTCTAACCATTATCATCATGCTGTTGCATTTTTACTTTCAAGTAAGTTACCTCCTTTTGGAGCTGTTCTATTTGCTGTCCCTTTATTTTTAGTTCAAAGTAATACTTTTCCTTCCATTTACTCATCTCTAACGTTAGGGTACTGCACTCCCCTGCTTTCTCACTATACTTCCATTCCTGTTCTTCTTGTTTTCCCTGGAGATCCTCCTCAAGTCTATCAGTCTTATCCTGTAGCTCCCGACTGGTTTTTTGGTGTCTCAGAACCAGGGAGTTATTAATACCCAACAAAGCCGCTACACTGTTAGCTACTTTTTCCTTTTCATTCTTACATGTCTTATTTTTCTTACAGCACTGAGTTTCATAGTGACAGCGGACATCTTGCCCATCCACTGGGACTTCATAAAAGCCTTTTCTTAGATGTTTTTTCTAACCATTTCCTAATAATTGTTTCCATACTTACACTATTCTTCTGACTCAATCATCCATGTCTGGTTTCTTTTGAGTCAGACAGAGCCTTTGCCCTCTCCCCACCAGAGCTGATCAGTCTCCTGGTGAGCGAGACCTCTTTCCCACTGCTCTCTTGTCATCAGCCCGCAGTGACCTTGGTTCGATTTTGCGCACTCTAATCGGTAGGTATACTCTACACACTGAGTATCTGAGTCATGGCACCAAAAATGTAACGTATACTTAATGTTACTAACAACTTAATATAATTACCCAACGAGACTGACGGAGAATCAAAAATAATTTATTTAGCAGTGGTATTATAGTGCCAGTTGCACTTAGCCTTAGATGTTCAGATTAGCAATGTGCTCTGTGTGGTGGCTGCTTGTGTTTGTCTGTGTCTGTAGCTTAGTTTTTGTGGATTTACATGGTTTTCTGCTTGCAGTAACTATACCATTCTTGCTCACCACATCCGTGAAAGTCTCCTGGACTGGATTTCTACAAAGCGTCATCACCAGGTATCTGCATTTTTCATTTTAAAATCAACTTGTTGGAAAGTGTCCCAAGCAAAGCAGAAGTGAAACAATGAAGTCTGACAAACTCAGTGACTCTGGGTCCTGCTTGGATTCACATTTTCATCTGACCTGCCCCATGATCTGTATTTGGGCTTTTCAAGACCTCTTTGAATGACAAAGATGCATACAGACAAAAGGATTTCACATCCTGCATATGCGCAGGCAGAGTTCATCTCTTTCAGGAATTCTAACACATTCTGTGACTGTAGACCTCAGCTGTTGATCATTTCTTTTAGCTTTTGACTGTTAAGTCACCAGGTATCAACATTTTCAATTGAAATCAACTCTGAATGTACTTGTCTCTAAGGGCTATCTATCCAGCAACCATTTTGAAGAACAAATGAAACATTTGGCCTGTTCTCAAAACCACTGCAACTGTGCCCGTACAGTTCCCTGCTATTATGGGGGGGGGGGAAGGATTGTTTGGGGCTGGAGAGAGCAGCATCAGAAAGAGCTGCTGCAGTGTGGGCTGGGTTTTTCGGGACCGTCCACTAAACACCATCGCCTTTGTTTCCACATAGAGCCCCAGCTGAATTTCAACACCAAACTGCCATTTGAAAAGGCAACTGTGCCAATTGGCTCCTGCACAAGGTGACACCTGGGGCAAGGCTAGCGAAAAGGCTAGCCAGATCTTTGCAACACAGTATTCTGGACTGTTTTGCATGGGGGGGTGGGCAGCTCTTGTGAGAGGCTCCCCCTGCATTTCAGGACAAAGAAGGAGCACCTCAGGGTTGAGGCACTGGTAAACTGGGCGGTCCTCCCCCGATGAACACTGTTCAGGACTTTGCTAGTGCCTTTGGGGGGCAAGGATTGTTTGGGGCTGGAGAGAGCAGCATCAGAAGGAGCTGCTGCAGCATGGGGTTTTAGGCCCACCCACCCCGTTCCCTTCTCCCATTAAATGCCCGGTAGCCATGCCCCTAAATAGACCAGCACCAATCGGCACTGGCCATAGGTGGGATCTTGGGCACCATAAAGTCTCTAACTCAAACTTAACCTAAAATTGATCTACTATCCAGTGCTGCAATTATAGCATACACTAAGTAATCTGATTGGACAAACAATATCAACATAATTTGTTCCATCAATTCCTACAGTACCCTGTGTTACAACCATTAACTAGTAGCAGAGAATACACAATATTTAAAACAGTTTGTTTGGTGTAAGCTATATCTTTGTTTTAAGAGGGCTGTACAGTTTGCTGAGGGGCTGGCATACGTTCACCTATATCTAGTGGGGTGTCAAGGGTCCCTGGCTTATATTTTTGACTACTCTAACAGCATTACTATCCCTGTGAACTGAACTGCACTGGCTTATATTTTTGACTGCTCTAACAGCATTAGTATCCCTGTGAACTGTACTGTTTTATAATCCCCAATCTGTTACAGGTGACCTGCCTACCAACATAGCATGGGTGCTCACCAACTTAGGGGCTTAGTTTGGTACTCTTGGAGGTATGAGCTCTGAACTGTTGTGGTGAGAATAGATAGGTGGTAATAACAGGTAGATACTGCCAAAAAACAGGGTGGTATCAGGTGTCTGGTAGTGGTATGGGAATCACCACTGGCCACGGAGTTGGGGCCAGTGACTAGCACTGATTTCTAAACCATTCCCCTCAGTCAGTCTATCACTGGTATGAACATGGGGAACCCTCAGTACCTATTTAAGTGAATACCGCTGCATCCACTCATGTGCACACTAGCCTGTGGTATCCTCACTGTCCTTGGCATCCACTGGTATATTGGTGCAGATGTCCCTAGAGTGGGTCAACCATGGGACACTTGCTCCCTGCTGGAGGAAACTGATTTCATGTTCTCCAACCTATTAGCGGAAGGCAGACCCCCTCCCTGGGTTCTCTGCAGTCTTGACCTGAGGTGCTTTCAGTGCCATGCATGTCTGGTCAGGAGATATGGCCACAGGGTGCATGTCAGGGATGGCTCCCCTTCCCCAAAACATCTCCTATGGCTACTCCTGGTGACCATAGCACTATCAGGTGACATCAAGCTAAACCCTGGCCCACCTTGCCAAATGGCCCCTGCTGCTCTGTGTGGGATGGCGGTCAAAGGGCTGAAAATAGCCCATCTCAATATTTGTAGCATCCTGCCCAACCTGGCAGAACTACTGGCTTGGGTCACCCTCCACACCCCTAACATCCTGGGAATAACAGAAACCTGGCTTAAACCCACCATACCAAACTCTGCATGTGCCCTCCCAGGCTATGACCTCCTCAGGCTTGATCGCCCAGGAAAAAAGAGGGGGGGTGGCATCTTGGT
This sequence comes from Neoceratodus forsteri, assembly GCA_016271365.2. Lineage (NCBI taxonomy): Eukaryota > Metazoa > Chordata > Ceratodontiformes > Ceratodontidae > Neoceratodus > Neoceratodus forsteri. The sequence continues at coordinate 97,322,198 of CM028132.1, read as the reverse complement.
TTATTATAAAAGCCATCTTAACTTGTCAGTGCTATCCTGTCCACAACCTGTGCAGTCCCCTTGTGAGTCCCTGCACACAGTGCTGTTGCTCGGGATGACCAAAAAGATACATGTTGTATTCACCTACAATCCCCCAAGGGGCAGCCTGGCGGGGCTGTCCATCCTCCTAGATACTATAGGTGCTGTGACCCAACATAATGAACTTATTATTCTAGGTGATCTCAACCTAAACTGGCTTGGTTGCAACTCCAAAGCATATGAACCACTCCTTGCTGGTCTCTCCCTGTCACAACTGATTAAGGAGTGTACTAGATGACCACCCAATGGTGGAGGGAGCTTTCTCCTGGACTGGGTCATGACAAATTGACCAGAGAGGATCAGCTCATCGGGCATCCTCTCTGACTCCATCTCGGACCACTCCCCCATGTATGGGGTCTGGAAGATTCCTTCTCTAAAAATCCCACATAAAATTATCCAGGTCTGAGACTACTCAAGGTTTGATCTTGGCTCCTACCATGCTGATCTCCAGCACGCTGACTGGTCAGCACTATGGAATGCACAGGACTCCTCATCAGCAGCCAGTCACTTCCTCACTGCGTTCAGGGTGCTGCAGGATAAACATGCCCCCCTCATCAGATGGAGGGTCAGGGGCTCGGCAACAAAGTGGCTGCAGGGCAGTCTGCTAACCCTTATGAAGTACAGAGATAAGTGCTGGGCAAAATTCAAGGCCATGGCAGAACAGGTCATATTTCTGCAGTACAGGATGCTCAGAAATCAGTGTCAGAAGGCTTTAGGGTGGCCAAAGGGGAATTTTGCAAATCTGTGCTGCTGCACACAACTAGGGACCCCAGGAGGTTCTGGAGAAACATTAAGAATATAGTCAGTGAGACCCCGAGTGGTGAGACCTCAGATATGATCATCGATGGTGCCAGTTACAACAACTCCCTGACCATTGCAAATGCATTCAACCAATACTTCTCGGACCTATCTACCATTACCTCGTCACTCCCCCATTGGGGAGGGGAGAAGGGTGAAAAATGGGCCGCACCATCCTCATCTTACCCACCCCTTCTTTTTAAGGTGGTGGTGGTGCAAGAGGTGCAGAGACTGCTCTCGTGTCTCTCCCACTTCTTGAGTGCTGGACATGATGGATTGGAGCTGAAACTTCTAAGTCTTGGTGCCAGTGAGATTGCCCCCATGGTAACCCATATCTTCAGTCTGTCTCTGTCATCAGGTGTCATTCCGGAAGTATGGAAAGTAGCCAGGGTTGTCCCAATACTTAAACAAGGAAACCCCAAACTCATAGAAAACTACCATCCAAGATCCATACTGTCAGTGGTCAGCAAACTTCTCGAGAAGGTCGTGGCAAGGCAACTCTTGGAGTACTTGCAGTCTCATGACCTGTTGTCCCCTGAGCAGCATGGCTTTAGGAAAGGGCACAGCACAACTTCTGCCCTTGTCACGGTCTCATCTTCAATCAGAGCAGCTATGGACCAAGGCAAACTCTCTGGATCCGTCTTTATAGATCTCTCTAAGGCCTTTGATCTTGTTGATCACACCATGCTCTCCACCCAGCTCAGCTCTTATGGTCTATCACCTGAGGTGCTCAACTGGTTTTCCAACTATCTAAGTGGCAGACAGCAACTTGTTAAGTATGGGAAGGAGTTCTTGGACACTATCCCTGTTACCATGGGTGTTCCACAAGGCTCCATCTTGGGGCCGCTGCTTTTCTCCATATTCATGAACAAACTCCCGGCTGCTGCTATCCACTGCAAGCCTATCCTTTATGCAGATGACCTGGTCATCCTGACTCACTCCCCTGAGATAGGGGTCATAAATCACCACCTGAGCGAGGACTTGAGGAACTTCCAATACTGGATATTGTCACATAAGTTGGTTCTAAATCTCAAGAAAACCCAGGCCATGCTCTTTGGGTCTCAGGCCAAGATTAAGGCCACCCCTACTCCACTATGTGTTCCTGGTGTTGACGGGGTCAAGATCCCAGTTACTGACAACTTGAAATACCTTGGGGTGATGCTGGACCCACAGCTTGACCTTGGCTGCCACATTCAGAATACTTGCAAAACTGTAAACTGCAAACTGGGTCTGACATACAGAGCAAAAAGTAATCTTACTCCAGCAGCTCAGATTGCACTTGCCAAAGGGGTGCTCCTACCCTCACTCTGCTATGGGCTCCTCTTGTTTGCCTGCTCATCCAAAGTCCACCTCACTAGGTGGTCCACTATCTACAATAATGACTGCCACTTTGCGCTGGCTGTCCCCGTCTCACTCACCATTGCGACCTCTATAGCAGGCTAAATTGGCTCTCACCCGCTAACCACATAGACTTCGTCTTAGGGTGCTTCACCGGAAACGTCCATGGCACTGGCACCCCTCCAGGGCTTGCGAAATGTCTTGTCCCATCTGTTTCCTCCTTCTACTCCCTCAGGTCCCAGGGACAGGCCCTCCTCAAGACACCGGCTACACGGACTCAAATGGGTGGGCAGGACTTTGCTGCATTTGCTCCCAGACTCACAGATGTGTCTCCGTTCCTCCCTATGGAACCATCTCAAACTTGCATCAGCCTATGGCTGCCCCAAACCCCTGTGAATTGATCCATCACAGCACTCCTCTGCTCTGGAGCTACTCCTGGACAAAAGACCAGACTCCAAGAGGTTGCTAAGCTGTATACAGTGTCACATCTGAAGGATTTCGATACTGTGCCCCTGGAACTGCTCTTGGCTTCCATAAGGTGTTTATGTTGTTATGTTAATACTGTATAATCTATGCCTTACCACGCTCATACGTTGTGTTGAATCGGTAACATTACTGCTCTTATCTCTCACAAGGTGTTTATTTTTGTTATGTTAATACTGTATAATCTATGCCTTACCATGTTTCATATGCTGTGTTGAATCTGTATCCTCACATGAACTGTAACATGTCTAATTTGTACAGTGTTGTTGTATGTACCTAAATCTGTTATTCCTGTACTCTCCCAGGTCATACCTGAAAATAGGCAATTGTGTTGTCTAGTGTACCTACCTGGTTAACAAAAGCTAAATAAAATAAATAAATGTTACGATTCCACTTGATGTTACACATGCATATCTTATATACACAATTTGAAGGTTACACCATAAACAGGACTAATGTTATGATTTGCTCCTAGCAATCATATTACGTAATATGGTCATTTACTGTGTGTTGGTGATACACTGCCTGGAACTGGCTACCTGACCTTAGTCACGGACATGTCTGAAGAGCCCAGTTTGATACACTGCCTGGAACTGACTACCTGACCTTAGTCAGTTGCACCATACTACAATGCTTTATTTACAGCATAAATACCTTTTATTTACAGCACAATACTTTTTATTTACAGCACAGATACCTTTGACAGGGCACGCCTGTCACGTTCTGCTTTCCTTGTTTACTGCCTAGTACATTTTATGACAGACTATGCCTATGCTCATTGTGTGATTTGTATTTTGTATGTTTTTTTCTTAACTCAGTTTGAGCATTGAGCCACATATTTCAATCACAATTGTGGCCATTTAGCTTTTGCCGTTACACTGAGTAAGATGGTATAGAGGTAACTGGACTACATGGAAAGAGGGTGGGAGTATAGTAGACCCTGAGGTTAGGTAAGGTGGGTGATTCTCAATGGGTTGTACTGCAGAGGTGGTAACTGCTGGAGATGTCCCCTCATTTGGGGTACAGAGTATAGGCTGGCAGTCCTCCCTATAGGGTAAGAGGAGGGCAGCAGTGATGCCTGCAGTGCCAGAAAAGAAACAATTACTAAAGTTAACAGCATGACTGTGCAGTTTGAGAACAAGATATAGTAAGGAGCTTTTGTACTGCTCCAGTGGAAGTATTATATAGTCTGCTAATGGGGAAAACTGCTGATTGATTCTGAGTGCAACATCCCAATGTGTGTTTTACTATATAACTATTGGTTCTGAGTGCAACATCCCAATGTGTGTTTTACTATATAACTACTTGCTCACCAAGGGTGGTGGTGGTGGCAGTGGGGCAGCCGGCATGGAGCATCGGCGGGGTTCCACTCTAGCAGTAGAGACACGGCTCTGATGGAGCCCTGCAGTGTCGCTTCATTCCGTACCTGGCTAGTTTCAGACTGCAGCTCTGGGGAGGACCTCCTGGCCCTTTGCAACCTTCACCCACGGGGTGGGCATTTCAAATGCTGTGGAGAGTGGAGAACGGGGCAGAATTAAACTAAGGTAGGCAAACAATGAGGGGCATGCTGGGACAAAGGGGAGGGGGAGCTTAGAGTTGGAAAAGACAAGGGCTCTGAACTAGTCTGCTTCAGAATAATGAGTACATAAACATATCTAGTACAAATAAGTATAAATAAAATCAGAATACAGAGTAAGTAACAGACCTAGTACAAACAAAATTTAAAACAGCAGCATTACATTCAATCTAGTACCTCTAAGCGGCTGGCTGCTAGAGAATATGCAGTAAATTACCATTAAATTAAATTATGCAGTAAATTAGCTGCCTTTAAGCTCTCAACAAAACCAAGAGGGCACTGATGCCTTAAAAGAGCAGGGGAGAACTAAACATCAGTCTTTTAGTTTAAAGAAAAAGGCGCTGAACATCAGTCATTTTTTGAAAAGAAAAAAGGCACAAGACTCCTCTCTAGCAGTAGAGACGTGGCTGTGATGGAGCCATGCAGCGTCACTTCATTCCATACCTGACCTTCACCCATGGGGGGAGTGCTTCAAATGTTGGCTAGTTTCAGACTGCAGCACTGGGGAGGACCTCCTGGCCCTTGCAACCTTCACCCATGGGGGGGAGCACTTCAAATGCTGGCTAGCTTCGGACTGCAGCTCTGGGGAGGACCTCCTGGGCCTCACAACCTTCACCCTCAGGGGGGAGCGCTTCAAATAAAAGAAAGATATGGGATAAATCTCACAACCTGGAGTGGGTTTTCTGTAATACAGGACATCTGGATCCATAATGTTTTAGTCAGAACTGATACATACTGGAGCTCAACAGGGCTTTGACATATTTTTGATTTGATTAATAATGAAATGCTGAAGAGTTTGCTGCCTTCACAGTATTTTGTACCAGATGTTTTAAACCATTATATACTATAACAGCCTATTTCTAAAGAGTACTCAAAAGCAAGCAATGAAAGCACACCAGACTATTTAAATCATGTTCACTATATACTATTGCAGCCTATTTCTAAGATGAGGAAAAATTAAAAACAATTAATGAAAGCACACCAGACTGTTCAAAACACTATATCCTATAGCAGCCTATTGCTAAAAAGAGGACTCTGAAACAATTAATGAAAGCACACATAAACAATTGAATTTAATTAGGTTTTCCTCAAAGAGATAATGTTGCATGTATTGCCAAATATTAAGCATAGCACTGAAGTCTGAAAACTGGTATTCATGTTCTGTACTTAAATGTATGTGAAATTATAAGGCATTATAAAGAATTTCATTCCATGCAAGGGCCAGGATGTGGAAATTTAGATAAACTAAATCAGATTTAACTGTTTTATGCAAATCATGTACAGAATAAAAGACATCTACCTTGCTCAGAGTCAGAGGCATAATTAATTCTCTCAGAGACAGAACTGGACACCCTCCAACTGCAACAGTCTACTACACATTATATATTTGCTAGCCATTACATGCACTGCTTCTGGGACCCACTAGGCAAAAAAAAGGAGCAAGAGCCCATCTACAGGGTGGAAGTGAAGAAGTATTTGTGATGATGATGATGAGGTTGAGGAATGGTAAAAGTAAAAAACTGTCATCCAGAAGACTGTGGTTTGAGTCATTGTTAACCTGTGCTGTGGGCTTGTTTAACAAAAGACAGAGTGAACTGCTGTATTTCTTAGCATAAAATAAAAACAAGCATTTGTCAATGCCGAATGTTGCTTGCTTGTATGTCCTGTTTAGGGATTTGGAAGTGATAGTTCCATGCCTTCCTCCCAAGACATCCACGGTGTCTTTCCGTTCAGTATTCACAGAAGAGTGGGAGGGGCAAGGGCCACAGCAGTACAGCAGTCACCAAGGGGGTGAAGAGGTGGACAATAGTCCATTCAAAGGCAAAAGAGTCCTGCAGGAGCTCATTAAATTGAAGGTGGACAAAGCGATGGAACCAGATGGCATACGCCCAAGGATATTAAGAGAACTGCGAAGGGAGATAGCAGTACCTCTGGCAGCCATGTTCACTGAGTCATTCAACATGAGTGAATTGGAGGAGGGCACATGTGATTCCTCTACACAAGTCCTGCAGCAGGGAGGAGGCAGGGAACAATAGGCCGTTCAGCCTCACCTCAGTAGTGGGGAAGATCATGGAGACATTGCTTAAAAAAAGGATAGTGGGGCATCTAGAAGCCATCAGAGCCCAGGACCATAGACAACATGGATTCATAGTGGGGACATCATGTCAGACAAATCTGGTTGATTTCTTTGACTGGGTGACAAAGGAAGTGAATCAGGGTGGGGCAGTGGACTACCTGTGATTTCAGCAAAGCCTTTGACACCATCCCATATAGGAGGCTGATAAACTAGCTGGGTAGGCTGGGCATGGGGGAAAGGGTGGTAAACTGGGTTAGAAACTGGCTAACAGACAGGAGGCAGAGAGTGGTGGTAAATGGGGTGCAGTCTAGGGAGAGGGGGTGACCAGTGGGGTGCTACAGGGATCGGTCCTGGGGCCAGTCCTGTTCAATGTCTTTATTAGTAACATTGCAGAACGTCTGAAGGGAATTTTTTCACCAAATTTTCAACATAGCCATTTTAAGACCTCTGCTCATGAACATTGTCACGGTGATTTTCTTAATCTGTCCCAAACATTGATTGTGCACACCGAATGCGCCATTGTGTGCTACATGCACGGAAACACATTTTGAGCGACATGTGAAAAATGACAGCTGTACTACTCATAAGGAGGTGTGGTAAAATGGCAATGTTGAAAATCTGGAGTGCAAATATGAAAAATTTGCAAACTTACGAGCATGCGTTGGAACTGCGCAATGCATGCTCATAAAACAGTCATTTTAAGGAATTTTTTCACCAAATTTTCAAAATAGCCATTTTAAGACCTCTGCTCATGAACAGTGTAACTGTGATTTTCTTAATATGTCCCATACATTGATTTCGCACACCGACTGCGCCATTGTGCACTACATGGGTGGAAACATGTTTTCAGCAAGATGTGAAAAATGACAGCTGTACTGCTCATAAGGAGGTGTGGTAAAATGGCAATGTTGAAAATCTGGAGTGAAAATATTGAAAATTTGCGAACTTATGAGAGTGCATAGGATCAGTGCAACAAATGCTCGTAAAACAGTAATTTTGGGAAATTTTTTCACCAAATTTTCAACATAGCCATTTTAAGACCTCTGCTCATGAACAGTGTCACTGCAATTTTTTAATCTGTCCCAAACATTGATTGCGTACACTGAATGTGCCATTGTGCGCTACATGCATGGAAAGACATTTTGGGTGACATGTGAAAAATGACAGCTGTATTGCTCATATGGAGGTGTGGTAAAATGGCAATGTTGAAAATGTGGAGTGAAAATATTAAAAATTCCTGAACTTACGAGCGTGCGTAGGAACTGTGCAATGCACGCCCGTAAAACAGTCATTTTTTGGAATTTTTTCGCCAAATTTGCAACATAGGCTTTTTGACAGCCCACCTCATGAACACTGGCACTGTTGTTTCATTAATCAGTCCCAAAAGGTGATTTCAAGCAGTGACTGCGAAATCACCCTTCGAGCCTGATTAACGCCATGACAGTGACAGAATTCATGAGGAGGGTCCAAAAAACCCCATGTTGAAAATTTGGTGCCAAAATTCCAAAAAATGCCTGAGATATGCAGCAAAGTTGAAAAAACCCTATCTATCCCATTATACAGCTTACCGGCATTTCCTCAGTTCGCGGTCGGCTTTGAAGAGTGCAGATGTGTTCCTGGTCCACCAAGATCGCCGCACCGAGGTTCGGAGGAGGCATGGGGTGGGGGGTGGGGAGGCAGGGTGAGCAGTGTGGGTGCGGGTTGTGGGAGGGGGCAGAGGAGCGCCGATGACAGTTTTTTATTTGCAGGTTTATTATTTTTTTTACTAACATGATGAGGGACGTTTGCGGCAGCTGAAAGGCTGTTTGGGGGGGATGGAGCCGACGGGGAACTGGGCACCCCCGTCGGCTATAACACATTTTGCCACACTGGGGTAGGCTCCCAGCGTGGCACCTGGATGCTTTTGGGGGGGCGTGGAGCCGATGGGGGATTGGGCACCCCCCGTCGGCCATAACAAGCTTTGCCATGCTGGGGTGGGCCCCAGCATGGCACCAGAAAGCTTTGGGAGGGTGTGCAGCCATGGAGCCGACAGGAGATTGGGCACCCCCATCGCTTTGACAGTTTTTGCCACGCTGGGGTGGGCCTCCCAGCGGTGGCACTTGACAGCTTTTGTGGGGGCGTGGAACCGATGGGGATTGAGCACCCCGCCGGTGGTACAGTGTGTGCGTGGGGGGGGAGTGCATCAGCACGCAATATGCCTGCTTGCGTGTGGGGGGGAGCTCTGCTCACTGAAGCGGAGCTCTCCCTTTCAACTGTATGTCACTGCATTTTCAGCTTGTCATAGACAGCTGCTGCAGTGATTGGCAAGCTGCAACCACGCCTGCAAACACACTGACTGAATTGGAAGAGAGGGTGCCACACCTCCGAAAACTCGGATGATGGCACTATGTTTCTTGAACATGCGTGCAAGCAACATAACAAGCATTGCTTTACTATAGTTGTTCTGACATCACAGATATGAGAATGTTTGTGGGCAACCTTAAATGCAAGGGTAGCAGCCAATGGCAGATTCAACACATTACTGTTAAGAGTGCGGCATTTTCCTAGCCACATGACTGATGATATGCATTTAACACTGATTTATTTAGAATGTTTTCCCCATCCTAGCTGAGTTGTAAAATCTCTTTAAACCAAAAATACAGCAATGCTTGTTTTTATGTTATACTAAGAAATACAGTAGTTTACTCATAGTCTTTAGTTAAACAAGGAAGCCCTGACATAGGTGATTAACAGACTACTGATTCCAGTCGGCTCAGCACCTGGCTTCTATGCAGTTTCATAGTTGGGAAGACTGAAACACAAGGGGGTTGAATGGTGCGTCTGTGAGGTTAAACAAGTCCCAGCACAGGTTAATACTGGATTACAGTTTTTTTTACTTTTATCCTTGACCTCAGTTGTCACAAAAACAACACTTTTTCCCTGTAGATGCACTTTTTTTATACTCCTTTTTGCCCAGTCAGTGGTTCCAGAAGCAGTGCATGTGAAGGCTAGCAAATGAAAAGTGTATACCATTGTAGCTGGAGGATGTCTAGCTTTGTCCCTGGTCAGACTCAGTCTTGGCTGTAAAAGCTTGTGTCCTAGTCCACTAGCTGGTAAAAAATAACTGAATGAATGTGACCTTTAAGTTACATGCCTGAACCTCTTAGCATCTGGCCCTGCATCTCGCAACTGATGTTTACATTAATCACTCCTTTCATTGGTTCCCGAATCCCTTCCATGGTAACAAGCCTAATATTTGCTCCATCTTTGCAAGGCACAAGTAGCAGCAAATAAGTATTCTTGAATACCTACAAACAGAGGTGAGAAAGAAGTAAGTGCCTAAGCTGGAACTTGAACCCAGACCACCCAGAATACCATTCAGATTGCGCTAACCAGTTGCGCAATAGAGACAACTGGAACCTGAGCTGTCCCCGAGGACATTACTCTTTCTCAAATGCACAACCCAATGTGTTCCATAAATATGCACACCGCACTCCAGTGTGATTGTTACAAGTAAATATTTGTATTTGTGTTGCCACTGGGTTGTGCATTTGAGAAAGAGAAATGTGCTCAGGGACATCCCAAGTTCCACTTGTCTCAGTGGCACAGCTGGTTAGTGCAATTGGAATGGTACTCCAGGCAGCATGGGTTCAAGTCCCAGCTTAGGCATAAACTTCTTTCTCACCTCTGTTTGTATGTGATCCATAAATATGCACACCACACTCCTGTGTGATTATTCTTGAATACCTCTCAAATGTCTTATTTTACCACTCAAAATCAAAAAGTGTCCAGTCCCACATAAGAAAGCTGCTGTAAAGTCAGACCTTAAACAGAAATTCTAAACATTATATAATGCAAAAGCAACATTGGCTTTGAGCAACTATAAGCACTGAAACAAATAGAATACCATACCTCAATATTTTGTCACTGAAGTGAGAGACAGAGACGCTCAAAATAAATTAAATGATGCTGAACAGTGTGGGGCTTGGGTACTGGTCCATGATATGTATGGCATAGGAGGCAGTATAGCACAGTGGTTTAGGGCTCTGAGTTGCAAATCTGGAGACTGGGGTTTGAATCCCACAGACCCCACTTGCATACTGTGTGATCCTGAGCAAGTCACTTAACTTCCTTGTGCTCCAAGGTCGCACCTGGAAATAAGCTTCGGCTTAGTGTGCCTTTCCTGGTTAAACAATTTCCCCTTTCCCTCTCCCTATGTGTCACATAAGACATAATATAAGCAACCATGAAGATGCAAACTCAAAACCTTGAAGATACTAGTGCAGAGATTATGTCTCATGTGTCACATTCCACGGACCAGTCCAGTGCCCTGGCTCCACACTGTTCATCAACATTTCATTTATTTTGAGCATCTCTCTCTGACTCTCACTTCAGTAACATAAAGATTGAGGTATGCTATTCTGTTTGTTCCTCTTAGCAATCAAGATTTATTTAATGCCTGCACCCCAGCTGGTATAACATACTGTTCACCCTTCAGATAGCTACTTCACAAGGCTGGACAAGCAATCCCCTAGGTCAGTTAATGATACATTGGCAAATATACTAGGGGTAGACATCAGTAGAAATTATTCCTCTGGACCCTTTCTCCCTTCCCAGAAATCATTGTTCACCCAGTGCTAATCCACTCAAGTTTAAGATTAGTACTGTGGTTCACATAAAATCTGAAATTAGAAAATTAGAAAACTGTTCACTATTACAGTAACTTTGAATCGAATATTCTCCCCTCTGGTGCCAAATCTGCTGACACACTTGCTGCTGTCCTTTCAAATGTTGCCTGAAGAAAGGGCTTACCATTGACCATCACTGTTTTTGCATCCTAGTACACTGTGACCTTATCACTAAACCACCTGTGGACAGGCCCTGGGCCACCGCATACCTATCTCCAACACTGCACTGTAAAACACATGGAAAGCTTTGTATATCTAATACTTACATATTTGCATTCACGTTCATTGTGACGTTACTTCATTGAATACCTAGTTATGCTGTATAACACATATAAAATGAAATGACACGTTTTCTTTTCCTGCTTAGCTGCTTCTGAGAATCCATAATGGTGGTATGTCTCTAACATATAATTGTCAAATTATTATAAATCTTTACATTAGTATATAGTATTGTTTAGGAGGCAGTACAGTGCAGTGGTTAAGGATGCTGAGCTACAAACCTGGAGACCTGGATTTGAATCCCACAGCCCCCAGGCCAGTTGCATACTGTGTGACCCTGCACAAGTCACTTTCTTCATTGTGCTCCTATGTCACACCTGGGCTAGAAACGAGCTTCAGCTTAGTGTGCCTTTCCCGGTTAAACAATTTCCCCTTTCCCTTCACTTTCCTTCCTTTGTACCATGCAATATAATTGTATTTGTCTGACTACCACCATGGCATTTTCCAAAAATGCAGTCACAGTAGCTCTTTGAAAACTTTGTGTTGTAATTTATTAAAAACAGTGCCATACATATGCTGCAAAATAAAGGCAGCTCATTCTTGATGATGTCCTGAATGCAAAGATTAGCAGATTAAATTCTGTATTTTATAGCAGGACAGCCAAAGGCAGGGACATCTGAACAGCATGTCTTCTATGAGGTTAGCTGACTTGGTAGCAAGTATTTCCCAGTGCTTAGCCATGTTAACATAAACCCTCTAGCAAGATAGAAGCAGCAACAAACACGATGGGCACTAACCCTATGTTGAATATTCAGTCAAGGTCAGTGGCTTGCCGCTAGCAAATCAGTGTGCTTGTAATTTGAATAAAGAGGCAACACTTGGGGTGTTCTGCCTAACTCCCTGTCCCTTCCAACCCTGCTGGGTTAGTTAGAATAAGAAAATGAATTATGCCTGAATGGTGGTGATTCATAATGCCATGCCTCCTCACTAGATAGCAAGTGTTAACTTACTTAACCACCCACACCCCACGTGGGCCATCCGATGCTCCCAATCCCGAGATCCCGACCCAGGTGGTCACTAGTCACTTCTGAAAAAAACAGGCACTCATGCCTTGTGGACCTCCTTCCTTACCCAACCCGATAATTAACAAAAGGAATAACATTAAAAATCAAAGCACCTGTTTGGAGCTTTGAGGTTGTTGTTGTTGTTGGCAAATCTGGGCTATCTGGCAGCCTGGCAATAGCAGAGTGGGAGCAGCAGTAGGCAGGTGAGTAGCTACAGCAGCAGAGACAGTGGAGTTCTCTTCGGTTCTGAGTTCAGGTTTGAGGTTCTCTTATTATCTTCTTCTTGATTGCTGGTGTTGGTGATGTCCGAACAGGTGTCCCATAACCGCGGGCGCGCTGTGCTGCTGTGGTGCTGTCCGACTGACCGGCGAGAACCGTGGTCCAGTATTTTTTAAATTAATAATGAAGGGCAATTGTAAAACAACAAATTAGGAGCCAGGGTTCAGGACCACACCAACAATGACCACAGTCCCTCTCACAGACATGAACTTGGCACTGGAGGGAGTGGACTGGCCTTCTGATCGGTCGCTCGCTCGCTGCTGTCAGCTCTCACTCACCCAGGGGTCCCGGCAGCATGGTCCGGCAAGCAGGCCAGCAGGCTGAGGGGAAAATAAGTTGCTTCTGGCCTCCACCCTTCATGAAAATTTAAATACACAATAAAATATAAAAATAAATGACTACGGCTACAGCCTTAGCTAATAGCCACAACACTACAAGTGCAGATGAGCGTCTGGTCCAAATACTTGGTCTTAACCAGCCACACCAAAGCCAAAGATTAGCCAGGCAGGAGTCAGTCAAGAGCAGAGGATAAATGGGATAGGTCAGTGATGAGGAGGCTACCTTTATACCTCCCCTTACCTAATTTACTAACCTGCCTGCCTGGCTTCTCTGAAGGTCAAAACTTCGCGCCAGAGTTGGTCAGACATCACTAACATTCCACAAAATAAAATTGAAATAGTTTATTTCACTAGTTGTTGCTGAAGAGGAGAGGATAGCAGACCTGGAGGCACCAGCACAGCGGGTAGGAGGACAATCTATGTGCCAGGCCCTGCCCATTCCCCCAGAAGATACAACAAAGAGGTGTCAAGGGCATGGCTGAGATGGATCATGGATGGCACGACAGAGAGCCAAACGTTCCGCTCAAGTTGTAAAGTAGAGCCCTTATCAGCCAGCTTTGCTGTTATTTAAGATAATGGCTCTAGTTTACAACTCTGCTGGGAATTAGAAGAACTCAACACTGTTGATGCTGTCTCTCTAAACAGCAGGCTCAGCTTGCAGCTGTTTTTTCTTTTGATTGCTTAGTGAGGGGAGGGGGCGGGGTGTACGAAGCACTGCGGCAGATTCAAGGGGGGGAGCGCCATAATGATTCAAGGGACAAAGGGCACTATGCCAAGAAGTTCTAACTGACACAGTGACACACGTTGACAAATAAATGAAAAGGGTAATCTATTTCGTCCGAAAAAAACTGGAGAGGTGGGTGACACACTGTCAAATAAATGAAAAGGGCAATCTATTTCGGCCAAAAGGACTGGAGAGGTGATTGCCCTCTCCCCCGTTTCTGTGCCTATGCCCTGACCTCTGTCTACTGATCTGCCCCTTCACCTTCCTTCTTTCCCTGATATACCTAAAGAACCCTTTATAACCTCTTTTGATCTCCTGTACCAACCACTGCTCAGTCCTTGCCTTGGCCGATCTCACCACCCTGGTTACTTTTTTGGAAATCATGTCATATTCCCCGTCCATAACCCCACATGATCTCTTACATCGACTATAAACAGTCCTCTTCTTCCTCACCGCTTCCAGGACCTTACGGTCCACCAGCATGGCTTTCTGGCTCTACCATACTTGTGTTGGGCCTTCGTGCAAGCCTCGGTAGCTTCCAGGAGCCCTCTTTTAATAATCTCCCACTTGCTCTCAGTGTCCATGTCTGGTCTGATCCCCTCCAAATGTTCCTTGAGGATCCCCTCCATACCCTTGAAGTCCGCCCCCATAAAATCAACTACCACTGACTTGGTGCAATTTTTTCTTCCCCCCAGGTCCAGGGAGAACCAGACTGTGGCATGATCACACCCTACCGGTGGGTCTCCTACCACTAGGTTCCTAACCAGTTTGCAATTTGACAGGATCACATTCAGGATACAACCATCCCTCATGGGATCAGCCACCAGTTGGGAAAGGAATGCATCCTGGAAACTGTCCAGCAGGTGCTGCTCCCTGGTCGATGAGGATGCCATAGTTCCTCAATCAGCCCCCAGCATGTTAAGGTCACCCAGCATCACTGTTCTACCCTCCCCTGACCACAGTGGTCTCAGATTCTCCACCAGGCCTTCTTCTAGATCCTTTGCCTGCATAGGTGGTCTATACACCACCCCAAAATTCACCCTCTTCCCCAAGGTGCCTGCAAGGCAACCCATAATGCCTCTACATGTCCCTCTACCCCTCCACCTTGCATATATTAATGCCATTCCCCTATGATGGCACTACCCCACCTCCCCTATCCATAGCCCTGTCTTTTCTGAACACAGTGTACCCCACCAGGTTTAGGTCCCAGTCATGCCAAGGTGTGGCCCAAGTTTCAGTGACCACCACCACATCCACCCCCCCTTCAGTTAGCATCACCTGAAGCTCTGGCATCTTGTTACCTATGCTTCTGGCGTTCATCAGGACTACCCTCCATTCCTTCCCCTTGCCCTCATGCAGCCCTCCAACCTGAGAACCCTCAGATAGCTGCCTGCTCCCATTCACTTGTGCATTAGCAGTTTACCCTGTTTGGCACCCCTTATCTACCTGGGGGGAGAAGCTAAATCCTCCCTTGGTGTGCCTGTTAGCATCAGCCTCAAGCCCCAGCCCACCCTCCCCACAAGTTTAAACCCCACCTAGTTTCGATGAACTCAGTCAGTTTTAGTTTCAAAACCTCCTCCCCCCCCAATTTAGGTGAAGCCTGTCCCTAATATACAGCCCCTTATCCTCCCAATTTGTACCCAGTCCCCCACCATTCCATACCCTCTAGCCACACACCATGAACTGAGACATTCATTAACCTCTCTGATTTTTTTTTTTTTGTTACCCACACTGGCTCTAGGCACTGGTAGGATCTCCAAGAAGGAGACTGAACACCCCACAGTGTGACACACCCAGGCTAGCTCCTGGAACCATGCCTGTATCTCCAGTACACTATTTCCCTCAATGTCTTTTGTGCCCAGATGCACTAATATGTCAGGGAACCCACCACATTCCTTCACCAGAGCATAGACCAAGTGCTTGGCCTCAGGCACAGTCAGGCCAGATGTACTCTTGACCCCGACCAGGCTGCATTTACCCTCTCCCTGCCCTTCCCACTTAATACCCCTGATCATGGAGTCCCCCAGCAGGAGCATTCTAACCTCCTCCTCCTCCTTGCCCTTTGGCCTACCCTCCTCCTCAGTCACCCCCCTCACTCCCACTACCTCATCATTTTCTCTGGCCACACCAACAATATGATTGCCATTGGCTGCCTTGCCCCCCTTTCCAGCTATGCCTCCTACCTGACCTATCTACTCCTAAACCCCCCCCTGCATCCCCATTTTGGTCTGTCCCCCTAGCACATCCAGTACTTGTGACCCCCCCGACCTTCAGGGGCCCCTGTTTCTACCCCGTCTTTGTCCTGTTTTCTGCTCTTCTGCCCACTGGATCCCAGCTGGTCCCTTTTCCCCTGGAATCCTTGCTTCTTCCTAAACCATCCCCTCATCCACCCTTCCCTAGCTCTCCCTACTCTTAGCTCCCCTTCCTGTGCTAACCCCTGCTCCTTCATTAGGACCATAAGTTTGAATACTAGTGGCTGCCTTAACCCCCCCCTTCCCCAGTTGCATCCATTTCCCTTGTCCAACAGCTCTGTCTGGCCTCTCCAAGCTCTCCCCCACCTCATCACTCTGTTCAATGCCAGCAGCACTCCCAGAAGCCTGGGGTCCATCCTGGCCCCCAGGAGCTCCTGCCTTTACCCCTTCATCATTCATTTTTCTGCTCTCCCCAACCCTTACCCCCTGCAGGTCCCTTTCCCCATTTGGCTTCCTACTCTCTCCTCTCTGTTCCCTCTACCTCCCTTCTCAGGTGCTCCTGACTCCCAGCTCCCCTTCCCATGCTATCTCTGGCTCCTCCTTTGGGCCTGGTTCCCATGCCCCCATCCTGTCCCTCCCTTTCATCCTCCTTCTCCCTCTCCCTCTGCTGACTGCACCCCCTGCATCTTCTGGGGCCCCTCCCATCAAGGTATCCACCAGTGGCAGGTACTTGTTTGAGACCTCGATCCTCCCTGTAGGTTGCCTACTGGTGTCACCTTCCTGGGAAATGAGCTTTCTTGCAGAGGACCCGGGGGTCCCTTTTACCCATCTACCAATAGCCCCCACTCTCTGCCATCCTTCGCTCTTTTTCTCTTCCCAATCTCTTTGCTCCCAACTCCCAGTTCTGCCCAGATCTACCATGATATCTGGTGACTCCCCCTCCTTCTGCACCCACAATAGCAGTCCCACTCTCTCCCCAACTATCCACAGGTATGTGCATCCCATCCTCCGCACTCATGCCCTTTATCTACCTAATCAGTTTGTGCTTGAGCCTATGCAACTCAGCCTCTAACCCCCATTAACCTGGCACATATATGACAGTGCCCTAGTCTGCACAGCATACTCATGGCCATTGCTGCTCCACAGCTACTGCAGCCCACTAGCTTGCTCCCCTCCAACCTGTAACCAAAATCACCCCCATCCAGCAGTGATTCCATACAGTCCAGCTTCTCCTGTCCACAGTTTCTAGCTGCGCCTCTCTCCGCCTATACCCATTATCTTTAACACCCCCCCAATTTGTTGCAGCCATGTGGCCCTGTTCCCCAAAGGGTATCTACTAAATATCAGCAACTCCCCTGTTGCGGGTAACAACACAATCCATGCAGCTCATATCAACCCAGCAATGCACTAAAAAAGTGTCTGCTACCTGTTCAATTCAGTCTGCATGCAGATTACCCCGTATTCGGTCCAGATTCCCCCATACAATTAAAGTAGTTCAAGTCCTCTCTAGGAATAGCAATATGGTTTTAACTGTCCAACTCAGAATGCCCTTAGAGTAGCCCAGAAATGTTTCCTCAGCCAGCAGCAGTTCCCTTGATCAACCAGAATTTACCCCTACCCAAAGCCATGCAAATCCCTCCGCAGCAGAGCCAAATAGTATCCAACTAGTACACTAGACTGCTCAGGATAGCTAGCAACAGGCAGTGTCAAAAATGATCCCTAGCGATCAAAAACAAAACAATGCAAAATTAGTCTTAGAACATGCAGGTTAAGTTTAGCCTCTGAAAGTACAGGGTAACATCCTCAGAGAGCCCTGTCCAGCCAGTGTACCAAGTGATCAGCCTCTTAGTCGAGGGTGCAATGGAGGGTGATCAGCCCCTTAGTGGAGAATTAAAAATTATGCCTAGAGAGCAAAAACAAAACAATACACAATTAGTCTTAGAACATGCAAGTTAAGTTTAGTTTAGTCCCTGAAAGTACAGGGTAACCTCCTCAGAGAACTCTCTCTAGCCAGTGTATCAAGTGATCAGCCCCTTAGTAAAGGGTGAAATGGAGGGTGATCAGCTGCTTATTGGAGAGTACAGTCCAATCCAAGCCTTCCTGCTGCTGGCTCCACCTCCCCATATGTATTTAATAGAGGCGGGGCCAGGACCGGGACCAGGGTGGGTGGGTGGGACGAAAACTGTTCCTCCCAGATTCCATGGGTGGGCCAGTCCCTTATGCTGTTGGAAGCAGCCGAGCAGTCTCCTCTTCTCTCTCTGACGAGGGCAGCCAATGTGACCACCAGCTATGTATCCCCTTGCTTCTGATGCCACTGATACAGTTACCAGATGCCACTGAAAGTGGCTCCTCCTGCTGCAGCTGCTGCCAATGTGTCGAAAATCACTCCCCAGTTCTTTGCAAGTGCAGCCAGGCTGATGGCTTTTAAAGCCTGGCTGCAAACTCGAATCTGGTGCCCCAGGTCCTGCTTGGCTAGGCTTGATTTTGAGGTCAGCAGACACCAATGTAGCCAACCAAACTCTTCCTCTTCAAGCCAGCCCAAAAAAATGTTCCTCCCGGGTGTTGTGGGTGGGCAAGTCCCTTATGCTGCCAAAAGCAGCAGAACAGTCCCCTCCTCTCTCTCCACCAAGGGCCACCAATGTGACCGCCAGCTCTGGCTCCCCTTGCTTCTGACGCTGCCGATGTGGTCGCCAGATGCCACCAAATGTGGCTCCTCCTGCTGCAGCTGCCACCGATGTGGTAAAAATCACTCCCCAGCTCTTTAGTGGAGTGGTAGTTGCCAGAATGGGTGGAGTCTCCACCTTAGGAAGGAGTATGATGGTGGCCTCTTTCCAGGTGTCGGGTACAGAGGCAAGGGAGAAAGAGAGGTTAAGAAGGGAGGTAATAGGAAGGGCAATTGCAGGGGCAGAGAGATTGAGGGAGTTTGGGGTCGAGACCATCAGGGCTCTTGCACTTTAGAGGATTTAACATCAGGGGTTTTTGAATATCTGGGCCCTGTTATTTTCTTAGTACAGGACACTGTTGTAAATGAGTATTTTCTTCACTCAGTGGTAGTTATCTAGAATACATTCAAATGAAATTAAATGAGTTATGTCACTCGCACCCTAGTTCACCTCAGTCAAATAAAAAGTGATCTTAAAACGATGGGTGTTCAAAAGCAGCTGAGAATAATTATGAAAACCTGGGAAATAGCACTATTAAAAAGAACTCCTTCTAATTATTTCAAATGCAAATAAAAAAAAATGCTGCCGGCCCGGTGGTGCTGAGGGTTGAGGCACTGGATGCCACACCTCGCACCATGCTGGTGACCTGGGTTCAGGAACAGGCCTGAGTCATTGGGGAGAGGGCCAGGAAAAGATTGACTGTCCGGAGGACTGCTGTCCTCTCTTGGGGGTGGGTGGATTATCACCTCTGCTGCTACTGCAGCTCCCAGTGGAGACTGGGAGCATAGCAACTTATGGGAGCCACACTTAGGAATATGGAGGTGACAGCGGATGTCCTGTGGGTGGGTGAGGGAGCACGCCCATCATGCGCTGGACATCATTGCACATCTGCGCCTCTGGGAACAAAGGAAAAAGGACCCTGGCACCCAAATAGGTGAAGGTGGGTCCAATGGATGGCCCCCATGCCCTCAGCTGGGTCCACCCCACCTGATTTCCATATCTTCTCCACCCTCCGGCCGCCCTTCTAGATTCTAGGTAGAGCACTGAAGGAGTTAGGGTGGTCCCACCCCAGGGTCTCAGAACCAGGGGCCGGGGTGGTCACCGGATGTGGAGGAGCATTCCCAGGAGTGGAGACCAGACTAGGGAGGACCTCAGGCCGGGCGGGACAAGGTCGTACCAAGAAACTTCACTGGACAGAGGTCTAAGGGGCTAGTGCAGGCACATAAATAGAGTTAACAACCAACCAAAAAATGCTAGATCAGATTTAAAACAAGGCAAAATGGGCATTTTACAAGACACAAAAACAAGGTCACACTGAAATAAAATAAGACAGTATAGGTCAAACTTTTCACCATAATATGCACTGCTGCTTTAATTTCTTGTATCTAAAACACTAATGTGTAAAGTGACTAGTATGTGTATAGTATAAAGTGCAGATTATGTCTTGAAATGGATGAAGAAAATGCAATAAAAAATGCAAAGAAAAGAAACATGTATACATTACCCATTAGTGGAATGTAGTTGGGGGGGGGGATCCAGTGTCCTAAGCTCCTACTACTTTTTACACACTCCATAATTTGGTACTTGATGGCTGGGGAAGCTAATCTGAACAATGGCAACCCATAGGCTAAGTCAATAATTCTCAGACTTTGTCACAGTGAGCCTCCCCAAATCCATGGAAAAGATTTTGAGCCTCCCCCAAAAATTGAAATAATTTTGGGCCTCCCCAAAGAAAAATAATGTACTGTACTTTGTGCGGTACACCATGAATCAATTGAAACCCCATTTGAGTACTTGGCTCACATTCAGTTATTTGACTTATACTGACTTAGAACTTTTGAAAAAGAGCTCCTGTGCGCAAAGGTTTTATCTAAATAACAAATAAATAAAATAAACAAATATTATTATTCAGCTTATTGTAACCCCCCACCCCCACAGGCCAACCTATTTGGTCTGCTATTTTCATTTTTGAACCATTGTTACTCCTTGTTGCTGTACCTTCATGGGTCAGACTACTTTTTTCTGTTTCTTCTCTTTATGAAATAACCTTCCTACATACTTTGCCTCCCCCCTCCTTCTCTGCTTCTAAGCAACATCTCGGGGATTACTTTGGTCCTTCCTGCTATTGCTCTTAGCGCTTCTATGCTCAACCCTTGTATTTGGGCTATTCTGCCATCAGTTTACAAATTGATCAATTACCACCAGTCATTATTAATTTATTGTTCATATTTATTTGCACTGTTGCTCTTTGTATATTTCTTGATTGTTTTGTTGTTACCTATTGAAATGTATTCACTCCCTACCCTTCCCTGGGTACACCTGAAATGAGCATTGGCTCATTCACCTTCCCTTGTCACCTATTAGTAAATAAATGCATAAAATTCACCTACTATTATTATCCTCTTTCAGTTTGCTTTATCTCTTCACACAAAATTATATATGAAACCCAACATTTAAATATAGTACTTTTTCAGACTTGCTTGAGCCTCCCCTGGAACAGGTTGGGGCCTCACCAGGGAGGCTGGCCTCACCATTTGAGAACCCTGGGCTAAGTCCATCGGCACAAAAAGCTGTGGACTGCAAGGAATTCACGAAACACCTGAGGCCAGATATTCAAAAGCTAGCATGCGTGCTAACGGGTGCTTGCCTGCACTAACTGGGTTTTCCACCAGGGTTATAGGTGGTGTCTCTATTCAGAGACTCCTGTAGTGTGGGCTAACCCTGTTAGCACCCGAGCACTAACTGAACACTGCACCATTGCAAATGAGGGTGTTCCCCATGCATATGGGCATAGCAGAAGATTCAATTATTTGAATCGACAATAAATGCACCCCAAAGGGCACTATTTACTGCCTTTGCAAATGTAGTCTTAACTGGGTGTAAAGCCCTGGTGGTGGGACCACTGCACTGCAGTTGCTCGCACCCAGTCACTCATCCCATGATTGGCAGACAGCACCCGGGGGAGCAGTGGCACCCCCCACCCTCAAAGCACCCGTCCCATTGTGGACACAGGAATCATGGTGTCTAGTGGTGCCCCCTCACCCCCACAGGCACCTGTCCTGTAGCAGTACGGTTTCCCTGGTGTCCAGTGTCACCCCACCACCACCAGTAACACAACCCTTATAGTAGCAGATTGTCCCTGGTGTCTACTGGCTGCCCTCACTCCCTGTCCCAGAGACACTGCCATGTTCCCTGGTGTCTAGTGGTACCCCTCACCCCTAAACTCATTTCCCTGACATGTCAATGTCTACCCTGGTGTCTAGTGGCACCCACCCGAATGCCCATCCTCAGCATAACACTGTTTGCTGTGGTGCCTAATGCACCCCCTCCCTGCTGATCACCCAGCCCAGTAGGCCATACTGTATCCCCTGGTGGCTAGTGCCCCCCCACGATCACCCATCCCAGTACAATGTACTGTATTCCCTGGTGGCTACTGGAACCCTCCCACCAATCACCAATTACAGTGATATGACATACTGTATTCCTTGTTGGCTAGTGGCACCCCCTCCCCCGCTGATCACCAATCCTGATGCTACCAAAAAATCCCTGGTGGCTAGTGGCCCCCCAGTCTCCTGGCCTGTTCAGAACCCTGCATCCATGGTGTTCAATGGCAACCCTACCCCGGGCACCTGGCCCATGTACCCAAGCAATGCCTGGCATCCAGGGGTTCCCAACTGTCAGTCACCAAACAGACTGGCAAACGTTGGCAGTTCACTAGCCCCCACCCACTCTGCCCACACCTAGCACACCACCCAGCCAACCCCCTTCCTGTGCCTGTGATGATGGAGCCATGCAGGAAAGCTGATATGATAACCGGCACAGCCCTCCTGTCACCTCCTCAGCTGGCTGTTGTCTGAGATGACAGGGAGGGTGCAGACACCCTGTACCTATGAGGGCAGGGCCATGTGGGGAGCCTGATATGATGACCAGCACAGCCTTCCTCTCACCTCCTTGGTCAACCACCATATGGGATGACAGGGAGCATGCAAACAGGAGGTGAGAGGAGTGCTGTGCCAGTCATTGTATCAGGCTCCCCGTATAACCCCACCATCACAGGTATCGGGGAGTTGGCTGGGTGGTGTTCTGGGTCCAGACAGAGCAGGTGGAAGGCTGCTGAACTGCCAATGTTCACTAGTCCATTTGGCGACCAGCAGTTGGGGGGACTACTGGATGCCTGGGATCGTTCAGGTACATGGGCCAGGTGCTTGGGGGGTAGCCACCAGACACCATGGATGCAGGGCTGTCTATGGGCCAGGAGATCGGGTTAGCCACTAGCCACCAGGGATTCTTCAGTAGCATTGGAATCAAAGATTGGCAGGGGGGGTGCCACTAGCTACCAGGGAATACAGTACAGCATACTGGGCTGTGTGATCAGCAGGCAGGAGGTTCCACTAGACACTAGGAAGACAGTGTTATATTGAGGACAGGAATTCGGGGGAGCCAGTAGACACCAGGGCAGACAATGACATGTCAAGGATGGGTGTCTGGGAGGTGCCACTAGACACCAGGGCAGACAGTGATATGTCAGGGATAGGCGTTCAGGGGTTGGGGGTGCCACTAGACAGCAGGGCAGACAGTGATATGTTGGAGATAGGTGTTTGGGAGAACAGAGTAGTGTCTCCAGGATGGGGCTTGAGGGGTGAGGGGTGCCCCTAGACACCAGAGACTGCATTCCCATCTGTGGATTGGGAGTCACGGGGGTAAGGGGTGCCAGTTACCCCTAGGTCTGATGTGGTGGGTGACCACAAGAGGGGTGAAAACCTGCTGCTGCTGCTGCCCATGCAAATGAGCCCACAATGGGCATACATTAGGCCCCTTAGCACCTTGCATGCCCAATGGGCTCATTTGAATTATGCGGCTGAATACCATGCCACAGCTCCTGGCACTGTCTAGTCTGGGGGCGCAATTGACTATGGGCTGGATACAGCCCAGGTCCATGTCAGGGCAGCGTATCTTACCTTAGAGTTGCACCAAGATGGGCTGATATCAGATAGTGTGAGTCAACTTCCGGAAACAAGCATAGTGCAAACCTCTGTGCTCCACTTTTACACTTTTCTGAATATCTGGCCCTTGGCTTCTTACCATAGAATGATTTATATTTCATGCCACAGTTGCAACCCCAAATGCCATAATTATGAACTTGGAGACCAAAGGTGTATGCTGACTTATTAAGCAAATTCAATGGCCTACGCAGCCAGTATAGTGTTGTGCTTGTGCAACTGTTTTACTTTGGTTTTGGCCATTCACACTCTCTGTTCCAGAGGAGTTACCACCCTGTAAGGATACCAAAAGCAAGGAACCCTCAAAGAGGTTTCCACTCCTAGAGGTGCTGCAGGACAATTCCCCTGGCTAAAGGTACCTTAGGAAGCATCCCGAGGAGAGAGGCGATGCCACTGGAGGAGGAGGAGAGGATGGTGGGGCAAAGAAAAAGTGCTTCAGAAGGAGGCTAAGAGAAACTCCTTACATAGCTCAGGAAGGGGGAGTGGTTAGCTGCTTGTCCATTGAACTACAGGCCCAGCCATCCAATTGAATGGCCTATGCAGCCAGTATAGTGTTATGCTTGTGAAACTGTGTTACTTTGGTTTTGGCTGTTTGCACTCTCTAGTCCAGAGGAATTACTACCCACTAGGGGTACCAAAGGCAAGGAACCCTTGAAGAGGGTTCCACCCCTAGAGGTGCCGTGGGATGATTCCCTTGGCTAAAGGTATCTTAGGAAGCATCCCCCAAAATAAATGTATTGGTATGAAGAACATTAGCAATCGGAGCCATGAGGCAGGGTAGAATAGGCAAAGGCAGCCTGAGAGGTAATGAGATGCGTAGATGAGCAAATGGCATGACTATGATGGTTTACATTGGAGATTGATGGGGTCTCCTAAGGAGAAAGAGAGAGAGAGAGCATCAAGTAGGGACACCATCTCCCTCCATCCAACAGTGGAAACTACCTACAGAAACTAGGGAACACTGACTACTGCTGACTAACATTTATGACCCAAGACACGGAGGAGAGAAAAAAACCCTTTGAGGAGGAAATCTCTGGGGATCCAAGGCCTTGGTTGCCTTCCCTCCAGGCTTGGGATATTTTGTTTAGTGATGGCTCTGCTACTGCAATTTGGAAATCCAGTTAAGGGGCGGTGGAAAATATTCCAATTTGGAGGAAAGCTCTCACTTGATCCATCGAATGGGAATGCCATGGAAGGTTGTGAGTGCTATTCTACAACAACAGGCAACCAAGGCAGGAGGAGGAGAGGAATTACTGCTGAGGCACTCACCTGGCCTACCTGCCCTAAAAATAAACAAGAGGTAGTCATGGGGAGAATGCAGTAAAGGTGTCTTGCTAATAAATTAATGCTAGAGGCAAAGGACACAGCTGTAACCACCCTTCACAGCTAGTCTTAAATTCTACACCAGGAGCTGCCATCAAGTCTTGAATGGCTAAGCTACACCCAGAGTGAGGACATTCTCAGCAATGGGCCAGGTGAGAAGGACCCCACCCCAAGTTTCGCACACTCAAGATGTGGACTTCATAGGTGTAGAGTGAGACCGTCGGGTGCAGGGAAACCTGAGCCATAGTACATAATGGTCATGGTTAGTATTCCCCAGAAACAAATTCGGAAGGAGCTGGATGAAGAAAGGAGTGTTGGAAACCCTCACGGAGGGCAGACATGTGCTTAGCAGGCACGAGCAGGCTGAGTCATGCATAACTAGATAATTGGACCTGCATGTTGGTCTGTAAGGCAGAGGAAGCAATATAATAATAATAAATTTGATTTCGCACAAGCGCCTTTCAGGCCATCAAGGCACTTCACAATAAGATAAAAGCAATCATGATAAAAGCAGTGAACATAAGAATAAAATAAGTATCAAAATAGCAGAGGATCCAAATTATTCGGTGCCATCAAATGCATGGCACCATAAAAAAGGTTTTCAGCACCTGTTTAAACCCTCCCACAGTCGTGCACTCCCAAAGCTGATGGGGTAGAGAATTCCAAAGGGTTGGGGCCACGTGCATTAATGCAGGGGCCCCAGAAGATTTGAAAGACACCCTTGGAATCTCCAGCAGCCCCTCATCAGCCAAACGCGACTGTCGCACCAGGCGGTAAGGCACAAGAAGCTCTTTCAAATAGTCAGGGCGATCAGTGGACCTGCACGTAGGTCTGTAAGGCAGCGTAAGCAGTGGTCGGACTTGCACATAGGTCGGAGGAGCAACAAACATGAATTAGCAAGGGCAAGCCAACCATCTTACTAATAAGCCAATTAAAGGTGACAAAATACTCAGAGGATTTTAGCAGCTAAGGCAGGATTTGAACATGAGAAGTATGCCACACATGGCCACGGCTCCTCAAGAACGCCTCCAAGTCCCCTGCTGTAGGGAAAACAAGAATGTGATGGGAAAGTGCTGTGACCCACATTCAGATATTAAAACTACTTTACAGCATCAGCAGTAGCTTAGCTGACCTCCAGAGTATAATAGCAGTGTGCAAACATAATAGAGCAGCATCAGTACTGAGTAACTATGGGTTATAGGGGTAGCAATTTGAATGAACATAGACTGTAGGGAGGCAACACTCTGAAAGCAGCAAACTGGCTAGGCAGTGCAGTGAAAACAGCAGCAATGAGGTACATGCATGAGTTCAGGAAGCAGGATTGAGCTGCACGGGCTAGGGTTCAGAATGAGCCTGAACCAGGTGAAAACAATTAAGATGCATAGCATAGAGAGCAGCAGGGAAGCAGCTTGAGCTGAAACACACAGATAACAATTGCAGTAGCATTGTGAGTAAATGGGAGCAATTAGCGTGAGCTCAAGATTAGCAAAATACAAGGAGTTTAGAAACAGAAGCCCCCAAAAAGAATGCAAAACAAAAGACACAAAAACACAGAAGAACATGGAACAAGCAACACAAAGAAACATACAGCCAGAGGCAAGCAATACAAACCAAATGCAAGAGAACAGCAAACAGAAGTCCAGCAAAAACAAGCAGAGGCCAAAACAAAAGCAAGCAGGGGCTGCAAAGAAGATACAGACAGAGAGCCTCAGGCTGCAAAGAAAAACTGCTTCAGAAGGAGACTGAGAGGAACTGCTTATATAGGTCAGGAAGAGGGAGTGGCTGGCTGCTTGTCCATTGAACTACAGGCCCAACCTTCCAAGTGACTTGCAATAAATCCTAGTTTTTTTCCCTAACAAAACAGGGTATTCCAGGGGTGAACAAATAGACTGCTATTTCAGCCAAGCACCCACACACACCAGCTAAATAATACCTTTTAAGCCAGCTCCATGGAGCCGAGTGATGGGGCATCACTCTGGCATGCTGGCGATCTGGGTTCGCACCCCGAGCCCAGACGTCAGGAGGGGAGGCTAGCAGGGAGGGAGTCAGATCGTCCCTTGGACGTTTCCTTCTGGAGGGGTTCTTGCAGACCGCCCTTACAGCAGCTCCTTGTGGTGGCTTTGTGGGACGCTCTTCACGGCATGGGTGACCACACAAAGCCAAACGTTGCCATCCCAGGACACCACGAGCTGCTGAATGTAGGGGAGGTGGGTGGGGCCTTGGCACAAAAACAGGAAAAAAAAACACTCGACCAGCCAGATGACGGCCGCCCTGTGGCCCCCATGCCACACAGCTACCAACACTCACCACTCTGATTCCCCTTTGCTCTGACTCTCTAATGGCTGTGCAATACTAATCCCCTCGCTTGTCTCTCCCGGGGGCCCCTGGTAGGGATAAATCAGACCATTGAGTATGTGGACACAAGCCCGAGACTGACACGAGATGGCAGGTGGAGGTAAGTCTGGCAGGGCTTCGGGGCTTATGCTGTATGACCCGAAGGAGGGGCAGGTCAGGGGGGCCAGGAAGGAGAAAAAAAATGCCTTTCCTTAAACTAATCAAATGATTTTTAAAAGGTATTCCTCGTTTATTTAAAAATTGTTTCCTAGGATTAGGTCAGCTGCATGGTGACAGCACCTTGTGCTGCCTGCCACCAGGAAGATTGGGGTTTGCATTTGATCCCTGGAACCCCATGCTGGCTCTAGATGAAGGTCAGGTACATTGTGAAGGTGAGGTGCTGCGGTGCTGGAGAAGGAAAGCATGGGCCAGCAGACAGCTGTGCACCATTACAGGCCAACCAAAGCATGGCAATGGCATTGGCTGCAGAGGCAGTGGCATATCCACCTTCCTGGCTGTACAGAGGTTGTAGCCCTTGTGACCCTATCACTGGGAAAGGTGGCAGGAGAAAAAGGGAAACACCAAACAAATATATACAAATGCCCCTTATACATTTGGGGATAATGGAATGAATGTTTGCACCCCAGGGTGGGATAAATCAATTTGCAGGTTGGTGGCTGGTTGGCCACTAGCTTTCAAAATCTGGTAACCAAATCAAACTTTTAGTGACCATCATTTTTAAAATTCTATTTAGCATTAGTCCCACTGTGGGAAAATTACTTTGAGAGTAGGTGGCCAGTTGGCCACTGACATTCGAAATGTAATAACCAAACCAATTTTTTTCAGTGTCCTTTGGCCTCCTGGCTATCTGATTTTCTTTCCCACTTTGGTTTACCCACGTCTTAACAGTACCATTCCAATCCACCCCCTCCCCCCCAACCCGGGTACTTTAGGCACAGTAACTGATGTTCTTTCCTGGTCTTTATCATATGCGTAATGTGTCTTCTATCAAATTCTGAAAGCAGGTCTGCAACATATGATTTTGGTGTATCTTTAAGAATTGTTTCAAAAAAAGCAAGTTTCACACAAGAACTCCTGTTTTTTTCAGTAACCCCTCACCCAACCTTGACCTTTGCTTTGTAAATGAGGAAATATAAACAAGGTTACAGCAACATAACAGAACAATCCCATTTGTAATGTTAATAGCCTCTTTAACTGGGGAATTTCTCTAATTTACATGCTGTAGGGCCCATTGACCCTGGATTGGGAGGCATCTGTACTCATAATGTGCTTAGGGGACTTTGCTTGGTTGATCATTGCTTTCAGAACTGGCGTCAGGGAGGAAAATAAATGGCAGGCCACTCGAGTGCTGTGGTCACAGTCCGGCAGTGAGAATATGCATTTGAATCCTAGACAGCAGGAGGGTGGGGGGGCGATAAAGAGGCTACACGTTGCTACTTTCCTTCCATTTATGGGTTACTTAGTTCTACAAAGCTCCTTCACAGCAGCATGCCACCAAAACTACTGCTGTTCTCCTAATGGAATGAATGACCGAGCTGGATCCCTCAGCTCAGCTTCTACATTAAGAATAATAATCCCAGCTCAGTCTCCCATATAAAAGGAACTTTTTAAAACCACAGCAGATGTGGCTATAGCTTGACAAGTTAGGTTAAAAGGAATGAGGAAGTGGCAGGGGAGGGAATCAGCCCAAGTGAGGTTATAAATTAAAAAATGACACCTAAGAAGGTAAAAACAAAAGAAGAGGAATCACAGAACAAATGTGCTGGCAGTATAGCCGAGAGGTTAGAGTAACGAGCTGTGAATGAGCTTGATACATTCAGCAGACCTGAGTTTGATTTCCACAACCTCCACTTGCATACTGTGTGACTCTGAGCAAGTCACTTAACCAGCCCAGTGCTCCCAAGTCACCCCTGAAAACAGGCGCTTGTGCCTAGTGGGCCTTACCTAGTTACCAAAAGAATAAAGTGAAAAATAAATAGTAACTAGAGCCATATAACAATTCTAACATATCTATCATTCATCATAACAGGTGTCTGAAATGAAGGGGGGGTGAAGCTGAGGCAAGTACCCCTTCTACTTAAATTGGGCCCAATGCACAAAGGGGTGGAGAGGGTACATGCTGTGTATCCCTGGTGCGTAGCCCACTCCGCACCCACCCATGCCCACTGCACCCCCTGCATGGCATGCATGCCTGGACATACACACCCCTCCACACTGGATCCCCAGCAGCATGTGGACCTACACATGGGGGCAGACCAGGGGAGGCGCAGGAGGCGTTCCGGCACTCCACGGGATGCACGAACATACGGAGTGCTGGGCACAGGTGTCAGTGCCTATGCCAGGTTGGCGCAGCCATAAAGGCAGGGGGCCTGTTACACTACCTCCCAAGAGCAACAGCTGTGGGCTGCAGCTGTGAGGCGGGGTCCATTGCACCCCACCGAGGATGCCCCAGCATATGGGGAACACTGGGGGGCCTGTGGGTGGCATCCGGGCACCCACCCCCCACACCACATGTGGTGCTCTACGTGCCAGCTCCTCTCCCGGCGCAGGTGATCCACTATGGGGTCTGGGTCAGGCAGTTGATTGGCCGCCCACCCAGATCTGCAGCTCCATACCCGACCACCCCCACAGGCCTGTACGCCAGGGGGGCGGGGTCACATACGAGAGATGCACAGTGGCCACTTTTTGTGAATGTGGTCACCCACGGATCTCCTGCAGATATGGAACTGTGCTGGCAGGGTACACATCTCCGGCACATATTACCCACCCCTCCATGCATAGGAGCCATTGTGAGAAGAATACATGCATGAAAAGAGTGATATGCTGCATGCCTCGGGCCCAACCACTGAAACCCAATAGTACTCAGTTAGAACGAAGGGATGTTTAACATAACACACAGAAAAACAAACCAGGGAACAGGGTAATTACAATAAACAATGCATGTCACTGGACAAAGTACACACTTATGCTTCGATAACCAGATTATGCATGCATTAAAGCAGAGACAGGCTAATTAGTGGGAAACCACATATAAGTAAGTAATTTTAAGAAATGTATGCAACACTATGCCTTATCAGAGAAACACAGCAAAAAGCCAGCAACTGAGAAACCAACAAGCAAACATACGGACACCAATGGATGAGTGAGAGAACTAGTTTTACTGCTTTTACAAGGACAGAAGAGTTATTCAGCAAGAATGTAAAAATACAATATTGTCATATGCAAGTTCCAGTGAAATTCATTTGTTAAGCAAAATAATAAAATGTATGCACAACCATGTAATACTTCAGAAGTATCAATACAATTTATGTCAAAAAATAAAACCATAGCAGAACTTTTCAAGACTCCTGAAATGCTGAATCATATGCTGCTCCCCATTTTTTCATTATTTTCTTTACAGAAACATTACACTTCCAATTTTTGTGAACTCTACATAGAAGGGAGGGAGGGAGGGAGGAATTTGGTTTTATACAGTGTAGTTCAGAAATGCTGTATCCAAAAGTGTCAGTATCAGTGGCTCAGCAGGTAGCACACTAGCTTCTGAGTCCGGGAGATCAGAAGGCTGTGGGTTCTATCCCCACACCAGGCACTTGGGTTAAATCCCAATACTGACACTATAGTGTAGCATGAGGGGGGTGCTGCACTCTTGAGGTGCCGTCTTTCAGATGAGACGTTAGTGGTAATTCAGGTGGGTGTTAAAGATCCCATGGCACTTCTCAAAAGGAGTAGAGGAATTTCCCTGGTGCCCTGGCCAAATTTCCCCCCATTCACTAAAAAATACCACCAACATCTTAATCTGGTTCAAGGTCAGTTGGCATTCATCTGTATTCCCCTTCCCCTGGGTGATGCCTGAAAATAGGCAGGATGTGTCTAGTGCACTTACCTGGTCAACAAAATCTAAATAAATAAAAGTGTTTTACAAGCCAAGAGCACATGCTATAGCAATAAAGTGAAGACAGGGAATTTAAGTAACATGGTGACAGTCACAGTGAGTAAATGGCAGTATTTGGGTTCAAACCTTGATTTCCAGGTTCATAACTCTGTGCTCTAACCAGTAGACTAAATAGAATGCAGATTTGCTTTGTAAAGCAATGTTTTTTTCTGTAATTGATAGGTGAGGGCAGAATGACAAGTAAACATGTGTCTCTCTTTCTTGGCTGTAAAGTAATGCTGCTCACATCTCCTTTCACCTTGCTGAGTGAGTTAGGGCGGTTTTTATCCTCTGAAGGGATATCTCTGCTAGCAGACTTCAGGCTGTTCAGTCATTATGGTTCTCTCAGCAGTCTTACCAGAAGTAGTTCCCAGTGTGTCCCACTGAAACTTATTGATGCATAACAGTAGCTGTCACAAAATTAGATTTAGCTGGTGTTCATCTGCAGGTGAAATGGTTCCTATTCATTTCCCATTCACAAACTCTCATTGCACATTCCCAGACCTCAGGCAATTTTGTCCTTCCGTAGCATGCTGTTACTTGAGAGGGAGCAGGACACTGGGAGCCCATAGCTGGTGCTCCAGAAATACAGACACCCTCTGAAGTGAAAGTTCAGTACTGGAAACACATCCCCAGTGCCACCAAAGCCCACTCGTGTGAACAGTTATTGTGGAATCTGGAGCAAAAAATAGTCTTGTCCTTTGAGTGGCACTAGAAGACCATCATTGGTGCCAATGAGTCCCCCCTTCCCTGTACATGGACTCTGGCACAAGGAGCCTAGCCCCAGTGGCACCAGAAAAACATCCCCCTCCTTGCAAGCTAAAATGTAGCACTGGGATCCTATACCAGTGCTGCCAAATTCCCCCACCCCATGTAGTAAAAGGGGGCACTGGGCACCCATCCCTGCTGCCACAGAAGCTCCCAAAAATGAAAGTGCAGCACCTGGATCCCACCCCAGGGGCGATCAACATCACCCCCCCCAATAAGTTAATTCAGCACCATGAATCCATGTCTGGGGTGGCCTAAGTCCCTCACCCTCTCCTGAGGTGACTCTCTGACAAGATGGTGCTGGAGAGGATTGGGTAAGAATGTTGCTTCCACCCAGTATAATGCCCATGTTAACTACAACTCCCAATTATACTGCAGTGGCAGCTTATCTTACCTCTGTGCTCCTCTTGTTTGTTTCTTTTTCCTAAATGCTGTACTCGCAGTTGTGAAGTCTTGGAGTGCTGCTGTCCCATTGCTTTCCATGGTGTAAGCAGCACTGCCTCAGTGCAGCTGCTCAGTGGAGGCTGGAGAATGGTTTTTCACACTGTTGCTTGGAGTGTGACTTAGCCACACAATTCTCCAAGTGGTGGGCTTCCTCGGATGTAGCACATCAAGCACTTAACATTGCTCTATCTTGGCGGTGTTGAGTCATCTGTGAAGCCCTGTTATTTCAACTTGGGAATGGCATCCCCAATGGAGCAGCTACTGGTTGTGGTGACTAGTAGTCACTTGGCCCTGGAGCAAAATCTCCCCAGTGGCAGTTCCCAGGAGATGTGCTTAAAATACAGAAGTGACCCAACTAGGCAGGGGTTTTCCTGAGGGACTAGGCCTGGGTTGGACACACCAGCAAGTCATGCTTATTTCAAATGAACAGAGAAGCTACGCAGGCTTGGGATTTCATCTCTTGTGGACTGACTTGTTTTATAATAGTGAACTATGATCTGATTAAGAAAGTGGCACTTCTAGGCAACTGGATTGCTTTTTTTGTCAGTGATTGCCTTGGGATGTTTGTGGGGCTTCTGTTAATGTGTCTTAAAATGTTTCTTTCAATTGTATGAACATCAACAACTTGTACTTCGCGCAAGGTTCACAATAAAAAAAAAACTGTTCATAACTGCAGCACCAGGAAGCCACCCCAGTGCTGCTGCTGAAGCTCCCCACCCTCCCAAGCGAATGTCAGACACTGTAACAGATGTACAGTATGTAATGGTCAGGGCCCCTACTTTTCTGCGGCACAGTGGGACCAGTTCTGCGGCAAGACTACCATTTGCCACAGAACTTCTGCGGCGGTGATTTGTAATTTCTGCGGAAGTTCTGCGGCACTAACAAACTACCACATCACAGTGTCAGCTTATCATCCTGACTTCACTTTCATGGCAGTGGTTATAGCAATCAAGATGGTGGAAAGCACAGTAACACTAGTTCAAAAAATAACAGACTTATAAAAATAATTTTATGCATAAAAAAGCAAAACAAATGTCTCTCCCTTCAGGTCCTAGCCTGTTGCATAAATAACATATGCAGAGGGGGATCTTATGTGATAAATAAGGTATTTCTATATGCATGCTATCTATCCCACTAATGAGGTTTCCACTGTCTATCACTTACTGTATATATTTATCTGCAATCTGTAACCTACATACGAATATGCGTGTGTGTTTGTGTGTGTGGTGAGAGAGACAGAGATACTGTGTGTGTGTGTGTGTGTGTGTGTGTGTGGTGTGTGTATGTATATATATATATATATATATATATATATATATATATATATATATATATATTAAATTTCAATGAACTTGCATCCTCATTCATACAGGTCCCTTTGGAAATGGAATAGAGGAGTTATTGCAAAACTCATTTTTCATGTCAACCTGCTTTCTCTGACACACTGCATAACACCATCAGGCACGGAAACACAGCATGCTACCCTCTGGCCCAACAGCTGTCCCTGCACACAACATTTCTCCTTAACGTTTAGGTGATTCTATCAACCAATGACAATATGTAATCGATAACCCTGGCAAAAATGCGTACAGAGCAATTATTTATTTAACAGGTCTATTCTTTCAACAGGTCTACCCATGACTATATTTCACTTTTCTGGGCATAATTATTTTATTTTTCTTAAAAATTTAGACAGTTAAATTCATTTTACCAGTTATTCATTTCAGATAGCATTTCTATACCTTAAAGGCACAAATAGGTTTGTAGAAAGTGAAGTATGGACTTAACAGGTCTGTGTTATTCACAAGGTTTTGTTTAAGTTGGCCCTAGTGCAACAATGTAAGACTGAAAATTGTATTAGGCTGTAGTGCAGGCTGAGCAAATATCACCATGCATGATGTCCTGTGCCACCATCTCTGGCTGTGGGAACTGTGGTAGATAAGTAACTGTTCATTTCTGTTGCAGAATGCAGCCATGTCATTAGCTAATGTATGATGTTATAGCAATGATAACATCACATTCTGAACATATAGGGGGTTTTGGATATAAAAAGAGGGAAGGGGAACCAGATTCTATGTATAAACAGAAATATTAATAAAAGATCACCAAGAAGAGTGAATTCTGCGGCGCATGAAGTTCAAGTAATTACAAGTTCTGCACAAAATTAACGGTGGCAGAATTCTAGAACCTTGGTAATGGTTATTATACAGACTGTACAAGAAAATGTTTCATTTTTCCTTTTTTTTTCTTTTTTTCTGTATGTCTCCTATACATGCTTCATTTGAAAGTCACCTGGGAAAGGTAAACAGGCATGGTTCAGTGTTGATTTATGTATCTATGTATTTGTTTTTTTATCTTATACCAGGTAAGACACACTAGCCATACCTATGCCTATTTTCAGGCATGACCTCAGAGAGTTACAAACAGTAGGAAAAATATACATCAAACACCATACATAAATTGAGAACAATGACAACAGGGGTTATAATTATTAGACATTGTGAAATAAGCAGTAGTACAAACTAAACAGTAGTCAGTGCAGTTGAAAAATGCACTTGCTTAAAAAGGAAAACACAGTACATGATTAATGGTTTTCAGAGAAGGAACTTAAAATGTGAATAAAACAGAGCCTACAAGAGCTATGTGTAGTCTGAAAAGCTTGTGTTCAGAACATTTCTTGTTGGTCCAGTAAGAGGTGTCAAATCATCTACTTTGTTCATCTGTTTGTACAAGGATCAGTATGGCTACAAACAATTCTCTGCTTTAAGAAGTAACATAAGTGAGTGAACAAGTAGGACTGACCCTGCTTGGTAGACAAAATGTGTGAATGGGTTAAATAAATAACATGTCATTTTCATGGGATGCGGGCTTAGATGACCAAATTGTTTTCTTGTTGGATTGCCTGCATTATTTCTTGTTTAATTGCTGATCTACTCTCTGTATAAGTGTGTAAGTGAGAATTTTGGATATCGTGTGGCTCAGTTAACAAACTGTGACAAACAGCCTAGCCTATTTCTGGTAGATTTCAGAATCTCAGCAAAATCGTAACAGGTGCTTATACCTTCATTGTGAGAAAACCTAAAGGAGGAGGAGTTTGTTAGTCATGGACAGGTCAGATACATCCTGTCTCAACCTGGTCTTGCCAAGGTCTTCTGCTATGTTAATAATCTTTGAGAGGAAGTAGCCTCCCAGGACACAGGTTTGCCATATAGAATTGCAAGGAGGCATCATCCAAATTCCAAATTCAAGTCAGCTTCAGTCAATCAGATAAATTTAATACAGGGAAATTATGTCAAAGCTTTGTTTGACCAAAGCATGGGGGGAGGGGATAACAAATTCTTCAACACAACTGCGCTTGCTGTCTTTTAGTGAGGTGATACTGTGTGGACATCGATAAGGGAGCCAGATCCGGATTCACAATCTGAAGATAACCAAGCATAATGCAACATAGAGAGCTTAGAGGAGACTTCATAACTTGTAGGGAAGATAGAAGCATTTACCTGCAGAAAAGTTCAAGCTTTATTTTGTAATCCTATATGTGTACTGTTATTTGACTATGTGTAAGTAGTGCATATCCCTGAATCTTACTGCTGTATTTGGACAACCACTGTTTAGTAATAAATCAGTTATTTTGCTAAGGACTGGAGTAACTGGTTGTTTATGACTGCATCTACGAAGCAAGGGTTCCTGAATAAGAGATACATAGTAAAGGGTCTCCAAGAGGGTAGAGTGTGTCCTACCCAATGTGCAGACCTCACTAAGGAAGTCTCAGAGAGGAGAGGAGAGGAGAGAGAGGGGAAGGTAGAGGAGAGGAGAGGAGAGGAGAGGAGAGGAGAGGACAGGACTGTGGGAAAGAGTTATAGAGTACTGGTGCCTGTGTTCTTGCTAATGAGGGGATCTTCACAGCAGCAACAATGGTCCCGATGGTCTCAGTGGCAAAAAGGCGTTAGATAGACAGAGAGAGAGAGAGAGAGATGCCTATTGGGGTCTTTAGGTCGCTTTGACTACCACATATGGTGATACTGGTGGTGATGAGAAAGTGAGACTTACTTGCAAAAAGCCTTTAGATATTCCATACCTAAGACGATGGTCACAAAATGTAAGCAGTATTAACGGGTAAACAACAACAAATGCTATGGCTCTATCTTCTCATATTCTAACATTTATTTATTTTTATTTTTTTTTCTGTCCGGGTTCATGAAACATTTAGAGACAGAAATGCCAGGCAAGTATTATGTGTTGAGGTTGCCAGAGCTCCAGCAGCTGTGTGAGGAGAGAGGCATACCACATGAAGGCTTCAACAGTGCCAAGCTGATTCAGACTCTGGAAACAGCAGATCAAGAGACCAGTGGCTAAAGTGGGAAGTCTGAGATAGACTTGCAAGCTGAGTTGGAATTAGCTTGCATTGCAGAAAGGCAGAAGGACAGGGAGATAGAACTTGCCAGTTTGAAATTTGAAGCAGCTTAACTAGATGCAGCTATGGACCAGGCCAAGAGAGAGGCTGAAGAAAAAGAGTGAAAGGCAGATGTAGCCTGAGAGAAGACCAAGAGAGAGAGAGGCATGCCATATCAGGATGAAAGCAAAAGAAAGGAAGAAAGAATACAGGCACCAGCTCAAGATGAGAAATCAAGAAGTCCGGACAGCAACTCTTTGTCAGAGGCAGAAGACAGACCAGCTGAGTAATGGTTAGCTGGGTAACCATGGCTCATCTACTGGGTCAAAATTGTTTCCAAAACTAATAAAGAACATGAATATTGCTGATTTTCTTAATTAGTCTGAGAATTTTTTTTTTCAGTATGATTTGGCACAAGAGAAATGGTCAAACCGTCTTGACTCTTTTGCTTACTGAGAAGACATGGCAATCATTTTCACGCATAGACCCTAATGATAGCAGAGACTATGTAAAAGTAAAGGCTGCCATTTTAAAACATTATGAGTTAAACCCTGAGGTTTACAGACTCAAATTTAGACAATTAAGAAAGCAGCAGGGACAGAATTATAAAGAACTGAGTGTGCTATTGAGTACTTTTTAAATTTTGTATTTCATTATTTTCAGAAAATGACAATAAGCCATCATTCCTCATAACAGACATAGGACAGTGCAGAATATTATAAGATATATATAAAAAAATATATATGTATATTTATTTTTATTTAAACTTTGGTGACTGGGAAAGGCACACTGAGCAGAGTCTCATTTCCAGCTATCTATCTATCTATCTATCTATATATATATATATATATATATATATAGATATATATATAGTATATAGTATATACACACACACACACATTGCAAAAAACTTAATTAATGCATCACTTAGGGTTGTTATTAAATCAAAAAAAGCTGGGAAATGTGGTGTTAGGGTTTCCAACCCAAACACCCCACCTCCACCCTGCAGACACCAACTGGCATTGGTGTTGTGACTTAGGGTCATCAGCCCTAACACTCAATCCATTCGATAAGTAAATAAGCTGAAATAAGTACAGTATAGGAGAATAGGGTGATCGTTGAGGGCTGATGACCCCAAGAGCAATCCCAACACCAGTCAGTGTCTGCAGGGTGAAAAGTAGCAGTGGGTTGAAGCCTTCATTTCCTGCTTTTCTTATAACAACCCTAACTGACACTAACACACTAAAATACCAGCAGAATAGGCCTAGCGGTCTTTTCTGTCTGCTCATTTGGTCAGCCCCACCCTGGGAGCTGACCTTGCTGCCCTCTCGCCTTCTCTGGCTTCTCCCTTCCCAGTTCCGGATATTCTTGCTGCATTGGATTTTGCTTCCAGAACCCTTCTACTATACCTGTCCCACCCCCTCTTGAACCCCTCCACCATCTCTGCCTCCACCAGCTCCCTAGGCAGTGCATTCCATGGCTCCACCACCCTCTCAGTGAAGTAGCACCTCCTCCTTTCTCCCCTGAATCTTCCCCCCTCCAGCTTCCACCCATGCCCTCTAGTGGCCTCCTCCTCCTCCTCCCTTCAAAGCACCCTGACTGTTCCTCCCCTATTTACTCCCTTCATGTACCTGAATACCTCTATCATATCCCCCCGGTCCCTTCTCTCTTCCAATGTGTACATATTTAGCTCTTCGAGCCTCTCCTCATAGGTTCTGTCCCCCAAGTCCCAAATCATTTTGGTTGCCCTCCTCTGGACCCTCTCCAGGAGTTTAATGTCCCTCTTTAAGTGTGGCCTCCAAAACTGCACGCAGTACTCGAGGTGCGGCCTCACCATGCAGTTATACAGGGGGAGTATCACTTCCCTCCTTCAGGAGGTGATCTCCCTAGCAATGCATCCCAGCATCCTGTTGGCCTGGGCTGCTGCCCTCCTACAAGTCTCCAAGTTGTTCATCTTGACATCCACCACCACCCCAGGTCCCTCTCAGCCATCGAGACTTGTAGCTTCCCCCCCAGGGTGTACACTTGGCCCAGATTTCTGGCCCCCAGGTGCAGTACCTTGCATTTCCCTGCATTGAACCTCAGCTTCCACTTTCTAGACCATCTTTCCAGAGCCTCCAGGTCCCCCTGAGGGCCACCTCCCTCCTCCCCATCCACCACCGCCCCAGTTGATGCAATAATAAAGTTTTGCAATGAATTTCCTTACTTTTCAGATAGTAAAATCATATCCTTATTTGTCTGTGCGAGCACAGGGCCCTCTGGGCCCTGCGCTTCCATTTATAGGACAACACTGACCAAACTGTCAGCATAGCCATCTTATTAACCCACCTCAAGTACCCTGTACAGAAAATGTTTTAATCCACACCAAAACATAATTGTGCAAGGCTGCAATGCCATTTTGAGTCACAGGTGCAAAAACACATTTTGGGCAGGATTCAAAAAATGACAGCTGTGACATACATGAGGTGGGGTAATAAGAAGGCTATGTTGAAAATCTGGGGGAAAAATATTGTTTCTGAAGTTACGAGTGGGCATAGCGAAACTGGAATGAATGGTCATAACTTTGGCATTTTGTTCATATTTTCACCCCCAAATTTTCAACATAGCCTTTTTATGACCCCACCTCACAAAACCCATAGGTGAAAATGTTAAAATCCATGCCAAAATGCCATTCCATGCCACAGGTTCTAAAACACATTTCAGACAGGATGTGAAAAATGATAGCTGTATTGTTCATGAGGTGGTGTGAAAAAATGGCTATGTTGAAAATTTGGAGTCAAAATACTAAAAATTACCAAAGTTATGCACACGCATAGAAAAATTTCAATAAACACGCATAACCCAGCCATTTTTAGGAATTTTTTGACCAAATTTTCAATATGAGCTTTTTGGAACCCTACCTCATGAACATGTCATTTTGTTAATTGGTCCCGAAAGGTGATTTCACACAGTGACCATGAAATCACCTCCTGAGCCTGATTAACAAAATGACAGTGACAGCGTTCATGGGGTGGGTTCCTAAAAAGTCAATTTTGAAAATTTGGTGAAAAAATACCCAAAAATGGCAAAGATATCAACATAAGTTCAAAACACCATTGAAATACATTATACTGCACATACCTTGATTCCTCAGTTTGCGGTTCAGCTTTGAAGAGTTCAAATGTGTCCTGGCCCACAGAAGATGGCAGTGGACAGCCTCCGGAGGTAAGTATAGGGTAAGGGGGTGTAGGCTGGTGGGTGCTCAGTGGGAGAGGGGATGGGAAGGGGGACTGCGGGGATGATGAGGGACTGTTTTTTTTTTTCAGGGACCAAAAAAAAGGGCATTGGAAGATGGTTTTCTTCTTTGCAGGAAAAAATTAAATAAATATTTGGGGACACTGGGAGTGGCCTCACACTGCTGGAGGGGCATCAACTGCCAACATGGGGATTTGGGCCCCAGATATCAACAAAGAATAAGTG
Source organism: Neoceratodus forsteri (assembly GCA_016271365.2). NCBI lineage: Eukaryota > Metazoa > Chordata > Ceratodontiformes > Ceratodontidae > Neoceratodus > Neoceratodus forsteri. The sequence continues at coordinate 97,282,029 of CM028132.1, read as the reverse complement.
AAGGGACTGCAGGGGAGGGAGGCATTTGACACCAGGAGTGGGCATCCCGGTGTCAGATTATATTAATAAAATAAATTATGACAATGGGAGGGTGGGGGGTGCCACTAGACACCAGGGAAAATAGCGGGTTACAGAGAAACCTGCAGCCTACGGCACGAGTTGCAGCTGTGGCTGCACAAATCAAGAAAATCCCACTATTCTCATACAGAGAACTTGGCAGAAGTGGTCCTATCAGTAACCTTGGCACCTGGGATTTTGGTTGCCAACAAAATGTGTTTCTGGGCACAGTGTAAAAAAAAACATCAGAGTGTAGCTAGACGTGTCCCATGTAGCTAAGTTCTGATGTTGTTTTTGTATTACATTCATTTTTACATGTTTTCTTTACTTTCAGTCTCTCACTAACAGGAAAACAAGATGGCGGACACAACAGAGCTGTGTGAAAATACAGCAGGCTACATGTGACCCTACATGCAAAAAGACAGTAGCTCCTGTGAAAACAAGGGAGCTCTGTGAAAACAAATTAGGCTCTTTGTGACCCTCCAAGCAAAACTGTGTGTGAAAATATCAGCTCCTATGATAACAAAAATATTTTGTGTGCAAATACTAGATCCTGCAATAACTAAAATACCTTTGTGCCTAACATATAAATTGCCCCATAGGAAATAATGGGACATTTAAAAATGTAATAACTTTTGAACAGATTAATATTTTTTCACCAAACCTTAAAAAGGCACATCTGTGAGGCAAAGGCTTTCTACCCTGAAAATGTCAGACCACAACCTAAAGCAATGTCTGAGATACAGCTATAGAAAATAAGCATTTGTCAATGCCAAACATCGGTTGCTTGTTAAATATATATATATTTTTTTTTGCAATTCTGAGTCCAAATTTTTAGGATTTCAACTCCTGCCCAAAAGGTAATTTCACACTGTACTGCAAAATCACCTTTCGGGATGCAAAAAAATTTAGGCCAGGATCTGAAAAATGACAGCTGTGAAATTCATGAGGTGCTGTAAAGAAATGGCTATGTTGAAAATCTGGTGTCAAAATATTGAAAATTGCCAAAGTTACGAGCCTGTGTTCACAAATTTTAACACAGGCTCATAACTTTATTGTTTGTATACATTTTTGGCCCAAATTTTTAACATACCCTTCTTATGACCCCACTTCATGAACAAGTGCAGAGAAAAATTTCAGCGCCTGCACAAAAGGAGATTTCACGCAACAACCGCGAAATCACCTTTTGGGATCCAAAAAAAAAAAACATTTTGGCCCGGATCTAAAAAATGACAGCTGCCACATTCATGAGGTATTGTGAAAAAATAGCTATATTGAAGATTTGGTGTCAAAATATTAAAAATTGCCAAAGTTACGAGGCTGCATTCATAAATTTCAACGCAGGCGTATACCTTTATTGTTTGTGAATATTTTTGCTCCAAATTTTCAACATATCCTTCTTATGACCCCACCTCATGAACAAGTGCAGAGAAAAATTTCAACTCCTGCCTGAAAGGAAATTTTGTGCAGCAACTGAAAAATCATCTTTTTGGATGCGAAAAAAACATTTTGGGCAGGATTTGAAAAATGACAGCTGTCACATTCAAGAGGTGCTGTGAAGAAATTGTTATGTTGAACATTTGAGGTCAAAATATTGAAAATTGCCAAAGTTTTGAGCCTGCATTTGCAAATTTCAATGCAGGCTCATAACTTTGTGATTTATTTTGCCAGCCTGCTCTTGCCCTGTGCATACACACAGCCACACTGGGGCTAAGAATAACATTTATATGTGATTTCTGGGACTATAACATTTCACCTTGGCCAGCAATAGTCTCTCTTTTTTTTCTACCCTGAATGGTGGCACAAGTCAAAGATTTCTTTTGTCAGCCTGCTCTTGCCCTGTGCACACACACAGCCACACTGGGGCCAAGAATAAACTGTATTTGTGATTTCTGTAACTATAACATTTTCTTTGGCCCCAATAGTCTTTCTATCTCTCTCTCTCTCTCTCTCTCTCTCCTCTGGATAGTGGCACAAGTCAAAGATCTATTTTGCCAGCCTGCTCTTGCCCTGTGCACACACACAGCAACACTGGGTCAAAGATTACATTTTATTTGTGATGTCTGTAACTATTACATTTCTCTTTGGCCCCCCAGTAGTCTCTCTCTCTCTCTCTTTTTCTCATCTGGATGGTGGCACAAGCCAAAGACTTATTTTGCCAGCCTGCTCTTGCCCTATGTACACATACAGCCACACTGGGTCCAAGAATAAACTTTATTTGTGATTTCTGTGACTATAACATTTATCTTTGGCCCCAAATAGTCCCTCTCTCTCTCTTTTTTATTAGTTGCTGTAGGAGCAATGGTGATGGTGGGAGTGTCAGGAACAGGGCTAGAATTTTTTGCATGCTAATTTTTGAAGATTCCTGGGGCGGGAATGTGCAATGATGCCAGCATCTGCCTTGCCCCCACCTTGCATGAGATGCCAGCAGTGGTGGTACCCCCAGCCTCCACCAGAGGTGCACAATGTGCCAGACACTCCCCCCAGAGAAGGAAAGCAGTCCCTGGAACACTCAATCCTACTGTCCCCCACTGGCCCTCCAACTCCCAAGTCCATCTCCGAACTCAATATTTAGGCGCATCAAGCAGATGCTTGTATGTTGTCATGATAACTTTGTAATTTGTTCACATTTTGACCCAAATGTTCAACATAATCTTCTTATCACCTTACCTCATAAACCCCATAGGTGAAAATTTCTTAATCCATGGCAAAATGCCTTTCCACACCACAGATATGGAAAGTCCTTTTGGGCAGAATGTAAGAAATTACAGCTGTAGTGTTTATGAGGTGGTGTGAAAAAAAATGACTGCTGAAAACTGGGAGTGAAAAGATGAGAAATTGCCAAAGTCACATGCATGCGTAGGCAAATGTTAACGAGCGCACGTAACTCGGGCATTTTTTGGTATTTTGCTTCAGATTTTCAACATGGCCTTTTTGGGACCCCACCTCATGATCTGTGGCACTGTCATTTTGCTACACAACCCCAAAAGGTGATTTCATGCAAGGATTGTGCCATTCGGTGCCACAGGTGCGCAAACACATTTTGGACAGGATGTGAGAAATGACAGCTGAACTGTTCCTGAGGTGGTGTGAAACAATCTGTATGTTGGCAATTTGGACTGAAAATATTAAAAGTTCATAGTTATGTGCCTGAGTAGACACTGCGCAATGCACACTCATAACGTGGCCATTTTTGAGAATTTTTTTCACAAAATTTTCAACATGGCCTTTTTGGGACTCCACCTCATGAACAGTGGCACTATCATTTTGGTACTCAGTACCAAAAGGTGATTCCACACAGGGACAGCAAAATCACCTTTCAGGAGAGGGTAACAAAATGACAGTGCCAGTATTCATGAAGTGGGGTCCCAAAATGTCTATGTTGAAGAGTTGGTGCAAAAAGACCTAAAAATGGCCGAGATATCAACATAAGTTCAAAACGCCATTGACTACCATTATACAGCACTTACCTTGACTCTTCAGTTTGCAGTTTGGCTTTGATGAGTGCAGACTTGTCCCGGTCCACAGAAGATGCCAGCCACCAACCTCTGGAGTCAAGTATTGGGTAAGGGAGAATGAGGAGAGGTGGATGCGGAGAGGAAGGGTCAGGATGGGGGAGGGGGATGGGTAGAGGATGAGGGACCATTCTTCTTTACAGGTTTAATTAAAAAAAAGATGGGTACTGTTTTCTTTTTTATGGGGTAAAAATGTTTAGGGACACTGGGTGGTGGGCTCCCCAGTGCTCCAGAGTGGTAGTGGGGGGAGTAACATAACTGGGAACACTGGGGGTGGGCTCCCCAGTGCCCCATAGTTCGGGGTGCCCCATAGTTTGGGGTGATTGCAGACACAGGGATTGGGCACCCCAATGTTGGACAGTGCTGGGGGGGTTGTCAATATGGGGACTGGGCACCCCGATGTCAGACACTACAGGGGAAGGAGGGATTGCCAATATGGGGACTGGGCACCCCGGGTGGGCTGAATGGTCATGCCAATCAAATGGCTAAAACTCACTTGGATTAGTGACTTCAGTCCTTTGAGCTGCATGACTGTTCAGTACACCCAGTAGAGAGTTGTGTCAGGACCACACCTAATGGACATTAGGGTAGACTGCTGGCCCCCTGGTTCTGTGAGCTGCAATGGGTTCAGCAGTAACACCCCCCCAAAATCCTTTATTGTCACAATATGTTGGTTTGCACATGCACAACCAACGTAAAAACAGCAAACAATTGGTAAATTTAGGATAATTCACATGAGATCTACCCCAAGAGATTATACATGACAAATTTTGTGTAAATCCCTTGAAGAGTTCCAAAAGTTATTAAGGTTCAAAAGTTGGCTTTAACATAGAAGTTTGCACTCAACCCTAACTATACTGGTGCTACAGCAGCAGTATAATATATATATATATATATATATATATATATATATATATATATATATATATATAGGACACATGATAGCAAATTTTGTCACTCCTGCAGAGTGAGATATCCAGAGCTCACGATGCAGGAGTGACAATATTAGCCATAGCACATGATCTGCACATCATGTATTCAATATATACAATGGGGCCAGGAGTTTCAGAAGTATTGTTATGCTGTCTTGTGTTCTATTCCTGTTTATGTGTTTGCTCATTCTGTGTGTGAGTTTTTCTGAATGGGCTGGCAGTGTTACAAACTCTGGGAGACAGATTAGTGTGTTTTGCAATGCTAAATGAGTTAGTTTTAGGTAGGAGTGAGAAACAGACTTTTGTGAAACTATATTCTTTAGAAGTCTTGCTGCAGTCAAGCTGAGAGCATCACAGTAATTGCAATGGGCTGAGAGGCAGAGTGTCAGAACAGGTGAGTGTTTTTCAGCAGTAATTAAGTTAGCAGCAGTGAGGAACAGAGTGTTCTGTGAAATTGTGCTCTTTAGGATTCTGGCTGCAGTCAAGCTGAGAGTATCACAGTAATTGTAATGGATTGAGAGTCAGAGTTTGAGGAACAAGTGGGAGTGTGTTTCAGTGGTAACTGAGTTAGTTGCAGGCAGCAGTGAGGATAGACTGTTCTGTGAAGCTGTGCTCTTTAGAATTCTGGCTGCAGTCAAGCTGAGAGTATCACAGTAATGAGCTAGAAGTTAGAGTGGGGAATAGATGTGTTTTGTAATGCTAACTGAGTTAGCTGTAGGCAGTAGTGAGACCTCTCATGTAGTTCTACATGTGTGTCTATGGTAGTAGCACAGGTGTTTCTTGCATGCTGAGGGGAAAGCTGCCTAGAGTGATGATACCAGTGACCGTTATGTGAATCTGTGTGTGTAAATGGCTGATATCATCACAGTAGAGCAGAGGGTAAAAATATCACACTGCAGTGGATGATAACACTGTTTTATCGCACTCGTTTATCACTCACTCCACTGTGTGTGTATGTGTGTGTATATATATATATATATATATTTATGCAATAGGTGTGGACATAAATCCTATGAGATAAATCTGAGCTTCTATGGGATAAATTCAAAATTTTACATTTATCCACATAGTAGACGCATCATCACAGATTTATTCATATAGTAGATATGTCACAATCATTCCGGAACTCATTTAGAATGTTCAGCCTCAGTACCAGTACTAACTATATTCAAATGCAAATAACTTTAAAATGAAAAAAGATAGCATAGTGCTATGAGCATGAAAGTTGTGCAGCACAAAATTATCTACAAAATGAGTGGTATTTCATTTATAGATACCTTATAGATTTTTTGATGATTAGCAAAAACACAGCAGAAAATTCTTTTTTTTTTCATTTTGTCCGCAAACAAATGCAAATAACTTTAAAATGATAGCATGGTACTGTGACCACAAAGTTTATTCAGCACAGAAATATCTACAAAATGAGTGGTGTTTCATTTATAGATACTTTTTAGTTTTTTCAGAATTAGCAAAAAACAGCAACAAATTCCATTTTTGTGCACTGTTTCATCAAACAAATGCAAATAACTTGTGATGTGTGTTGAGATGTGTTTTGTTTCTAGATTCCTATTAGATTTTCTATAATCAGCAAAAAATGGCAGAAAATTCAGTTTTTATTCACTTTTTTGACTAACAAATACCCCCTACAAAAGCAAAAACAAAAGAATTGCATAAATGGAATATGCAATGGAAAACTCATGTAATAAGTGATTTATCTGCACTCGAGCAGTTTGACCTCGGACACTACACTCGTGGCTTACGCCACTCGTGAGTTTACCCGAGGTCAAACTGCTCTTGTGCAGATAAATCATTTATTACAATTGCTTCCATTGCATAGCCCTTATCTCTCTCTCTCTCTCTCTATATATATATATATATATACTGTATATATATATATATACACACATTAACATCCAGTAAAAGATGATAAACACTTATGGTATGGTAGCCAGTTAATCTTATAAAGAAGCTGGGGTATACAGTAAAAGTTATAAAGCACCAGACACTACAAATGCAAAGGTCTGTCCTATAAGAGAGAACTTTATCAGGAAAATATAAAGCAGCCAAGTGACTGCTATTTAACTTGTTCTTGAAAAAACATATAATGGGACATTAGCTATGCTTGGACTACCATACAAATGATTATTTAATTCCAAAAGGATACTTCAACAACACAAACCTGAACTTTTTACACAGAATTATATTTGAAACAGTAATTGTTTATAATTGTTCAGCACTCTGCGTCTAACAGCAGTGCTAATATAGATATTTAAGAAAGAGAAAAAAAATTGGACATTCAAAGTCGTCTACTAGTGGGGATCTGGACTAGTTATATGCATCACAAAATAAAGAAAATATATACTGAAAGTGAGTGTCAAGCACATCATGTGGATGGTACCAGTACCTATAAAGCAGAACTCCTCTAGTGTTCCACATGCAACATTACCAACAGCAGCTCAAAGAGTTGTATTTTAAGCATGGCTCCCATTCCCAAAATAAAGAAGGAGCAAGTTCACCTTACTAAAATTCCCACTTCAAAAGTCCCAACAAAATTAGTGGCACAATTAATGAAAACACAGTTTATTTGTCTAATGACTCTTCCTGGTATTGACTCCTGTCATGGGCTGCAAATTCTCATTCAGAGTTCTTGACCCAAAGGCCCATGTCCTTCATGTCTTTGTGTCGATGGGTCTTCTTAAATGAGGCAATCAGCTAAATGCACTTCTTCAGGTCTGATCTGGGAGGATAGGTCCAGGAATATTTTTAAGTTTCTTCCCTCCATATCTAATGGGTAGGTAGCCTATGCCAACTGTACAATTGTGTCCTAAATTTCAGAGCTTGCTATACTCATAAGGGCCATCCAGGGCTGGTTTGGGTCAGAGGGTACAGTATGGTGTTAATCACCTGATAAGCTCTCTTTGGAGTGGAGGTATCAAAGGTTTCAGGGAGAATCAGTAGGGAGCTAAGCCATTTTGTTAAGAGTGCCAATATGTCCAAACCCTCCACATCATCTGGGACCCCCACAAACCTCAAGTTTCCAGAGTGAGCTTCATTTTCTAGTGCCTTGAATCGGCCCTTGAATTGAGCATTCTCCTGCATCAGAGCTGAAACTGCAACCATGGTTGTGGTGGATCTCTTTTTGATGTCAGTAACTGTCATAGCCATGTCTTTGAGCTGCCCATCATGCACTTCTAATCTTGTCAGAGTTCTTTCAGTTTTGGAACCCATAGCATTTATAGATTCTACCATGACTTTACAAAGGGGTTCATTAGCTGATCCTTCTGTCTGCCAGCTCTGGTACTACCTAAGGACTCTAAGGCCTTTTATGGTTGCACTTGTAGAAGAAAATTTTATAACAGACCTAATGCTGCACAATGTAACTGTGCAGAATGCACCACAAAATGGCTGCAGAAGTAAAACAATCTTCATGAAATGGTGGATAGTGGAAAATTCCATAGCAAGCATGTCCTTGGTGGATGGTGGAAAATTCCATAGCAAGCATTTCCTTGTAGCAATGTATGCATGCCTTATAGATGATGTGGCTAAAGTAAGTTATCATAATAATTAGCATAACCAGTCAGTAAGTGACAGCAGTATTGTATTAAACATAGTATTAGCATAACCAATCAGCAACTAACAGCAGTATTGTATGAAGTTTACTGTCCAATGAAATTGTGCCATGACACTGTTATGTGACTAGGCAAGTGTATAAGAGAAGGAGGCTTACTATTGTAATCGGAGCTATGCAATAACAACATGGGGAGCTGGCTCTCCGTATGCATATGTAAATAAATGGTTGAACTCTGCACAAGACTGTTTCTTTGTCTCTGTATAACAAGTAGGAAATTTCCACGACACACTCCTTGCTGCTTAGAACCCTTCTTGTTGCCACTTTATATGAACATACAAAAATGCCAATGGAAGAAGGCCTTGCAATCTGTTCAGTCTGCTCAATGCGGAACTCATGTAACTTGTGCTATGACACTCTGCCCCCCACCCTACCCTGACATCCTTACGTCCCATTGAGCTTATCCCACCCCTCCTAAAACCCCCTAACATTTTCTGGCTCACCACCTACTCTGGTAGTCCATTCCATCCCATGACCACTCTTTCTGTAGAGATGTGCTTCCTGATCTCATTCCTGAAACTTACTCACGCCAGTTTGTAGCTGTTTTCTCTTTGCTCATATTCTCACTGATCCAATAAAGCTCTTCAAGGTCAACCATATTTATACCCCTTGAGGTACTTGAAGGTCTCTTTCATGTTCCTTCATTTCCCTTCTCCTTGAGTAAGTACATGTTTAAGTTCTCCATCTTCTGGTCACACATCCCTTACTGGCCCTGAATCACCTTGTGTCTCTTTTTTTGAACTGCCTCTAGAGGCTGATGATCTTTTTGTGGTGTGGGCTCCAGTGCTGCGCACATTGCTCCAAGGGGCAGTTGCACCATTGACCTGTACAGTGGCAGTATGACCTCTTTCCTCTTTTCTGGTGAAACCTCTTTCTATGCAACCCAGCATCCTGTTTGCCCTTGCCACTTCCTTGATGCATAGCACTGAGGACTTCAGGTTAATCATGATTGCAATCTCTAGGTCCTTCTCTTCCTTGGACACCATGACTGTGATACCTCCCAGTTCTGTACTCAGCCCTGGGGTTATTGCACCCAGTGTTCATTACCTATTTCACATTACTGCTCAGCTACAAGATTCCAGACCATCTTTCTAACTTTTCCAGGTTTTTCCTCAGAAATCTTACCCCCTCCGCTGTGTCCTCCCATCCACAGTGCTTGGTGTTGCTTGAGAACAGGCATATTTTGCCTTTTATGCTGTCCCCTATGTCATTTATTAACATGCTGAACAGCACCAGATTGAGCCCTGTGGGACCCTACTGGTGACCCCTGCCCCCCACACACACACACGCACACATTCTTGAGTACCGACAGAGCCACCATCCTTTGGGCTCTCCCTCCCAGCCGATTTGCAACCCACCTTGTCATCTTGACCACCACCTCCAAGTCTTCCAATTCTTTTTTTTAAACAGGTATACTTTATTGTATTTTTTCATCACAACACATAAAACAACACAGTACAGTTACTCTAAAACATACAAGACAGCCTCCACCCCTCAAACAGATGCTCAAATTCATCAGTGTTTAATAGATGCCTACAGTCAGGCAGTGTCCTATAGTGTAAATATTCCTATCTTAGTGGTCGTATATTAGGCGGCCCAGTGATGCTGAGGGTTGAGGCGCTGGATGTCACACCTCGCGCCACGCTGGCGATCAGGGTTTGGGAACAAGCCTGGGCCATCGGGGGTCAGCAGGAATGGGGAAGGATTGAGCATCCTATAGACTGCACTCCTTCCCTGGGAAGGGGGAATCCACCTGCCACTGCACAGCTGAGCTATAGTGGAGACTGGAGGTTCACAGTGCACAACCGCAGAATGCAGGGGATTGAAGCTTGGCGGACATCTTTTGGGGGTGCATGGGAGCATGTGTCTGCCGAACTGGACGGCATTGTATGTCCGAGCTTTGGGGAGAAAAAGGAAAAAACCCTGCCATTGGGGATAGGCCATGGCACCACCGCCCATCAGCCACACTCCATTAGCCAGACTTCCTCCCATCCTGGGCCGAGCCCAGTCCGGACGAAATTGTAGATAAAGTGCCCTAGGTGGATAGGGTGGCCCTACCTCGGGGGGGCTCAGAGCTGAGGGGATAGTCAGACTGGTGCCAGGACAAAGAGAGTTTCAGGTAAGGAGGTAGAGTTGTGGGTAGGTGGATGCCTGAGAGAGATTCCCGAGTGGCAGTGAATAAACAGACTGGTAAAAAAAATTAAAAAAAATGGTCATACACTACCGGTCAAAAGTTTTAGAACACCCCCATTTTTCCAGTTTTTATTGAAATTTACGCAGGTTAATGTCTCAATGTACTCTGAAATTAAAGCATAGAACAAATAAACAATTGGAGATAAAAAAGAAATCATAGAATCATTTTGTTTAACAAAATTTAATCTAAATTTTTGACTCATCAAAGCAGCCACCTTTTGCAGATATACTGTAACCACCGAACACACTCATGGCATTCTTCCTACAATGGACATCAAATATTGTTCGGAAGTTCTTCCAACACTGTTGCAGAAGTTCCACAAATGTGTTGCACTTGTAGGTTGCTTTGTTTCACCCTTCTGTCCAGTTCATCCCAAACCAGCTCGATGGGGTTTAAGTCTGGAGACTGTGCTGGCCATTCCATGATTTGAAGCCTACCGTCTTGTTCTTTTCTTGAAGGTAGTTCTGACATAGCCTGGAGGTATGTTTTGGGTCATTATCTTGCTGTAGGATGAACCCTGACCAACTAGGCATAGACCAGAGGGTATTGCATGGCACTGCAAAATGCTGTGGTAGCCCTTTTGGTTCAGGGTGCCAGTCACTCTGTGCTGTTGTCCTGTGAGCCACCTATCACGCAAGCTGTTGACTCTCAGAAACTTGTCTTCTGATTCTGTTGTGGCTTTGAGTGTGCCAGACCTCTTCCTGTCAGAGTTTCCTCTGGTTTCCAAGTGCCTTTTGATGGTGTAGGAAACTGTACTCACTGACACCTTGGCTTTCTTTGCAATTTCTCTAAAGCAGTTTTTGCTAACGTAAACTTTTTTTTAACCTCTAGCAGTTTACCGTTTACCTTTGTACCATTTCAGGTTATCCACTGGACTGGAATTGCTTAAATTTCAATAAAAGCTGGAAAAATGGGGGTGTTCTAAAACTTTTGACCGGTAGTGTACATTATATCTCTACAGTACCCAGGAGAGCATATAGTCTTCCCCAAGTGCTTCTGAAAACTATGATATCTGTACTGTGCAATTCTGGAGGCTGGATCTTCATAAGGACATTGACAGGGTGGAGGTGGTCCAGAGAAGGACAACATAGATGATACAGGGCTTGCACCAGAAATCATATGAAGAGAGATTAAAATACCTCAGTACGTACTTGCTGGAAGAGAGGAGAGATCAGGGGGGCATGGTAGAAACATTCAAGTACCTTAAGGGCATAAACAAGGTGCGGGGGGGTGATATCTTCCAATATAAGAAGAGTACAAGAATGAGGGGGCATGATATGAAATTGGAAGGTGGCAGGTTGAGGGAAAATGTGAGGAAGGTTTTCTTCACAGAGATGGTGGTGGACACATGGAACAGTCTGCCACAGGAGGTAGTGGGAGCGAGTACTGTGGAGGGATTTAAACATGCCTGGGACAGGCATAAGGGAACCTTAGAGGTGGGAAGGGGAGGTGAAAAGCCATTGACCAGTTAGGGTCAGAGGCCACAAACTACTTTAGGGCTTACTGGCAGACTAGATGGGCCTGGCAGTCCTTATCTGCCAACAATTTCTATGTTTGTATTGTATTGAAACAAGCATTTTTCTAGTCTCAGGGTCTGCATTGCTTTCTGATGTCACTGTGTTAAAGTGGTAATTTCTTGGTCTAACAAATGGCAAAGAAGAAAAAATTACTCACCTTAGTAATTGTGTTTCTTCTAACAGAGTCTTGCCGTATTCTGACAATTGCAGTTAGCTCCAGCACTTGAACTGCCCCCGAGAGTGAAGGGTTAAAAATCTATGCTAGGCATAGAATGTTGGGCTCGAGCTCAGTTGAAAACTCTGTCTGTAATACTTTGAAACCAAACCGTCAGATTCTTATGAGCTAAAACTCACTGACTAGATAATGTGGAAATTGTAAAATTCCTACTAGCCAACTGACAACAAAGGCTTTAGGTTCCTAAAAGGCTCAAGTCAGGAAACCCAAAGACCAAAAACCAAGAAATAAAGCATAAAAACTATTAACTAATCAAACACAAAGCACCCAACACAACAGAAAGTGGGCTGAAGACACCCTGGGGTGCATCACTGCACCTGCCCACCCACTTCCCAAAACAGGTTCTGAGAGTGGAGGCAGGGAGAGAGGTCAGAATACAGCAAGACTCCATTAGAAGAAACACAGTTACTAAGGTGAGTAATTTTTTCTTCAAACAACATGAAGTCTTGCTGTATTTTGACAGTTGCAGACTACCAAACATTACCTCCAAGGAGGAGGGACAGAACCTACTTTGGGAATAGGCCCTGCAGTACTGCTGTGCCAAACCTAGCATCACTCCTAGCCTGGATATCCAGAGAGTAATGCTTGGTGAAGGCATGAACTGTTTTCCAGGTGGCTGCTTGACAAATCTCTAACAAAGGAATATACCTGGCTGCATCCAGAGTTGCAGCTGTACCTCTAGTGGAATGAGCCCTCAGGCCTGAGGGTGACATTTTTCCCAGTTTCTCATAGCAGAATTGGATACAGGACACAATCTACCTGGCAATGGTTCTCTTGGTGGCAGGTTTTCCCTTACCTACTTCTCCATAAGTGAGGAACAACTGGAGGGAGTCACACCTGTGACCCTTTGTACGTTCAATGTAGTAATTAAGGGCCCTTTTAACATCCAAACTGTGTAGCCTCCGCTCTCCTGAGGAGGTATGATCAGTGAAGAACACAGGAAGAGACATAAATTGGTTAAAGTGGAAATCAGAAACCACTTTGGGTAAGAACATTCTATTGGTTCTAAGGACCACCTCATCTCTATGGAATGAAATGAAGTCAGACTGAACTGATAGGGCTTGCAATTCACTGATACGTCTGGCAGAGGTAACAGCAACCAAAAACACAGTTTTCCAAGTCAAGTACTTGAGCTCTGCTGAGGAAATAGGCTCAAAGGGGGGGGTTGCATAAGCTGTGCAATGCAAATATTCAAATCCCAGACAAGAGCAGGATCCCTAAAAGGAGGATTGGTATGAAGCAATCCTTTGAAAAATATACAGAATACAGGGTGAGATGACAGAGAGGAAGACTTCCCCACTCACAGGAAAGCAGAAACAGCTGACAAATGAACTCAGAGAGTAGCTGGTTTGAGGCCTAGGCCATTAAGGTGAACCATATAATCCAGAACTGTAGACAACTGAGCAGTGTCTAGGGATATATGCTTCTTGGAACACCAAATGCTGAAACTTTTCCATTTGGAGTTGTAAGTTTTTTCTGGTGGCAGGCTTTTGAGAAGCTTTAAGAATATCCAGAACCCCTTGGGACAGATGCAAGTCTGCATACTCTAACTCTTCAAGAGCCATGCCTTGAGATTGAGTGACCAAAGGTTGGAGTACCAAATCCTCCCCTGAGAGGAGGTTAACAGGTTGTGATTCCTGGGAAGAGACAGGGGAAGATGGACTGCTAGGGACAGCAACAATGGGTACCAAGGTTGCCTTGTCCAGTCTGGAGCAATCAGAATCACTTTGCAAGGTTGTGACCTTACCTTGACTAGAACCTTGAACAGTAGAGGGAAGGGAGGGAAGGCATAGAGAAATTTCCCCTTCCCAGTTCAAAATCAGAGCATCCAGAGGGACTGAGCCCAAGACTGGGGGTCTGCAACAAAACAGAGGAAGTTGGTGATTGTCTGGGGCTGCAAAGAGATCTATCTCTGGAGTGCCCCACCTTGAGAAAATCACTTTCAACACCAAAGGATCCAGAGACCATTCGTGATGGCCCTGGGAAATCCTGCTCAATGCATCTGCTAGCACATTGTCCTTTCCTGAGAGGTGGACTGCTACCAGAGAGGTCTGTAGAGAATAAGCAAGGGACCATATTTTCATGGCCTCCATTAGCAAGGCAGTGGACCGAGTGCCTCCCTGCTTGTTGATGTACCACATGGTGGTAGTGTTGTCCATCCTGACCTGAACCACCTTATTCTGTACTGACTGAGAGAAAGCTTGTAGGGAAAGAAGTACTGCCTGAGCTCCAGGACGTTGATATGAAGAAGGGATTCCTGAGGGGACAACAGTCCCAGGGCTGTGAGAGCCCCCAGATGGTCTCCCCACCCCAAAAGGGAAGCATCAGTGGTAAGAACCACAGAGTGAATCTGAGTGACAAATGGAACACCTTGCCTCAGGTTGTCCAGGTCCTGCCACCATTGAAGGGCCTGAATTAAGGTCTGAGTAACAGGAACTAGTTTGGTAAGAGGATCTTTCCTTTAGCACCAAAAGGTCCTCAGATGGAACTGAATGTCCCTCATCTGAAACCTGGCCCCTTGGGCCACTGCCGTGGAAGCTGCCATGTGGCCCAAAAGCTGAAGAAAATGCCTTGCTGGTCGAGAAACCAGAGGGAGGAAGGAAGGAAGAGGCCAGCTGAGAGATGGCTGTTGCCCTTTCCAGAGGAAGGAAACCTCTTGCCTTGAGCATGTCCAGCTCTGCTCCTATAAAAGTGAGAAGCTGTACTGGCTAGAGAACTGACTTGGGAAGATTGAGGAGGAACCCCAGGGAAGTGAGAACTTGCTGGGTAACCTGCAGATCTGACTTGACTTGGTCTTGGGACTGGCCCACAAGGAGCTAATCATCCAGGTATGGAAAGATAGAAATCCTTTTCCTTCTTAAAAAGGCCACCACTACTGCTAGGCACTTTGTAAACACCCTTGGAGCTGAAGTTAGGACAAAGGGCATTGCTCTGAACTGGTAATGGCCTGAGGGCAATTCGAACCTGAGGTACTTTCTGTGGGAGCACCTGATGGGAATGTGAATATAGGCATCCTTGAGGTCCAGGGAGGCTAGCCAGTCTCCTGGCCTCAGAGAGGGAAGAATTGTTCCACGAGTCACCATTTTGAATTTGGGCTTTAGTAGGTCCTTGTTTAGGTATCTTAGATCTAGGATGGGTCACCACTCCCCTGTCTTTTTTGGGGTAAGGAAGTACCTGGAGTACAGACCTTTGCCCCTATATGGGGTAGGCACTCTCTATGGTTCTTAAAGCCAGTAGAGAGGCAACTTCTGCCTCTAAAGAAAGGGTTTCCGATGTATTTGCAGGTGGAAAGAATCTGGGTCTCAGTTTCGGAAAAATTTTGAAACTGAGACCCAGCCCCTGGCTTACAACCTCCAGGACCCACTTGTCTGAGGTAACAGACATCCAGTCCTGGACAAAGTAAGCCAGCCTGCCACCTACCGGAATGGGGGAGTTGACCCGGGCTGACAAATCAGGGTGTCTGCTTAGCAGGAGCCTTAGGCTGAAGGGTGGATGCAGCCCTGCTCATCCCCCTTCTGCCTCTCACTCTGAAGAACCCCCTCTGAGAAAAGGAAGAAGAGGCCTGCGCTTGGTAGAAAGGCCTGTGAAAAGGCCTTCCCCTGCCCCTAGCTTGCTGCCTTTGAGGAGCTGCCTGCCTCTCCTTGGTCTGGGCACTCCTATAAATGGTCCTGTGCTCATTAATTTTATTCATGTAATTCTCTGTCTGCTCCCCAAACAGAGAATTACCCACCACATGGAAATCCATGGCCTAGCCTGGGTGTCCTGCTAAAGGCTAGTACATCTGAGCCAAGCCATTCACCAAAGAGCCACAAATGTATCCATGACTCTTGATGACACATCATTGGAGTCCACAACAGCATGAAATTGCACCTTTGATGCCTCGATCCCATCAGCAGAAATCCCCTCCAGATCCTTGGCTAGCTGGGGGGAAGCCTGTTTAGCCAGTGCCAGTACAGTGCCCCACCTGGACGTTCTGGTACCTGGCTGTATAAGCCATATAGTTAGCCTGCCTGAGTCCCAAAGATGATGCCATGTACTGCTTCTTTGCCTTGGCATCTATCTTCCTGGAGTCTTTGTCTGGGGGGTGTGAAGCCAAGGGAATGTTTACCTTGTCACAGGCTGCAGTCTGCACTACCCCAACATGGCTGCATTGCTGATGGAAAAACACCGTGCCTCATCCTGACAAGGTGTACCTCTTGTCCATTCTCTTGTCAACAGGAGGTACAGAGTTAGGAGACTTTATAATTTTTTGTGTCTGTTTCCCAAAGGACTTATGAAGGGGAATAGACAGTCTCTTAGACTATGGGATGTCCATCATCTCAACAAAATCAGGCTCCTCCTGATCCTCCATAGCCTCCTCTATAGGAAGCTGAAGGGTTTGAGCCACTTTTCTGTAAAACGGAAAGTGGGGAGGGGACTCAGTAAGCCTAGGAGGGGAAACACCAGAAGGTCTGTCTGGGGAGATGTCCGGTTCCACAGACACATCCAGACTTTCATCGTCATAATCATCCTCTTCAAAATCCCCCTCCTCATCAAACTCCGGTTCGTAAAAATCTTCTGGGGAATAATCCTGAACCGGGGGGAACTTACCGAACCGAACCCCTGCCAGAAGGTGCTGGATCGGTCAGAACCGGACGAAGTGATTCAACAATCCGAATCGCTCTGGCTATCTCTTCTGCAGTCGGAACATGAGGGTCTGGATCTGAACCAGCCGATTTATCCTTGCACTTTCTTTTAGTAGGAACTGATCCCTCAGGATCAGCTCTCCTCTTGCCCGAAGAAGTATCGCCCTGGTCAGAGGCACTCCTTCTGGTTCGGTAGGAACCGAACCGGGCTGGCCTTCCGGGTCAGCGGATTTCTCGGCCTCCTTATCCCTAAGTCTACCTAACCTTTTATCCAAAGTAGACTTAGGGAAATTCTCGCAAATTTGGTAGTCTGAATCGAGTTGGTCAAACCCCAGACAGTAAATACAAGTGGTGTGGGGATCGGCCTTAGCAAAGACCTCCCCACACACACTGCAGTGTTGAAACCCAGTGGGCCTGTTTTTTTTCTTGGGTTTCTCAGACATGGCCAACGTAACAAAACTTACCCTTTATACAGCAACCACCAGGCAAGTCTCCCCTATCGGTCCCTCACCGTGTTACGGGTGTTGGAAAAAAACATTCAATTCACATTTTTTTTAAAACCGATACGGACCGGTAACCACACACTAAGCATTTTTCACAAAAGATTTTTCTAAAGGATCGGTTCAGCCGAACCAATCGAAAAAGCTTTACAATTTCCACACAATAACTATCCTAAGTACTTACAGTACCACAGACAGAGTCCCGAACCGACAAATGGAATGTATTGCGGACTAAAACCGACAACTTTAACCGACTTTGAACTGAGCAGAAGGAGAAATCTCCGGAGGACTGTTCAGTGAGGCGCAGCAAAGAATCTGATGGTTTGGTTTCAAAGTATTACAGACAGAGTTTTCAACCAAGCTCGAGCCTAATGTTCTATGCCTGGCATAGAATTTTAACCCTTCACTCTCCAGGGCAGTTCAAGTGCTTGAGCTAACTGCAATTGTCAGAATACAGCAAGCTTTCATGTTTGAATAATTTTCTTGATAGAAACTGTAATAAGGGTGGAATTATATTTTCTCAGCCCCATAAGGAAGTTTATACCCAGAGCCAGCAAGCATCTCTCTCTCTCTCTAGTGAAGGTACATTCTAGATCTAACATTGGGTCTAAGATATTTTGGACTTTTTGCCATATGGGTTGTGCCATGATGCAGTCCCATTTAGAATTGGAAAGGCTTTGCCTGGAGTTCAATGGCCAAGCAGCCAGCCACTCCCACTTCCTGAGCTATATAAGCAGTTCCTCTCAGCCTCATTGTGAAGCACTTTTTCTTTGCAGCTGAAGGCTCTGTCTGTCTGTCCTCTGAGCTGGTTGGGGCCTATCCCCCCCCAACCTGGCTGCTCCTTTTTATCTGTTGTATTCTGTGTTTCTTTCCTGCTTCTGGTTTGTATTTTGCCTTCGGCTGTGTGTGCTTCTCCTGTTTTTGTTCCCTGCTTGTGTGTTTTTGGTTTGTTTTTTTCTGGGGGGCTTTTGTTTCCTAGCTCCTAGCATATCGCTCCTGAGCTCCTACTATTTGCACTGTTGCTCACAACTCTCAACCTACTGCAATGCAAATGCAATCGCTATCTGTGTGTTTCAGCTCAATCGTAGCTACTCCATGTTGCATACTCAATTGTTTTCACTCTGCTTCCCAGTATTACTGCTTCCCCTGCAACAGAATTACTTGCTCCCCATGCTATCAAGTCTGACTGTTTTCACCTGATTCAAGCTCTGAACCTTGCTATGCAGTTCAATCATGTTATTCCCTGTTTGTACACTGCTGTTTCACTCGGGTCAGCTAAAGTTCCTGCTGCGGCTGTTAAACTAGCTTTAATATCTGCATGTGGTTCTCGGCCCTTCCATCACTTTCTTGTTTGTCCTACAGTGGGGACTGGAAAGTGTTTGGGAAGTCATGGCCCCATATGGCTAATTCTTTTGTTTTACATCCTGCCTTCACCACCAAAAATCCTTGGAGTACTTGTCACCTTGAGTTGGCTTTTAAATGCCTGGCTGGCTTGCCCCACTATTCAGTGCTGTTTCATTGCTACTATGTTATGCAGTCCAACATGCAGGTCCCCTTATTACTACTCTGTTTACTGACCTACGTGCAGGTCCACACTTGTTTACACAATCGTTGCTTCATGCCTACTGCCATCCCCTCGGCTTCAGCTCTGGGATTCTGCTACACTCAATTCTGCATTCGACCTTGCAAGGTCTCAGCACTCAATGCTCATTACAATCTCAGCACACCAGTGTTCAATCATCTCACCAGCTTTCAGCTCTCAATGTATTCCTGGGGCATGCCAGCCATTCTATTCTGGCACAGGGTTCCTGCAGCCAGTGGTCTTGCTCTGCATTTAGTCCACATCTTGAGTGTGTCCAACTTGGGGTGGGATCCTTCTCACCTGGCCCATAGCTGGGAATGTCCTCGCCCCAGGCTTGGCTTTAGCTGCCTGCTATGCGACAGTGGCTCCTGGTGTAGAATTAAGACTAGCGGTGAAGGGTGGTTACTCCAATCCCCTTTGGCTCTAGTGTTCCACTATAACAGTTAGCCATTGGCTTTAGTGGTTTCCCTAGCAAGGCACCTTCACCACATTCTCCCTATGACTGCCTCTGGTTCACCTGGTTTGAGTTTAGGTTGGGTAGGCCCAGTGAGTGCCTCAGCGGTTGTCGCTCTCCTCCTCCCACCTTGGTTGCCTGTATTGTTGCAGAGTTTTCTCGTAACCTTCCACAGCATTTCCACTAGAGGGTTTGAGTGAGAGCCTCCCTCTAAATTGGAATATTTTCCACCTCCCTTTAATTGGGTTGCTCAAATTGCAGCTGCAGAGCCATCACTAAATAAAATGTCCCAAGGCTGGAGGGAAGGCGACCTAGGCCTTGGATCCCCAGAGATTTCCTCCTCAATGTTTTTTTTTTCTCTCCTCTGTTGCCTCAGGTCATAATTGTTAGTTAGCATAGTAGTGTCCACTAGTTTCTTTAGGTAGGTTCCGCTGTTGGATGGAGGAGGATGGTGTCTCCTGCTGTTCCCTCTCTCCTTAGAAGATCCCCCTAATTCTCAACGTAAACCATCAGTATCATGCAATGCAACCTGGGCATTTCATTACGTTATCAAACTGAGCATCTCATTACCTTATCAAACTATCTAAGCTTCTCTACTACTACATTACAGTTACTGCTACTACATCACAGTTACTGCTTGCTTATATGCTTTGTGTCACCTCATTCTGTTTGGGATTTGCTTGTACTACATTTCTTTTTGGGAATTCCTAAGGTATCTGTAGCCACAGGAATAATCCCATGGCACCTCAAGGGGTGAAACCCTATCTGAGGGTTCCTTGCCTTTGGTATCCCTACAGGGTGGTAATTCCTCTGGAATAGAGAGTGCGAATGGCCAAAACCAAACTAACACAGTTGCACAAGCATAACACTTCACTGGCTGTGCAGGACATTGAATTGGAAAGGCTTTGCCTGGAGTTTGATGGCCAAGCAGCCAGCCACTCCCACTTCCTGAGCTATATAAGCAGTTCCTCTCAGCCTCATTGTGAAGCACTTTTTCTTTGCCCCACCATCCTCCCCTCCTCCTCCAGTGGCAGCACTTCTCTGCTTAGGATCCTTTAGCCACAGGAATCGTCCCATGGCAACTCTAGGGTTGGGACCCTCTCTGTGGGTTCCTTGCCTTTGGTACCCCTACAGGGTGGTAATTCCTCTGGAATAGAGAGTGCAAACAGCCAAAACCAAACTAACACAGTTACACACGCATAACACTATACTGACTGCGCAGGACATTGAATGTGTTTTAAGGTCATTCCTCTAAGTTACAGTGTGTACACAGTGGTGACTCTGATGGTTCCATTTGTGTAGCTTCACTGGTGTATGATACATATTCTGTAGTATCTTGAACTGCATGAGTCTGTAACTGTCTAGATTAATGAACCTGTGAGTGTTTGTCAAAACTTTTTCCCATTGTTGTTTTGTTGGGAGCCAGTTTCAGGCCGAATGGCCTGGTGGCAACCCAAATCTATGTGGCTTGGTGTTTCTAGTAGTTTGATAGAGTTTAGATGTAGCACATGGTTGTTGTAACAGTTCCCCCAAAGTGTGTAGTGAATAAGGAGGGGGGGTCTTTGTGCCTGGGAGCCTCCATCTTGTTTTGGTTATCATGTGTTGCAGCTGTAGTAAAGTTTATACTTCCCTTTGTGTATGTTGAACTGGGATTGTATGTGGTGAAAAGTTGCCCAATTCCTCATATGCTTGAATCTTTTAACTGGGGTAATGCCTCTGTCATACCAGGATTTCTTAAACATAGTTTTCTCATCTATTTTAAAATTCAGATTGTGTCATATGGGCTGGTCTTCCATCTTCTATGGGGAGAATTTCAGTATTCTACATAACTGATGATAAATAGTAATGGAGGTGCCAATAGGTGTGTGGATGTGTGTCGTAGATCTATTTTTCATTTCCCAGCCACTGGTGGGTATATTGCTGATCAAGTGATCCTGGGTAGGTTTTCCATCTGAAATACTTTGCTCACTGTGTGGCATGAAAATATGTGAGAAAATCTGGAAGGTTCAAACCTTCTCTGGGTTTAGATGCTACCATTGTCATGTATGACCTTCTTGGCTTCTTGAATTGCCAGAGAGGCAGATATTAGTATGTAAAGTTTGTGGAACCAGGATTGGAGAAGACTTACAATGAGCATACCGAGTGGATATATCACCCCAGTAGAATGTTCATTTTGACCACATTGATGCAGCCCCACAATGATAATGATGAGTGGGGTCCTGTAGGGCTTGATCTTAGGGCCAATCCTGTTAAATGTGTTCATCAGCGACATAGGAGTAGGTATCCAGGGCAAGATTGCACTGTTTGTGGATTGACAGTGAAGAAGCAGTGAGAATTGTACAAAATAATCTCAAAAGGTTAGAATAATGGTCTCATATCTGGTTGCTGAAATTTAACACCAAGAAATGTAAAATGACACATACTGGCAGGAATAACCCTAGAACAACCGATTGGCTAAACGGGGTCAAACTCAGTGACTCAAAAGAGGAACGTGATCTAGGAGTTATTAGCATCACCCTTAAACAAACCAGCCAATGCAACACAGCATATAGTAGGGCCAACACAATGCTGGGATGCATAGGAAGAGGATTTCACAGTAGGCACAGGGAGATGATGCTTCCACTGTACAGCTCTACGGTGAGACCCCATTTGGAATATTGTGTGCAGTTTTGGAGACCATATCTTAAGGATAGGGACAGGACAGAGACCATTCAGAGAAGGGCAACCAAAATGAGACAGTGGCTTCAGGGGTTGCCATACAAGGGGTGGCTGGAGGCATTAAACAAGTACTCACTTGATTCTAGGGGAGAAAGGGGGAATATGATAGAAACCTTTAAGTACATGAGGGAATAAATGCAGCACCCTATGCTGAACTATTTACCAAGGCTCCCAACTTAAACATGAGGGGGTATGGATGGAAACTGTGGGATGGGAGTTTCAGAAGGAATCTTAGAAAGCACTATTTCTTGGAAAGGATTGTGGAGCCATGGAACAAACTACCTGTGGAGGTGGTAGGAGCTAGGACCTGTCACAAACCTACTCCTGAGGGTCAGGTCTACTGAGCTCACAGTGCCCACCCCAAAGTGCAATCTGTGACAGGAAGGGGGAAAACAGGGATACCCTCCCTATGTCCTTCTAGAATGCTCACTAAGGTCACAACTGAGCACCCACCATGAGGCCCCAGGGCCCCATCTTTACTCTGGATAAGAATACAATACCAGTCTCTAGTCTTGTAGCCCAATGAGAACCCTTTCTTGGTTGTTACACAAAGGAAGAAGATCCAGGTGTTGCAGTCTCTTCAGGGTAGCATTGTAATCCTGATTTTGTCTTCTCCCACAGGCATACAGTAACCTGGTTCAGATCCTCACAGACCCTTCCTTGAGACTTTCATATTCTCCCTATCTTTACCCAGATTTCCCTGTACAGACGAGTGGTAGCTTATGGTGACACCCCTTAACAATAACAGTTTAGTCACAGATTATTATTAAACATCCCACAACCACACACAATATGAAAACTCTCATTCAGGCAGGTTCCTTAAAAACAAATATTTTTACTAAAATTAATAATCATACAGCTACAACTAAAAGATTTAGAAAATTTTATTCACATAATAACACAAATAAAAGTGGAAAATATACATGAAAAACACACTATAATTGTTATCTAAAGTTCTACCTTAAGTTCATAGTAAATTGAAGTCTGGAAGAATAAATGAAGTCTGAAAAATCCTTTCTTCCTTTTCAGCCACTGGTAGGTTGTTCTGTGTCTTGTCATGAGAGTGTCCAAAGTGCCTTGCAATGAGCTTCTATTTACAGGGGGAATTTATAGCCCCTCTGGCCATCTGAAAAAAATACCATTCTGGTTAATAGTTGGTGGCCTCCTCTTTAGGCCAGCATGTGCCTTTCTTGCTCTTTCCGGATTTTAAGAAATTATTATTTCCTTATTTGGGTTCTCATATCACCACTTCCTGGCACTACTAAAAAAATGTAATCAGAATGTGGTAACCTTGCTGACACCTCCTGCCTAAAACAATTTCTCCTTTTGATCTTAAAAGTTTACAACAGGGGAGATAGCTTCTCTCATCCTGAGACTTTATTACACTAATTAGCTAACCAGGGACTTCCATCCCCTTTTGAAAATATAAGTTTCAGCTTCCGGCGAGCAGCTGTTTTCCTGGGTCACATAGGAATGTCATACATGTTGCAATATTTTTTCTCTCTTCCTGTGACCTTTCAGTAACACTGGGCATTTTCTTGTGGCATTTAACAAATACAAAATCACATAAAAAAATATATGACAGAAATATATCTACAAATTATTGCTGGAAGTTGGCTAGCTCACCACAGGACTGTATCAGCATTCAAAAGGGGTTGGGATAAAGAGTACACTAGAATCAAATCCACAAGGGAATCTACCAGCTAGGACCCAGGATCACCTAGGAACTCGGGATCTCAAGGGCAGCCTTGCTGGACCTTTGTCTCCTTCTGTCGTCACCTTTCTATGTTTCTATATTTGTAAAGTATTCCACATATCCAGTTCTTGCTTGATGGTGCTCAATAGCTCTGTAAGGTTTTATGTATATTTTGGACTTAGATGTTGAGACATTGATACCCAGGTAAATGAGGTTTGTGCTGGAACAGCCAGTTCAAGGTATTCAGGATCCCACTGTCTGGTTTGTGGGTTTAAGGGTAAGGGGGTGGTTTTACTGATGTTTAGTTTGTACAAGGAGACCATTCAAAATTCCTTTATCTCTTTGAATACCACTGGGATTGATACTGTGGAGTTTCTCAAATGCAGAAGAATATTGTTTGTGTAAAGTGATAGTTTATGACTCTTCTCCAAAGGTGACTCCTTGTGTATCTGTACTCAGATTAATTTTTACTGCCAGAGGTTGCAAATAAAGGTTGAAAGGGCATGGAGATAAAGGGCATCCTTGATGAGTACCACAGATTAGATGGAACCAGACAAAAGGAACTTGTTACAATGCATGTTGGCTGTAGGATCAGAATACAGAAGATGGCCTAATTTGATGAATTCCCTAGGAATGGCATAATTTTCCATGACATTAAACAACTACTTCCAAAAGACTCTATTAAATGCTTTTTTTGTGTGTCTAGAGAGGCCAGCATCATCAGGACGCCTGCCTTGCTGGATGCAGAGATGAATTAAAAGAGCTTTCTGAGGTGGTCCGCGGGGACACTTCCTCCCACAAACCCCACCCATTCTGCATCTATGATGAGTATTCATACTCTCTGTATATGCAGAGATAATACTTTGGTGAGTTATTTCAGCTCTATATTTATTAGGGATATAGACCTGTAATTGGATACTTGGCTATCATCTTTCCCTGGCTTTGTTTGAGATCAGTGCCTGCTGCACAGTGCTCTTTAGTCTGTCCATAGTAGATGCTTCCAAGTACAGACTTTGTAGTGACTTCAATAGTACTCTCCACAGGGCCTTGTATAAGTTGGTTGACAGCCCATTTGACTCTGATGCCTTGTCTAAGGACAAAGTGTGCATTGTGACTCTCACTTCTTCTAGGGTTAAAGGTTGTTTTGGTACAATCTGATTTTCTATACTGAGTTTAGGGAGTGGGATCTGGTCAACATATTTCTTTGTCTTAGTGGTTCTGACTGGGAGCTTCTGCCACTCTTGAGGACCAACCTTTTCTTAAGAGCTGCTGGCCAAAAGTGCTACATTGTAGAATTAGAATAAACATATCCACAGTAACTCTCATACCAAAAAGTAGATTTCTATGTTACTTCATTTTAAAGTTATTAGCCATTTTGTAACCCTGATTTCACTACCTGTTCGCAGAAAGCATGTTCCACCGAAGAGCTGCTGCTGATGTCATCTAGGGACCTTACAGTTTATTCTTCCATGTCAGCAAGCTTATAGGACCTGTTTCTCTAAAGCTGTAAAGATCGTGTGCAGTGGTTTTCATAAATAAAACAGGCAGCATGAGTTAGAAATACAGAAACATAGACTTTGACAGCAGATAAGGACCGCTTGGCCCACCTAGTCTACCAATTAGTAAAGTTAGTAAACACTGCTTTAAAAAGTTTGTGTTTCAGGATTTGTAACAAAACTGACAATATTTTGTCTGGATGCCTTTTTATTGAGGTCCTTTTGCTGAATGCTGGATCATAGCACAGTGTGAGGTTTGCTGACTGAATAAGTTTCTGAAGAAAGGCTGAACTCATTCATACCTATCAGTCAATTGAGGCAACTTCTAAGAATGGTAATTTAAAACAATTATCTCATCTCCTTCTTAATGGGAGTAGGGCAGACTCATCTATGTTCTACTCTAAATTACAATGATCATTTTACCAGAGCTGACACTTCCACCCCTAGTAGGAATTAAAACATATAAGGCCCCTATTAAAACATATTGTAAAGCAGACAGTGATAAACAGCAGTAAAATTAGCAATACTCTAACTGGCTTCAGCAGTCTGGATGCATGCTGACATAGTATCCAGCAATCCTGGTGAAATGGACCACACAAAAACAGCATTAAATAATACAATGTTATCAACTTTGTTACAAAACCTGGAACATATATAGTATTTATAGCAATGTTTACTGACTGGTGCTATCTGTTTTACTTGTGAAAACCATTGCATATGATCTTTACAACTTTGGAGAAATGGGTCTTATAAGCTTGCTGACAGTCATTAATAGACTTTGAGCTCCCTACATGACATCATCAACAGCTCTATACTGACACCTGCTTTTATTACACAGGTAGTGCAATCAAAGTTACAAAATGGCTAATTACTTTAAAACCAAGCAACGTAAAAATCTAGTTTTTGGTATGAGATTTACTGGGAGTATGCTTATTTGGATTCTGCAATGTAGCACTTTTGGCATCAGTGGCTCTTTAAATCTGTTGCAACAGTTCTTCTATTTCTAAGCCTAATCTATCCTTTACAATTTCTAGTCCATAAGGTTGACCACCTGTGGGCAACCCCTTCTCCCTCCCTTAACTATGCTACAGTGTCCTCTTTAATTTTCCTTTTCCCTCTCAGGTCCTCGTACAGGGAGGTTATTGTGGTGACCTCAGAGTATGTGTAAAACAGATTGTGTTTATTGTTGTTGGATTTAGTATGCAATAGCACTATGTCATAAAATACCTCGATGTATATACCTTATGTTTATGAAACCTATAAATGTTGAAATACCATGGCACTTGGCGTTTTGATAATGATAAAAAGAACTAGGTGACTATTATAGAAATTAAGCTAGTTGTGCTATATAAAGTGCATGTAAATTGCTGTAAACTTAACAAGCCAGAAATGTCATGGTGATTTGCATATATCCCATGATGCATTGCATTATGGAAGTATGTATGATGGTGTATTTCTTTGAAACTTCATTTGTTGTCAATGCCCTTTGGAGTAGACCTTCTTTCAGTGATTCTGCATTGAGATTCATTGTCTATTGCTTGTTTTTTTTTTCTTTTTGGGCCCCTGCTACCCAAGCAAGTGGGGCCTGCATAGGGTGGTGGCTACATCTCAGCTAGTGATTTGGATCAGAGATCAATGTCAGTAGGTGCTGGCTAAGTGCAGATAAAGGACATTCATAGTCTGTTGCTGCAAACTGATGTACTGAAGAAGAAATTTGCCATTGCAGAAGGTTATTTCTTGTATTTTGAATAAACATCACACAAAGATTGTGTGTTGAACCTGAAGCTCAGTGTATGGTCCATCTGTTATCCCACAACCCATCCACAGACTTGGTGTCAGAAGTGGGATAACTTGCTGGAAGCATCTGGACTGGCAGAAGAGGGACATTTTCTGGTGGATATTGCCCAGATATCTCAGGTGGACCAATGCACCAGGAGTTGCCAGAGGAGAACCTGGAGAAGAAAGTTTGTGGAGTTCTGACCAGAACAATGGCTGACAGATGGAGAGAAGCTGCTGTCTGGACTGTACCTGAGAGCTTGGAGGAAGGCTAAGCCTGAATAAGATCGAGAGATGCAGGTCAAGGCAGACTGGAGGTGCGAGAGACAACATCCCGGAGGTGGAGACCCTGATCAGGATGGTCCACTGGATGAGTGGGCAATGGCTGGAGGCAGACAGACTATGCAGAGAGGTGGAACACTGGTGCCAGGTGCCTGAGAGGTTCCTGCTGGAGAGCTTGGACAAAGAGTCAGAGGATTTTTCATGGGCTCAGTTTGAGGAGGACCCCCTGACTGAGCAGAATATTCCTTTGCTTCCTGTGTTCCCAGGTTGTTACCTGTTGAAGATTGGAGATGCAAGTCTGGAACTTGAATGTGAGACCCCAGGTAAGACTGTGCCTAGTGATATTGTGCTGGGGTTAAAGACTCCAAGCAAGCAAGAAGAAGCCTATGAGGCTGAAGGGACATTTTCTTGTATTGATGCAGCTAAATCTACTAACAGTTTTGACTGGGGTATACTGCATGCTAAAAATACTAATATTGTCAAACTGTTACAGTATGTTAAAGTTAGGAGGGTAGAGGTCATTTAAAAAAATGTCATCCTTGGAAAAAGGGAAACTCTCACATAGGTTACAAGGTATTAGATGGTAACAGATGGCTGAAAATAGCACAGTGATTAAAAGGATGTTTACTAAGACACCCCAGAGTTAAAAGGTTTAAGCACCTGCTGTTTAACATTGCAGGGTATTCAGCATGAGAGGTTCCTTGGGGTCCTGTAGGTTTCTGTAGATACCTGCCTGGGGATAAGATGACCAAGGATTTGGAGTCATAGGTTATAAAAGGTTGAAATAGGAGAGTAGAAACTACTATTGCTCCTTCCATATTCCCAAAGACACTTTGTGTAAGACAGAGGGGTCAAGTTAGTTGCAGGCAAGGCCAGATGTGGCTCTAAAATGGCTCCTTTCTGTAGGCAAAAGTGTAGCATATTTGATCAGGGGGCAGGCCTGATGTCAAAGAAAGAGGTACCCAAGGGCAGACAAGGAGTCTGAGGTGGTACGTGCATTTTATGCTTTTCTGAGTGAAAACCTACAAAGGAGAAGTGGATGGAAAATGGATTGGAACCTATGCTGGGGTAACACCTTGAGGGTCTACACTCAGGTCTCTATATCTGTAACAAGTGAAATGAATCAAGAGTCATAGGGGGTTTATGTAGAGGGTCTGAACCTAGGAATGGGCCCCTGCTTAAAACTGACTTGTCAGGTGAGGTTGGAGCAGGTAGTTACTCACCCCAGAGAAAGTCTTTTTATGGTACTGGACTTTACAGCCATCCAGATTTTTGATTAAGAAATATAACGGACTTTCCCTAAAAGGAGATGAGAAGGTACCGTTAGTCTCTGTTGAGAAATGTGTTTATGCCTCAGGGTAAAGAATTATAATATCCACTATGTTTATGATAGAATGTGTATCATTAATAGGAACCCTAAGACATAGCTTCTGAATATGGATGGGTAGAAGCTCCATCCCTTCCTGGGACAGGAAGATGGTAAACAGTCTGCAATAACTGCTTCCGTTTTAAGGTGGGGGATATGTGACCGGGAGCTCCTGCCACTCTTGGGGACCAACCTTTTCTTAAATCTGTTGCAACAGTTCTTCTATTTATAAGCCTAATCAACCCTTTACAAATTCTAGTCCATAAGGTTGGCCACCTGTGGGCACCCCCTTCTCCCTCCCTTGACTATGCTACAGTGTCCTCTTTAATTTTTCTTTTCCCTCTCAGGTCCTCATACAGGGAGGTTATTGGGGTGACCTCAGAGTATATGTAAAACAGATTGTGTTTATTGTTGTTGGATTTAGTATGTAATAGCACTATGTCATAAAATACCTTGATGTATATACCTTGGCCCAAATATTCAGACTGCGCCTGGCTGTGGCGCAAGCCTGGGTGCAGTGCAACTTGGCTGCACAGGGGGCGTTGACAGGGTGATATTCAATGGAGCTGCACCATGGCACAGCATCATTGAATATCACACCCTGTCCACCCACAGTGCACATGGTGCAGTGGCACTGTGCCAGCACTAGTGGCCAGAGTGGAGCAGGGGGATGCACTAGCACAAGTTCCCTTGCGCTAGGCACATCAACCATGATATTCAGAAGTGCACATGCAAATGGGGCCATAATGCATGCAAGGCACAAATGGGGCCATTTGCATGTCATTATGGCCCCATTTGCATGCAGGTGCACCGATCCTCGGCAACTTGCTTCTGGTGCCCTGCCAGGTTGCAGCCGTTGGGGACCGATGCCCCCTGCACATCGCAAAGTGCCCCAATGCCCAATCGCAGGCATTAGTATAAAATAAACATGTCCCAATATCCCTGGTGGTCCATTGGACCGCTTTCAGCCTGATCGTGGGCATAAGTGTACAAAGAAACAGTTTAAAATATCCCTGGTGGTCCAGTGGGCCACTTCCAGCCCGATCATGAGCATAAGTGGACAAAAAAAGTTTTAAATTATCCCTGGTGGTCCAGTGGACCGCTCGCAGCCCGATCGTGGGCATATGTTGTTAAAATAGATGTCCAATACCCCTGGTGGTCCAATGGACTGCTTGCAGTTTGAACGCAGGCATTGGTATGAAATAAATATGTCCAATATCCCTGGTGGTCCAGTGGACCACCTCCAGCCAGATCATGGGCATAAGTGTACAGAGAAACATTTTAAATTATCCCTGGTGGTCCAGCGGTACCCCTCCCCACCCACCCACTGAGCCCCACTTCCCGCTCCCCAGTCAGTGGCGGGAGGCAGCTCCCCACCCACTTGCCACCCTGCCGCCCGCTGACTTACACTGTACAGTAGAGCTGTACGCCCATTGGTCCACAGCATGAGCCAATGGGCATGCAGCCCATACTGTACTACACAGTCCAGATATGTGAATTGATCCATTATACTACGTATGCCCACGATGGGGCATGGGGTGTTGGGGGGGTGCCACCATGAAGGTGCAGCCAGAGCTCAGGTGTCCACCCACAGGTGGCAGCTGCCATGTTGCACCCTGCAATACAGCAGCTCACCTGTGGGTGGCCAGCCATTGTTCTTTTTTTTGGCTCACCTGTGTGCAGCACAAGTAGGGGTTGTGCAAGCATAGACTCAGCACATCCTGGGCTGAATATTGGGATGTGTGGAGTATGCATGGGCATGCCCCCTCTACCTGTGCTGCATATGTTACTGATGCACTCCGGCGCATCGGGATTTGTGCCAGGCTCAATCCCTGTTTGAATATTGCACTGGGGAACATCAGTGGGTTGCGTATGGTGCAACAATGTTGAGCCATGCACAACCCTTCTGAATATCCGTGCCCTTATGTTTATGAAACCTGTAAATGTTGAAATACCATGGCACTTGGGAGGCAGTATAGCACAGTGGTTTAAGGCTCTGAGCAGCAAATCTGGTGACATCCAGCAGACCAGATCTGGGTTTGAATCCCACAGCTTCCACTTGCATACTGTGTGACCCTGAGCAAGTCACTTAAATTCCTTGTGCTCCCAGGTCGCACCTGAAAAAAAGCTTTCAGCTTAGTGTGCTACTCCTGGTTAAACAAATAAAAAAAAAAACTTTGTGTTTTGATAATGATAAAAAGTACTAGGTGACTATTATAGAAATTAAGCTAGTTGTGCTATATAAAGTGCATGTAAATTGTTGTAAACTTAACAAGCCAGAAATGTCATGGTGATTTGCATATATCCCATGATGCGCTGCATTATGGACGTATGTATGATGGTGCATTTCTTTGAAACTTGATTTGTTGCCAATGCCCTTTGGAGTAGACCTCCTTTCAGTGATTCTGCATTGAGGTTCTTTGTCTATAGCTTGTTTTGTTGTTTTTTTCCTTTTTGGGCCCCCACTACCCATGCAAATGGGGTCTGCATAGGGGTGGTGGCTACATCTCAACTAGTGATTTGGATCAGCGATCAGTGTTAGTAGGTGCTGGTTAAGTGCAGAGAAATGACATTCATAGTCTGTTGCTGCAAACTGATGTACTGAAAAAGAAATATGCCATTGCAGAAGGTTATTTCTTGTATTTTGAATAAACATCACACGAAGATTGTGTGTTGAACCTGAGGTTCGGTGTCTGGTCCATCTGTTATCCCACAAACCCTCCACAGTGGTGTCTGCTTCTTTCCCTTAAATGGTGTAAAGATTGTTCTGATATCTCTGGAAGGCTTCTACTATGTCCCTAGGCTTAGTGAGATTTTTCTGTGCTTGGTTATCTCTTATAGTCCTCATTGTCCTAGCTGCCTCCTGTTTCTTAAAGCAGAGTGCAAGCAGTTGGCCTGCCTTCTCTCCTTGTGAGAAATACCCTAACTTTGCTCTAAATAGGACCACTTCTGCCTGTTCATAGTTTAAAATATTGCTCCCTTAAGATTGTGTGCTGTTGTTTTATTTGATCAGTAGAACTGCTGGAAAGTGTTCTCTGCAAGTCTCTTATCTGGTTTAATAACGGAGCAGCTTTAGCCTGCCTGTTCTCTTTTGCTTTGGAGGAATTCATATTATTTTCTCCCTTATTTGTACACTTGTATGCACACCATACTATATCTGTTCTGGGCACAGTGTTGTTATTTTCTTGAAAGAACCTCTCTGGTAAATTCTTAAGGTGTGCTGTGGTTTGGTGATCTTTAAAGATGTTATTAAGCCTCCATATCTTATCTATGTCATTCTGGAGGTCTAATAACAGCCACATGTGGACCGAGAAGTGATCTGAGATCACTTTTGGGGATGTCTTAGCTATGCATAAGCTTGGTGAAAGGGTATGGATAACAACAATCTAATCTAGAGCTAGTGCCGTGGGAACTAGAAAAAAAGGTGCAAATCCTTGTTGTAGTATGCAACATTCTGCAGGGTTCACTTTGGTTGAAGGAGTCCTATAGCTCCTTTGTTGCAAATTGAGTGGGGTCAGTCCATTCCTAATGTTGCCTGACCTATCTAAATCCGTATCTAGGATAGCATACCAGTCCTGAGTCACTATTGTTGGTGCATTTGGCTATACAGCAAGTTGTGTCATTAGTGCAGCAAAGAATCTAGAATTTTCTTTATTAGGTCCACAGACATTTGCCAATACTATCTCACTTCTGTATAGTATCCTCTTCAATATAATAAAACTCCAATTATTGTCTTTAATCTCTTGCTGTAGCTGAAAAGCAGTATTTCTGGAGAAATGACTGGCTACCCCTGCCAATTTGGTGTCTATTCCTGAACCAGGGACTTGTCCAACCCAGTTTCTCCTGAGTAGGTGCACCTGTTGTTCAACTAAATGGTTCTCCTGCAAGTAGATTACTGATGGGTTGTATCTTTTTAGGTGTATAAGTATCCTGGATCTTTTGCCTGACAAGTTTTGTGGTTATCTTTGTCATGTTTCGGGGCAATTTATTTTCAAAAGGTGTAAGGGAGTCCCCCCCTACCCCAGTTGTACTTTTCAGCATTCATTTTCTTTTACCTTTTGCATATACAAAACAATGTCTAATGGCTGTGTAGTGTAGTGATTGAACCCTGTCCTTTCCTTCCCCTCTTCCCCCCTTTAAGCAGGCTATAAACAAACACAATACAAAATATGTACCCCTTCCCCCTTTGTTATCTCTGTCTGTGACTTGACCCTGGGATCATCTGAACCTGATGCAGGTACCACGTCCTGCTTCTGCCCTTTGCTGCTTATCCGGGGTAGGATTATCTGGTAGTTATCAGCCCCTCAGAGATCAGGGTCCACATCTAACCATGTGAGAACTCATTTACAATGTTTGCAGCTGTTTAAGCTGCAAAAACTCGATGGGGGGCAGTAACTTGTAGCCTCCCTCCTCAAAACAGGTTTAACAACCCGGAAAGAGTCAAAACCCACTAACAGTGGTCTGGTGCTTTTCAATAATAAAATGATATTTAATTAAATTTATGATTTAGTGGTGTTCCTCTTTTTTAGGTTTACTGGTGCTCGAAACTTTTTTTAGACATTGTTCAAGTGTGAAAACTAAATCTGAGAGTCACTACCTTGGTTCAGTATGCTTAGTGTGATAGGAGGAAGCAACCAGGCCAGTCATACAGTTTCCCCAATCATTTTTACCTGCAGTCCATCATTAAAGTTCGGTTGCTTTCATCCTCAAGCTGGTTTACAAGGTGGGTGCAATTATGTAGGATGGTGGACATGAGTGAGCCAAAGCTCAGCTACTCTTGGCATGGCATAATCAAAAGTGCACAAGTTCTGCTGGATAAGCTGTGTTTCTTTGTCTCTAGTCTCAAGGCACTACATAGTTCTTATGGTCTTTTTATCTTTCACTGCACAGCCTGCAGTAGAGATCTTTTTCTGGATGTGCTACCCGCTTCCGTGTCCCATGGGGTCCCTGCCGAGAAGGTCCATGTGGCAATCAAATCTCCCTCATAAGGTGGTGCTGGCAGTTGGAGTTGGTGCTGTGCTAGTGGGTGGAGCTTGTTTTGTGGCAGAATTCCACTAGCCCGTAGTTCTCTCTCTCAGATTTTCTCTTGGGAAGCTCTAGAGATCAGTGGCCTGAGTAATAGTTTGTGGGGAAAGTTCCTCCTACCTCTGGGGTCTATGCACTGAGACACAGTCCAACCCCTGAAATACTTGTCATATGGCCCTGGCAAATACACCTTTAAACAGTAACCCCACCATCATGCAGTGTCATTTTCAATATAGGAGCAGAAATCATTGAAGAGACTTAATGCTTCATGTTGAACTGTGGAGGATGAGGTTTAGGCTTGGAAAACAACTTTTTCATAAGTAGAAGTTGGGTCACTGCAGTCACTGACTTAAAGTTTTGAGAGTCATGGGGGATGCTGGTGACAAGTCAGGCTGGGAATAACACTTTAAATTTGACCACCCCAGCATGCAGTTTCTGCTTTATTTATTTTAATTTTTATTTTATTTGTAGATTCAGAAATAACCTTTGAGTATAAACTCTTTTACAAAGGTTCCATGTTATAAGACAGAAAAAAAAAATAGTACAGGCATGGAATACATTTTCAAACTCTTTTACAAAGGTTCCACGTCATAAGACAGAAAACAAACAGTATAGGCATGGAATATATTTTCAAACAATACATTTGGTTACAGGCATATAATACATGCAAGTAAAAACTGTTCAGTTACAAAGCTAAAAACATAATGTATTCTAAAACAACGACGGACAACTGCCCCAAGGAATGCAGGTAGTAGCCCAGCAGGGCCTTGTTAGTGTAGCATAGGGATAAGGACGTGCATGCTTAACTGGCATATGGTAGGTAGCAGGAGAGAGGCTGCAGTAGAGAGGAACTGTAGAGACAGAGCTGGGGGAGGGATAACATGGTAATGGGTGTAGGAGGTAGAAACAAGTTGCAGGGGCAGGAATGGGAACAGGCGTTGTGAGGTAGTGAAGGTATACACTTCCTCTGGAGTGGTTGATGAGTTTGGAGGTAGGGAGAAATAATGGTAGAGAGAGGCATGGGAGGTGAGAGTGGGGACCCTGGGGATTGTTATCATGAAATCAATCATACAAGTGGATAAGGTTTCATAAGTGGGAGGGACAGTCTAAGCCCAGGCGTCAGTCATACAGGTGGGCAAGGATACATATGTGGGAAGGATTTCTTGGTATGCTTTTTTATCTCAAACTCTCTGGCTTAGGTCATTAAATATGTAATAGTGGAAACTGTTCCAGTGTAGAAATGGCTATAGGTGGGCTGCTTGTTATATGGTGACCTTATTTTGAAAACTCTGCAGGTGACACATGATCGTTCATGGTCCCTCTCCTTGCTGAAGCATAGGTATGAGAGCCCTGTGGGCTTGTTCAATCACATAGGATTGTCCACTGCTGGGAAGGCATGCCAGTTGAGTGAACAAATCATTTACAAACTTGATTGTATCAACTCCCTCAGCCCTCTCCAGTATCTCCACTAAGAGCAGGTTCTTCTTATAGTCAATTTTTATCATGTTTAAAAATGTTTTTTATATACATTTCTTTTAGGAGTCCAAGGCACTATACTTAATCACCTTACCACCATTAGGTAGGGTACTAATCCACTGCTAAAGATATTAAAAAAGTATTGATGCTGAAAGAAGTTAGGAAATCTACAACATCAGTGAATAGACGTAGAGGGAGGGGCACATATAATATGGACTAAAACGAAGGTTTGGAAGTATTTCTAAAGCCCACCCAACTGGTGTGTTGTGTGACATCCTCCGTGCTAGGAAACTGCATCCTTTTTAGTATCTTTAGCAGTGGATTAGTACCCTATCTGATGGTGGTAAGGTGATTACGTATAGTGCCTGGGACTCCTAAAAGAATTGTATATAATATTTTTTTAAAACATGATAAAAATTGGCTATAAGAGCTATTGTCATTTGTGTTAAGAAATTACATGATGCAGATAAAACAAAAAAGGTTTTTCTTTATAAGTAAATAGCAGGTGGAGCCCCAAGAAATAAGTTATTCATACATAATAATGTGGTTGTACAGTATATCTCTTTAAAGAAGGGGAATTGCTTTCAGTGTTTGAATTGGCACTCACTGTGTGGTGATTGGATGCACTGAACATGTGACATGCACTGAACCTGTATAAATGGAGCACTTTTGTAACCTAACATATTACTCTGAAGAAACCTAGCAGCACGTTAGGTGAGACGTCAGTTTCTAGTTTGTGCAGAAGCCACTTTTTTGCCAGCTGCATTTTTATTCATACCGTCTACATAAAGGACTGAGCTACAGATTCCATGGGCCCTGGTGTTTCTTGTCCAGAGCAGCGGGTGCTTGCTTACCTCTATGCTATAGTCAAATCTATCTCTAGCTAAAAGGAAGGGAAAATGGAAATTGTTTAGCCTGGAAAGGTACACTAAACTGAAGCTTGTTTCCAGATGCAACCTGGGAGCACAAGGAAGTTAAGTGACTTACTCAGGGTCACGTAGTACACAAGGGGAGGCTGATGGAATTCAAACCCAAGTCTCCAGGTTTGCAGCTCAGTATTGTTATCCACTATGCTGTCCTATGTTTTATACTCATATTTCCTTGTACTCTCCCAGGTCGTACCTGAAAATAGGCAAATGTCTTATCTAGTGTACTTACCTGGTTAACAAAAGCTAAATAAATAAATGCTATACTGCCTCCTAGCTGCACTGAGGTTGTTGGCAGCCAGCAGTAGCAGTAACTCTGCAAGGGTGAAGCAGCAAAAACAGATATTTTATATACAGACTGGGTTCCTATGAGCACAACCTTTCACATCCTTTTATTTCATTTTCAAGGAGGGTCCATGGGCAAGGCCTCACAGAACATTTTTTACAAAGCACCATGCTGGTCTCCTTGCAAGGATCCCCAACCCATTAAGAAATCAACATGGCCAAGATATTTTGGTTGTGTGGCCAGCCTGATGGCCCAGTTTCAGAAGTGATGTTGGGTTGCCATGTCGGTGAATGGGCCTGACTGAAAACAAAAACTATGAAGGGGAAAAATAATAAGTTAAAAAGAAATGTTTTGATTTCTTAAAATGAAAACAAACAGCCAGTCATGTAGCACTACAGCACCATCAGTACTGCTAACTGCTCTGCTGAATTGAGTTTCCAAATCGGAAGTGTGGGCACAGTCAGTATCCCCCGGTGGGCCTGCCACCAAGCATAGGTTGGGTGGCTACACAGTGGATGTGTGAAAAAAGAAAAAGGAAAGATTTTAAAGAGCTGCTAACATATAAGACTATTCTGCTCAGTATCCATTCGAGAAACAATTTTAAGTGACTTTGCTGAAGTCTTTTTTTGTTCTTACCTAAATGTAAATATATTTTTTTCTCCTTTTCTTTTAGATCTCTAGCTTTCACTGGTGCCCGTGGCTAGAAGTTCTGCAACCACTCATTCCCACTGCACATCAGCGTGATGATGTGGTGTTGGGAGGACCTGCCACCACAGGAAATCTGACTGTCATTACCTGAACTGCTCAAAGCGATCGTAGTTCTGTGTGGCTGTACAAATAACACAGTTATCAACAGCCTTTTTAGTGTCTGATCGGGAAAGAAACGGTATCTGCTTCTGTTATATGTCATCTTCTAACGAAGCTTAGCATTTTATTTATTAATGTCGGTTGCCTACTCAATAAAAGCAGCCAGCCTTTTTATGTTGGCTCGCCCTTGCGCAGCCAACATATTGCAGTAGTAGCAGATTTGGAGGTGCAGTCACTATGGGCGAATGCAGGGTACGCATCAGTAGGTGCGTCCCTCATTCCCGAATAAGGCAGCTGCAGGCGCTGACACCAGCAACATGTAAACAGGCCACCAGATCAAAGAAAAGGTCCACGGCAATGAGAGTCAAGCTCGTCATGCAGTGGCATGCCTTTCCTGGTGAACCAGTTCAGTTAACATGGTGAAATTGACTGCCGCCATGCAGAGTGCCGACTTCAGGGGGGTGCCCAATCCCCCTGTCGGCATGCCCTGACCCACTTCAATTCCCGATGGTGGCACCCACTCCCCATCAGTATAATGCCCCCTCCCTCCCATTTCAGTGTGCGCCAAAAGAGTGCCCAGTCCCCTTGGCAACATGAGCCCCCAACAGTCTTTCTTTGTCAACAGGGCCCCAATCACCATCAGCTTTAGACCCTTCCCAGTTTAATTTCCTAAAGGGGGAGCCCACTCCTATCCGGCATAGTGTCCCCCATTTGTTGTGTGCCGGTGCCCAATCCCCTCGGCTCTTCACCTCTTAGCATGTGTAATGAGCAGGGTGCCCAATCCTAATCGGCTACAACACCACCCCAAAAACACTCAGGTGGCACACTGGGAGCTCACTCAAGCATGCTAAATGCCCCTGTAAAAAAAAAAAAAGTCCTGCGATATTTGTTTTTTTGTTTTTAAACCTGCGAATCAGAAAACTGTCCCTTGCTGTCTCTCCTGCTCCCTCAACCCGCACCCACCCTATGCGTACCCCCCTCCCAACACCCCCTTCACCCCATACTTACCTCCAGAGCCTGGCGTGATGATCTTTGGTGGAGTAGGAACACGTTTGCACTCTTCAAAACCAACCGCAAACGGAAAGAAATTCCAGTAAGCTGTATAATGGCATAAATAGGGTTTTTTTCAACTTTGGTGCATATCTCAGCCATTTTTGGGAATTTTGGCACCAAATTTTCAACATGAAGTTATTGGGACCCCTCCCCATGAAGTCAGTCACTGTCATGGTGTTACTCGGTCCCAAAATGTGATTTTGTGGTCACTGCGTGGAATTACCTTTTGGGACGGACCGATTAAAGAAATGACAGTGCTACTGCTCATGAGTGGGGCTCTCAAAAAGCCTATGTTGCAAATTTGGTGACAAAAATCCAAGAAATGGCTCTTTTACAAGCGTGCATTGCGCAGTTTCCACACACGCTCGTAACCTCGTGAATTTGTAATATTTTCACTCCAGATTTTCAACATTGCCATTTTCCCATACCTCCTTATGAACAGTACTGCTGTCATTTTACATATCCTGGCCGAAATGTGTTTTCCCACGTCCGGCGCAGAATAGCTCAGTCACTGTGCAAAATCAGTTTTTGGGACAGTTTGACAAAACGACAGTGACACTGTTCATGAGCAGAGGTCCTAAAATGCCTATGTTGAACATTTGGTGATGAAAGTCCATAAAATGCCTGTATTACAAGCATGTGTTGCACAGTTTCCTCGTACCCTTGTAACTTCGCAAATTTGCAATATTTTCATGCCAGATTTTCAACATTGACATTTTTTCACACCTCCTTATGAACAGTACAGCTGTCATTTTTCACATCCTGCCCAAAATGTGTTTTCGCACCTGTGGTATACAATGGCGTGGTCGTTGTAGCAGATCAACTTTTGGGACAGAGTAAGAAAATCACAGTGCCACTGTTCATGAGGGGAGGTCCCAAAATGCCTATGTCGAAAATGTGGTTCAAAAAACCCCAAACATAACTGGGTTATAGACATGCATTGCACAGTTTCTATGCATGCTCATGACTTCACCAATTTTTCATATTTTCGCTCCAGATTTTCAACGTTGCCATTTTTTTACACCTCCTCATGAACAATACAGTTGTCATTTTTCACATCCTGCCCAAAATGTGTTTACGTACCTGTGACGTCAACCTTTAGGCTAACATCCTGATACTGTCGCTCTTCATGAGGAGGGGTCACAAAAAGCCCATGTTGATACTTTGGAGTGAAAATACCAATACACGCCTATGGCGTTAGGGTTTCCAACTGTTACACCCCACCCTGTAGAGACTGACAGGCATCAGGGGTGTGACTTGGGATCATCAGCTGTAATGCTCCCGCCATTCCACTCCCACCCTGCAGCCACTGACAGGCATCGAGGTGTGCCTTGGAGTGTTCAGCCTCAAAGTTCACCCCATTCTCCTATACTGCACCCACCTCAGCATATTTCCTTATGGAACGGGGTAAGTATAATACCCAAGGACCCCAAAGCACACCGCGACACTTGGGGTCTACAGGGTAGGGTGAGGTAGAATGGCAAGAGCGCTATAGCTGATGACCCAGAGGCAAACCCCAACACCTGTCAGTCTCTGCAGGGTGGGTGTGAGGTTGGCATCAGTTCAATATTTCACTGCCACTCCTATTATGCATCTCTAACTCCTGCACTACAAATGCCAATGCCAGCGAGACAACATTCGGCATTGACAAATGCTTGTTTTATTTGTGAGATAAATAACAGCCAATATTTAAAGGGCAGAAAAATAGTGAAGTGAAAGGGAAACACTCGCCTTATGGGCAAAATGTTGGGGCTAAGTGGGTCTTTAAATAAAACAAGAAGATTTTGGGAATGTTCTATAGGCTTTGTGCAAAATCTGAGTTCACTTTGCGGTGCACCCAGTTTCACAACCTCATTGTCAGGGCTAGAAATACTTTTGTGGGGATGGGTGTTTGAGGGACAGGTGGGATGTAAATTGTGCCTGTCCCAAAAAACTTTCACCTGTCCAGACTACTTTGACATAAATTTGGAAATCAACTTGACAAATTTGAATGTAAAAAGGGAAGAATATTTTTTCCTGCTTAATTCAAAGTCACCCCTCGACTAAACTAGGTAGGGTAGGGTAGGGCTGTGAAATGTTTTTTTCCTGCTTAAATCTGGAGTCCACCCTCCACATATCTACTCAGATGGGCAGAGTAGATTGTGATGCTGTGACATTATTTTTTAGGCTAGGCAGGATGGGGTGCTGCTGCTGGCGGTTCTCCACTCCTGGCTATGCCAGAAATGTACTGAAAAGGACTTACTCTAGAGCCTCCCCCCTCCACAAATCTACTCAGATGGGTGGAGTAAGGGGTGACACAGTAAGATTATTCCAGAGTTCCCCCATCCACTCAATCTGATGTGCAAATGCAAGGTAGGGTGCCCCTGCCCCCTATTTGTTAACAAAATACAGCTCTGAGAGAGGCTTGAACTTCTGTTTACTCATCGTAGAGCTCCTGTGCCCCTCAACACAAGGTCCTGCTATAATGGACTACTGCAGTAGTTTCAGGAATAAAAAAAATACAGCCATGAAAAGGGCTTCTAATGTCTGCCTTTGATACCCCCCCCGTCTATGTACAATCCCAGACCGTATTCTGACTGTCTGAGAAGCAGAAACTCAATGCAGAGAAGAGCAAGGACAGGTCTGCCGCACATGTACAATGCTGAACAATACGTGCAAAGTTGAGCATCCCTCCAGTGATTGATGCTGGTTCCCACCAGCAGCCTCCCACAGTCACAAGTGCAGCAGATCACAGACCAGCTGACACACTTGCTAAACAGCACGGTAATCAGGTGAAGACAAGCAGGGATGCAACGGTGAGTAAAAGAACATCTGCATCATGATGCTGGCACCACTGCCTGCCCCTCTCTCTCAACCCACTCTCACAGGCAGCTTGACTGCAGGTCAGTGGCTGGGCCCTAGTGCCCAACAGAACAGCTGTATAACAGAGAAACTGCCCCTCCATGGGACAGGCATGAGAACTGAAATGGCTGTCCTACTTCAAAATTGGCTGCCTGAGACAGGCAGACAGCCAGTATTTGGAGCCCTGCTCATTGTTAGGGAATCATAACATGAGACGCTCACCCTAGATTTTGACTTTATCTTGGGGCTATGCTTTGTTCAGCAACCTTGCTGTTTCTAACATACATGACAATGACATGTATTAAAATAACAAGAACGGAAGTTATATCTGACTCAGAAAAAGTGAATGTATTTATATTACAATAAAAGTGCAACACTGCAGTAAGGAAGCGGTGGAACTTTATGAAGAAAAACAGTCAGCAAAATCAGACTATTTCATGGTGGCAACTCATATTTGTACCCAAGTAATGGCAATTTAATCTTGATGAAGACAAGCTGTTAGATGTGTTTAGGGTCTAGCACTGGATAATGAGGCTCAACAACATCACCAGCTGTGCTCAACATCTCTCGGATGGCATACTCATTGGGGAGGGGGACTGATGTATCTCAAAGCCACATGCACCAAGTGAGGGGGATGAATGCATCTTCTGAGCCAAGTAGCCTGATTGTTCAACCTGAAATCTCTGAAATCGCCTCTGAAACTGGGAGATCAGAAGGCTGAAGGTTCTATCCCCACACCAGGCATTGGGGTTAATAGCCAATACTGACACTGCAGTACAGCATGAGGGGGGTGCTGCACTCATGAGGTGCCATCTTTCGGATGAGACGTTAAACTGAGGTCCCACCTGCCTGTTCTGGTGGTAGTTCAAGTGGATGTAAAGATCAGAGTTTCAACAGTAGGCCCCACGAACAGCTCACTCCGATCCGTGCTGCACAACTATAAGAGGTGGCTTGCCTCCACAGAATAAAACATCCAAAAACCAAGGTACTGTAGTGGTGCGCTCGAAGGGATTCACTTGACCAGCATGTAATTAGAAAATTCTTCTGTACTCAATACTTCCAGTATAATACAGCATAATCACAGTCTACAAACTTCCTGGTTGTAGCAACCCCTAGTGCCTCGACTCTCACAAATCTGCAATGGGGGTCTGAGGACTCGTGAGAGTAAAGAAGAACTTTCTAATTACATGCTGGTCGAGTGAATTCCTTCGAGTGCACCACTACCTTGGTTTTTGGATGTTAAATATCCCATGGCACTTCTCGAAAAGAGTAGGGGAAGTTTTTATTTACAAGCCAAAAACATACATTTTCGAAAAGGGTAGGGGAATGTTTTATTTAAAGAAAAATTAGTGCAGTACATTCAATAAACAAAATACAATGTCAACTTTACAGAAACTGTAAATAAGGTTTGCAAGAAGGACAAAAGGAAATCAACCCACAAATAAAAACCAATAAACAAGAGTGAGGGGGAAAAAAAGGAAAAAGAAGTCAAAAGAAACATTCCATTTTAAATGGAGCAAAATAAATGCTTACTAATACAGAGAGGGAAAAAAAGAAAAATATCTTCAGGGTACTGCAGTTTCAATCCATGCACAATTGTTCCAATATAAACTGTATACAGCGGAAGTCAACAACTTTTTTTCCTAATTTTGGATTAACACAAGGCTAGAAACAATCTGTGCAACTATTTGTATTGCAGAAAACACTTTCTGTTGCAGGAGAAAGGCACACCTGGCCTGCCATAAATAATAGCGGCAGGATGCAAAGACAAGAAGTAAGGTCCCTGTGTGATATTTCTGTAATCCGGGGGGGGGGGTATATCCCGTACACCAAGATATCATGTGTTATATTCTGAAGTGCCTTTTCGTTCCATTAATATAAAAGGAGAGTCCAAACAACTTCACTATATGGGCAATCAATAAAAAAATGATGCATGGTTTCCAGTACCACTGTGCAAGAGTCTCGGGGGCATATTCGCTTCTCTACTGATTTATGTTTTAGGTTGTTCTTGACACCCAGTCTTCCACAACAAGCTAGCCAGGAGATATCCCAAAATTGTGTGGGGATCCTGGGATCAGTTAACTGAGAGAGGGGTGTTTCTAATCCCAGAAGAGAGCCTTGTGTTGATACTATCTGTGGTAAGTCAGAAAAATGGGTATCTAAAACAAAGTTATAAAGCTGTCTCCTGGTTCTAGTCAATATATGTGCGGGGAGAGTTTCCATTGCCGGATCTTCAGAAAAGGGGAAAGAGGAAGCTGGGGATACCTAGTTTTCTGAAGTTCCTAGGGATGTCATGCAGGAGTTGTTGCCATATTTGGCGTATCTTAATGGTAAAAGAATATATAATTAAATGCCAAAATAGGAGTGGATCATGGAGTAAGTGGGGTATCGTGATTTTCAGGAATAGGATATGGAAAAATAATATTGGGTTCAGCATCCTTACTCCACCATGATAATAATCCATGTATGTGTATGATCTTTTTATGGGATTTAAATGGCTGCCCCAGAAGCCTTCAAAAAATACATTGTAAACTCTTGCCTCCAAAGAAAAAGGGACCGGAAACACTGATGCCACGTGTAAGAAGAGGGGAAGTACTAAAGTTTTCAATAAAAACACTCTTTTCTGCTTTGCAATGCTATGTCCTTTCCAAAAGGAAAGAGAGTGTGCTGTTCTATTTTATACTATATTCCAGTTATAGCTGCATCATCTGAGGTGCCGTAATGTAATCCCAGGATTTGTATTAGAGCGATTGCCAGAGTGATATCTACAATATGTGTTGGTAAGTCCATGCTGGCTGAAGCTGGTACCACTAGTGCTGTGCTTTTTGCTATATTTATTTGGGAGCCTAAAGCTGTCTCAAATGCTTTGAAAATAGGGGGAAGTACTATCTCCTGAAGAGAGGGGGTAGTACAAATGCACAAATCATCAGCATATGCACATACTGGAGGTAGAGGTTTTCCAGTGGGGGAAGAGATTTTAGGTAAAGATGGGTGCAGCAGTAGGGTTAGTAATAAAGGGCCCATTTGGAAAATATATAAAAGAGGACTTAAGGGGCAGCCCTGTCGCACTCCTCTAAGGCCTAAAAAAGGGGGGCATGGAGAACCATTTATAT
This sequence comes from Neoceratodus forsteri, assembly GCA_016271365.2. Classification (NCBI taxonomy): domain Eukaryota; kingdom Metazoa; phylum Chordata; order Ceratodontiformes; family Ceratodontidae; genus Neoceratodus; species Neoceratodus forsteri. The sequence goes on along the minus strand of CM028132.1, from coordinate 97,237,929 downwards.
GGGGTTGTATCCAAGTAGTACTATATAAGAGTTTAAGCCAAGAGATGAATTTCTGGGGAACATGGTAGTGTGCAAGAACCTGGAACAAATAAACATGGCTGACTTGGTCAAAAGCCTTTTCTTGGTCCAATGACAGTAACAGAGCAGGTGAAGAGAGGGTACTGTTTGAAATAATGTCTCAAATGAGGGATAGGTTGGAAAGGATAGATCTGCTGGGAAGGGCACAAGTCTGCACCTCAGAAATAATCTGAGCAGCAACAGGGAGCATCCTATTGAGCAAGATGAAAGTGAATATTTTATAGTCTACATTTTGCAGACTTAGTGGTCTCCAGTTCCATATATTGGCTCTGTTCCCTTTCTTGAATAATAAAATCATAATAGCATCAGAAAATCCTTTAGGAGTAGAATTAGTGCTTATGATGGTATTATATATTAACATCAGAAAGGGGCCAAAAAATAACATAAACTGTATATATAATTCTACAGTAAGGCCATCGGATCCAGGGGAAGTGCGCTTCTTTTGGCGTTTTATAGCCTGCTGGGTTTCCTCTAGTGTTATAGGTTTAAGGAGATGTTTCAATGTATCTTGGGATGGAGGAGGAATAGAAATACCTGAAAGGAAAGGTATGATACTATCTACAGGAGTTGTGGTGCCAAACATCATAGCTAGATAAGAGCTACGATGTTTGGCAAGGAATTGTGGGGGGTATTGGAAGCAGGATCAAAAAGTTCCTCTATGTGGGTTGCATTTACCCTGTCAGTGCAACTTTTATAGATATCTAAGGAGGGACCGGAGCCTTGCATCCCATGTTGAGCTTCCATCCATAAAGAATGTGCTCAGTGATACTAGAACTGTTCCATTTCTTCCTTAATGGACTTTATTGTGTGAGAGTAGTCCATGTGGGATGTAAAAGAAAGAGATATGGCCTGTTGTAGTTTTTGTCTGAGGGTGAGGTATCGAAGAAATGAACTCAGTGTTCTCTTCCTCCTTGTATATAGGAAGAAAATCTTGATATCACTCTTAGTATCTTCCCACCATTGTAGAGGGGATTGATATGCTTCCAATACAGACAGCTGGGCCATTAGAAGGTCTGTGCAATGAATTGAAATGGCCAGGTCTGTCAACAATGAACTATTCAATTTCCACCTAGAGTGGGGTTGACCAGGAAAGGAGTTCCCTGAGGGGGAGCAAACCAGAGAGATCCCCAGATGGTTTGAAGTCTCACAGAGTATGATTCTTGCCTGTGTGACTGAAATATTCTGTGAGACAAAAAGAAAATATATCCTGGTAGCGTATGGGCCTCTATGATAGTGTAACCCCTAGGTGGTGCTATCCCAAGGGCTACTACCCCTGCCTGCCTGACTACTGACAGGTTGAGGGGCCTAAGTTCTATGGTGGGTTCCTCCACGCAGAGGTCAGGGTTTCTTGTGGTTAGACTAGCTTGGTCACAGCCCTCTGGAACACTGATACCCCCTTTTATCCCTTCTAGTGGCTCACACAATGCATAGAAGTTACAACCCCAATACCCCACATGTACACACTGTTCAAACATAAAGTACCACTTACCCTCGAGACTGATTCTGAGGTTCGTTTCTGAGGACCCCCTGTAGAATAAGGTTAATCAACATACACCAACCACTACAATTCTTGATAAGTAGGTACTGACACTTCAAACAGTTTAAAGTTTAACAACATCAAATCTGGTTGGGCATCTCGGGTGCTCTACTTGGCTCTTCTTGAACTGGGGGTTTACCCCGCTGGATCTCTGGGTCTCCACTTCTATTGGGGGTGAGAGCAGTCCGTTGCAGTTCCCTCACCATCTCTCTTAAGTCCCTGATTTCTGCTCTCAGGTTGCTCTCAATCCGGGTTTCAGGGGAAACGACATGCACTCGCACTCCACTTTTAGGCTCAGGGGGAGCTTGATACAGATCCGGTTCCCAGTAGGTCTCAGTCAACCCCTTAATCAACCCTCTCAGCTGTTGAGTCTCATCTGGCTCACCCTTCTCAGGGGTCTGACAAGTGTTCACAGCTCCAGCATAGGGTTCCCACCTCTCTTCATCAGTTTCAATTTCATGAATCTCTCTCAAGTGGCAATACTCGGGAGGGTCAGCCCTCCTGTCTTGCAATTTGAGTTTCAGCAATATTACACTTGAAAATCTTGCTGATTTCAATATATGGTCTAATCGGACCTGGTTTAGCACTTGTGCAGACACTCCCCCTTTTCGTGGGCCTTTTGCAAAGCCCTTTCCATCCTGGTAACAAAAGTAGACAATTTCTCATTTCTCCACTGTTTAGCTGACTTGAACTTCCATAATAGATCCTCTCCGGTTTCGGTGCTGCCAAATACCCCCTCTAATGTGGAAAAATATTCTGCTGCAGTGGCCTCCAGACTAGTGCTCCATAGGAATCGAATGGCTTCCAGTGCAGGACCCCTCAAACTTTCCATCAACCATTTTCTCTTTTCCCTCTCGGAGCACTGCCACTCTTGTACTAAAGGGGTAGCACAGTCCATCCAGGTCTCCAAATCATCTTCCCCTGAAGGCACTGGAACAGTACCGGAGAAGAGTCTCAATCTCCGATAGGAATCCAGTTGAATGGGGGGAATAACCATGGGGGTGGGGCTAGTATGGAGCTCTTAGAGAACCCAGGAGATGTAACTGGGGAAGGCAGGGGAGTGTGGTCGCCCAAGATGTCTAATACTTTTACCAGTTCCTGAGTGGGTCTCCCTTCTGCGGCTAACAGTTTGAGCAGTTTTTCCTTAAAGCTATTAGTACTAGGGGACCCACCCGGGGTGGCCAAACCACTACGTGTGTGAATCACCCTCCATCCTTTCTAGGCACCTTTGGGTAAAATCACAGGGGGCACCCTCTCAGGGTCTATCAGAATACTGCATGAAAGCAGCACTTGCAGGGTTTGTTCGAGCAAGTCAGCATATAGCCCTTTTACTTCCACCTTGCCCATACATTTGACACGTTCTACAGTAGAGACAATGTCAGTGCTTTTATTCCCCAATGGGACATCCAGCAATAAAACAGCCCTTTTGGGAGTCCATTTCCTCAGCTTCGCACCACCCCATCAATTTGTGTACCATCATCTTAAGGGGGTCGAGTTTTAATTTGGGCATGGTACTCCCCTCCATTTTCTCCTTTAAGTTAGATATAATGGGGTACTTAGCTCACTCGGCCACTAGAGGATGCTAATCCCAGCAGTGCCTCCAAGATGTAACCCCCAGGTGGCGCTATCCCAAGGGTTACTACCCCTGCCTACCTGACTACTAACAGGTTGAGGGGCCAAGGTTTTATGGCGGGTGCATCCACGCAGAGGTCAGGGTTTGTTGTGGTTAGATTAGCTTGGTCACAGCCCTCTGGAACACTGAGACCCCCTTTTAACATCCCTTCTAGTGGCTCACACAATGCATAGAAGTTACAACCCCAATACCCCACATGTACACACTGTTCAAACATAAAGTACCACTTACCCTCGAGACGGATTCTGAGGTTCGTCTCTGAGGACCCCCTGTAGAATAAGGTTAATCAACATACACCAACCACTACAATTCTTGATAAGTAGGTACTGACACTTCAAACAGTTTAAAGTTTAACATCAAATCTGGTTTATTCAGGGGACAATAACACGGGAGGGGGAAATCAGATTAATTGGTGGCATTAGAGCACAGTACTGTGCACATTACAGGGTCTAGGAAGTCAAACTCTGGGTACCCAGGTGGGGGGGGCTAGGCAGGTCCGTTGCCCGGGGATGGTCAGCAGGCGTAGATGGATGGGGCCCTGTAGAGAAAAATATGCACAACACCCAATTGTAATCCGGAGCCGGATGGCTCAGTCCTTGAAGAACCGAAGAAAAGGAAAGCAAATGAAACACGGTTGATAGATAATCGATCACAGGGGATGCCCTGATTGGTGCTCACAATACCCCACACTGAAAGACTGGCACAGATGGTGGTTCTGGATTGCCAGACACACACACACAGCAAGGAGATTAAATTCTACAAGCCAGGCACACAGCTTTGATCAGCAGATGGATTTGGTCCGCATACATTCACTTGGCTTTCAGTCTACACTGCACAGGGACAAGAGAACCCGATTAGCTGTTCCTCCCAAGCATTCCACACATTTATATGTAAAGGAAATTAGAAAAAAGGATCATCAAGTACAGCCATGTTCCTCAAAAAAAGTGTAAGAACAAATGTTAGTAATTTTGTTCTTGGGGAGAGACCTCTCAACACCAGTATGAAGTTGACGCTAAACAGACAAAAACTGATACTGGGTAATAAGGCACACTCACCCAACTTAATAAATAGGTCAAGTATTCTTAAATTCAATCAAAATATCTTATTCAGATATCTTCCATTTCAAAAATAATCTTTTTTGAACTGGAAGATATCTGAATAAAATATTTTGATTGAATTTAAGAATACTTGACCTATTTTTTAAGTTGGGTGAGTGGGCCTTATTACCCACTATCAGTTTTTGTATGTAAAGGAAATTACTATACTAGACAGCTGCTTTCAGGTCCCGACCGCACTTACTGCTAAACCAGGGTGTTCACACCGCAGCTTCACTTCCTGACAGACCGAACGCGATTCAGCAATTTCTCCAGTCTTCTACAGGGTGAGCCTGGTTTCCACTCTTTCAGCCTCTCTTCCTCCCCATAGTCTCAGATTCGGTCCAAATTAAATTGGCAATGCAACAGCCTGACTTTAGGTCTCCCATGTGCTTCCTGCGTGAAACTATACAACGCAGAAGCTCGGAGCTCCTTCTCTCATCACGATCACATCGGATCTGATCTGTCCAGCCACAAGGCTGAGCATTCCCTTCGGGCGCCACCCAGTTCGATTGGTGGACACAGCTGTCAATCACTCAGAACTCTCCCCATTGGTGCAAATAGGTGCCAAGGTCCAGAACTTCACTTCCCAGAATTACTAGCTATATCTCCTCATGGTAAGCCGGCTCCCAAGAGAGTCCTGATTCTGGTTGGTCTGAACAAACTCCATTTTAGAGGCCCCCTGTACTGATTGGATCTATTCAACAGTTCAGATCCAAAATGGAGGGGCAAAACACACAGAGTCCCAGCTGCAAGAAAGGCAGGTTAGACAAACATTCTACTTAATACTCTAACTGGTTTCAGGCAAACAGTTACACCTGTCATTTAGGCTCCCTCTGCGCTCTTAGCCACTGCAGAAATGGAGCGTTTACTCAGTGGCGCAGGCGAGATTCGAGCATTAAATACACAGTCTCCCCATACAAACTAATGAAGTCTGCAAGCAGACAGCTCTTAAAGAGACAGTATGTGGAGGCTCAAACAACACTCACTTGGAACCACATTTAGCGGCTTAAACGCCGAACGCCAGCAGGCAGGGAAACACTGAGGCAGGCTCTATAGAGTCTTTTCTGGAACCCCCATCTGTAAGGGGGTTACAATAGGTTTTGGCACCTGGACCATGTAAAGCATTATGTCCATCTATGAGGGCCATAGTCTGAATCATTTTGTTCAGGGCAATTGAATCTGCAAAAGGTTTTTGGATGGAGCCACCCCGATATGAGAGAGTAAGACCACAGTTGAAATCGCCTCCCATATAGATTTGCCGGTTGGAATACAGGCATGGGTGTATTTTGTTAAATAGGTCTGTTCTGGAGGCAATACTCTGGGGGGCATATACATTAATGAGCCTGAGTTTGTGTTGTTGGTATGTACAATCTACAAGCATGGCTCATCCTGGTATTATGTCTACCAACCGGGAAATCTGAAAATTAAAATTTGCAAACAAAATACCTAGGCCATCACACCTATCCTCTCCATATGACCAGAAGGAAGAGCCCTGATGCCAACGAGTTTTAATTTGAGAAAGCTCATGAGGAGATTTCAAACGGGTGTCCTGGAGAAAATAGATGTCTTGGTGTAAATCAGAAAGGTACTGCATTGTAGAGAGTTGTTTTCTATAGGATTTAATGCTGCATGCATTTAGGGTGAATCAGCGGAGTCCTTGGTGGTGGTTCATCCCAGAAAGTAAAGTGCCATTCTGGAGGAGCTAGTGTCAGGTAATGTTAGCATGGGTCCTACCTCCATCTGCTGAAGGGTGGAGATCAAGCTGGGAGTCAGAAGAAAAGTCCATATGGGAGGAAGAGGCTAGAGAAGAATCCGAGTCTCCATCTTCCGCTTCTGTGTCTCCCCATTGTCGTCTCTTGGCTAAGGCCTGAAATTTATTCCTCAAGATAATTGTTCTCTTGGGGGTGGAAGTTTCTGCTTTTCATTAGCCTTTACCCTGTTTAGAAGGGAGGATTGCCACAAAGTGGTCCGAGTCCTTCCGGGGGGAGGAGGCATGGTAGCCTGGGTACTAGCAGGGACTGATTCAGAAGGGGGTACTGCTGCTATAGGGGTGCCAGGGGACTTGGGAATGGCCCCTTGTCCGGCTGTAGGTTCAGGCTCTTGTGGGAGAGGAGGTTCTTGTGCCAAGGTAGAAGTGGCAGGGGCCGGGGTCTCTCTGCGGTGTAAGGCCCAAGTCTGGAAATCCGTTATAAGTGCTATCTGGTCCTGGGGAGGACGGTCGAGCCTATTATGATCTTCCCAAGGGCACTGGTGATAGGAGTGCCCCAGCTCATCACACAGATTGCAGTATAGAAGGTTTGGACAGCCTAAATTCACATGTCCATAGGGTAAGCACAAAGTACATCTGGGTTTGTCGCAAGTGCTGCTCAGGTGGGTGAGAGAACTGCACTTATGACAGGTCCGTAGTTGTCCAGGGTGAAAACATAAGCCACTGTCCCTGCCTATGTGGAAAGCTGGCTGGTAAATGAGAGATATCTTTATCCGTGTTTTTAAGTTGTACTTTTACTTTCCATCCCCCAGTCCATACTAGGTCCTCATCCAAAATAGGTCAAGGGGCCTCTAGTATATCGCAGCGTTGCCTGAGCCAGTACTGGTTGTCTGCTTTGCTCACCCCCTTGCTACGAAACAGTAAGGTAACAATTTTCACTGTTGGTTTCATGAGGCGGATGACCATAAAGGGAGCCCAGAGTGGCAGTTTTACATGCTCATATTTCTCCCAGAATTTCTCCAAAGTGTATACATTTTTAAAACTTAAGTCATACACAGATTCCCCATGCACATGAATGAAGGCAAATAATTCTGTTGCCCCATCCCTAAAGAGTCCCCGCAACTTTCTATGCAATTCAGTTCTTGTGTTAGTGTTTGTAGCAATGTTTCCCATGAACTTCATATGTACAGCATTCCTTCGCTGTGCTGGCTCACCTAAGTGTGAACAGATCACTGAGTTTAAATGGGGTCGAGTTAGTGCCCTCACCTGCAGGCTGTGGACCAAGTGGCTCAGATGTACCAGCTAAATTATGTTCTGAAGTTGAGGAGGATGAAGTAGATTCATGTCTGGCTAAGTTGGGGCCTGTGACGGTATCTGTGACATCAGGTGTTGTTCGGGAGATGGCAGGTGTGCTTGAAGCATTACTAGGGAAAGATACTAGTTCCGGAGCTGTTTTCATCAGTAATGGTGTGTCTCCTGAAGATCAGAGTTCGTTGTGTGCCTCAGAGATGATTTCCTGGGCTGAAACTACCCTTGGGGAGGTCAAGGGTGTTCCTTCTGAATGTTGATGCCAGCCAGCAGCACGGAGCGCTGCCGTGGGTGACCAAATGCACTCAGTGTTTTCTGCGGTGCAATGACTGTCTCGTAGATGCAAAGATAGAGGAGCTCCCAATGCAGAGTTTGTGGCATTTCTGGTGCTAGGAGTCATATCAGAAGTGGCTGCTGCAGGGTAAGTTGACAAAAAAGGCTGTGAGGAAAACTGTGAATCAGAGTGCATTAGACCAATAAGAAAGTCCTTGTGTGCAAAATACATGCTTCTCAGATAATTTTCTGTGTCATTAGAACTGCTCTGAGTTCCTGAAACTGAGTAAAGTGGTGTCTGAGGCAAGTCTTCTTGATAACTGTCTGGCAATTCATTTAAAGTGGTACCTTCAGTATTTCTTCCTGCAGATTGCAGCCTTGTAGGTTCTTCAGAGGTAATGTCAGGTATTCTTGATTCCATGGGTGAAGCTGTAGTCAGGTCAGAATCCAAAATATCTTCAGTAATTCCACCAGCAACCATACTGTCACCCGCCATCTTGGTACTGCAGACAAAAGGGCCCCTTCTGCTCACAGGAAGCAAGGCCCCATCTCACTATTCACTAATACCACCTACAGCTTACTCTGGTTCAAGGTCACTTGACATTCATCTTTATCCCCTTCCCCTGGGTCGTGCCTGAAAATAGGCAAGAATTTGTCTAGTGCACTTACCCGGTCAACAAAAACTAAATAAATAAATGGCTCAAAAGACTCTAAAATAGCCATTCAAGATATTTTCCACAGAAAAGGACTGTGACTGTGTCCTCTTACGTTGCTCTTGACATAAGGACTTGCTGACCAGTTCCCACTCACTCTCATGAGTACTGTCACCAATACCAGGTATTTCTTCCCCATCTCCACCAGTGGAACCAGACCAGCTAGATGCCATTCCATCTCGCTCATAAGCTTCTTTGGCAGCCGGTTGTATCTGCTCCCTATATGCAACCAGTCAGTTCATTACACAGCTCTTACCGAAATGTACTCACTCTGTGACTACCCATAGCTATGCGAAGGACCTCACATTTGAACCAGGGATCCATCAAAAATGGAGCTGCAGCTATCCATCACTTTTAAAAACCTTGTATCAAGTTCTGCTTGCAGGTGCTCAATGAGCACAGCTGCCCCATCTGGAATCTCCCTGTGTTCATGTACATATCTCCTTTATATTCCTTTGTACCTATCCCATGCATGCTTCAAGCCCACTACTGTTTTCACCCCCACCACCTCCACTGGTAGACTGTTCCAAACCAAGGCATTGTTGCACTTCTTTTAGTTGTTAGTCCCCTTTACAGAGTGATGAAAATGAGCACAGATGGAGTGTGCTGTGGTCACAGCCTTGATGGCCTCAGAAATGTGACTTAGTGCAGATGTGACCACTAGATTTAAGGGATGGCCAGAACAACAAATGCTGATGAAATTCCCATCATTTACTGCTTTCACCATGCTTGCTCTGTTATCCATGATGAAAAAAAACAACATGTTGATCCGTACCAGCTGTCCAAGAGTGCAGCATGTTTTGGATAAATGTCAGGATGTTCAGTGATGTGTGCTCTATCTCCCATTAGCACCCACATTGAGAAGAGCAGACCTTGAGTGACTGCTAGACTGTGGAGGGATGAAGGGAGAGCCAGTGAGACGGGAAGGGAGGGAAAGGGAAATTAGCTACAGGAGAAATGGGCTTTTGCACACACCAGCGTGTGATCAAGGAGTAATACACATGGCTTGGAAAGCTTCCACGATTGGCAATGGCTGTGGTTGGGGGTTTGTTTCATGCTTGCCAGATGGTGTGGAAATAGCAGGGAAGTGCCTGGTAGAAGTGCTTAACTCACTATTTTGGGGGGGGTAATAACCCACAATGCAGTGCCCCAGCCCTAGTACAGTTCCAGTTAAGGCTCCCTCATGTCCCCAGTAAACTGCCCTATGTCCTGAAAAGCAGAATAAAGGGCCAGGATGGGGAGAGTACAATAATGGGACCCCACACAAAACAAGCTGTCTGCAGTTTAACTTTTTGGAGAGCTGCAGTTTTTCCCCTGCCATCAGTTTCTTGCCCTAGTGTTTGGCATGAGCCAATGCTAGTACTTTTAATGCACAGCTTGCTCTGGTCTGTTGGATGCCCCTCACATTGTCAGGGACCAGGTGCCCCAAACATTGGGAGGACTATATAGAATCAAGTGCAGCAAGAACCACTGAAGTGCAGAGGCAGGTCATCCAGTGAGCACTGTCAGGTTTGTGTGGAGTTGGGCCTTGGTGTACAATGGCCTGTGAAGAAAGAGGGAGAAAGTAGCTGATGGAAAGAGAGGAAAAGGGCTTACCACAGCAGACTCTGTTCTTCTTCTCTCATCCTTCTAGTGCAGTGGCAGTTTCCGCTCCTCTGGTCAGCAGTGTCAGTAGTTTCCCCTTTCATGCGGTGCTCCCCTTAGCAGCAGTAGTGGTGAAAAAATCAGATTGGTGTTCAAGAGGAGCAGCTGTGTGGCCATGGTGTGAGCTCAATATAGCCCGATTTTTTATTGTCTTTTATAGTATATGGTGGTCCCTTGTCAGCAGCAGTAGCAATCTCTGGCAGTGGTAGTGAGAAGAGGAAGTGAGCGGAAACAGCCGAGTTAGCTGGAGGTGGCACCACAGTAAGGCACAGTAAGTGTCGAAAGTGAAAGCAGTGTGCGTCCACAGCAGTGAGAAGAGCTGGTCCACCTGGAGGACCATGTAAAGCCAACCACCAAGCAGCCAGCCTACCTCCCCATCCACAGCAGCTTCACCCCGATCAGGTAGTGAGTTGACAGCAGCACCACTGAGCAGGTGCTGGCCACCAGACCCTCATTCTATTAAAAAAGGTTAAATGCCGGATGGCGTGTCAGAACAGCCAAGGGCCGTGGGGGGGTGGGCAAGGCCCCAACAATAAAAAAACAATCAAAGGCAGAGTAAGTCGGCAAGAGGCTCTAATTTTAATATTACAGGCTCCCAGAGGATGCAGCACAGGGGCAGGGTAAGCCCCATTAAAAATAAAAGAAGCTCCTGCAGGGAAGAGCAGGGGGGCAGGGCAAAGCCCCATTTAAATAAATAAAAGCAGCCCCAGGAGGGACAGAGAAAGGGCAGGCATATCTCATTACTTTTCCTCAAACACTGGAGCGCAGGTTTGGTGGTAGGCAGGCCCCAGCAGTGAGCACCCAGCACAATAAAGGAGGCTAGTAGCCCAAAGGCAGACATCAGTAGCCCAAAGCAGAAGGGCTAACAAATATTTTAAGTAGATAACTTTCTTGTTACTGTGTACCAGTTCCAGCCAGGAGCAGTGGAAGGGGAGTGAACAGGCTCTAGTAACCACCCAGCAGCACAGCTGCCGCAGCCATTTCCACCCATTCAGAGCATTGGTGTTAGTGCACCTGGCCATCAGGGTGCCAAGTCGGGATTTTGCCGACCCCTGTTTTTGCCCCCCACACACCCCCTTTATTATTATTCTAACTCCAAGGCGGGGACAGACCTCGAGGAGGGGGTGTGAATCCCAAAATTGGCACCCTGATGTGCTGGCACACTAATGCCAGTGCTCTAATGTTTAATGGCTGGAAAGGACCACAGCCCTAGCCAAGTGCTACTAAACTGTTAAAAGTATTTAACTGACCCCTAGCAAGGGAAGGACAGTTAGCATGGGACAACTAGCACACAGGCTTTAGTTAATCAGTCCCAAGCAAAGACGGCAGGACTGCTGTTTTACTGTAAAAGTTAAAATGTATGCCTGTGGGAGGAAGGGCATAGCCCATTGTTCAGACGTAGCTAGGTATATCCCAGCCATTTAACCCAGGTTCCTCTTTAAGTAGGTTAAAGTGCCCTTGGTTACCAAATGAACATTTTAAAAAGAAAGTGCAACTGTTATTCAAAGTGACTGTGTTGAATCTTAAAAACATGGACTTTGTCAGCAGATAAGGACCATATGGCCCACCCTGTCTGCCCAAATAGTCCCTGCCTAGTCATTCTTCACAGACCCTACTTGGTCTCCAGTGACCCTCCCTCCTCCCTGCTTATTTACTAATATTACCCTATGTCTGTCCTATGCATGCTTGAAGCCCATCACTGTTTTCACCTCCACCACTTGTGCTGACAGTTTGCTCCAGGTGTCTACCACCCTTTCAGTAAAGAAGCTCTTCCTCACATCCCTCCTGAAATCACCCCCACCCTCAGCTTCACCACATGCCCTCTGGTCCTGGTGCTCTTTCTCCTTCAAAAGAGACTCCCCTGCTGCACCATGTTCACCCCCATGAGGGACTTGTATGTCTCTATCATGTCCCCTCTCGCTCTGCTCTCTTCTATGGTGTACATGTTGAGATCCCTCAGTCTCCCCTCACAGGGCTTTTGATGCAACCCCTGCACAATTTAGTTGCCCTCCTCTGGACTATCTCCACCCTGTCTACTGAACACAATACTCACAGAGGGGTCTCACCAGCAACCAATACAGTGATAGCACCACCTCCCTTCCCCTGCTGGTAATACCTCTCCCTATACGGCCCAGCATCCCACTGCCCCACCCACTGCTTTGTCAAACTAACCACCACTTTGAGGTAATTAGATATGATTATCCTAAGGTCACTTTACTGCTTAGTGACTGTTAGTACCCCCATCCTATACTCAACCCTTGAGTTTCTGTGCCCTAGGCACATTATTCTGCACTTTTGGGCATTGAACCCCAGCTGCCATGACCTTTACCACTCCTTGAGTTTTCCATGGTCCCTATGCATTCTCTCCAGCCCTTCCTGAGTAAATGCCCTATTACAGCTGTTGGTCTCATCTCCAGAAAGGCAACCCTTCCCTTCCCTTCCAGTCCTTCCGCAATGTCACTTATATGTGATATTGATCAGCCTACAGCTGTTTGCCTCCTTCCTGCTGCCACTCTTATGGAGCAGGAGCATGTCTGTTCTCTTCCAGTGGTCTGGAACCATGCCTATTTCAAGTGACCCACTGAATAAGGCCATCAGTGGTGTAGCAAGCACCTCACTGAGTTCCTTTAGTACCCTTAGGTGTATCCCTTCCAGTTCCATAGCCTTGTCCACTTCCAGATCGGGAAGTCCCTTCAGGACTCTTTCCTTTGAAAATGGACCTGTGCCTACCTCCCCTTCCCCATTTTTTCCTGCTACTCCCTGGTGGTCTGTCCTCCCTCCGTCTACTGTGAAGACTGAGCAGAAGTATCTGGTCAGGATGCCTGTGTAACCCCCATCTTACCCGGGGTTACTAGAATCCCAGTAAGACCTAGTGGTAGGCAGGGAAGGCAGCTTGTGAAACTCCAGTTAAATGGGTTTCACACTGTCTCACTCTGTTCTCAGTCACAGCTGAGACTTGAGAGATGACATCACCATAGAACTGTCGCAGCTGCATAAGCCACATTGGAATCTGCAGCTCAGGGAGTGAGTTTAGAACTTTGGGGAGTTTTCAAAGCCAGTCTTGAGTTTGTCCTAAAGCAAACAGGAAGGAAGTCATCCTGTTTTACCTTTTAAGTGGTGGAGACCGCGTTTCAGGTCTCAGTGCCCCCTCCCTCCGGGGGGGGGGGAGTTCTCTGTGGGTTCCAGGGGCAATCCCCTTTACCCACTATGGATGTAAGCTGTCTAGTTTTTGTCAGTCTGTTCTTGTATAACAGCAAAGAAAGTGTTACTTCACCTGTGGGGCACCTGCAACGAAAGGGTGAGTGTTTGGCTCCATTTGAAGGGGCACACAAATTGTTTTCTTCAGTTGGGAAATGGATGTGGACTGCTATTTGGGAGGACTATGTTACTAGGACAAACAAATGGAGCAGTCATAAAGTCTAAAGTTTTATTGGATTTCAAGTGATGCTGTAGAGGGGGTGCTTCAGGTCATCCACCGTTCAATCTACATATTAAAGTTCTAAGTTTTCTGTTCTGTGGGGAGCCACAGTTTGGGAGTCTCCTTGTTTGATGGGAGTCTTTCCAAGTAAAGTTTGGGTTCATTCTTCAAGTGGACCGTCAGTCAAGTGGCCGGCAGGGGAGCCGGGCCAGTCAGGCTATGTATCCAAAGCGCATGCAAAGTCCGGGCTGAGTGCCTGGTGGGTCCAGAGCCAGACAATGTAAAATGTGTTCATTCTCCAATGGACCGCCTTTAGTCTCTATCTGCATATACAGTGAACATAGCCCTTGGGGACCATACAATGCTTTGTCATGTTTCAGCTAGTTTTGAATAAAAGCCACACTGGAAAATCCCAATCCTGGTTCTGGACATTACAGTTATTGCTTCCTGTAGTTGGATTTACTTAGGTTCCCCTGTGCAGAGTAACCAAACCTAGGTCCCTTGTGCCAGGTAACCTCATCCTCCCCGAACCCAGGTCCCCACCAGGTATTGCTGCCAACGCCAACAGCATGCCACCTGTCGTTTTAGTAAAAAGGCAGGGGTGAGGGGTTACACCTGCTTTTTCCTGATCCTATTGTGTGCAGTCTCCTTCATCCATACTCTAAATCCTTATCATCCCTCTTTTGGTTTTTCTCTTCTTGCTTATTTGCCTGAAGAAAGTTTTATTCCCATTAGCAACCCCTTTGGCTATCCTTTCTTCTGTCCGTGCCTTTGCTTTCCTCACTGCCTTACATGCTTCCCTCTGTTTTACTTGGTACACCTCTGTGTCTCTCCTTATGTGTTTCTTCGTATCTCCTGAATGCCACCCCTTTCTCCTCTCCACAGTGGCCACTTCCTTAGAGTACCATAACAGTCTTTTCTTACTTTTGCTCACCTTCTTCATGCAGAGGTTGATTGCCTTAATTATGCCCTCCCTTATTTTACCCCACTGTTTCTCCACCCCACCCAGGCAATCCACCCCTACTAAGCAGCTTCTGAGGCAGCCCCCCCATTTCTTTAAATTCATCCTCCTAACGTCCAGGGCCCTCGTCTTCATGTGGTTTGCTTCAGCACCCATCTAAATATATATATATTTTTTGTACTTGCTATTTATCCTCCCCCTGCTCCCAGAGCCCAACCCCACCAGGAGTCATTTATGGTGTCTGTCCTTCTCTACACCTACCTGAGCCTGTGGGTTAACCCCCATGGAGCTTGGCTATACCCCCAGGTGGGTATGAGGTGAGGCTCATACACCATGCAGTCCTTCTTGTTCTCATTGGTCACCCAGGCAGGACAGGCAGACAGGAGTTATGTGGTCTGCACTGGGTGCTCTGTCTCCCCAGTGCTCTGAGAGCTGATTTTCCCTGTTCTGGGGGTGTGACATGCGCCCAGATGTCAAGGCACAACCGCTGACGTCCATCATGCCCCAACCCCTCGGAGTGGCTCTGACTCTTACTGCACCTCTAGCCTCCACTAGAAGCCAGTCAAGCACTGAGCCTCAACCCCCCTCCATCCCCGGAGAAGGTGAGTGGCCCCCTGGAGCACCCATCTAAATGTTGACCCACACTGTACAGGGATTACTGGTCCTAAGGAGACTGTCCACCATGATGTCTGCAATGCTGTCCTCATCAGTAAGCATGAGGTCCAGCACTGCCCCATCCCTAGTGGGTTTCCTGACTAGCTGCCTGAGAACCGCCCCCTGCAGGGAGTCAAGGATAGCTCTGCTCTTTGCCAAAGCTGCATCTGGACGGCACCAATCCACATCTAGGAGACTAAAGTCAGCAATTAGCAGCAACTCCCCCTTGTTTGCCATCCTAATGATGGCTTCCCCTAGTGCCTTATCCAACTTCTCTCCCCATGCTGGAGGTCTATATACTACTCCTGTATGGATACTGGACCCAGTTCCTGTCTCCAGGGTGGCCCTCAGCACCTCCAGGTTCCCCTGTATTTCCATAGCCTGGATTCCCTCCCTCTCATATAGCACAATCCCTTCCCCCCTGCCTATCCCCTCTGAATAGAGAGTAGTCTGGTATGCCATGTCCCATTTGTGATTTTCAGTGCAACATGACTCGGTTATGGCCACCAAGTACAGGTCAGCTTCAACCATGATGGCTTCCAGGTCTTGAAATGTATTTTCTAGACTCCTTGTGTTGGCACTCATGGCATTTCACCCCTTACTCTCTCCCTGCCTACAAACTATCTTTCCCTCCCCATACTGTCTATGCTGTTCCCCGTCTCTTCCCCATGACCACTCATTTCCTACATCCTCCCTGCTTGTTGTCTCTTTTACTCCTTTCTTTTTGCATCCTTGGTTGATATCCAATTGTCCTCTGCACTCCTTTCTTCTGGCGCAACTGCTCTGGCGGAGCTCCCTCCTCTCTGGACCATCCTCTCTGTTTTTTCATCATGTGGGGGGCAGTTTTTACCTCCCTTGTTAATACAGCCTCCCCTTCCCCCATTGTCTAGTTTAAATGCTTATCAAAATAACATTTAAACATCCCACTAAGGACTGACGTCCCTCTCCTGGAAGGGCGCAGACCGTCACCCCTGTAAAGGCCCATATCCTTCAGGACCGGCCCCCAGTCCCCAGTGTAGCTGAAGCCCTCCTCCTCCCTGCACCATGCCTTCAACCAATCATTTAAAGTATTAGTGTGGAATGCCTTATCCTCCCCTCAGTTGTTTTTTTTATTTTATTTATTTGTTTATTTCATCTAGGATTACAATACCTTTGAGCCGAGGCTCTTTTACAAATGTTCCACGTCAGTGTGTGCAACAGTCATCATTTTTAGTTACAAACATATAGTCATTGACTTACAGACATGTAATAACCAGTACAAAGACATGAGCTGTGAGCAAGACAAGGGAAGGAGGGGGGGTGAGTGGAGGGGGAAGTGAAGGTAGGAGATCGGGGGTAGGAGGTGCAGGGGGTGAGGGGATGCAGGGAGGTGGTTGGGGCAGAGGCAGAAGTGGAGATATGGGGGTGGGGTGAGGGTGCTGAGACAGTGCAGCCAGGGCCTTGTCGAGAGAATATGACAGGTAAGGTGCTAGGGGTGCAAAGACTGATTGTAAGTGCTGGGTGCTGGGGCATGAGCAGCTGGAACGGTGGAAATGGTAAGATGGGCAATCGCAGGATACAAGCTGTAAGAGGTGCAGCTTAGACTTGAAGAGGCCGAGTGTTGGAGCGGTCGCTATGTCGCTGCCAAGAGAGTTGAGCCAGTTGGATGCCCGATAGGTGAATGATCTTTGTCCTTGTTGTACACTGGTAACACCTCAGCAAATGCCATCATATGCGTTACTGGCTTATGTTCCCTTCCCAACTCCCTAAAATTACCCTGCACTACTGCTACCCCATTCCTCACCAGGTCATTTGTCCCTAGGTGGACAATGACACTTAGCTCCCTCCTGTGACTTGCCACACTAGCGATCTTGTGGATTCACTCACCATATCTCAGAGCTGAAGTGACAGGGAAGCACCTTACTTCTCTTCCCCCCCACTTCCCTCTCCCAAGTCTATCCCCCTAATGACATTCCCCTACCAGCAGCTGCTTTCTCCTCAGCTGTGGGCCTCTTCCTCCAACCTTGGAGCCTCCCCTTCTGAGGACCCTCAACAGCCTCCCAAGCTGTTACTCTGGGTACCTCCTCTTGGTTGTCCTCTCCTGCCAGTATGACAAAGGGACTTTGTAGTGGCTCAGGCTGAGGAGTGTGTGCCCTCTACCTCCATCCTCTCAAAGCCAACCAATGTCCAGCTGTTCCATTTCTGCTCTGCATCCTGTGAGGTAGCAGCAGCATCCTTGGTGGTCCCTGGGTGGCGCAAAGGGTCCTCTGAATCCTTGCCAGCTTGGCCTGGAGTCCAGAGACCTCTGCCCTCAACCCAGAGAGGTGAGTGCAAATGGGGCAGCACCTCAGTCTCCAGAAGGTATCCAGAAAGACTGCCACTCCACACCCATTACACTGCACCACCATGTTTTTTGCCTGCTTAACTCTTTCTTCACTTGAACCTGCAATCTCTGCTCCTGCTTCCTGTCTATACTTGTTAACCTACTTCAGCTTCCTTACTGTACCCAAAATGGAATTATTACCATACCCTAGATGAGTGTTTCCTATTTCCCCCTTCTACCAGTATTCCAGTCAACTGAACTCTCCCAGTACTCTACTGCCTCCTTGTTATGCCTAGCTACCGTCTTCTATTCCTCTCCCTCCTTAAAATGGATCACCTTACTGTCAATAGGCTGTTTCCTGCTTTCCCTCTACCGGTAGTTACCAATACCTAAGTCCAGCTGTTTCCCCCTTTGCTGTTAACCCATTACTTTTAGATATTTACCCACTCCTTA
This sequence comes from Neoceratodus forsteri, assembly GCA_016271365.2. Taxonomy (NCBI): domain Eukaryota; kingdom Metazoa; phylum Chordata; order Ceratodontiformes; family Ceratodontidae; genus Neoceratodus; species Neoceratodus forsteri. The sequence goes on along the minus strand of CM028132.1, from coordinate 97,220,150 downwards.
TAGGATATGTGTACACAGAACTGCATTTTATCCTACCTGGCCTTGTGTCTCAGTGGCCAAGCCCCTGCTGACTGCGGCCAACCTACAGATGGCAGCCAACACCTTAGGATATCTGTTCCACTCCTGTGCTGTTCCACTCATGCTCTGGGAAGCGTTTTGGAACACAAGCATTAAACAAACATTTTAAAGTGGAACTGTCAGTGCATTCATAGTAACAGTGCTGGATTGTCTATAAACAGATTTGAAGAACAAGAAATATTTTGTTCCAGGTATAATTGATAGTGCTCAATGTTACTGCTTGCTCTGAGACTGTGAAACTGCCCTGCATGCACCAAACAAGGCTTGGTAGTGATAATAATGACATGAAGCTTGTGTCTGTTGCCTTTGGCGAATTTCTCATCCCCATCACCAAAATCTTTAATAAATCACCTATCTTGGCAAAATTCCCATCTGTCTGGAAGCTGGCACCAGTGACCCCTGTATTCAAAAGTGGTGATTAATCCAACCCAGCAAATTACAGGCCCATTTCAATATTAACCCCCCCCCCCCCAAAAGCAATCAAGAGGATTGCAGCTGATCAGATCAAGGAGTACCTCCAGAAGTATAATCTACAATGTCCCCAGCAGCATGGCTTCTGAAAGAGCCACAGCATGGCTATTGCCTTAGTTGAATTTTATGACTATGTCCACAAAGCTCTGGATGAAGGCAAATTAGTGGGATCCATATTTATAGATCCAAGGCCTTTGACACAGTCAACCACCCTATCCTGATTAGGCGGTATGACCCCTGAAACAGTCCATTGGTTCCAGGACTACCTGTCTCACAGGACCCAGAGCATCAAGATAGGGATGACAACCTCCTCCGCTAAGGAAGTCATACTTGGAGTCCAGCAGGGATCCATCCTGGGTCCATTACTTTTCAGTTTATTTCTAAACAACCTACCTGATGCATGCAGAAGTCAAATAATTCTGTATGAAGATGATGCCATCATTCTCAGCAGTAGCTCCCAGATTGACCTACTTCAAAAAGAGTTACAGACCAGCTTCTTCCATCTGGAGGAATGGTTTAGCTCATGGAAATTGCTACTCAACTATAAGAAGGCTAAAACTATGCTGATATCAAGCCGCCAGCATAAGAAGAGGTACCCAGTACTGAACATTGTCAGTAATAAGGCAGCTCCCCTTGAACAGGTACACTCATTAAAGTACCTTGGGATCATGATTGATGACATCCTCTCTTTCACGCAGCATGTAGACCAGGTGGTAAAAGCTATTAATTCCAAACTGGGTGTACTCCACAGGCACAAACAATACCTAACGCCCTCTGTTATCTATCTGTCGGTAGTTCAATTTTGTCAATAACTGATTACAGACTAGTTGTGTATGATGCAGCCTCAGACACTGCACTTAAGCGGATAGTTACAGCTCTCAACAAGGCCTGCAGATTCACCCTGGGAGCTGATAACCTAACTTACTGTTGTTCGCTTAATGAATAAACCAACTGGCTAAACCTGAGTAATAGGATAAAGTTCCAAACATGTCTCTTGGGCAAAAAAACACTTCTAGGAAAAACCCTCCTTGCATTAAAGACATTCTGCATGCAAGTCAGTCTAATTATCGGACAAGGGGCATGGCCCAGTGTCCTCTGGATGTCCCCTCCAGAAGAACCTCCCTTGCATAGCAGTTCTTCACATATAGGGCTCCTCTTTGGTTAAATTAGGTCCATTCACAGATGCCTAACCTTGACAGCCTCCCTACCTTCAAACCTGAACTGAAACAGCACCTTACCATAACTAGATCCTGTGCTTGTAGGACTGTGACTTGATCTCAGCCCTGCCTCAGACTACTCTACTCCACACTCTCTTCCGGCTGCATTTGTTATACAGAGGAAATGCCTATCCCCCACTCTGGCCCATTTGTTCTGCTTAGCTCTTATTGCACTTAATACCTCTGGCACCCCCATAACTTGACCCTTTGCCCCTCCTTCTGCCCCTTGCTACTCTCCCCTCATTCACTTAGTACACTCTGTCTTTTCTGCTCACCACCCTTTGACACAACTCTTACATTCCTCATCTCCTAGTGCAATCTCTACACTCTCTGTACCTACACTGGTCCCTACCTTTGCCCCCACCTCTCTTCTCCAACACCTAGTATACTGCTACTCAGACAAAGCCATTCCTGGCTGCATTCCCTAGCTACTAGTCTGGTCTCTGTAATATTGTAGTATATTAATCTGTGTCCTTTATTGTTCTCTATTGTGCCTATGTTTATATCAACCCACAATTGTAATCACCTTTCTACTATGTACTGTATTGCCTTCTGTTCATGTGGAACCTTTGAAAAACAGCATTTTGCTCAAAGCTTATTTCTGAAGAATGAATAAATAAATAAATAACAAATTTGCCCTAAAGTTACCTTGTTGCCTGGATCATTGGGGGCTGTCCTGGGGGGGGGGTAGGAAGAATTGAACATTCCAGCTGACGCTCTCCTCCTCTGGGGGAAAGGCTCTTATGCCATTTGCCCTGCTACCTGTGGATGCATGGACAGTGGGACACATACTGCAGTGCCAGGAGTGGAGGACACTGTTAGGTGCTTGGCTGCGATGTACATCAGCACGTCATCAGCCTTGACATCACAGTTCTTGTGCTGGCGATCTCAGAGTTAGGGATGGGGAGATAAAGTTGAAAAAAAAAAACACTGCCATGCCATATGAAGATCCCTGGAGTGACGGGGACTGGATCGGGCTGGTATATCCGCTGCTGAACTGCCAGCAGTGGGCTCAAAAATACACAACACACACATACACTCACACACACACACAAAGACTGTTTAAATTGCCCTCAGTTGCCCTACACAGTCACTGGATGCTCCAAGATGGAGATACTGTGCTTGCATCCTGTAAGCCCTTTTAAATTGATTGCACGTCCTCCAGAAATTATTTGCCCTGTATATCATCAAATTGCCCTACATGTTCTCAGATTGTTTTGTAATGGTTGCATGATCCAAAGACTGTTGAAACCAGCAATCACAAGTAAAGAGACAGTACACTTTGAAGATTCATCTTTACGTCTGCTGATTGCATGTCAGCAATCCTTCCTGTATGATCCAGACATAGTTCCATTCATCTTCATCCTGACAAAATTGGGGCCAGCCATCAGAACAGAAACAGCTGCGTCATCTAAGGAACTCCTTGTCACCTGCTTTCTTCAGATTGTTTGGGACAACTGTCCCCAACAGTGAGCCAGACAGTGCAGAGAACCAGACAGATAGGGATCCAAAGGGGTTGGAGTGTTTGTTTCAGGTTCAATGGGCATATGCAACTGAGTGAGGAGTTGTGCTTGTTCAAAATTGTTGATAGTCTGAAGGTTGCTTAATAAATGTGTTGTTTAACTGTTATACAGGGATACATTGGTTGTCTGCACTCTCTGTCCCATGAAGGATTATCACCCTGTTGGGGTACTGTGAAAGCAAAGAAATCCTCTTGTGGAGGGTTCCACTCCTAGAGGTGCCACAGAAACAGAATTCCTTTAGGTTAAAGGCACTTTATGAAGGAGCCCAAAAGTACTGCAAAGCAGATGGTGCACACAGAGACTGAGTGGAGTACTAACTGACAGCAGCTGGTGATGACTGATAATAGACAGAGACTGACTGGGGAAATGACTGGCAGCAACTGGAGACTGATAGCAAACAGAAACATGACTTCCATAAAGAGACAGGGAAACAGCAGGACTGAAGGATGAAAAAGTCACCAACCAACACCAACTAACAGTGGAAACCTACTACTAGAGTAAACGCTATACTTAAATAGGTATACTAAATTATGGATTCAGGAGAGAGAGAAAACACATGTGGAGGGAATCTCAGGAGATCTATGGCCTTGGCTGCCATCTCTCCTGGCAGGGGAACTTATTATTTGGACAGCTCAGCATGTTAATTTGGAGTTCAAAATTCAGGGGAAGTCTTTGAACGGATTACTATCTCTCTCTATCCGTCTAATGGGATAATGCAGTCAGGTGCTGTGAGTTGATCTCTGCAGCTAAAGGAAGTTCCCCATGAAGGAGGCTCACCCCTCAAAGCAAGGAATGTGGAGAGTAATGACTGCTGAAAGGCTATCACCAAGCATCGAGACAGTGAAGAGGCCAAATCTTGAATGCAGACTAAAGGAAGGAGATACAGAATATTAATAGGTGGACCACAGACAGATGCAAAGAGAATGGCTTTCAGAGGTGCTGCCAACATGGTGTGCATAGCTAAAAGAACCTCTATGGGCTTAGGGCTCCACCCTCTGGCAGCTGAAGTCTTAAATGCTACAACTTGAGGTGCCACCAACCAAAGGTCTGCATTCCTAAAGCTTCTTCCAGAGTGTTGGACCTTACCATCCAAGTGAGACTGCTGGGAAGCACCATAGTGGACAAGCAGCCTACAGAGAAGGATCCCTGCCCGAGACAAAGAACTCACGATCAAGATGCAGACTTCAATGGGAGCAAGAGCTGTCTACCACAGGGGCAAACCCTGAGGGCAAAATTTTGACTGAATAATGACTGCTGAATGGAATGACTGATACTGACAGAAAATACAGTGACTGAAAAGGTACTGAAATTTGAATGTACATCAAAGTTCAAAATAAGGGGTAAAATCCAGTCTCAGCAGGAAAAGCTGGAAGCCGTTTACACACTATGAAAAGAGTAGTAAATGTTGAGGTAGACTGACTAAAACTAACTAAAATGAAAGAGGTGGGAGTGGCAACCTTGCTAAAACGCCAAGCGAAAGCAACTGAGGAGGAATTCAGTCGAACTAAGAGGAGGTTTGCAAGTGGCCTGACATGAACAGCATGATGGAAAAACCCAAGATAACACAAGCCAAAACAGCAGAATGACATAGGTAGGACATACTGTGGAAACTAGTAAGCATACCAAGATCCACAACAGAAAGGAACACAGGAATTACATGAGGACAGGAATGCAGCAGAAGCAGCTATCTAAGAGAAATAAAGAAGTTCAAGCTTAACGCAGGAAGGCATAAAAGCAAAGAAAGCCGTTGAAGGCAGAAACCAAACAGAATACCCAAAAGCACATAGGAAAAGTGACAGACAAATACAGGAAGAAAAGGGAAATGGAACCAGAGCCCCAGCAGAACCTCTGACTGCAGCAAAAAAACAGTGCTTCCTAATGAAGTTGTAGGAAGCTGGCTTAAATACTGTAGCTCAGGAAAGGGGATGTGGCTGGTAGCTCCCTCCCACTGAACTGCAGACACAGCCTTTTAATTCTTCAACGATTCTCCTGAGGTGTTCCAGATCTGTATCTTCATCCAGGTCCAGTTCTTAAGATTCTTTCTCCAGCTCCATAGTACCGGCCTGGAGTTTTTTTCTGAGTTTCACCCACTGCTTCAGTTTGCAATGCCTAGTTCTTCAGATTTCTTCCCAGAGTCAGTGGTGACATTATTTCAGGGTCCATGGTGACCACCCGGAAGTTCTTCATTTTGCCAAAGTTCCTTGGAATTACAAGTGTACTACTGTGCCTTTGTGACAGCCCAGAGGCTCTACCTCTGGAATACAAGTTTGTGTGGTTCTCATCCCTGGGTTTCATCAACACCCAGTCATTTCAGATCTTTTGTTTTTGGTTTAATAGTCAGTTCTTCAAGCTAGCCAACAGAAAACACGTGCTTGGAGGTTCCTGTGTTTGCAGTCTCCTTGATCTCATCATTTACAGTGCCCAACAGATCCATACAAATTTTTGGATGGCACCATACAAATTTTAGAGTTATACAGTTATAGACTGATTTTAACACACTAATATTTACAGAAATGACTTTAAAATCACAGTAATAAGCCAGCCCAGTGGCACTGAGGGTTGAAGCGCTGGAGGCTTTGCCTCGCACTACACCAGCGACCCAGGTTTGGGAACAAGCCTGGGCCGTCGGGGGTCAGCAGGGCAAGAGAGGATTGAGCATCCGAAGGACTGCCCTCCTCTCTCGGGGAGGGAGGGATCATCATCCGGCCCATCAATTGCCCTCTAGCAGGGGCTGGGGGGTGATGCAGGCAGGGAGACAAGCAGCTGGCGGTATGGTATGCATGTGCCCCCACATGCGCACACCATGCCTTGCACCAGGAGGGGTACAGAAAAGCAGAAAATGGTGGCTGGTGGCTCCATGAGGTCCTGCCCCCATTCCGCTGTCGTTGCCTCCTCAGATTTGGATTGTGCTCCGGGGAGGGAGGTAGCTTCCTTCCTGGCCCTGCCATGGGGGGTAATCAGTGGGGGGTCCTGGGGATGGTCAGGTCAGTCAGGCTGGCAGACAAGTGGTGTAGTACAGGGTTCCTGCCCCCAGCACACCCAGGGCGTTCAAATACATAACTAAAAAAAAATCACAGTAATAATTGTAAAGTTGTTGTAGCTCGAAAGTGAAATTTTATTGCTTGCACCTCCTTTCCCTTGTTCCAGTTTCTGTGGTTCAGTTGCTCAATAAGCCAGTACCTTTTTGTGAGTTGTGTCTCCCTCCTCTCCATTTTGGTGAAGCTTCCATCATGTAGTCAAATAATCAAAGAACCGCCTTACCCAGAAATCAACTAAAACAGCACACCTTAATCACAGACCTGACAGGTTGACAAATCTCATTTGGCTCACTTCACTTAGTGCAGGTGAAGTCCAAGTTGGTTCATTTAGGTTCAAAACAATTTCTCAGCACACTTCACCTGGCATACTCAGAGTCCAGGTTGGTTTTGGTTCAAACGATTTCTCAGCTCACTTCACATAGACTCTTTGGTGTTGAGGGGGAAGGAGTCCCAACACCAGCATTGTTATATGTAGAGGCAGAATGGTATGCGACATTGCCACAAGCACCACTGCTTGCATCATCATCATCATCATCATGGGATGGGTGTGATGGAACCACAGGCACAGACCTTGAAAAAACTCTACAAACCTGTGGATGCTTCATCTCTAGGTAGTTCATTAAGAGGTGGTTGTTAAGTTTTCCAGAGATTACCTTTGCTGAAATTCATACTGCACAATGTGCACACTGCCTTTCTGCTATCCTTTTTGTAATGTAATGCAATCACACCATGCATTTACTGCTCCTGACACCACTCTTTTGACTCATGTCACCAGTACAATCACTGCTTTTTTGGTCCTCACTAGCCTGTCTTTTTTGGACCTGCTACTGTAGGTTTTCCCTGGCACCACTGGTGCCCCTGCTCCTGCTCCACTTGACTGTACAGGCTTGGATGAAGCCTGCTAAACAAAATGATGAAGGGTAGCTTACTGAATGTTTTTTTTTTTTTGGGGGGGAGACATATATTTCTTTTTCCTGCCAGTGTGACCTTGAGAGGCTGAGTTTCTTGTGCCACCTGACTTTCTTTCTTTACAGCTCTCAAGCTAATCCCCATACTCTACGTCATTATCAAAGTTGCTTAGGTTAACCTCATTACATGATGTGTCAGTGAGCAATTCCTCTCCTGGTGGAAAGTAGTCAGGCCCAGATGAGTTCTCCCTCTTCATCTGCAATATCAAGTTTTACAGTACTGAAGACAAGCTAAGAAACAAGAGGAATCACAGTAGGGGTGGACACAGTACTGGAAATAGTTATGCAGCTGGCTGGGGCCGCACTGGTAGTAGGGGACCATGAGACCATAGCAGTACTGGTCACCATGGTTACAGTGGCAGGTGTGGTCTGGGTCACAGTGGCAAGAGTGGTCTGGGTCACTGTGGTAGGCGTGGTCTCAGTCATAGAGGCAGGAGTGGTATAGGTCACAGTGGCAGGAGTGGTTTCAGCCTCAATGTTAGAAGTGACTAGAAGGGCCACTACTGCAGCAGAAGTTGTGATGCTAGTAGGCAGAGTGGATAGATGGATCAGAGCCACTGTGGTTATTAAGGCTGAAGTGAAGGTACTGGTGGCAGTGGCAAGGGATGAGGAGGACACATTCACACTGGTGGTATCAGTGGCAGTTAACAACAATGTCCTCCTAGCAGCACTATTAGTTTGAATAGCACTTTTGTCCCCGGTGTCAACCAGATCCATAATGGTGGTGGTGCTGGAGGCAGCAGGCTTAGATGGGGCAAAAGTTGTGAGGTGGATGCACCCTGAGCATCACTTTGCTGTACCCTCCCTCCATCTGCTGCTTGCTGCTCTTCACCTACTGCAGGTTTGCTGGGGCTGGGGCTGGACCAGGTATATTTCCTAGTACCTTCTCTGTCTGCCACTGTTGTAGTCATCACAGGAATAGATATTAAATGTAAATTAATATTTTTATAAAATATGCAGCTGTAAGCCACAGCAATGCCAATGAGATAAGCAAGTCTCACTATAGTGAAGCCTGACTAGAAAATTATCAAAACAAGGAATTAAAAAACATTCTTTTTCAAATTTCTTCTTAGGCACGAAGCCACGAACAATGCTAGAAAAAAGGTCCCAGCTGGGCTCGGTGTAGATGTACAGACAGCAGAGTATGCAGAGTACACACTATTGTGACAAACACAGGACAAAACGGCAGCCACCCAGAAGCAGTGTGAGTCAGCTGACTCTGGCCTCCACAAAAACAAATAATATAAGGAACAAAATCTGGTCAGATCCACCACGGCTGCATAATGAAGTTACTGAGATTGTGTTGAATTGTGAAGGATACATGGAGAAATAACACAATGCTTTTTAACTAGTAAGATTTGTTTTATTTTCTATTCTAAGTAAGGCAGACACATTATTAGGAAAAGATATGGAGGTGTCGATTTTAATGGTAGGAATGGTAAGCAATAAAGGTTTTGCGTAACAATCATATACTCATAGCGATAGAAACAGACTGATTCAGAACCCTGGAACCCCACCATAAGAATCAATTAGGAATGCACATTTCATTATTCATATTGAGGCCAATTAAACCAAACATCATGACTCAGTTGACCTGTACTTGCATGGCATGGCTAACCTCTGTTATGCAGATGCAGTCCCTGTTCTCTACATTAAGATGCAACATTTTAACTATGGACCACTGATTGCTACTTTTGTGACTGACATCAGGACTGTGACACTTTCCTCTATGCACAATTAGAACAAAAAAAAATACTTAGGATAATACATACGTTTTTCCCAGATAACACATGGGTGCTCCTATTTTACATAGCAACACGTATTCCAGTTTCTGTTATACACAGACTTGTACCTAGGAATTATCAAGTTTGGATCAGTCCAATTTCAGATATTAGGCTACTGCTATTTAATATATGACAATGCATATGTCACCTTGGGAATATTTCTATATTATCCTTTTATTTTTTTTGAGGGGGCTGATTTTGCATAGAACAAACAGTGACACTCATGATATCAATCACAAAATTAGTATTCCATACTCATTACACCAAGATGTTCCATCTTACTGTAGAGAATAGGGACTGCATCTGTGAAGTGGGGGCTGACCATACCATGCAAAAATACCTCAACTCGTCATCATGATGGTTGCTGAGGGACTGGAAGGAAAAGTATGTCTCTTTACAGACACAAAGATCTGCAACAGGGTTGATACACAGGGGAAGGTGGAAAGGATGAGAAGGGACTTGGCAAGGTCGGAGGAATGGTCAGAAGTATGGCAGCTTGGATTCAATGCAAAGAAGTGCAAAGTAATGCACCTGGGAAACAAAAACCCAGGGGAAGAGTACACAATGGGGGGGGGGGAGTAGTAACAACAACAAAAATGGAAAGGGACCTGAGGTAATCATATCAAATGACCTAAAGGTTATCAAGCAATGTGAGAAGGCAGTAGAGGTGACTAGGGGATACTGGGATGTATAGGGAGAGGCATCACCAGTACAAAACAGGAAGTTGTTATCCCCCTGTACAGATAGTTTGTGAGACCCCATCTGGAGTATTGCATCCAGTTCTGGAGACCCCATCTCCGCAAGGACATAAACAGGATGGAGACAGTCCATAGGAGGGCAACTAAAATGGTGCAGGGTCTGCAACAGAAGCCACAGGAGGAGAAACTAAAGGAGCTTAATATGTATACCCTTGAGGAAAGGAGGGAGAGGGGAGACATGATAGAAACTTTTAAGTATCTCAAGGGACTCAACAAAGTCCAAGAGGGTGGCATCTTTCAGAAAAAGAGACGTGCAAGAACAAGAGGACACAATTTGAAGGGGGGGGGATGACTCAGGGATAATGTGAGGAAGTATTTTTTTACAGAGAGGGTGGTGGACACATGGAACGGCCTTTGTGAAGAGGTTGTGGGGTCAAAAATAGTGGGGGAATTCAAGAATGCATGGGACAGACATAAGGCAATTCTTGTGGGAGGGTAGGAAGAAATAGGCTGTAGGTTAACTAGGATCTGCAGCTTATCCAGTAGGTAGATATATGGGCAGACTAGGTGAGCCAAGTGGTCCTTATCTTCTGTCAAAGTCTATGTTTCTATGATTTTTGTGTTCCATCTTTTTTTTACTGTGCTCCATGAAATGTGTATTTCCTATTGATTCAGATGGTGGGGTTCCAGGGTTTCACATCTTTGTGTTTCTCTCATACCACTATATGACTGGATGTGAAAAGACCTTAAAACTGTTTTTGAATTTACTTTCAGTACATTAGAAGTTGTTTTACAGGTCCTGTACCAATCTACTGTACTTAGTAGACTACATGAATTTTAATTTTATTTATTTTTACACTTGTCATTTTTTAATCACAGTTGGAGCACTTAGTAGCTCTGCACAACAGTAAGATAGGCCCTAGGATTTTTTTTTTTTGGTGCTTTTTTCCCTGGCATCCAGTCTGCCTTACCTGTCCCACATCCAGGCATCCTCTCTCAGGCTCCGGATGCCATCCCAATGATCTCCACTCCAATTTCGGGCCCCGCAGTATTTACCCACGCGGCAGGGTGGTGGAGAGCCCCCTGATACTCAGCCACCAGACCAGGATCCAGTATTGCTGCAGGCCCTCAGAACCAGCAAATCCTCCATGCAGATGACTATCATGCCGCCATGACTGGTGCCTTGTTTTCCCTGTGCTTTACCCTTTTGGTGTGTGAGGCATGCAATGACGCCAATGGACAGGGGTGTGTACGCTACCACACGCACCCCTTCCCAGTGTCAGCCCCAGCACACACACCCATAAACTAACTGTGCACTGTGATGCCAGGGCCACCAGTACACTGATGGTAGTGCACCCCCCACCCCGGAGAAGGAGAGCAGTCCTCCAGACGCTCTATCCTTCCCCTCCCCTGCCAACCCCTGACAACCCAGGCTTGTTCCCAAACCTGGGTCACTGGTGTGGAGTGAGGTGTGGTGTCCAGCACCTCAACCCTCAGTGCCACTGGACTGGCTAGGCCCTAGGATTGTCATAAAATACATGCATCATAAAATAACTTGTATCATAAAACACAAAAAATGGGAATTTCTAGATACTGAACCAAGTCTGAATAATGTGATATCAGCATGACCACAATTAACATTTAAACGAACCAGTACTTTACAAGATACCCTTGTTAAATCTATATTTATAAAAGTAACATTTAATCTGAGAACAACTTGAATGCCTGACAATCCACATTGAAGAAATTAGTTTGACAGTTTGAAAGGAGACATGCGAAGGAGATAGCTTCAGTGAGAACCTTACTGGATTTATGAATGTCACAGTTTGCAGCCAAGAGGTTTAAATGAAGATGTCAGACTGCACAGTTATTTATAGTTTTTGCATTTTTCAGTAGCTGTAACTAGTTTAGTGAAAAAAATGTATTTTCCAAGAACTGGGAGGAATCAGTATATATTTTCACTGGTTTTACTGTGTATATGATGTGTTTTTTATATGTCATTACTTGTAAGATATGTGCTTTGCACCCTTGTTTCTATGGTTACAAGCTTCATAAAACTACACACACAAAAAAAGACAAAGAAAACCAAGTTATGTTTAACACCTCGTTTACAAGGGGGTCTTCAGAAATCAATGCGATCATAATAAAGAAACTAAGAAGTTATAAGTGTTGAACCTTTTTATTCAAAGGGCAAAAAAATTACAATTAAAAACTGATAAAGGTGTAAATCTGTAAATAAGAGTGAAACAACTATGCTGGTATGCACACCACATAAAGTAGTTTTTGAAAGGATACAGATTGGGGACAGCTCAATTAACACTGCAAGTCCAGAAAAAAATATACATTGTCACCTCTTGCTGTACTGAAATGCTACAGCTGATGCAAAATACAAAGCAAGGTGGGGGGCGAGGTTGGAGGATGGGTGTGAATAATTCCATATACCCAGCAGGAGGGACTTTACATCTCTCTGAATTTATTTGTGAAAATGAGTGATCAGGATAGGAATGTAAGTGAGTCAAGGCTGGTTACAAAAATAGTTGCTTAACTTGTAGACTTGAAATAATCAAATGTATTCCTTTCTGTAACATCTTTCCATGCACAAATAGGCTTTGGCTTTGAAGCTAATTTGCTTAACTGTGTTTGGTAGATTTTACTCCTAATTTCTGTTTATGACAGGCAGTAAACATTCCTGCATGAAAAGGCTTTACCATTGAAGTGCCTATAAAGTGAGGAACTACACAGTGACATAAAAACATCACTTTATAGGAGCTTCAAAGGCAGAGTCTGTTCCAGAAAAATTAACTGCCTGTCATGAAAAGAAGTCAGGAGTCAAATCTACAAAAAAAAAAAGTTAAGTGACTCACAGTTGCACTAGCAAATATGATTTACACTTTTACAAACATTTATCAAATAAAAAGACACATTTCAACTTATTCTAAAAACAGAGAAGCAAAACTCAGTAACCACACAGGCTCAGTACACACTGCATTTCCAACAAGATGCTGGCCTGCTGTAGGGGCTATTAGACATCAAACCAAAGGGCACTCTGTAGAACAATCCAAAAATACATGAAAGAAAACCCAATGATATATATCACTGTTTTGCAAAATGTATCCCTTACAATTTTTTTATTTGCAAGACAGCATATATTTATCCTAACAAATATGTCCTACTGCCACATTCAAAACACTATCCCCTATCTACATCCACATATAAACTCAATTACAACACTGCAACACTTATATATAATACATACTTCTCAAACATAAAAGAAAATATACACTTTATCTATATATACTTTATCATCAAAGGTTTGTGTTTACCAAGTACTGTGCCCATGGTTAAAATAATTTGAACCCCCTCCCCCCAAAAATGTGCCCTCACATGAAACTGCATGTTTAACTGTAAAGACAATTTAAAAATGTATTTCTAAATGCATTACTAACACCAATTCTTTCAAAGTTTTGAAACTACTAAAAAGACAAACTACATACGTGTATATATATACAGTATAAATATATATCCCAAAAGCAGAACTTTATGTTTTTAGTATATAAATGTTTAAGAAAAACCTGTGGCTCATTCAACTTGAATCAGAATGCTGTGTCTGTTGTTTTCCTTGGGAGCTGTAGTATCAGGCATTCCTTAATTATGCTTTCTTTCTGAGTCCCCAGGTGGCTCTGATAATCATTTGTTCCAAGGGTTTTTAAATCAACTTGAAGGCATTAAGTATCTTCTGTTCTCCTAGTCCTTAATAAAATGCAGGGGCTCCACAACTCGATCACTCCACAGACTTGTTCTGTTGCTTGCTCCAGGTCCCAAACTAGTGTGTCTTATTCCAACATGATAGATCCACCTCATGCCCCTCCCACATGAATCAAAAAAAAGGTGGGGGTGGATCTTTAGAAGCTTCTCGGGTGGAGGTGGTGGTGGATCTTACTGCCCCCCAAAAAAGAATGCTGCATCCCACTACTCAGGTTACAGTTCTTGTACCGCCCATTTAAGAAAGAAAATAATACCCTGCAACCATTGACTAACATGAAAGCATATTTATTTGAGGGCGGAAAATGTTTCTTGGAGGAGGGTAAGGCAAAGGAGACTATTTACACCTTCAGTCAGTTTCATGGACAGAAAACATGACATCACTCCTTTTGTATATGCAAAACATCTGCAGGCTCTGCCTATTGCAGCTGTAATAATGTATGGGTGACCATACAAAATAAGCCTGTGTTTCCACAGAGGGACTGAAATAACAGCGTATGGACCACAAGAGCGAAGCTCGAGAAATCCATGCTATTATCTCAGCCCCAAGATGGAAACACAAGGTGAGTTGTGTATAGTTGCATATATTTTATTTGGAATAGCATGTAGTAATAAAAATTAAGAACAGAACACAAGTAATAGAGTTGCTAAATTTGTTTACTGTAACAAGCTGTTTACTGCACCAACAAAATGGCTTGGCATACTTGTTTTAACAAGAAATGTTTGTCTTTAGTGATTGTGGACGTGGGAACAAATGGAATCCAGAAGTTGTTTCAGGATTCAAAACAAAAGAACTGAATTTATTTCTCCAACAGACAAAAATAAGTGGACTGAGCATGGAAAATAATAAATGCATAAAGCAAAAGCAAAATTACAGAACTTAAGTTAGTTTATTTTTTACTTTATCTCTTTTTGCCTCCTTCTCTACTCTCAGAGCCCACTCCTTCCTTCCTCTCAACCCTCCATTCCACCTCCGTTGGGATCTGTCCCTACAGTGCCTCCTCCTTTCTCCCTCCCTGCACAGTGGGGTCTGTCCCTCTTTTCGGTGGTCCGGATGGTACCGAGAGGCTATCATCTAGGGCTGCCAAAAGGTTTCCATTTCTCCCCTGATTTCCCCTGCCCTCTGAGGCGTCGTGTGCTAAGGCGTCGTCCCGAGTAGCGGCGTGCTGACATACGCCAAGCCCTCATCTTTCACCGGCGTCCCCCCTCCCCGACTCCGGCGAATGGAGCGCCTCCATCCCCTCATTGTCGGTGCTTCCACGACTGCGAGAATGATGCAGAATCGCGAGAAAGCAGCGTTCTTGGATTTCCCACCCCTGAGGAGGAGAGCATCCGTTGGGATGCCGATCCTCCTCCCCTGCCGACCCCCGGCCACCCGAGTTCGTTCCCGAACCTGGGTCGCCGGCATAACGCGAGGTGTGGCGTCCAGCGCCTCAACCCTCAGCACCACCGGGCCGGCTAAACTTAAGTTAGTTTCAAACAAAAATTAGTTCATCCACCTAGTATTAAGCTAGGGGACTGGCAGGGAACAGCTCCTACCAACCAGCTAACTCACAATGCAATCTGCAGTGCTTTTATACAGAAAAATAGTCACATGTCCAAAATAGCCCATCCCATACCTAGCTTGAAACAAAACTTATCCTTTAGAGGGATTACATTCTTAATAAAATAACTTAATAATGTTATAACACATAATTGAAAAGGATTTGAGGCACAGAAGTGAAATACTTAATCCTTTAAACCAAAAGAAATAGTTTACATTAGAGTTTCAGGCATCTCGCTCATGCTGACATCATAAAAGGGGCGGAGCTACGGCAGAACGGCCCTTAGCACAGCATGCCAACAGCAGGGAGGGTCTAGAAGCTCTGCACCAGGAAGTAAAAATACAAAAAAAAAGGTAAAACCCCTTAGTTTCACAAATACATCAAACATTTACAATGTTTAACATATGCCATAAAGAGAAAGAATTATGTCCATATTTAAGTTTGTTTAAAATCTGACAGCAAATATTCTTATCTCATTTGTATTTTAATGCAGCTCAGTGCTTCACTTTTCCTACAAGCTACATTTATAACTAGAAACTGTGCTTATGTGACTAAAATTTCCTGTTCAAATTCATTCAAGGGCTTTGGAGTGTTTATTTTGACAAAAGGAATGTGACTGTTCCAGGATTCAAGCAGACAAATGGTTTATTTAAAGTCTGGCATGAATTATAGCACTAAAACACTGCTGAAACCCAAGTCTGAGAGCAACAGGAAGGATTCACCGGCTTCTAAGGAGCCCACTTCTCTACTTGCTTCTTTTTTCTTCTTTTCTAACAGGGGGGCAACAAAAACAGTTTAATCCTGTCTAAATAATAAACCCATATAGCAAAGAGAGAGTTTAAAACAAGCGAGTCACTAGCGCTCATTTCCAGGAGCATTTGCACGTCCGTGAGGCTCCTTGTGCACATTCGTGCAGTGCGATAGTGCACACATTCGAGGAGGTCCATCTTTACCAAAATAAAAACACAAACGTACATACAGGCTATACTATGCTGGCATTTGGACATTCAGCAAGACATGAATAGAGCAATAGGGATAGCAAGACACCTACATGTGGCCAGAATGTAGGTAGGAAAAGTGCAGGACTGAAAAGATAGTAAAAGGAAAGATAAACATACTGTTGCAACAGTTTTTATTTGTTTGAAAGAAGGAAACATCTCTCTAAATGGTCCAAATACCTAACAATTGGTCCCAAAAAGTCAACCAAAACCAATCCTGAATATTTCTTTAATACTAGGGCCCAGATATTCAAAAGGGTTGCGCCATGCGCAATAGGGTTGCACCACGCAAGTCCGAAAATGCGCCATTCTGCGACATTCAGCGGGAGGCAGTTGCGCCCCCCAAATCATGCTGAGCAATAGCGCAATGATAACGTAATGTATGCGCACCGAAGGAGGAACCATTCATAAATGATGAAAAGTATATTCAGCAATATGCGCCATGTGCAATAGGGGAGCAAGCGGAAGTTGCGCGATAGCAGAAATGAGCCAAAATAAAAAGGAACAAGGGAGAGGCACAAGAACACTACAGGGAAGGCACATGTTGCTGAACTATAGCCAGCCACACAGGCAACACACACACACAGGGCAGGACAGAGAAAGGGCACCTAGAACCCACAGGCACAGGGAAGGTGTGGGGAGCCACAGCCACAGTGCAGAAGGGGGAAGTGCCAGACAGCACTGAAGCCACCAGAGGAAGGTGTTCCTGGTGCAGGGGAAGTAGCAGCCATGACAGTGGGGGGACCCCAGAAACAGTTGCCGGGGGGGGTGAACACAAGCCAGGGACATGGCCAGTGCCACCATCCAGATGAAGGCAGTAATGAGGGGGTGAGAAGGCAGGCAGCAGGGGGGCGTGGCCATGGAAGGGCCCGTCAGCAGTATGCCCCCAACAGGCAGTACCGAGCCCTCATCAGCTTCAAGCTGTACAGTGATACTGAGATCGGGGGCCAGTACCGCCTGACTCAGGCAATTCTGAGGCGGCTCTGTGAGCTGTGCAGTGATGCAGGCACCCACACGATGGAGCCATGCTCTGTCAGTGGAGACTATAGTGACAGCTTGCATGTGCTTGCCCACCATGGGTATCTTCCAGAGACCAACAGGGAACACCACAGGCCTAACCCAGTCGGCCACGTCACGCCACCTCACCCAATTGCTCAGCGCACTGCTGCCACATGCTGCGGAGTACATCCATTTCCCCAGCACACTGGCGGAGCACACAGCAAACATACAGAGTTCCACAGGGTATGCGTATGCCTGGCATGCTAGGGGGCAATAGACTGCACCCATGTGGCCATCCGCACCACCTGGCCCGAGGGGGCCGCATAATGTCGCAAAGGCTATGCTAGCATCAACTGCCAGGTGGTGTGCGATGCCAGGGGCACATAATCATGTCTGTGCCCGCACCCTGGAGAGCACAGTGCCTTCATCTGGCACCAGTCGGCACTGTGCCACAGATTTGAGAGTGGGGACATCCCCATTGGCCACTTAGTGGGTGAGTATGCAAACCACATGGACAAACTTAGGGCTTGGGAGGGGCATGGTCAGAGGTGACATGGGTAGTGGCCTACATGGCCCGGGGCAGGGCGATGCTGATCACCAAACTAACCTCCACCCTCTACACACAGGTGACAATGGATATACCCACTCCGTCCCTGGCTGCTCACACCATACCGGCAGCCCGCAACCCCATCACAGCAACGCTACAAAGAGGCACATGCCACCACACGAAATGTCATCGAGCGGGTGTTCGGTATGCTGAAGGCACATTTCCGTTGCCAGGACACCTCGGTGGTGCCCTACAGTACAGCCCCTCAAAGGCCTGTGGGCTGTTCCTGGCCTGTTGCATCCTGCACAACATGGCCAACGAATGTGGGATAGCCATACAGGTCAAAAAGGGGGACAGCGATGGGGATGATAAGGATGCCAGTGACAATGGTGATGGGCAGCCCCCCCTTGGCTGACGGGACCCCCGACTGCTCCAGCTGGCACAGCTGCATGGGGACACCATCACGGAGGAGCACTTCAGCCAACCCAAGTAAGTCATGGGGCCATGTGCAACCACCAGTGGCAAAGGCACAACCCACAAACACGCATGGACACACACCAGGGGTGCATGCCATCAAGGGAAGTGGCCAGGCATGGAACCACACACACTGCCAGGGATGGGTGAGGTCTAACATGGCATGTGGTCAGACACACACACACACACACACACACATACACACACACACACAACTCACCAGACATGCACAAAGGGTAGGTGGCACGCCAACCCAGAACGCCACCCCTAGCCACACACATGTCCACAGACCACCACACCCACTGCCTGTCATTGTGCATGTGTCAGACGCTGGGCAGCATTGCACATTGGTGTACAGTGCAATGCAGGCATCATCATGCACACGCAACTGCAGACAGCAGCTGGGAGGGTGTGCAGATGGACTGTGTGTGTGCATGCAGGGCCGGGTACCCACCCGTGCATTGCCCGCTGAATGACACAATGCACACAGGGCAGCACTTTTATAGCGCAACCCATGCAAATGAGGCAAGGCGCATCTTTAAGTAGATGCAAATGCAGTGACTGCACCATTGAATGGCTGATTAGCTGATTTGCATATGACGGCTGAATATCGCTCTGTTGCACTTTGCGCAATTGTGTTGAATGTGCTGAGCCAAGGGTGCAGTTCTGTGACATGCGCAGTACACACCTAACTGCGCATGCCCGGGTTGATGACGCAGGCACCTGCCACGCTGCTGACGTGCTGTGCGCGGGAGGCAATGCAGGGCATGGCCACCATTGTGCCAGTGGTGCTACCGCTCTGTTCACCTATATGGCGCTGTGGCACTGGGGTGTCGTAGGCGCACTGGGGCAACAGCATGGTAGGCCACTACAGGAGGTGGCACACAGGCACCCAATTGCACTAGATGGCCAGGTAGGTGCAACATCCATACACTTTCATCTTCCATATGGGTATCATGGTTGCATGTGTCCAGCACATGGGGGTGCCATCCGGTGTTGGCCATGGTGGTGTTATCAAGGTGTGGGGTGGTAGGTCTGGCTGTGTGGAACTGCACACACATGGGGTGGTGGGACTTTGCTACAGGATTGTACTGATATTCCTCTCTCCATGTTTGCACCTTAGGCCCAGAAGAGTGCAAGCTGGCGTGGGAGAGGAGGCACCACCAGAAGGACCATCAGGCTGGGAGGGGCAAAGATCCGCAGAGGCGCAGGGACCAACCTGATGATGGTGAGTGCCTTACATCCATGATTACTATTGCATGCTGTGTAACAGGGCGGGCAGCGGTGCATGGCCACCATCCATTGACACCACTGCCATGCACGCAACTTGTTACATTCAGCATTGTCCAGTGGCAGTGCATGTTTGGGAGTGCAGCAATGGTGGTCCATGCGTGCACCGAGCACATGGCTGTGCCACTGCCTTCACACCGCATAGCCAAGTCACTGTACGGCCACGGTGGTGCTGTGCAGGACATGGGCAGTGGGTGTGTGCAGTGGTCCACCTGGCTGTGGCTGCCTGGGTAGGCAGGTCTTATGGACACGGTCACTGTGGGTGGTCGCACACCATCACAGGGGCGTGGCACATGGCTGTATGCCATGCACAATGGGTTTGCTGCAGGGGACTGGACAGTCACACGTATTGACTCTGCTCCCTTGTCCTAGGTGGACAACACTGGATGGCCCTGGAATGGGCCATACAAGAGATTCTTCAGCTGGCACAGGTGTCCCTGGCAGCATTGGAGAGATTGGAGCGACATGGGGTCCGGAGGAGGAGAACCCGGAGGTGCCACAGGATTGGAGAGCAGGGCAGAGAATAGGCCCTCCATGACCCCCTGACACACATAACCCCCCTGGACCCACCCTCACACCCCTTCTTCCCTCTCCCATTTGTACACCCCTGCCCCATGCCTGCCCCCACCTGGTTTGTGGCTCTTTCCCCCCAGCCTTGTATACATTTGTAAATATGTTTCATAGTTCTTATATTTTAATACATACATTTTGTTATAACAACTGTGTTGGTCTCTGATTTGCAGTGGGCTACAGGTGCTCAGCTGCAGTGGTGTGCATGGCGTCAGGGGTGGTGCACGCATGGGCGTGTGTGTGTGTGTGTGTGTGTGTGTGTATGTGTGCAGAGGTAAACCGCCTATGGTATGGGCAGGAGGATCAGTCACTGTCTGTGGTTTGTGTGTTGTACTCTGTGCACTGGATGCCTGTGTGCAGTGGTTCGTGGGGCCTGCACTGTGTGCATGGCACCCCTGTCAGACCATCCATGGCCTGTGCAGCTGACACCCTTGCATGTCTGTGATATGCACGGTCTGCTGGCGTGTCAATGGTGGCTGCTGTGGCCAGTGCTGGGATGGGATGTGTCCTTGGGAGGGTATGCAGGGTGCTGTACCGCTGGAGGTGGGGTCCAGGGCATGCCCTGTCACATGTGGGGTACCTCGTGTGTTGACACATGGTCGGTTTCTCAGCTATACCTCAGGGGGACATGCAGGGTGGCACTCTGTATGCATCTGTTGCATCACTATCTGCTGCCGCCCGCTGTAGGGTGCCCATGGTGGGGCTGCCTTGCATGGCTCCATGGTGCACAGGGTTGCATTGTCACAATGGGGGTGGTGGCATACATGGGGTGTCCTGCACTGTTGGATGCTACTCCTGGGCAGGGTGTATGGGGATCATGGTGCAGGGTATGCTCTGCATTTGTGGGATGGTGTGGTACAGGGTGGTTGGCCATCCTTGTGTGCCGGTCACAGCTTGCCAGGGGGTGTGATGGGGCACCATGGCCTGGCTGTGGGTTGGTTGCTGGTCTCCATGGGCAAGTGGTTATTCCAGCTCTCCCCCAGTTGTGCAGTGCATGGAGTGTGGGGGGACGATGTCTGTTCTGCTGTGTGTTCCTCTGCCCATCTGTGGTATGGTGGGTGGGCCCCTGCATCCCTGGTTGTGCTGTTGCATTGCTGCCCTGCTGCTGGGGGGCATCCCTGGTTGCGCTATGGTGCATCTGGACTGCTCAGCTGAACATCCCTTGTTGCGATATGGCACATCAGATATGCTCAGTTTCACCTCCCTAGTTGTGCTACGGTGCAGGTGGTGCGATATTCAGTCGTCAGCCGTAGGCGCATCTTGGCCTGCGCAGTTTTTGAATATCGCACTTCTTGCGCATGGGCGCAGTGGACTTGCGCTTGCTCCTGTTGTTGCGCACTTTCTGGGCGCAGTTTGAATATCTGGGCCATGAGGTTTACAATAGTGAAATCTATACTTTAGACAACACAAACCTCAAAAAGTAAACAAACAAAAAAAGGGTGGGGGTTAAGCCCCTATTACAGTGATAAAGACAAACTAAAGCCTTGATCAAATCTTGCAGTAGTACAAACTTCAATCAACACTAAAGCTTCAAACCGTAATCCCTTTCGAATGCATTTAAAACCCTCATTAACAAAATCACTACTGACACCTGCCACTGCCATTAATCTTGCGTTCTACCTTCCCACTCCCTACCTTTGTCTTACTTCTCCTCTCCTATAATATGGACACAAATGATTATTGTGACTACCATGTTTTGTTTATTGTATGCCCTGTTTTAAATGCAAATATTGTTTATATTGTCAATACCCCGAATTTGCTATTTCTGTTTTTTAATTGCCTGTTGGATTGTAAACATTGTATATATTATAAATACCCTGAATCTGCTATTCCTACTGCTATGTTTGTTCTGTTTTATTGCTTGTACAAGGGACCTCCTTACAAATAAGCTTGCTCAGTGGATCTTATCCCTTCACAATAAACTTGAAATTATGAAAATGTCTCCATACCAATACCTCGAAAGACAGTGGTCATGTCAGTGCAGCAAAGCAAAACATTTCAAACGTCTGTTTCTCTTCTGAGATGTAGCATTGGATCGCTGCATAATTTTGGTGACCAGGAAACAAAAAATACAAGTTGGAAAGTGTTTTTTGTTTGTTTGTTTGTTTGTTTGCCTGTTCTCATGTTAAAGATTGTTTTGTGATTTTCCAGTGGCTATTTCATTGCCTGCAACTGACACATAAGTTTCCTTTTGAACAGAGTTGCTTTGCATTAAGGCACTGTTCAGAATGTGAAAGTGGCCAGCGGGACTCGGCATGAGAAAAGCTCAGTTGATGATAGAATGTACACAATAACTTTAGAATGTGCACATCATAGAGAATACTGGATGGGCAACTATGCACAACCAGTGTGTTCTGCCACAGAGGGTTCTGATTCCCTCGACCCTAAAAGCAAAGCTCGAGGTCCATGGAATCAAGATTCTGAAGAAGAAATGGTTTGTCAAACCTTGCTCATCCTGTATTTTTATAGTGTGCAGCATTATGTGAAATGTACATTCAGTTGTTCTTTCACTTTCAGAATGAAACTGACTTGTGCAGTTTCTAGAGGTTTTGGAATGCTGTTGTATCACAGAAGGGTACAATCACATTCCATGACCTTTGAACTGTGATACAATAACATTTTGAAAGGGGTGGAATTCTATACAGAACAATGCTCTACTATACACTATAAGGCTTTCGAGCTGCTTGATTTCAGTGCTTTTGAGTTAGACTACTATAAGTCCAAATGCTTGCCTTGTTCTTTGTTTCAGACAAGTCCAACTAGTTACAAAAAAAATTACATTTCTATACACTAAGTAAACCACTACAAAATCCCCTTAGTTCCATAAGCTTTTCAGAACACAACACCTTTAAATTTAGTTTTGTTTCAGTACACAGTCACACAGACTGTGTGTGTCTGTTGGCCTAGGGCCCTGGTCTGTCTTTCTCTGGGACAGGCAAACAGCCTTTTTTTTTACTTTTACTTTCTTCTCACTCTAGTACTTCTTCTAAAAAGCCTAATTTTCACACTCAAGTGTAAAAACACTGATTGTCTGTAGCTTGGGACTTAGAAAGGGAACAAAACCTGTGAAGATTTCTGCTTTTTGGCAACTTTTAGAAACCAGATGGATGTAGCTTGCTCTTTCACAGCATCTCAGACATCTGTCACTTGCATTTAGCTTCTGTGATTGGTGAGTTACACAGGCTGCCTTCAGTGAGCTTCCAAGGTGGTCTCTGATTGGACAGGAAGTCTTGGGAGATCTTGAATGCCCGCCGGATAGCAAAATGCTGAACAGTGCCAACTATTCATTTTTCTTTCTGAGTAATGAATAGTATATTATTTGTGGTATTTGAGAAATACTATTTGTTACTCACATACTCCTATTGCTTTATTCTTCCTCTTTCTACTGCTATAAAAGGGTGCACTGATCTTAGAGCGCATGAGGTAAAAACAGGTGCTTAAACTTTCATTTTGGGAAAGTAAAACCTTCATTTTGAGAACACCTCCTGATTTAAGGGGTCATTAGTGATGAATAGATTGGAGACATCTTGTCTGGATCTGGCTCTGCCAAGGTTTTTTCCTACACTAATGATTTTCAAGAGGAAGTAGTCTCCCAGGACACAGGTTTGTCAGATATTATTGCAAGGTAGACATCATCCAAACTTCAACTTCAGCCAGATCAGATATACTTTGGTACAGGCCAAGGAAACTATGTCACAGCCTCTTTCAACCAAGGTATTGAGGGGAGAGAGGCCAAGGTACTGAGGTAGGGAGGGAAGGAAGGAAGGAGGAAGGGAGGGAGAAGAAAGAAAGAAAGAAAGAAAGAAAGAAAGAAAGAAAGAAAGAAAGAAAGAAATTGTCGGCAGACAAGGACTGCTAGGACCATCCAGTCTGCCCATAAGCCCTGTACTTGATTACAGCTTCTGACCCTCACCCTGCTTAACATCTATGGTTCCCCTATGCCTGTCCCATGCATGTTTAAATCCAACCACAGTGCTTGCTCCTACCACCTTCTGTGGCAGACCATTCAATGTGTCCACCACCCTCTCCGTGATGAAAAACTTCCTCACATTCCCTCTTGAGAGAAAGAAAGAAAGAAAGAAAGAAAGAAAGAAAAGAAAGAAAGAAAGAAAGAAAGAAAGAAAGAAAAAGAAAAAGAAAGTTAATTCAGTGTAGCTGTTCTTAGTCTCTTTTGCTGGGGAGGAGTGCTGAGTGAATAGAAACATAGACTTTGATGGTGGCAGATAAGGACCTCTTGGCCCATCTAGTCTGCCCATTTCCCTACCTACAGGATAGGCCGCAGATCCTAGTTAACCAACAGCCTATTTCTTCCTACCCCCCACAAGAATTGCCTGATGTCTGTCCCATGCATTCTTGAATTCTCCCACAGTTTTAGACCCCACAACCTCCTCAGGAAGGCTGTTCCATGCATCCACTACCCTCTCTGTGAAATAATACTTCCTCACATTACCCCTGAACTGCCCCCTTCTGTCTTTAAATTGCATCCCCTTGTTCTTGCACGTCTCTTTTTCTGAAAGATGCTACCCTCTTGGACTTTGTTGATTCCACTGAGGTACTTAAAAGTTTCTATCATGTCCCCCCTCTCCCTTCTTTCTTCAAGGGTATACATATTAAGCTCCTTTAGTCTCTCCTCATACGGCTTCTCTTGCAGACCCTGCACCATTTTAGTTGCCCTCCTCTGGACTGCCTCTATCCTGTCTATGTCCTTGCGAGATGGGGTCTCCAGAACTGGGCGCAGTACTCCAGATGGGGTCTCACCAACTGTCTGTACAGAGGGATAACAACTTCCTGTTTTCTGCTGCTGATGCCTCTCCCTATACATCCCTGTATACCCCAGCCCTCCCTACTGCCTTCTCACATTGCTTGCTAACCTTAAGGTCATCTGATATGATTACCCCCAGGTCCCTTTCCTTTTTGTTGTTGTTACTACCTCCCCACCCATTGTGTATTCTTCCCCTGGGTTCTTGTTTCCCAGGTGCATTATTTTGCACTTCTTTGCATTGAATCCTAGCTACCATACTTCTGACCATTCCTCCAACCTTGCCAAGTCCCTTTTCATCCTTTCCACGCCTCCTTGTGTATCAACCCTGTTGCAGATATTTGTGTCATCTGCAAAAAGGCATACTTTTCCTTCCAGTCCCTCTGCAATGTCACTGATGAAGACATTAAAAAGGACTGGACCCAATACTGAACCCTGCAGTACCCACTAGTAACCCCTCTTTCTTCAGAGTGGACTCCATTTACAATTACCTTCTGTGTCCTGTTGTGCAGCCAATGTTTTACCCAGGCTACCACCCTGGGACCCACTCCTAGGCTGGTTAATTTGACTATTAATCTTTTGTGTGGGACTGTGTCAAATGCCTTGCTAAAGTCTAGGTAGGTCATGTCACAGCCTCCCTGGTCTACTACTTTGGTCACCCAGTCAAAGAAATCTATTAGATTGTCTGACAGACCTTCCGCTGTGAACCCCTGCTGCCTTGGGTCCTGTGCCCCACTGGCCTCTAGGTACTCAACTATTCTTTCCTTCAGAGTTACTCCATCACTTTCCCTACCACAGAGGTCAGACTGACAGGTCTGTAGTTTCCTGCCTCTGTCTTGGTCCCACTTTGTGAAGGCGAATCACATCCGCCTTCTTCCAGTCCTCGGTACCACACCATCCTCCCATGATTTATTAAAAGAGTAGCCAGTGGTTTCACTAGTTCCTCCTTAATTCTTTTTAGAATTCTGGGGTGAATTCCATCAGGACCCATTGCTTTGTCCACCTTCAGTTTTAGGAGTTCTTGCAGAACCCTTTCTTCTGTGAAAGGACTGGATCGACCCCCTATCAAGAGTGCTTCTGTTAATTAGTTAGACACTTCCCCTCCTCTTTTGTGAATACTGAGCAGAAATATTCATTCAGTATCCCTGCTTTTCACTGTCCCCTCTGCTACCACCATTCATTCTATTCAGCCTCACTATCCCTCCCTTTGTCTTTCTACGCTCGCTGATGTACCTATAAAAGGTTTTATCCCCCTTCTTAACTGAGTTGGCTATCTTTTCCTCAGTTTGGGCCTTTGCTATTCTGACTTCCCTCCCTGCTTCCTTCTGCCTTAACTGGTGCAGCTGTCTGTCCTGCTCCTTCTGTGTTTCCTTATACTTCCAGAATGCTATCTTTTTCTTCCTGACTTTCACAGCCACCTCTTTTGAGAACCATAGTGGCTTTTTCTTTCATTTTGATTTATTTGCTTCACACAAAGTCCAGTGAGGGAGCTAGATCCACAATCTCAAGCCACCCAAGCTTAGTGCATGCTAGAGTGTTTAAAGGAAACTGTGTAACTTGTAGAGAAGGTAGAAGTGCTTACTTGCACAGGAGTGCAAGCTTGATTTTGTAACTCTGTGTGTGTGTGTTGTTGTTGTTTGACCATGTGTAAATAGTGCATATATCTGAATATTACTGCTGTAGCTTGACAGTGTATAGTAATAAATTAGTTTTCTAAAGACTGTAGTAATTGTTTGTGATGCATCTCTGAGGGAAGGGTATCTGAAAAAGGGGTACATTGTAAAGGGTCTCAAAAGAAAGAGCAGAGTGTGTCCTGTCCAAAGCAGAGTTCCTCGCTACAGGGAGTCCAAAGGACAGAAGGTGGTGGAAAAGGGTTGTCAGAGCACCGGGGTCTGTGCTATTGCTGAAGAGGGGACCTTGACAGTGGCGACACCAGTTCAGATAGTCTCAGTGGCAGAGGCACAAGAGAAAGACCCACTGAGATTGTGGGGCGCTTTGACTGTCACAGGGGTGATGGGGTGTATAAAGCAGCACATACCTCATAAAATATTGTAAGGTATAATATTATGTTTAATATAAAGGAGGACAGAGGAATCGCATTGTTTTAATTTGTTTTATAAATGCCTGTTCACTCTGAGCCAGAAGTGACTGGGCCCTGAAATGTCAATGGGCTAGCAGGAGAATTTGGATTCACCATAAATAAATGGGCATATTATAATTTTGAATTCTGGGAAAGTGCGCCTTTATTCTAATTTCTTTGTGATAGCATCTTGGCTGAATTGCACTGGAATGGTCTACTGTCTGATGGGGGTATCATATTTTTAAGACTGGAGACTGTGTTGAATCTTCCATGCTGCTATTTTATATAAATTACATTCTAGACCCAAAGTCCACTGTCTAACATTGCTAAGACCAGCATCACTGTAGAATGGCCAAAAGCTTCTGCTGAAAGCAGTTTCACAGTGGTGCTGCCGCAGTTGTGCGGTAGGGAACACAGACTCCACCACAGCTGTGGTGATGTGTGACCAAGTCTGATGAGGGACCAATTCTGCTGATTGAGTGTATGGGGGAACAGGACTGGGTAGGAGGGTTCTGGTGAACACCACTGAAGTACAGACAGCAGGGAACAGGTGTGTGTGTGGGGGGGGGTACTGGACAACCAGGGATGAAATAAGAGGGATGGAAAATAAGGTAAAAATAAAACCTGCCCACAAGTTAACCAAAATGTACAAGAGAGGGGTGAGTGGAAGGATGTCTTCATTGGTAGCACCATGTCACAGACACCTAGACATGGAACCATGCTATGTGACTGGTGAATTGACATGCCCAAATACCTGCTGGTGCCACACTTCTAATGACTGCAACCACAAACATCTAGTGGCATTCATTTCATTGGGTCTTAGCTGCCAGGGGAGACTCATCCTGCAGTGAATAAGTCAGCTTTGTGGATGACAGTTTTCAGGGGTGGTGGTACAGGAAGCCTCTATGCATTCAAAAAGTACTTCGCCCCCAAAGTGTAAAGGGCCCCACTGTCTGGAGCTCAATACACTCCCCAGCAGGTTTTTCCCAAACTGTTGGTCTGGTGTAGTGAAAAGAAACAGAACTAATATATAATTTAATGGGAGGAAAAGTAGTTGTGTAATATTTTAAAAGCCAGCCCGGTGATGCTGAGGGTTGATGCACTGGGCACCACACCTTGCACTATGCCGTCGACCCGGGTTCGGGAACGAACTCGGGTTGCTAGGGGTCGGCAGGGGGAGAGAGGATCAAACGTTCCAATTAATGCTCTCCTCCCTCAGGGTTGGGATACCAGGGATGCAGCAGCGTCTGACACCCCCATAGAGAGTGCTGGTGGAAGCACCAGCCCTTGAAAGGAACGGCGGCTCTGATATACCAGAGTCGGGGAGGGGGGATGTCGTACGGTGCATGAGAGGAAGACGTGCACCCACATGTCGCCTCTTTGGACGTCTGTCCTAAGCACTGGCATCCTAAGGGGGCTGGGATTGGGAGAACACAAAAAATCAGGGAAAAATACAAACACCCCAGCCCTACAAGCAAGATGAAACTAGGGGATGGGATTCCTTGGGGATTGCCCTGGCGGACGGAGTAGGAGGAGGTACGAGGCCTCCTCTGAAAGCCATGGGAGCCAGCAAGTAAAAAAAAAATATATATATATTTTTTTAAAAATGAGAATTAAAAATATAAATAATTAAAATTAAAAGGGAAGGAGTCAAGTGCTTTAGGGAAGTCTCAGACCTGGCAGCTACAGGCCATTAAACTAGAGATTGTTGCCCTCACCATATAGGCTACTAATTACTTTTGGAAATATACAGGAGCTAGTAATACTACTATTAGTAGCCAGAATACTGGATTTACTGGATTTTACTGGACAAAAGAAGGCATGAGGCCCATCATGATTGTCCCCCACAACAGAGGGTCACTGCTGATTATGGGTTAAATTTAGCCATTTATCTAGCTTAGACTTAAATATGTCAAATGATGTAGAGTTAACCATCTCCTGAGGTAGATGTTTCATTGTTTAGCAGCTGTTATATTAAAAAAGTTGTCTGGCCTATTAGTATTTGGCCAGTTTACTTTAAGCTGCTGATTATGCATCCCACCCACCGTACATTTATTGGCTAATGTTAGCCCACATTGTTCCATCAATGATGGATTTTTGGTAAGCTTGTTAGTTAGCAAAATATCACCCCATTGTCTTCTTAGGGAAAGGGGATGTTTCCCTAAGCCTGGTACTGTAGTGCTTATTTTTTAATCTTGGGATGATTTTTGTTAGCCATCTCTGAACTTGTTCTAGTCGGTTTATGTCGCCCTTAAGATGAGGGTTCCAGAAGGGGGACCCATAATCTAAATGAGGTCTAACATATGCCCTATACAATGGTACTAGACAATGTTCTGATTTGTTAATAAAGGTTCTCCTAATCTGTTTAATAATTATATTTGATGTTCTGGCCATTTTATTGCAGTGATTACTAGTTGATAGTTTATTGTCTATCAAAATGCCTAAATCCTTTTCATTAGATGTTGATTTAAGCCAAGTGTTATTTTAGATAGTAGTTATTCTGTAGATTGTTTTTCCCAAAATGAAGTACTGCACATTTGTCAGTATTAAAGGTCATTGAATTGACCTTTGCCGATTGTTCAATATGTTCTAAATCCTGCTGAAATAGTAACATAGTTGCTATGGTGTTGACTCTACCCCCAAGTTTTGTATCATCTGCAAATTTTGAGATGATGTTGTTTGAGGAAATATCCATATCTGATATGAAAACATTAAACAAGGTAGGGCCAAGAACTGAACCTTGCGGTATACCACTCATGACTCTTCCGGTATTAGACAAAACTCCATTTATTCTGACCTTCTGTGTTTGATTATATAGCCACCAGAATATCCAATTTACTAGATAAGGAGAAAAGCCAAGTTTGTGAAGTTTATTGATTAGCAATGTATGTGACACCTTATCAAAAGCCTTAATGTAATCAAGTAAAATGACATCTAACGGGATGTTTTTTGTCTAAATTACCACTTATTTTATTGTAAAATGAGATAAAATTGGTAGTACATGAGTGCCCTGGTTTGAATCCATGCTGAGATGCATCCTGTATGGAAAGTTGCTGCATTTCTTCCTCAATCCTTGATTTAATTATGCGCTCCATTACTTTTCCAAGGATGGAAGTTTAACTAATTGGGTGATAGTTCTCTACATTTGCTTTATTTCCTTTTTTATGAATCGGTGTCACTATGGCACTTCACCAGTCATCTGGGATTTCATTTTCTAATAATGATTTGTTGAAAAGTAAAGTGAGTGGAAGGGCTATTGAGGGAGATGTCTCAATCAAGAATCTTGAGTGTATATTATGGGGTCTTGGGATTGCAGATTTTTTTTGAGGGATAATAGAGCATTAGTTATATCTGTAGTGTTTAGTAGAGGGAAAAGGGAATTGTTTTAGTGAGTAACAGTATTAAAGACAATGTTGTCAAAAACTGAACAAAAGTATTTATTAAAATAAGTGCCAGTTTCCTGATCGGAATTTATTGCGTCTCCATTTACCTGGAGTGCTCCAACTATCCTAGCATTATTTTTTTTACTGTTAATGTAGGAATAAAGGGATTTGTGGTTTGATTTAGAGTGAGCTAAATTTAATTCAAATTTGATTTTGGCCTGTTTTTATAGATTTCTTTAATAATGATACAGCTTGTTTGCATTTATGTTTGACTACTCCAAGTGAGAAGCTTATATTTGGGGCTATTCAAATGAACTGACCACTGCAAAGGACTTTTTTACATCTCTTCCCCCACCAGATGCTTATTAGCCTACACCCACTGGAATGAAGTTGTTTCAAATACACCAACTCTGGCCCACTGCAGTCCTGAAATGTGTGAGCTATGTGTTTGCGTGTGTACCAACAGTTTGAATACAGGGTCCAGTAGGAGTAAAGATTTTCTTTTTGAACTGCTTTTCAAAACAAAACAACCCTGTCCAGTGAATGTGTGTTTATTTGTAAGGTGCCAAAGCAATGTATTAAAACACCAAAAAATAAGACAGTAAATCAATATTTTATATAAGAAGCCAGAAAGAGAAAAGACACATTTTTTTAATGTTGAAAAGTAACCTGCCTCCTCTGTTGCAAAATGTAGTGTTTTATTTGTTTGTAATATTTGAAAAAGAACGATACCCTAAGCTGTGAGAGCTTGTTTCCAAGTGAATCTTGGGGGTGGAGGGTTACATGGACCTGTTTTCTATTCCTGAAGGAATGGTGGCCAGGACACAGGAAACAATCCCTTGCCCTTAGATTACGTGCCATTTGATCTTTAACTTCCAAATGGACAGCTATCAGAGAAAAAACATTGGGACCTAGTTTTAACATCTCATCCAATGGGCAGTACGGGAGCAGTGTACCACCCCCTCATCCTCAGTGCTGCCATACAGTGTCAGTACAGTACTGGGTATTAGCTGAAGTTCCCCTTCACCCTCAGTGCTGCCATACAGTCTCAGTACAGTAATGGGTATTAGCTGAAGTTCCCCTTCGCCCTCGGTGCTGCCATACAGTCTCAGTACAGTAATGGGTATTAGCTGAAGTTCCCCTTCGCCCTCAGTGCTGCCATACAGTCTCAGTACAGTAATGGGTATTAGCTGAAGTTCCCCTTCGCCCTCAGTGCTGCCATACAGTCTCAGTACAGTATTGGGTATTAGCTGAAGTTCCCCTTCGCCCTCAGTGCTGCCATACAGTCTCAGTACAGTATTGGGTATTAGCTGAAGTTCCCTTCGCCCTCAGTGCTGCCATACAGTCTCAGTACAGTATTGGGTATTAGCTGAAGTTCCCCTTCGCCCTCAGTGCTGCCATACAGTCTCAGTACAGTATTGGGTATTAGCTGAAGTTCCCCTTCACCCTCACTGCTGCCAGTGTCAGTACAGTAATGGGCATTAGCTGAAGTTCCCCTTCGCCCTCACTGCTGCCATACAGTGTCAGTACAGTAATGGGTATTAGCTGAAGTTCCCATTCGCCCTCAGTGCTGCCATACAGTCTCAGTACAGTAATGGGTATTAGCTGAAGTTCCCCTTCGCCCTCACTGCTGCCATACAGTGTCAGTACAGTAATGGGTATTAGCTGAAGTTCCCCTTCACCCTCAGTGCTGCCATACAGTCTCAGTACAGTAATGGGTATTAGCTGAAGTTCCCCTTCGCCCTCAGTGCTGCCATACAGTCTCAGTACAGTACTGGGTATTAGCTGAAGTTCCCCTTCGCCCTCAGTGCTGCCATACGGTCTCAGTACAGTAATGGGTATTAGCTGAAGTTCCCCTTCGCCCTCACTGCTGCCATACAGTGTCAGTACAGTAATGGGTGTTAGCTGAGTTCCCCTAAGCCCTCGGTGCTGCCATACAGTCTCAGTACAGTAGATGGGTGTGGCTGAGTTCCTCTTGCCCCTCGGTGCTGCCAGACAGTGTCAGTACAGTAATGGGTATTAGCTGAAGTTCCCTTTTGCCCTCGGTGCTGCCAGACAGTGTCAGTACAGTAATGGGCATTAGCTGAAGTTCCCCTTCGCCCTCGGTGCTGCCATACAGTGTCAGTGCAGTAATGGGTATTAGCTCAAGTTCCCCTTCACCTTCACTGCTGCCATACAGTGCCAGTACACTAATGGGCATTAGCTGAAGTTCCCCTTTGCCCTCACTGCTGCCATACAGTGTCAGTACACTAATGGGTATTAGCTGAAGTTCCTCTTCACCCTCACTGCTGCCATACAGTGTCAGTACAATAATGGGTATTAGCTGAAGTTCTCCTTCACCCTCACTGCTGCCATACAGTGCCAGTACACTAATGAGTATTAGCTGAAGTTTCCCTTCACCCTCAGTGCTGCCATACAGTGCCAGTACACTAATGGGTATTAGCTCAAGTTCCCCTTCACCCTCAGTGCTGCCATACAGTGCCAGTACAGTAATGGGTATTAGCTGAAGTTCCCCCTCACCCTCAGTGCTGCCATACAGTGCCAGTACAGTAATGGGTATTAGCTCAAGTTCCCCCTCACTCTCAGTGCTGCCATACAGTGCCAGTACAGTAATGGGCATTAGCTCAAGTTCCCCTTCACTCTCAGTGCTGCCATACAGTCTCAGTACAGTAATGGGTATTAGCTCAAGTTCCCCTTCACTCTCAGTGCTGCCATACAGTGCCAGTACAGTAATGGGTATTAGCTCAAGTTCCCCTTCACTCTCAGTGCTGCCATACAGTGCCAGTACAGTAATGGGTATTAGCTGAAGTTCCCCTTCACCCTCAGTGCTGCCATACAGTGCCAGTACAGTAATGGGTATTAGCTCAAGTTCCCCTTCACTCTCAGTGCTGCCATACAGTGCCAGTACAGTAATGGGTATTAGCTGAAGTTCCCCTTCGCCCTCAGTGCTGCCATACAGTGTCAGTACAGTAATGGGTATTAGCTGGGTTCCCCTTAAGCCCTCAGTGCTGCCATACAGTGTCAGTACAGTAATGGGTATTAGCTGAAGTTCCCCTTCGGCCTCAGTGCTGCCATACAGTGTCAGTACAGTAATGGGTATTAGCTGAAGTTCCCCTTCGGCCCTCAGTGCTGCCATACAGTGTCAGTACAGTAATGGGTATTAGCTGAAGTTCCCCTTCGCCCTCAGTGCTGCCATACAGTGTCAGTACAGTAATGGGTATTAGCTGAAGTTCCCCTTCGCCCTCAGTGCTGCCATACAGTGTCAGTACAGTAATGGGTATTAGCTGAAGTTCCCCTTCGCCCTCAGTGCTGCCATACAGTGTCAGTACAGTAATGGGTATTAGCTGAAGTTCCCCTTCAGCCCTCAGTGCTGCCATAGAGTGTCAGTACAGTAAAGTGTGCTTCTGAAGTTCCCCTTGGCCCTCAGTGCTGCCATACAGTCTCAGTACAGTAATGGGTATTAGCTGAAGTTCCCCTTCACCCTCGGTGCTGCCATACAGTGCCAGTACAGTATTGGGTATTAGCTGAAGTTCCCCTTCGCCCTCACTGCTGCCAGTGTCAGTACAGTAATGGGCATTAGCTGAAGTTCCCCTTTGCCCTCACTACTGCCATACAGTGTCAGTACACTAATGGGTATTAGCTGAAGTTCCTCTTCACCCTCACTGCTGCCATACAGTGTCAGTACACTAATGGGTATTAGCTGAAGTTCTCCTTCACCCTCACTGCTGCCATACAGTGCCAGTACACTAATGAGTATTAGCTGAAGTTTCCCTTCACCCTCAGTGCTGCCATACAGTGCCAGTACACTAATGGGTATTAGCTCAAGTTCCCCTTCACCCTCAGTGCTGCCATACAGTCTCAGTACAGTAATGGGCATTAGCTGAAGTTCCCCTTCGCCCTCAGTGCTGCCATACAGTGTCAGTACAGTAATGGGTATTAGCCGAAGTTCTCCTTCGCCCTCAGTGCTGCCATACAGTGTCAGTACAGTAATGGGTATTAGCTGAAGTTCCCCTTCACCTTCACTGCTGCCATACAGTGCCAGTACACTAATGGGTATTAGCCGAAGTTCCCCTTCACCCTCACTGCTGCCATACAGTGCCAGTACACTAATGGGTATTAGCCGAAGTTCCCCTTCGCCCTCACTGCTGCCAGTGTCAGTACAGTAATGGGCATTAGCTGAAGTTCCCCTTTGCCCTCACTGCTGCCATACAGTGTCAGTACACTAATGGGTATTAGCTGAAGTTCCTCTTCACCCTCACTGCTGCCATACAGTGTCAGTACACTAATGGGTATTAGCTGAAGTTCTCCTTCACCCTCACTGCTGCCATACAGTGCCAGTACACTAATGAGTATTAGCTGAAGTTTCCCTTCACCCTCAGTGCTGCCATACAGTGTCAGTACAGTAATGGGTATTAGCTGAAGTTCCCCTTCACCCTCAGTGCTGCCATACAGTGTCAGTACAGTAATGGGTATTAGCTGAAGTTCCCTTCAGCCCTCAGTGCTGCCATACAGTGTCAGTACAGTAATGGGTATTAGCTGAAGTTCCCCTTCGCCTCAGTGCTGCCATACAGTGTCAGTACAGTAATGGGTATTAGCTGAGTTCCCTTCACCCTCACTGCTGCCATACAGTGTCAGTACACTAATGGGTATTAGCTGAAGTTCTCCTTCACCCTCACTGCTGCCATACAGTGCCAGTACACTAATGAGTATTAGCTGAAGTTTCCCTTCACCCTCAGTGCTGCCATACAGTGTCAGTACACTAATGGGTATTAGCTGAGTTCCCTTCACCCTCACTGCTGCCATACAGTGTCAGTACACTAATGGGATTAGCTGAAGTTCCCCTTCACCCTCAGTGCTGCCATACAGTGTCAGTACACTAATGGGTGTTAGCTGAGTTCCCTTCACCCTCAGTGCTGCCATACAGTGCCAGTACACTAATGGGTATTAGCTCAAGTTCCCCTTCACCCTCAGTGCTGCCATACAGTCTCAGTACAGTAATGGGCATTAGCTGAAGTTCCCCTTCGCCCTCAGTGCTGCCATACAGTGTCAGTACAGTAATGGGTATTAGCAGTTCTCCTTAGCCCTCAGTGCTGCCATACAGTGTCAGTACAGTAATGGGTATTAGCTGAAGTTCCCCTTCACCTTCACTGCTGCCATACAGTGCCAGTACACTAATGGGTATTAGCTGAAGTTCCCCTTCACCCTCACTGCTGCCATACAGTGCCAGTACACTAATGGGTATTAGCTGAAGTTCCCTTCACCCTCAGTGCTGCCATACAGTGCCAGTACAGTAATGGGTATTAGCTCAAGTTCCCTTCACCCTCACTGCTGCCATACAGTGTCAGTACACTAATGGGTATTAGCTGAAGTTCCTCTTCACCCTCACTGCTGCCATACAGTGTCAGTACACTAATGGGTTATTAGCTGAAGTTCTCCTTCACCCTCACTGCTGCCATATAGTGCCAGTACACTAATGAGTATTAGCTGAAGTTTCCCTTCAGCCTCAGTGCTGCCATACAGTGCCAGTACACTAATGGGTATTAGCTCAAGTTCCCCTTCACTCTCAGGGCTGCCATACAGTCTCAGTACAGTAATGGGTATTAGCTGAAGTTCCCCTTCACCTTCACTGCTGCCATACAGTGCCAGTACACTGATGGGTATTAGCCGAAGTTCCCCTTCACCCTCATTGCTGCCATACAGTGCCAGTACACTAATGGGTATTAGCGGAAGTTCCCCTTCGCCCTCACTGCTGCCAGTGTCAATACAGTAATGGGCATTAGCTGAAGTTCCCCTTCACCCTCACTGCTGCCATACAGTGCCAGTACACTAATGAGTATTAGCTGAAGTTTCCCTTCACCCTCAGTGCTGCCATACAGTGCCAGTACACTAATGGGAATTAGCTGAGTTCCCTTCACTCTCAGTGCTGCCAACGGTGCCAGTACAGTAATGGGTATTAGCTGAAGTTCCCCTTCACTCTCAGTGCTGCCATACAGTGCCAGCACAGTAATGGGTATTAGCTGAAGTTCCCCCTCACCCTCAGTGCTGCCATACAGTGTCAGTACAGTAATGGGTATTAGCTGAAGTTCCCCTTCACTCTCAGTGCTGCCATACAGTGTCAGTACAGTACTGGTGTAACCCCTCACCCCTGCCTTTTTAGCAAAATGACAGGTGGCATGCTGTTGAAGCTGACAGCAGTACCTGGTGGGGACCTGGGTTCAGGGAGGATGAGGTTACTCGGCACAGGGTGACCTAGGTTTGGCTACTCTGCGCAGGGGCACCCAAGTAAATCCGAACACAGGAAGCAATAACTGTAATGTCCAGGACCAGGAATGGGATTCTTCAGTGTGGCTTTTATTCACATCCAAGCTGAACAAACAAAGCATAGACGGACCCCCATGGGGCTACATTTCCTGGTAATGCTGATTAGAGACTACAGAACACTTTATCACCATTTACAGCCCTCAGGCTCTGAACCCACCAGGCACACAGCCTGGACTTGCTCGCAACTTTGGGTACATAGCCCGACTTGTACACACCTGGGTTTTCCCCACTGGCCCGGCTCCCCTGCCGGCCACTTGATCCACGGTCCATTTGAGGAATGAACCAATTATCCTGTTCACGGTCCATTTGAGGAATGAACTAATTATCCTGTCATGGCTCCCCACACCACACTTGAGTCTGCGACTCCTAGAGAGAATTTTCCTTACAATCCCACATCTGGGTACTTCCCATATCACTGGCCAAGTGCCTGAGGCAAAGTAGAAAACCACAGAAGAAATCCGTAGAGGTGTACCTGGTCACTAAAGATGGGGGGGGGCCACCCACCTCCAGCTCCCACAGCCCATACCCGGCCATTTCTCTGGAAAACTGAACAATTCCTTTACTGAACTTTTAAATGTAGATTAAGGGTAGACGTCTGTCACATCTCCTCTACATATTATTTACATCCCAACAAACTCAGGAACTTGAAACTACTTTTACTTTGCTTGGCCCATTTCTCTAGGCTTCCCAATATTTAGTAGTTCAATCCCCACATTATCACAGAAGTCCCAGGGTGAAAACATAGGCCCTTTCAGCCAGAGCAGACACTCACCCTTACGTTGCAGGTGCCCCACAGGTGACTCACAAATCTTCTTTTCTCTCAAAATAAATACTGGAATGAACAGGCAGCTTTTCCTCCACAAGCAGAACTAAGGGGATTGCCCCAGGAATCTGCAGGGAATCCTTCTCATCCCCCTCGGAGGGAGGGGGCACTGAGACCGGAAAACAGCGGTCTCCACCACTTGAGTACTCTTCCTGTGTCTCTCTTTAAGGTGGAGACACACACCCTATTACTGAAAAGTAGCCCTCTGTCAGGGCTGAGGCTCCTAGAGCCTTCACTGAGCTGCTTTAACAGCAAGCTCCCTACTTCACACTTCACTTACTGAAGACTCTCCTTTGAAAACTCCCAACGTTCTAACTCCCTTTGCTGCAGATTCCAATGTGGCTTATGCAACTGCAAAAGTTCTATTGGTGATGTCATCCCTCAGTCTCAGCTGAGACTGAGAACAGAGTGAGACAGTGTGAAACCCATTTAACTGGAGTTTCTCAAGCTGCCTTCCCTGCCTACCACTAGGTCTTACTGGGATTCTAGTAACTCCGGGTAACAAGGGGGTTAAACTCGCCCTTGACCAGGAAAATGACTGTCCTCAGTCATTATTTACCCGGCCTTAGGCCTTCCCACCCTATGTGCTACCTGCGGACAGGGGTGATCAGGCCCTTTCCTACCATGTGTAAGCACAGGCAGGCAACACTATGGGCCTAGAGACCTTTAGCTGACATGTCAGCCTCTACACTATCCACTTACTATGGACACCTAGTGGCTCTGGTAGAACCATCCAGAGCATAGCCTTGATAGATCAGCACTGCGGTCCCTACTGCAGGTCAGGGCCACAGCCTGTCTATCCCCCCTAACCCTCTAGGGAAAACCTATCTGCTTCTAACCTAATACCCCCAAAACAAAAACAACCCGGGGACCTCCCCAACCTAGGGCAACCTGCAACCACACACCATTAAAATACCACTTTACTGCCTCCTCCCTACCCCCACAACCACACCTGTGGAAGGAAAGGGTTAATACAGTAATAACAACCATAACACCACAGTACTTTAAATTTCTAAACACACTAAAGCACTGATGAGGAACTCCGATGAGCCCCTCCTCCTCTTCTTGTCTTCTCTTCTGTCCTCCCAGGAACACCTGTAAGAAAAAGAAAGACAACACACACTCCTAATCTGCATACACAGTCTACCTAAACCCCTACCATCAAAACACTGCAGAATCCCAAAAAGATTTTTTAGAAAAAGGTGGAAAAAAACAGTATTTACATTAGAAAACAACAACATTATTTACAATACACATTTGGGGGGATGGAGTGCCCTAAAAGTCCCAACTAGTGACCACAAGGCCCGAAGACTAGTCCAGTAAAGAGTCTCTCCTGGGCCGGAGCCCGGTGAAGCACAGTTCTAACAGGCCAAAGTCATGATGGGGAGAGTCTTTGAGGACAGTTCACACGCACATTTTGAAGTCTGTTAGTGTAGGGTGTGTACTACAATGTCATAAAGATAGAAAAGTTCGGACTTACCAGCCACTTGTAGTACGAAAAATTCTTAACCGACCTGCACCTCTGACGGAGACTCTCTCTGGAAGCATTTCTTCCGATACGGCTGGGCGGACATCTTCCGGGAACCACAGGAGGGCACATCTGGGAACTGCTGGGATGATGTCATCTCTGGAGATGGAACCTTAGAACAGGAACAAAAGGAAAACAGCTGGTCCGACGTCATCCGATTACCAGGCGATGAACAGGATACAGCTGGGCTGGTGTCCTCTCTGGATCTGAAGTTATCTGGTGGGCCAGTTGATGGTTTCTGGGAAGGACAGTACACTGTAGACTAATGAATGTGGGGCACCTGCATCCTGGATGTCCATATTGGCAAATCAATAAGGCACTTCACAGTCTGGTGTGGCATTATTGACTACCACTGCTCGGCTCTCCATTTTGTAGGCACAGGTACATTTGCTGGGAGATCCTTGCACTGAGGCCAATAGTATCGGGGGTCAGGAGCTTGAATTATTACCCCACCTGGGTGCACATAATTCATACAGTGGGAGATTTCACATCCCTCTCCGTCCACTATTCTCACTCTGTCTATAAACAGTGTCCTGCCTCTCTTCCACTGGGTATACTTTTTATGGAACAGTCTATTCTTTACATGCTTGTTGGCCCCAGGGTGCACACTTTTCATGGCTTCATCCTAGATCCAGGATTTCCTACAGTTCTCAATCTCCTCCCAGACTTTCCGAGGAAAGGTAGGAAAGGTCATACCATAGATCTCATTTGCCTTCTTACGAAATAGTCTCTCCTCTTTACTTGCTTTGGTCAATCTGAGACCGCTGGCCTGGCTTGGGGGTGGCCAGTCCTGGTTCTGCCAGCTACGCATCCTTAAAGAAATTAGAAACGGATCCCTGACTTCTTCCTCTTGCAAAGCCAGGGCAGTGGCAT
This sequence comes from Neoceratodus forsteri, assembly GCA_016271365.2. Taxonomy (NCBI): domain Eukaryota; kingdom Metazoa; phylum Chordata; order Ceratodontiformes; family Ceratodontidae; genus Neoceratodus; species Neoceratodus forsteri. The sequence continues at coordinate 97,180,422 of CM028132.1, read as the reverse complement.
CACCACTTTCTTCCATACGTTCCTCCGAGGCAAGATCTTGAGGCTGTGTACCCGTACCTTTTTCACAAGGCCACATAGGTTCCCCTCATCTTCCTCTTCACTGAGGATCTGAGCCCAGGGTGAGCAGTGTTCTCACTCCTGAAACTATCCACTCATCACTAGGTGCGGAGGTCGACACCTCCACCCAAAGGCCTCCGGCATCTCATCTTCACCTAAGAGACTTGGGCTAGGCCCCCCCTCCTAGGGTCTATTGATGCTTTATCCGAACTTTCCTTCTGGGATCCAGCATCGAAACTTCAACTTCTGGTTCTGTCTCTAACTCTCACCCTCTAGCTTTGCCACATTCCCCGAGGGCCTTCCTCACGGCTCCGCCTGGTGCTGTGTACTGCCAACTGCAGATTCCTGGATTTTTGTCCATGTGGGGCCAAAGCAGATTGGAGCGCTTTATACAAGCCATAGTTGTTCTAGGCATCCAGCACAGTGAGGAATCATGAAGACATCCTTCAGCTCTCAAGCATATTTGGCATACATGCACTGGAAAATTGGAATCGCCACATAAGGGGCAGTTGCCCTCCATAGCACCACTTTTCAATATCCCTCAGTCTATTTACTGCTGCTGTACTGCAACCCGGGCATGATCCAGGTAACGAGCTGGTCCTGAGGCCATAACTGCAGAAAAATAAACAAAAGTTCACTGTAACTGAAAGTCCTACTTTATTAGAACACACTCTGTAGTTTTAAAATGGCTCCTCTGCTGCTGTGTTTACTTTTACTACCCCACCTTGTAATGGCGGCAGCACTCTGTGCATCAACATTCAGAATCTGGGTCAAGCCACTGCGCACCCGATTTACACAAATTACTGATAACTTTTGCTCAAACTGCACAACTTGCTCTGTTCTTGCTTTAAACACATTTACAGGATTTTCCACGGACTTTTTACTTGCTGGAAACATTTCTTTAACTCACAGCCCCTTAAAGCTTCAGGTTTTTAGCACAGGATTGCCTGTGTTACTAGTGCTGCACATTGGCTACAACCCACAGTCTCTCTCTGGCTGCAAACTTTAAACTGAGGCTAAATTCATTACTATTTATTTTAGCTTTTGTTGACCGGGTAAGTGCACTAGACAAATCCTGCCTATTTTCAGGCACGACCCGGGGGAGGGAGATACAGATGAATGGCAACTGACCTCAAACAAGATTAAGCTGTTGGTGGTATTTTTAGTGAATTATGCACACACTATGCACACAGTCAATGGCTTAACAGACTTGTACTTGCTGGCAGGACTTTACAGTCGTTACTTGCAAAGCGACTCTACTGCTGCACACACATTTACATGGCATAGGGCTGAAAATCACTGTTTGAGCAGTTTCTTGATTGTTACTTACTGTTATCAGTAGCAGTTTGCTGTGATGGGGAAAAACGGCCTGCAGCCAGTTCTTGGAGACCTCAGAACAGAAACGGGCGGGCAGTCCTACCGATCATCTTTTCAAACACCACTCTTGCAATTTCAACGATCGATTAGCGGGTTGAGCACGATTTTAAACTAAATAGTCTATTTTTAAACTGTTTACAGTGATTTTAACACTCCGTGCTGCTTCTCCATTGCCAGTACACGCACTCCACTCACACTCCCTCTCGAATGCTGGGACAGTCTCTGTAGAGCTGGCTGAGGGGCGGGACTGATTGCAGCCTGACCAACCACACGACACCATGCAAATGAGCCTCTTCTTCCTCGCAAGGGCTCTTCTCCTCACGGCGATCGTCGAGCAGGCAAATTTAAACTGCAGAATGCAACTTTTTTTTTTTCTTCATCAACTGACTCCACGGCGGGAGACCATTTCAGCCATTTAACGTAGCCATTACACCTGCAGTCTCTCATTTCTTCCAGAAAGCATTTCCAACGTCCAGGGCACAATTTTCCTGTTGCTACCCCTAGTCTTCCACACTTTTCTTTACAATAGTTCATTTTTAAAAGCATTTCAAACATCCAGGGCACAATTTTCCTGTTGCTACCCCTAGTCTTCCACACTTTTCTTTACAACAGTTCATTTTTAAAAGCATTTCAAACATCCAGGGCACAATTTTCCTGTTGCTACCCCTAGTCTTCCACACTTTTCTTTACCACAGTTCATTTTTAAAGCAGGCAAAAATGCTGTAAACAATTTTTTGATGCAGGTCAAGGGTACACTCTTTGGCTTTACTGCTCCTTGGTAAAGAGTTGGCAATTTTAAACAGCAGCACAAGATCCACAGCAGACAGCAACATACTAGGGAAATTGCTTCAGCTTTTAGGGCTACTCACTGCCAGATAGCCAAAACTCTAGCCCCCTTGCCCAAGCACCTTCCTCCCTGAACAAAATCCAAAGCGGTGCCTCCATTTTTGTAACCCCTTACCCCTACCTTCTTAGCAAAATGACAGGTGGCATGCTGTTGAAGCTGACAGCAGTACCTGGTGGGGACCTGGGTTCGGGGAGGATGAGATTACTCGGCACAGGGGGACCTAGGTTTGGCTACTCTGCACAGGGGCACCCCAAGTAAATCCGAACACAGGAAGCAATAACTGTAATGTCCAGAACCAGGAATGGGATTCTTCAGTGTGGCTTTTATTCACATCCAAGCTGAACAAACAAGGCATAGATGGACCCAAATGGGGCTACATTTCCTGGTAATGCTGATTAGAGACTACAGAACACTTTATCACCATTTCCAGCCCTCAGGCTCTGAACCCACCAGGCACACAGCCCGGACTTGCACACAACTTTGGGTACACAGCCCGACTTGTACACACTTGGGTTTTCCCCACTGGCCCGGCTCCCCTGCCGGCCACTTGAATTTTCTTTACAATCCCCCGTCTGGGTACTTCCCCCCATCACTGGCCAAGTGCCTGAGGCAAAGTAGAAAACCACAGAAGAAATCCATAGAGGTAGACCTGGTCACTAAAGATGGGGGGGCCACCCACCTCCAGCTCCCACAGCCCATACCCGGCCATTTCTCTGGAAAACTGAACAATTCCTTTACTGAACTTTTAAATGTAGATTAAGGGTAGACGTCTGTCACATCTCCTCTACATATTATTTGCATCCCAACAAACTCAGGAACTTGAAACTACTCTTACTTTGCTTGGCCCATTTCTCTAGGCTTCCCAATATTTAGTAGTTCAAACCCCACATTATCACACAAGTCCCAGGGTGAAAACATAGGCCCTTTCAGCCAGAGCAGACACTCACCCTTACGTTGCAGGTGCCCTACAGGTGACTCACAAATCTTCTTTTCTCCCAGAATAAATACTGGAATGAACAGGCAGCATTTTCTCCACAAGCAGAACTAAGGGGATTGCCCCAGGAATCTGCAGGGAATCCATCTCATCCCCCCCCCAGAGGGAGGGGGCACTAAGACCCGAAAACAGCAGTCTCCACCGCTTGAGTACTCTTCCTGTGTCTCTCTTTAAGGTGGAGACACACACCCTATTACTGAAAAGTAGCCCTCTGTCAGGGCTGAGGCTCCTAGAGCCTTCACTGAGCTGCTTTAACAGCAAGCTCCCTACTTCACACTTCACTTACTGAAGACAAACTGAAGACTCTCCTTTGAAAACTCCCAACGTTCTAACTAACTCCCTTTGCTGCAGATTCCAATGTGGCTTATGCAGCTGCAAAAGTTCTATTGGTGATGTCATCCCTCAGTCTCAGCTGAGACTGAGAACAGAGTGAGACAGTGTGAAACCCATTTAACTGGAGTTTCACAAGCTGCCTTCCCTGCCTACCAGTAGCTCTTACTTGGATTCTAGTAACCCCGGGTAACAAGGGGGTTACACTGGGTATTAGCTGAAGTTCCCCTTTACTCTCAGTGCTGCCGTACAGTGTCAGTACAGTAATGGGTAATAACTGAAGTTCCTCTTTGCTCTCAGTGCTGTCATACAGTGTCAGTACAGTATTGGGTATTAGTACAGTACTGGGTATTAGTACAGTACTGGGTATTAGCTGAAGTTCCCCTTCACCCTCAGTGCTGCCATACAGTCTCAGTACAGTAATGGGTATTAGCTGAAGTTCCCCTTCGCCCTCACTGCTGCCATACAGTCTCAGTACAGTAATGGGTATTAGCTGAAGTTCCCCTTCGCCCTCACTGCTGCCATACAGTGTCAGTACAGTATTGGGTATTAGCTGAAGTTCCCCTTCGCCCTCACTGCTGCCATACAGTCTCAGTACAGTAATGGGTATTAGCTGAAGTTCCCCTTTGCCCTCACTGCTGCCATACAGTCTCAGTACAGTATTGGGTATTAGCTGAAGTTCCCGGGGTGGAACTAGAACCCACAAACTTCTTATCTTCCAGCCTCAGAGGTGAATGTGCAACCTATTGAGCTACACACAGTGTAGCTGTGAAAGTTGGAAAGACAGACAGACAGACAGATGGACGAATGGTCGGAAGAACGGACGGAAGAAAGGAATGAATTAATTATAGAGTCCTTGCAAAACATATCAAGGAGCTAGTGCAGCTTCCCATAATGTGGTATTGTAGTCAGAGTTAGTTCCTTTCAGATCATTTTTCCACCAACCTTTCTCATCTGTTAATTAACTGCCAAGATAAGGCAAATCACCCAATTATGTGCAGACATATATTTTACAGAAGTTGTTTTGTTCTTTTTTGTTACAAGCTTCAGTCTGGCCACCTACACCTTCTGGTCAGGCTAGCATTGAAATGAAGAAAAAGGAGATGAATGAAGTGTGTATTAAGTGAATGTCTTGCCACCTACACCATGCAGCTGCCCATTAAAATTGAGCCTTTAAGGACAGAGACAAAGAGGTAGTGATTATATTTCTTTCTCTGAGCAAGTGTCTGCAACCACCCACACAATACAACTGAACAATAAATTTACAGAGGCACAACCTTTAAGTGCACAGAGCTCCCCCCCACCCACACACAAACACACATATGCATACATAAACTGTATCTGGTTACCTGCGCAACATAGCTGGACAATAGATCATGTCTTTTTAGATCCCTGTCATGTCCAAAAATGGATATGAGCCTAAAGCCAAGACAGAATATGTTTTATGTTGCTCTCTAAGCACAAAGAAGAAATTCTATTAGACTTGCCATAATTTATTTTTCCGTTAGCTCCAACATTGTCATAGACAAGTTAAAAGACATAGGCTATATGTAGTGGTGTGAGAAGTTGGAGAAGTTTGTGAATTCACCACAATTTGTGAACTGCAAATTTGGCAACTTGAAACTTCACCGGCGAAGTGGGGCTCACAAAGTTCACTATGTATGTACTATGGGACTGGTGGCTACATGGTACTGAAATTAGCTGTATCCTATGCAGAGGCTGTGTTGAATGCCGTCTTCTGAAGACGGAGAGAAGTCTATCCCTGCTTGCCTGAGCAAAAGCCTTTAAAATTATCCAAAAGCAGAGTATTCTGAAACCAAATTACTTATGAGGGCACTGTGTAGCTCTATATTAGTGTTACTTGTTTCTGAGGTTACTGATTTATTTACTTTAAAGCAGTGGTTTTGTTTTATGTAGCGAAGCACTGCTGTGTGGGGGAGGGGAGGGGTTTCAGCAAGCAAAGCATCCCAGAAATATCAGTGACTACCTTGATGTTTTTTTATGTTTGTTTGCGCGCATGTGCAAGAAACATGTTGCGGCAACTTGCTGCAGAAGCAGGTTGTGGAGGTGCGGCACTGTTGTGGCCAATGCCCCCGGTGCATCTGAGGCTTGGCCTGCTTTCCCCATTGTGGTGGTACACTGCTGCTGACACTAGTTCAGCCAGCGTGCCACCACCTTGAAAGGTTTTCACCGCTGCAATCAGGGGCTGCCTCGTCATTGCAGCATCAGCCATTCCACTGCAATGAGGGAGCGACCAGTCATTGCAAGGCGGTACCTTGCCGTCCGCATGCCCCCCAACCCAGTTCATTTGTCGACAGGGGAGCCCACTCCTCATCAGCATATTGTAACCCCCTTTCTCATTTGTTGTTTGCTGAGGGGGTGCCCAATCCCCCTCAGCTTCATGCACCCCCCACCAACAGTCTTTCTTTGCCAATGGGGGGCCCAATCCCCGTCGGCTTCAGTCCCCCCCTCAATGTGCTGATGGGAGCCCTCCCCATCTGCAAAATTCCCCCCCCGATTTGTTGAGTGCGAAGGGTGCCCAATCCCCCTCGGCTCTTCCCACCATATGTGCCGATGGGGGTGCCCAATCCTCCGCCGGCTACAGCCCCCCAGAAAACACTCAGATGGCACACTGAGAGCCCACCCCAGCATGCCAAATGTCCCTGTAAAACCAAAAACTGTCCCATGATGTTTTTCATTTTTGTTTTGTTTTAAAACCCTGTAAAACAGAAAACGGTCCATCAATGCGATCGGTGGCCCTGCCCCTCCCCCAACCCCGCCCACCCTCTAGCACCCTGCCTCCCAATGCCCCCCTTCTCACCCCATACTTACCTCTAGAGGCCGGCGCAATGATCTTCGTGGACCGGGAACACATCTGCACTCTTCAAAACCAACCGGGAACTGAAGAAATGCCGGTAAGCTGCATAATGCCACAAATAGGGTTTTTTCAACTTTGGTGCATATCTCAGGCATTTTTGAAAATTTTGGTACCAAATTTTCAACATGGGGTTATTGGGACCCCCCCCCCCCTGAATTCAGACACTGTCATGGCATTATTCGGTCCCGAAAGGTGATTTTGCGGTCACTGTGTGGAATCACCTTTCAGGACTGATTAATATAACAACAGTGCCACTGTTCATGAGGTGGGCTCTCAAAAAGCCTATGTTGCAAATCTGGTTGAAAATATCCAAAAAATGACTTTGATGAGCATGCATTGGGTAGTTTGCACGCACACTCGTAACTTTGCGAATTTGTAATATTTTCACTCCAGATTTTCAACATTGCCATTTTTCTACACCTACTTATGAACTGTACAGCTGTCATTTTACACATCCTGGCCAAAATATATGTTTGCACTTCCAGCGCCAAATAGCACGATCGCTGTGGGAAATCAGTTTTCAGGATAGATTGAGAAAATGACAGTGACACTGTTCATGAGTAGAGGTCCTAAAATGCCTATGTTGAAAATTTGGTGACAAAAGTCCATAAAATGACTGTGTTACATGTGTGTGTTGTGCATTTTCCACGCACCCTTGTAACTTCGCAAATTTGTAATATTTTCACACCAGATTTTCAACACTGGCAATTTTTCACACCTCCTTATGAACAGTACAGCTGTCATTTTTTACATCCTGGCCAAAATGGTTTTTCACACTTCTGGCGCAGAATATCACGGTCGCTTTGGGAAATCAGTGTTTGTGACAGATTAAGATCGAGTGAGTGAGAGAGGGGGAGTGAGCGAGTTCAACTGAGCTCTGTTGGGACTGCTGCGGATTTCTTTGTGGGCAGAAAAAGGCACCAACGCAGGCAGGAGTCCAGTACAAAAGAGTAGCCTGCAGCGCCGGGAGAAACAGAATGAGTGAGTGAGGGAGGGAGAGTGAGCGAGCTCAATGGAGCGCTGTTGGGACATCTGCAGATTTCTTTGTGGGCAGAAAAAGGCACCAATGCAGGCAGGAGCCCAGTACAAAAGGGCAGCCTGCAGCGCCAGGAGAAACAGAACAAGTCAGTGAGAGAGGGGGAGTGAGCAAGCTCAATGGAGCTCTGTCGGGACTGCTGCAGATTTCTTTGTGGGCAGAAAAAGGCGCCAATGCAGGCAGGAGCCCAATACAAAAGGGCAGCCTGTAGCGCCAGGAGAAACAGGACAAGTGAGTGAGAGAGGGGGAGTGAGGAAGCTCAGTGGAGCTCTGTCGGGACTGCTGCAGATTTCTTTGTGGGCAGAAAAAGGCTCCAACGCAGCAGGAGCCTAGTACAAAACAGCAGCCTGCAGTGCCAGGAGAAACAGAATGAGTGAGTGAGTGAGAGAGGGGGAGTGAGCGACCTCAACGGAACTCTGTCAGGACAGCTGTGAACTTCTTTGTGGGCAGAAAAAGGCGCCAACGCAGGCAGGAGCCCAGTACAAAAGGGCAGCCTGCAGCACTAGTAGAAACAAAACAAGCGAGTGAGAGAGGGGGAATGAGCAAGCTCAATGGAACTCTGTCGGGACTGCTGTGGATTTCTTTGTGGGCAGAAAAAGGTGCCAATGCAGGCAGAGGCCAGTACAAATGGGCAGCCTGCAGTGCTGGGAGAAATAAAATGAGCGATTAAGAGAGGGGGAGTGAGCGAGCTCAATGGAGCTCTACCAGGACTTTAGAGTTGCCCACCCCTCCCGCCAGTGTCCTCTGTGGTCCTATATTACAGCAGGGTCTCTGGAGTGGAGATAAAGCAATGATTGGATACTTTTAGGATTGCTGTAATAATACAGATTTAGTTCTGTTTATTTCTCTAACTGAGCTGAGTAATACTTGGAGTGCAATCGGATTTCTAACTGGGCTAAGTGAAACTATATGAGAGCTGAGAACAAAAAGTGTGGTAGCTGAGGGGTGAAAAACAGACAAGGAGTCTTTAGGATTGCTACAGTAATACAGAATCTAATGGATAAGATTTGAGACTGAATTAACCCGGTCAGTAAGGGGGTAGTAGGGGGTCTAGTGTTGGGGGGAACAGGAATTTGAGTAAACAGGGGCCTAATAGTTTTAGTAGGGTACAGAACCTGGGAGAAAGAGCCCATAACATAAGATGGGGGCCAAAATGGGGCAGGTTCCACATGTCAATAGGGCGGGCATCTTTGGAAGGGTGGTGGTGTGTACAGGGTGAGGGTCTGCCATGATCCTGGACTGGGCTTGGAGGATGGGGGTGTATGATCTGTAGATGACTGACTAGTTTGAGGGAGGAACTGTGGAGGTTAGGGAGGAGTCTAAGTGGCAGGGCAGATGAGTATGGTTGGCATTCTGGCTGGGGGGGGATAGGGTATGGCAAAGGGGGACGGAGGAAGAACAACCTAGGTGAAACTGCCCCAGTATCAGTGGCACTAACACAAAAGAGAGAGGAGAAGGAGGGGTGCCCGATGTGGGGGGCCTCCTGATGGGGAGGAAGAGACCATAAGGAGTACCAGGGAGAGAGCAGATGGCTATGGGAGGGAGGGACCAGGGGTGGGACCAGGGTGGCACAGAGGGAACAAGTAGGAAGGGGAACTGATAGGTGGAAGAGATGTAGGAGGGTATGGGCTAGGAATAGATTCAAACCTCTGCTATGGGAGAGAGAGGAGAGAAGGAACATACTGAATGGGGAAGGATAAGCAGGCATGAGAGGGATGGCAACAGGTAGGGGAAGAGGCGAGGCGACGAAAGGGTAGAAGGGGGCAAGTAAGGAAGGAGGGTGGTGACTGGAGGAGAGAAGGCAACAGGAAGGGGGAAGGATGGGAGGGGCATCACTATCGGGGTAGAAGGGAATGGGGGCTCTAAATCGACAACAACGGGGATAGGAGAAGGGTTGGAAATCAGCAGGGGAGGAGAGGAGGTCGACATGAGAAGCCCAGTAGGAAGTAGTCAGACTGGGAAGGGGTTCAAGGGGGATGGGAGGAATAAGGCAGAGAAAAGGGGTGAGGCGGTAGTAGGGGGTACAGATACAGAAGTCACAGGAGGGAGCAGTTGGTGGAAGTAGGGGCAGAGAAGAATGAATACTGGGGTGGTGGAAGGGGCATTAGAAGGAAAAGGGGGTAAGGGGCGTGGGGGTACTCATCCTGGGGGATTCTATACTGAAAGGGGTGAGATGGTGCAGAAGGGGGGAAGGCACAGCCATATATGGGTTGAAGCTATCCCCAGGTTGACTGCAGGAGGGGAAGGGCAGGCACTGCTCAAGTGTGCAGCGAGGGGGAGGAAGAAACCTCATTTAGTGTTGCATGTGGGTACAAATGACTTGGCAGGGGAGACTGTGGAAATAGTGAGGGGGAGGTTCGAGTAGTTGGGCAGGCAGTGTGAGGGGGTGTGGAGTCTGTGGCATTCTCGGAGGTACTGCTGGTACCATGTGCAAGCATGGGGAGGAAGGGTAGGCTGGAGGAGTTCAACGAGTGGCTGAGGGATTGGTGCCACACCAAAAATTATGGGTTAGTGACTAACTAGGGTAGGGTCTGGAGGGAATAGTGACTTGTACGCGGGGGACAGGGTACACTTGAGCAGGAAGGGGAGAGGAGTATTAAAGACAGGATTAGAGGGGTATATCTCTACTAAGGTGGATTTAAACTAATGGAGGGGTGGCCAAAAGACTAAGGTTGGTAGAAACACCTGGACAAGGTAGCCTAATGAGCTCACTCCCCTAGATATAGGTAAAGGCAGAGGAGTAGTAACCCTGGGAGAGGGCGGGCAGAGTAGTCTGAGTGTAATACAGAAGGCACCGCCACCAGGTAAGAATAAAGAGGAGAAAGGGTGCGGACTACTGGGAGGAGGGACATAGGCCAAGGAGGAGAAGAGTGAGGAGAAGGAGGGGTATGGGTAGAAGGTAGTCTGACTAAATGGATAGAGAACTGGTTACAGGGGAGAGTGCAGAGAGGGGTGGTGGTGGTGGGGTAGCTCTCGGCACCAACAGCAGTGACAAGCAGGGTGCTGCAGGGGTCAGTGCTGGGCCTGGCGCTATTTGGGCTCTTTATCTCCGAAATAACACACGGAGTGGGGAGCAGGGTTAATCTGTTCACACATTATACCAAATTGGGGGTGGTGGTGGACAAAGAGGATGGATGGGAAAAATTGCAGGAGGACCTAACCAAACCACAGACATGGTCGGTGGAGTGGCAGCTAGGATTCAGTGCAAAGAAGTGTAAGGTGATGCACTTTTGGGCTAAGAACCAGAAGAGGGAGTATTGGTTGGGGATCACAGAGGAGAAGGACCTAGGGGTGTTGGTAATTGGGGGCATGAACAACACGGCCCAGTGCAGGAAAGCAGCAGCGAAGGCAAACAGGATGCTGGGATGCATCGCAAAGGGGTTCTCATTCAGACACAGGGATGTGATCCTACCTCTCTACAGATCATTGGTCACACCACACCAAGAGTACTGTGTGCATTACTGGAGGGCATACCTGAGGAGAGATAAAGGTTACTGGGCGGGGGGGTGCAAAGGAGGGCAACAAAAATGTTAAAGGGGATGGAAGGAAAGGAATATGAAGTTAGGCTGAAGGAGCTGAACATGTACACACTAGAGGAAAGGAGGGATAGGGAGGATATGATTGAAGCGTTTAAATACCTGAGAGGGTAAATTAACTTAGCACCAAGGGGGTGTTTAAACTGAGGAGTGGAAGAGAGATAAGGGGGCACAGACTAAGGTTGGAAGGGGGACGTTTCAAGAGGGAAATGAGGAGGCACTACTTCTCTGAGAGGGTGGTGTCTAGTTGGAATGTGCTGTCAGAGAGGGTGGTAACGTAGGACAGTCAATAACTTTAAGGAGGAGTGGGATAAAGCAACAGGAAGAGTCGGGGGGCAGGGGCTTGGACAAACGGAGGAGGAACTGAGGGGAAGGAAGCTGGGGCAGCTGCAATCTAGGGTGCTAGCTGCACACTCGGGCAGACTTACACAGACCAATTGGTGTGTTCTGCTGGCAGATTCGTATGTTCGTATGTATGTTCATATGTAAAATCACAGTGACTCTGTTCATAAGCAGAGGTCCTAAAATGCCTATGTTGAAAATTTAGTGACAAATGTCCATAAAATGGCTGTTACAAGCGTGCATTATGCAGTTTCCATGCACCCTCGTAACTTCGCAAATTTGTAGTATTTTCACTCCAGATTTTCAACATTGGCATTTTTCCAGACCTCCTTATGAACAGTACAGCTGTCATTTTTCACACCCTGCCAGAAATATGCATTTACACATCTGGCTCAGAATACCGTGGTTGCTGTGGGAAATCAATGTTCAGGACAGATTAAGAAAATCATAGTGACAGTGTTCATGAGCAGAGGTCACAAAATGCCTATGTGGAAAATTTGGTGAAATAATTCTACTAAATGACTGTTGCGCAGTTTCCACGTATGCTCGGAAGTTTGAGCATTTTTAATATTTTCACTACAGATTTTCAGCATTGCCATCTCTTCACACCTCCCTATCAATGGTATAGTTGTCATTCTTCACATCCTGCCCAATCTGTGTTTTCGTGCATCTGGTGCACAATGGCATGGTTGCTGTGGAAACTCAGATTTTGGGACATATTGACAAAATCACAGTGCCTCTGTTCATGAGAAGAGGTCCCAATTGCTTTCATGAGGTGGGGGCCACAAAATGGCCACGTTGAACATTTGTACTGCAAATATCAACAAATGCCCGGGGCGCTATGGTTTCTAACCATAACGTCCCACCCTTTACAGACTTTATTAGACATCAGGGGTTTGCCTTTGGACTGCCGACAGTAATGCTCATGCCATTCCAACCCCCCACCCAGCCACTGACAGGCATTGAACTGTACCTTCGACTCTTCAGCCCCACAGTTCACCCCATTCTATACTGCACGCATTTCAGCATATGTCCTTATGGAGTGTGGTGACTGCCAAACACCCCAAGGCACACCTCAACACTTGTCAGTGTCTACAGGATAGGGTGAGGTGAAATGACATAAACACTATGGTGACAACACAAACGCATACCCCAATGCCTGTCTGTCTCTGCAGAGTGGAGGTGGGGTTGGCGTGAAGTTCAATATTTCACTGCCATTCCTACTGCATCTCTCTGACTCCTGCATTTCCAATGCTAATACCAGCAAGCAAACATTTGGCATTGACAAATGCTTGTTTTTACTGTGAATATTGTCAGTGCACAAAAGATATCTCATATTTGTTTTTCTCAGTCTTTCTTGTTACTTATTTTTTGTCTGTGGTATGTTTTCTCATTTATTTCTGTAGTACAGTTTGGTGACTGTGGTTAAGTGAAGTATTGTGTAAGTCTGTTTCTGTATTAGTTGTAGTCATTTCATTTAGTTCTTAAAGTGAGGGCGTTACTTATAGTAACTTTTAAATTACCTGTCGTGTGTGTCTTGTTAATCCCTGTTGCATCAAAAAAATAAACTTGAGGGGGGACTGGTTTTACTGTAGCTACTATTAGCTCAGTAAACTGTACTGTTCTATTTAGAATCACACCCCACTGCTAATCCCTCGGGGGAGGTGTTGCCTGCTTCTGCTGATATTTAGTTTTACTGCTCAGTTTCTTTAAATTTTTTTCCTCACAATATTGGGAGGTAGCAAGGAAGTGCATAAGTTCTGTGGAGCAAAAGGTGCTGCAGCTAAAAAAAAAAACTACATCTGCAGCATCTTCAGCTATATGCTTTGGGGCCAGTAGTAGTAGTAAAGGACTAGCTGGCCACAGTGGCAGTAGTGTGGTCCAAGTTTTCTCTACCACATAAGTGGCATCCATGTTGGTGTGTGCCTGGGGAGATGGCAACAAGAGGAGCAGTCCAAGAGGTAGCAAAATGTCTGACTCAGGCACAGTGGTCAAGGAGGAGGTTGTTGGTGTCCCCGTGACTTCTGGTGGTAGTGGAGCTGAACCTGATCTTGATGATAGTACCCATTCCCAAATGAGTGTGGAGCTTGACTGCGAGTCAGAGCCGGAGGAGGGAGACTGTTTCTTTTTTTTTTTAACTTGTATTTTTCACTCCTGGATCCGACTAGCTGCCCCCAACCCACCTCGACTGCGATCCACCAGTCAGGCGCTCCCATGTAGCCTTGGCCAAGCCCCCCAGGCGGGGTTGGGGTAGAGGGACCCCCTTGTTTCGTTAAGCCCCCCGTTGTGGCCTCGCAAGTCGAGTGGTGAAAGGTGCCACTTCTGCCGGAGGAGCTCAGTCGGATCCATTTTTCCTCTTTTCTCCCCGGAGCTGTGGTTGCGCCATGACCGTCCTACCTCACTCCTCCCCTATGTGAGGTGTCGGAGCTGCTGTACCTCTGGCCTCCACCAAAGGTCGGTCCAGCACCGGCCTGTAGCCCGCATCCCGCCCAGGGGAAGCGAACTGTCCATAGGACACTCCAGCTTCCCTTCCCCTGCAAGCCCTCCAGCTTTCCAGGCTTGTTCCCGAACCCGGGTCGCTGGCGTCACTAGTGGTAGCTCTACCGCTGCGCTGGTGGGCCAGCGGAGGGAGACTGTTTCATCATCAGAAAAGACTACATTTTAAAACGTGTCTCCGACTAAAGATGATAAGAGGGAGAGAGAGTGTGGAAAAAGTGAAGATGAGGAGGACAGAGCTTAGGAGGAGGAGGAGGTGGATATATCAGTGGTGGTGGGATGGTAATTTGAATCTCCTATGGGAACTGGAAAAGAAAAAGAGGAACGGTGAAACTGCTGAACATGTGGGGCTTTGCACATCAGTATGCCATGAAACCACCAAAGTCCCCCCCCCCATACTGCAACAGTTGTTCCTCTTACCAGTGTTGAACACATTACACCATGTGAGTCACCCAGTGTCAACATGAATGAATCATCCCCAAAAAACACTCAATTCCACCCCTCGCCTGTTCCACTTGCACCACCATGTCAAATCAAGGGGTAAAAACATCCATAGTTTGGGATTTTATCTACTGAAGCCAGCTGATGAAACAGTTGCTATCTGCCAGCTGTATCAAGCATTAAGTTAGTGCCCTTCACCTCTATCCACATGTATGCAGATGACACCATCCTGTATACCTCTGGCCCCTCCTCCTCTAATGTACCATCCAGACTTCAGCATGACTTTGATAAAGTTCAGCTCTGGTTATGCTCAAATCAGGTGTTCTTGAATACCAAGAAGGCAATCTCCGTGACCTTTGGCACAAGGCAGAGGCTCTCTCGGCTCCCCTCCCTCCCCTCCTTCCACACCCTGGTATCTAGTGAAGTAGGCTACTGCATAAGGGCTCATTGAAAAAGAGCTCCTTGAAGGCAGCGAGTGACATGAGGACACCTGGGGCAAATGTCACAATTGTGAATGGGGACAATCATGAGAATGAATATTGTGACCAGGACATACAGCGACAGGCAAGTGGACAAGTGCCATGCAGGGCGAACCTGAACAGGGCGAATACAAAAATCACATGCACGCAAGACAGCCACCCACCCCTGTGCTGAGTCAGACACCCATGAGGGCTCAAGGGGACCAGAAAACCACAGTTCAGCATGTCGCTGTCATGGCATGCCTGTAAGGATGACAGCCAGAGGCACAGCAGGGGATGGGGTGTCCGTGCACTGTGGGATCGAATCCCACATGCTGCCATACGCGGCCCCCCACCACCACCACCACGCCGACACACAGCACCTCAGGTCCTGTCAGGGAACAGGATGGGGAGAGCACTACACATTGTCAAGCAATCACCAAGCAGCAATACTCATGGGCATCGCCGGCAGCCCCATCCATGGTCACAGTGCACTCCTGTCAGACCATTACCTTGTTCTGCAAATGCAGGTTGTGCCATGCACACCACCCTCCTCACAGCACACCCTGCCCCTGTACAGGACCTGGCCCATAGAGCACACCCTTGTTATTTGCCTGGACAGCCCAGGGGGTGGGTGGGCGTCCCACACACATGCCACACAGATGTGGGAGCACCTGACCTCCCTGGGCACAGTAAAAGGGGCAGCATGTGGAAGTAACCATGTCCCACGATTACGGTGAATGCGGAAGATGGATGAAGTCCAATATTTGCAGAACCAGAAAGGGAGACAGCTTCTTGCCCACCGCGGGTATATCTACCACGGGGACAAGGAGTTCGAAAGTGTATTGGAAATGTGTGCAGGATCATAAATATGAGTGTCCTGCATGGGTGCACACTGAGGCCGACCATGTGGTGTACACCGGCTGCCCACATAATCATGTTCCCGATGTAGGCGAGGTCGGTCTGCGGGAAGTGGTGGCACAAGTATGGGAACAGGCACACACCAGCATGGAGAGCACGTCCCAGGTGCTCATGCAGTGCACCACTGGTATGCCTGATGTGGTGCCTGGCAGGCTGCCAGCACTGTCCCTACTAAAATGGACAATGCAGCATGTGCGGCAGGCAGTGAGTGGGTTCTCTGCCACACCAGCCACCTTGGCAGAGCTGCGTATACCCCCCTTCCCGAGTACGCCATCACGAGTAGGGGGGCCTTCCTGCAGACTGATAGTGAGCCAGCAGGGATTTGCATGCTGATCTAGTGTATGCCATCCAATGTTCCCTGCTGCACCTTGTGGGATGCGAGGAATGGTTCCTGGACAGGACTTTTCACTGCTCACCACCACTCTTCGGGCAGCTATATATGGTCCATGGGATGCGCTCCAGGGTCATTGTGCCAGCCATCTATATCTTGAGTCATCCCGCATGGAAAAGGCCTATACGCAGGTGTTTACCGAGGTGTGCCGGCTGGTGGGAGGCAGGCAGCCCAAGACCATGCTCCTCGACTTTGAGCATGCTGCCTGCCATGCATTCATGGCCATGTTTGAGGGGGCAGCCCTCAGGGGCTGTTTCTTTCACTTCTGCCAGGCCATCTGGAGGAAAGTCCAGCAAACACCTGAGGTGCACACATGGTACTTGAGGGACGAGAAGTTTGCACTGCAGCTGCACATGCTCCTCGTCCTGGCATTTGTGCTGGTGGGCTCCATCAAGGCCATGTATGGGGAGCTCCTTGACCAGCCTTTCTACAGGGACAATGAGGAACTCCTGTGTCCCATCCTTAAATATGTGGAGGAGACCCTGGGTCAGGCACCCCGTTGGGAGGTCAGCATGGAGATGGCCACTGTTTCAGGTGTCATCGTGGAACATATATAAGCCCACCTTTGCAGGCCTGGTGAGGATGAACAATGCCATGGAGGGCTGGCACTGAAGATTCAGCACCAGGCTCAGTGCCAGCCACCCCAGCTTCTGGAGGTTCCTTGACTGCCTCCAGGAAGAGAAGCAGCTCAGTGACCTCCATATGGAGCAGCTGCTGTCCAGGTCAGGTGTCACCACCAAGAAGAAGGTCTACCGGGACCTGATACAGTGCATCGAGGGCACTGTGGCTGAATATGGGCAGCACACCCGACTATCTGCATGGGTTAGCATATAATTTCCAGTTGCAGATGTAGTCAGGAGGCCCACCATCTGCGCTGGCAGCCCTGTGCAGCTGTGCGGTGTCTGTCTCTGTCCCATATGCCCGTTGTTGCTGAAGCACCCCCCCACCCTGGTGCCCACTGCTTGTACCCCCCCAGCACACCCCTGCACTCCTTCAGCACCCCCGGCCCTCGTGCCCACTATTGTGGCTCTCCCCCCCCCCACACTCATCCTCCATGGTACACTGTGTGACGTGGCTCCTGGTCGCACGCACATCCTTGTTCCTTTTCCACCGTGGTCCCGGTACAGACACAGGTGCTCAGTGGTCCCATCATGTGTCACTGGGGGTGCATGTCCCTGTCCTCCTCACATGGTGCTTGCTGTTGCAGTGGTGTCATCCATTCGGTGTCTTGCATTTCTGTTGTGATTGTGGCGGCATGTTTTTAATTTTTTTTTAAATGTGGGGCATTCGCGATTTTGATGCTTGCAGCAGTGGCATTTCAGCCCTTCCCATTTTCCACGTTCAGTCCACGCCCTTCTGCCAGATGTTGTTCCATCCTCACCCTTATAACATGGAACCCATACCCTATATGGGACCTTGCTTGAGGATGCTACCTCCTTTAGGTATCTTGGGGTCTGGCTTGACTGGCACCTCGACTATTCTGGACATGCAGATGCCATTCACAAGAAGCTGCACCCCAAACTGGGTGCCCTGTACAGGAACTGTGGGTGTATTCCATTGATGGCTCACCATGATCTTGTCCAGAAAATTATCCTCCCAGTTTTTGACTACGGTGATGTAGTCTGAAGGTGCTGCTCACAAAACTTCCTTAACCAGACTGGACACTCTTTTTCACTCTTTCTGCCACTTTGCTCTCGACTGCCCTCCACACACTCACCACTGTGACCTTTACCAATCTCTCTCTCTCTCTCCACCCCTCTCTTGAGGACAGGCGCCTTGCACAAATTGCCAACTTTCAAGCTAAATTCCAGTTCCGCTCCCTCCCCCTTTACCTCTTCTCTCTCCCTTAAGCCTCCTTCTTCACACTCCCTTAGAAACCTCGACTCTCATAGCTTGTCCATCCCAACCACGTCCTTCACTGCTGGTCAGACAGCTTTCTCCCACCGCCTCCTCAAGCTATGGAACTCCCTTCCCTCAACCATCTGGCCACCTCCCTCCATGTCCTCTCTTACCTCCTACAACACCTATTCTCCCCTTCCTGCAATTGTGCTTAATCCCCTTGTGTCCTCTCCTTCCTCCTAAGAGACATATTCTCCCTTTCCTGCAATTGCACTTAATCCCTTTCCCCTCCTTATTTGGCTCTCCCCCTTCCTTCTGCTCACCCCCCCCCTCATTCTTCCGTAACTTTCTTGTGCTTATAATTTGACCTGGTTCTCATCCCCTTCCCAATAAGTATCTCTACGTCTGGTCTCCTGCCCCCCCATCCATAAATTAGTCAGTGCTGTATAATAGGCTAATTCTCATGCATTAATTGTACCATAACTGTACCCTGTTCTACCAGAGTTAGCACTTATCTCTGTACAATCCCATATTCTAGCTACACTTGTAAATGACTGGTGACTGCTATCAACTGCTATCTCCTGTAATTTTGCTGTTCCCCCTCCCTCCCAGGATGCATCTGGAAATGAGCAACTCTCCTCAGTATGCCTTTCTTGGTGAAACTTTTAAATAAATAAATCAATAGTCGTGAAGCTGACATATTGAACAGGTATTTCTGCTCAGTCTTTACTGAGGAAGAGGAGGGTAATGGGTCTGAATGGAGTACAAGGGGTGAGAATGGTGCAGAAATGGACACAAGTCCCTTTACATGAGAAAGGGTCCTGAAGGAACTGGAAGTAATAAGAGTTGATAAAGCAATGGGGCCAGATGGGGTGCACCCCAGGGTCATAAACAACTAAGAGAGGTGGTGGCTGAACCTCTTGCTATCCTGTTTAGCTGATCACTAGAAACAGGGAGGTACCAAGGACTGGAGGATAGCAGATGTAGTCCCTTATACAAAGTGGGAACAAAGAGAAGCGGGAACTACAGACCAGTCAGCCTCACCTCGGTAGTGGGGAAGATCATGGAAGCACTACTGAAGGAGAGATTGGTGGAACATCTGGTTGTCAATGGACTACAGGACCCAAGGCAGCATGGTTTCACCAGGGGAAGGTCATGTCAGACCAACCTCATTGAATTTTTTGACTGGGTGACTAGGGAGGTGGATCAGGGGAGGGCAGTGGACATGGCCTATCTGGACTTCAGCAAGGCCTTTGACACTGTGCCACATAGAAGACTATTGCACAAACTGAGGAATATGGGTGTGGGCAGGACAGTAGTGCGGTGGGTAGGTAACTGGCTGGGCAACAGGACACAGAGGGTGGTGGTAAATGGCTGTCACTCCACAGAGGGAAGAGTGACCAGTGGGGTACCACAGGGATCAGTGCTGGGACGGTACTATTCAATATCTTCATCAGTGACATTGCGCGGGACCTAGAAGGCAGAATTTCACTGTTCAGCTGATGACACAAAGCTCTGTAACACAGTAGACACACCAGAGGGTGTAGACAGAATAAGAAGGACCTGCAGAAACTTGAGGAATGGTCAGGGTTTGGCAGTTGAAATTCAATGCAAGGAAGTGCAAGATAATGCATATGGGGCACAAAACCCTGGCACAATATATCAGTTGGGGTGAGGATATAGCATGCACCAAGCAGGAAAGGGATCTTGGGAGTTATCATCTCTGATGACCTCAAGGCAGGAAACAGTGTGACAAGGCAGCAGGTAAAGCAAATAGGATGCTGGGATGCATAGACAGGGGCATCACCAGCAGGAAAAGGGAGGTCATAATTCCACTATGCAAGACACTAGTGAGGCCGCACCTGGAGTACACTGTGCAGTTCTGGAGACCTTACCTACGTAAGGACATAGACAGGGTAGAGAAGGTTCAGAGGAGGGCAACAAAGATGGTGCATGGATTGCATCACAAGTCCTATGAGGACAGGTTGAAGGCACTGAACATGTACTCCCTGGAGGAGAGGAGGGAGAGAGGGATATGATAGAGACATACAAGTATCTTACAGGAGGAATAGGGTGCAGGAATGCACTATTTTTAAGCGAAAAAGATGTCCCAGGACTAGAGGGCATGGGATGAAGTTGGAGGGAGGGGCGATTCAGAGGAAGCGTGAGGAAGAATTTCTTCACAGAGACGGGTGGTGGACAAGTGGAACACCCTGCCAGAGGAAGTGGTGGGGGCTGAAACAATCACGGGATTTAAGAATGCATGGGATAGACATAAAGGAATTCTGGAGGTCAGGGGTAAGGGGCAACAGACTTCCTGGAAAACATAAACTGAACTTACAAACTTAAATGGGCAGACTGGGTGGGCCATAGGCCCTTATCTGCCGACACTGTCTATGTATCTATGTATGTATCTATGTGAAAAGAAAGGTAGCCACCTAGGCAAAGGTGGACAACACAAACACACCTAAAGTTCAGGGACCTGTTATGCTGGACTCAACACTGTGATGCTTGTACAGCTGGTTCTAATTAATCTATGCTTTTTGTAATATAAAAATGTGTTATTGAGTGTCTCTCATGAGACATGCTGAAACAGCCTGTGGAATGACACCTCCCATCCCAGGTTTTAGATACAAGGTGTTACCTGGAAGGCCAGGAGATAATTACAGGCTAGAAGAGGCATACATTAAGCATCTCCTGTTTATCGAGCTTAATTGTAGCTTGCCAGCTGACAGGATAGAAAATATCCATTTTATGAGGTTTAGAGGAGGAAAACCAGGTTATATCACACTGGTGCAAAGTCATAAATGTTCCTCTGATGTCTGTAAAAGCAGGATGTTGCTCATGGATGAAAGAAGGACTTAGAAATTAACCTTATTTAATTTACCTTCTGAGTGATGACATCCTGATTGTATAATTTTTAATAAACAGAGGAGGAGCTGAGTGACATCATGGAGAAGGCAGGCACAAGACAGTGTTTTAATTATGCTGTGAGTGACCTGTAAACACATACATGTTTGGACTCTCTTGACAACAACATCTGTCTATCAGCACTATTAGAAGAGATACATTAGATACATAAGTCTAATTGTCTGGTGGTAGGAATTTTGTATTTTTTTTTAACCCTTGTTCTTTTAAATGATTGTATGTTTTTGTGATATATTGTTCTGTATTTACATTTTTTTATCTATCTTTAAGTAAACCTCTACTTTAGAGACTACTTGGTGTGCCTTTGAAATTCTTTTTCTTGACAAGTGAAGCATATATGGTTACAGTTGACACTGGGCATAGCTTTATGGTAATACCAAACTGGGAAAAGATAAGAGTTTATCTGAGGTCTTTTCACAGAGTTTGCAAGGGTTCATTTTGTACCTGGTTAGGTGCCCTAGGTGAAAGATATCTTTGCATCCCCCAAAGAGCAGAATTATCTGAGCCTGTACATTGAGTACGCTAGCAAGAGGTTCACAGTTTGAATCCTTCCAGAACTTGAGACCAAAGGTTGATTCGAACCCACAAAACAGACAGGAGGGTTACCCTGTTCTGTTAACTGTTCACAAGGCTGCGCTTGGAGGTTGGCACCATGGGAGCAGAGGGCCTGACCTGCTGAGTGGGATTGTGACAGATTGGTTGGCAGCGGTGCGATAATTTTGGTATTACAAGCTTTTATTGTTCAGTGTGTCAGCTTGAGACTGTCAGCTCACTTGCAAAGAAATAAAAAGGCAATGATTTATTTTTAAAAGGAGACAGAACTATATCACTTGGCGTACAGTCAAGTTCCTACCCGTTTAATTTTTTTTTCTAAAGTGCAAGTCAGAGTAGCTGTAGTTAGGGAAGAAGATGGCTTCCAACTACAGCAAGCACACTGTAGACTACTTAAAGCAGTTGGGCAGGGACAGAGGAGTCCTGTTCGAGGTGAAAGCCACCAAGCAGAACCTTGCGGATGCCCTGGTGGTAGCAGATACCCAGAGCATCGAGTCACAGACAGTGACTGAAAAGGACCAAACCTTGAGCGTGGCAGGGCTAGCAGCCAGTGCAGTGTTCAGATCCAATGAGGAGGGTAACAGGGCCAGTGCCAGCGAAGGGCCACAGCAGCAGTGAAAGGTCACCAGTATCCTGGATCCAGAAGTACTCAGGCTGCAGATTGAGTTGCACCGAATGAAGCTGGAGTTCCAGGAGAAAACAGAACGAGAGAGACGAGAGGCAGAGTGGGAACAGCAGGAGGCTGAGTGAGAGGAGCGTGAGTGCCAGCGAGCTGCAGAGGAGAAGAGGGAATAAAAACAGAGGGAGGCAGAGTTAGAACGCCGAGAGGCAGAGCAAGAACACTGAGAGGCAGAGCAAGAACAGAGAGACACTGACCATGAGGAACGTGAGCGCCAGAGGCAACACAAACTGGAGAAGCTATGACTCCAACCGGCGGCACCAGAGCAGGTAAGTGATTTGGGTTTAACTGGGACTACAGGACTGGGTTACAAATTGAATTCCAAATTGATAGCCAAATTTAAAGAGGGGGAGGATATGGATGCCTTTTTAAATTCTTTTGAAAAAGTTTGTATTCAGGCTAAAATTCCTAAGTAGTCCTGGAGCTTCCAGCTATCCTTGCTACTTACCGGGAAAGCTCAGAATGCATTGGGTCAAATGGACAATGAGGACAGTGATGATTACAGCAAACTTAAAGCTGCACTGTTAAAGAAATTTGAATTAACTGCTGAATCATACAGAGCTAAATTCCATAAGCTCAGGAGAAGCCCTGACATGAGCTACGAGGAGCTAGCCACAAAACAACGTCAGTTTTTAAAAAATTGGTGTGAAGGAATTGGAGTAATCTCTGTTGATAAAATTGAAAATGTAATTTTGTTAGAACAGTTTTGCTGGGCATGCCCAGCAGAGCTGAAAACCTGTCTGGAAGACTGAGATCCCAAAACAGTGCAAGAGGCTGCCGAACTCTCGGACCACTATGCCAAGAGCAGACCTGCTCTGAGAGCGAATGGGATGGGTGTGGTAGCACAGAAAGGGAAAAGCGCACCTTCAGGGCAGCTAAAACCCTGACTGCCTCCACTGAAACCAGTTAGCCCCAGGTTTCAGAGAAGAGATTTCTCTGAGAAATGAAATGAATGTTGGATATGTAAAGAAGCTGGGCATATTGCCAGACAGTGTCCCAAAAGAATGAACAATACGCAGAATGGTACTAGGAAAGAAGTGGGTTATTTGTGTGTCCCTGGAAGCATGCCTGTGAACATGAGGGAACACACGCACCCAGTCATGGTGAATGGTGTACAGACGCAAGGGTTAAGGGACATAGGGGCATCCCTGACATTGGTAAAAGGGGATCTGGTACAGCCTGGTCAGCTTATACCAAATAAATACGTCACTGTACAAGACTTTACTGGTGGGGAGAAAACATTGCCCCTTGCTAGTGTTCTCCTAGACTGGGGCTAAACAGGGAGAACTGCATAACAGGTGGCTGTAGCCAAAACCTTAGCAGTGGATGTGATCCTGGGCAACAATCTAAAACAGGGGATTGTGTGTACAGTTACCCGTAGCCAAGCAGCAAGGGAACACTGTAATTCCCTGGACCCCACAGAAGCCATTGTGAAAACCACTGGGAGGCTGGTTCCCCAGCCTGTGCCTCCAGATGGGAAGACTAATGAAAAGGGGGTAGAAATTTCCCCAGTAGCAATTAACCACACAGCTACAGAGGGTTACTCCAAAGAGGGAGGGGTGACCCATTGTCAGAGGGTTGGTATTGACAGTGATCCTGAGGGCCCTGACGCTAGTGCTAGGGACCCTAGTTTAGCGACTGAAGGAGACCTATCCCATGCCTTGGGAATGTGTGAGGAGTTTGCAGCTGCTTGGGCAGACTCTGACAGAGCACAGGGAGGTGACAGCAGACATAAGGTTTGTTGGGAAAATGGACTTATGTATACTCAAGCAGTGCAGACAGAGGGAGGGGTGCTAGGCAGGCAGCTTGTCATTCCCCAGGGGTATAGTGAGCAGTTGCTCAAGATTACACATTATATTCCCTTGTCTGGTCATCTGGGAATCACGCGCACTACGCATCGGCTGGCCCAGAATTTCTAGTGGCCTAACTTCACTCAGCAGGTGAAGTAGTATTGCAGGTCTTGTCGTTGATGCCAAGAAATAGGGAAGGTGGGCAAGAAAACCCAAGTCGCCCTGATTCCATTGCCCATAGTGGAGGAGCTATTCCAGAGAGTGGGAATGGATATTGTGGGGCCTTTAAATACCCCCAGCTCCTCAGGGAAGAGATTCATCCTGACTGTGGTGGATTATGCCACCTGGTACCCAGAGTCAGTCACCCTATCCTCACTGAGGACAGACAAAGTGGCAGATGCCTTACTTGGGATTTTCTCCCATGTTGGGTTTCCGCAGGAGGTTATCGCCAATCGGGGGTCCTTCATGTCAGACCTGATGAAATGTTTATGGGAGAAGTGTGGGGTGGTGCAGAGATCCATGACACCGTATCACCCACAAGCCAATGGGCTTGTGGAAAGATTCAATGGAACCCTGAAGTCAATGCTCCGGACGTTTGCTGAACAGCATGGGAGGGACTGGGAGAAATACCTTCCCCACCTGTTGTTTGCATACAGGGAGGTGCTCCAAGAGTCGACAGGATTTTCCCCCTTTGAACTCTAATATGGACGCCGGGTACGTGGGCCCCTAGACTTAATCTATGAGGACTGGAAAGGCAAGCACGCCATCCAGGGAACTCCCACTGTGGATTATATCCTTAGGTTTAGGGAAAGTTTGAAGGAGCTTATGGGGACAGCCCAGAGCAACCTGGCAGCTGCCCAACAGAAATGAAAAGTGTGGTACAACGGCAGAGCCAGAGCTCGCTCATACATGGTGGGTCAGGAAGTCATGGTCCTTATTCCAGTCTGGAAAGACAAGCTGCAGGCTGAGTGGGCAGGACTGGTCAAAGTGGTTAGGAAGGTAAATGACGTGAACTATATTACTGAGTTACCTGACAGAAGACAGACAGAAAGGATGTACCATGTCAACATGATGAAGCCATATGCAAATAGGGCTGACATGGTGTTTGCAGTGTGTAGTCCTGTAGAGGGGACGAATGAAGGAGATCCCCTTTTGGACTTGCTGGCAGAGACCAAGCAGGAGTCCTCTGTGGAGGCAGTAAAATTGTCTCCCCAGCTGGCTCCGGACCAGATCCAGGAAGCAAGGGAGGTTTTAACAGACTTTGCCCCATTGTTTACCGTCAAGCCTAGACTAACCCCCTTAGCGACGCACGATGTGGTGACAGGGACACAGACGCCCATACGGTGGACAGCATATCGAGTGTCAGAGGCTGTCCAAAAGGACATTAGGAGGGAAGTGCAGGAGATGCTGGATTTCAGGGTAATCCAGAGATCCTACAGCCCCTGGGCATCTCCCGTAGTCCTTGTGCCTAAGCCAGATGGTTCTACTCATTTCTGTGTGGACTATCGTGGACTGAATGCAGTCACGAAGTCAGACACCCACCCGATGCGCTGGACTGATGAACTCCTGGACAAGTTGGGAAGGGCGACCTACCTTACGACGACTGACCTGACCAAGGGGTGTTGGCAGGTAGAGTTGGCGGACAGAGCTAGGGAGAGGTTGGCCTTCATCACTCCGATAGGCTTATTTGAATTTAAAGTAATGCCTTTCAGAATGAAGAACGCCTCGGCTACTTTCCAAAGGTTGGTGAACCAGGTGTTAAGTGGTGC
Source organism: Neoceratodus forsteri (assembly GCA_016271365.2). Lineage (NCBI taxonomy): Eukaryota > Metazoa > Chordata > Ceratodontiformes > Ceratodontidae > Neoceratodus > Neoceratodus forsteri. The sequence goes on along the minus strand of CM028132.1, from coordinate 97,154,761 downwards.
TGAGGAGTACGCCATGGGGTACCTGGATGACACTGCCATCTTTAGTGCCAGCTGGGAGGAAATGGGAATTATGTACTTATCATAATTATTGATCTTCTTGGACAGTCTCCGTCACTCATTCACACTAGTGGGATAGCGCCGGAGGCGCTAGGATCAAGCGGGAGCCTAAAATTTTCAGAAGGATCATCGCCAAGACAGGACCATGCATGCGCAGCACCGCGAGACTAACTTGCGCCTGTTTAGGCTATCTCGGCGTCGACCCTCCAGCCACCTGAGTACCTTTTCGACCCAGGAGGTGCAGCGTAATTAATAAGAATAACTCATCCTAAGTTTCTGGGCCTGAGAGGGCGCAGATGGCCTTTGCAAGAACGGGCAAAGAACAATGTCTTCACAGTCTGACCCATAGGACCATGAAGACCAGGAAAGAAGATGAGTGAACCCAGGGGATGGTGGGTGGGCGTGTGAATGAGTGATGGAGACTGTCCAAGAAGATCAATAATTATGGTAAGTACGTAATTTCCATATCTTCCTGGACTAAGTCTCCATCACTCATTCACACTAGTGGGAGAGTACCAAGCTAAAACCAACAACCCTGAGTAGGGTGGTAGGAGATAGGGTTCACTCAGAAAGGACAGTCAAGGACTGTCCTGCTAATAAAACAGCTGTCTTGTAAAGAGCATCTAGAACATAGTGCTTACAAGATAAGCAATCGAGTTGTAACTCACCACTTTGCAGAAGACTGCAATAGGCACAAAATGAAAGTCTGTCAGGAAGCTGCAACCACTCTAGAAGAGTGGCAAGAACCTGGCCTCACAAATTGGTCTAGGACCAAAAATAATAGTGTCAAAGACATGTATTAGTCTAACGTAAAAAGGCCTCAGGAACTGAAAAAGCCGGGGGTAAAGTCTACTGGTTCATGGTAGACCGAAAAGCGCAGATGGAAACCCCCCACTACCAAGCATGGCTGACCTGCGAACAACAGGTCCAGGAGCACTTGAACCCCTTACTTGGTGAACAGAAGAAGGTTCCAGTGGGGTTAGTCCATCAAGGTGAATTGTTTTCACTTAGTCACTGACACCTTCCTGATGGAAGCCCAAAGCTCGACTTAGAAGCCTCTTGTGGTGGTCTAGTAGAACCAGATCCTAACCACTTTATATTCCAAAAGGAATCATTCTGCCCCTGTAGTAGAAGTCTCTGAACTCAGGGAAGAGAGGAAAAGTGTACAGGAGGACGTGTCCACTGCGGAAAAACGTTCCAACAGAAAAAAAAAAAACAGGGGCTGGATTTCTAAGGCAAATAGAGGCAGATGTGAATCAAGGAGGGATGCAGCAGGACCAAGTTAGGGCTAACCCATTTGTTGAAAGTGACTGAATAGCGGCAGAAGTGACAATGCAGTGAGGCACTACTCACTCCAGCCTCTCTGAAGGGAGTAGGAAAGGATTCTAGTTTGTTTGATGAAAAACAAACATCACAACTCCATCACACACTTGGAGAGGATAGCTTCGTGAGCGACTGGCATGGAACCAGTGCGCCGGAACTGAAGGTGTTAATATTTGAGAAGCTACCTCAGAAAAAAGACCTACTTGACCTTCGGTCAAGACGGAAAATATCGCCTGTTAAGTTAAAGCAAGCAAGAAACTAGTTCTGACTCGGTGGAGAGTCGCTTCTGTTGCTGCAAGGCTGTGCTTAAGAGAAGAAAGCCTGATAAAAAGAAAAGGGAATTAACAGACTGGGCAGTCACCTAGGTCTAGGAAATGTCTTCGGATGAGAGAAATTTCTGTTGGAGAAATAGATGACCCACACTACCGCTGGATCAGACTCCCCCTAGGGGAAGAAGAAGTCAGGTACTCTTTACCATACTCTGGAGATGACAGCCTCAGGGGCTGAGGCAGAACCTGACCAGATCCAAAAAAGTGGGGTATCGGGTAATTTTAGCTAGGCCCTGTGCTGTGATAAAATTATTTTTAATTTTTTTTTTTTAGTCCGAGTCTAACAAGGCTTTCAGGCTGCTATTTTGCAAGGATTGTCTTGATACAAAATGATGAAGATGTTCTCCATCTGAGTGCAGAAGGAGCCTGAGCATCCATACTGAAATCTTGACTGGACTAATAATCACAGCTGGAGAGATGTTAACCACCTGTGCCGAAGAAGCCACCGAACGGGCAATATCACAAGGGGGCCATATACCCCTATCAAAGGAGTGGAAGAGCCTGAGTGGCTCCCAACCATTAAATTAGAATGTTCCCCAGAGTGTAATTGTCTTGATGACTGAAAAAGTCTAGACACAGAAGCGTATGGTCCACAGACGCAGTCTGAAATACTATAGTGGACCCCATTAGTGAGGAACTACTGAAAACTTGTTCCATCACGGACTCTGATGATACAGAGGATGTGCCCTTCAGTATATAAAATGAGTCATCCGCTGTATTATTGACCAGAAGGACAGGGAAAGACCCATCTAGATGCACTTCTACCCCAAAAGGACCTCTAAGGGAGGTCTAGGTCAGAGCCACTAGAGACTCCGCCATCAGGAAGGATATCAAGAAGCTTGGTACCACGTAGGGAGCCGAGAAAGTGCTGAGCAGAATGCGATTCCGTAGACAGAACAGTACAGCCGAGTTCCATCAGCAGAAAACCACTGGATGACACAAGATCCCACCTGGACTGCCACTCACCAAGATGTGAGAAAAAATAATCCGCAGAACAGGACTTCATTCTGCAGAAAATATCCTGCCAGAAGTTCTGTGGAGAAGAAGTCCAAAAAGGAAAAATGTGTCACTAATTCTGAAAGACAGCACCCACTAGCACCCCTGCTGCACCAGCATCACTCATGGCACAGGAGGGCACCCAGCAGTGCCTATGTCAACCTGGGCAGTGCCTGAGGGCACCTGTGGCAGTACCCACAGGCACCCTTGGCACCCATGCAACAATGGCACCCAAGGGTACCCCTGACACCCATGGTACCATGGCACCCATGGCACCATGGTACCCATGACACCCATGACAAGAATGGCACCTGAGGGCACCAGTGGTACCCATGGCACTCGAGGGCACCAGTGACACTGGTGGCACCCCTGGATGCCCACAGTGCCACCTGCAACACCCATGGGTGCTCCTGGCACCAGCCATAGCACCCATGGCACCTGTAGCAACCATGGCACTCATGGGTGCCACCCATGGCACCCATGGGTGTATGGCACTGCCCATGGGTGCACAATGCCACCCATGGGTGCCCAATACCACCCATGGGTGCACGGCACCACCCACAGGTGCAGGGCACCACCCACAGGCACTCAGCACCAACTAGACACCCGCAGCACCACTGGCAGCACCAACAACCAACAGCAGCAACAACAGCACACACGGCACCACACAGAGCAATGGCATCGACCCACAGCGCCGATGATGGAGCCAACCCATGGCACTGACTAAGGCACAGTGCTGACCAAGGCACCGAGGCATGGCGCCGATCAAGGCACCGAGGCTCGGCACCGACCAAGGCACCAAGCCACAGCTCCGAGGCACGGCGCCGACCAAGGCACTGAGCCACAGCACCGAACCACGGTGCCAAAGGAAAATGCCAATGGAAATCCTGAGAAGAAGGGGAGAAGGAGAAAGGTGGTGCCCGTGCTGGCCCCTGCATGGAAAAGGGAGAGGGGGTAGGCACAAGGGGTCGACACGATGGCAAAGACACCAAGAGGACACCTCACCCATCATGATCCAATCGACCTGGCTCCAGTCCAATGGTTCTGAGGCCCGGAGGCCCCGAAATCAAGAACAGAACCAGGAAAATTGGAAAGTCGAACCCCTCTGCTCCACAGGAGCGACCCAGAGGTGAAACTGCCCACCGGAGCTCCAACGAGGACAGAGATGGAGTTCGGAGTCAAGAATGCAGCCATTCAGAGCGGGGCCAAGGGGAACCCACCACAGTCAGTTTAGGCCCATTGCCCTTCCCGACTAACAAACCTCGTGCAGATGTACCAACGGGCAACCTCGAGTGCACCAATTCTTCTTCCCCTAATGAGGAAGAAGAGCTCGAGGTTAAGCGGAGCCAGATCCCCAGAACTGCTAGATTTGTGCTTGGGAGGACTGTCCTCCCCCTGAGCACAGGACTGTCCATAGTCGAACCCCCCCAGTTAATTAAGGGCAGCGGACCGGACACAGCCCCACTGCCATAAAAACTTTCAAATGAAGTCCTCCTACCGTCACCGCTACCGTCTAAGGACGACTCCATTGATGGCAGGAAAGAATTTATTTTTCTTCTTCTTCAAAATCTTCTTTTCTTATTCGTAAAATAAGAAATTACTACTTAAAAATTAAATGAAATGCTAAAAGCTGCTGTCGTATAGATGAAAACTTAGACTCCGGCAGACGAGTGACGTCGACATCCAAGCGTACTCGACGGCGGGAGAAAAGGAACTGAAGCGGCTGAAGGGTCGACGCTAAGATAGCCTACACAGGCGTGAACTAGTCTTGCGGTGCCACGCATGCGTGGTCCTGTCTCGGCATCCAGCGCTATCCCACTAGTGTGAATGAGTGATGGAGACTTAGTCCAGGAAGACCACCTTTCCCACCTTAGGGAAGTGCTGGGCAGGATACAGAGGGCCGGGCTCACTGTCAAAGCCGGGAAGTGCCAGGTGGCCATGGGAGAAGTGGCATACCTCGGGCATGTAGTAGGCCAAGGACAGCTCCGTCCTAACCAAATAAAAATACAGGTAATCCAGGAGTGGCCCAGACCAGAAATGCAGAAGCAGGTCAGGAGTTTTCTAGGGACAGTAGGGTACTACAGGATATTTGTACCCAATTACAGTGCCCTGGCTGCTCCCCTATCTGACCTGATAAAGAAAAGAATGCCTGTGAGAAAGCCTTTACCAGGTTGAAGGAGGCACTGTGCAGTGCTCCTGTTTTGACAAGTCCTGACTATAGCAGACCCTTTATAGTTCAGACTGACGCCTCAGTCGTGGGTATTGGGGCAGTACTGAGTCAGACATCCAGCCAAGGGACAGATCACCCTGTAGCGTATCTCAGTAAAAAGTTACTTCCCAGGGAGCAGGCAAACTCCACTGTGGAAAAGGAGTGTCTTGCCATAGTGTGGGCCCTAAAGAAGTTAGAACCATACTTGTATGGGCAGCATTTTGTGGTACAGATTCACCACAACCCCCTGGTTTGGCTGACGCAGATGGGAAAAAACAATGGTAGATTGCTAAGATGGAGTCTTGCTTTACAAGGGTATGACATGACAATTCTACATAGGGCTGGAGTGAAAAATCAGAACTCGGATGGGTTGTCTCGCGTCTATGAGGAGTGAACTGATTTGGGAAGCTTATCCCATGCAGGGGATAGGGCCCCCAAATTCAGTCTAGGTAGGGAGGATTGTGACGCTTGTACAGCTGGTTCTGATTAATCTATGCTTTTTGTAATATAAAAATGTGTTATTGAGTGTCTCTCATGAGACATGCTGAAATAGCCTGTGGAATAACACCCCCCATCCCAGGTTTTTAGATACAAGGTGTTACCTGAAAGGCCAGGAGACAATTATAGGCTAGAAGAGACCTAAATTATGCATCTCCTGCTTATCTAGCTTAATTGTAGCTTGCCAGCTGACAGGATAGAAAATATCCATTTTATGACGTTTAGAGGAGGAAAACCAGGTTATGTCACACTGGTGCAAAGTCATAAATGTTTCTCTGATGTCTGTAAAAGCGAAATGTTGCTCATGGATGAAAGAAGGACTTGGAAAGTAACCTTATTTAATTTATCTTCTGAGTGATGATTGTATAATTTTTAATAAACAGAGGAGCAGTGTTGGGTAAGTTACTTTTTCTATTACTTTCTATTATGTTTGGAAACTTGTTCCAGGGAGCTCTGTGCAGTCACTAGCAAGGATGGAGAAGTACTAGAAAAAGTAATACACCTTACAATTATAGTTACTTATTTATTTTTATACAAAAACAATACACAGATAATAAATAACTATAACAGGTTAAATTTTTTGAAAGTAATAGGGAGGGAGAGGTACCCAAGGGGTGTCACATCAGGATAAGGATAAAAAGACCAGTAAGGTGGAGAGGACAGATGATGCTATCTCCACCGAAAGGGTGTGGTTAGCCCTCAAGACCCTAAAGAAAGATAAATCTCCTGGGCCTAATGGCATTCATCTGACAGTACTATGGGAATTGGCGGACATACTGGCTGCACCCCTGGCGGAGCTCTTCAAACAGGTCGCTTGAGACAGGGAGGGTACCTAGGGATTGGCGAGAGGCACATGGTGCCAATCCATAAAGGGGGGTCGAGGGAAGTACCAGGTAACTATAGACCCATCAGTTTGACCTCGGTGGTGGGAAAATTAATGGAGAGTATACTAAAGGAATGATTGGGGGTGTACTTGGAGGAGGTGGGAGGTCTGGATAGTCAGCAACATGGGTTTGTGCCAAGTAGATCATGTCAAACCAATCTTGTGGAGTTCTACAAATGGGTAACATCAGAACTGGACAGGGGAAAGCCTGTGGATGTATTAGTCTTGGACTTCAGCAAGGCGTTTGACTCTGTCCCCCACAATGGTCTGGTGGAGAAACTGACGGGGTTGGGGAATAGGCCCTTTGATGGTCAGATGGATTGAAAACTGGCTAGCTGGATGCACCCAGAGAGTAGTGGTCAGTGGGGAGCTCTTGAACCCTAGAGAGGTCGGTAGTGGGGTACCTCAGAGCTCGGTCCTGGGTCCGATCCTGTTTAATGCATGCATATCGGACATCAGGGAGGGTATAGGGTGCAAAATGAGTCTCTTCGCTGATGACTCCAAGATGGGAGCAGTAGTTGAGGGGGAAGAGGGAAGGTTGGCCCTGCAAGGGGACCTGGGCACCCTGGAAAGCTGGGCTCACACATGGAAATTAAATTTCAATATCACCAAGTGCAAGGTGTTACATCTTGGGCAGGGAAACCTTGGGAAGGTAGGCGCTGGAGGCCTCAACAGGGGAAAAAGACCTAGGGGTCATGGTGGATGCATGTATAAATAACTCTGACAGTGCAGGAGAGCGGTTAACAAGGCAAACAGGATGTTGGGATGCATCGTAAGGGGGATCACCTCTAGGAGCAGGGAAGTGATTCTGCCACTGTACAATGGACTGGTTAGACCACACCTTGAGTACTATGTACAGTACAGGAGACCACACTTGAAGAGGGACATACAGCTCCTGGAGAGGGTACAGAGGAGGGCAACTAAGATGATACAAAGACTAGGGGATGTGACGTATGAGGACAGACTTGAGGAGCTCGGCCTGTTTTCATTGGAGGAGAGAAGACGGCGGGGACATGATTGAGGTCTTCAAGTACCTCAAGGGAATAAATAGGGTAAACATGGAGGGGATCTTCATACTACAGCAGGGAGGTATCACCAGAGGGCATGGTTTGAAGTTGGAAGGTGGAAAGGTGCGGGGGGAAAAGAGGAGGAGGTTTTTCACTGAGAGGGTGGTGGACCCTTGGAATGCGCTGCCTGGCAAGCTGGTTCAGAGATCCACAGTGGAGGGCTTCAAGAGAGGGTGGGACAGACACAGAAAGCGGATGTATCAGATGATGGCTTGGCCCAGGGGGGTGGGGATGGATGATAGGGGTTTCTGGAACACAAGTGGGGGGAGGGCCTCAGCACCGAACTAGGGATCTGAGGTTCGAGCAGACTCAATAGACCGTAAGGCCTAATCTGCTGGCAATTAGTATGTTAGTATGTTACTAGTTACTTTCAAATAAATGTAATCAGTTACAGTTATGTATTTCTTTTGTATAAAAAGACATAAGTAATTGTAACTGTAAAGTGTATTACTTTTTCCAGTACTTCTCCATCCTTGCTAGTGGCTGCACAGAACTTTCTGGAACAAGTTTCCAAAAGTAACAGAAAGTAACAGAAAAAGTAACTTACCCAACACTGCAGAGGAGGAGCTGGGTGACATCATGGAGAAGGCAGGCTCAAGACAGTGTTTTAATTATGCTGTGAGTGACCTGTAAACACATACATGTTTGGACTCTCTTGACAACAACATCTGTCTATCAGCACTATTAGAAGAGATACATTAGATATATAAGTTTAATTGTCTGGTGGTAGAAATTTTGCATTTTTTTAACCCTTGATCTTTTAAATGATTGTATGTTTTTGTGATATATGGTTCTGTATTTACATTTTTTTATCTATTTTTAAGTAAACCTCTACTTTAGAGACTACTTGGTGTGCCTTTGAAATTCTTTTTCTTGACAAGTGAAGCATATATGGTTACAGTTGACACTGGGCATAGCTTTATGGTAATGCCAAACTGGAAAAGATAAGAGTTTATCTGAGGTCTTTTCATAGAGTTTGCAAGGGTTCATTTGGTACCTGGTTAGGTGCCCTAGTTGAAAGATATCTGGCATCAACCAAAAGAGCAGAATTATCTGAGCCTGTACGTTGGGTATGCTAGCAAGAGGTTCACAGTTTGAATCCCTCCAGAACTTGAGACCAAAGGTTGATTCAAACCCACAAAACAGACAGGAGGGTTACCCTGTTCTGTTAACTGTTCACAAGACTGTGCTCGGAGGTTGGCACTGTTGGAGCAGAGGACCTGACCTGCTGAGTGGGTTTGTGACAAACACCAGAAGGAAGCCTGGGCAGGGGGGTGTCTAGAAATATATAATTTGTCAGCAGAAAAGGACTAGTAGGCCCATCTAGTCTGCACTAGTCTCCTTGCCTATTATGACACCCTGGACCTTATTTGGCCACAGGTGACCCTCCTTCCTCCATTTCCTCTACCTATTATGCCCACATGCCTATACCATATATGCTTGAAGCTCCCCAGTGCCTTTGCCCTCACCACCTCTTCTAGCAGAGCTGTTCTAGATGTCTACTACTCTTTCAGTGAAGAAGTATTTCCTCACATCCCTCTTAAACTCAATGCTTCATAGCATTCCCCCATGTTCTCTGAAAGAGAGTCCCCTTCTGTATCTTGTACATCTCCATGAAGTACTTCTAGGTTTCCATCATTTCCCCTCTCACTCTCCTCTCCTCCCGGGAGTACATGTTGAACTCCTGCAGCCTCTCCTCATATGGTTTCTCATGCAAGCCCCACACCATTTTGGTAGCCCTCCTTTGGACTGCCTCCACCTTGTCAGTGCCTTTGCAGAGTTGCAGCCTCCAGAACTGAACACAGTATTTCAGGTGGGGTCTCACTAGTGAACGATACAGTAGTAGCAGCACCACCTTCCTTCTCCTGCTACTAATCCCAGTCCTCATATGTACCTCAGCATCTGGCTAGCCTTGCCTACTGCCTTGCCACTTTGAGATCATCAGATATGATTACACCCAGGTCCTCTTTTGCTTGGTGACAGTAAGTACCTCCCCCCATCTTATACACAGCCTCTGGGTTTCCCTGCCCCAGGTGCATGACTTTCCACCTTCTGGCATCAATACCCAGCTGCCACATCCTAGACCACTCCTCTAGTTTCCCCAGATCCTTTGTAGTCTTTCCACCCACTCCTGGGTGTCCACCCTGTTGCAGATTTTTGTGTCATCCACAAAGAGATGCACATTCCACTCCTGTTCCTCAACAATGTCACTTATGATGACACTGAAGAGGACAGAAGCCAATACCAATCCCTGTGGTACTCCACTGGTCACTCTCCCATTCCCTGAGTGACTGCTGTTTATCACCACCCTCTGCCACCTATCCTTCAACCAGTTTGATACCCAGCTTACTACCTTCCTCCCAACACCCAGGTTATTAAGTTTAATCAGCCTCCTGTGTGGTACAGTGTCAAAGGCCATACTGAAGTCCAGACAGGCCACATCTACTGCCCTCCCTGCACCACCTTTCTAGTCACCCAAATAAATCTATTAGATTTGTTTGACATGACATCCCCCTGTGAAATTATGCTGCCAGTGGTCCTGCAGCCCATTTGCCTCCAGGTACTCCATCAGTCTCTCCTTTAGTAGGGTTTCCATTAATTTCCCCATCACCGATAGGAGACTGACTGGTTTGTAATTGCTAGCCTCATCCCTGCTGCTGCTCTTGTGCAGAGCGATCACATCGGCCCTCCTCCAGTCCTCTGGAACTACCCCATCTCCAATGAGGTGCTGAACAGTGTTGCCAGAGGGGTGACTAACACTGTGCTCAGTTCTTTTAGTACCCTGGGACAGATCCTGTCTGACCCCATCGCCTCGTTTTCCTTTAGGGCTTCCAATCCCCAGAGGACTATCTCTCCTCTGAAAGTGAACTTGTGTCCACTTCCCCCTGGTGCCTGCTGAAACATGTTGGTCCATCCCTTCCCCCACCACTGTGAAAACTGAGCAGAAGTAGTCATTTAACATTTTCACTTTTTCTTGATCTTCTTTTGTACAGTCGCACTCTCCTGATCCTTACTATCCCATCCCTTGCTTTCTTCTTTTCACTCATGTACCTGAAGAAAGTCTTATCCCCTTTTTTTGACCTCATTGGTGATCTTGCCCTTTGTTTGTGCCTTAGCTTCCCTCAGCCTCCTTCCTGCCTCCCTCTGTTTATCTAGGTATACCTCCCAGTCCCCTTCCATCTCTGGGTCACCTTGTACTTCCTAAAAGCTTTTTTTTCTTACTTACTGCCTTAGCCACCTCCTTTGAGAACCATTGTGGCCTCTTTCTCCTCTTACACTTGCTTATTTCTTTCAAACAGCTTGCCCTCACCTTAGTTATTCCCTCCTTTATCCTTTTCCATTGTGCCTCCACTCTCACCCTGGCCTTCCTGTTCTTCCAGGTATTTACTAAGACAGTCTCCCATTTCTCTAAAATTTGGCCTCCTGAAGCCCAGGCCCCTCATCCTAGTGTAATTTTTCTCCAGCCCAGATTGTATGACAAATCACACCATACGATGATCGCTTGTATCCAGGAGACTACCCTATGTGACATCTGCAATGCTATCCCTGTTCATAAGTATCAGGTCCAACACTGTCCCATCTCTAGTGGGCTCTGTAACCAGCTGCCTGAGGAAGGCTCCTTGTAGGGAGTCAAGGATGGCTCTGCCTCTTGATGCAGCCAGAATGCTCCAGTCTACATTTGGCAGATTAAAGTCCCACATAATGAATACCTCCCCTTTGCTTGCCATTCTGCCAGTGGTCTCCCCTAAAACCCTGTCTAACTCCTCCCCCCCCCGTGTTGGTGGTCCGTACACCACTCCTACACAGATAAAGGCCCTGGACCCCATCTCTGAGCCAACCCAAAGAACCTACGGCCATTCCTTATCCTGATTGTGTTCTGGTATCTCTGTAGCCTTTATACCTTCCCTCACATACCCCCCCAACACAAACACACTTTTGTCCCTGCTCTGTCCTTCTGGAACATGGTGTAACCCAGAATGGCCACATCCCAGCTGTAGTTGTTGGTGCACCATGATTCTATTACGGCCACTAGATTTAGGTCTGCCTCCACAATGGTTGCCTCAAGGTCAGGAATTTTATTTCCTAAGTTCGTTGTGTTGGAACACGTGTATATTTGTACAAAACTCTGGGTCTGTACCTTATTAGAGTTTGGTGAGTTCTGATGTCATAAAGAGACACAAATTAGCACATAAAGCATTTAGTAGCAGCTATGCAAAATTACAGGAAAAAGTACAATACATTCCAATACCCAGGAAGCCAGAGGGCTGCTCTCCCCGCCTTCAATCTATGGACTCTGACTCAACAGAAACTCCTGAGAGTCCCTCTTTTATATAGTTATCGTGAATAGAGCTACAGTATTGCCTCAGCTTTCCTTATCTACACACAGAATAAGCACATTCTTAGTAGAGAATCAGCAGTTTCTGCTCAGTAGCTGTTTAAGACATCACTGTACCTAACCTTGAGCATTCTCAGTAATAGCACAAAACAATTGTCTCACACGTATACACATTGTGGCCCTGACATTCCATACATGATCAAGCATGTCTTTTCCCTGTAGTCAGCAATCTTTGAACTAGAAAAAGAACTAATAAATCTGCAACAATGGGTTTCACTAAAATCTGACATATACCACAGATAACATGTCTATCAATTTCACTAAAACCTAACCTATAGCAGTAAATACATTTCTAGTAGTAATATGTACATACAGTGGTAGTCACACAAAAGTTGACCAATACAGCGCACCATGCATCATTGTGCGGTAGCAGTATACATGTTATTCAATGGGTACTGTACTTGCGCGCTACTCGGTATACCGCACTACCGGTCAACTTTTACACAATTACCACTGTATATGTGAGGCTGACAGATCCCAAAGCCTTATGCTAACAGTCCCCCCGTTGATACTCTTGCAAAGTGGTATCACAATAAATACGGGTCTGTCATGTTAAGCAGCATTTAAAGCATGAGCACATTTTAACATTCTCAATTCACTATAGTGTTGTCTTAAAGGACATCTAAGGCAGCACAGCACTGTAAATGCAATAAGAACTGTTATAACCTGTAGTATGATTAACAATTTGAAACTAATTTTTATCCATGTGGTTGAAAGCAGGAGATCAAAATCACCATCATGTAATACAGCATTTAAAGATTGTTGAGCATGTGACATACTATTGCTGATTCTTATCAGATGTTCATCTTTACGATTCAGCAAAAGCTGTAAGTCTAGGGAAAGTGGAGTAATATTTATTTATTCTTTGGTAACCAGGTAAGGCTTACTAGGCACAGATGTCCATTTTCAGTGGTGACCGGAGAGCACTGGAGAGGTTAAGTGACTTGCTCAGAGTCACACAGTATGCAAGTGGAGGTTGTGAGAATCAAACCCAGGTCTTTATGCTGGAGGTACCAAGCTCATTCACAGCTCATTACTCTAACCTCTAGGCCAGTGATACTCAATCATATGAGGCTTGGGAGCCACATTTGTTACTTCAATTCGGTCGGGATCCACAACCTATATACATGGCATTCAGCGCAGTGCCAAAATCAAACTTGCACTCAAAATGTATAAAGTTAAAACATTTTACTGTTATTAATTACAAATATATGCACTTAAATAAACATAAAATCATAAATAGCACTGTTACACATATTAAATAGAATTTAATAGCAATCAACATCACCACACCAGTGACACCCCCACACACACACACACAATTAACACCCAATGAACAATGAACAAAAGTCATGTACTGGAGCACCAAATTCATAAAATATAAAACACCACACTACTTCACCAGTGCCCCTCCCCAACCAGTGCTGAGAGTATCTACTGTGAAATATGGCCACTTGTTACTAAAGTCTTGTCAGATAAACTGCAGAGAGAAAAATAATTTCAATAAAGTACATTTGTCAGCCCCAGATCTTAATTAAAATAATGTTATGCTTCATTTTACAAAACAAAACAAAAGCTTTTGTACCTGCAGTGTAAGATCCTTAGCTCTCCTTCTCACCATGATCAGTCCATTGAATATACAGTGCAGACAAGGCAAAACGAGACTACCGAGAAAACCTCCACAGCATCAGGCATTCCACCATTAAAGACTTAACAGGGAGACAAACACAACAAGATTTAAGCGCTGTTCAGAGAAGGGCACAAGACTGAAGTGAGATCGTGAACCCACGGGAGCAACAAATAAATGAACTTTTACCTCCTTAGTGCAGGTATTTATTCAACCCCACAGCCACAGCCACAGCAGTAGCTCAGTTCACTATATTAATTATTTAACTCGGATTCCTATTGTTGTGTCATGGTCGTGGAAGCAGGTTGTGGAATTAGGTGCACCCTCAACAAACAATGCTCTTCCTCCCCACAGCAGTTGCTCAATCCCTATACAATGAAATTAACAGCACCCATTTAGCGCTACTACGCTGACATTGATGGCGCTATGCGGTTTGCTGTTAATTTCCTTCAGTTGCAACTAGAAACAAAATTCCACTGCTAAAAGATCCGTGCTTAGCCTTAGACAGAGTATGAAACATTCTTTTTTTTAAATATATAATCTGTGCTATTGAGCGGGCGGCATGTAAACAGCCGCATATATGCGTCAGTATCTTATCATTAAAGAAGCCACAAGGGAAGTGTAAAAGAGCCGCTTGTGGCTCGCAAGCCACGGTGTGAGTACCACTGCTCTAGGCTATACTTGCCAGCCCCAAATATGCACACTGAGGGTTGGAATGTATTTTATGACATCATTTTGATGACCAGGTTCACTGAGAACATATTGTTCTTCATAAAGTGGTTCTGCCAATATAACTGTTTGACCAATGCCAGTGCAAGCAGTGGGTGTGAAGCAGAAGTTTGGAGGAGTTACTGTTCAGTATCAAGTATAAGTTCCCATAAGTGAATGAATCATGGTTAGTGGCTACACAATACTGACTATCCATGCTGTAGGTAACATTTACCATAGGGAGGCACCACGTTGTGAACTGTACCAGACAGGTACCATCATGTGTAACAATGGCACTGGTATTCTGGTTGAGATCCCAATCAAGGCTGCAGACAGGTGGAACCATATCAAAGACATTATACTGACATACATACATATATGCCTTCACTGAACAATATGCTGTGTATGGTACCTGCCATACTGACATAGTGGGGTTATATACCAGTAAGGATGATGTGCCCACCCTCTTTTTATAAATATCACTCCCTAGGTAACCTATTGAATGGACTACAGCCAGTTTGTCAAAAACAGCTTCATCTGGGTCAAACACCAGTAGAGAAACACTACATGCTATGTACAAGGTATCCTAAATAGAACAGGATCCACTGTGTAACACTTGCCCTGATTAGGGTGCAAGGTAACAAACCTCAAGTTTCTTGCTCTCACAAATGAAATCTTCTAACAGGCTTTCAAGCATCCTGAATATATGTCCTGTGTATTGGTAAGACAGGCCGTGTAATATCACTTGGTCAAGTAGTTATCTGAGATGAGGTCAGGGAAACACTGTTTCCACATCTCTGAGCAAATTACAAATCATTGTGAGAACAAAGTTCCCATAGGCTGTGCATATTACTTATCTGCCTATATGTCTGTGTTTAGCCTCTGTATTATTAGCTGCAACTAATTCATTGATATTAGCCTGTTTCAGCAAACTCATCTGTAATACCATACATATTATGCACAGTACACTTTTCTTCAGTAACTAAGCCCTTAATCTCCTGTAATACAGGGTTCAAAACGGACTTGGCAGATGGGTGCTCAAAATAACTGACATGTCTCTGGATGCTTTCCAGGTCTTCTCTATTTCAGACCAACATACCAGGCTCAGACAACCCTAAAAAAAGCCCCTACCATCCCATCCAGGCTCTGCAACCATCTGAAATGAAAGGTATCCCTCTATTGGACAGTTTCTTAGCCTGTTTTGGGATCTTGGGCTTTTGCCTGGTGAGCAGCAATCACATCTAACAGCAAAGAAGCATAAAACAATGATACATTTGTTCCTACACAAGGCCCATATCCCATCATGTACCAATGTGAAAGATTAAAAACAACAGGTATGTGCATAAACTGTACACTATTTAGTAAAGTCCCCAGGATAGAAGTAGAAGTAAGTCTACTAGATAGTCCCAGTCCCACCATAGGACAATGTTCAGTCTCTACAACATTCTCTGATGCAGATGATTGCATAACTTTGGGAGCCAGTAGTGGTAGTCTAAGAACCCTCAAAGTGATACTTCTCACCACTTCAAGTCCTGGATTTTTGGCTGTTCCTGGCTCTGTAACAGTCACTCTATAAATGCCTACATCAGATTGGTGCACTGGATTAAGCTGCCATGAGGCATTATTTTCATACAGATGTATGCTCCCCTGTAAGTGTGATCCAATGGAGGTGGTGTTGAACTAAAACTTAGCGTCTCCTGGGTATGAGCTAGCAAGGCACTCATAATATGCTTATTATTGTCAGATACCCAAATCAGGAACACTGCTGTCAGTTTCTGAAAGACAAAAGAAACAAAGAGGAGGGTTTCAGCCCCCTCTTTCATTGCTAGGTTGGTTCTGACCTTTAAACAGTTTCAGATGATTTGCATGAAACCACTTGTCTGTTTTCTTTTGCCACTGGTCACATGGATCTTGTACAGAGGGGCTACTCTGAATGGTCTTGTCTGCCCCCTGACAGCCTCCCATGGGCACATCAGACACTGATGAAATCAATTTCTATCTGAGGTGCTGTGAGATTACTCAGACAGTTTGTGCCCCCAGATCTGTATACAGCAGAATCTTAGTCTCTGGCAACAACTGCAATATCTTTTTATGCATTTTTTAAATGATGAGCCCATAGGAATCAGCTATTACCTTACCCGATTCCTTATCTTGTTTCTGTAAGCTGTTGAGGTCCATGGGTTTGATCTGTTTTTGTGTGAGACTTGCCACAAACTGTGGGGGGTAAAAAGAAATAACAGTTACATAAGAACTTACCGTAACAGTAGATCTTCGAGAGAGGCTCCTGCAGTAGGTCATTACAGATAGGACTGTGACCCCTGGCATCAGGACCACACAGCAAACTTCTAGCTAACAATCCATAGCAGGGGACCGTCCCTGGCATCACCTGATGGGACGTCATCATGACACTATAAAGGGGGCGGTCCCCACATCCGCCCTCCAATTCTCTGGCTGGAAGACCTCTGAAAGGTAACAGGGGGAGGAGAAAACTTCTTGAGCCCTGAGCTGCTAAAAAAGCACCCTGGGAAAGGAAAGAGTAAGCAAAACCTGGGGGAAGGTGGGAGGGAAAAATATGGCCTACTGCAGGAACCTCTCTCTAAGACCTACTGTTATGGTAAGTTGTTAGGTAACTGTTATATCTTACTTCAAGAGGGTTCCTGCAGTAGGTCATTAAAGATAGGACTGAATTCCAAGCAGTCAAGAAGGAACACTCAAAGACTGAGGTCCGGGAGGTGAAAGGGTCTGCAGAGTTGGATGCAAACTAGGACAATAGGCCCTGAAGTATGGCCAGTAAAAAGCCGGCTCTGCACCTAGAGGTAATGTCCAGACTGTAATGCTTCATGAAAGTATGGGCGGTACTCCATGTGGCTGCAGCACAAATGACAGAGGCGGATACATTTCTCAGAATGGCAGTAGAGGTGGCCATGCCACCTGTCGAATGCCCCTTGACCTCCCCTGGAAGTGGTTTCTTGTACTTCTGGTAAATAAACGTGATGCAGTTAGCCAACCACTTGGAAAGGCATTACTTGGAAACAGCCATGCACTGTCATTTGGGCACAAAGGAAACAAATAACTGGTCCGATTTGTGCATCCCTTTAGTCCATAAAATGTAGTGGCATAAGAACCTGTGCTCATCCAGAGTATGCAAGAGGTGTTCCCCTCTATTGGAATATTCAGGGTACTAGACCGGCAGTTGGATATCCTGGTTCAAAGTCACCTCGGATATGACCTTTGGAAGAAAGGAAGGGTTAGTCCTCAGAGCCACCCTGTCTCTGTAGAAAATAAAATAAGGCTCCTTACAAACTAGGGCCTGAAGCTCAGAAATCCTTCGAGCTGAAGTAACAGCAACTAAAAACAGCACTTTCCAAGACAGCGCATATTGCAGCTTGCTGCCAGCTCAAAAGGAGGCAAAGTAAGCATCTCTAAAATAAAATTCAAATCCCAGGGGGGAACCAGACTATGGACCGGAGGTTTCAAGTGAAGGATCCCCTTAAGGAAGGTTTTGAAGACCTCCAACTGAGCAATATTCTTGCCTTCCACCAGAACATGATGGGCAGATACTGCTGAGAGATGGACCTTCAGTGAGGAATAGCTGAGGCCCAAATCAGAAAGATGCAAGAGGTATTCAAGGACCTGATGCACTGAGCAAGAAAAGGGGTCCAGATCCCTGCCAGTTGCCCAGATGGTGAATCTCTTCCATTTCATAGCATACCTAGTTCTGGTGGAGGGTTTTCTAGCTTCCACCAAAACTTGGGCTACTCGGGAGGAAACCCCGAAACGTGACACCACTATGTCCAGAGGTGCCACACATGCAGGTGGAGAGATTTGAGTCCTGGGTACACCAGGCTGGCCTGCCCCTGAAAGAGAAGGTTGTGTAGGAGAGGTAGAGGTACTGG
Organism: Neoceratodus forsteri; assembly: GCA_016271365.2. Lineage (NCBI taxonomy): Eukaryota > Metazoa > Chordata > Ceratodontiformes > Ceratodontidae > Neoceratodus > Neoceratodus forsteri. The sequence continues at coordinate 97,136,772 of CM028132.1, read as the reverse complement.
AGGTTCCAATGTTAGCAGTTGCAGCAGGGGAAACCATATCTGCCGAGGCCATAGAGGAGCAATGAAAATCATGAGTGCACCCTCCACCTGAAGCTTCAGCAGGATTTTCTGCAAAATTGGAAAGGGAGGGAAGGCATACAGAAACCTCCCTGTCCAATAAAGTGGCAGTGCATCTCGTCAAATAACACCACACCTGGGAACGAGCAAGCAAAAATTGGGTAGTTTTGCGTTGAATGGGGAGGCAAAAAGGTCCAGTTCTGTATGGTCCCACTGGTTGAACAGACCTTCTACCACATCTTGCTTCAGTTTCCCACTCATGAGCCCATGCTGTGGTGCGGCTGAGACTGTCCGCCAGGACATTGTGAATGCCTGGGACATGGACTGCTGTCAAGTGCAGGTTGTGCTGGACTGCCCAGTACCACACCTGCATCACCTCCCTGCAGAGGGGGGTATGAGTGGGTGCCTCCCTGTTTGTTTATGTACCAGATTGTGGCAGTGTTGTCAGTCTGGACCAGGAGTGTTACTGGGCATAAGAGGATCTGGAATGCCTGGAGAGCATAGAGTACCGCTTTCATCTCCAGAACGTTGATATGCAAATGCACCTCCTGATGGGACCACCTCCCTTGGGTGCGGTGGTCTCCCAGGTGTGCTCCCCAACCCTGACCCGAGGCATCCATCGTAAGGGTCATGGAAGGGGAAGGAGGTTGAAAAGGGACTCCTGAGGAGAGATTGGACATCTCCTGCCACCAAAGCAGATCCTTCTTCATGCTGTTGGAGACCATGACACTGTGATCCAGGTCATCTAAGTGCTGATCCCATTGGATCCTGAGTGTCCACTGGGTCACCCTCATGTGCAGTAGTGCCATTGGCACTGTGGGAATGGCAGCAGCCATCAGACCCAACAGTCGAAGAACACAGCGAACTGTAATCCAGTGAGAGTTGGCTGTAGCAGAAGCTTGCAGTGTCAGGGTATCTGCTCTGTCCAAAGGAAGGAGGGCCCTGCCCTGGACCGTGTCTGGCACTGCTCCAAAAAATTGGGAGGTGCTGGGAGGGTGAAAAGTTGGACTTGGGATAATTCACCGTAATGCCAAGTCATGAAAACAGGTCCAGGGCGAAGGAGAGATACTCCCTCAGACTGTCCTGAGATGGGCTGACAGAAGCCAGTCATACAGGTATGGGAACACAGAGATCCCCCTGTGGCGCAAGGCCGCTGCCACTACTGCTAGGCACTTGGTCAAGGTTGAATTGAAAATGGTTCCCCTGGAACATGAACCTGAGGAAGAGGCAGTGGGCCGGAAGGACAGAGATGTGCAGGTAAGCATCCTGCATGTCCAGCAAGCACAGCCACTAATCCTTGAGGAGCAGGGGTAAGAGTCCCTGGAGGGTCAACATGCAGAACCCTCTTGTATTCTACAAAGAGGTTCGGCAGGCTGAGATCCAAGATAGATCTTAGATCTCCCATCTTTTGGGGCACCAGGAAGAAGTGGGAGTGATACCCTCTTCCTTCCTGTGCTGGACGAACCAGCACTATGGCTGATTTAGACAGGAGACCCTGAATTTCTTCCCACACCACTGGAAGATGACTTGATGAGTAATGTTACCTGCCTGGAGGGTTGTCCGGAGGTTGGTCCAGAAACTCTACTGAGTGTCCTCTTGTGATCATCTGCAACATCCAAGCATCTGAGGTGATCACTTCCCACTCTCTGAGGTGGAGGGTGAACCTTCCCCACCGGTTCCATCGGCAGATCTGGAGGAGGTGGAGGGGTGTCCCATAAGTCAGGAGGCAGAGGGGAGGGCCAGCTGATGTCCTCCCGCTGCCTTGTGGGATTTGGCTGGGGTAGCTGGTGTCCAACAGCCCATGGCACGACGTTTGCCCTGACGTCTGGCCTGGGGTTCTTTGTTCGTTTTTCACTGTTGGCGGTGAAAAGGCTGCTTGGGTTTGAAGCTGGCGCGATAGAGGGAGCGGATGTCTTGGAGGGACCTACCACTATCCTGGAGCTCTGCAATGATGTCCTTTACATCCCCCCCCAAACAGGATGGGGCCCCATAAGGGGGCATCCAGGAGAGCAGATTGGACATCCTGTGCCAGGCCCGCCAAGCGCAGCCACGCAAGCCTTCTAAGGCAAACGCCCAAGGCAGTGCTGTGTGCCACCGGGTTGTAGGTGGTGTGTAATAAATGGTGGCAAGAGGACTTATTGAGCCTCGCCTTTTTAAGGAGTCTGTCCCCGAGATCCTTTTTTATTTATTTATTCAAAAGTTGATAACCGGGAAAGGCACACTGAGCCGAGGCTCATTCCAGGTGCGACCCGGATCCTGATCTAGAAAAGCCAGAATGTCTGGTACCAGGTCTGACAGGGAAGATTTCAGGAAGGAAATCATATGGGCCACATAGTTCAAAGACCTCAAGGCACAAGTGGAGGAAGCATACACTTTGCGGCCATATTGGTCCATTTGCTTGGACTCCTTATTGGATGGAGAGCCACTAAGATGCTTAGGATAGGCCAATCTGTCGTAGGCTGCCGTGACCACTATGGAGTCCACCTTGGGCTGCATAGTAAGGTGATAAACCCCTTACAGGGGATGATAGGTCCTGTCGGCCTTCTTGGAGACCGCAGGGACAGAGGACAGCTGCTGCCATATGGTGGATGTCAAGTCCTCGTGCGGCCCCGTCCAAGGAGGGAAGGGTAAGGGGTCCGCATCAGAAATATCCAGGTGCTCAGTGAGCATTTTTCTTTTGGAATCCAGTTCCCAAGTAGCTCAGCCACATGCAGCCTGAATAGACCGGAGTAGGTCAGCGAACAAAGGGTTCTCTGGAGGAGACTTGGGGGCCTTCTTCAGCTGATGTTCTACAGGGGAATGGGATCTGGAACTCACTGAAGAGTCAGAATCCAATTCTAAGTCAGAAGATACCAGTCTGCTGGGTGAAGAGACCTTATCTGATGCCTCCTCTGTGGGTCTGTCGCCAGGCAAGGCTCTGGGAGGGTGTCTGACAGGCTCCCTGTCTGATGTCCGGGGGTCAGCAGGGGAAAGACTCCTGAGGGTCATCCTGGGAGGCGGTGTAGGGATTGGTATTGGCTCACGATGAGCCAACTCCTTCAAGAGTTGGGACTTTGCATCCCTCCACCACCAAGAGGGAACAGATCCTGGTGTGTTGGCCTGTGACCTATCCAGAGCCTGAGGCTGTGGAGCAGGAGGAGACAGAGGTGGAGGAGGAGGTGGAGGCTGGAACCCTGGGTACCCCAAGTGAGGGTAAGAGGGATAGCCAGAGTAATGGTAGCTGAAAGGGTAGCTCTGTGGGTTGTACCTCTGAAAAAACTGACCCTGCAGCAGGTACCCAGTCGCATAGGCCGGCGACGGATAACCCGACAACGGATACCCTTGCACCAGGTAATAGGGGTATTGCAGTGGAGGATAGCTCGGAACCGTGCCCACCGGAGGGGAGGCAGCTGGTCCAGCAGGAAGCGGGGCCAAGGGACCGCTAGGGGTGGAAGGGTCCAAAGGCAGGCCTTGAGGGGCTGGCATCCTGGTGGGACCTGGTGGCAGCTCAGGTGTCAGATTATGAGGAGTAAGCAGGGTGCCTGTAGAGCCATCAGGCAGTGGGAGGTCGACCGGTACACCGACCACCACCGAGTCAATAAGGTTGTCGACCGGAGGAGCTCCAAGGTATGAGTTCCCCAATGGTATCCGACGTCAAAAGGTCAGGTGTCGGAGGGACCACAGAGTCTACAGGCTGGTCTGCCATGTGCAATGGGGATCTGGGAGAGGTGACCCCCGTCAACAGATCCACTGGAACAGCGGAAAACCCGGCAAGTAAAGAACCCGACATGGGGGAAGAAATCCCCCAAAACACAGCATTCATTTCCTGCAGAGAATCAAGGGAGAGCGAGGGGTTGGGTTGAGTCAGAGGAAGAGAGTCCCTGGAGGGAGAACCCTCAAGGGAAAAGGTTGGACCTGGCAGCTGGCTCTGATCACTGTCGGGGAAATCCACAAAGTCTGACAGGAGAGCCTCGGCTATGCAGTCATTGGGCGAGTCGGTGAACGACTCATCGGCCGTGACCGAGCGGGCATCAGAGGAGCCGGTCTCCGGCTTATTGATCGGGGGGGGGGACGCCAGAGGATCTGGAGTCCGGCTTATTGACCACGGCCATGCGCTCTTTGGAGGAACCGGAGGGGGCGACTTACCAGCTGGAGTGCTGACTACAGTCCCAGAAGCGGTACCCTCCTGAGAAGAACGCAATGTCCACCCTCTGACTACTGTGGGAGGGGGAGCCAGTGACCAATCTGCCAAGACGGATGGAGACCAGGCAGCAGGAGTACTTACTGAAGCTGATGCCTCCCCTGAGGCCGCTTCTTCAGTCTGGCGGCACTGGACAGAGGAGGACCGATCTTCTTTTTCATCTTACGCTCGGTGGTGGGACAGGAAGAACATTCCCGCAGCTCCTTTTCCATGGAAGCCAAGTGCTTCTTAAGCAGATGGGCTTCGAGGGCTTTTTGGCATCTGACTCGTGTGGCCCTGTTGAAGGCTTGGCAGATTAAGCAGTCCTGGGCCCAGTGCTTTGGGCCTAGACAGAGGACACAGCAGGAGTAGTCATCCCCATGCAGAATTTGAGCACCGCACTTGTCACACTTCTTCTTCAGGTGACGCGACAGAGAAGACATGCAATATTGAAAATTAGAACTTGTAGGAAAGAAAATAAGAAAACCGTTAGCTGAAAAAATAGCAGTCGACTGGAAGCGAAGTTCTCCACGAGGTACGACTGACACAGGTCGGCGGTGAGAAAGAACTGGAGGACGGGTGTGGGGACTGCCCCCTTTATAGTGTCATGCTGACATCCCATCAGGTGATGCCAGGGGCAGTCCCCTGCTATGGATTGCTAGCTAGAAGTTTGCTATGTGGTCCTGACACCAGGGGGTATAATCCTATCTGTAATAACCTACTACAGGAACCCTCTTGAAGTAAGATCATCCATGTCACCTCTCTGAGCGCCTTGCATAGCAAGGGGATCAGCTTAGGCATTGCAATATCGAAAATCAGAACTTGTAGGAAAGAAAATAAGAAAACTGTTAGCCAAAAAAATGGTGGTCGACTGGAAGCGAAGTTCTCCGCGAGGTACGACTGACACAGGTCGGCGGAGAGAAAGAACTGGAGGGCAGGCATGGGGGCTGCCCCCTTTATACTGTCACGCCAGCATCCTGTCAGGTGACACCAGGGCAGTCCCCCACTATGGACTGCTAGCTAGAAGTTTGCTGTGTAGTCCTGACGCAAGGGGGCGCAGTCCTATCTGTAATGATCTACTGCAGGGACCCTCTTGAAATAAGATCATCCATGTCACCTCTCCGAGTGCCTTGCATAGCAAGGGGATCAGCTTGGGCATTGCAGTGACAAAGGAAACCATTTTAGAAAGGACTTTCACTTTTTTCCCCAGAGGTAGTAAAGTTGTTATGCTGCTAAACAGGCAAAAACTCTGTTAGAGAGCCTCAAACGCACATGAAATCTGAAAATAGTGAGCCAAAGGCTGGAGTGGCACCAGAAGATGAGTTTGAAGGGCAGGCTAGTTAGCGAACAGATGGACACAGACTGCAAGCCTTACCAAAAGTCAGCCCCCCCATACACAGTACCATAGCCATACCAAGAACCATGTATACAGAATAACACAGGGGTATCCCCTCTATGATGAAATGTTGAAATCTTAAAATGTTGAAATAAAATTGTTAGTTTCAGAATATGCACATTTCATTCCCTGTTTAATCAAAGCTCTTTCATGAGGGGAGAGGGTGTCTGAATTTCTGTGGACTGGACTTCATCCAACTCCTCCCTCTCGAGGCCTCTGACCTTGATTACAATTGAGAAGCGAAATTTTTCAAATGTAACCCTTCCTTAGTCAGTTTTAGTTGAAGGCACCTCTTTGGGAAACTTGCCCCACCCCTTCACTATGTTCAAACCAGTGAAGTCGGTCTGGTAACTGCCATGACTCCATGCCTCTTAAGGGATGATTTCAGTACCATAGATTCCTTCTGGTGTATAGGGTAGGGGTTTAATCACGTTAGTACATACTAATACGCTTATTTAATTTGATTCCTTGTGTATTTGCCTGTATTTTAATGCCGACTGTTATTGAACTAAGATACTTAACAGCTGCTATGACTGCGCTGCATCTGTAAAAGACACTGACATTTGATATCATTATGCAGTTCTTAATTCCGTTGCTCCAAAGTCTCCACCTTTTAATATAATCCCTGTAGTCTGCCTTCTTAAACTCCAAATCGCCCTCTCTAATATACAAACACAATACAATTCTGTCATCATCCAACTTCTTCAATATATTCCCTCCCCTCAAAGACCATTTCCTGCCTGACAGCTTTGTCCAGTCTAACAAAATCATCTTTGCTTGCCCGATTGTTCAACCTATACCCGTATGTAGGCGAGCCGATCTCTTCTGGGATTAGCCTGATTCAGTGGAATACTTGGTTCCAGGTTCAAACCAGAATATGGCCAGAAGTGTTTAACTTTCAATCACATGATCTGGTATTGAAAATCGGGGCTAGATCAAAATTGTATGAATTAAAAAACTTGTTACTGTAAAACACGTACAAAAAATGGATATAAACCACAGAGCAAAACATTTCCTCAGATGTAATTTCTGAATAAAGTCAATGTCACTGTAACAATTAACATCTGAACATTTGCTGATTAAAATAAAATTTCTTTCTCTGTCCTTTCTCACTAACTGAGATAAGTCTATTCAAAACATTCACAGTACTTGAAGGTCGTATTTGTGGCAGCCTTGTAACTCAGCAAAGAAAAATAAAATCTCAGTTCAAATTCACCCAACATTCCGTGGTATAGAACAGTTCAGATAACGTACAATTCATAGCATTAAATGTAACCTCTATCCCAGGTATCACATTTTACAAACAGCAATTCTAAAAGAAGAACACAACACTAAAACCAAAGCCAGTAAGCTTTTCCTGCACTGCAATTTTTCTAAAGCAGCCTATGTGACTTATGCTTAGCTGTGGGTGTGCACACGTGTGTGTGTGTGTGGGGGTACAGAAAAGTCAGGAAGAGCAATAAAAGGTTTCTTACCCTAGGTGATCAGGCCAGAGAAGACAAGATAGAATATGGCATAGAAGAAAATGTGACTGCAGCCAAAATAGAAAGAAGTTAAAGGTTATCTGGCATGTCGATCTTTTCCTTCATACACCTAACCTTTGTCATTTACAACTTGATATGTAATATCCTTACATGCATAATTCTCTCTTTTGTTTGTCATCTCTGCTGCAAGTTAATACTTTGTTGACCGCTATTAAATCAGTCAGCTGGTCCATAATGGACTTAGTATTCTGGTCTTTGTCTGACACGGTTTGTTTCGCTTTGGTTAAATTGTTTTTAATACATCTCAATTTACTGTCTAATGCTTGGCATGCCATGTACAAACCTTGCATACAGTAACCTTTCTTTGGTTTTTCCTTTAGTTTCTTTTCCTGGTCCAGACCTACAAACTGTTGTTTGACCTACGCTCCATGGCCGGTCACAAACCTAGAGATATGATCCTCCATTGTGATCACAAATGAATACTGTGGTTAAGCAGAAACTTCGACATGCTATGTGCCCTCAATTAGTAGTTAGGTTCCCATACCACGTTCTGCCAACTTACAGTTAAACTGCTAGGTCACAGTTAAGCTGCACTTTAAAGCATAAGCTAGACGCACTATGTGCTTTCGGTCAGCTATGGGGCTCCAACACCTCTCTCCACCAATGTACAATACCGAGAATAGTTAGATTGTAACCCTTACCTACCCCAACACTGTTTGTGCTCTCCTTAATGATGTCCCGTACTGGGGTGCCAATGTAAATTTGTACAAAACGTTGGGTCTGTACCTTGTTAGAGTCTAATGTGTTCTGACATCTTAAAGAGACACACAAATTAGCACATAAATCACTTATTAGCAGCTATGCCAAATTACAGGAAAAAGTGCAATACATTACAATCCCAGGGACGCCAGAGGGCAGCTCTCTCCACCTTCAGTCTATGGGTTCTGACTCAACAAAAACTCCTAAGGGCCCCTCTTTTATACAGTTATCATGAATAGAGTTATTACCTTAGCTTCCCTTATCTACACACAGAATAAGCACATTCTCAGAACAGAATCAGTGTTCCAAAATGTGGCCCCGACGAAGCCTTTACAGGCGAAGCGTTGGTGTGTTGTTTTCACAAGGGTGATTGGCTGATGCTCAGTGTGCTGCTCGTGTTTTATACAACAAAATTCTGAAGTTGTTTGCAAGCAACAACTAAAGCATTGAGCTCCTTGCTGGAGAGCAGCTATTTTGTTGTTTAGTATAAAATCAGCAGCTTCTGCTTGGTAGCTGTTAGACATCACTGTACTGTACCTAACCTTCAGCATTCTCAGTAATAGCATGAAACAACTGTCTCACTCATGTACACATTGTGGCTCTGATATTCCGTACATGGTCAAGCATGTCTTTTCCCTGTAGCCAGCAATCTTTGTACTGGAAATAGAACTAGTAAATCTCTAACAATGGATTTTACTAAAACCTAACCTATGCCAGCAAATACATTTCTAGCAATTTCACTAAAACCTAACCTACAGCAGAAAATACATTTGTAGTCATAATATGTACCTGGACTCAGGCTCGGTGCTACAGCTGGTGCGGCCGCAGCTCAAGAAGCCTGCCGCCCACCCTCGCCATCTCCGGAGCTGCAAAGGAGCTCCACATAAGCCAGACTTCGGCCCCTGACTCGGGCTCGGTGCTACAGCTGGAGCGGCCGCGGCTCGAGAAGCCTGCTGCCCACCCTCACCATCTCCGGAGCCACACAGGAGCTCCACACAAGCCGGGTAAGACTGCAGACTGACCGGGACGGTTGTAAGAAGCTTCCATTGGCTAGCGCTGTTCTCAACTGCCTGTGATTGGACTCGGCCTTTACGCCTTCCTCCCCGATTGGACCGGCTTCCTAACACTTTCCTGGGCTTCAGCACCCATTGAATCTCTTAAGAAAGCGCCGAAATTTTACCCGCCTACACTCAGAAGTGTTTTCAACTGTTACTTGTTCTGTTTTGCCTGTGTTGATTTAGCCCCTTTACACTGTGACTGAAATTAGCTAGTAACTATACCGCATTTTTACCGCTTCTGTAATATACTGTTTAGTTAAGTTATATATTGTGTTGATTCTGCTGCTTTCCCAACTCGTGCTCCCTCTGCTTTTCTGCCTAACTCTTAATCTCTGCACCTCTCCCTGGCCACCATTCTGGCCCACCTCTGCCTCGGATCTACATCTGCTATTCCCTGGCCCTAGTTTCTCTTTCCTTCCTTAATCTGTCCACTGTCTGCCACACTCCTTAACTTAATCTTCCCAGTCTACCCTTCCTCCGGTGGCGCTAGAGCTGGTGAATTGCTCTCTTGCTCCTGACCGCCCCCCCCCACTCCCCAGCTCTCCTCTCTGAGTAATTACGCTCCCCGACCTCCTGCGGTCTCCCCCGGCCCCCCAATTTAGCACCTATGTCACTGACCTTTGTAACCTCTCTCTCCCCTCTCTCCTCTAGACTTCGGCCCCTGACTCGGACTCGGTGCTACTGCTGGAGTGGCCACGGCTCAAGAAGCCTGCTGCCCACCCTTGCCCTCTCTGGAGCTGCAGAGGAGCTCCACACAAGCCAGGTAAGACTGCAGACTGACCAGGATGGCTGTAAGAAGCTCCCATTGGCTAGCGCTGTTCTCAGCTACCTGTGATTGGACTCGGCCTTTACGCCTTCCTCCCCGATTGGACCGCTTCCTAACACTTTCCTGGGCTTCAGAGCCCATTGAGTTTCCTAAGAAAGCCCCGAAATTTTATGCCCGCCCCCCCACCTCCTGCCTTAATTAAATAGACCTTAGCTCCTCCCCTTTGTTGAACCACCTCCCTAGTTCTACCTTATTGGACAACTCTACTGTACCTCCCCTCTCCTTGCTCACTCCCATCCCCGCCTATCCTCCCTTCTCCTCCTCTCTCTCTTCTCACCCCCTCGCCTAGTCACCTCTACCCTCTCCATTCTTTTCCAGTGTCTCTTTTCTGTTTTCCTGGCCACATATTTCCACCACTCTCTGTGCCCTCCTGCAGTCCACTCATTACCTGCATCCCTCGGCCTCTGGCTGTAATCAATACCAATATGTTGATACCGTTTTTTATGTTCATGTTGCTACTCCCACTCTACGACATCCCTGATTCCTACTACCCCTCCCCACCTCTCAATTATCACCTTGACCTCACACTCATCCAACAAGGCACCTGCTCTCATATGCACCCCCTCACCTACCACAAAAACTAAAAGGTTGCCCCCTGGATCCCAGTACAGTGGTTCCTGGCCTCCCCTACCTCCTCTCCCCCATCTGGTCTTTTCAATGCTATTCAGAGACCAGCCCCGGCTACTCCCTCAACCAAATGGAAAGTTACAGTCCAGCAAACTCTCCCTCAGGGACCAATGTCTATGCTCCCTCAAATTACTGCTCCTCCTGCTACTGCTGTCTGGAAACATTCACCCTAACCCAGGGCCTAAAACCATTGGCTCAGCCAACAAAGGTAGCCACCCAGGGGTAATCTCATTTGTGTCACTGAACATCTGCAGCCTCTTCCCTAAGTTGGATGACTTACAAATCTTCACCAACCAGCATAAACCTGACATCATTGCGGTCGTTGAAACATGGTTTACAGCAAAAGTCCCAGGCACTGCAATTGCCTTACCAGGTTACACGGTCTTCAGGCTCGACCGGCAGACCAAAAGAGGCGGGGGCTGTGCAATTTACCTCAAGGAATCCCTCCTCAGCCACCCCCTAACCGCTCTTTCCACTGACTTAACGCTCAGATCCTCCCAATTAGGATCATCCTCGGAGCACACGGTAAAGCCCTCACAATCGCTGCCGTCTACATCCCGCCTAGGGAGCAAGTAAAAGGTCTCAGTGCTGCCCTGGATTTTGCCCGAGCACAACCACCTGGAACAGAGCTCATCATGCTTGGTGACTTTAACATCAACTGGCTTGCCCCAGATCCTGGTGGACTTAAGGATGCTATCTACGCAATGAACCTCACCCAAATGGTTGCCTCCCCTACCAGGCACAACTACAGAACCAATACCAGCTCCCTCCTTGATTGGATTCTTACCAGCCATCCTGCCCGCATCTCTAATATCTCCATCCTTCCAGACTCCCTCAGTGACCACTCCCCTGTTATCGGAGAATGGTCCAACAAATTCTGCAAACCCCCACCATCAGTCATCAATAGCATAATCCTGCCCTGTGGTAATCTGAACCACCTTAAATCAAACCTCAGACAGCAGGACTGGTCAGCTATTTACAATGCTACTGATGTTAACTCGACCGTGGATTCCTTCTTCTCCATCTTCAATGCAGCCTGTGACATCTACGCTCCCCAGAAAACACGTAAAGTCAAATCACTCTGCAACCCCTGGCTTACCGCAGACTTACTAATGCAGATAAAATCAAGGGACCACCTCTGGCTTCTGTCCCAAGACTCAGGGTCACCAACAGATATCCAGAACTATAAACGCATGCGTAATGATTGCACGAAAGCCATCAGACTCCGCAAAACACCCACTACAGGGATGCCCTCACTAATACATGGGGAAATGGAAGAGAGTTCTGGAACAACATCAAAGAAGTGACAGGAAAGCAGCCAAAAATATCCTCCACAATACTCATTACAGATGGAGACATAACACTGGACCCTATGGCTATCGCAAATACCTTCAATACTGCTTTCACTGATCTCAGCTCTGTCCTCCCTCCCGACTTTTTCAATAAAAGAGATACCCCCGATAGCACCACCAAAGCTCCACACTCTCCATCACTACCACCTTTCTACTTCAAAGCTGTTAAGAAACAGGAAGCCTACAAGTACATTAGGAAGACAATAGAGAAATCAAGACATAGCGGGGACTCCCTGGACCTAAAACTGCTGTCTCTTACTCTTGACGTGGTCATAAGTCCACTCACTAAGATCTTCAACCTCTCCCTCAGCCTCAGCCAGTTCCCTGACAGATGGAAATCCGCAATCGTTACCCCGTTCACAAAACAGGCGACAAGACCAACCACACAAACTACCATCCTATCTCTATACTTCCACCTCTCTCAAAAGCTCTAAAACGACTTGTCGCTGATCAACTCTCAGATTACCTTGACAGACACAACATTTTATGTCCCCAACAACATGGCTTCAGGAAGGGGCACAGCACTACATTGGCACTTTTGGAACTAACTGGATCCAACCACAATTCTTTGGACAATGGTCACCTTACGGGATCAGTCTTCATAGACTTAACCAAGGCCTTCGACACTGTTCATCACTGTCTGCTATTGGATCAGCTTTCTACAGCTGACCTCTCCCCTGTCACCATGGCCTGGTTTAAAAGCTACCTCGAAAACAGAACACAACAGGTAAAAATTGCCAATGTTCTCTCCAACTCTATGTCAGTCCACTCAGGAGTTCCCCAGGGTTCTATCCTTGGCCCTCTTCTATTTTCACTCTTTCTCAATAAACTCCCTCAATCCTGCGGAGAACAATTCATACTCTATGCTGATGATGCCGTAATTCACTCCTCCCACAAGGACCTCCAGTCCCTGCAAAACAATCTCCAGCAAGGCTTTGCTGTTGTGGAGAGTTGGTTCATCAAACAGAGACTCATTCTCAACCACAAAAAAACTAAGACCATGCTTTTCAGTAACTCCCACAGTAGGAACAGGCTGCTCCCCCTGAACTTCACTAACCGACTTGGATCTACCCTCGAACAGGTCCAAACCTTTAAATACCTTGGGCTCACGCTTGACAGTAACCTCTCGTACAGTGCCCACATTGACAATGTTGGCTAAGGCTGCCAACATATATCTTGGCCTTCTCTACAGGTACAGGTCTTGCGTAACCCCTGCTGCTCTAAGTACTGCAATGCAAAGCTCCATTGTCTCTATAATCGACTATGGCCTCATCATATATGGATCAGCTTCATCAGCTGCCCTCAAAAGCATTTCTACATCACTCAACAAAGCCTGTAGACTTACTACAGGATCCCAGCGACTAACCCACATGTGTGATCTATATGCACAAACAGGGTGGCTCCAACTATCTAATCGTCTAAAATACCTAACCTGCACTATGGCCAGGAAAATAACTATGGGCCTTGCCCCTCCAGGGGTCCAAACTCTCCTTAGAGCTAATAATAACCGCCATTGCACTAGGGCCTCTGATTCCCAACTCCTTAAGATCCCTCACCGCAGAACTTCCCTGGGTCAATGTTCTTTTGCCTTCAGGGCCCCAGGCTGGCTGAACAGCCTCAGCACTGAGATCTCCTCTGCGCCATCACTTGGCCTTTTCAAAAAAAGGCTCCAGCGTTACCTCACTGTTTCCAGCACCTGTGACTGCCAGTCCAAGCCAGCCCTACCATTCCACTTCACTTAGTCCTACAATATCTGGCTCAGCACTTACCTTCTCCCCTCCCTCACCTTCCCCCTCCTCCCCCACCAGCCCTACTGCTTAGCACTTCTCTATGTTCGACAGTAACCTCTGGCTGCTCATACCCCCTCTGTCCCTCTCGTTTCCCCCTACACTCCCTCCCCACCCTACCTTTTTTAACCTAGAAACTGCGTAAGCTCACTTTACATCGTGTCTTTGACGTACATTCTGTCTGAAACTGCATTTAACTTGTAATGTTCTGTATACTGCCTTTACCTTGAAATGTACTGTATATTGTCTCTTACTGACGTGGAATCTTTGTAAAAGAGCCTTGGCTCAAAGGTACTTGTAATCCTAGAATTAAATAAATAAAAATAAATATATGTGAGGCTGACAGATCCCAAAGCTTTATGCTAGCACACGGCTCTCTACTCCTTTAGTACTTCCCTACCCTTACTGTGCCCTCCCTTCTTAATGACATCCTTTACCCTTCCACTGTCCATGGCACTGTCCTCCCCTTTTTCATTCTCCCTCTGCCCATCCTGCTTAATTCTTCTCTCTGCCTTAGAACCACCTCCTATCCCATCCTCTCCCTTGCCCCTACACCCCTCTACCCCTGGGGGAATTTATTTCTACTGGGTTTATCCTCTTTCCTGCTCCATTTTTGGGGGATGGCATTCACTGCCACCTTGGTTTTTCTGCCTTCCCCTTTAGCTTGTCTAAATGCCTGTCAAAGTAGCATTTACACTTTCCACCCAGGACTGCCGTTCCCCTCCTGAATGGGTGGAGGTCATCTCCCTTGTACAACCCTCCACCCCCCACCCCACCCCCAGCTACAGTAGGATGCAGTCCCCAATGTAGCTAACCCCCCTCCTCCCTGCACCATGCCTTCAACCAATCATTGAAGGCCCTGGTGCAGTGTTCCCTAGCCTCCCCCTGCCCAAATACAGGTAGCATCTCAGTGAAGGTCACTGTGTGAGCTACCTGCTTCGAGACTCCTCCCAGCTTCTTGAACTTATCCTGCACCACCCCGTTCTGTCACTTGCCAAGTCATTAGTACCTAGATAGACATTGGTATCCAGATCACCCTCCTGCCCCCCACCCAAGTGATCCTGAGGACCTTCTCTCCATCTCTCTGTGCTGAGGTGCCAGGTAGGCACATCAACTCTTGTCTGTTGCACATGAGCTGAATGCAGCAACTGCTGAAATGCTGACAATTGATTTAGTGCCATTTTTTTGTGGAGAATGTTGGATTTAGAAGGCTGATAGTGTGTGCCTGTCCCAAATGGCAAATTCCCTCAAGAACTTTTTTCTCCACACGTGCCATTCCTGGACTTTATGGGACAGCGCCATGCACGGTAATCCATGCCCTGCTGCATTCAGCATCACCATAAATACAACTCGGTATGGATATCTGGACCAGTGGCCAAACAGCTGGTAGCTCCTATTTGTACATCACAGCACACTGAACATAAGTACCTGGGGTAGTATTTGACTCTTGCCAGGGAAAAATTGTACTAAGTCCAACAGCACTGGTACCAACACTCCGGGTATTTACCAGCATGCCACACTGGTAATGAAGACTGTAACTGGATCAGACAAGGGTCAGAAAAATTGCTCCTGACTGAGACTGAAGAGTGACTGCACCCCCATTCACTGAAAGTGGTTTTCATTAAGAGCGATAATGGTTTGAATGTAGGGGAAAGTATCAGTGATGAGGGGGCTTCTCAGAGTGCCATGCCTGGCACACTGTCTTCATCTCACATTGCAGGAGTTTCTAGCATATCCTGATATCAAGTACATGTTGACTGTAGCCTGTCTCATTTTTGCCCATTCCAGAAAGGCCCATGACCATCTCTGGCACCTGCAGTTCCAGAATAAACTGCCTCAGCATCATGTAAACTGCAAGTCATCACCAGAAGAAACACAACACTGTACATGACTGAGCATGTGTACAAATAGTAGAACGCCATCTCTGAGTATCTGCTGCTGCATACAAGCTATGACAATGTTAGACTATCTGTGTCTCTGACGGCAGACCAGTGGTGACATATGGATGTCCTGATCATGATTCTAAAGTCAAATGAACATGCAATACAGGCAGTGAGTGGGGACACTGCCTGTATCAGTCAGGCCATCCCACTTCTATGGGCGCTGAGGCAGACGCTGTTGAATGTACAGCAATTGCTGTAGGCAGATGGTGATAGAGGTAGCTGTGCCTTAATGAAACACATGCTCCAT
This sequence comes from Neoceratodus forsteri, assembly GCA_016271365.2. Taxonomy (NCBI): domain Eukaryota; kingdom Metazoa; phylum Chordata; order Ceratodontiformes; family Ceratodontidae; genus Neoceratodus; species Neoceratodus forsteri. The sequence continues at coordinate 97,121,077 of CM028132.1, read as the reverse complement.
GCCTTAGACTGCAATACAAATAGGTTACTCACCTGTAATAATGGTTCTAGGAGTGGTGTACAGTTGAAATCCATGTTGGCAATTGCGCCAGAAATGCTGATTCATCGGATGCCTTGAAGCCATGCTCCTCCTACTAGCCAGGCGGTATATCCCCCCGACTCTGCCCTGTGACATTAGATCTTTGCATGTTTGATGCAAGGATCTATGTGCCACTTGCCAGAAGAAGCCATCTGGGTTGTGTGGAAATTAACTTTATACCACTCCTATAACCATGGTCACAGGTGAGTAAAGTACAGTTGCGTAAGAACTTACTGTAACAGTAGATCTTCGAGAGAAACTCTTGCAGCAGGTTACACATTGAGGACTGGCACCACCTGGCGGCGGTTCTGGCAACTTTTTCTCTAGTAGTACCGACGTGGGAACACCACCCACTGACGTCAGCTCCACCCCCGACATCGCCCTATGTAAGGGAGGAGTTCCCCACGTGCTCCAGTTCTTGAACACCCTGCCCCCATCAGGCAAGAAAACAACAGGCAAGTAAGAAACTGGTTGTCAGCGGACAACCCCTCAAAGAAGAAAAAAATACCAGCCTGAACAGGACCTGATCCCTGGGAGAAGGTAGGTGGGAAATATATCTGCTGCAAGAGCTTCTCTCGAAGATCTACTGTTATGGTAAGTTCTTACGTAACTGTACTATCTTTCTTCGAGGAGAAGCTCTTGCAGCAGGTTACAAATTGAGGACTGAGTCCCAAGCAGTATAAACTTACAACAACCCCTGGGAGGGGGAAGAAACATGAAAGGACAGCAAGAGAAGGGAAGATCCCTCAGGAAACCAGGCCTTGCAGAACCGTGAAGCCAAACCCTGCTCTGCGTCTGGAAATGATGTTAAGGCTATAGTGCCTGACAAAGGTATGGACAGAACTCCAGGTAGCGGCAGCATATATATCTGCCGCCGGTACCCTCTTTAATGCTGTGAAGGAAGTAGCAATAGCCCTGGTAGAGTGTGCTTTAATCAGCCCTGTTGTCGACCTATTATGCTTCTCATAGCAGTAGGAAATGCAGTGTACCAACCAGCTCAAAGCGTCTGTTTGGTGACCAGGCGACCTACTGACCATTGGGCAAAGGACACAAAGAACTGATCAGACTTCCTGTCCGCCTTGGTTCTAACTAGGTAACATCTGACAGCCCTGTGCACATCCAAGGAATGAAGCAGGATCTCACCCCTGTTGGAGTGCTCCAGGTAGTAGAATGGGAGCTGAACCGACTGATTCAAAGTGAGCTCCGAGACCACTTTTGGTAAGAACTTTGGATTGGTATGGAGATCAACCCTGTCCTTGTAGAAAACAAGGTAGGGTTCTTTACACATGAGAGCTTGAAGCTCTGAAATGCGTCTCACCAAAGTAATAGCTACCAAAAGCAAAGTTTTCCAGGAGAGGAAACAAAGCTCCGATTTCATAGCCGGCTCGAATGGGAGAACAGAAAGCTTCTCCAGGATGAGCAGAAGAGCCCAAGGAGGAACAGAGTCCCTGATGGGAGGTCTGATGTGGAGGATACCATGCAAAAAGGCTTTGGAAACCTCCATCTGAGCCACCATCTTACCCGACACAGCCAAATGGTAAGCGGAGATGGCGGCCAGGTGTACCTTGATGGAGGAATAGCTGAGGCCTTTCTCGTAGAGAGAAAGCAAGTATTCTAGGATGATATTAACTGGACAGACCAATGGATCTACTTGCTTGGCTGTGGCCCAAATGCAAAAAAAACGTTTCCACTTCATAGCCCTGGTGGCAGGTTTCCGTGCCTCAACCAACACCTCAGCGACCTGATCAGACACTCCAAAATGGACCTTAGCTAAGTCCTGAGGAGCCAAGCATGCAGATGAAGAGAACATAAGTTTGGGTGCAGCAGGGACCCCTTGTCCTGTGACAGCAGGTGCGAGGAGAGGGGAAGAGGCATTGGCGACTCTGCCACTAGATGCTGTAGTAAAGGAAACCAGATCTGACGAGGCCAAAGCGGAGCAATCAAGATGATTGTGGAAGGTTCCGACTGAGCCTTGATGAGGACCTTCTGAAGGAGGGGAAAGGGAGGGAAGGCATACAGGAACCTCTCACTCCAGCAGAGGGATAATGCATCTTGCCAAAAAGCTCCAGGCTCTGGACCTAGCGAGCAAAATCTGAGCAGTTTTGCGTTGGATTGTGACGCGAAATGGTCCACCTCTGGCATCCCCCATAGACGAAAGATGTGATCTGTGACCTCTTGAAGCAACTCCCATTCGTGGGCTTGTGATCTTGCCCTGCTGAGCGTGTCGGCTAGCACGTTTTGAATCCTGGGAACATGCACTGCTGGCAAAAACAGATGATGTTTCAGGGCCCAATCCCAAACCCGCATGGCTTCCCTGCAAAGGGGATAGGAATGTGTGCTGCCCTGTTTGTTGATGTAGAACATCACCGAAGTGTTGTCTGTCTGCACCAAGAGATGGCCCGGCACCAAGACCAAGGCCAGGGCTTGAAGTGCATAAAGCACAGCTCTCATTTCCAGGACATTAATGTGCAGATTTGCTTCTGAGAGAGACCAGGAACCCTGGGTACGATGGTTCCCCAAGTGTACACCCCATCCCTGGGAAGAGGCATCCATGGTCAGAAACTGGGATGGCACCTCAGATTGGAAGGGTATGCCCCTCAGTACATTTTCGGATGACATCCACCAGCAAAGTTCTCGGTGGACTGGCTCAGATATTCTGATCAAGGTGTCCAGGCTGTCTGAAGTTTGATCCCACTGGACCCTCAGGGACCACTGAATGGTCCTCATGCACAGACGTGCCAGAGGGACTGAGATAATGGCAGTGGCCATGTGCCCCAACAGCCGGAGGAGGAGCCGAGCTGGCACCTTTGAGGCTGACGAGATCTGGGACGTGATGATCCGAATGCGATCCGCTCTGTCGGAGGGAAGAAAAATCTTCCCGAGAGTGGTGTTCAGAAGAGCTCCAATGAACTGGAGAATCTGAGTAGGGAACAGATGAGACTTGTCCCTGTTTATGGTGATTCTGAGACTCTGGAAAAGTGAGATGGAATCTCTGATAGTTTCCAACAGGTGAGACCTGGAGGGGCCAGGAGGAGCCAGTCATCCAGGTAAGGAAACACAAAGTGGCCCCGTCTTCGAAGTGCCATGGCCACGACTGCCAGGCATTTGGTGAAAACCCTGGGGGCTGAGGAAAGACTGAAGAGGAGGACTTGGAATTGATAGTCCTCATCTTTGAACCTGAACCTTAGGAACCTTCGATGGTTTCTGGCGATGGGAATATGCAAGTAAGTGTCCTGCATGTCTAGAGACACCAGCTAATCTCCTGCCGCTATAAAAAGGAAGGAGAGTAGGACGAGAAACCATCCTGAATCTCTTGTAGGAGACTCACTGATTTAGATCACTGAGGTCCAGAATGGGTCGGAGATCTTCCGACTTCTTCAGTACTAGGAAGAAGTGGGAAAAGAACCCTTTCCCTGACTCTGCCGGTGGAATTGGCTCGTTGGCTCTTTTGTCCAGAAAGCAGGAGCTCTCCCACTGGATCAGAGCTCTGTGCTTCCTTGGGTATTAGGATGGCGGCAGTGGTCTGTCTGGAGGAATGAATTCGAACTCTATGGAGTGCCTGAACTCCACGAGCTCCAGTATCCACTAGTCGAAGGTCACCTGGCCCCACGTATCCACGTAGAGTGAAAAGTGACCTCCAACTGGCTCCCCTAGTTGGGGTACCAGAGGAGAAGGGTCATCTGAATAGTCAGGCACTGGGTGCGGGGAAGAGGGAGGGCGGCTGCGGCTGCTCTGGATGGTCTAGAAGCGGAGGACGAATTGCCTCTGGCTCCACCTCTACGACCAAAGCCCCCTCGCTGCGCCTGTTGCTGAAAGCGAGGTTGCTGTGACTGATGTCCCCCATGGTCATGAAAATGAGGCCTTCATGTGTGACCCTGTTTCAGGTGGTACATGGACTGCACGGAACGGACAGCCTTTCCGGAGTCCTGTAGCCTGGTGATGATGCGCTCCGTGTCCTCGCCAAAGAGCACGGAGCCTTTGAAGGGGGTATCCAGAAGGTTGGTTTGGATGTCTGGATCGAACCCTGAGACCTGAAGCCACGCATGGCGTCAGAAACAAATGCCAGTGGCGGCCGCCCTGGAGGAGGTGTCCGCAGAGTCGTAGGCTGACCGCAAAACGTGGATGCCCACATCTGAGCCAGTCTGCAGCAACTTGGCAAGCTCTGTCCACTGAGAACAATCGGGCAGGCCTTGCACAATGTCCATTCCCTGTTCCCAGAGGGCATTCTGGAATTGGACGATATGCGTCAGGAAGTTGAGGCTCCTGATGCTGCAGGTGGCAGCAGAGTACACCTTACGGCCCATAGAATCCAGCTGCTTCGATTCCCTATCAGGCGGCTAGGTGCTCAGATGTTTGGGCCTCTGCGAGCGATCGTGAGAAACCAAAATCACCACTGAGTCCGCAGCGGGTGGTTTGGCTAAAAAGGTGTGGTCCGCAGGTGCCCGGTAGAGCCAGTGAGCCTTCTTTGGCACAGCGGAGGAGGAGTGAGGGTGCTTCCAGGTCGCACAGGTGACATCCTGAAAGGTGTCAACCATGGGAGGGATGACCACCGGCTTTGGGTCTTTTTGGCAGAGGTATTTAGCCAGCTGCAGTTGCTCGGGGTCCAGGGCCTCGGTGTCCTAACCCATGTTGGCCTAGATGTGCCTCATCACCACCATGAAGCTGGGGTCATCTGGAGGGGATTTAGGGAGGCCCTCCGTGTCCCCTAGGTCTGGCTCCAAGCAGACAGAGGAGGAAGAGCCTGAGTCCACATAGGAGGCTGTAAAAGAAGAAGGTGAGGGGCTACGCCTCTTCCCTTTGTACCTCTTGTCCAGAGGAGGAGAGGGAGAGCGAGAGGAACTGCTGGACCGGTCTGTCCCTCTTTGCTTCTTTGGGGAAGGCACCTCATTACCCCACCATCTGGTTCAACAAGGTCTGTAACCGGCTCTGGAGTGGGTGAAGACGTACCCGCTGGTAGGTCTTTTTTAACAGTCTCCCACCAGAAGGTAAAAAGCTCCTTAACCTGAGAAAGGTGTAGTTTCGGTGAATCAGGTTTAGGCTGAGGAGCGCCCGAGCCTGTACCGGCACCGGCCCCGCCATCCGGGGGGGCTGGCATCGAGTCCAAACCCTTGTCGACCAGCGTCGGCCTAAGGGGGGACGTCGGGGCAGCGTCAGCACCACCGTCATTGGGTTCCGGCGTCAGGCGGACCGGCGACTGTGGAGAAGGGGTGTCCGAACTGACGTCGGCCGTTGGGGACAGAACCGGCTTTGGGCGGACCAGCATTAGTTTAACAATGACCGGCGGCAGAATAATCTTCACTGGGACCTGGGGCCAAGGGAGTTGCAGGCGAATGAAAGTCCGGCGTCCGCTTCTCCTTGGGACCTGATGGACATCGTTCCTTTTCATGGGATGGATGACGGTCAGATTTGTGGCTCGAGGTTTTCTCGGCCGAACACCAGTCAGTAGCTGGAGGCTGCCATCAGTCCGAGGCCTTGTTTTTAAACAGCAAGAAGGAGGCCCTGCTGGCCGAAGACCCTGAGGCCTTGCTCAACTCCCGGTAGTCGGCTTTTGGGGAGGAAGCCGAGCGGAAGGAGACCTTACCTAAGCCCTTGGATTTCTCATAGGGCTGAGAGACCTTTAAAGGCTGGAGAGAAGTAAGACTGGAACCCACAAACGAAGGCTTTACAGTCATGAGGTGGGTATCATGGCCCGACGACCCGGACTTCGATCCCAAAGACCGATGTTTCGAGTGGGATCTCCCTCTGTCCTGCTCCTGATGCTTGTGGTGCTTGTGGGCGGGTTGAGGGTCAGATTCCCCCAAGGAAGAGGCCTGTTCCAAGTTTTATTTCTGTGAGAAAAGCCATGAGAGATTTCTGGCGCCAGATTCACATCCGGGAATTGAAGGCCTGGCAATGAGGACAGGCGTCGGTGTGATGGTTGGGCCCCAGGCAGTAGAGACACACAGAATATCCATCTTTCATGGGAATCTGTCGCCCACAAGCGCACTTGTTTAAATGCGAGGACATAGATGTCAAAAAGTGAATTCTGAAGAAAAAATAATACGGTGGAGAAGAGCAATCGGTACTAGCCAAAACACTGAACTAACCCTGACTGTGCAGTGGGAAAGAACTGGAGCACGTGGGGAACTCCTCCCTTATATAGGGCGACGGTGGTGGAGCCGATATCGGCGGGGGACGTTCCCACATCAGTACTACTAGACAAAAAGTTGCTGGAACCGCCACCAGGTGGCGCAAGTCCTCAATGTGTAACCTGCTGCAGGAGCTTCTAATCGAAGTAAGATCCTCGGTTTCTAGTGGCGTGGATACAGTTCACTCTCCAAATGTTGGCAGACTCCTAGCAGTCCTCTGGGAGGATGGGGCAAGTCGCACACCCCTATATGGTAAAAAAAGACTGGAAAACCAAAGTCCCAAAAGCAACATCCCAACAAGACTCAAGGTCGATGCTGTAAAGGGAAATTAATGTATGTGCTGACCTCCAGGTAGCAGCCCAGCAGATTTCCTGAAGAGGAATGTCCTTGGAAGCAGCTAGCAAGACAGAAATATGTCTGGCAGAATAAGCCCTAAGCCCTACAGGAAGCACCCTACCACTCAATCTATAGCAGAGGTTGATGCAAGATGTGATCCACCTGCTGCCAATCATCTGCTTTCCTACCAGTCTGCTAGGTACAGTTTCAGCATATGCTGCAAACAGCTGGCAAGGCTCACCCTGAAATCCAGCCATGCAATTCTTATCATAAGAGAATGCCCTCCACTGGTCCAAAGTATGGAGCCTGTGGTCGGCCTCCGAAGATGGGTTGGTAAAGTATACTGGTAAGTTAAAGGAGTTGTACTGGCAGAGATGAAGCTCCAACCAATGCACAGATCAGGGCTTCACCTCTCGGATCCCCCTACAGGCATCATGGTAAATGAATACTTTTTTTTACATACTTGTAAAATGTGCCCAAACCTCCAGTGGTCCTGAAATTTTAATTATGGCATTCCTCAGCCCCCTCCGATCTTTCTGGAAACATTGCAAGATAATGACACTGCACTGACCATTCCCGAATACTGCCCTTATGCATGGAGATTTTACAGTGTACGTATCTCCAATGCCCAGCGATCTTTTCAAAGAATTTGCCTAAATCACATGGATATGGCAGGCATATCCATGGGATTTAGGCAAATTCTGTGAAAATAGCAAGGAAAATAGTCTTCCTACAGGACTGATAAGTATGTGCCATCACTAGAGACCCATGTTTTTCTTAAATAAGAAATAACAAGAATTCAAGGTATAAAAAGAAATAGCAAGAAATTCAAGGTTCAACAAGAAATTCAACATATAAAAAGAATAAAATAAAAATTAAAAAACACATGAATAAAGTGAAAAAAATGCTTTTGGGGGGCAAAAACTAAATAAATGCTTGAAGCAGTTGTTTAGGCTCTGCTGTTACCACAGAGATGGTTCACAAGGAAGCAACAGCGGAATTGTTTCATTCACAAAACCTTTCAAGACCATAGCATAATGCTGCTTAATACAATGTAGTATATTAGGAATGTGCTTTCTAGTGTGTACAAGGTCATTCTGAGGTATTTTATGAATGTAAATGTAATAACAAGAAATAAAACTACATTTTCAACGAATAAAAAGAAATAACAAGAAATTCCAGAAAAATAAAAAGAAAAATTATAAAAAATAAAAATAATTTCACTGGTCTCTAGCCATCACCATGCCGAAATGGAACACACAGGGCAGAAAGATTTGGAAATCTACCATGGGGAAAGTCCCCCACGGCATTAGGGAGCATCTAATTTCTTCCCTCTAGGCAGGACCCATCCCCCCAGACCTGCCCCCTCCCGAACCTTGAGTTAACTGGACTTGGCCTGATCCAATAAGCCCCCAGTCTATCCACACGTACAGCATGTGTGTGGTGATTGACTGCTACCCACCCATAACACAAAGCTTGATAGCCAAGCCCCCACAGCTGCACTCACAGTGCCATGCTGCTGTAGGGGACCCGCTGGAACCGGCACTGTCTGTCAGTGGTCCCACACCCCTCCCGAATCAGCTCTGATTCAGAGTTGATAATCCTAAGTGGGGGTTGCGGGCGCAGCCCCCGCGGGGAAAGCCGGGGCAAAGCCCTGAAGTAAACACAGCCAGCACCTAGGAACTGGCAGCTGACTGCAAAATGCAGTCGACCTGCCGGTTTCGCTGTCGGGGCGGTCAACAGGAAATTTGTCAATCACCCATCGTAGATCCATGATTAATTATGCAGTCTGTGGTAAGTCTTTTGTATTTAAGCAGAGATGCAGCAGTCATTGTCTTACCATGGTCAAGATGGTACCTGTGCTGGGTAGACACCATGTGGTTTGTTGGCATGATAGGCCTCACCGCTCCCCATGGCTGCGAGCTTGCAGGGGAACCTATTCACATGGCTGTGCTGGTGTTTGTTGACTGGCATCAAGAGTTGGTCAGTGATGGCTGTACTTCTGCTGGAGACTGCTGCTAAAAGGGCCGAAGTAGAGGGACAGTTTCTCTTCCACAATGGAGACACTCTGGTCCAGGGCTACATGGAAGGCAGGTAATTCTGGGCAGTTACGGTGGGGCAGGCTAGCAGGGCTGTGGGGATGCCCATCTTTTGGAAGGTAGATTTGGCATCTGCCAGTGTAGAGAAGAAAGCCGGGCCCTACAATAGAAACATTTTCAGTTGTGCTGGGGCCACTATATGCATTTTAAAAAAAAAGTATTTATTTGTCTCAAACAGCATTATACAAGGTATTACTTTGATCTGTATACATATATCCTGTATATTACATTTCATTCTCCTATTGTTATACAGACTTGCACTTCTAGCTAAGCTAACCGTTAGACCTTAAGTATGACATTTATTCTGCTACCTTAACCTCTACATTACTATGGTATCTGTGCCATTTAACTCTTAACTGGTATAACTAGTACAACAAATCTGAACTTAAATGTGACAGATCCCCTTCTTTCTCTCTTTTCACACTCTTCTTTCTTAGTTCCCTCATACCCCTGTGACCTACTCATATATCAGTTGTTCTATCACTGGTATACCTTCTATGTCCTCTACCAGGTGGGCAAAAGGTAACCACCTTGTGTTGAAACGATCCATGCCCAAATTTAACCTTGCCGACATCTCTTACAGGCTCTTAATTTTTTTTACAGTTCTGTAACCAGTGATTTATCCCTGGTGTATGTGATGTTAGCCATCTTTGTGTGATGGATTTGAAGGCCGCATCTATAAATATGTTATACATATACTGATTTGCTTTCCCTTTTATCGCCTGTGGGTACAGTCCACAGAGTATGTTACTAGCCAGGTCTTGGGGTAGTTCCAGACTTTCTTTGATCTTATCCTTGACTACCAGCCAAAACCCTTGTATAACCTCCCCACAGTCCCTCCAGCATCTGTCCATATTAGATGTACCCATATGTTTGGACCTCTCTGGGGTAATGACAAACCCTGTCAGCTGCTTCCACCTGAACACTCTCCAGCTTCCTGATGTTGTTGTCCTGTTTACTCCCTGCCAAATTTGCAACCATTCCTCTTTTCATAGGGAAGTGTTTGTTTCAGTTCCCCATCGGGTTTGAATACTTGTCATTCCATGTTCCCCTTTCTCTCTATTCAGTCCTTCATATATTTGGGAGATCCAGTGTTGTGCCTCCTGTGTCAACATGAGCAACCTGATTTTATTAAATATATGGTGTTCCTCTGTTTCTGTCTCCCCTGTCCTAAGCTCTGGATGTACGACCTTGCCTGCAAATATCTGAAGTGATCTCTATTTGGGATCCCAAATTCTGTTTGCAACTATCTGAATGTTTTGATTGATGTTCCTACCTTGAACTGGTCTATGAACTGTAGCCCTATTCTGGCCCACTGTTTGAAGGCCAAATCATTTCTGGCTGGTATGAAGTTATGATGTTTCCATAATGGTACCCAATTAATTTTTGTTTGATGTTTAGCTGTTTCTTAATTTGTAACCAATTACTAAATGCGTGTTTGGTCCATCTGTTCATGTGTGTATTCAGATCTGTTGTTGATCCCAAACCCCACAACAGAGAGTCCAGATGTTTTTCTGCATTTGTGTTCTCTGTATCCTTCCAGACTGGATCTTGCATTGTATTAACAATGTCGAATAGTGGTATCAGTTGGCTGCCCTGTAGTATGCCTTAAAGTCTGGCACCCCAAATCCTCCTGCCTGTTTCTTTCTTTGGATTATAGCCCATGACACCCTAAGTTTACGTTTGCCCATATGAATCTTTTCAATACCCCCTCTAGTTCTTTCCATTTTGCATTTGGTATGGGAATTGGAAGACACTGGTATAAAAATAATCTTGGTAAAACATTCATCTTAACTGAGTCTATCCTGTCACTAAATGATAGAGGAAGTACAGTCCAGTGCTCGATATCTAAATATTTCTGTTTTTTAATTTCCCGTAATTTGCTAAGTATAATTTACTCAAGTGACAAGGTAAATGTATCGCCAAATATCTAACCACCTCTGGATTCCACCTACCTGGTAAAATCTGTCTCAAGTCCCCACGTAAGTCCCCACTAACCCTAATGATCTCTGTTTTTGTTATGTTAATTTTAAAACCTGAGATTGCACCATATTCTGCCGCCAATGTCAGTAACTTTCCAAAACTTTCCAAAATGTTCTTTTGGATGTTTCATATAGATTACTGTGTCATCTGCATACAATGAGACTCTACTTTCAACCCCTCCGGTCATTATTTCTTTCATGTTCCCTCCTCTCACCGCCTCTGCAAATGGTTCCACACTAATAGCAAATAGCAATGAGGACAGTGGGCACCCCTGTCTTGTTCCCCTTTCTATGGGGAATCATCCTGAGAGAGTACCATTAACCTTGACCCTGGCCACTGGATTATCGTAAAGTAGATGTATTACTTTAACAAAATCTGCACTAAAACCCATATGCTCCAGTGTGTTAGTTAGAAAGGTCCAACTGAGCCGGTCGAATGCTTTCTCTGCATCTATTAAAATTGCTATCTGGAGATCTTTACATTTTTTGCCATCTTCTAGAATGTTTAGCATTCTTCTGATGTTATCTGTCAGGTAACTCCATGGTATAAACCCAGTTTGGTCAGAATGAATAAGTGTCTGGGTTACTTTTTGCAGTCTAGTGGCCATGATCTTAGAGAAATTTTTAAGTCTTGATTTAAGAGGAAATTGGGCCTATATGATTCATAACTTTCTTTGTCCTTCCCTGGCTTGACTAATACCAAAATAGTGGCTTCCCGCCATGTCTGCAGCCCGCAACCTTCTGTCTGACACAGTCTTAATAGTTTGCCTAGTATAGCGGAGAGCTGTTTGTTTAATGTTTTGTAAAAATCTGTACTGAACTCGTTTGGTCCCTGGGCCTTGTTTTATTTCAGGTCTTTGATTGTCCCAAATACCTCTCTGTCCCTTATGGGGACATCCAAAGCCACCACTGCCTCTTCCAATAGTGTGGACAAATTAAGTGAGGCCAGGAACTGTTTGGATTTCATCCCCACACACCTTCCCCCGTGATTTTGTCCTCTCTATAAAGTGATTTGTAAAATTCTGCAAATGTTGCTGCTATTTGGTTGGCATCTGTCAGGTATCCTGGTGTTTCGGTGTGATCCTTAATTTTGATTATTGTTCTGTCTGCCTCTTGTTTTCTTAGTCTGTATGCTAGCAATGCTGCCACTCTCCTCCCCATCTCATAGTATCTGTGAGATGTGTATCTCAGCTGCCCCTCCACCTTCCTGTTCAGAAGCTCCTTTAGCTCCAGCCTTGTTTCTAGTAAGTTTTTAAGTGTGCCTGGGGAGGGTGAGTTTTTGTGGGCTTGTTTTAATGTTTTTAGTTGTTTTTCTAGGTGGTCCTGCCTCTCCTGCCGTTGTTTCATTTTGGTGGAGGACCAGCTGATGATTTGCCCCCTCAAAACAGCTTCCATTGCATCCCATACCACCTGCTCCTGCACTTCCCCTCCAGTATTTATTTTCCTATACCCTTTAATTTCCTTTTTGATTTTGTCTTTAAACGCTTAGTCATTAAATAAAGAATTATTAAACTTCCATAATATGTGTTTTTGAGATTGTTGGGTCTTAAGTGTGAGTGAGATGGGTGCATGGTCTGATAAAATTCTTCTGTGTATTTCACTGGAACTAATTCTAAGAATATCTGTTTAATAAGTGTGGAACATGTCCATTCTGGATTAATCTTTATGTGAATGAGAGTAAAATGTCTAATCTATTTACCCCCTATGCTGTTCCCTCCAAATGTTTAGGAGCCCTTGCTCCTCCATACATTGTTTTAACCTCCTGCTTGTCTCCTTATTCGTGTTGCTGTTCTTGGATGATCTATCACACTGGGGGTTCAAAATGCAGTTGAAGTCCCCTCCCACCACCACCCCATGTGCTAGTTGAGCTGTCTTTTGGAACATGTTCTTAATGTACTCCGCTGCATTATTTTTTGGTGCACATAGGTTTACTATACTACATGTATGTTTTGTTCATGTAGTCTGCCTGAAATAATCACCAATCTCCCTTCCTGATCTGCTTCCATTTTCATCACCTCAAAACCTATGCCTTTTTTAATCAGGACTGCCACCCCATTTCTTTTGACTGAAGGATGTGATGCCACAAACACCTCTCCCACCCAGTTCCTTTTGAGTTTAGCATGCTCTATCTCTGACAGATAAGTCTCCTGTACCAGTGCTATGTCACTTTTCAATTTCTTTAGATCTGACATTATTTTTGTTCTTTTCACAACTGAATTAATGCCCTTTACATTCAGGGATTTTATTTTGACACTACCCATTTTCAAATATTGTCAGTTCTGGGATTTTGTCTGCTATAGATATGTGGAACTTGATTTTGTCCTGGTTCATCAGACTGGGTGATCTGTCACTGATCTCTAATGAACTATAATCTTAACTAAACCATTACAACTTCTTGAACTATTTATTATTATTTAGAACTTGTCTATTGCGGTTTCCTGTCCCCACACACCTACAATGCTAAAAGGGCGTCGGTAGGAAATTAATTTTGGTTCTTTTGATCTTAATTGCGAGAAACTTGGCCAAACACAGAAGGTTGGTTCCCGATGAGCGTGGCAATAAGGTATTGACACTCATTTATGACATCGCTACCACCACTGCTTTTATTATAGCAGCAGTGCAGTGTCCTTTATTATGTTTATTTTTATGTTCTGAGGGGTCTTGATAGTTATACTGTACTTGCAGCAGCTTAGTTTGTCCAGGTGTTGCTGTAAAGTAATATAGGTATCAAGACCCCTAGAAGCCATAAAAGAGGACAGCGACCACCACTACTGCTATAATAAGAGCAGTGCATGTAGTGATGTCACTAAATGGGTGTAATACCCATGACTCCTAGCGTCCGCTAAATCGGGAACGCTTTTGCATTCGGTTGAAAGTTTCGGCAATTTATATCAAAAGAACCTGAGGATTAAAAATTATGATCACTGCAGTCCTGGACTCCCACAGCAGCATTGTAAGGTATGTGGGGACGGCAGCAGGCTGCAGTGGTTCTTTACAGTTCACCTTTAACATTTCATTTCCTACAATAAACATTTTGAGAAAATGCTCTCCCTGTATTGCTGCTTCAAGGTGACCTTGAAGATTAACCAACTTTGTTTCGGTTCTGTTTTCCCCCTGCTCTGTTCTCTGCCAAGACAGAGTCTACCTCACATTGGTCAGGTGAGTTTGACACTTCACTAAGAAAGGTAGTCAATCCCCCCCCCCCGCCTCCCACAAGCTGCGAGAAAAGCCAGACTTCATCAGGCTCCAGGATACCCCTGCTCCACTTTCTGCTTTTTGTTTTTATCCCTCTTTTTATATGCTCTCTGTTCTATTCCGTAAGAGATTGATAATGTTTTTTATTTTCTCCCCCCTTCTCCTACCTTCCGGTGATGATCCGATCTTTGATCCCCCATTTTTCTGGTAACCCGGCTCTTTCCTCCTTCCCTCCCTGATGCCTGATTGTGTCAACCTACATCTTAGGTTCCAACAATACGTACTTAGTTTGCACTCGACCCTCCCCCAATGTGTGGGAGCTGGGCAAGAGAAAAGAAGTTGCACCATACCCCTTCTGGAATCGCCACTTGACATGGGTTCTGCCTCATCCCCTCATGCTCCAAACGTTGGTTTCTCTTCAGGCTGGGTCCTGCTAAAGGGAGAGAAACAATCGATGAGTCCAGGCAATAACTTTTCATCCTGCATTATATTTGTGTCTGTCTACTTCTTTTCCTTCCTGAAGTTTAATCTGCCTTTTCTCGCATTTGTTTAACTGGGTTAGATACGATTTCCCGACACTGAAATGCCCGACTGAAATCTTCCTGACTCCATAATATCAACAGTTATAATGCCAACATCATTGTAAACCCGACTGTTCGAAATCCCGACACTGCTGTTAAAGGAGATAGGAAATAAATCATTAACAACAAGTAGTCACCTCCCTGTGTCTCTGTTATTATTGCAAATGAGTTGCATGCTGCTCCTTCAAGTTCAGCCTTTCCTCCATTTTGACAGCTTTTTTTTTTTAAATCGGAGTCAGCGCATGCCATGCTGAGAAAGGCACTATCGCCAATCTTAGACTGCTGCCGAAGCCTGCATGCTGGAACACTGAACATAGCCAGCGTTTTTGTGATTGGCTACACAGCAACTCCCCCCCCCCCACCAAAACTAACAGACATGGTCCCCCGAACCTTGAAAGAAAAGTCCCAAACTACACTACCTTCAGTCCAATTCACTGTGCACTGCTCGTACATAAGAGTCTACACATTTCATGGTATGCACACATTATTGTTTTGAGCTTAGCATCATCTGCCCCAGAATGACATGGTTAAACATTTGCAAACAAATGCTAGCTATGTGCAGTGTTTTCACTTTGGGCAGACAATGCCAAGCTTTGTTGCTCTGAGCAGGATGGTCAGGCTGGCTCAGGAGAGAGAGCTGTTAAATCTTGGTGTTTTGATTTCTGAAGTGTTACCACAACAGATGTCGGGTTTTTGAAATATGGGATTTTAAATGTTGGGCATATGATTGTGTTGGGATTTTGGAGGCAGTTTATTTTTATGTCGGGCAAAGTCATGTTGGGAATTAGTACAGATCCCGTTTAACTCCCTCAGACTTGCCCCTTCAGGTCCCTTCCCCGAACATTCATGACTCTTTCATGTCTTTTTACTCAGCACTGTGCCAGATACTTTTCTGGTCCTTTCCTTCATTCCCCCCTCTCAAGATTCCTGCATTGTCCCCTCGTTCCCCCTCCCACCATGCGCTCTCTTTCATTTTCACTGGGCCCTGATATCCCACGTCCTTGTGACCCAGCTTTCCTTTCCTCCCTTCCCCCATTTATTTCCCATCACCTTTTGCCTCTCGACACCCCTTCCTCTGATCCCATTTTGATCTGTGTCAGGTAAACCTGATTGTCCATATGAATTTCTAGTTTTCAGTTTCTACTGCCATATTTCCAGTTTCCACAATCTATGCTCTTGTCCTTGCCCCCCACCGCCTTTTCTCCCTGTTGTCATGCCCTCATTCTTTTGGTCACAAATTGCTGCGACTTCTTCGAGTGTTCTCCTGCTGCATTTCTTTTCCTAGCACTGGTCCCCTGCTGAAAGATGGCCCTCCCTTCCCCTTCTGTCTCACTTTTTGCACCTTGTTTTCTTCTAAGAAGGCTCTCACTCACTGATTGCTACCATCCTATGTCACTGCTCATCTTGCCATGAAGATGCCTTCCATCACCCCCCTGCTCATTAAGGTTTCCCTTGTCCATTCCCTAATCGATCATCCTGCAATCACCCCCCCTCCATATTTTCCCTTATGATCTGATAACTTTATATTATCAGTACTCTTCCTCTCCTTCCCTGCTTCTTCTACTTTTTTCTTCCTGCCCTTTACCAACCGTCATTTCACCGTAGTGAAATAAAAACAAAGTTCAAGCTGAGTGTCCTGCTGTTGTTCATTTCTTCTGCCCTGGGTCCATTAATACTCCTCTCTTTTCCTCTTTAGTCACTGCTGCCACAAAGTGTTGAATGTCCTGTCTCACATGTCTGGGAAATTCTTCCTCCAGCCTTGGTCTTTTTCTATCTTTCCCCACCTTCTGTCAAGCCACTTGCTGTAAATCGCTGGCTAATTTTCCCATGGTTGTATCAGGACAGTCAATGCCCCATCTAAGGAGTTGTGGGGCGACCGCTGCCACCATGTCGTAAGCCTGAATTATTTTCTCCAAAAACAACTTTAACTTGGCCAGAAAGAGCACCTTGGCTCTTATGTTCTTTTTCTCCTCCAACTGTCGAACAATGTTCCTGGCCATTTGCCTTTTGGTTTGTAGAATGGAGAAAAGTCTTGCTCAAACTAAATGGGTTAATCATCCAACACGACTCTCCCTTTTTTCCATGCTGTTGTCAGTATTGTTTCCCTTGTTTGAAAGTACAGCATTCTGATAATTATAGAGCGTGGTCTGGCATTAACATTGGTCAGTCGGGGGCCCAGTGATCTGTGCACTCTTTCGATAGTTAGATTTATATCCCCTGGCACTTGTAGGATATCTTTTAAAATGTACGTGATAAAGGTGATCATGTTGGGGAATGACTTCTCTGCCCCCTCTCTGACCACGTGGATTCTGAAGTTATTCCTGCACTCTATTTTCAGCATCTTCCATTCTTGCTTGGTGGTCCTGATCTCTCTGGTGCAGGTACAACACGAGTCTCAAGTGGATGTTTTGTTCATCATTGAGTTCACCCATCTGAGTCTGCACTGAAGTGATTGTTTTGTCTAGCATTTTAAGATGCATTTTGAGGTCCACTAAAGCAGACTCAAAGGTTTGTACTGTGGAAATGACCTTTCCTATGGTGGCATCCGTTGGTGAAAGTACCTCCCCATAGTCATCCCACTCTCCTTCCTGGTCTAGGGAGCTAATCAAGACTGGGGAGTGGGGCCATGAATTCCTGGGCCCAGATGACCACATGGCAATTTTCTCCTCCTGCACTGTTTCAATTTTGCTGTCGGAGTCGCTGTACCTCCTTTATTCTATTTACTAGCCATTCCGATTATATTTTTGATACCAACTAGATGTAGTATGGTGTAGGTTGACAGAGATTTTCGTGATTTTTGTGAAGCAGGTCCCAGAGCCATTCTATGCATTCTCTCTTAGCTCATGACGTCACCGGAAGTCCACTATATGCATTTTAATGTTTTGGGTGGCAAGTTGTTTTTGATGGCTATCAGGGTTCTCCATTTTTGCTGAGTCAGGCAGTTGTAGTCCTGATCTCTTTTTTGGCTCAAGCTGTTTGTAAGACTTCTGTTTTGGTGCGGCAATCCAGAAATTTGAGCACTACTAAGCGAGGGGCCGAAGTAGGGTCAGCAAGTCTCTTGGAGAGGGCTCTGCGCACCCTCACTATGTTCAGCTGCTTGTCCACTGGGAAGTTGAGGATTTCCTTCAAGAAGGAGTCCAGGAAGGCCTCCATGGGGCCTGATTCCATGCCTTGGGGAGACTGTAAATCCTCTTGATTGTCTCTCTGATATCTGAGCTCAAGATAGTCCAGTTTGTTTGTTAGATCTTATTCTCTCTTGAGGAGGTGCCTGATTGCCACATCATGATCATGGTGTTCTACTGCTGTGACGTTGTCCATTAGGCCAGTTTCCACATCTGATGTGTGTTGGGTTACATCAGCTAGTTTGCAGGCAGTTTCTGTCACTGCTTTCTGCATTTAGGCTATGATCCATTCCCAGAAAGAATGACTGTGAATGCCTGAGGTGGCGTGCTGCAAGGCAGGGGCTGGTTAATTCATATAGCTCAAAAAATCCTCCCATGGACTTGCACGTAGCAGAAATCAAACACACTAGTTCTATATTCACCTTAAGTGCTTTATTGCAAATATCCAAAGAAACTGTGCACAGATGGATGACTGTCCACTCCTTGTCCCGGCGCTTCAGGCAATGTTGAATTAGGAGTTTTGGTGCTTATTTTACCTAGTTCCTGAAACAGTCACTTAGATGTGATGGTAAAAGATTCCTTCATTTCATTGTTGCTGCTATCACTGGTGGAGCCTGGTGTGCCTGCTGGCCTGCTCTTGCTGTTGGCCCTGGTGTCTTGGGGCTCTGGCATTGTTGTGGGCTTTAAATAGCCCAGCAGTGAGTCTTGTTTCTGTTTAGACAGCATCACTACTCTGCGTACTGCCTCCGTTGAAGTAGGGCTGGTGGGGATATGGATCAGGCAGATGATATAAGATTAACATTCCCGTAGTTCGGAGCTTCTAAACTCATGTCCGCATCTGGGGAAGTTGGAACCGGAAGTCTCCCCCCCACTTTTTAAACCTTATAATCCCAGCCCTGGTCTTCCAATTTTCACTTTCATACCTAAAAAATGTCCCCTTTTGTTACTATCTGGGCTATTCTCTCCTCAGTTTGCACCTTTGTGCTCCTTCCTGCTTTGCCTGCTTCCCTGTTTCCCTGATACACCTCCCCATCCTCCTCCCTGTGTGTCTCCTTATACCTTCTGAATGCTATCCCATTAGCCTTTACTTTCTGAGTCACCTCTTTTGAAAACTAGAGCAGTCTCTTTGTCCTCTTGATTTTGCTCACTTGATAGATGCAGAGGTTTGTTGCCTTTACTATGCTCCCTTTTAGCTTTGCCCAGTGTTCCTCCACCCCACCAAGGCCATCTCACCCGCCAGGTCATACCTTAGGCATTCACCCATCTTTATAAAATCTGCCCTCCTTAACTCCAGGGCCCTCGCCCTTGTGTGGTTCGATTCTGCAGCCATCCTTATATTAAACCACACAGTACGGTGATCACTGTTCCCCATGTGGCCTCCCACCTTGAGATTTGCAACACTGCCCCTTATAGTGAGTAGCAGATCCAGTACTGCCCCACCACTAGTGGGTTCACTGACTAGTTGCCTGAGGAATGCTCCCTATAGAGAGAGTCCAGGATGTCCCTGCTTCTAGCTAAAGCCACTGCTGGGAGGCTCTAATCTACATCTGGAAGGTTGACGTCCCCCACCAGCAGCACCTTCCCTTTTCTGTCATCTTGCCAATGGCTTCAACAGTGCCTTATCCAAATCCTCCCCCAGTGCTAGAGGTCTGTAAACCACTTCAGCGTGAACAGTGGCTCCATTTCCCATCTCTAGGGCTATGCACAGTACCTCTGCCTTCCCCTGTATTCCCTGTATCTCTGTCACTTTTATGCTTTCCCTCACATAAAGCACCACACCCACTCCTTTCTTTCCCACCTGGTCTTTCCTTAACAGATTATAGCCTGGTATGGCCATGTCCCAGCTGTGGTTTTCAGTGCACCGTGACTTGGTAATGGACACAATATCAAGGTTGGCCTCTGCCACAGTGGCCTCTAGGTCTGGAATCTTATTTCATAGACTTCTAGTATTCGCACAAATGGCCTTCCAAATTTTGTTTCCACTCTGCTTGTTGCCCTCCTTTTTTCATTCTTGCCCTCCCTCCTTCTCCTTTCTCTTTCTAATGCTCCCCTTCCCTTCCACATTCATTTCTTCCATCCTGCTTCCTTTATTAATTTTCACCCAGGCAGATTCTTCTCCCCTCGGGTTCTCCTTACTCTCCACTTCAGCCTGGTTGGGGGGGTTGCCTCCCTGATTCCTTCTGCCACCCCCTCAACTGGTTTCAATGTTCATCAGGTAACTAACCATCCACTGAGGACTGCAGTTCCCCTCCCAAATGGATGCAGGCCATCAACCCTGTATAGGCCCTTATCATCCCAGCTGGGTCCCCAGTCTCCAATGTAGCCAAACCCCTACTCTCTGCACCATTCTTTCAGCCATGAGTTGAAGCTCCTGGTGTGGAAATGCCTCTCTTCTCCCCCATCGCAGACAGGCAGCACCTCAGCGAAAGCCACTGAGCGAGACTACTCCCCAGCTCCCTAAACTCCACCTGCACTATCTCAGCGCATCCCTAGCCAGGTAATTAGTCCCCAGATGGACAATGATATGCAGTTCTCCCTTCTGTCCTGCTGCCCTAGTGATCCTTAGGATCTGCTTCCCATCCCTCCAGGCCATGGCACTGCATTAGACACCTAACCTGCCTTTTCCCCTTTCCTATTCCCAAAACTATCCCCCCTAATAATCGAGTCCCCCACCAGAAGTTGCTTCCTCCTCCTCTGGGGTCCTCTACCACCCTCCTTGGAGTTTCCACTATGCAGAGCCCCCACATACTCCCTGGTCACTACATGGGTACCTCTTCTCAGCAGTCCTGCCCTGCCAGAGTGGTGTAGGAATTACACAGTGGTACCAGTTGAGGAATACGCCTCTGTTCCATTACTCCCACCTTTCCAGAACCCACCATAATCCATCCGTTTTTCCTCCCTGGCATTCTCTGAGGTAACGGTGGCAGACTTGGGGGCCCCTGAATGGTGGAAGAGGTACTACAAAATCCTAGCCAACTCAGGTTGTAGTCTAGTGACATCCTCCCTCAACCCAGTAAGTGTGTTCCTATCATAGTTAGGGCTGGAGGCCATTTTGTTCTGGTTATCGAAGGGTTTGCTGCTCCTGCTGGAAAGCTAGCCATGGATCTCCCTGTAACCTCTGTATGAATAAATGTTCACCACCATGACCTGTAACCATGTACCATGCTGTACTGTGCTATATTTTGAATTTCACTGTCCCTGCCACATTCCAAAATGATGTGTCCCAGCTACTTCCTGAGACTGTGTCATTGCTGTATTCCACAGCTGCAACCTGGTGGCATTCTGAAATCTCATCCCTGAAGTACTCTTTAAAATTAAACACAACTTTGCTATTCTAAAACGTTTGCTGCTGCATTCCAACCCCCCCCCATCACATTATTAAGAACCATGCATCTACACATTATGGAAATGAATGCCCTGTGCCCACCCAATGTCAGCTTTCCTTTTCCAAGTGTCTACTACAACTGCAGTTTTATGTATTTTGGGCTGGCAGTATAGCATAGAGGTTAGAGGAATGAGGTGTGAACAAGCTTGGTACATCCAGCAGACCAGACCTGAGTTTGATTCTCACAACCTCCACTTGCATACTGTGTGACTCTGAGCAAGTCACTTAACTGCCCAGTGCTCCCAGGTTGCCCCTGAAAACAGGCACTTGTGCCTAGTGGGCCTTACCTGGTTACCAAAGACTAAAATAAAAAAAAAAATAAATAAAAAACGTAACGTGGGAGAAATAAGTCTGGTAAGGTACCCTGCAGGGAGGACTAGGCTGTTAGTTCTGGTTATGACATCATCAGTAACTTTTCATTAAAGCTGGCTTTTTTGAACAGGCAGTGAAATTAGGGTTACAAGATGACTTGTAACTTTTTAAACATAGTAACTTAGAGATCTTATTTTTGGCATGAGACTGACTGGGACATGCAGATCCAAATTCTGAATTTATTGATGCTAAAGAGTTTGGACAGACTCCCAGTTTAAGCAGTTTGTACTCACTTCTACCAAGCATCCCTGCCCCCGGACTTATCTTTACAGCAGCTGAAGCTGCACTTGGGATCACTTCAATTAGTTGCTGGAGTAGCTGCGAGAGGGCAGGCTATATCTCTTTAAGCCCCTCCTGCCCAATCAGTCCCTGCATGAGTGGCACAGCAGGAGTGGGAGTCCTCAAGGGGAGACACCAAAGGAGAGACACCAGGAGACTCTGCCTGTGCCCCATCCTGCAAGTGTCCATAAGTATTCAGAATGCTGTTTGCCTTTCAACTGCACCGTTACAAAAATAAGTCAGATGCGTAGTCTAAATAGTTGCATTGCTATCCTGTCATGTGCTTGCCTCATCCTCCTGTGGTATGTGTGAATGGTCCGCATGAACGTATATGTTTGCTCTACAATTATAAAATAGGCCTTGCCTCATACTGGTAAAGGTACACTGCCTCTGTTTATGTTGCTGATGTCTTTTAGTCTCCACTTAGCCCGATTCAGCCTCATACCTACTACTCTTCCTTATTGTTTAGCCATTACTGCTTATATTGCTCACATGCCTTTGCCTGTTTGTACTGAAACCCTGCTCTTTGACTTGGTCTCAGTGTATACTGTGTAACTACGCTTACTGCCTAGATATCATATCGCGTGTTGCATTGTGTAATCCTGCTATTAGGTCCTAGTTCGCTTGCTGTACTTGTAACCGTATCACCCCTTGTTGTCGACACCCCAACAGCTGAAAAACACAGAAAAAGTCATTACAGCGACGTTGTGGTAATGGTGCTCTGTTTCCTTCCCCAGTGTTTCGCCTTCCCGGACCAACTCCGACCTGGAGTTGGAATCCTAGAGTCCGGGGGCTGTGGGGGAGCACAGCCCCCCACAGAAAACACCCATGTAAGAGGCGGCACAATACCTGCGTCAGTGTTGTGCCGTTGCTGTGGGGGAGGTTGGCATTCTCACTGACGAGATAACTTGGTGCTTCCACTTGCAACCTACTGCACTTTATCTCTGTTTCTGTTCCCACATCCCCTATCACCCTGGCTTGCCTTTCCTCTCCATTGCCCCTTACATTTCACAAACTGTGCTTACTCTTCATTTTTGTGTCTCTTTTCCTCTAATTGTGACCCCCTTTACTGTTTGCATGCTGCTCTGCTCTCAATTTATCCTCTTTCCCTTCTTCTTGGTTACTCGCTAATTTCCTCATACAGGGTCCCCCATCTTTCTGTTCACTGAACTGCTTCCACCTCACTCCTCTCTACTTCCTAATCCTATTCACCCACTTCTCGCCTACCTATCCCCCTTCCTCCCTTCTGCTTTGCTCTTCCTGATTCCTTCTTCTACCTCTACCTTCCAATCAAATTTACTACATCTTGATAATTGAATCAGCTTTGATTTCCCTCTTCTGGTAACCTTTCACCTTCTTAGTCCCTCCACTCACTCCTGCCTGGGAGGGCTCACCCTTACTCTGCTTAGATTCTCCCCTTACACCGTCTCCTTCTTTTCTTCAAGTCATAATTCCCACAACCTTCTGTCTTTCTAATAAGTTCTTAATCACCCTTTCTCTCCTTCCCCTCATGATTACCCTAGCCTCCCTCCAGCCATCCTTCCTTCTCCATCTGATTTCCTGCTGTCCCCTTCCCCTCCTCCTGCCATCCCTCTCTTACTCATTCCCCCAGCTCCCTTGCTGTTCACTCCTTCCTCCCTCCCTCTTGCCTTCGCCTTGAAACGCTCTGATCTTTTCTTCCCTCCAGCCTCCCCTCTTGCCACGTAAATGCATTATTATCTATGTTAAGTTCCTTATCTCACTGCTGCTGTTTGTGGCAGATGATAATAAAACCAATCCCAGCCCTGCTCCCTCCCACTTGCCTCCCCAAAGGATTGAAAGTGGCTCATATCCGTAGCCTCCTTCCAAAGATAGTCCAGTTGCAGCCTCTCATGGTCAGTCTTCAGCCTGATGTGCTAATTATCTCTGAATCTTGGATATCCCCCAAAATCCCAGATACCATTGCTACCATCCCTGGGTACACTTTCAACCACAGAATAGCACTAGGAGGGGTAGTGGTGTTGCAAGCTACCTCTCCTCTACTAACCTACCAATTCACTTCTGTTCTTTCAATCACTTCTCCCTCCGCTTATAAAATTCTCCTGCTCAAACTCTCTCTCCCTTTCTCTGTCCCAATTTTAGAGGCTGGTGTTTATTGCTGCCCTGGCCTATCCCCCTCATCAGTCACTGTATTCCTTACCAATATATCGACTCGTACCTTGTCTGACTCCTTGGGCACTTTAATATAAACTGGCTCTCCCCATCTCAAGCTAAATTCTGCCAGAACATTAAGCCCCTTCAAATTATACAACTGATCTCTGACCCTACCCGACACAATTATAAATCCTCCAATCACTTCCTACTGGACCCACCCCACCACATCTTGGATACCTTCCCTGATGCTCTTAGCGACCCCCACATTGTCAACTGTGTGCGCAAAATTCACCATCCCAGGCTGGCTCCATGGTGCCAGGTGATAGGGGGTCACCTGGCACGCTGGTGACCCAGGTTTGAACCCTCAGCCCAGGACGACAGGAGTGAAGGCCGGTAAAGAGGACTGAAGAGTATCCTTTGGATGTTCTCCTCCTGAGGGGTAGGGTCAAGGACACAATGCCCTTTGGTGGCTCCTGGTGCCGGGAATGGCATAGTGCAATGTGGTGTGGGTGATCACATGCCAAATGCGCGAGCAGCCAGGATGCCACGGCATGCGTCCATTGTGTGGGTGGGGGGGATGGAAAATGGCCACCTAGCCACTGGTGGCCCTATCCTTCCAAAGCTGTGGTAGCCTGGGAAGGCCCTGTGCTGAGCCCTTGGGCCCAGGTGAGGATTGAAGGTGCCTACGGGCACTGGAAGTCTCCTCTCCCAGTAGTCCCCCATGGGTAGGGGGCCTTCCCCCATTGAAGGGATATGGTGGGTCAGTTGAGGTGGCAAGATGAGGGACAGCGGATGGAGGATCATGGTGGCGGCAGAGACTAGCCGCCCAAGGGAAAGGCCAGTCAGGCTAGCAGGGGCAGATAATAAAAAAGATAATACAAAAACAAATTCACCATCCCAAAGCCCTTCCTCCGCCTAACTATTCCAGATCCAGTCTTTCCAGTCACTGGACTTGTCCTCCCTACATGCTGATTTGGTGGCTACTGACTGGGTGCCCATTTCATCTGCCAATAAAATACAGTTACATAAGAACTTACTGTAACAGTAGAACTATGAGAAAAACTCTTGCAGCAGGTAACACCATTAGGACTATGCCATCAGGCACTAGGACCCCACAGAAAAATTCTACCTAGCAGTCTTAGGTGGGGGACCGCCCCCTGACATCAGCCCCACCCCTGACATCACCCATGGTATAAAGGGGTGGTCCCCCGGCACCACCTCAGTTCACCTGCCGAAGACCAAGTTAGCATAACAGTTGGGGAACCAAGGAGGTTCTCACATCCCCCCAAGATGAGGACAGTTACATAACCCCGGGGGTAGGTGGGTGGGAAAGCATATCTGCTGCAAGAGCTCTTCTTGAAGATCAACTGTTACGGTAAGTTCTTACATAACTGTACTATCTTACTTCAAGATAGAGCTCTTGCAAAAGGTAACACCATTAGGCCAAAGCCTGCCCTCCTCCTGGAAGCAATTTCCAGACTGTAGTGTTTTTTATGAAGGTGTGGACTGAACTCCAAGTAGCAGCTGCACAAAGATCCGCTGCTGAGACATTCCTTAGGGATGCAGATGACATGGCAACACCCCTAGTGGAGTGCCCTTTGATTAATCCCAGTAAAGGTTAGTCATATTTCTGGTAGTAGAAAACAATACAATGGACCAATGATGTGGCCAATGTCTGCTTAGTCACTGTTGCCCCTAACATTCTCTGGGCAAAGGAGACAAAGAACTGGTCTGTCTTTCTAGAAGATCGGGTACGATCTATGTAGAAACAAAGAATTCTGTGAACATTCAGAGTATGCAACGGAACCCCCCCTTTGAGTACTCTGCGTAATAAACTGGAAGTTGACTGTCCTGGTTAAGGGTGAACCCGGTCACTACCTTCGGAAGAAACTTAGGATTGGTCCGCAGGGATACCCTGCCACATCACAGGGATACCCTGCCACATAACCCCGGTGCTGTGCGAACTGCACTGGCTGCCGGTCAGGCGGAGGATCCTCTTCAAGGTGAGCTTGCTCACCTTAAAGGCCCTACATGGGCTAGGCCCTGGATACTTGTCTGACCATCTGACACCCGTTACCTCCATCCGCTCCCTCAGTTCTTCCTCTAGGGGCCTCCTTGTGATTCCCAGGACGAAGCTAAAATCTGCCAGCGACAGAACATTTAGTGTCACCGGCCCCATCCAGTGGAATTCGCTGCCTCCATCTGTAAGGGAGGCCCCTTCAGTTGAAGTGTTCAAGGCCTGCCTCAAGACCCTCCTGTTTAGTCAGGCCTTCCCAGACACTGCCTACTAATGTATATCTTTGGGATAGCCTTGTTAATGACTGCTGCTATTTCAATTGTATTTTATATGGCCTGGTTAATTTATTAGTGTTTTATTTATGTATGCATTTTGTTTTTATGACTAGTTTGTATTTATATGTACGGCACCCACAGCCTCTGGGGTTGGGCACCTTGAAAAATAAAACTAGCCTTGCCTATCCCTGTGAAAAATCAAATAAAGCTCTTTACACATCAGAACCTTAAGCTCGGAAATCCTCTGAGCAGAAGTGATGACAACCAAAAACAAAGCTTTCCAAGATAGGAGACATAGCTCGCAACTTGAGTCTGGCTCAAAGGGAGGCAACGTAAGTTTTTCTAACATAAACGAAAGGTCCCAAGGGGGAATGGGGGCATGCCTGGGAGATTTGATATGCATAATACTGCGCAAAAAGGTCTTGAACAAGTCCAACTGCACCAGGGTCCTGCCCTCCGTAGGTACATGATAAGCTGACAGTGCAGAAAGGTGTACCTCTATGGATGAAGAGCTGAGACCCTTGTCAGATAGGGAAAGAAGGTACTCCAGTACCAAATTCACCAGGCAGGTGAAAGGATCCAGGAGACCGGACAATGCTCACAGACAGAAACGTTTCAATTTCATGGCATATGTGGCCCTAGTCGAGGGTTGCCTCGTGGCCACTAGGTCCTCCTCTACCCTTGAAGACACCCCATATCTGTCTTAGACTAGGTCTGTAGAAGCCATGCATCTAGGTGCAGAGACTGAAGATTTGGGTGTACCAGAGTTCTCTGTTCCTGGGAGAGCAAGCGAGGAGACAGGGGCAAGGGAACTGGAAGTTCTGATGCCAACTGCTAGAGCAGTAGAAACCAAATCTGTCGAGGCCAGATTGGCACTATGAGAATCATGACAGTGTGTTATGCTTGCAGCTTGAGCAGCACTCTCTGAAGTAGTGGGAAGAGAGGGAAGTTATACAGAAGCCTCCCTGCCCAAGAAATGCACAATGCATCTTGCCAGAAACCACCAGGCCCTGGATCTAGCGAGCAGAAATTGGGCAGTTTGGTATTGATTGGGGACGCAAGGAGGTCCAGTTCTGGAAGGCCCCATCCTTCAAAAAGGTCATCTACAATGTCCTTTAGTAGCTCTCATGTGTGAGCCTGAGACCGAGAGCAGCTGAGGCTGTTGGCTAGGGTATTTTGAACTCCTGGAACATGAACCGCTGTGAGTTCCTGTTGTGCTCCACTGCCCAGTACCAGACTCTCATGGCTTCTCTGCAAGGGGGGGTAAGAGTATGTGCCCCTTTGCTTGTTGATGTAGAAGACCACTGGCATGTTGTCTGACTGGATCAATAGTGGTCCTGGCAGGAGAATTGTCTGGAACGCCTGTAAGGCATACAGAACAGCTCTCACCTCCAATAGGTTTATGTGGAGATTGCACTCCAAAGAGGTTCAAGCTCCTCTTGTCTGATGGTCTCTGAAATGCGCATCCCACCCTAGTCCCGAGGCACCCATTTTCAGGATCTGCTGAGGACTGGGACTTTGGAAAGGAGCCCCGTATTCTAACTGGGAAGGGGTGATCCACCATTCCAGAGTCTGACACACTGCTTTGGAGACTTGGACTGGTCGTTTGGGGTCATCCAAGCACTGGTACCATTGAACCCTGAGGTTCCACTGGAGAACCCTCATGTGCAGACAAGCTAAGAGAACTGTTACAATGGCGGCTGCCATGTGGCCTAGCAGCAGCAGCAGTACCATTCTGTCTGGAATCTGATTTGTGGAGACAACCTTCTGAGCCAGTGCCCTTAGTCAATCTGCCCTGTCTGAGGAAAGGAAGGCTCTCCCTTGGATAGTGTCCAAGACTGCCTCTATGTACTGTAACTTCTGGTTGGGCCAGAGGGATGACTTGGGAAGGTTCAAGGTAACCCCCAGACCTTGGAACAGGTGAAAGGTGTCTTACAGAGAGCGACACAGCTGATCTTTTGTGGGAGCTGTTAAGGGCCAATCATCTGGGTAGGGGTAGACTTAATGCCCCTACCTCCTGAGAGCTGATGCCACTACAGACAGGCACTTGGTGAGCACCCTGGGTGCCAAAGAAAGGCTGAATGGTAGCGCTCTGGACTGGTAGTGCTCTCCCTGGAAAGTAATTTTCTGTGGGATGGCAGTATCTTTATAAGCATGTAGGCATCCTGCATGTACAGGAAGCAGAGCCAGTCCCCTTGGTGAAGTATGGGCAGAAATCTTGACAGTGTCACCATCCTGAACCTTTTGTATTCGATGAAAGTGTTCAGTTGACAGAGGGCCAGGTTGGGACGAAGTTCCCCTGTCTTTTTTGGGATGAGGAAGAAGTGGGAGTAATATCCCTTTCCTCTCTGAGATGGTGGCACAGCTTGGATTGCTTTCTTGCCCATGAGGGCTTGGATTTCTGCTCTGATAAGGCCTGCATGGGATGGGGAGCAATGGGAGAGAATAAGTGGGTTGTCTGGAGGGATCTGGTTGAATCCTGTTTGAATTCCAGAGCATAACCCGCTCTATGATCTGGAGTACCTACTGATCCAAGGTGATACTGGACCAGCCATTGAGGTAAAGGGAGAATCTTCTGCCTACTGCCTCCACCTGCAACTCCACCGGAGGAGGGGGGCAGGCAGAAAGTCATGCCACGGTCATTGGAGTGGACAAGGGAGCTCTGGCATTCTTAGCACTCTTAGGTCCCTGTGCCCCTCTGTGCTGTTGTTGCCTTCCTTGCTGGCCCTGCTGCCTGTGAAAGGAGAGATGCCTGGATGTGGCTGGTTCTGATTTGTACTTTTTGTGGACCTCGGAAACTACCTTACCCGAGTCCTGTAAATCAGTTGTCAGCTTTTCGGCCTCCTGACCGAAAAGGACTGAACCCTGGAAAGGGGCATCCAGGATGGCGTCCTGCAGATCCTGGCAGAATCCTGAGACCCTCAGTCAGGAGTTGCACCTTAGGCATATGCCAGTGGCTGCATCCCTGGGGGCAGTGTCTGCCAAGTCATATGAGCACCTAAGGACTTGCTTACCGACATCAGCACCGAATTGAAGGACTAACAGTTCAGTCTTGTTGGTAGAGTCAGATTGTGACCTGGCCAGGTCCATGGACTTATTCCATAATGATTTTTGGTACATCACCATGTGTGCCAAAACATTTAGTGACCTGACCATACAGGTGGTCGAGGAATACACTTTGCGGCCCAAATGGTCCAATTTCTTGGGACTCCTTATCCGGTGGCTGGGAGCTCATATACTTTGGCTGTTGAGTTCTCCCTTGGGCAGCCGTGAGGACCATAGAGTCCAACTTAGGTTGCTCACTCAAGTGTGGTTCTCCCCTTGGTGTCCTATACAATCAGTCAGCCTTTTTAGGGACTGCCAAGGTCATGGAGGGGTGCTTCCAGGCTAGCTTTGTAACATCCTGGAGGGGTTCCACTAAGGGTGGGATGACCAATGGTTTTGAGTCAGTGGCCCCTAAGAACTTTGCCAAACAGCGCCTCTCAGGGTTTAACTCTTCTGTCTCCCACTGGTTTAAGAACTGGATGCGTCTGTGTCTCATTATATCCAGGAAGGAAGGGTCACCTGGAGGGGGCCTCAGAGAATTCCTCCTGTAGTCTGGGGATGGAAGGGACAGGTCATCCTCTAAGAAGTCTCAGAAGGAGGAAGGAGCCTCTGGAGGATGCCTCTGAGGATGTATACGGGCATCCCCTGGAGGAGGATCTGGACGTGTGATGACCATGCCTCCATCGCACTGGTGACCCATGTCCCTCATCCTGACATCGGGCGGTCCAGCGTTGGGGGTGGCGGAAGCAGACATGGGGGAAGACTGTCTAGGTGGTACCAGGGTCCCTGCGGGGTTGGGGGCTGGCTCCGGTGGTCTGGGCAAAAGATCCCCTTTAATGGTATTCCACCAGCTATTGAATAAGGCCCCAACCTCAGCCAATGGAACGACGGGGCCTGGCTGGGGTGCCAGCGCCAGGATGGTAGGGGCATCAGGGGCCCCCAGCATCAGTCCTTGTGGTACGATTTTCTCTGGCATCGAGTCTGACTGCAGCTTCTTGTCGGGTGTCGGCCCTGGTGGGGCGGTGTCCTCTGGCGTCAGGTGCTCTGATGTCTGGTCGTCGGGCTCCCGAGGTGAAGGTGGAGGGGGTGGCACCTGGTCTCAGATATCCCTGGAGGGAAGCATCAAGTCCCCTGACACCTGGTCTGTAGTCAGGGTTTCCTTTGAGCTCTGTGGAGCAGACAGCGGCTTAGAAGGTTTAATCTGGTCTAGCTCTGTAATGCAGTCAGAGGGCATTGAGGCCTGATGTCGGTCCGAAGCCTTGGCCGACGACCGTCTGGAAGGTGAGTGATGCTTCTTTTGGCGCTCGCATTCCTGGCATCTCCTGGTGTCATCCGACTCTGTCGCCCTGTCGGATGACCCATGAACTACAGCCTTGCAGATGGCAGGTTCTAACCTGCTGCCCAACGAGGAGTGTGCTTGTCCTCCTGACTGAGACCCTAGCTCAAGCTTGTGGGGTCGGATAGCCAGGGACACGGGGGCTTGAGAGAGCCCAAGCCCGGCCAGAAGACTCCCCGCCATCTGCCTGAGAAGAGGCAGGGGCTTCCTCAACTGTGACCCCGGGAGAGCCAGTGAGACAAGAGGGGCTGAGTCTGACCTCGCGCCGAAGGTCAAAGACTTGGAAGTCTTGTGCGGGGACTTTAGGATGGGATTCTGACCTGGATCTGTCCTTGTTCTGATGATGGTGCTTCCCACTCAATTTCTCCTCTCTGGAGGAGGAGTCCTTAGCTGAGAAGGAAGATGAGCTGTGCCCAGACTGGGTCTTCTGCATGGTGGCCATTTGCTGTTCAAGGAGGTACACTTTCAAGGCATTCAGTTGGCAGACTCAGGTCCTCCTGTTGAAGCCTTGGCAGTGCAGGCAGTCGTCCAGCCTGTGGTCGGAGCCCAGGCAGAGCAGGCAGGCAGAATGGCCATCTTTTGCCGAGATCTGCTTGCCGCATGCACACTTCACTTCCCACCACTCTGATGAGGGGGGACGGGTGGGAAGACATACATGGCGAATTAGTACTTTTTGAGAAAAAATGGTAACTGTGTGAAGTGGGAAAATGGCGGTCGACTGGAATCAGGAGGCATCAGTGGAGCCGATATGCATGGGTCGACGATGGGAAAAAAACTGAAGTGGTGCTGGGGGACCACCCCTTTATATTATGGGTGACATCAGGGGCAGGGCCAACATCAAGGGGTGGTCCCCACGCCTTAGACTGCTAACTAGAATTTTTCTGTGGGGTCCTAGTGCCTGGTGGCATAGTCCTAATGGTGTTACCTGCTGCAAGAACTCTATCTCGAAGTAAGATCATTAATTCTGCCCTCCAATATTTTAATACTAAATTTAGTTCTATCTGGGATCAGCATGTCCCCCTCAGGTGAACCAGGGCCCAAGGTTCCCACCTCCCCTTGGATCTCGGCTGAACTACTGGCCTGCCTCCGTGCACTTAACCTTGCCTTGAAGATGCATAAGTCCTCTGGCTCCCCTGCTGACTTAACCAGGTACTGAACCCTTTGCAATGCATGTACCAGAGCCACTAGGCCTGCAAAGGCTGAGTACTGTGCCCCCACCTTCCAGAAAGTACAGTTAAATAAGAACTTACTGTAACAGTAGATCTTCGAGAGAGGTTCCTGCAGTAGGTCATAACATATAGGACTGCACCCTCTGGCGTCAGGACCACACGGCAAACCTTTGCTAGCAATGTCTGATGGGGGACCGCCCAACTGATGTCACATGATGGACATCAGCATGACCCTATATAGTGGGCAGTCCCCATGCCCACCTTCCAGTTCTCTTGCCGGAGACCCAAAAGGGTATGACAAGAGAAAGGATGGATATCCTAGCTCCCAATCCAGAACAGTCTGTAAGAACACGTAGAAAGCTGGGGAAGGAAGGAGGGAAAGTGTGACCTACTGCAGGAACCTCTCGAAGACCTACTCTTATGGTAAGTTCTTATGTAACTGTACTATCTTACTTCGAGAGGGTTCCTGCAGTAGGTCATAACATATAGGACTGAATCCCAAGCAGTCACCCTCAGTGAGACCACTGAAACAAGGGAGGAGAAAGGATAACGGATCGACCAGAGCAGGTCTAAGACAGCAGACCCTGCAGAATGGCTAGGCCAAATCCGGCCCTACGCCTAGAGGCAATGTCCAAACTGTAATGCTTCATGAAAGTGTAGACTGAATGCCAGGTTGCTGTGGCACAAATCTCAGCCGCAGAAACATTTTTCAGGAAAGCTGCGGAAGCAGCCATCCCCCTGGTGGAGTGACCTCTGACCTCCCCTGGAAGAGGTTTATTTATTTTGCTTTTGTTGACCAGGTAGGTACACTAGACAAGCTGTATGCCTATTTTCAGGTATGACCCGGGAGACTACAGGGAAAAATACAGGATCAAACAAGATACATAACAACAAGAGGGGCAATGTACAGAGTTACAAGAGAGCAAGATGAACATAGATAGTCTACACTGAGCAGTAATAGGTAAAATATACATATACATACAGAATAAATAGACTAAGACATTCAATGGCAATTACATTGCATGAGTGACCCTTTTCCCAGGCCACGTAATTCATAAGCAGATAGCAAGCAATCACATGCTTCCCAGAGTCAAAGGACAGTGGGCAGTGGGTTGGACGAGACCAATTTGGAGACCTGGTTAAGGTGGCTTGGGACACCCACACACAAAGGATGGTTTCAAGTGCTCCCACAGGGAATTCTGGAGACTCAGGTGGGAGGGGAGGCACGTACGTGGTCAGGAAGGGAGTTTCATAGCCTCAGAGCGCATGTAGCAAAGTCACTATCCCCCATCAGGGTTCGAGTATAAGGAACTTTGAGCACCCCAGGACCCTGAGACCTGAGGGAGTAGGAGGAGGATTCAGCAGGCTTGAGAAGCTGCACCAGCCCCGGAGGAGTTCAGGTTCTGAGCACCTTTTCTACGAAGCAGCCCAACCCATATTTCAAGTGATTGGCTGGGGAAAGCCAGCCCAATTTGTCATATAATTTGCAATGATGGGTGAGACATGAGACTGCCAGGGCAAAGCGACAGATGTTGTTGTAGGTCGTGTTCCATCGAGCAAGGTGGACCTTGATGGTGCTAGCGAACAGGAGAAGGCCATAGCTAAGTGAAGGGAGCAGCACACCTCTGGCCAATGCCAAGCGAGCTGCAGATGTCAAATTTTTCTTTGCCCTGTAGGCAAGACCCAGTTTACAGTTTACGGCTCTGCAAACATTTAGGATGTGACACCCCAGGTCAAGTTGGGGGTCAAGTGTCACTCCAAGGTATTTTCTTGAAACCGTGGTTAGGATGGGAGAGCCATCCACACCACTGACACATAGAGGGACAGAGGAGGCCTTGATCTTGGCTACTGACCCAAAAACCATGGCCTGAGTTTTCTTTAGGTTGAGGACCAGCTTGTGAGACGTTACCCAGGACTGAATATTCTTAAAGGCCTCACTCAGCTGAAGGTTGAGAACCCCAATGTCCTGGGAGTATGCAAGGATGACAAGATCATCAGCATAAAGGGTGGCACTACAGTTGGAAGCAGCAGGGAGGTTGTTAACAAATGCCGAAAAGAGAAGGAGTCCCAAAACTGATCCCTGTGGGACACCAGAGGTCACCGGAGTGGGGTCAGAGAGGACCTTGTTGAATTTAGTCTGCTGTGTTCTGCCTTGGAGGTAGTTTCTAAGCCAACTCAAGGCAGGAGGGGACAGGCCTAGGGACTGCATCTGTGAGCAAAGTAATGCATGGTCCACAAGGTCAAAGGCCTTGGATAAGTCTATGAATATGGCCCCAGAGAGTTCTCCCTGGTCCACGGCTGCCCTGATGCTAGTAGAGTCAAAGACCCGGGCCGTGGATGTGCCATACCCTTTTCGATAGCCATACTGCACAGGGGACAGCAACTTATGAGCCTGAATACACTCTGTGAGCTGTCGGCCACAGCCTTCTCTAAGAGATGATGGCTGATAGGATGGGAATCGGACGATAGTTGTCCAGGACATTGGGGTTACCTTGCTTCAGAATGGGGACAATCCTCGCTGCTTTCCAGATGCCAGGGATTACACCAGTGGCAAGGAACAGGTTGAAGATATGTGCCACTGGGATGGCAATGTAGGAAGCACCCAGGTTCAGAAGCTTGGGCTCCATGTTATCATGGCCAGTGCTGGAGCGTGGGGAGAGACCAGAGAGGAGTCTCTGCATCTCCATGACAGACACAGCCCTGAGATAAAATAATGGGTGAGAGGAGTGAACCTCCTGAGGGACAGAGGCCGAGGGGCCACTGATGTTCTCTATAGCAGGGAAAAGGGAGGTAAGCGCAGACAAGTCAGAAAAGTGAGAATTTAAAGCATTAGCAATCATACTTGGATTATTACAGCTTGACCCATCAATGATCATATCAGATACCCCAGAGTTGGAGGAGCTGCTAAGTTTTTTATGTTCCTCCAGAACCTTTGTGGGTCCTTAGCAGAGCTAAGCAGGGCAGATTTACAGTAGTCACTTTTTGATGCCCTGATGGCTTTTTTGCACTCATTTCTGAGCTTCCTATACTGTTGGAAGATGGCGTGATCCAATGTGCTTCTGAAGTGAGCTCAACACTTGTCCCTTGCATGCATGAGGGCTAAAAGGCTCCCATGCAGATATTTTGTGGCAGACCCCCTTACTCTCCGCCTAATAAGGGGGCATGCTTGTCCTGCAGGGCACCAAAAACAGTGAGAAACTGGGAGACAGCTGTAGAGGGGTCATCGGCACTAAGCACTCCTGACCAGTCAGTGATCCTCAGATTCTCATGAAATGACCCCAGATCAAACCTAGAGAAATCCCTAACATGAATGATTTTGTGGGGAATTTTTGGTGAGGGGACTTTCCACACACAAAACACCAGGGTGTGATCTGAGATGGAGTCAGGTAGGGTTCCAGCGGAGCTGACCCTATCTGGACGGTTTGATAGGACCCAGTCCAGTGGGGAACTAGTTTCACCATTAGCAGACCATCTAGTGGGCTCCTGGATAAGCTGAGACAGGGCAAGACTCGCCAATAGAGGTTCAGACTACTTGGAGTTACCTCCTGTCCAGTTTAAGTTCACATCTCCCAGGATCAAAAGTTCATTATCCCCAACATAAGGACCAATGGTATCAAGGAGGTGGGTAAGTCCAGGCAGACCACCCTTGGGGGGATTGTATGTGCAATTGTGCATACAACATGCGGCTTCTTCGTATTTCCAAGTAACAACACAGTGTGCAGCAGCTCACAGGGAGACAGGGAGGACTGCTGATGGATTACTACAGATACTCTCAGATGACTCTTATAGTAAATTAGGATACCACCCTCTCGCTTTTTTCCCGGCCGATCTTGTCTAATAAACTCATAGCCAGGAAGTACACAGGCAGAGTCTGGTATTGGGGGTTTCAGCCATGACTCTGTAATGCCTAGTATGTCAGGCTTACAGTGGACGACCCAAGCAGATAGTTCATCAAGGTTGGGTAGCAGACCGCAAATGTTAAGGTGAGTAATTTTTAACCCCTTTCCCAATTTCCAACATTCTGAGATTGAAGAGGCATGATAGGCAGGACCAGGGTTTAGCTCGATTTCACCAGCAAGGGCCAGTATCACTAGGAAGAGCCAAGGGAGAAGCCTAAAGGGGGGAGGGGGTACCACTGACTGAGGGTCTATGGGCAGGTTGTCTTCTCACCATGGCAGTACCCAGAAAGCATCCAAGGTCAAGACAGCTGGTAGGACAGGGAGGCAGTCTATCATGAGCTAGAAGCTTAGAGAAGGTGAAATGAAACACCTCATGAGGGGCAGTCATTCCCCAGTGATCCCCATACAACCGAGAAGAGTCTATGGCCATTAGGGAGAGAAAAAGGCCAGTGAGGAGACCGATGAAGGAGACAACATGAGGCAAGGAGGGCAGGACACCTTCCCTAGCAGGCCTGGGAGTCTCCATTTCAGATTTTAACTCAGCAGTGACCAGTGACACCCATCTCAAAGAGACAGACGGGACTGGTGGGTCAACTTGAGAGGAGTCAGGCCAGAGTTCATAGTGCTCTAGTACAGCTAGTGTGAACAGGGTCTGCCTGAGAGTGTAAAGGGCATATAGTGTTGACAGTCAACAGTGACCTAGACGTAAATTGCAAAAAGCACTCACCCCTGAGATACTGACAGTTAGGTGTATGCTAGTATGAAACCTGAGTACCCTAACTTTTACGTAGATAGCCCAGCAAACACCCAAAGCAACATCCTAGGGAGAAACAGACAGATTAGGGTATATGCTAGCATAAAACCTAGAGAACACTAAGTTTTGCCGTTAATAGCCCAGCAAACATCCGAAGCAACATTCCAGGGTAATTTTAAAGAGTAGGCAGGAGTATACAATAATCAAATGGTACAGGAAAATGTAAGCAGCAGGAAGTAACTAAACCCCATGCAATGTGAGATGTCATGAGCTAGTGAAAAAAGTCAAAGATAGAACTCTGTTTCCTTTTTTAGCCACACCCAATCTGCTAATAGGGTCCCTGACCTTTTAAGGAGGAGGGAACGGGTGGGTGGGCGAGAAAAAAAATTGTCCCAAGTGGGAAGGAGGTGGTCCCAGCGAGGCCAGTCCACACTTCAACCCACAATGCTGAAACACCAACTGTCACGGCTGGGGCTGAAGTCCTGCAATTTAAACTGCTCCAGCAGTTTGATATTGGTGCCTTTTAATTTTTTTTCTACTCTGACTCTCTCTCTCTCTATGTGGTCCGACTCCACGAAGAAGGAGCCCCGCAGGAGAGTGCTACAAAAATTGTCCCGAGTCCCAAGTGGGGAAGGAGGGGCTCCCAGCGAGGACCAGTCCACACCTCCAACCCCCGATGCCATTTATCGTACTTCTGATAACAGAAATGGATGCAGTTAGCCCACCATTTGGACAAGCACTGCTTAGAAACTGCCAACCTCAGAGTTCTGGGGCAAAGGAGACAAACAACTGATCTGATTTCCGGGCATCTTTGGTCCTGTGGAAGTAGTAATGCAAAATCCTATATACATCTACTGTATGTAGAAGAGCCTTACCCTTATTTGAATGAATAGGGTAGTACACCGGCAGCACAACGGTCTGGTTCAAGGTGAACTCAGAAACTTGGGAAGAAATTTAGGATCTGTTCGCAGGACTGCCCAGTCTCTGTAAAAAATTAAATAAGGCTCCTTATTCATCAGGGCCTGAAGCTCAGAAATCCTTCGTGCGAAAGTAACCACAACTAAAAAGAGCGCTTTCCAAGACAGGTAGCATATCTCACAACTTACTGCCAGTTTAAAAGGGGGCAATGTAAGCTTTTCTAAAATAAAATTCAAATCCCAAGGCAAGGTAGGGTTGCGGATAGGGGGCTTCAAGTGGAGGATCCCTTTCAAACAGGTTTTAAAGCTCTCCAGTTGTGCAAAAGTTTTCCCATCCACCAACATATGATAGGCAGAAATAGCAGAAAGGTGGACTTTCAGTGAGGAATAACTTAGACCAGAGTGAGAAAGGTGCAAAAGGTACTCCATAACCTGGGGCACCGAGCAGGAAAAGGGGTCCCAACCTTTGGTGGCTGCCCAAATGGAAAAACTCTTCCATTTCACAGCGTAGGTAGACCTAGTTGAAAGTTTTCTAGCTTCCACTAGAACCTGAGCGACCCTCTGGGAGACTCCAAAACATGACACAATTATGTCTGAAGGAGCCACGCATGAAGATGTAGGGGCCTGAGTCCTGGGTGCAGTAGTCTGCCCTGTTCCTGCGTCAACAGATCGTGTTGAAGTGGGACGGGTACTGAGGGTTCCACAGCCAGCTGTTGCAGGAGTGGAAATAAAATCTGCCTGGGCCAGAGGGGGGCTATCAGGAGCATCTGAGCGCCCTCTGCCTGAAGCTTCAGTAGGACATGCTGTACAATGGGAAAGGGAGGGAAAGCTTACAAGAACTTCCCTGTCCAGCAGAGAAACAAGACATCTTGCCAGATAACACATGGCCCTTGAACGAGCGAGCAAAAACTGGGTAGTTTTGCATTGGATGGGGAGGTGAAGAGATCCATCTCTGGCCATCCCCAATGATGGAATAGAAGTTCTGCTACATCCTGATGAAGTTCCCATTTCGTGAGCTTGTGTCATTGTTTGGCTGAGGCTGTCCGCCAGGCCATTGTGGACACCTGGGATGTGTATGGCTGTGAGGAACAGGTCATGCTGGACTGCCCAGTACCACACCCGCATCACCTCCCTGCAAAGGGGGTACGACCAGGTGCCTCCCTGCTTGTTGATGTACCAGACCACTGACATGTTGTCTGTCTATACTAGCAGTGTTCCAACAGATAGGAGGGTCTGAAAGGCCTGAAGAGTGTAAAGAACCACCCTCATCTCCAGGATGTTTATATGGAGAGATACTTCCAGCTGGGACCACGTCCCTTGTGTCTGGTGATCCCCCAGGTGGGCCCCCTGACCCAGACCCAAGGCATCTGTAGTGAGGGTCCAGAAGGGAGGGAGTGTTTTGAAAGACAACCCCTGAGACAGGTTTTGAGGATCGTGCTACCATAAGAGGTCTTTCTTGAGTGCGCTGGACACCAAGAGAGGATGATTTAGATAATCCGAACACTGATCCCATTGGACTCTTAAAGTCTACTGGGTGACCCTCATATGTAACCTGGCTAAGGGGACCATAGAAATGGTCACTGCCATCAAACCAAGAAGGCATAAGAGTGCCCTGTCAGGAATATGCCTGGAGGAGACTAACAGTTTGACTTGCTCCAGCAGAGTATCCGCCCTGTCCAAGGGTAAGAAGGCCCTGCCCTGGACTGTGTCCAATACCACCCCAATGAATTGGAGGCATTTAGAGGGAACCCAAGATGACTTGGGGTAGTTGACAGTATTCCCCAGTTCAGTAAAAAGATCCAGGGTGAAGGACAGGGATTCCTCTAGGCTGCTCCTGGACGGAGCTGCCAATAGCCAATCATCCAAATATGGGAACACTGCAATGCCCCAACAGTGAAGAGCCGCTGACACCACCACTAGGCACTTGGTGAAGACCTTGGGTGCCAAGGAAATGCCAAATAGGAGGGCTTTGAATTGGAAGTGCTCCCCTTGGAAAAGGAAACACAGGAAATGGTGGTGGCCGGGGAACACTGGGATATGCAGGTAGGCATCCTGCATGTCCAGTGCACAGAGCCAATGCCCTGTCTGTAGCAAGGGCAGAAGACCCTGTACTGTCAGCATGCGAACCCTTTTGTATTCCGCGAAAAGGTTCAGTTGGCTGAAGTCCAGGATGGGCCTGAGGTCACCCGTCTTTTTGGGGATGAGGAAGAAATGAGAGTAAAACCCTTTCCCCCTGTATCCAAGGGATTAGCTCTATGGCAGACTTTTGAAGTAAGGCCAGTATCTCTTCCTTGACCAGAGATGCCTGGTTCGGGGAGTAGTGGGATCGACCTGGAGGCGAGTCTGGAGGTCTTTCCAGAAACTCAATGGTGTGGCCTCTTGACACTAGTTGCAAGACCCATGAATCTGATGTGATGCCCTGCCATTCCTCTAGGTGAAGGGCAAACCTTCCTCTCACCTGCTCCACAGTGCTGGGAGGTGGAGGGGGGAGGTGTGAACAAGTCAGGAGACAGAGAGATGGCAGGGGAGGGATCCCCCAGCTGTCCTCTGGGTTTTGGAGGCAGACAGTGAGGTGATGGCTGACCCCGGTGCTCTCCTTTTGTTCTTACGCCTGGCAAAGGCTTGCTTACCTTACTGCTTGTGTTGGTGCTGAAAGGGCTGTTTTGGTTTGAAGCCCACACTTGTACAAGGATTTTACGGATCTTAGGGTTTGTCCACTGTCTTGAAGACCCGTAATGATGTCCTTAGTGTCCCCTTTGAAGAGAACTGATCCTCGAAAAGGGGCATCCTGGATGGCTGCCTGTATGTCAGGGGAAAGCCCAGAGATACACAGCCAAGCATGACGCTCAAAGCATATGACCGTGGCAGAGAAACAAGCCACTGCATCCACCGAGTCATAAGTGGCTCTAAGCGCATGCCTGCAAGATATCTTGGACAAACACAGGTCCTTAGTAAGTTCTGCCTTGAGGTCCGAGTCCTCCACAGTCTGAAGACGAGCTTCCAGTTTAGCCATAGTGGCCTTCTGGAAGGAGGCCATGTGTGCTATGTAGTTGAGCAAACAAAGAGCACAGGTGGAGGAGACATAGAGTTTTTGCCCAAACTGGTCTAGCTGCCTAGATTCTTTATCGGGGGGGGGTACTCATGTTTTGGCTTGGCAGTGCATTTGTGAGCTACAGCTATTACAATGGAATCTGCCTTGGGTTGGGAATCTAGAAAGGAAACACCCTCCAGCATATGGTAAATCCAGTCTGCCTTTTTCGGGACAACCGGAATAGAATGGGGCAACTGCCAAATGATGGTAGTGAGATCCTCATGGGGAGTGGTCCAAGGAGGAATAGGAATTGGAGATACCTCTTCTAGGTCTAGGTGTTCAGCTAGACGCTTATGTTTGGGGTCTTGTTCTTCTGCATTCCGTCCATTAGCATGCTGGATGATGCAGAGAAGTTCTGTAAAGGAGGGGTCTTCAGAAGGCGATTTTGGTGACTCCTTGCCCTTAACTCCTGTGGTTCCGGACAGTCCGGGAAGACTCTTCTCTATCAGAGGTTCTAACACCTGGTAAGATGACCTCCTGAGTGGTACCTCCAGATATGTGCACCATCGTTGACTGAAAAAAACCCATGGGTGACAAGGAGTGGGGTTGGGGGTAGCCACCGGGGCCAGCATCCTTTTATCCAGGTCAAAAAAATCAGCCAAGACCTGGCTTCCTGCCACCCGGACTGAGTCACAGACTGAAAGTCCTGTTGTGGTGGAGGAGGAGGCTGATAGTTGTGAGTTCCTATCCCCAAGTACTGAGGGGGAGGGTATCAGGGTGGTTGGTAAAAAGGTGGGGTATAGCCTTGATACCCAGGATAATACCCCTGGGAGAAAGAGGCCATCATCAGGCCCAATGGCAGAAAACCAGAATAAAACCCAGATAAGGGTGGTAGCCTGACAGATGGCCTTGATCCAAAGGAGGCCTTGAAAGGCCTGGAAGATTATCTGGCACCAGGAAAGTTGACATCAGACAGTTTGGCGTCAGGTCCAGTGTCAGGCCATCTGGTATCAGGGGCAGTCATAAGGGCCCTGATGGTGGCTCCAACGGTAGGTTAGCGAAAGGGTTTGGCAGCACACCGGGCATTAGGTGCACAGTGCCCGACAGAGGGACCTCTGGCGGCAGGGCTAACGAAAAGCCCGTCGGAAGCAAGAGGTTCCCTGGAGCCAGTGTCAGAACCAGTTCTAATGTCAGAGTCCCAGGGAGAGTATCCAAGGGAGTGATAGGGGGTATCACCACTGGAGTGGGGGAAGGTGAAGCCACATCCAGGGGACCCTCTTCCCCCTCCATCCCAGTCGTAATGTCTGGGGCTGGAGGTTCCACTGGGAAGGGCGGAAGGGAAGACTCCTGCCCAGGTGGAGCCTGGGAGGAGGGCTGGCCAGCAGAGGTCAGTGAGCTCAACCAGACATCAGGTGTGTCGGCGTCAGCCTCCGATAGGTGAGCTTTGATCAGGAGGTCGCAGAGATACCAGTGGACGGGGGGGACCCCCAAAGGGCTTATCGGCAGGTGTACTGTGGATTCCCTCTAGGCGGGAAACTGTCTTACCAACTAACGAGTGGGCTCTGGGGGACCCGGAGTCTGACTTACTGGTAATAACCGGGCGTTCTCAGGAGGAGCCGGTGGGTGGCTAATCGGTTGAAGTGCCAGGTTTGGGGCCTGTTTTAATGAGCCTAAAAGAAGATGAGGTACCTGAAGGACTCTTGGAAGCAGCCTGGATAATCACCAGGGAAGGTGGTGGGGAAACAGTCTTGCTCGACGTGGGGTCCACAGTCTTGGGCCCGTTGACCTTACCAGAGGAAACCCACTCCCAGTCCGTCAAACGTTCCCTCTCCCTATGCTTCTCTTTATCTTTCTTTTTCTTCTTGAGCGCCAAAGAAGGAGAAGCAGCAGATTCCCTCAACTTGTGCATTTCTTTTTCCAAGGAGGAAATTCTGAATTTTACAAGATGGACTTCCAGGGCTTGCTGCCTACGTTTGCGCATGGCCTGGTTGAAGGGTTTGCAATCAGGACAGGCCTCGGTATCATGACCCGGGCCTAGGCAGAAGAGGCAGCGCGGTGGCCGTCCTTGTCAGGGATCTGTGCGCCACATTTTTCGCACTTCTTTTTGAACTTCAGAGTCAGAGGTGTAGAAGACGCAAAAATGAATGAAAACAGACTTTAAATTTGAGATATAAGTAAGAATACTTATACAACATGGTGATCGACTGGAGCAATGTTCACCGTGAGGTCCTTGCACATGTGACGTCGAGAGGGCGGTTCTCCGCCAGACACTGCTAGCAAAAGTTTGCCATGTGGTCCTGATGCCAGGGGGCACAGTCCTATGTGTTATGACCTACTGCAGGAACCCTCTCGAAGTTAGATCAACCTTAACCACCCCTCCAAGTTCTGGAAGGTCATCCACACCCTCTTCACCCCCATCCAGTCCTTCAGTTCTCAAAGTGGGAGACATCCTCATTTCTGACCCCTTCTCTGTTTCTTCTGAGTTCAATGCATTCTTTACCTCCTGTGCCTCCTCCCTTCTCAATGCCTTCCCCTTTACCCCTCCCCTTATCGCCCCCCATCCTACCAACCCCTTCCTTTCTCATTCTCCCTTCCTCCTATCATTTCTGCTGCCTCCCCCAGGGCTCTCTTGGCTCTAAACCCCCTTAAGGGCAGGAGTCCTGAGGGGATCGACCATGAACTCCTCCATCTCTCTGCTCCTGCCATTGCTCTACCTATCTCCTCTCTTCTCAATCTCTCTTTCTCCCTTGCCTCCATCCCAGACTCCTGGAAACATGCTATCGTCATTCCCTTTCCCAAAGGAGGAGCCTCCTTCTCACCTGGCAACTACCACCCTATCTCCCTGCTTCCCACCTTGTGCTGTCCCAGCTCTCCTCCTTCCTTGACTCTTCCTCTTTCTCCACCCCTTTCCAGTCTGGCTTCCATATATTCCACTCCACCTCCTCCAGCTTACTGACTCCATTCTCTTAGGCATGGATCAGGGTCTAATCACCTCCGCCATCTTTCTTGACATGGCCAGAGCCTTCGACACTGTATCTCACCCCCTCCTCCTTGACAAGCTTATGGCAGCAGGGCTCTCAGACTCCTCTATCAATTCGTTCCACTCCTACCTTTAGGGCAGGTCCAATCAGTGTGAATCGGTGATTCCATATCCCTTCCACTTCCTATCAACACTGGTGTCCCTAAAGACTCCGTCCTTGGCCCAATACTATTTTCGGTCTTCCTGAATGGCCTCACTGCTCCTCTGTGTCCATCCATATGTACACAGATGGCACTGTTCTGTTTGCCTCTGGTTCCTCCCCCTCTGATCTCTCAGCCAGTCTCTAGCTGGACTTCAACAACATTCAGCATTGGTTCTTTTTAAACCAGCTATCCTTCAACACCAAGAAAACAATTTCAATGACCTTTGATGCTAGGCAGAAGCTCACAAGGCTTGCTGTCCTCCCTCCCTCCTTCCACACCCTAGATGGAACTACTACTGATGACATTCCATCATGTAAGTACCT
Source organism: Neoceratodus forsteri (assembly GCA_016271365.2). Taxonomy (NCBI): domain Eukaryota; kingdom Metazoa; phylum Chordata; order Ceratodontiformes; family Ceratodontidae; genus Neoceratodus; species Neoceratodus forsteri. The sequence continues at coordinate 97,077,438 of CM028132.1, read as the reverse complement.
CGGGGTCTGGCTGAACTGGTGCCTTGACTTTTCTGGGCATGTGGATGCCATACACAATAAACTTCACCCCAAACTAGGAGCGTTATAGAGGAATAGAGGTTGCATTCCTCTTCCTGCTCAATGTGCAATTGTCCAGAAGATGATTCTTCTCACCTTCGACTTTGGTGACATTGTCTACAGTGTTGCTCCTAATACCTCCCTCACCAGACTGGATTCCCTCATCCACTCCTTTGGTCACTTTGTTCTGGACCTTCTGCCCCAAACCCACCACTGCTACCTATATTCTTCCCTCTCCCTCCCCACCCTTGAAGACAGACACCTTACTCATCGTGCCTCCTTTATTTCCCAAATACTGGCCTGGATCTCTCCCCTCATACCTCACCTCTCTCTGTTCCTCCCCCCCCCCGCTTCCACTTACTCCCTTCATAGCTCTGGCTATCGCTCCCTCGCTCTCCCTTCTAGGAAATCCTCAGCTGGTCAGGCTTCTTTCTTCTACCTTTCCCCCAAATTGGAATTCCCTCCCCCTATCTATTCAATCTCCTCTTTTCAACACTCTCTATCCTCCCTTCTCCACAAGTTCACCCTGTACTCCTGTAATTGCACCTGATATCATACCTTACTCTGCTTCACTACCCCTACATTCTACCCACCCACTACTCTCCCTCTCCCCCAACATGATACTTCCCACCTTAGCTTCCACCATCAATCCCCGCTACCTCTTACTCTCATCTATATTCCTGTAACTCTCACTAATTAGCTCTCCCCGATTCCCCCCCCCTGCAAAATTTGCACTTTGTATCTCTGAAAAAATGCTCCTTTATATTCTGCAAAAGGGAAAGGTGTAAGTTCGGTAAGGCCAGAAAACCCTGCTGGTGGACCTGGGAGGCACAGCAGGTGGTGAGGGAAAAGAAGGCAGTCTATAGGCGCTTCAAGTGGTCAAGGAGTGAAAGGGATCAGGAGGAATATGAGCTGACAGCCAAGAGAGTCACCAGAGTGGTGAGAGCAGCTAAGGCAAAAAAGGAGCAGTCCTTGGCCAGTGGGATCCAGAGGGGTGACAAGGGGTTCTTTAGATACATAGGGAAAAAAAGAAAAGTTAAAGGGGCAGATCAGCAAGATAAGGGTAGGGGATGGTTGGGCACAGGAGGCGGGGGAACAGGGAGAAGTCCTAAATGAGTACTTTGCCTCTGTTTATACCAGGGGGGATGAAGGGTCTAGGTCTTGCGAGGGGAGAGGGGGTAAACCGGAGCAAGAGGTGAGACCGGTAGAGACCAAGGGCCCTGATGGTTCTGGGGAAAGGAAGTGGCCACCACAGACAGGTGGGGGCCCAGCACTGCATGGTGAAAAGGGGGAGAACGAGGCTGAAATCCCAGTAGAGAGAGTAAGAAAGCCCTCAGGTCCCTTCGGACGGAGAAAGCACCTGGGCCAGATCAGTTACATCCCAGGGTGCTGAGGAAACTGGCAGATGTCCTGACAGTCCCTCTAGCGGAGCTTTTCAACATCTATCTGAGGACTGGGTGGGTGCCCCAAGACTGGAGGGTAGCCCATGTTCTGCCGATCCACAAGAGGGGATCAAGAGAGGAGGCAGGAAATTACAGGCCCGTTAGCCTGACATCAGTGGTCGGCAAGGTGATGGAGGGTATTGTCAAGGAAAGGCTAGGGGGATACTGAAGCAAATTGGGGGCTTGGACAATAGGCAGCATGGCTTTGTCATGGGAAAATTGTGCCAGACAGATCTTGTTGAGTTCTATGACTGGGTGATGAGGGCCATGGACCAGGGTAGGCCAGTGGACATCCTCTTTCTGGATTTTAGCAAGGCATTTGATTCAGTACCCTACAGTGGCCTGCTGGCTAAGCTGAAGGAAATGGGGGTAGGGAGACAGTTGCTATGATGGATAGGAAATTGGCTCTCTGAGTGTACTCAGAAAGTGGTGGTTGGAGGGTTAGCCTCATCCACAAGGTGGGTTACTAGTGGAGTTCCCCAGGGGTCAGTGCTGGGGCTACTCCTGTTCAATGCCTATATCTCAGACATCAGGAGGGGGATCAGGAGTGAGATGAGTCTCTTTGCAGATGACTCAAAGCTAGGTGCAGTGGTGGATGGGGAGGAGGGGAGGGTGGCCTTGCAGGAGGACCTGGAGGCTCTGGAAAGGTGGTCGGGAAAATGGAAACTAAAATTCAATGCGGGGAAGTGCAAAGTTCTGCACTTGGGAGTCAGAAATCCAGGCCAGGGGTATACCCTGGGAGGAGACATGATTCAAGTCAAGGAGGGTGAGAGGGACCTGGGGGTAGTGTTAGATGTCAAAATGAACAACTCAGAGACCTATAGGAGGGCAGAGGCAAGGGAAAATAGGATGCTGGGATGCATCGCCAGGGGGATTACCTCCAGAAAGGTGGAAGTGATCCTTCCACTGTACAACTGCTTGGTTAGGCCACACCTCAAGTATTGTGTACAGTTTTGAAGACCACATTTAAAGAGGGACATTACACTCCTAGAGAGGGTCCAAAGGAGGGCAACCAAAATGATCTGGGGCCTGGGGAGAGGACCTATGTGGAGAGGCTCAAGGAGCTTGACATGTACACCCTGGAGGAGAAGCGGGGAGGGGGGACATGATAGAGGTCTTTAAGTACATGAAAGGGATCAATAAAGGAGGCCCAGTCAGGGTGCTCCAAAGGAAGGAGGGTGGGGCAACAAGAGGTCATTGGTGCAAGCTGGAAGGGGGCAGGCTCAGAGGGGAGAGGAGGAGATATTATTTCACTGAAAGGGTGGTAGAGCCATGGAATGCACTGCCCAGGGAGCTGGTAGAGATGGAGATTGTGGACGGGTTTAAGAGGGAATGGGACAGGTACAGGGGGAGGGTAAATCTGACCAGGCACAATACATGTGGAACATCTGGGACTGGGGACAGTATAACCCAAGGGGGAGGAGGACACACCAAAATCGGCCCTCAGTGCGGGTGCTAAAAATCAAGCAGACTCGAGAGACCGTTAGGCCTATTCTGCTGGCATTTTAGTATGTTAGTATGTTAGATATCCATTGGCGTATATGCCATGCCTTATTTTGTATAATTGTTTTTATCTTTTTTCTTTTTTATATGATGCGTGTACATAATACCTGTTTCTACTATGTAACCGTTTGCCTTAATTGTTTTCATTGCCCTCCTTTACCTTCCCCCCCAATGCATCTGGAAATGAGCTGTTGTCAGCTCAGTATCTCTTTCCTGATGAAACTTTTGAAATTAAATAAGTGTTGCCTGTCATGAGGACATCCAGCCCTCCATATGATGCAAACTTCAAATTAATAAATAAATGTACCTGTGGCTCTTCCCAAAGAATAACTTTTACTAACTTTAATCGCATTCAGTTTGAGATTGATGGTGATGGTGGTAGTAGGAGGCTGATTCACTGCTGGGCTTTGCAGACTCTAAATGTCAGTGAGCCTGTTATAAATTACTTCTGGCATGCCCACTCTATCTTTTATTCAACTTGGAGTATTTCTACCTGAAAGTGATAAATTCCTGCTATAAACGCTTTATGGCTTTTAGTAATTACACCACCCAGGAAAAGAAGGACTCCTTCAAAGTTAAGTATTGTTATTAAAATAAAAACAGAGCTTGCAATAAAAGGTACTGAATGCTGTGGAATTTTGTAATACCACTGCACATAAGCAGATGGCCATAGACACAGGCTGCAGTAGACTGGCTTTGATGAATGGCAATGTGGTGATTCAAAAACTACAGAAAACGTATAGGGGAAAAATCCCTGATAGGATCAGCATTATCCCTCCTAAAGATTAATATAGTCCCTTTTTTCCCCTCACCACTTGTTTGCTCCTCATTCCTGTTTTCAGCCTGCTACAGCAATTACACCTTGTAATCAGCTGGGTGGACAGACAAGGGGCTTCCTTTGCAACTGATGTCAATGCAATTCACTAGTTTACAAGCAAGGACTGCAGAAGTTTCATCCCCCCATCCCGTAAGAGACGAATAGCTTACCTCTCTGAATGTGTACTCTGCCCCCTGGGTTTTTGTGCCCCAAGGACATTATTTAGCAATCTTTTGCACTGAAACCCAGCTGCCATACCCCTGACCATGCCTCAAGTCACTGCTCATCCTTTCTACCCCCTTCCCCGCATGTCCATCCTACTGCAGATTTTGGTGTCATCCACACAGAGGCAGACCTTCCCTTCCAGCTTCTTTGGAATGTCACTTATAAACACATTAAACAGGACCGATCCCAGCACTGATCCCTGAGGCACCCCACTGGTCACCCTCCTTTTCTCAGAATGAACTCTGTTTACCACCACCCTCTGCTGCCTAACCCTTAAACAATTTCTTATCCTGTTAACCACCTTTGGATCCACCCCTAAGCTATCCAGCTTGCTTACTAGTCTGTTATGTGGAACAGTGTTGAAAGCCTTACTGAAATATAGGTAGGTCATGTCCACTGCTCCACCCTGATGTAGTTCTTTGGTCATGAAAAGAAACCTATCAGATTCAAATGACATGACCCCCCCCAATGAATCCATGCTGCCTTGGGTCCTGTAACCCATTGGATTCAAGATGTTCCACAACCCTGTCCTTCAGCAGTGATCCCATTAACCTTCCCATCATCGATGCAAGGCAGACTGGCCTATAATTGCCAGCCTCTCTCCTGCTACTACTTTTGTGTAGTGGGACTGCATCCGCCCTCCACTAGTCCTCAAGAACCACTCCTGTTTCCAATGAACTGTTAAATAGGTCTGTTAGAAGTGCAGACAGTACCTCTCTGAGCTCCCAAATATCCTTGGATGAACACCGTCTGGCCCCATCACTTTGTCTGCTTTCAGATTAGCGAGTCCCTTTAAGACTCTCTCCTCCGAGAACCAAACAAGTCCACCTCCCTCCATCCAATGCTCCTTTTTTTTGGCCCCTCTTCTCCTTCCTCTGTGAACACTGAACAAGAGAACAGTATTTGTTCAGGATGTCTGCCTTTTCCTGGTCTCCCACTGCTCAGTCCCCTCCTTTCCTTGTTAACCTTACAATCCCACTCCTAGTCTTCTTCTATTCACTTACAAACCTAAAAAATGTTGTCCCCTTTTGTTATCACCTGGGATATTCTCTCTTACCATTTGCACCTGTGCACGCCTTACTGCTCTCCCTACTTCCTTCTGTTTTCCCTGGTACACTTCTCTATTCTCCTCCCTGAGTCTCCTTATACCTTTTGAATGCTACCCTCTTAGCTCTTACCTTTTTTGTCACCTCTTTTGAGAACCATAATGATCTCTTTTTCCTCTTGCTTTTGCTCTCTGCTTGATGCAGAGGTTTATTGCCCTCACAATGGCCCTTTTTATCTTTGTCCACTGTTCCTCCATCCCACCCAGGTCATCCCTGAGGCATTCACTCATCTTTAAAAAATCAGACCTCCTGAAGTTCAGGGATCTTGCCCTTGTGTGGTTTGATTGTGCAGCTGCCCCTATACTGAACCCCCACGTTACAGTGATCACTGTTCCCAAGTGGCCTTCTACCTTGACATCTGCAACACTGTCCCTGTCAGGGAGTACCAGATCAAGTACTGCCCCATCATGAGTGAGTTCACTGGTTAGTTGCCTGAGGAATGCCCCTTGCAGGGAGTTCAGGATGTCCCTGCTCCTAGCTGAAGCTGCAGCTAGGAGGCTCCAATCTATAGCTAGCAGACAGAAGTCTCCTGCCAGCAGCACCTCCCCCTTTTCTGCTATGTTGCCAATGGCTTCCACTAGTACCTTTTTACTCCAGGAGTCCTTTAGCATCAGTAACTTTAGCAGTTAGCTGGCTAGATGCAACTGCCCCAGAGGTATGTCTTTACAAGAATTTTTATTTAAATGAGCATAGAGCCATAGCCAATCAAAAAACAGGAGGGGGAGTGAGCTGAGTGAGAGCTGCCTGAAGACTTCAGAAGTTTTTCTCTGCTGGACTGAGCAACATTGCCCCGGAGGTGCCTCTCAATTTTCTTTGCTGACAGCCTCCTATCATTTATCTGGGTAAAGTTTTCATCATATTTCATTTTTAATAGTGCGCTGAGTGAAAGTTTTACATTTTCGTTAGTGGCGCACTAATTTTCTATTTTTAACGCATTCACACTATTTTGACTTTCATTTTACTGCAACTGTTCATTTCTGATGCTATTTTTATAGCAGGTGCTTAAGTTCAATGGCTCCTCCCTTTTTTGACCAAATTCTTGAAGGAACTGTCGAATTAGGGACAGTTGCTTTGTTTTTTATCTCATACCTCACGGGTTTTACCGCGATGCACCCCACTGGAATTCAAACCCCAACAGTGCCTGGGGGTTTCTCTCAGGATTGGTAATTATGAGAAACCCACAGACATATAAAGAAACTGGACCCAAGGTGTCATCTTTCACAGGACTGTCCGTAAGGATTCAACAGCAACCTGTGCGCAGTTGACCAGTATTACTGGGTTTTCTATTAAATTGGCTCTGGTATAGATCCCAGTTCTGCAACCAAAAAAAAAGGCACTTACAATAGACAGAGTTAAGACTGGGGCAGGACTCGCCAGTGGCATTTTCACAGAAACCTGCACTCAGTTCGTAAGGTCCAAGACTGGTATGCTTTGCTTAAATTGGCAATATAGCAGACAAACCTTTGATTATTACAGCTGAGGATAAATCAAAGGCTTCCGACTAGGGGCCATCCAAAAGTACTAATAATAAAAATGTAAGCAGTGGTGCTGAGGAACCCTCCAGATCCCAGCCCCAAAATAAGCTTCCAAAGATGAAGTTCCTCACAAACTGAAAAATAATAAAAGTGATGAAAAAAGGAAGCTTGATCAAGCCGCTGATGAAGTGGCTAAAAACAAACTCTGTCAAGACAACAATACTCCTATTGCTCTTGAGAAAGCCAATAGCGAGACAACAGGCAGCTTAAAGCATACAGAAAAAAACAAAGTACTTACAAAGTCTGCGCAGGATTCCATCTGTGCAAGATATGGAAAAAGCATGCCAACTGTTTCAGACCCTACAGAAGATGAGTCCTTTATTTACTGGGGCTGGAAAGCACTCTTCTACAGTTCTCTCTCCCATAGACTGTGAGGGTGATACAGTTGATGATAAATAATTTTATGATGCCCCTGCTTACAGGGGCTGCTAACACTCTTCCACAGTTCTCGCTCCAGAGACTTTGAGGGTGATACAGATGATATGAGTATTTTTATGATGCCTCGATATGATTTTGGAGGGCCTAGAACCTTATGTATCCACTCCCTCTCCTTGGAGCTTCCTCGGCTAACCAGGAGGTTCTCCCTCTATGCCTTCATTTATCCAAAACATATTGGGCACCCTGGACCTCCCCTCTCAGAAGTCCATCCAAGGTGAGGACGAGGATAAAAAAAGATTATAGGGAGATGAAAGATCTTCCACCTCCTAAAAGTCTGGTCGTGCCTATCTATAATGAAAAAATATAAATAAAAATACCACAAAACTGCTTCAAACCCCCACTTCAGTGGCAGAGGTTTACAAGTGGTCTGAAATGTTAATAAATAAATACATAAATATATCAATTGTTTAACAACAATGCTGAGTGCCTGTCTGTACATCCCAGCCATGTGAGTATAGCGCAACAGGCAGCTTGCGAGAAAGCTGAGGTCTCCTTGTCCTCCTTACCCCCGGATAAGGTCTCCAGAAAATAGATTTCTTAGCTAACCACAGATGCGTGTCAACATTTTTCCCTATTTGGCTTTTATCAAGAAAAAAAAAAAAAAAAAGCACTGCGGAACTCTGACCTGGTTCTTGGTGCAGGAGCCGGTGTATATATGACAAACCTGCCCAGGAAGCTATGTAGTACCAATTCCACTGGGCAGATGACAACAAGGATGCCATCTCTCCGAGGTGCTTTGTCTGGCTTAGAACTACTGGTCTACTCTCAGACTCCCAGTTTAAAGCCATGGACCTTCCATGTGATCATATCATACTGTTTGATTCTAGAACATCTGAATGCAACAAGGCCTCCTGCCCCACGGAAATTCCTCCCAAGGGCATTAGGGGCAGAGGTTATTTTCCCAGCTACCCCCTCCTCTCAGTACAGGGGTGCTTTGAGAGGGAGGGGCAGAAGGGGCCAAAGGTGGCCACCTCTACCCAGACAGCAGCTTCACAGTCTAAGCCCTGACATTAGTGTGGGCAGACCTCATGTGTACCCAGGTATCTAAGCCTCTATCCCCAACACAGATGTCACTGTTGGAGTGGGAAGTGCAAACCTTCTAGCTTTGCGAATGGTGGAGAGGGTCCCGGCCCACGGAAAGAAGAAAGGGCCTCTACACCAGGTATTTTCTGACACAAAAAGACAACTGGGGAGTAGCGACCTATCTTGCTGTTAAAACCCAAATTCAAGATGGTCACTCTGTTACTAATCATATAGCCCTTACAGTAAGGAGATTGGTTAGCCTCCCTGGTCTTAAAAGGACTTCTTTTTTCTATATACCCATGAGGTCTCACTCAGGTACGGGCTCACTGCAGCCCTTCGGACTTTCTCTGCCCCAAAAGTCTTTACAAAGTGCTTGGCAGTGGTAGCAGCACGCCTCAGAAATCTGGGCATCTCTGGCTACACCTAAGTTGTCAATTGGCTCATAGTGCCAAAGTCTTCTTGTCAGGTCAAGGAGTCCTTTTTCCCCTTACAGGGCTCACTCTGTAGTCTCAAGGTTCCCTGGTAAATCTAAACAAAGTCTCACCTGGTACCCTCACAGCATGTATGAAGGATATGCCTTCCTTCCGCAGGTGAGAATTCAAGCTGTCCCTCATTGGTAAATTTCTTCACCCAGGGACAGCGAGACCAGCCAGCAGGTGCTTGACTGGGTTTGAATCATTAACCCTCACTGGTTCAGTATATGATGCGGTCCTGAGCAAATCACGGAACTTTGACATTTCCTCAGGCTTTTGGGACACATGGCTTCAATGCCTGCAGTGGTCTCAGGGTTCAGATACAGGATGACTCACCTGCAAGCCTTCTTCTAGCTTGCTAGTCTCACAAAGCAACAATTTTGAAAGCTGAAACGTCTGACAGAGCAGTTCCACAGATGCCTCCCTCCTGTGGTGGGAAGCACATCTGGACAGTGGCACCTAGACTCTGCAAGAGTCAGTTACTCATAATTCTTTTGGAACTCAGAGCAATCTTTCTAGCTTAAAGCATTTGCTCCTGTTATAAAAGGACAGACTTACAAAGCCAAACAGACACCACTGCAATGTTTTCACAAACAAGCAGAGTGGACCAGATCAGGAGTCCTCTGTTTGCAGGCTCTATAAATCTGGTCTCTCGCCTTCTCCCTGGGAGTCAGCCCTTCAGCGATTCACCTCCCAGACAAACACAATACTCTGGCAGTTGCTCCAAGTCACATCAGTCAAGGCCAGAGTGAATGGACTCTGAACAAACAAGTACTAGCCACACTGTTCAGGCAGTTTGGCACCCCAGAAGTGAATCTGTTTGCCTCTTCCCTCAGCTTCCATTTTTCTTCAGTTCTGTTACAGACCCCAGTCCTGGGATCGCCTCCCCTGGATGCCTTGATCCTTGTCTGGGAGGTTCCTATATGCATACCCTCCTTTTCCCCTGATTCACAGGGTATTTCTGAAACTCAGAAAACAGCCTGCATCAATGATCCTGGTGACTCCAGACTGGCCCAAACAAGGCTGGTACCCTCTCCTTCTCTCCATGTCCTGCAGCAGGCCCATTCACCTGCCTCCAACTCATTCCCTGCTGACCCTTCCTCAGACAGGAGTACAGTATCCAGACATACACTCTCTTCACCTCAAGGCCTGGTTCTTGAGAAGTTAGAATTTCCATCCTCACAGTATTCTGAACAGGTCCTTAAGATACTGAGGATGGCTAAAAAAACAAACACTAAGACTTATGAAACCAAATGGAAAAGGTTTTCCCTCTGGTGCAAGAGCAAAAAGGTAGAACCCCCTTTCAGCTTCAGACACTCAGCTGCTAGATTACCTGGTACACTTACAGGCGTCAGGTTTGAAACCATCGTCCCTCAAGCTACACTTGGCGGCAATTCCAGTCTACCTTTCGGTGGAAAAGAAAAAATAATTTTTTTCCCACGCCATATCTAAACAGTTTTTCAAAGGCCTCTTGTACCTCCAGCCTCCAATCAGAGATCCTGTTCCTCCGTGGAGCCTAAACCTTTGCGTAGACAGGCTCATGAAATCACCCTTTGAGCCTATGTACATGGCCCACAAGTTTGTAACTTGGAAGACAGGCGTCCTAGTAGCCATTACCTCTGCCAGGAGGATTTCAGAGCTACAGGCCCTGTGCTCTGAGCCAAATTACATCATCCCTCACAATGATAAGGTTGGTCTCAGGACAAATAGGAAATTTCTGCCAAAGGTGGTTTCAGAGTTCCACTTAAACCAGTCCATTACTCTGCCAGTCTTCTTTACTGAGAAATCTACTCCTGGTGAGCAAAAGCTCCACAGCCTGAATGTCAAAAGCACCATCTTTTTCTACCTAGAGCATACTACACAGTACAGAGGCTCTTCCACTCAGTTGTTCCTCACCTATGGGGATGTAGGAAGAGGAAGACCAGCTACCAAGAGAACTACTTCCCATTGGTTGGTCTCTTGTATTAGATTCTGCTACGAGAAAGCCAGTCACCAACCTCCAGTGGGGCACAGGGCCCACTCCACCGGGGCACTGCAGACTCGCTAGCAGCAGCAAGAGACATTCCCCTCCTGGATGTCTGCAAAGCAGCTACCGGGAAATCTGTGCACACCTTTGTGTAAACACTACAGTTTGGATGTGCAGTCTAGATCTGATGCCAAATTTGGCAGGGCAGTTTTGCAAAGCCTCTTTCCTAAGTAGGTTCTCTGCTCACCCCCCACTCTCAGTACTGCTCGGTAGTCTGCTAAAATTACTGATGCTAAAGGACTCCTGGGGTAAGAAGAAAAAAATACTCACCACAGTAATCTTCTTTCTTCCAAGGGGTCCTTTAGTATCAGTAAGCTCTCACCCTTCCTCACCAGTTCACCTGTCGGAGAAGGGCTCTGTATTACATCTCTTACCAAATTTGGTGTTTCTTATTGATGAGTTTTTAACTCGTGTTGTTGCTGTTTCTGTTTCCACTTTTGTGGACATTTGCATGTTTTTTAAATCCTGTCAATTCTTTTTCGGGGCATGTGCCTTCGTTTTCCTTAAAAAAAATTCTGAATCCTTCAGGCAGCTTTTACTCAGCTCACTCCCCCTCCTGTTTTTTGATTGGCTATGGCCCTAAGCTAATTTAAATAAAAATTATCTTAAAGGCATACCTCCGGGGCAGTTGCACCTAGCCAGCTAACTGCTAAAGTTACTGATGCTAAAGGACCCCTTGGAAGAAAGAAGATAACTGTGGTGAGTAAGTTTTTCTTATCTAACTCCTCCCCTGTACTGGTCTGTAGATAGAAACATAGAAACTGTTGGCAGATAAGGATGGCTAGGCCCATCCAGTCTGTCCATTGGCCCTATACATTGTATGTGGCCACTGACCCTATGTGATCAATGGCTTTTCATCACTCCCTCCCCTTTCAAGGTTTCCTTGTGCCTCTCCCAGGCATGCTTAAATCCCTCCACTGTGCTTGCCCCCACTACCTCCTGTGGCAGACTATTCCAAGTGTCGACTACCCTTTATGTGCAGAAAAACTTCCTCACATTACCTTTTAATCTACCCCCTTCCGAATTCATATCATGCCCCCTTGTTCTAGCACTTTTTCCACATTGGAAAAGGTACCCCACCTGCACCTTGTTTATGCCCTTAAGGTACTTGAAAGTTTCAATCATGTCCCTCCGCTCTCTCCTCCAGTGAGTACACATCGAGGTCCCTTAGTCTCGCCTATGTTCTGTGGTGCAAGCCCTGCATCATCTTTGTCCCTCTTCTCTGTATAGTCTCCACCTTGTTTATTTCCTTGCACAGGTATGGCCACCAGAACTGCATGCAGTATTCCAGGTGAGGCCTTACCAATGTTTTATACAATGGCATCACCACCTCCCCTGCCTATGCACCCCAGCATGCCACTGGCCCTCCCTGCTGCCTTTGCGCACTGCTTTAATACCTTAAGATCAACAGAGATAATAACCCCTAGGTCCCTTTCCTCTTTGGCGACAGTCAGCTCCTCCCCCTCCCCCAATCTGTAGCTGTCCCCAGGGTTCCCTCTACCCAGGTGTATTATTTTGCACTTCTTTGCATTGAACCTCAGTTGCCATATCTCTGACCATCTTTCAAGCTTCTCCAGGTCCCTCTTCATTTTCTGAACCCCTTCTGGAGTATCCACCCTGTTGCAGATCTTGGTGCAATCTGCAAACAAGCAGACCTTTCCTTCCAGCCCCTCTGCAATGTCACTAATGAAGACATTGAACAGGACTAGTCCTAGTACTGATCCCTGTGGTAGCCCACTGGTCACCCCACTCTCCCCAGACTGTACCCCATTTACCACCAACCTCAGTCTCCTGTCTGTTAACCAGTTCCTAACCCAGTTCACCACCTTGTCTCCCATGCCCAGACTACCCATCTTGTTAACCAGCCATCAATGTGGGACAGTGCTGAAGGCTTTGCTGAAGTCTAGGCAACATCTATTGCCCCTCCCAGATTTACTTCCCCAGTCACCCAATCAAAAAAATGTATCAGATTCATTTGACACAACCTTCCTGATGTGAATCCATCTTGCCTTAGATCCTGGGCACCCTTGGATTCCAGATGTGCCACTATTCTTTCAGCAGTGTCTCCATGGTCACACCAGTGTGAATAGTGTCTCCACTCCCTATTGCCAGGGTGACCTATAGTACCTCTGCCTTGCTGTATCTCTGTCAGTCTTATGCATTCTCTCACATAAAGCACCACATCCCTCCTTTTCTTCTCACAATGTCTTTCCTTAGCAGAGTATAGCCTGGTATGGCCATGTCCCAGTTAGTTTAGTTACTTACTTACTTACTTAGTCAGTTTGCTAGTGACAAGGGTTGAAAAGGACTGGGCAGAGTTGTGTTCCAACACAGCCAAGATGAAGGTCTGATATTTGACCAGAGACTGATTTGGGATACCAGTTACATGTTTGCTTTAAATGGACTATAATAACTGTTGACCCCCTTTATCAACCCGATTTTCACAGCGTTTAAATACCATAATAACAGGTTTGATATCATACCTAGTTATTACAGCATTTTAAATGCATGTGCTTCAGTGATCCATGCCTTTCAGTGACCACTTTGCTGATGAATGGTCGGGGCACACAGAGTGATGGCAGCAAGAGCGTTTCTAAAATTTGCTGAAGAAAAGTATTTTGTGTACTATGACACCCCTATCCAGGGAAACTGCTTTGGTCCGAGTTAACTTCTAGGGCATTTTGTCTGAATCACTTCTCCTGCTGTCACCACGTGGATTTATCAGGAAAATAACTATGTCCTGCTCAGGGACTTGGAAGGTCAAACACAGTAATATTTGATAGAGTGCACTTTGAATGGCGGGCTTTAAACAGAGAATGTTCACTTTGCTCAGCAGAAATATTAAAATTACCTTTTCAATAAGGATGCTCAGCCACTGGTACTATACAAAAATAGATTCTTTACTATTAAAATGCTACACGATATCATAAACAGGATATGTTCAGCTAACAAAAGGATATACTCATTTACAAGAAAGGGAAATAAAATAGTTTGAACAGACAGATGGCTTGTAGAATAAACTCCACAATTTAGTCTCGCACTAGGATCTATACTTACCTGCCAGCTAACTTGAAAGAGGCATTCACTAAGACTTCTTTTCTCATCCAGATAAGCTAGCTATGGGAGTAGAGCCCATCTTCCTATTGGGGACACTCACCAAGGGACAGACCCCAGGTCCTCTTCAAAAGGTGCAATAAGTCAGAGAGAGAGAGAGGTGGGGCTAATCTCTTCTATTTATGTACCCAGTGCAGTAGGATGGGACCTCTCTCTATAGTGTTAGCCCTCTTCAGTATTCCCTACCTACATGAGTGGGTGGTACATGTGTGTATGTGTGATTACATCTGCCAGGCCGAATTGCCCTTTCCCACCTAGCAATATCCTCATTACATGATCACACCTCTGAAACCTATCCATAAGGTTTTATAACATCCTCTTGTCTTTGTCTGAGTGTGGGAACCCCATCCTTGCAAGTTCCCTCATGTTCTTTTATTACTCTGTTTATTTACTAGCTGCTCAGGATCCCTGTGTGGGAGAAGTAGCACGCTCACACCTGACAACTGTTTTCCCCATAGGTTTTCCAGGACAGCTGCTGAGGCATGTGACCTGAACTCCATTTTGTTTGCCGTATGCCATCCAAGCACAGAAAGAACTTATATGAGAATTAGCAGAAAATAAAATAATTACAATAATAAAAAAAAAAGATTACATTAACATGGTCACATTCCTGTCATGTCCTCTCCCCTGAAAATGAACGTGTGTCTCTTTTGGGTGACTCCCAAGAAACACTGCCTTTGAAGTAGGAACTGAGAAGTGCCTAAAGTATCATGCCAAGCACTTAGCCCTGCATAGACAACCCATCCATACTGACATCTTGTGAACCACTGTGGTGCTGGATGGACATGTTATACTGCAATACCAAACTCTAGTATAGAAATTTTATATTTTGTCCACTAGTCCTATGGAGTCAGGTCAGGGGATTATGATCCATGACTACAGTAAACTCCCTCCCATACAAATAAGGCTGCAGCTTCTGAAGTTCTCACACCATCCTGAGACACTCCCTCCTCAATTGTGGTACATGCCTCCTCCGTAGGCAGCAGCGTCCAATTCAGATGCACTATGGGGTACTTCTCCCCATTTTGATACGTCTTTGCCCTACACACAATGAAATGGAGAGAGTCTGTACCTTACAAAGGGCCTCAGCACTTATAATCTGTTACTAGCTGCACCATGATATACCGGGAGCCCATCCGATAGTCGGGGGGGGGGGCCACAGCCTTATTTAATGTTCATCTTAAACACTACAATGCAGCTGTATACACTATTAAACTAGAGCTTTCTCTCTAGCCCATCTGTTTCTTTTGGAGACCTAGTTTTGAGGCTCTAGCTTGCTGATGGTGAATCTTTACTTACAGGCTTACAAGTTTCCTTTTTTTTTTTTTTAACCATACACATTTTTCTGGTATTTTGTATTTTTTACTCCGATCCTGGACCCCTACCTTGGATGCACACATGCATGTGGAGGCATGCGCATGCCACGTCTCAAGGTCCCCTCCCTTTGTGTCACCCCCGTTGCCTATGCTAACCACCACAGCGGGACTATGGGTTTCGATGACCACCCTCAGAAGAGGACAGCTGCCTTCTGGCTTGCTCAGTCCTGCTCCAACCTTCCTCCATACAGGCACCCCATGACAACTCGAGTCCGTTCCCAGACCCAGGTCACCGGCATAGCACAAGGTAAGGCATCCAGCACCTCAGCACCACCCGGGGCCAGCCACATGCTTCCTTTTTTGAAGTTCTTTGAGACATATGGGACTGGTGGGCTGGCCCAGAGGGGAGGGGGCCATCCCCCCACGCTTTTCATGGCTTATGGACTGTTTGCAGCCCCTTCCAGGAGGTACTTATCACTTTTGGTGGTGGATGTGGGGCAGCCCAGGAGCTGTTATCACCCTCTGCCCTGGTGCTTCTCCTAAAAAGAACAAATGGGGGGGGGGTAAAGGGGAAAAAATAAGAAGAAAAAAAGGAGAAGGAAAAAAATATGGCTCTTTCATGCAGTGTCTTTATAAATATTTTTTTTGGTCATTGTTTGTAGGGGTAATAGACTTTGCCTCTGTCCTCAGGGGCTTTTTTTCCTTTAGTGGCTCTTAGTCAGGCTGCGCCATGGTGGCCCATCATACAGATAATCACTGTTTCTTCTTGGTTCAGTGTAGCTGAGCTGGTTTTTACAATTATTTATTCCAAAGGGGCAATCCTTTTTTTCTGGTTTACTATCACTGCCCCTTCATACTAGGCTGCCTCCAGTCTGTGCTTTTAACCTGTTTTACCACAACTGTGTTGATAGCAGACTGGTAACTGAGGTGGCACCACCTTTCTGGCATTAAGGACATTAAGATCCTCCTTAGCGGAATCCCTAACATCCCCTTTCAGTACTAAGAGATCTGAAGGGTGATTACTGGGCGGATAGCCTTGAAGTGTTGCTTTTTCTTATAATTGCATTTACAACTGTTCTATACTTCTGCAGTTAGTTATCAGTGTTGCTCTATTTCTTGTAACTAAACTTCTGTTTTTGTTGCAGATATCTATTTATAGTTGGTTAATACCCACAAGCCTGCGATACATTTCCATCATAGAATATACCATTTTTAGTATTTCATTATTCATATGGCTGATCTTCATATAGTATCCTATAATGTTAAGGGTCCCAACAACCCTATTAAACAATCTAGGTCCTTTAGGATCTTACAGCAACTGCAAAAGATCAAAGATGGAGTTGAATTCCTGCAAGAAATGTACTTTACAGAGTTAGAACATAAGAAATTGCAGTGGGCGTGGGTTGGGGAGGTGAATGCCTCTCATTGTGTGGCCCAACCCCATACTCAAGGGGTGGCCATACTGATCAGGAAGAACTACCCCTTACAGGTTAACCATATACAGACAAATCCAGAAGGTCATTTTGTAAAGCTAACTGGAGAATCTGTGGGGCAATTACGACTTGGGCAGAGCACAACTGTGCTCATACTCCTCCTGTTCTCACAACATATATAACAAGCATTTGTCAATGCCGAATGTTGCTTGGTTCTATGTGCTGTTTAGGTATTTGGAAGTCATTGGAGTGCAAATATTGAAAATTTGCGAACTTACGAGCGTGCGTAGGAACTGCACAACGCACGCTCGTAAAACAGTCATTGTTAGGAAATTTTCACGAAATTTTCAACATAGCCATTTTAAGACCTCTGCTCTTGAACAGTGTCACTGTGATTTTGTTAATGTGTCCCATACATTGAGTTTGCACACCGACTGCGCCATTGTGCGCTACATGGGCGGAAACACGTTTTGGGCAGGATGTGAAAAATGACAGCTGTACTGCTCATAAGGAGGTGTGGTAAAATGGCAATGTTGAAAATCTGGAGTGGAAATATTGAAAATTCGCAAACCTACAAGCGTGCGTGGGAACTGTGCAGCGCACACTCGTAAAACAGTCATTTTTAGGAATTCTTTCACCAAATTTTCAACATTGCCATTTTAAGATCTCTGCTCATGAACAGTGACACTGTGATTTTCTTAATGTGTCCCATACACTGAGTTCGCACACCGACTGCGCCATTGTGTGCTACATGGGCGGAAACATGTTTTGGGCAGGATGTGAAAAATGACAGCTGTACTGCTCATGAGGAGGTGTGGTAAAATGGCAATGTTGAAAATCTGGAATGAAAATATTGAAAATTTGTGAACTTACGAGCCTGCGTAGGAACTGCGCCAGCGCTGCGGCTCAAATAAAACAGTCATTTTTAAATTTTTCACCAAATTTTCAACATAGCCATTTTAAGACCTCTGCTCATGAACAGTGTCACTGTGATTTTTAATTTGTCCCGTACATTGATTTCGCACACCGACTGCGCCATTCTGCGCTACAAGGGCGGAAACACATTTTGGGTGAGATGTGAAAAATGACAGCTGTACTACTCATAAGAAGGTGTGGTAAAATGGCAATGTTGAAAATCTGGAGTGAAAATATTGAAATTTCGCGAACTTACGAGCCTGCATAGGAACTGCGCAACGCACGCTCGTAAAACAGTCATTTTTTGGAATTTTTGGACCAAATTTTCAACATGGGGTTTTTGGGACCCCTTCTCATGAATGATGTCACTGTCATGGTGGTATTCGGGCCCGAAGGGTGATTTCGCAGTCACTGCGCGAAATCACCCTTCGGGCCCGAATAACGCCATGACAGTGACATCATTCATGAAACGAGTACTAAAACCTCATGGTGAAAATTTGCAAAAATTCCCAAAATGCCTGAGATATGTAATAAAGTTGAACCCCCTATCTAGCCCATTATACAGCTTACTGGCATTTCCTCAGTTCGCGGTCGGCTTTGAAGAGTGCAGGCGTGTTCCGGTCCACGAAGATCGTCGCCGGAGTCCGGAGGTAAGTATGGGGTGAGGGGCTGTGAGAGGCTGGAGTGCGTAGTGGGTGGAGTGCGGGTTGTGGGAGGGTCGGGAGGCGCTGCAGGACCGTTTTGTTTTATAGGTTTAAAAAAAAGGCGTTGTGAGGCGTTTGCCATGCTGGGGTGGGCTCCCAGCGTGGCAAGGACGAGGCCATTCAGCCGGCGGGGATTGGGCACCCCGTCGGCCAAGGACTGATTGCCACGCTGGGGTGGGCTCCCAGCGTGGCACCAGCTGGGGGAGCAGCGCAGCTCAGCCGGCGGGGATTGGGCACCCGTCAGCTACACAGTGCGTGCGCGGTGGCGCGCGCCTGCGTGTGGTGGGGGCTACGCTTCTTATCGCCGCTCACTGAGGCGTAGCTCCCCTTTCAACTGTATGCCACTGCATTTTGGAGCTTGTCATAGACAGCTCCAAAATGCATTGGCTTACAGGGGCTGCGCCTGCCAGCTCACTGACTGAATTGGAGGAGGAGAAGGAGGTGACACACCTCCGAAATCTCCAATGATGGCACTATGTTTCTTGCACATGCGTGCAAGCAACATAAAAATGGACCATTTAGGCCCACCGGCAAAACAGGGTGAGCACTATAACTGTGCACTCCTTTCTCTTACACTGGGCCCACTCTATCCCAACTGTGACGCCTCCTTATTCTAACTGCTAGCCTTACAACTTGCTGCCTGGAGCGATGAATTCACACTGCACTTCTTCCTACTGCTGCAATGTTTAATACTGTATTGTAATACCTGTTTTTGGTATTGTAGTCTTACAATGTCCCTGTGTTCTGGTCACTTTATATTAACTCTTCACTACTATTTGCCTGATGAAATCTGATGCTTGTAAAGTCCCTGTTGTGCTAATTCTATGTAATGTAATCCTCCACTTGTATTTGCCTGATGTTCATGTATACCTTGTAATGTACCAGTAATCTCCCAGGTTGCACCTGAAAATAGGCACTTGGCCATCTAGTGTGCTTACCCAGTTAACAAAAGCAAATAAATAAATATAGGTATCTTTTTTAAATCTTTATGCTCCTAATGAGGAACCTGCCTGGATTCCCTTCCTCTCTAAAGTAATTGCTGACTCAGTTCTAGACCCTACTAGTCTGATTGCTATTGGAGGAGACTTTAATACTGTCCTTTCCCCTATTTTAGATAAATCTGGATTAGGTGTTGGGGGGTGGGAGTCCATGCTGCTATCACCTTAGCACGCTTGGCCAAGGAGTTTGGCCATTTAGAAATTGGGTGATATTTGCATCTGGGGGGTCGAGACTACAGTATTCATTTTTTGCCACATGACACAACCAATATTCTAGATTGGATTACTTTTTTTTTATTCCCACCCAGTGGGCACGAGGCCTATAGCTGTCAGATAGGTAATATAACACCATCAGGTCATGCTCCGTAATTTTAGATCTGACCGTTAATCCTGCACCCATAAAACTGTGTGGCATCTTAATATTAGCCACTTGAATAGAGAAGAATTTCTTTCATTAGTCTGGGATGAAATAAATCTTTTTTCTACAGTTAAATCCCCAAGGTGGTGTTTCAGCCCCTGTATATTGGGATGCCTTAAAATCAGTATGCACCTCCCATGGTGAAACCTCTACAGCAACATATGTTGCTACCGACAACAGCGCCAGGTCGCTACAGAAGTTTCACCCAGGACTGGGCAACACTTTCCCTGACGCACCCCTCCCCAAACCAACTCCGACTCAGAGTTGGTATCTATTAAACGAAGTGCTGAGGCGGAAACCACGTGCATGGGGGGTTGGAGGCAAAGCCCCCAAAGAAAAAAACAGTCCCTGTTGTGCGCGGCTCCCTGCCAACTGCAACTCGCAGTCGACAAGGAGTCTGGTGCTGTGATGCCAGTCGACGAATTAGTTGTTGACTCGGCATCATAGATCCCTTAAAATCTACCCTGGGGGGGATATAATTTTCTATGCATCTCAAGTTAAACATGAAAAACTCTGTCATCAATTGTTTCTGGAAAAAATAATCAATTAGCTTGAATTTCAGCATAAAATTTCATTACTCAGGTTAAGGCCCAATTAGATGCTAAGCGAGCCAAACTTTCTCGTCTTCTTGCAGATAAAATTGAGGGAGCCATTAGGTACTCTAAACAAAGATTTTATGAACATGGGAATAGGGCAGGCAGACTGCTTACAGGACAGTTATGGAAGGAAGCGGCATCTAGGGTGGTCTTAAAAATTTGCAAGTTGGGGATGGGGGAGGTGTTGACTCGTCCGGAAGACATCTATTCAAGTTTTCAGCACTATTATAAAACTTGTACCAAGTTGAGAGAGGTCCAAATCATACATTAGCCATTCAGGCTTATCTGGAGAATCTACCCTTACTGCAGCTTTCTTCTGAGGAAGCAAACATTCTGGGAGCCCCGACTGGTCTCCAAGAGATTGTGGCCAAAATAAAATGACCAATAAATGCTAAAGCCCTTGGTCTGGATGGTTATCCGACAGAATTTTTTTAAAGCCTTTACAGATGAATGTGTCCTTCTTTTGGTAAATAGAGCAAATGTTATTTTGCAAGATAGAGAGGCCATGTCCCCTTGTAGAAACAGGCCCAGATTTCGGTTATGTTCAAACCAAGCAAGGATCCTGTGGGCTGTGGTTCCTATCACCCAATCTCATTACTAAACATGGACTTTCAGGAATTTTGGCCAACCGGCTCCAGAGGTACATTTCTAAGTTGGTGCATTATGATCAAACAGGTTTTATACAAGGTAGGTTTCTGCAGGATAAAATCCGCAGGTTCCTGAACATCATTACAACCCAGAAAGGTAAGAGGGCCTTCCAGCTTGCCATTATTATTGATGTTGAGAATGCCTTTGATAGGGTCGATTGGATCTATATTTCACAGGATTTGGCTAAATTCAGTTTAGGGGATTCTTTCATAAGGGTGGTTTTGGTCCTGTACCAGGATCCTGAGGCCAAAGTCAGAGTCAACAGCCACCTATCCAGATGATTCCACCTGGGGATGGGGACAAGACAGGGATGTCTCCTTTCCCCACTGCTTTTTGCCCTTATCCTTGAACCTCTTGCTGTAGCAGTCCACACATGCCCAGACATTAACGGAGTGATGGCAGGAGGACAGGAACAAAAAATTGCTTTATACGCTGACGACACCTTATTCTTTTGGGTGACCCGGAGTCGTCCCTCCCCCATCTATTGCATGTGTTGACTAGATTTGACTCTCTAGCTGGTTACAAAGTCAACCTAAGTAAATCTGAGGCAATGATCCTCAGTGGCTCCCCCTCACCGGAGTTTTAATGCATCTTCCCCCTTTCTTGGGCCTTTCATAACCATTCCATTATTTGGGTATTGTCATCTTTGCAGACATAAGAACAGGTTACTCACCTGTAACAGTAGTTCTAGAAGTCGTATATGTTGTTCATCCACACTTATTGGCATGTCCCTTTCCCCTTTAAATCTTGCCAGAAGTCTTCAAGCTGGCTCCTCCCACCCGCCCGGGTAGTATATACCTCTGCTCCGCCCCGTGATTCCCGATCTTAGCCCACTGGAAGCCAGGTTGTGGGCATCCACAGCCGGGGAGGTCAGGTGGGTCCGTGTGGATGAACAGCATGTACCACTCCTAGAACTACTGTTACAGGTGAGTAGCCTTTTCTTCTAGGGTTGTGGATATGTTGTTCATCCACACTTATTGGCAGACTCCTAGCAGTTCTCAGGGAGGAGGGAGGCAAGGTGCACATCCCCTACTTGGGGAACAGAGATTGGAGAACTGAGGTCCCAAAACCAGCATCCCAGTGTGATTCAAGGTCGATGTGGTAGTGGGTGATGAAGGTGTTTGCTGACTTCCAGGTAGCAGCCCGGCAGATTTCCTGGATAGGGATGTCCCTGGAAGCAGCCACCAATGCAGCAGCATGGTAGGTAGAATGAGCTCTTATCCCTCTGGGGGGCTCCTTGCCCGCCAACTCATAGCACAGACCTATGCATGATGTAATCCATCTTGCAATGGTCCGTTTGGCTGCAGGTCTGCCAGAAGCAGCTTCAACGTAGGTGACAAACAGCTGGCGAACCTCTTCACGAATTTCCACCATCCTCTCCTTATAATAGGAGAGAGCACGTCTCAGGTCCAAAGTATGGAGCCTGTACTTGGCCCCAAGGTGTAATTAGGGTAGTATACCGGCAGAGTCAACACCTGGTTAAGGTGAAACTCTGACACCACCTTCGGAAGGAATTTTCGGGTGTGGCACAGGACAACTTTGTCCCTGTGGAAGACCAGATAAGGGGAGTCCACCAAAAGCACCTGGAGCTCTCCTGTCCTTCTGGCAGACATGATAGCCACCAAGAAGGCCGTCTTCCATGACAAGTGTGAGAGCTCACACTTGTGCATTGGTTCGAATGGTTTGCCTATGAGCTTCGACAATACCAGCAGTAGATCCCACAGAGGTGGAGGTTCATGCACCGGAGGGGATATGTGATACAGGCCTTTGAAAAAGTGCCCAACCACCGTCTCCTGCACCAGTGTCAGCTGACTGGCTCATGCCCAGTAAGCAGAAATGGCTGCCAGGTGCACCCTAAGGGTCGATGACCGCAGACCCCCTTTGGAGAGAGACCAAAGGTAGTTGAGAATGTTAGCAACAGAACAGGATAAGGGGTCCAGACCCTTATCCTGACACCAAATGGAAAACCTTTTCCATTTGTAGGCATAACATTTCCTGGTTGATTCCTTTCTAGATGCCTCCACTACGGTGTAGACATCTTCGGAAAGACCCAAAGTCTGGAACTCTAGCCGCTCAGGTACCAGGGTGTGAGGTGCAGGGATTGAAGGTCCAGATGGAAGACCTTCCCCTGGTTCAGAGATATCAGGTCCGGGCGTGTACAAAGCCGCTCCAGGGGCCTGCAGCTGAGGCTGAGGAGATCTGGATACCAGAACTGGCACGGCCAGTCTGGGGCTACCAGAATCACCTTTGCCTTGTCCCTCCTCACCTTGAGTAACACCTTGTGGATCAAGGGAAATGAAGGGAAGGTGTAGAGGAGGCCTGGGGTCCATGACCTCGAGAAGGCATCCCCCTGCAGCGAGCCCTGCTGAGGGGAGCGAGCATGAAACAGCCTCAGCTTGGTGTTTTCTCTGGAGGCAAACAGGTCCACCATCAGTTTGCCCCAATGGGAGAACAGGCTGTAAGCTACCTCTGGATGGAGAGACCACTTGTGGGATGTCTGGCCTATGTGGCTAAGAGCATCCGCCAGCTGGTTAGAGGCTCCTGCCACATTGATGGCTAGGAGATCTACCTCCAACCATCTCACAAGGGTCCAGATGCGGAGCACCTCCTTGCATAGCAGATGGGAGTGCATGCTGAAAAGCTGACAGTGCCAGTCTGACTGCTCTGAATTACAAGAGGTTGATGTGGCATCGGGAATCCTCAGGGGTCCACAGCCCATGGGCCCTGTTGTCCCCCATGTGGGCTCCCCAGCCCATGAGAGAGGCATCGGTCGTGAGGATGACCATTGGCTTGGGGCAGACAAATGGGATCCCTTCCTGCAACCATTCTGGGGCAGTTCACCATTGCAGGGTGTCCCACATCTTCTGGGTTACAGCAATCGGCTGGTCGAAATGACCGTGGCGCTAAGTCCACTGGGCGGCCAGCTCCCATTGGAGGGAGCACATGTGCAACTGGGCCCAATGGACCACTGAGGTGCACGCTGCCATGTAACCCAGAAGGCGCAGAAAGTCCTGGGCAGGGCGCAAGTGCCCAACCAGAAATGATTGGGCAAAGGAGGAAAGAACCTCCGCTGGGAGCCGAGCTCTGGCTTGACAAGAGTCGAGCTCTGCCCTGATGAAGCCCATCACCTGAGAAGGCACGAGTTCCGACTTGGCCTCGTTGATCAGGAGGCCAAGCTGGGAGCAGGTTTGGAAGGCCAGATCCCTGGACCTCTCCACCTCCTGTTGGGTAGAACCTGCAAGGAGCCAATCATCGAGGTAGGGGTAAATGCTGACCCCCCAACACCGGAGATGGGCCGCCACCACTGCAATGCATTTGGTGAAGACCCGTGGGGCCAATGACAGGCCAAATGGCATGACTCGGAACTCATACAGGGTCTCTTTGACCCTGAAGTGGAGGAACTGCTGATGGGATGGACAGACTGGGATGTGAAAGAACGCTTCCTGAAGATCCAGTGAACAGAACTACATATTTCGCTCCAAGGATGGTATGATCTGGGACAGAGTGACCATCCAAAAGGTGCGTAACCTGAGATATTGATTCAGGTCATGGAGATCTAGAATGGGGTGCCAGCCCCCCATCCACTTGGGCACCAGGAAGTACCTGGAGACAAAGCCTGGGTCTGCAGATGGATTCGCCACGAGAGCTACTGCCTCCTTGAGGAGGAACTGAGTGATGTCATCTTGAAGAGCTGACTGGGTGTATGAGGAAATCCATTTTTCCCGAGGGGCGTGGGCTCGGCTGGGAGGGTACTGCTCAATTTCTAGAGGCAGTCCCTGACCGACCACTTAGAGAACCCACCTGTCCGAAGTGACAGTGGACCAGGCAGAAAGGAAGTGGCCAAGCCACCCCCCCACGGGAAGACCCAGAGCTGGCATGGTGGGAATAGGGGTGGCAACCCCCACCCCATCACTGAGCAGACTTGGAGGAGGAAGTTCCAGGACCTGAGCCTCATCCTCCTCTGCGGGCCTGTTGGGGTCCAGGCTTGTTCTGAGGGCGTCACGCTTCAGCCTGTTGCTGATGCTGCTGTCCTCCCTGGAAGGAGGACTGCTGAACCACAGGGGAAGAATGCTGAAAGGGCTTCTTCTTTTTCTTCTGCTGGTTCTTGCCCAAAGAACTCTAAGCAGAAGTGGCGTCCAAGGTGGCAGAGGATTGCTCTATGCAGTATAGGTGACCGGCCACTCCTGGGCCAAAAAAGTCGGTCCCAAGGAAAGACACATCAGCTAACTTGTGCTGAGTATCTGCCAGGAAGAAGGAGAGCCTCAGCCAAGTTCTGCAGTGAGAGGCAACTGTGGCGGCCATTGAGCGGGCACAAGACTCCCTGATGTCCAGGGCCGTCTGGAGCTGCTGTCTGGCAACAACACAGCCCTGATCCTGGACCTGCTTAACCGTGGTCTGCATGTCTGTGGGGAGATGTGGGACGACTTCATCCAATGACCCGAGAAGGGCATGGGAGAAGTGTGCCATGATGATGGCCAAACTTGCGTGACGAAGGCCCAAGGAAGAGCCACATATACCTTCAGCCCCGAATGGTCCAATTGCTTGGACTCTTTGTCGGGAGGTCAGTCAGTGTCAGCAGAACTGCCAGTACACCCAAACATAAGAGGCGGTCACCAGGCTCTCGGCCGAAGGGTGCTCTGTAAACCCTGCAAGGGACCCCATGGGAACCACATATTTGCGGGCCATGCAGGCAGATGGTGCTGGACATGAGGCAGGGCGCTGCCACAGTTTGAGTGCTGGACAAACAATGGCCTCAGCCACAGTAAAGGCCTCCGTCGGGGTAGTATCCCCTCTCTTGAGGATGTCTGTAAGAGGGTACTTCGCTTTTTTCTGGATGGGTTCCAGGGGCATCCCTGTGGAACCAGAGAAGAGGCAAAGGATCCCTTGGAAGGAGGAGGGACCTTCCTCCATCCCTGTGCCAACAGACGACTCATCATCCCCAGGATGACAGTGGAGTCCAGTGACATCCAAGTCCGAAGAGTCGGGGTACAGCGGTCTGCTGCCCAAATCACCCTTGACCCGCCAAGGGTGGTCCAGGGTGACTGTGACCGACAGACGTCGGGGAATCTGAGTTTTAAATGCTGGGAGGCTAGGGGCCTTACTAGATTTGCTCAACTGGTTCTGGGACAACATTGTTTGTCCTTTCAAGAACTTCAAGCGAAGTGTCAGCTAAGAAGAGAGGATCATTATAGGTTCTTGCAAGTTCATCATTTTCTTATGCAACACCCACATTTGCTTCAAACAGAAAGACAACAGTCTGATTTGGAAAAGTACTTTTATTGGTTAGTAACTTTAAAAGTTAAACCTCATCCCATATCTGGTTTATATGCTTTTCTTACCAAACTCCAGTATACGCCTACAGACTCTTTAAGAAATAGATGGGAGGAGGAATCGGGAATGCCCATTCCCCCTGAACTACGGCAGAATCGGCTGCAGAGGGGTTAGTCGGTCACTGCCTCTCCAATGTGGAGAGAGTACAAATAGAAGATCCTTGTTCATTATTTTTGAACCCCAACAATTACTCAACACTAGGACACAACACATTCCAATGTCTGCAGGCTCACACGTCCAAATTTCTTGGGATTGCCTGATCATCCGTTCATGTTGGCATGCTATACATGCTGCTATGCAAGCAGATTTACGTTGCCATATTTCATTTTCTTTTATTAATATTGTACTATGCTTCCCAGACCTTATACAAGGCCCCCTTAATACAATCAAGTTAGGCCAGATTTTGAGAATAGCTGCCCTTAAATGTCTAACAGTACTTTGGTTGTTGCCCCACCCTCCCAATGGAAACTGAAAGTCTGTGAGATAGAATCAATAGAACGTATTACTGCAGTGCTCAGGTTTCAGTTATCCATATTTCTGAAAATGTGGCAGCCCTGGCACCATTGGTGCTCCTCTGTTACCTGAAGAGCCAACATTTCTCAGTACACCTTGAGGCATTCCTAAAGTTTACATCTTGAAATTTGCTAATCTCCTTGTCCTTTTTCTTCTGGGATATATCTGCTCTGCCCCGGTTGACACTGTACATTAGAAACATAGAATTTGATGGCAGATAAGGACCGCTTGGCCCACCTAGTCTGCCCATTTTCCTACCTAACAGATAAGCTGCAGATCCTAATTAACCAACAGCTTACTTCCTCCTACCCCCCACTAGGACTGCCTTATGTCTGTCCCATGCATTCTTGAATTCCCCACTGTTCTTGACTCCACGACCTCCTGAGAGGCTGTTCCATCATCCACAACCCTCTCTGTGTGAAAAATACTTCCTCATGTTACCTCTGAGCGTCCTCCTCTATCTTCAAATTGTGCCCCCTTGTTCTTGCACATCTCTTTTTCTGAAAGATGCCACCCTCTTGGACTTTGTTGATTCCCTTGAGGTACTTGAAAGTTTCTATCATGTCCCCTCTCTCCCTCAAGGGTATACATATTAAGCTCCTTTAGTCTTTCTTCGTATGTCTTCTGGTGCAGACCCTGCACCATTTTGGTTGCCCTCCTCTGGACAGCCTCCACTCTGTCTATGTCTTTGCGGAGATGGATAGAAACATTAGGACCCCTGACATGCTGTTAATAGAGTACCTTATTTCTAGGTGGCATGTTATGCCTTATAAATAAATTGAGGGACCAGGCCTGTGGGTTATTTATTTATTTAATTTCCTGTGTTAATGCTTTTTTGAAGTTTCTATTTAATTAGTTTTTATATTAATATGTTTTTCCATTCCTTTAAATGTTCTCAATTTGGGGAGAATTCTTTGCAATGTCAATGATTCAAATTATAAGGGTGCTTGCTTTTTTTTAAATTATATTTCCCCAATGTATTAATCTAAAAATTTCTGAATAAACTTTAGTTTCAAAACAAAAAAAAAAAGAACTGGACCTAGATGAAGCTGAACTCTGAAACACTTCCAGGCTGTCAACTTCAAAAGACTCACTGAAGGACCTGTAACAGAAACCCCAACCCCACTGGGCACCAAATCCCTATCAGTGAATTATTCAGTTCAGTATACTGCCTGCCTCACTGTTAGGGTGGGGTTGGTCTGAAGAAAGCAGGTGATAAGGAGTTCCTTAGTTGATTACGTTATTCCTATTCTGATGTCCAGCCCCCAAATTATCAGGATGCAGTTGAAGGGCTCACTGTCTCTGCATCATGCAAGAAGAGTTGCTGACATGCAGACATTGAGATAGGCAGAAATAAAACAGAGTCTCAAAACTGTACTGTCTCTTTACTTGGGGGTTGCTGGTTTCGGCAGTCGTTGGATCATATAACTGTACAGGGCAATTCTAGAACATGCAGGGTAAACAAGCAATTTTCAGAGTGAGTACAATGAATTTGATTGATTTTATTGAAAGCCTGGTTAGCCCATGAGCAGATGCCTCCCCATTTTCATGGATGGCCAGGCAGGAAAATATGAAAGAGATAAAAGGCATAAACAACAATATACAACAATGTAAGAACATTAACTGACCCAATAAATTAACGAAGCATTGATATGCTTCACTTGCTAACTCAATGAAGTGATGGAAAGATTAAAGAAATCCATGCGTAATATACAGACAGTGGATGGGGCCAAAAAAAAAAGATCTTTACTCCTGTTCAGTATGCATAAATGGTATTTCAAAGAGTGTTTTGT
The DNA here is from genome assembly GCA_016271365.2 of Neoceratodus forsteri. Lineage (NCBI taxonomy): Eukaryota > Metazoa > Chordata > Ceratodontiformes > Ceratodontidae > Neoceratodus > Neoceratodus forsteri. Next base: position 97,049,014 of record CM028132.1, on the reverse strand, counting down.
TTGAGCAATAGGTGACTACTGATGGTCTAAGGGAAACAGATCACTGATATTCCCAGGCAAATAGCCGAAATGAGCCTTAAATAGAAGATAAGCCATCTAATAGCTACTGTAGTTCCTTGTTTTGAAGCCACTTTCATTTTGTAGCCATCCCCAGATTGAAGCAACAGCTGATATGAGCATCGTTAACAGAAGTCACCCTTGTATTAAAGATGCACTAGCAGTTCCAATCATGGACTAAAGATGGCCACCATCAATCCCAACACACCATTACACATACCAGACTCCAGCAAGATCTCATCTTTCCCATCATGGTCCATGACAAACTGTTGCGCTTATGTGTTTGCCAGAACTCTTCTATACTCCTAGGCTACTAGACGCAACACATGCAAGGTACTGTAGTGCCACATAGCCAGTGGGATCTGTTGGATTAGAATATACTTTTGGGTACTTTTGGACTGTCTTGGCTGCACTTTACAATCCAGGAGGCAAGAGACAACAGCACTGAACAGCATCTCAGTTGCAGCAGGAGAGTTTGTGGGGGCTCCTGGAGTTTTGAGAGTTTTAAATCAGCTGGCAGAATCAGGTAGAAATCAAGGACAAATCATGCTAAACTAACATTAATACACGCTGCCCTCATTTACAGCTGAAGCTGCCCCTGTTTTCAAGCAACAGCTAAAAATGTAATAGAAGCTGGCCGGCCCGGTGGTGCTGAGGGTTGAGGCGCTGGACGCCACACCTCATGCTATGCCAGTGACCCGGGTTCGGGAATGGACTCAGGTTGCCGGGGGTTGGCAGGGGGAAGGGAGGATTGAGCGTCCTACGACAGCTCTCCTTCCTTCAGGGTGGGCAAGGGTCATGCACCGCACTGTACTGACACCCAGCGGAGGCTGGGTGTTCAGCAGACTGCGGGCATCTACATTGGGAGAAGAGTCGTCGGACATCTACACATTAGTGCATTGACGTCATTGCATGTCCGACTCTTCAGAAGAATTAAAGAGGAGAAAAATGGGCACCTCCGCCTCTATGAAGCCTTCCTCGGTGCTTCAATTGGCCACTGCCACTGGGTTCCCCCAACTAGTTACTGGTTCTGCGGGGTCTGGATAGGGGGTCCCAGCTCCGCGGCCCTGCCCTCAAGGGGAAATAGCTGGGGGGTGATCGGGGGGTCCCAGGTGATGGTGGAAGACTGGGGCCGTGACCAGGGTGGATACCTGGTGGAGGCACCCCCCCCAAAAAAAATGTAATAGAAGCTGCTGCTTCATGCCTCCGCCTCACAGACTAACACTGCCCAATATTTAGTAGCTGACAATGATGGGTGCTTCTAGTAAGTTGTGTAACAAAAATTAGAATTTTATTTAAGAGAATATCAACGTTATCCACTGTTACCTAAGAGGCAGGGCCATAACAAAGAGGGCCATAATCTATTACTGATAACAAAAAGGTCTATGCTAGGAGCTTACAAGTTTCTGGAAGCAACTTTGAAAGGGGTTCAAAGCATGCAGCGCAGTTTCTCAAGTCACACAGCATGGAATTATCATACAAGAAGTCTTGGAGCAATGAGGGCAATTGTGTTGTAACAAATCAGGGCAATTTTGATGCATGTAGTGCAATTCACAGACTGAGAATGCATTTGCATTGGGAGCTGTTCCTTTAAATAAGTTCAATAGCAGTTCAGCATTGTCACTTTAAATACACCGACACTTGCATTTTAAAAGTCAAAATTCAGCCTAGCCACTTTAATAACAATTGCACTTACACTTCAAAACATTCACTTTGTAATCTGGGGCACTATACCAGAGCAGACAGTACGTGAGGGGAAACCTGATTGAAGTGGCAGGATTGCTATCTCAGCTGCAAGGCCAAATTCAGGCTGTAAATGGGCTTGGATTTGGATATACCAAGTTACACTATGGACTTCGAGCTATGCACCCCTCCACAAATAAAAACCTGCCACCTTATTAAATTGGCATGCTGCCACAATAAATAGAAGGCTCAAATTGCCATACAAGAAACTTTAATTAGATACATATTGTCAACATTTAAAAACAGGACAAACCGCACAATCAACAGTTTCACGCACAGCACTTTCTCAAAAGAGGTAGTCCTCTTGAGAAAGTGCCATGTGTGAAACTATTGCGTTTTTTTGTCATTCATCCTTTTTTCAAATGTTGACTGTATGTATCTAGTAAAAGTTTTTTGTATGGCAATTTCAACCTTCTATTAATTGTGGCAGTATGCCAGTTTAGTGTGGTGCTAGATTTTTTTTTGTGGCTGAAAATTTCATTTTGCCAAGGCACACATAGCACCATCTATTGTTTTAGCACCACTTTTTTGGTGTATATGCCCTCCCGCCCACAAACATTCTAATAAACTTTTACGTTTAAACAGCAGTCTTGCCCTCTTTGCTAAGGGGCCCATTTAGTGCAGGCTGTATGTTGGAGTCCTATGCCCACTATCCCTCCCTTGCTAGGGGCTCTGGATACAGTAATATACCTTTACAACATTAACAGCCTGCACTGGCTAGGGCTGTGGCAGCTCCAGTGCTATGTGGTTGTTTACTCCCTCCCCTTGCTCCTGGCTGGAGTGGATGCACTCAGTTCAATAATTATTTATCAAAATATTTAAACTAGCCCTTGTGGCTTGGGCATGCTAATGTGTCACTGTGCTGCTAGCCCACTGTGTTGCCCTTGCCCTACTGGATGTATAGAGCCTGCCTGCCCAATAACCAACCCCCAGGGCATCTGTTAACTGGGTCCTTGCCCCCCCCGTCACTGCCTACCGCGCTATCCAGTGCTTGAAATAACATTTAAAACAAAAAACTGATCTGGTGGTTAGTACCTGCTCACTGCAGCTGCCACAGATTCACCTCTCCAACTTGGTTACTGCCGAAGGCTGTGGGGAGCTAGCTGGTAGATGGTGCTGTAGAGTTTGTGGTGATGGTCCTGCTGGAGGCCCAACTTGCTCTGCCTCCGATGCTTTCTCTCGGCAATCCTCTCATGGTAGCGGCTCCTCTCACACTCCGGGACAGTCTCCCACAGCCCTGACAATGCTTCTCATTGCCACTGATGATGGACCAGAATTAACTTTCATAATTAAAAATTAAAAATTTAGCTATACAGAGCTCACACCAATCACTGAAGAGGGGACCAAATATGAGCAGCATGACTGTGCTTTCTGGAAAACCCACTGACTGGATCTACTGCCTCTTCTGCTTGACCACTGACTGGATCTGCTGCACTTAAGGCAAAGCAGAATGCCAACTCACAAGACTGGAGGAAGGAAAGCAAGGACTGCTACAGGAGGTAGGCCTTTTCTGTTCCTCAGTCCACTGCTCCCTCGCTCTCTCTCTCACGAAGGACAGCAACTGATTAATTCTGCTTTGCTGAATTCAGCTGCCCTCCCCCTGCACCATGGACTTGCCAACTTGTGGACTTTAACAAGTTTCTGACTTGGCAGACCTGCTCCCAGAGAAGCCACCGCACCACTCCACCATCCTCCCACCCCCGCCCACCCCACTAGTAAGTGATTCTAATTTGATTGTCACCTGTGTTTAAACCACTGTGGTCGATGACAAGAGTGACATTTTGCAGCAGGTGGGATTTGTGTGATAGCCTATCATTGAGAATTGTTGTCACTATGTTTCATAAAAGTGGTTTACCTTACTCACTAATCCGTACCCTAAATGGGGAGCTGTATTGAAAGGCAACCTAATATAGGGTCATTAATTGTCTCATTCTCACCAATACTGGTTTGATTACTGCTGGTTCTGCATGTGTTTATAGAAACATAAAAACTGTAGGCAGATAAGGACCGCTAGGCCCACCACGCAGTCTGCCCGTAAGCCCCCCCTTGTTTGTGGCTCCTGATCCTTTTTGGTCAAGGGCTTCTTCCTCTCCTTCCCACTTCTAGGGTTCCCCTATGTCTGTCCCATGCATGTTTAAATCCCTCCACTGTGCATGCTCCCACCACTTCCTGTGACAGACTATTTCATGTGCCCACCACCCTCTCTGTAAAGAAAAACTTCCTCACATTTCCCCATAACCTGCCCCCTTCCAATTTCATATTTAGCCCCCTTGTTCTTGTGCTCCTCTTATATTGGAAAATGTCCCACCCCTCTGCACCTTGTTTATGCCTTTAAGGTACTTGAATGTTTCTATCATGTCACCCCGATCCCTCCTCTCCTCCTTCAAGTAGATACTGAAATCCTTTAATCTCTCCTCATATGATTTCTGGTGCAAGCCCTATACCATCTTTGTCACCTTTCTCTGGACTGCCTCCACCCTGTCAATGTTCTTACGAAGATGTTGCCTTCAGAACTGCACACAGTACTCTAGGTGAGGCCTCACTAGTGTTTTATACAATGGCATCACCACCTACCTCCTTCTGCTAGTGATACCCCTGCCTATGCACCCCAGCATGCCACTGGCCCTCCTTGCAGCCTTTGTACTCTGCTTAGACACCTTCAGGTCATCTGAAATGATAATTCCCAGACCCCTTTCCTCCTTGGTGATCGTCAGCAACTCCCCATCCTGTAGCTCTCTCCAGGGTTCCCTCGTCCCATTATTTTGCACTTTTTTGAACTGAACCTCAGCTGACACACCTTGGACCATTTCTCAAGCTTCCCCTGGTCCCTCCCCATTTTCTCTACCCCATCTGGAGTATCCACATTGTTGCACATCTTGGTATCATCTGCAAACAGGCAGACCTTTCCCTCGAGCCCTTCCGCTATGTCACTAATGAAGACATTAAACAGGACTGGCCCAAGGACTGATCCCTGAGGTACCCCACTAGTCACCCCCCTCTCCCCTGACTGGATCCCATTAACCACCACCTTCTGCCTCCTGTTCGTTAATCAGTTCTTAACCCAGTTTACTACCTTGAGGCCCAAGCCCAGACCACCCATCTTGTTAACCTATCTTTTATGTGGGACGGTGTCAAAGGCCTTGCTGAAACTGAGGTAGGCGACGTCCACCGCTCACCCTTGATTAACCTCCTTTGTCAAGCAGTCAAAAAAACCTATCAGATTCGTTTGACAAGATCTCTCTGCTGTGAATCTATCTTGGGCACCATTGAATTCAAGTGTCTTACTATTCTTTCTTTCTTTAAGCAGTGCCTCCATGATCTTACTCACCACTGAGGTGAGGCTGACTGGCCTACAGTTTTCTGCCTCCTCCCTGCTAGCACTTTTGTGTAGATGGACTAAATTTATGGTATACAACTTGCTATTCTGTTTTACGACTTATATCGAACGTTTACAGTCTACAGTGGGGTTTTTTGGGATCTATTTGTTTCTCCTCCTGCGGCTTGGTCTGCTATTGTCTGCCCGCCATCTTTCATACCCCCAGCGACCCCCGTCGGCTCACTCACTCGAGATAGCACACAGTGCCCCTGGCACGGGACCCCCTAACCCCCGGCCGCCAGGCCTGGATCTAATACCTGAGTGTGATTCCTCCGGGTTGTGTGGAGGCATGGCCATCAAGCCACCACAACCGACCGCCAATTTCTGCCATATTTTTCTCGCCTAGGAGAATGGACGTGAAATGACGTCAAGGCATAGCGTGCCGATGTCTGCCGTACTCCTCCCTCTAGATGCACCACGGACTGTAGAGCCCATGATTTTTCATCGGGGGCCGCTGCAGCATGGTGCGATCCCCTAGCTTTCCCCAGGGAGATGAGAGCAGTCAGCAGATGCTCGATCCTCTCCCTCCCCAGCCGACCTCCGACAACCGAAGCTTGTTCCCGAGCCCTGGTCACCAGCATGGCGCGAGGTGTGGCATCCAGCGCCTCAACCCTCAGCGCCACTGGGCTGGCGTTTTTTTTAAGCTGCCACAAATGGTAATTTCCTACTTTTCCCCTTACCCCCTACTTAGGTTCCCCTCTACTCCCCTCTCTGGGCCGCCTTCCCTGGATACTCCAAATCTAAGACTTTCAATCCCTCTATTCTCTCCATTCCTCCCCTCACCCCTTATGCTGCCTGACTACCTACCCCCTGCTTGGGCCTCTCAACTCCACCTCTGGGCCACCTTAATTCTAGGGCTTTCCATATTTCTTCTCTTTCTCCTCCCTTCCCCAGCCCTTGCACTACCTCACTCCCATTCCTGGGCATCTCCGGCCTCTGCAATTCCCCTACTCCCTGCCTCTGCTTCCCCTTAGCTACCAACCCCTCCTTTTTTCCCTATCATGCTACTGTCCAATATGGTACTTCTCACCCTTTCCCTCCTAACTCTTCTGTTTCCCCGTTACCTCCCTTCCTCCTGACAGCTTCCCTGCCTGTCCCCCTTCTTTCTCCATCACCTCTGTCTCCCCCCCAAACTCTCCTGGCATCAATGTTGCTCCCTCCTCCTCTCCTGGCTCCACCCACTGTCCATCAGAACCCCTTCCCTCCTCGCCCTCCAATCCCCCTCCACCCTCCACCCAAAGGGTCCCCTTTGCCTCATAGACACATCTCAGTCCCTGCCAAGCTTATCATATCTCTGCTGCTCCTTATAGCTGGTGATATTGAGTCTAACCCTAGCCCTGCTCAGTCCTTTCCCATCAACCTCCCCAAAGGGTAGCTCACATTAATATATGTAGCCTCCTACCTAAAATAGATCTACTCCAGCCCATACTAGTTTCCATTCTCCATTGTTCTGGTGGTCTCGGCATCCTGGCTGAACCCCAATATTCCTGACTCTGCCATCACCATACCTGGCTACACCATCACTCGTCAAGACCATGGTAAGGAAGATGGTGGTGTCGCCATCTACCTCTTTTCCACCATTCAATCTACTCCTGTTCGGTCACTTCCCCTGGCACGTACAAGCGCCTCATCCTCAAACTCTCCCTTCCTTTCTCTGTTCCCATTCTCATTGATGCCATTTATTGCTGTCCAGGACTATCCCCCACCTCAGATACTGAACTTTTAACCACTATCTCTTTCTAAACCATCTTAGTTGAGCTTCTCATCCTGGGTGATTTCAATATTAACTGGCTTTCCCACTCTCAGTCTAAACTCTGCCAAAATATTAAATCCCTCCAACTCACACAACTCATCTCAGTCCCAACACGACAAAACTCAAAACCCCCAACCATTCTCTGTTGGATTGGGTGCACACAAACCAACCACACTGCATAATTGATGCCGGAATCCTCCCTGATGCACTCAGTGACCACCATATGGTCTACTGCGTGCATAAAATTCACCGTCCCAAAGTCCCTCCTAAAATAATCCAGATCAGGTCCTTCCGGTGGCTTGACCTATCCCCACTGCTTGCAGATTTGTTAACCTCCGACTGGTCCCCTATCTCTAACGCCAACATCATCAACCGAGCACTCGAGTACTTCCGTTCCAAATTTTTATCAATCTGGGATCTGCAACCCCCCCTCCCCCCGGAAAACCAGGGTCAGAGGCTAGCAACTCTCCTAGATCTCAACCAAACTTTTGGCCTGCTTCTGTGCATGTGACCTGGCATGGAAGACTTACAAATCCACTGGAGCACTGTACCAGAGCCATGAGGATTGCTAAAGCTGATTTCTTCTCCTCTTCTTTCCAGAACAACCTTAATCACCCCACCAAGTTCTGGAAAGTCATCCACATCCTCTTCTCCCCCAACCAGCACCCCCCTCCAGCCTCAAGGTGGGTGACTCCATCATCTCAGATCCTCCCTCAGTGGCCTCGGCCTTTAACTCTTACTTCACCACATACACCTCCTCCCTCCTATCCGCCTTTTTCTCCTGCACTCCTTCTTCTATCACCTTCCCCCCGCCTCTACTTCTGCTCCTCACCAATTACCCCTGCGACTTCTTTAAGAGCAATCCTGACCCTCATCCCACAGAAAGGCGGGAGCCCTGATAGACTAAACCCCAAGCTACTACACCTTCCTGCCCCTGCCAGTGCCTGTCCTATCTCCTCCCTTCTCAACCTCTCATTCTGCCTAGCATCTGTCCCGGATGCCTGGAGGCACGCTACTGTCATTCCTGTCCCCAAGAGGGTGACTCCTCCTCCCCTGGCAACCACCGCCCTATTCTCCCTACTACCAACTCTATCCAAACTTCAAGAACACTTATTTCTGTCTCACCTCTCTACCTTCCTTGACTCCGACTCCTCCTTCCCCCTTCCAGTCTGGCTTTCGCAAACACTCCACCACCTCCTCTGGCTCACTGACTCTATCCTGATAGGCATGGCTCAGAGCCTCCTCACTGCCACCATCTTTGTCAATTTAGCCAAAGCTTTTAACACTGTTTCCCACCCTCTTCTCCTCAGCAAGCTAAAGTCTGCGGGTCTCTCAGAATCTACAATTAGTTGGTTCAGCAGCTTGTGGGAAGAACTCAGCTGGTAAGAATCAGAGTCCCTGTCCCTCCTCATCCCATTTGCACTGGCTTTCCCCAAGGCTCCGTCCTTGGCCCACTACTGTTCTTCATCTTTCTCAACAACCTTCCCTCTGCCTGCTCATCTGCGGACATCCACATGTACGCAGACAACATGATCCTGTTTGCTTCTGGGCTTTCCCCAACTGAACTAACAGCCAGACTCCAAACAGATTTTGATGCCGTCCAACATTGGTTACGTTTGAATCAGCTTACCCTAATGCAAAAAAACAAGCAACCAAAAAAAAAAAGGTCTCTATGTCCTTAGGAACTCATCGTAGACTTTCTAGGCTTCATCCCTCCCCTCCTTCCACATCTTGGACGGGGTCACAATTGACGACATGCCCTCATTTAAATACCTAGGGGTCTGGCTTGACCAACACCTTGACTTTTCTCGGTAAACAGATGCCATTCACAAAAAATTCCACCCCGAGCTCGGTACTCTATATATGCATAAAAGCTGCATCCCTCTACCTAGACCAGGGAAGAGCTGTGGACATGGCCTACCCAGACTTTAGCAAGGCATTTGACACAGTCCCACACAAAAGATTTAATAAACAAGCTAGCCAGTCTGGGAGTGGGTCCCAAGGTGGTAGCCTGGGTAAAAAAATGGCTGGACAACAGAACGCAAAGGGTAATAGTAAACAAAGCCCACTCTGAAGAAAGGGGGGTTTCTAGCGGGGTACATAGGGATCAGTACTGGGGCTGGTCTTCTTCTATGTCTTTATAAGTGACATTGCAGAGGGACTGGAAGGAAAAGTATGCCTCTTTGCAGATGACACAAAGATCTGCAACAGGGTTAATACACAAGAATGTGTGTGGAAAGGATGAGAAGGGACTTGGGAAGGTTGGAGGAATGGTCAAAAGTATGGCAGCTTAGATTCAATGCAAAGAAGTGCAAAGTAATGCACCTGTGAAACAAAAACCAAGGGGAAGAGTATACAATAGTGGGGGAATACTATCGACAACAAAGATGGAAAGGGACCTGGGGGTAGTCATATCAGACGACCTAAAAGTAGGCAAGCAATGTGAAAAGGCAGTAAGGAGGGCTGGGGGGATACTGGGATGCATAGGTAGAGGCATCACCAGTAGAAAGCAGGAAGTTGTCATCCCTCTGTACAGACAGTAGGTGAGACCCCATCTAGAGTACTGTGTGCAGTGTTTGCCTCCATCGTCTCTGCACGGACATAGAGACGATGGAGGCAGTCCAGAGGAGGGCAACTAAAATGGTTCAGGGTCTGCACCAGAAATCATATGAAGAGAGACTAAAGGAGATTAATATGTATACCCTCACGGAAAGGAGGGAGAAGGGGGACATGACAGAAACTTTCAAGTATCTCAAGGGAATCAACAAAGTCCAAGAGGGTAACATCTTTCAGAAAGAGATGTGTAAAACAAGGGGGCACAATTTGAAGATAGAGGGGGGACAGCAACGTGAGGAAGTATTTTTTCATGGAGAGGGTGGTGGACGCATGGACGACCTTCCTGAGGAGGTCGTGGGGTCAAAAACAGTGGGGGAATTCAAGAATGCATGGGACAGACATCAGGGAATTATAGTGGGATGTAGGAGAAAGTAGGCTTTTGGTTAACTAGGACTGCAGCTTATCCAATAAGTAGGGAAATGGGCAGACTAAATGGGCCATGCGGTCCTTATCTGCCGTCAAAGTCTATGCTTCTATGTTTCTATGTTACCTGCCCGCAGATATACAATCACTAAAATGATCCTCCCCATCATTGATTATGGCAACATTGTATATACTGCTGCCCCAAAGTTCACCCTGGCTAGACTGGACCCCCTCTTTCACTCTTTCTGCTGTTTTATCTTGGACTGCCCTCCGCACACTCACCACAGTCCCCTGTACTCTGCGCTCTACCTCCCTTCCCTGGTAGACCGTTGTACTACCCACTGTGCCTACTTCCTTTCCAAATTCTGGCTAGCTTCATTCCCCCCAATCTCGGCTCTCTACTCTCCTCTCTGCCCCCTCTTCAATACTTCCTCCGTAACTCAGGCTATTGCTCCCTCTCACTCCCCTCTCGTAAATCCCTTGCTGGTCAGGCTGCCTGCTCCTTCAACTTTTCTAAACTTTGCAACTCTCTCCCCCTAGCCATTCACTCTGTAACTTCCAAACACTCTCTCTCTCTTCTCTACTACAAACCCACACTGCAGAGGGTCACAGATCTGCCTCTCCCTCTTTCTCCCTTCCATTTCTCCCTCTCCCGCCCTTTTCTATCCCCCTCTGCTCTCGTTTTCTCTACCCTCGATCCAATTTCCCACTCCTGCTTTCTTATTACTACCCTTGCCCTTCCTTCTCCTCCCTTTTCTCCTTCGCAGGACAAGTTACAGGACACAGGCTAGGTATGTACCCAGCCATGCCTGGCCCTTGTGGGGTCTGCATCCAAAAGGACCAATGGTTTGCCTCTCCCTCTCTACCATACTACACCTTCTCCCTTTCCCACCCCCTTCCTCCCCAGTTTCTACACCCCTTCTCTCCTCTCCCCATGCGCCCCCGCACCCTATCCTCTATTGCCCTCACCTACACAATTTGTTCTCCGCTTTTCAGGGACTTGCCTCCCACTTGTGCCTTGTGTTATAAATAGTTATTCTTTAAAGCATAGGTCTAGTACACACACTCTACTAATGTACAAAGTTTTGCACTATATTTAATTTTTATTTATTTAATTATGTTTCACCAGGAAGGCACACTGAGCAATTTGCTTGTTTCCAGATGTGTCCTGGAGGATAGGGGAAGGGATGCTTACAGAGGATGGATAGTACAGTAAGCAAAAGTGCTGTGCATAACAAAACAATAGGGTACACTGTACAGCAGAATAGGTAATGTGTACATACAAGCAGGGGTAACAATAAAGTACTGGTTTAGAGACATTATAATTCTCTGTATGCTGTTTTATTTTGTAGTAAGTTTATCTACTGTACTTCTCCCTCTCCCCTTCCCCCAGGATGCAGCTGGAAATGAGCTGATTTTAGCTCAGTATGTCCTTCCTGGTTAAAGTTTTAAATAAATAAACAAACAGACCATTTTCATTCACCAGGCTCAATCACACTTTCAGGACCTATGAGTGCCCACTCCTGGCCAAATGATTGATTACTCCTTCACTCTATACTGGACCTCTTATAGCTCCCCCCCCCCAACATTTGGGACACCAGGTCCCTGGCAATGTTGGGGTAGAGCAAACCAACTGTCTAGCATGAGCTGGCACTATTAAAAAAAAATGTTTGAGGTGTCCTTTATTTATTTTTTCAAGGGTCCAGTTTAAAATGTGGTCAGCAGCTGCCCTATTACTGCTGCCACTGACTTGCTGCCCAGTCCGGGTCGCTCTGTCTGAAACGAGGCTGGTTAAAATGGGTCTGACTTGGGCAGGCCCGCCGGCGCAGCGGTAGCGCTACTTGTGACACCAGCGACCCAGGTTTGGTAGCAAGCCTGGGTTGCTGGAGGGCCAGCGAGGGGCAGAAGGACTGAGCACCCAACGGGCTGCTCTCCTTCTCTGGGGAGGGGTGGGCTGCAAACTCCATTGCTATACCACCACAAGGGTGACCACAGGTGGTGGTGCAAGTCGGGGGAGCAGAGCATGTAGAGAGGGCAGTCATCAGCCTAGGTCTGGAGTGGAGGCACGTCTCAGTGTGCCCTAGTTCTTTGACCCTCCTGGTATGCTGACGTCTAGGGGAAGGACCAAGAAAACAGGGAAAATGCCCCGTGCTCACACCAGGAGATGGGCCCTGGCACCCAGGTAGCTGCAGATGGGACACCCGACACAATTAGACATTGGCTGGGGGTATAATTGGGGTCCCCCCTACTCCACCTGGGGGTTATCTGAGGCTGGGGTGGTTCCCCTGCAACGCTGCTGGGGTCGCCTTGGTAGTCCCCAAGGAAGCTGTGAACGCGGTGACCAGGAGAGGGCTTAAACAGCAAGTATATTAACAAAAAAAAAGGGTCCCACTGGCCCAAGTCGCTGCTGCTGGTGCTGAGGTCACAGTTGGTGATCTGCTTTGGAGGGGCCTGACTCCACCCCGAAGCTCTTTCTCACACCCATAGTCTCGCTCAGGTGCTACTCCACTCCAAGCTCATCTCACCATTGTGTCTCCGCTTTTACCTGCCACTGATGAGGAAGACTAACTTTAAAGAGCTAGTGTACTGCCTAAAACTAATATTAGTTTTTTTTTCCATACTCCCTCTGCCCTCCCATCACCTGCACCACTGTGTATCTGTCATCTCTACTGGTTTGAGACACTGCCCTCTTACCTCTCCTCACTCATTTCTCCCATTCCATCTGCCTTACTCTCTCCACTCCAGTCAATTGTCACACTTTCTCTATCCTACCCTCCCATCTTCCATCCATCTATCACCCTCCTCTGGTTCCCTTTAATATCAGCTTAAACTTCTGTTTTCCCCCTGCTGCTCCTCTGTCTGCTCCCTACCTGACCTGCCCCATGTTTCCCTCTCTTCCCCAGCCCATCCCCTCTCTCAGGGACCGGACTTTACTTTGCCAATATTTCTTTACTCTGATATGTTTAAACGAGTGTTTGATTGTATTTCAGGAGGGTGAGCGGACCATTTTGTCTGCCACCCACTTTTAGTCACTCTGCACTTTGTCATGCTGTGCTACATTTGTTTGCATCTTATTTTGTAAGTTATGCATAGAATTATTGTACTTTATTTGACTGTGTTCCCTATCCCCCTTCCACAGGTCACATCTGGAAACAAGTGTAACCCCTCCCCCATGTCTAGGGGTATTTAATGGTACAGATTTCATGGGGGAGGGGAGCATTACAGCCAAAGACTCAGTCCAGACAACACTTGCTTGAAATAATATAAATAGCACCTGAGAATCCGGGCCTGAGTGGTGACAGATGAGATCCGTCAGGGTGCAGTTCGATGGTGACCAGAGGAGCATTTGTCTCTTCCTTGGGGGGCAAAACTTGTTAGCACAAAGGAATTTCACAACACAGTTCAAACAAGGTTATCTGGCAGGGACAGAATCAAATATCCAGACAGTAATAACGTTGCAAAATGGATGGGATTTATTTGCTGAACGCTCCCCTTAACAGTTCATAAGGTTCAAACCATGAAAGAAATCACTCCACTCCATGGAGCTGTGGGTACATTTGATTGTTTCAGCAACCTTATGATGGCCAAGGCCGTGGCACAGTTCTTGGTGGTGCTAGTTCCGAACCTGGATCCCTCCAAGCGGAGCTGGGCAAGCTCTCAGTAACAACTGTGATGGCAGACAGAGGTTTACATGGGTTCTCACTTTGTCCCTAAACAGTCCATGCTTTACCTCCTTCTGACACAGTGACAGGACTCTCAAACCAACTCCCACCAATGGGCACTGTTCCTCCAGTCCTGGCTCTCCCATAACACAGCTCCAGGGGGGCTAAAACTGAGATCTGATCACTTCTCTGGGCAGTCACGATGCTGGATCGCATATCTCTCCACCAGTGGACATGGACTAATGGCAAAGGGCCTCAAGCTGCCACCCCAAGGTCCTCCTGACTCAGCCTCTCACACTCCAACCCAGGGCCTACCATGGTAGCCACCGGCCCCACACTTGGGGTCCTCTATGCGGAGCTGGACAAACTCCCAGGATCTCCTCACGAGTGCACAGGGCACTCGTTACAGTTTGACTCCCATCTCCAAATTATTGTCAGTGGAATCTTCAACACTCTGGGATCCAGGGTAGCTATCGCACCACTCCCTGGACCCCGCAGCATGGCTCACGTAGACCATGTTTTCCTGCTGGGGCGTTCATTTATAGTCCAATGCCGGGGTCCTGCCCAACTACAGGTCCTGGCAGCAAACTGGGCACAGATGCTCCCTGGGAAGTGTAGCAAACCCACACTTGGTTGGGAGGTGGTGCACAAGCTTTGGCTCAGTGTGGCTTTCCTAGTTACCAATTTTTAAATAAATAAATACATAAAAGCTGTCCACCATTACCTTTTATATCGGAGGCAAGTTTTATTTTCCCTTTGGTTAATTAGAAGATTGTTTACCCGATGTTGGTAGGTTTGCTGTGTGGAACACTGCTCTGCTTGGCAGTTGACGTATCTAGCTCAGTCCCCCCCCTCCACCCATTACATCACCAGCACAATGATGCTTAGGACAGCCATTCAGTAGCTGCCAGGCCAGTCACCTGTGACAGCACTGTCAGTAAGATCATAATGCTGATGATGTAGTGGGGGGGACAGAGATAGGTATACATCTTCTGCCAGGCTGAGAGCTGTTCCACACATCCAGCACTACATTATTACATAAAAAACTTTCAAATGAGCAACAGAAAAATACTTGAGAAATAAAAAGTTACAACTACTTCTTAAAATGTGTATCATTTTTCTGTCTGTTTTGGTTCCACTTGATCCCTGCTAGAGAAACTCTGCTGATTGCTGGACCAGCCAGGACACAGCGAGGGACCCCACAAGGCTGAAGTCCTTCCTGCTACACTGGCCAGCCAGTCACTTGTCTCTTCTCTCTGGTGTTGAGTGAACGACTCTTGTTCCCTCCACTACACTGCCTTATGTAGCCCCACCAATGTTGTGGATGTTGTGTCTAACAATGTAGGGGCAACCAATTGTCCAGTGCGAGCTGGTGTATAGAAAACAGGTAGCTGGCACTGAAGTTTGTACCACAGGGTGGATGGGAACTCTTGTAACAGGGCTTTACTGTGGGAAGATAAATGCAGTGAAAGAAAAATGTTTAAACACTGCAAGCACGCATTTGTGTGTCAGGGGCCCTTATTTTACTGTACTCCACATCTTCTTCCCTTTCTGCCTCTTAACTGTCCTGGCCTGAGGTCTGTGGAGCACTTTATCCAGGGGAACCTGGGCCGGTACTGGGGATCAAACGTCCGACCCTATGGCTGCAAATAAATATCAGTGACCCTACTGTTAGGACACTTCCAGATACATTCCTTTGTAATGCAGAGCCTTTATAGCAGGAGCAACACACCTTAGAAAGCAGTGGGTTGATGCTGACTTCACGACTGCCCCATCAAACTGACCCCCCCAAAGCTGACCCACAGC
Source organism: Neoceratodus forsteri (assembly GCA_016271365.2). Lineage (NCBI taxonomy): Eukaryota > Metazoa > Chordata > Ceratodontiformes > Ceratodontidae > Neoceratodus > Neoceratodus forsteri. The sequence goes on along the minus strand of CM028132.1, from coordinate 97,033,638 downwards.
ATGACCCTTCCTGAGGCCCGCCCTTGCATGTTGACCACACAATACAATTCGTGTCCACTGCCTGCCATGATAACCCCTCAAACTGTTTATTCTTCACTGACAGTCCTAAACGACATACTGCCCTCTTCTGAGATTGGTAGAGACACAGAACTATAAGAAAGACTAGAATGACAACGCGGCATTGGGAAGTACGTAAAGCATGCCACCATATTATGGATGTCAAAACGTGGAAGGTGACCCACTGACATCCACGTGTTTGGTGGCGCACTTTGTTTAAGTTTCTTTTTTAACACACAGAAATAAAAACATAATTAATTTGGGCAGTTTTTCTGTAGACCAGACTCCTGTCTATTCATCAATGGTAGTTTCAGTAGGCTGATGTACTGTACAGTCTGGAGGTAATAAACTATATTTTAAACCAGCCCAGCCATGGGCTGTACCGGGGAACTAGTTGCAGGGTAGGGAATCTATTCTACATGGCATTTGCCGGTGGGGTTACTTGCCGCAGGTATGCTAACTGGAGCAACTGGCTATACTGGGGGTTTCTGTACTGCATGCAGGGGCATTTACTGGGCACAGGGGCTGCTGGTGGGGACTGCTGATGCTGATGCATACTGACATAGTGCTCCTAGATTGATTGGGCATTTGATTTTCCCTGCAACTCCATGGCTATGTATTTTCCCTAATTACAGGTCTCACTGCACTGTGTGACTCATACATACATTCCTCTCCCCGCTGGGTTAACTAAATGAGCCCTAAGGGGGTCCCCAAGCACCCTATCATGCCTTGCCTGGGGTCTAAGGCAAGCCTTTTTTCTGTAGGGCCCCGGACGTTGCTACTTGGGGGCACTACGTACTGTATCCCATCCCCACCATCAGGACCCCCACCCCACATAGACAAGCCATCCCCTGCAGCTGCCACCCCGCTCGCCCCAGTCGAGAGAGGGACAAGGAGTGGAAGATCCACAGCAGAGCAGTGTTGCACAGGGTCCCACAGTATTACTTCAGGAAGAAAAGAAAAGCACATCACACCTTCCGTTCCCCCCATCTGCTACTCACTAGCTGTGGTTGGCATCCATGAACACAGCAGTTTTATTAATAATTTAAAATGCCACGGAGACTAAATGAACTGTACAAAATGTGGGTGACAGTGGGCCGCTTCTGGGTCTTTACATTATTTTAAATTCAGTAAACAAAACTGCCACATCTGTGGCTGTCAAGGGAGCACATAAGTCTTTGAGTTGGGGAAAGAGAGACAGAGTGAGAGGAGGTAGACTTTTTTTTTCGTCTGTCAGACATTATACTGTATGACCCTGGGCAGCACCATAACAGCAGTTCTCTGTAGTGAATCTTCTGCTCCACAGCCCTTTCCCAAAGGGGGGGAGGGCTGGAGGCAGCTGCAGGGGGTGGTTTGTCTATGGGGAGAGTTCCTGCTGCAGGATGGGGATGGGCTACAGCCACACTATTCTTTGGGAGGATCCTGCTACTGAGAGAGTAGTTGGCTAGGGGAATGTTGAAGTTGGGGCTGGTACAGTTGCAGGGATTGTTTTTTTTTTGGGGGGGGGAGTGGAGGCTGATCTAAGTGTAGGGTGGTATTTCAGCTACAGGCAGGGTGGTAAGAAGGCTGGTCCAGCTGCAATGTTATTTTTGGCTTCCCTAAGCTGCGTGACACTCATATTTGTGTGTGTAGCAGTACGGGAGTCAGAAATTGCACTGCTGCAGCGTTCGTGAGTTTCAGTGTATTCTTGCCAGCAAACTCCGTTCGGAGGGCAGGACCCAGGAAGCAGTGTCAGGAGCTGTAGTTCAGGTTGCTAGACGGTGAACGACAGAATCGCTCCAGCGGTGTAACAATCACTTGTCTGCAAAGCCTCTGGGGCCTGTGTCTATTGTAAAGGGCTTTTTCAGCCGTGTATACACTTTCTACAGTGTTTTTTGCTTTTGTGTAACTGGAGTGGGGTGTGTGACCCGCATCACTTATGGGTCACAGGATACTTAAATCTCGCCCCTCTGCGAGCGGGTGAGCATGAGTGGGGCGAGCGCGCGGCTCCACAGAGACACACGCGTCTGCGTGAGTCTGGAGTGTCAGGAGCAGCAAAAGGGGAAGAGGGCCAACAGTATTGTTCAATACTGGTAAGTTTGTATTTCCTCATTCAGGGTTATATAGAGGGGATTTCATACAAAACTCCTTAGTTGAATACCTTGGTAGGCAGCCTCCTATTTGAATCCATTCCATTACTTCTCTAGTACTCTTATTATAGCCTCAGCCCTCAGGCCACAGGTGTGTTTACAGCCACTACTCGTGTTTACAAGTACAGTCTATACTCTTAATTTCTGTATCTGTTATCTAGCTGTATTTTGAGCGTTGGACCTCATTGTTTACTTTCATTTCTTCATAGCAAAATGGCTCCTGATTCAAATGACACTGTTGTGACCTTAGCTGGGGAAGTGGGATTAAAATGTTCAGAATGTAACATGTATATAATATCTATGGATGCACCTAAACAAACATTCCACTGCACTAAGTACACACAGAACTCTGAAATGCCCCTGGAAATTGCTATGTTTAACTCTAGACTTGCTGCCTTAAAGAAGTCAGCAGTATATGGCCTTCAGGTTTAGGGCTGTGAATGCTTCTCCCACAGGCACTGGACCAGTTTTCCCCCCACAGCAGAATCAACAGGTCAACACTCAGTTACTAATGCAGAACAGAAAACAAGTTTCTCTTAGCACTATTTCAGCACCTAAGTTGATTAACTAGTACCTATCCACACCCGAACTCCTCCGTCCCAGAGTTAGTTAACAACAAGCATTTGTCAATGCTGAATGTTGCTTGCTTGTATGTGCTTTTTAGGTATTTGGAAGTGATAGTTCCATGCCTTCCTCCCAAGACATCCACTGTGTCTAATGACAGTTGTACTGTTCATAAGGAAGTGTGGAAAAATGCCACTGGTGAAAATCAGTACTGAAAATATTACAAATTCATGAACTTACGAGGGTGCGTGGAAACTGCACAACTGTCACTCGTAACATAGTCATTTTATGGACTTTTTTCACCAAATTTTCAACATAGCCATTTTAAGACTTCTGCTCACGAACAGTGTCACTGTGATTTCCTAATCTGTCCCAAACATTGATTGCGCACACTGACTGTGCCATTGTGCGCTACATGCACGGAAACACATTTTGGGTGAGATGTGAAAAATGACAGCTGTACTGCTCATAAGGAGGTGTGGTAAAATGGCAATGTTGAAAATCTGGACTAAAAATATTGAAAATTTGCGAACCTAGGAGCGTGCGTAGGAACTGCGCAACGCACACTCGTAAAACAGTCATTTTTAGGATTTTTTCACCAAATTTGCAACATAGACTTTTTGAGAGCCCACCTTATGAACACTGGCACTGTCGTTTCATTAATCGGTCCGAAAAGGTGATTTCACGCAGTGCACGCAAAATCACCCTTTGGGCCTGATTAACGCCATAACAGTTTCAGAATTCATGAGAAGGGGTCCCAAAAACCCCATGTTGAAAATTTGGTGCCAAAATTCCAAAAAATGCCTGAGATATGCATCTAAGTTGAAAATAACTCAATTTATTCCATTATACAGCTTACCGGCATTTCTTCAGTTCGCGGTCAGCTTTGAAGGGTGCAGAGTGTTCCCGGTCCACTCAAGATCATCGCTGGACTCCGGAGGCAGGATGGGGTGAGGTGGGGGTGGGGGAGGCCGAGAGTAGAGGGTGGGCGCGGTGGGGAGAGGGCAAGAGACCGCCGAGGGAAGTTTTTTTTTGTTTATAGGTTTTCTGGGTTTTTTTAGGAAGATGACGGATGTTTGCCATGCTGGGGTGGGCTCCCAGCGTGGTAGCTGGAAGGCTGTTTGGGGGGTCCTGAAGCCAACAGGGGATTGGACATCCCTGTCGGCCATAACAAATATTTGCCACGCTGGGTGGGCTCCCAGCGTTGGCACCTGGAAAGTTTTTGGGGGTATAGAGCCGACGGGGATTGGGCACTCTTGTCGGCCATACAGAGTATGCGTATGCATGAGCACGCTAATATGCGGCAGTACGATACGGGAAAGCTCTGCTCACTGAAGCGGAGCTCTCCTTTCAACTGTATGCCACTGCATTTTCAGCTGCGGTCATAGACAGCAGCAGCATTCATTGGAGAACTGGGGCCGCCCCTGCAAACACATTGACTGAACTGGAAGATGGCTGCCACACCTCCGAAAACTCAGATAATGGCACTATGTTTCTTGCACATGCATGCAAGCAACATAAAAAATGGGTGAGAGAGGACTCGTGATAATGACTGCTTAGATGATGCTTGGTATCAAATTCAAAGTAACAGAGCTTGCAACCCGGCCTGCAAGAAGGAATGAAAAGCTGAACATTTCAATATTGCACTCTATAATAAATTTGACCCCTAGTCTCTCTCGCTCTCCTGTGAAGGCTCTAACAGCAGTTTACCAGACTCCCTCCCCAGTACCTTGTCCAGGGCTGCAATTAGTATTCACAACATTCCTTCACCAAGCATTATCTCTACGCCTATAAATCTGCCTAAACCAGGGAACTATACCGCATCATTGGTTGATACACAAATTGCAGTGTATAATTCAACATCCTCAAATGTACCTTTAATTATAGGAGTTGAAACTGCATCTGATAACCCCCCCCCCCCAACATGTCCTAGACAAGTCATACTACTGGTGATTCAATAACTAAACATGTAGACAGGGCTATTTGATTTATTGTTTATTTATTATTTATTTCATTTTTGTTGACCAGGTAAGTGCACTAGACAAGTCCTGCCTATCTTCAGGCACAACCTGGGGGAGGGGGATACAGATGAATGCCAACTGACCTTGAATCAGATTAAGCTGTTGATGGTATTTTTAGTGAATGAGAGGAAATCTGGCCAGGGCACTGGAGAAAATTCCCCTTCCCTTTTCGAGAAGTGCCATGGGATCTTTAACATCCACCTGAACTACCACCAGAACAGGCAGATGGGACCTTGGTTTAACGCCTCATCCAAAAGACAGCACCTCAGGAGTGCAGCACCTCACCCTCAAGCTGCACTACAGTGCCAGTATTGGGATATTAACCCAAGTGCCTGGTGTGGGGATAGAACCCCAGATAAAACCAATAGGACATGTTCCAGTTTCAGCGGCACTAAAATAGCTGACATTACCAGTATGATCAATAACATTATGCATGGTAGCAGGCATAGGAGCCAACTCCATGGGTGCTTGGGTGCTCTAGCGCCCACAAAGTTAACATAAGCAACCTCAATATTTTGAGCACAGCCTGCAACAAAGGATTATTAGGAAGCCTGGTCACAGGAAAAATACTACCTATTGGCAGTGAGCACCCACAAAGATTCCTAAAAGTTGGCATTCCTGGTAGCGTGGAAAATCCCCTCGTGATCATACACGTGGAAGCAAACAACATATATCATGACCTTGTTCACATTATTAAACAGGACTTAGTAACCCTGTCAAACAAGTTAGCGGAATTAGGATGTGATATTTGTATCTCAGAAATTCTGCCCATTCCTAGATTCTCTGCTTATTTGGACCAGAAAATCAAATCCATTAATGAATGGTTTCGTGAATGGTGCTTAAGGTAAGAACTTATTTGCATCACACACTGGGAAGAATTTATTGATAGGAATTAACTTTTTTGTAGGGACGGTCTTCATCTTAGCAGACGAGGTAATACCTTATTTGGTAAGCATTTCCTTTCCACTATTGAAAACCATTTAAACTAGGCACTCTGGGGGAGAGGAGGGAACCGCCCTCATCTCTTAACAATAACCATTGTCAAATAAACTTTTATCAAGTAATAAACTGCATTTTTTGAGTTTTAACGCCAGATGTATAAACCAAAAAAATATGATAAACTAAAAATTAGGGCCTGCGAGGACCATCTGGATATTATAACTGTATCTAAACATGGGGAGATGATAAGGCATCCTGGGATATTAATCTACCGGGCTATAACTCATATAAATTAAAAAGGCAAAACAGAAAGGGTGGTGGTGTTGCCATTTTGATCAGTAATAAAGAAAACTCATTAGACATCACTGACAAAATTAAAACACACAGTTTATTAACAGAAACAATATGGGTTAAAATCCACCTGACCAAATCTGATTTTTTTTATTTTGGGATCATGTTATCACCCACCGAATTCACCACCCGAGAATCGTGATGCCATAATCCTAGACATGGAACATGCAGGAGAGTTAGGTGAGATCATAGTTACAGGCAGTTTTAATCCTGGGGAGACTGACTGGAATGATTCCACTGCCCCTTCAAGCAAAGGCAAAAAATTACTCTCAATATGTTCTGAGCTACACTTAAAACAGTGCGTCCTATTATCTACAAGAGGCAACAGAATCTTAGATCTTGTTATATGTAGTGATGAACTAGTGCTTAATAACCTCACTGTTGGGGCCCCGGCCAGTAGCAGTGACCACAATTCCATTCAATTTACCTTGCAAAAACACTATGCTTATAATTCTAGTTCAACCATCACTTACCTTTATGATAAAGCTAACTTGCAAGCGATGAAAACTGTGCTTAAGGACATTAACTGGGACTCCATTTTTACTAACTTAAATGCCCAGGAGAGTTGGTATACCCTTAAAAATACCATTACCACCTTAAGGGATACGTTCATTCCATCAAGGCAAAAAAAAAAAAAAAAACGAACCAAAAACAGTCACCTAAGTGGCTGGATAAATCAATAAAAAAGCTCAACAAACAAAAGAATAAAAAATATAATATTTAATCTTAAATCTAAAACTAATAACAATTGGGTTTCCTACCTAAACATTCAGAAAAAATACAAATGCAAAAAAAAATTTTTTTAACTATTTTTTATCGCCCTCTTAACCGGAACTGTCTCGAGCGTCCCTCACTCACCACCACCTTCTACCGCCTCGTCTGAAGCTCTCTCCTCCAGGAAATTGGGAACAGACACTCCCCCTAGCTACCTGATCCGCCGACCCAGGAGCGCTACCATCGCCGGACCAAGGCAGGACGGAGAGATCGGGAGAGCCAGAAGTTTAAGCCCAACACTGGGCATGTGACGGTAGGGCTCTGAAGGGCTCCATCACCTGTCTGGGAAGCTGGGGGTTTCTTGTTTGTCCCAGGCCTTGGTCGTGCAATGGCGTCTCGCATCTGCATGCTGACGCCCGCCGCCGCTCCACCCCTTCTACGGCATTGCTAGCCGTAGTGCCCCCAGTCTCCACCAGGGGCCACTGATGAGTGGAGCAATGCCCACTACCTACCTTGGTAGAGGACAGCCATCCTCCATACGTTCAATCCTCTCCCTCCCCAGCTGACCCATGGCGGCCCGAGTCGTTCCCGAACCCGGGTCGCCGGCATGGTGTGAAGTATGGCATCTAGCGCCTCAGTACCACCAGGCTGACGCAAATCAAAAATTAAAAAGGTTAAGCAAAGATGGGAATATAACTTTGCTACTACTGCTAACAAATCTAATAATACACATTTTTATTCGTACATTAGCTCTCTAAAAAAACTGTTTGTTAGGCAGGACCTTTGCTACTGAATAACCAACTAATCCAGGAAATTTTAATTATGGCTGATGAATTTAATAAGAACTTCTGCAACATTTGTAACACTGCCCAACCAAATTGCCCCAATATAAATAACAATGATCCCCACATTAGTTTTCCTGAATACCTTATATTAACCAAATTACTGGCTCAAAAAAGGCAAATATTGTCCCAGGCCTGACAACATATCTGGTCATCTTCTTTACCTTCTGGCTGATTGCTTGGCACACCCATTGAGGCTTCTTTTAGAAAGCTGTATATCTATGAACTTCATCCCACATGAATGGAAAGAAGCTAACATTGTCACTATCTATAAAAAAAAAAGCCTTAAAAATAATTGGGAAAATTACAGACCAATAACTTTGACATCATCTGTATGTAAGATTCTTGAAGGCCTTATTAAGGACATCATCTCCCCTACCCTTAATAGTTACGACCCCGAGCAATATGGGTTTAAGAGTGGCAGAGGTTGCCTTACTAATCTGTATTTTTATGAACACATCAGTTCTCTACTTGACAATAGAACATCCTGTGATATTATATTTATAGATTTTAGTAAGGCATTCAATGTCATGCCACACTGGGCACTTATCTCTAAACTTTATTAATATCAAGATTATGAACACCTAATAAATTGGATAAATAACTGGCCACACAACAGAACACAAAGGCCAGGATATTCAAAGGTGTTGTGCTGGCAGAACCCCTCAATGCACCCCAGCGGGATATTCAAAAGGCTGCCAGGCACAGCGCGAGTCCCACTGTGCTGGGGCGCAATGGCAATGTATGCAGCGCAAATGCAGGCGTGCCGCATGCATATATGGCACATCCGATATTCAGCTGGGATGTGTAGCCATATATGTTGGCACAACCCTGATATCGCCCTTGTCTGGGAAGCATTCATTCACATAATCGTGCCTGTGTAGTACAGTATGAGTCTGTACGCCCATTGGCCCACAATTTGGACCAATGGGCGATGACAGCACATACAGTACACTTTCATTCTGCAGGTGGCCAGGCAGTATGCAGGCAGAGTGCAGCCGCCTGCCGATAACGGGGAGCTAGATGGCTGGGTCCTCTGTGGGTGGGATGGGAGGGAGGTCCACTGGGCCATCAGGTAGCATATGTATGTCACATGCCTGCGATCGGGCGATACGGGAGGGAGGGGAGGAGGGAGAGGGATACACTGGACCACCAGGTCATATTATATGTCACTACTGCCCACAATCAGGCATGATGGGGGTGCACTAGCCCACGGGCCCCTACACTTGCTGCATGCAGCTATGCAGGGCACCAGGCACATTCTGCCATGCTGCCCTGTGCAACACATGCAAATGGGGCCATAATGGCATGCAAATGGCCCCATTTGCACCATGCATATATTATGGCCCCATTTGCATGCCCTCTTCTGAATACTGCGGGTGATGCATCCAGCGCAGCTGCATTTGCGCTGGAGCATTCCCGTTCCTCCCCTGTCTGTGTGATGCGCTGGCATACTGTACTTGTGCCATGTGCATTCTGTGCCATATTCAATGGTGATGCGCCATGGTGTATCACTATTGAATATCACCCTGTCCTGGCCCTGGCACAGCTCAGTTGCACTGCACCCCCACTTGCGCCGTCACCTGGCGCAGTCTAAATATCCAAGTCAAAGAGTAAAAATTAATGTTTTTTTTATCAGAACTTGGTAATGTTACTAACGGGGTCCCGCAGGGTTCTTTCTTGGGCCCTTGCCTTTTCCAGGCATTTATTGTTGATATGATTACTAACTGTCATTCATCAACCATTACATATGCAGACGATCAAAATTGGGGGCCCTTGTACTAACCAATTTCAAGCTTCAACTATACAAAATGATTTAGATACAATATCTACCTGGGTTAGCACTTGGGGATGAAGCTTAATACATCCAAATGCAAAGTTATCTATCTAGGACCACGGAATCCATTTTATACATACACCCTTGCAGGAGCTTTATTGAACACAATCACAGATGAAAAAGACTTGGGCATTGTTATAGTTCATGATTTGTCACATTCTAAATAAATACACAAGGCAGTTACTATGAACATATGAAATTGCCAGCAGAAACAGACCTCATGGTCTATCGAGTCTGCAGCAAGTCCCTCATCAAGCAGCTGTCCCTCACGCCCCCCCTTCCCAGTATCCCTTCTCTATACCCTGTCCCATCCCCTCTTGAAACTACCCACCGTCTCACAGGACACTATCTCATCTGGTATGGTGTTCCATTTGTCCACCACTCTTTCTGTGAAAAAATGTCTCCTCATCTCCCTCTTGAATCTTCCCCCCTCCAATCTCAGTCCATGCGCTCTTGTGTCTCTCCCCCTTCTCATCTGAAAAATCCCTTCTGTGTTGGTCTTGTTTATCCCCTTCAGATACTTAAAGATCTTGATCATATCCCCACTATCCCTCTTCTCCCTCCTCTCCTTCAGTGAATACATATTCAACTCTCCCAGCCTGTCCTAGTAGGGCTTGCTCTCCAATCCCTGGATCATCTTCGTGGCTCTTCGCTGCACCCCCTCCAACAATTTGATGTCCTTCTTCAGGAATGGGCAGCAGTACTGTACTCAGTACTCCAGGTGGGGCCTCATCAATGACCTATACAGGGGCAAGATAATTCTCCCTTCTTCTGGAGGAGATCCCTCTTGCAAGACTGTGTTGGCTTTTGTTGCCACCTTCCTGCAATGAGCAGAGTTGTTCATGTTCTCCGTAATGATCACTCCTAGGTCCTTCTCCTGTGTGGAGCTCCCCAACTGTACCCCACTTAAGTGATAATCTTTCCCCTGGTTCCTGGCTCCGAAGTGCATAACCTTGCACTTCTTGGCGATGAACCCCAACTGCCATGTTTCCGCCCACAATAATAAAACAAACAAGGCAGTATGGTCTATTTTATGTAATATTGCATCTAGGAACCCCAAGGTTATGATGCCACTCTTCTGGGTATATGCTAGGCTGCATTTGGAGCATGCATCACAGCTTTGGTGTCCATACAGGAAAAATGATTGCAACTTGTTGGAAAAGGTGCAAAGAAAATTCACAAAACATGTACATGGTCGTCAACACGAACCTTATGAAAAATGACTTTGATCTCTTAATCTTATGACCCTTGCTACCAGTTGTATCAGGGGGGACCTTCTGTTCCTGTTTGACTTAATCCAGGCCCCATATCTCATGACAGAGCTCAGTCTTGAATTTAAGAATGATATTCACAATACTGGGGCCACCCCTTATAGCTTGCTGGGAAATCATTTCATTATATAAGTAGAAAATTCTTCTTTACTCTTAGAACCGTTGGACCATGGAACAGATTACCCCTTGAGGTAGTCATAAGTGAAACTAAAAGCTTATTTAAGTCCTGTCTTGATAACTTGATTAATTCAGGGTATGTTATCTCCTATTATACTTTATAATAGCATAAGAGCTACATGAGCCATTGGCCTCCTCGCGCTTCAACAACTTTAGTATGAACCTTAGTATAATATAGATGGCTTAGGTGGGGAATGTAGTGTTGTAGTGGTAGCCACATGTAGGGTGGTCGAAGGGCAGAGGCTAGTCATGGCCTTGAAGGGTGGTCAAGTGGCATGGAGTGTTGGGGTTAGTCTAGCTGAAGGGAGGGTGGTTGGGTGAGTTGCTCTGCTTGGACAGCTCCCTCCCCAGCCCCCTGGATGCCCCTCCCTCATGGAGCCACAGACATCTCACTCCCTGGCCCCTGGACACTCCTCTCCCTCCTGTGCCACCCCAACACCTGCCGCACTCCTTTGACCCCCTGGACACCTCCTCCCTCCTGGCCCCCTGGATACCCCCACCATACAACACTCTACATCTCCACTCATGGAGCTGCTGCAGCTTTACATCATGAGTCCACCACCTATCATTGACTTCTAGCTACCAACTCCCGCCCCCCAAGCATTGGCTGCTGGCTCCTGAGGCCAACACTGCCTTAGCAGCAAGCTCCCTGACCCCCCACCATGGTGGCAGGCTGTTCAGGGGTTGAAGGAATTCCAGCAGCAGGAAGAGTGGTGAGCTGCGGAGGGCTGGCTGATCTGGCTGCCAGAAGTGTGGTCCTGGTGCATGTAGGGTGGTTAGCTTGGAGGAAGACTGGTCCAGGTGGAGTGAGGGTGATCGGCTGGTGAAGAAAGGCTGATCTGGGGACTGAAAGAGTTGCCTGGTGCAGGAAGGGTGGTTGACTGGGGAGGAGATGCTGGTTTAGAGGTTGGAAGGGGTGGTCCAGTGGCATGGAAAGTGGTAAGCTGGGATGATGGAAGCTTGTACCAGTGGAGAGAAGGTGGGTGGGTGGTCTCCTGGGGAGTAGAGGTGATCTGGTGTCTGAAATTGTGTCCAGGTGTCAGTAGGGTGGTTGGCTAGGGTTAGAAAATGTTCCAGAGGTGTGTCCTAGGTTCAGGGAGGTTGGTCAGTTTGGGGAAGGCTGGTCTGGGGGTTGGGGATGTTGTCTAGCAACAGGGAGAGAGGTGAGATGAGAAAGACTGTCCAAGGGCAAGAAATGGGATCCAGCTGTAGGGAGGATGGTCAGTTGGGGACTGGAGGGTGGTCAGCTCAGCTGTTGATTGGAGGCAGGTCTGGGTGTTGGAAGTGTGTTCCAGGTGCAGGGAGGGTGTTCAGCTTGTCTGGGACCTGGAGGGTGGTCCACCTGGGTATAGGGTGGTTGGCTGGGGGAAGCCAATCCATGTTAGTGGTTGGCTAGAGAGTGGAGGCTGGTCCGGGGGCTTGAAGGGTGGTCCAGTTGCATGGAGTGTGGTAGATAAGGAAGAAAGGCTGGTCTGAGGATGTAATGGTTATCTTCTAGCTAACACAGGCTGGTCTGGAGGCTGGAAGGGTGGTTGAAGGGGGAGGAGATGCTGGTCCAGGTGCTGGAAGGGTGGTCCATTGGCAATGAGGGTGGTTGGCGCTATGTTAATCATAGAGTAACATACATGCAGAGCTTAATCACGCAACCCAGGAGGTGAAGCTGGAGCAGCTCCATGAATGGGGGGGTAGAGTGTTGTATTGTGATTGTCCAGGTAGCTTGGAGGGAGGTGTCCAGGGGCCCGGGGCGGAGGTCTAGGGAGTGAGATGTCTTTGTGGGCTCAGAAGGGAGGGAGGGTAATGAAGAGGTTGTGAAGATGGGAGTCCAGCTGGAGGTGTTTTGGATGAGGACTGAGATCTACCTGTTATGTGTGGGGTGGGAAAAAGAGCAGGATCCAGGAGAAGAAGGCCAAGTAAAAGGGGCCAAAGTAATATGGGTGGGGGCTCTTACTATGCCATGATGAAAAAATACTGCACCAGGAGCATCACAACAGTGTTGCCACATGTCCTCGGCTGACCAGGATAGTCCCGTACTTAGGGTTACTTCTTGATAAACAGGTAAACTGGTAAATGCCCTGGTCATATCTCTACACTATGCTCAATTCTTAGGGAAATCCCTCCTTGCACACCTCAAAATTGCACTGCCCTCAACCATCCCACATGGAGAAGGTGCTGCCAGATAAAAAAAACATGATTGCAAATCCAGACTTTAAAGCTGAAATGTATACTATCCGGGGTCAAAATTAAGTTTTGCTGCCACTAGCAAGCAGGGCTAGTGACTGGGAAAATCCAGTGGCCCCACAGACATTTCCACTGGCCCAGTTAGTGTCACTAGGGAGAAGATATGTTTATTTAAGGCATCCTGCCTACACCACTTGCCAGTATGCCTCAGCAGCCCCTACCAGTAACCACTCTACGAATCCCCCCCCCCCCACTGTTGCTGAATATAAAGGAGCCTGGTCTACAGAAAAATTCCCCAAGTGACCATGTTATTATTTAGAAGTTTTTAGAAACTAAACTTAAACTAAGTGTGCCACCAAAGGTGTGTGGATGTCAATGAGCCAATTTCCGGGTGTTGACTTTCACAGTATGGTGGATCGCTTTATGTACTTGCGTTCGGTAGCCGTGATGGGCACTGCCATTCTAGTCTTTTTTTCCTCCCCAAGTTCTGTGGACACCAACTGCATGCCTGCTGCTGCCCTGAAAGTACAGCCTGGTACAACTCCAGGGCCACAGAACAAAACAAAACAAAAGACTAGAATGGCAACGCATCATTGTGGATCACATACAACAGGTAGCCGTATTGTGGATGTCAACTTAGCAGATTCTCGCTATTCAGAGCAGCTTCTGACAGCTACAGTGGCAATATTCACTGCTCCTGAAGTTTACAAAATCCTCTTATTTGCTATTTTCATACAGATGATACAGTATTGGTTACTGCTAATGTGCTAGTATTCCGATGTTATATATTTTTTACAATTTTCATTCATAATTTTTAGTTACTCCAACTGCTATTCTGCTCCCGATTAAAGTTTTAGCAGTGACAATTCGTTTTAGTATCTGTGTAGTTCTATTGTCTTTCACGTAGGTATGTAAATGTGTTTGGACATTCTTGATATAAGATGTGCTCCTTTATTGTATGCTGTATTTATTTAAAGGGAAAATGTCCATGGATATACAGATGGTGTGCAGCAAGGTATGATTGCAAATACAGTACATAAATATGAAACAATTAAAAGAGAAACATCCATGTGACTATGCCACACACCTCAGTGTGGGGCACTTCCCAGTTAGCATTTTCACCATGTGTTACAAAAATTCTTGTACCTGCACATGAAGTAAGTCTGTTTTATCTGGCTGATCCTGCCATCCCTCCTGCCAGTATTTTGAATGTAGTGCTGAGACTTCTAAGTGGCAAACTAGAGCTGTTAAGGCTTACATTATACATACTTCCGTGGCTGCTCCACAGTTCTGACATCAGCTGTGGGCAATTACAGGATGCGCCGTTAGAGGTGCAATGTTCAGAATGCCGGCAGAAAGGATGGCAGGGTTAACCAGATTAAACAGAACTGCTTCAAAAGCAGCTACAGGACTTTTTGTAACACGGGACAAAAAATGCTAATGGAGGAGGGCCACACTGAGGTGTGGGGCATAGTCACATTGATGTTTCCCTTTAATTGTTTCATATTTATGTATTTGTAATCTTTTCTTGCTGCACACCATCTGTATTTCCATGGACATGCCATGAGGTTCATACACGCACTGTTTAGACTGTTCTTCAGAAACTGTGTCAGTCAATATGTAAAAGTACTACTTAAAAAAATGTTTCTCTTTGTTGCTTTACAGAAGTAGTGGCACATAAAAATGTTTTACCCCGGAAAACTACAGTCAGATACAAATAATAAAAATATCAGCAAACCTGTCAGAAATACCTTTCTAGATACCTTGTGTGCTGTGCTCCATGATTTTTTTTAAGTAAATGATCCTACCCGTGATATGTCTAGAATGTCTGTTTCCTACCCAAACATCGCAGGCACTGTTTTTTTCTTAATGAAAAAACTTAATTGGAACATTTATATAATACTCCAATTTGGATGAAAGTTGAAACTCTCCCTCCACTCCTACCCCAGCTAAGTGTCTCAGCATGCACCGCACCACCCATGTACCTCCTGTTACTACCAACCCGGGCGAACACATGCCAGCTTTCCCTCTGGAATGTGAAAGTGACAGCTTGCGCTCATTGTGCTGCACATCTATCCCCACAATAGTCACATCGTGGCTGGCAATCCCCCGCTCAAAAAAAAAAAAAAGCACCCAGCAATTACATAAAGCCTTCGCTCTTGGGGTTTATGTAGCATTCCACACCGAAGGTGTGCATAAAATTCTCATTATGCACTCCTCCCCATTCATTATTCTACATATGCCATCCATGCCAGACTGTGTGACCAGAGAAATAGGTCAAAGGACAGTGGACATGGCCTATCTGGACTTTAGCAAGGCCTTCGACACTGTTCCACACAGGTGACCATCTTAAGCGTGGGATCCAAAGCGATAAATTGGGATAACAAGTAGTTACTGGCTAGGAGACAGAGGGTGGTAGTTAATGACACTCTAAGGATGGGAAAGTGACCAATGGGGTATCACAGGGCTTGGCACTGGGACAAATCCTCTCCTGTATCTTAATAAGGGACACTGAAGAACTGGAGGGAAGGGAAACAAAGGATGGGGCAGGGTTTGTAGACTAAGCAAACAGGGGTGGGAGTGGGGACAGGAAAATGGAGCCAAGGAGAAAGAACTTGCACACAGTTGCCACACTCTTACAGTCCCAAACTCAGCAACTCTATTAACAATTTGAACTCCCATTTATTAGGCCTGTGATGACGCAGCTTGCACCCACTCCCATCACAGATGGTTTCTCCGTTTAGACTTTGGCCTAAGACTGTATCTCCATGTTTGATGATTTGTCCCTAATTTTAAGTGTTATTGTCCCTCATTGTTCCTAGCTTTAACTGTCCATGTGCCACATTTCTGTGACAGAAGGTTGAGAGGTATGGCACAGTCCCTTTAAAGCTTGGTTTTGAACACAAGAGGGCGCTGCTCATTTAACAGCTCAGTGCTGTGGACATAGAAGGGCGCTCGGTGCTATGGATGTGAGTGGGCACTGTTACTTTCACAGAAACATAGAAAGATAGTGTGTGGACGTCGGGCATAGGTGCCGGTGCCGGTGCTGGGAGGGACCACTGGACACCAGAAACACTATTTTGGTAGCTCGAGACCGGTGCATGGGGGGTGCCACACTTCCTCTGGAAACCACTAGTTTTGCGAGGGAGTAAGTTGTGGTCTTCATTGGTGGTATCTGTGTTGCACATGGGGCCAAGCAAAACAATCTTGCATGGTGAAAATACTCTTAGTATTGGACTGCGCTGATATTCAGGTCCCCAACCCTCCATTTGTATTGTGCGACCCCCACCACCATTTTGCTGGGGAGCAAACACTGTCTGCACATGTATACTGAGATTGTGAATACAGGAAATCTGTACAAAGCCCAGTTTGAGTGCACAAACCAAAATGTGCGCCCAGGCAAACTTTTGAAAATCGGTTCCCAGGTTTTTAGTCAAGGAGAACCTCCCTATAGACAAACAGGTTTTGGAGTACTGTATATATTTAATCTGCTTAAGTATCTGAACTTTTTTTTATTATAGAATTTTGCTTCTTCTTACAAGCATTTTGCATTAACTTAGAAACACGTGCATTCACAGTATAATTTACTGTTTACATTAGGGTTGTGTGGGCTCCTAGTACCAGTAAGTTCACCCTAGCTTAGTGTTATTTTTTCCCATATCGTCAATCCTGTGATATAACTTGAAAGTAACATTCATTGAACACCAAAACCCATTTTAGAAAACAAAGCCTTTTCCTTATTGCCTAAAACAACATGTTTTCTAATTCTTTACAAACAACAGCTGTCTCTGTGTTACAAATGATTATAACTGGATAAGCAGAACTAAGGGGGCCAGGTAGCAAACAAGAAAAAATTACTCACCGCAGTAATCTTCTTTCTTCTATGCGGTCATTTAGCATCAGTAACTTTTTACACTTAGCTGGCTAGGTGCAATTGCCCCGGAGGTGTGCCTTTAAGAGATTTTTTAATGAGTGTATTGCCAGCCAATCAAAAGACGGGAGGGGGCGTGAACTGAGTGAGAGCTGCTGACTGCTTCAGAATTTTTTCAAGGAAAAACGAGGGCAAATGCCCCAAAAAGGAATTAACAGGATTCAGAAAACATGCAAATGTCCAAACGTGGAAATAGAAACAGCAACACGAGGTAAAAGCTCATCAATAACAAATGCCAAATTTGGTAAAAGGTGACATAAGAGCCCTTCTCCGACAGGTGAACCGGGGAGGAAGTGTGGGAGCTTACTGATGCTAAAGGACCCCATGGAAGAAAGAAGATTACTGTGGTGAATAATTTTTTCTTCTTACCCCAGGAGTCCTTCAGCATCAGTAACTTTTTGCAGACTACCAAGCAGTACCAAGAAGGAGGTGGGAAGAACATACTTAGGAAAGAGGTTCTGCAGAACTGCCCTGCCAAATTTGGCATCAGATCTGGACTGCACATCCAAACTGTAGTGTTTCATAAAGGTGTGCACAGATTTCCAGCTAGCTGCTTTGCAGACATCCAGTAGGGGAATGTGCCTTGCTGCTGCAAGCGAGGCTGCAGTGCCCCTGGTGGAATGGGCCCTGAGCCCCACTGGAGGTTGTTGACCAGCTTTCTCATTGCAGAATCTAATACAAGAGACCAACCAACGAGAAATAGTTCTCTTGGTAGCTGGTCTTCCTCTGCCTACAACCCCATAGGTGAGGAACAACTGAGTGGAAGAGCCTCTGGACTGTCCAGTATGCTCTAGGTAGTGAAAGATGGCTCTTTTGACATCCAAGCTGTGGAGCTTTTGCTCGCCAGGAGTGGATGGCTCAGTAAAGAAGACAGGCAGAGTAATGGACTGGTTCAAGTGAAACTCTGAAACCACCTTTGGCAGAAATTTCCTATTAGTCCTGAGCTCAACTTTATCGTTGTGAGGGATGATATATTTCAGCTCAGTGCACAGGGCCTGTAGCTCTGAAATCCTCCTAGCAGATGTAATGGCTACCAGGAAGATGGTCCTCCAAGTTACAAACTTGATGTGGGCCATGGACATAGGCTTGAAAGGTGGATTCATGAGCCCATTTATGCAAAGGTTCAGGCTCCAAGGAGGAACAGGCTTCCTGGTTGGAGGCTGGAGGTGCAAGAGGCCTTTGAAAAACTTTAAAAATGTCATAGGAAAAAAATGATTTCTTCTTTCCCACTGAAAGGTAGGCTGAAATTGATGCCAGGTGTAGTTTGAGTGAAGAAGGTTTCAAGCCTGATGCCTGTAGGTGTACCAGGTAGTCTAGCAGCTGAGGGTCTGAAGCTGACCGGGGTTCGACTTTTTCACTTCTGCACCACAGGGGAAAACCTTTTCTATTTGGCTGCATAAGTCTTCTTAGTGTTCGTTTTTTTAGCCATCCTCAGTATCTTAAGGACCTGTTCAGAGTACTGGGAGGATGGAAACTCTAACTCCTCAAGAACCAGGCTTTGAGGTGAAGAGAGTGTACGCCTGGGTACTGCACTCCCGTCTGAGGAAGGGTCGGCAGAGAGCGAGTTGGAGGCAGGCGAATGGGCCTGTTGCAGGACATTGAGAGAAGGAAAGGGTACCAGGCTTGCCTGGGCCAGTCTGGAGCCACTAGGATCATGGATGCAGGCTGCTGCCTGAGTTTTAGCAAAACCCTGAATATCAGTGGAAAGGGAGGAAATGCATATAGAAACCTTCCTGACCAATCCAGGATCAGGGCATCCAGAGGAAGTGTTCCCAGAACTGGGGGCCTGCAACAGTACTGAGGGAGCTGAAAATTGAGAGGCGAGGCAAACAGATCCACGTCTGGTGTGCCCCACTGCCTGAACACTGTGGCTAGTATTTGCTTGTTCAATGTCCATTCGCTCTGACTTTGACTGATGCGGCTTAGAGCATCCGCCAGAGTATTGAGTTTGCCTGGGAGGTGAATAGCTGAGAGACTGACTCCCAGGGAGAATGCTAGAGACCAGAGCTTCAGAGCTTCCAAATAAGAGTATTCCTGATCTGGTACCACCCTGCTTGTTTATGTAGAACATTGCAGTGGTGCTGTCTGTTCGAATTTGAAAGGCATGCCCTTCTATGCTGGGAGCGAAAGCTCTGAGAGCTTGTAAGACTGCTCTGAGCTCCAAAAGATTTTATGTGCAACTGTGACTCATCGGAAGTCCAGTTGCCGCTTACTGAGGCACTGTCTAGATGAGCTCCCCAGCCCAACAGGGAGGCATCTGTGGTGATCACCGTTGTGGGAAGAGGAGCTTGAAAGGGATCCCCTGCCTGCAAATGTGCAGGGTCCTTCCACCACAGCAAGTTTTGGAGGAACTGCTCTGACACCGGTATTAACTCTGACAATTTGTTGCTTCTCTGAGACCAGCGAGCTCTGAGGTAGGCTTGCAGGAGTCTCACCTGTACCTGACCCCGGGACTACTGCAGTCATAGAGGCCATATGTCCCAGAAGTTTGAGGAAATGTCTGACTGGTCTTGGCTGTCCCTGGGCGAAAGAATCTGCCACTGAAAGGAAACTCTGAATTCTTTCCTGTGGGAGGAAAGCATATCCCTTCTGAGTGTCCAGCTGTGCCCCTATGAAGGTGAGGAGCTGGATGGGTTCCGGGTGAGATTTCTTGAGATTTACCAGGAAACCCAGAGACTCCAGTGTGTGTTCTGTGAGGGAAAGAGATTCCTTGACTTGGCAAGGAGACTTTGCCACTATGAGCCAGTCATCTAGACAGGGGTAGAGAGCGACACCCAGTCTCCTGAGATGTGCTGCTACCACAGTGAGACACTTCGCAAAGACTCTTGGGGCCAAGGACAGACCAAAGGGCACTGCGGTGAACTGATAGTGACCCGAAGGAAGTTTGAACCTAAGAAACTTCCTGTGAGATCTCCTTATGGGTATGTGGAAGTAGGCATCCTTTAAGTCCAGGGAGGCTAGCCAGTCACCCTGCTGTAAGGACTGTATGACCAATGTCAGGGTGACCATTTTGAATTTGCTTTTTTCAGATGTTTGTTTAAATATCTGAGATCTAAGATAGGTCGCCACTCCCCAGTTTTCTTTTGTGTCAGAAAATACCTGGAGTAGAGGCCCTTGCCCTTCTCGTGGGTGGGGACCCTCTCCACTGCTTGTAAAGCCAGAAGGTTTTGTACCTCCGTTTCCAACAGCGGTATCTGGGATGGTGACAGAGGTCTTGACACCTGGGTATGCTTGAGGTCTGGCAGCTGCTTGAACTGTAATGACAGACCCTTCTCCACTATCTCCAGCACCCACTTGTCCGACGTGATGAGGGACCAGTGCTGAAGATAGTGTAAGAGTCTGCCTCCAACCGGAAATGTGGAGGCAACCTGGACACTCACATCAGGACTTAGACTGAGAGGCAGATGGCTGGGTAGAGGTGGCTCTTCTTTGGCCCCTTCTGCCCCTGCCTCTGAAAGACGCCCTGTACTGGCTAAAGTCAGATTGGGGATAGGGATTGTAAGACCTGGGAACAAAACTTCTGCCCCTGGGACGGGATCTCTGAGGGGTGGTGGGTTTAGGCTTGGATGAATGGCTCTGCCAGGAGGCCTTGTACTCATCGACTTTTTTCATGTAGTCAGTGGTTCTGTAATCAAACAACATATTTTGATCACAGAGAAAATCCATGGCTTTGTTCTGAGTGTCTGTGGTCAGACTGGTTGTTCTAAGCCAGGCAAAGCATCTCAGAGATATGGCATGGGCCATCACCCTAGAGGCTGCATCATTATTGTCATCTGCCATCTGGAACTGGTACATAGTAGCTTCCAAGGCAGTTTTTGATGTATTCACCAGCTTCTGCACCATAGAATCTGATCCGTTACGGGCGATAGCCTGGACAAATTTCCAAAGGGCTTTCTGATATTTGGCTGTGAATGCCATGTAAGAGGAAAGCCTGAGAAGCAGGGAAGCTGTGGCATACATTTTCTTTGCTATAAAGTCAATTTTCTTGGAATCCTTGTCAGTGGGAGAGGATGACAAGGAGACTCCAGCTTTCTCACAAGCTGCCTGCTGCACTATACTCTCATGGCTAGGGTGTGCTGACAGGAACTCGGTACCATTTTTAGACAATTTATATTTTCTCTCAAGCTGCTTATCAACCCCTAGAACTGAAGTGGGGTTTTGAAGCACCTTCATGGTATTTTTTCTAAATGCATTATAGATAGGGATGACCAGGGTCTTTGAAGATGAAAGACCCTTCATCTCCTTATAATCTTCGTCCTCACTGACATCCTGGTTGGGCTCCTGCGTAGGGAGGTCCAGTGTATCCAGGATATTTTGTATAAATGTAAACATAGAGGAAGGGTCCTCGTGGTCACCCAGGGGATCCCCAAGACGAGGGTCCGAAGACTCCTAGGGGCTCAAAGCCCTCAAAATCCATGTCAGGGGCATCATAAAATTGATCATCATCTGCATCACCCTCACAGTCTACAGAACAGAGAACTGTGGAAGAGTGCTTGCCAGCCCCAGTAAATTGAGGACCCATCTTTTGAATGGTCTGAAACAGTTGCCATGCTTTTTCCATATCTTGCACTGATGGAAGAACCTGCGCAGTTTGTAAATGTTTTGTTTTTTCCGTATGCTTTAAGCTGCCTGTTGTCTCACTATTGGCTTTCCTAGGAGCAATAGGAGCATATCTGTCCTGAAAGAGTTTCTTTTTAGCCACTTCATCAGAGGCTTGATCAAGCTTCCTTTTTTCATCACTCTTATTATTTTTTAATTTGTGAGGAACTTCATCTTTGGAAGCTTTATTTTTTGACTGGGATCTGAAGGGTTCCTCAGCACCTCTGCTTTTGGTATTAGTACTTTTTTTTTTACTTATTATTTTTCTACGCCTGCTGTCCCTCAACCTTCACTCCTTTAGTCCCCCAAGGAGTATCACCCTCCCAACCCTACCGACACTCAGGGTCTGCCCCTAGAGTACCACACTCACTGCCAATGGGGCCCTTGATGGCCCGGATTACCCCCCGGGCGGGGCGGGGCGAGGAGAGACCCCACCTTACCTCCCTCTATCTCCCTGCAGTAAGCTGTACAGCAAGGTCTGCCCTGTTCGGTCGGCAGGTGGTGAGACTGGCTCTGGAGTACGTCAAGTAGGTATGACAGAGGGCTTTTTCTTCTGAGATGTATTTCCCTAACGCTGGCGTGCAAGGAGGAGCAAGGCTTGTCAGCGCATGTGGAAACGCATGTCAAAGCCGGTACCTCTGCCACGCTCACCCTCAAGGCCAGGCGCCTCAACCACACCGACCACCCTGAGCATCCCCCAACAGGTGGCAGTATTGCGGCGGAGAGCATGGCCCCCCTCCTCGGAGAAGGAGAGCAGCCATTGAGTGCTCAATCCTTTCTCCTTCCCGGCTGACCCCTGTCGACCCAAGTTCACTCCCGAACTCAGGTTGCCAGTGTGGTACAAGGTGTGGCGTCCAGTGCCTCAACCGTCAGCGCCACAGGGCCAGCAGGGTATTAGTACTTTTGGATGGCCCCTCATTGGATGCCTTTGATTTATCCTCAGACATAATTATCAAAGGTTTGTCTGCTATGTTCGCCAATTTAAGCAAAGCAAACCAGTTCTGGACCTATGAACTGAGTGCAGGTTTCTGTGAAAATGCCACCGGCCAGTCCTGCCCCAGTTAATAAACTCTGTCGATTACTAGTGCCTTTTCTTTTTTTTGGTTGTAAAACTGGGATCTATACCAGTGCCAATCTTAATAGAAAGCCAGTAATACTCAACTGCGCACAGGTGGCTGCTGGACCCTTACAGACAGTCCTGACACAGAAGATACCAAGGTCCAGTAATATAACAAAAAAGGTTTCCTCGTAATTGCCAATCTAGAGAGAAAACCCCCAGGCACTGTTTAAGTTTGAAATCTACTGCAGGTGCCTCTCAGTAAACCTTGTGAGGTCTGATGAAAAAAACAAGGCAACTGTCCCCAGTTTGATGCTTCCCACAAGAATTTAGCCAAAAATGAAGGAAACCCTTGAAAATAAACACTTGCAATAAAATTAGGCTTTGAAGTAAATAGTCACGGTAAAAATAAAGTCTAAATAGCGCCATTGTGCTAAAAATTAAAAATTTATGCAGCGCTAATGAAAAAATAATTTTTTTCACTTAGCACACTAAAGGAAATAATTTATGAGGAAAACTTTACCCAGATAAGCACTAGGAGGCTGTCAACAAGGAAAGTTGAGAGACGCCTCAGAGGCAATACTGCTCAGTCCAGCGGAGAAAAAATTCTGAAGCAGTCAACAGCTCTCACTCAGTTCACACCCCCTCCTGTCTTTTGATTGGCTGGCCCTACACTCATTAAAAAAATCTCTTAAAGGCACACCTTCGGGGCAATTGCACCTAGCCAGCTAAGTGCAAAAAGTTACTGATGCCAAAGGACTCCTGGGGTAAGAAACAGGAACAAACATTTTTTATGTGGTAACAGCAGTATGGTGGGAAAATGGCCAACGTCATTTTCATGATCAAGACAGCAGGAATACCAGTACTGACAAAAGCTAATGCCAGCTAGTGACAGTCCCTCAAAGGCAGCGTGTCTTGCTAGTCACAGTATGGCGGTACACTCTACATGCAGCCAAAGGAGGATTGTAATTCTAGTCTGTGTCTATTTCTGTGCATTTTCACAAAACAATTGAAGCCACTAGAATTCCAGTGCGCCTTAGCGTTGATCTCGTGTGAGTATACCAAACATGGTGCTATGGCACAGTGTTGTCATAGCATAGTACACTGTTAGCTCAGCAGTGCACATGGCACAGTGCAGTGTCTGCAGTGCACATGGCACAAGGGGGTGTCCAGCAATGCATGTGGCAGCACTACACATGGCAATTCACTGTGGTTGCACTGCGCAGCGGACCTACACCAGTGTCACTGCACTGTGCCACATGCTCTGCCAATACCATGCTGTGCCACATACACTACTGTCACTTTGCTGTGCCATGTGCACTACCGACACTTTGATGTGCCACAAGAATTTCCATCGCTTCCCTATGCCATATGCACTGCCAAAGACCTACTGTGCAATGTGCAATGCAGACACTGTACTGGGCCTCGTGCAATGCCAACGTTGTACTAGACCACGTACAGTGCTCATACCATACTGTGCCATGTGTAATGCTGGTGCTGCACTGTGTGGTGTCTGCAATGCACGTGGCACACTGTGGTGTCTTCGGTGCACACTGCCACGGGGGTACCACTGGGCACTAGTGATAGCTGTGCATGTGACACAGTGCAATTACAGCAGCTCATGTGGCACAATGCAATGATGGCAGAGCACGCGGCACAGCATAGTAATGTTGGTGAACATGGCCACCCCACCTACAATGGCCCACTGTCTCCGCATACACATACCCCACCCCAGCATGGTGTCTCCACATTCTCGAGACCACCTGCGCCACCACTCACTGTCCCCACCTACCTCAGCACAATATCTACACAAACCCAAGACCGCCTATTTACCCTCCAGCCCCACTCCCACATAAATGGGAGCACCGTGTACCCCCCTCCAGCATATCCAAGACTGAATATTCAACTCCCTCCATGTCACCTACTATGGCTTAATGTGTGCAAATACTAAGGAGCACACTTGTACTGCCGACAGCACACTGTGCCACATGCTGTGCAGACATCACGTTGTGCCACGTGACATGCAGAGGTTCAAAGGAGGGCAACAAAGATGGTACATGGATTGCATCACAAGTCCTATGAGGAGAGGTTGAAGGAATTGAATATGTACTCCCTGGAGGAGAGGCGGGAGAGAGGGGATATGATAGAGACATACAAGTATCTTACAGGGAGGAACAGGGTGCAGGAATACACTATTTTTAAGCGAAAAAGATGTTCCAGAACTAGAGGGCATGGGATGAAGTTGAAGGGAGGACAATTCAGAGGAAACGTGAGGAAGAATTTCTTCACAGAACAGGTGGTGGACAAGTGGAACACCCTGCCAGAGGAAGTGGTGGGGACTGAAACAATCACGGGATTCAAGAACGCATGGGATAGACATAAAGGAATTCTGGAGGTCAGGGTTACGGGGCAACAGTCTTCTAGGAAAACATAAAGTGAACTTACAAGCTCAAATGGGCAGACAGTGTGGGCCGTAGGTCCTTATCTGCCGACACTGTCTATGTATCTATACAGACATTGCGCTCTGCTACATACATCGCTGACACTGCACTGTGCGATACCACCAGTGAGCTGTGCCACGTGCACTGCTTGCACTTCACTGCACCATATGCAATGCTGACACAACACTGCCATGTGGCATACTGACACTGTGCTGTGCCATGGTGATGCCAATACTGCACTTTGCCACATGCAGTGCAGACACTGCACTGGCTCACGTGCCATGCCAACACTGTGCTGTGCCACACAGGGCTCCCGATAAGATTTTTTCAGAGTGAGTACTGTATTTCTCCCTTTTGAACAGATGTGAGTAAAACCAAATTTTGATGCATACAAATAAAAAAACATGGTGAGTAAAAAGTACAAATTAAAATGCTACCAAAAGTTAATTTGTGCCATTTGTCTTCATTTATTGTTGTTTTTTGTGACATACTGCCATGTTAAATTAATGAAGAGCACAACCGAGCACTCCACAATTGCACTTTGCTGGTCAGCCAGCGCAGTGGTACAGCTTCCGCTTGTGACGCCGATGCCATGGGTTGGTAAGCAAGCCCAGGATGTTGGAGGTCTGGGCAGGGGGAGGAGGACTGAGTGCCCCAGGGACTGCTCTCTTCCTCCGGAGGGGGGGCATCTGGAGTTTGACTGACCTCTGGTAGAGATGGGGGGGGGGGTCTGACAGCTGGTGCGCAAGATCTTTGGAAAGGCGTGCCAGACATCCGGTGCTCTGTGCACCACTACATCACTGCATGCCACACCTCCCTGGGGGACAGCATATACTAAAAAAAAAAAAATCATCAGCTGAGCAGGAGGACATTTGCCCTTCACCAGACCCCATGCAGCAAACTGAGGCACTTCTCCCCAGATCACGAACCAGTTTCCATTTGGGGAGAGAGCAGGGTCTGTGATAGCACAGTAGATAGGGATTTTAGGCTAGACTAGGTGGGCCAAGAAGTCCTTTTCTGCCAACAACTTTTATGATTCTATGAGAGGCCCCTCCCCAATGTCCCCGCTCTGGAGGGCAAGCCGAGATGCACTTCAGTGGGGTGAGTAAGTCCCAGAAGATGGGGGCTGGGCGGTGAGGTTAGACAGATGGCGGCTGGCTGATGGCCAAAAAAAAACCTGCGCTCTGCAGCTCATTAGATTTTGCATGATTTTTTTTTATATTGGTTTATCTCCTCAGTGGGATATTAGGGGTGGGCTTCTCAGCCCTGTCCCTCTCCCTATGGACCAGTGCTGCCTCATGGAGGGGCACCACCATGGATTCCCCCTGTGGCAGGGTCAAGGAAGGGCCGTTTCACCCCCTCCCACCTGACAAACAGTCTAGTTCAGACAATAGTGGTCAAGGTTGAAGTGTGGATCCACAGACAAATGTACAGGGCTTCACTCAAATACCAGCTCCCATTTCCACTTTTTCCCCGTCCCTACTGCGACAGACATGAAGCATGCACATGGAGGCATGCAAGCATTGCCAGCCCACAGTACCTCTCTTCTGTGCCACCCTAGTCTGCATAAACACCAGGCCTCCACCTGGTGGCAGTCAGAGGTTGAGCATTCAAGCACTCCGTCCCTCCATGGGAAAGAGAAAACAGTCCTACTCCTATGGATGATCAATCCTGTCCCCGCTGATCCCCAGCAACCAGAGTCTGCTTCCAAACTCGGGTCACCAGCATGGAGTGACGCAGCATCCAGCACCTCAACCCTCAGCCACTGGTCCAGCCCCATTGTATGATTTAAAAAAATATATATATAAGCATCATCCCATTAAATGTCATAGCATTAGGCACTATAAATAGAGTATTTTGCATTCTTGACATCATGCCTTGAAAAAATGCATAGAGCATCTGTGAAATGTTGGCCGTGGGAGTGTGTCATGCTGCACGTTAAATTCAGTAAATGTTATTTTTGTCCTGCAACACATCAGTGTCCTTTTGTGCTTGATAAACAGTGATGAACGCTGAGACAGCCTCTTGTAACTGCTAGTGCCAGAAGTGACCACACTGACATCCATGTGCAGTGAGCAGTGCGTGGAGTCCTGGCATGGACTGGGGGATGGGTCTGGGAGTCTGCGGCCTAGTGGGGGGCAAGCCAGATTCCAAGGCTGGCTGGGTGGGGGTGGTGAGTGGGACTGTGGGTACTAACAACCAAGGCTGAGTGGGATCAGTTTCCAGTTTCATTTGTTGGAGGAAGGGGATGCTGTTGAATCTCTCATTGGGGAGGGGGCAAGGAGCATGCTTCCAAGGCTATGTGGGCCACAGGAGCGTAAGGCCAGAAGTCGAGGCTCAGTAGACACAGTTCAGTGATGAGTGGTGGATGGTACTCATTCAGCATGGCTGCAGAGTGTTGTATGGTATGTGACCAGGATCCCTGGAGGGAGGAGGTTCCCAGAGGCCGAGGAATTGAGGAGCCAAGGTTAGAAGTGGGTGTCAGAGGGTGTCCCAGAAGGAGGGATTGTCCAGGGGCCAGGGAGTGAGATGTCTGCAGGCCTGGGAGGGAGGGGTGTCTGGAGAGGGAGGGGCATCCAAGGGGATGTGGAGAGAAGGAAGGAGGGAGGGAGGGAGGAAGGTGTCTTACAGGCCAGGGAGGGAGGTGTCCAGGTGGACTGGGAGGGAGGGCTGTCGAGTAAGGGAGGTGTGCACGGTGGGCCGGGGCAGGAGGTATCTCACTAGGAGGGTAATGCTTGGCTGGGGAGGTAACAGAAGGATGAGTAACAGGAACAGGTGGGGAGGAGCTGGAGTTTCAACTGGTGCCTCTGGAAGCCAGGGGCTGGGGAGAGGCTTGAAGAGTAGTGGAGTTGGCTCCAGAGTGATGAAGTCAATAGAAAAAGGCATGTTGCCCAGCACATGAGTGGGGGTGAGGAGTGTCAAAAGTGTGATGTTCCCTGGAATAGAGGGTACAGGAAAGGGGGCGGGGGTTGGGAGAGTAGACAGGAGAGATAAGAGTGAAGGGAACCAAACTAGTATTTGGATATGAAAGATGTACACTGCATCTGGAGACGTGAAGGCAGAGAGAGAATGGACAGGATGAAAGGGTGGTCTACTTGCAGAGAATGTGGTTGGCGGGGGAGGAAAAGCTGGACTGGTGATGGAACGGCTGTCCACTTCTAGGCAGGTAGGTTGGCTAGCAGGGACTGGCTGAGGAGAAGAAAGGATGTTCAGCTGGGGAAGAGAGGCTGATCCTGGGGCTGGAAGAGTGGTCCAGTGGAATGGTGGGTGATGTGCTGGGGAGACAAGTCTGATCTGGTGACTGGAAGGGTGGTTGGTTTGGGGGAGGCTGGTCTGAGGGATGGGTGGTCTAGATGTAGGGAGGGTGGCTGTACAGGAGTCGAAGGCTGGTCCAGGTGGGGGGAGGGTGGGTGTTCCAGCTGCAGTGATGGTGGTTGGCTGGGGAAGTCTGGGGGCTGGAGGAGTGGTCCAGCTGTATACATTGTGGTGGACAGGAGGTTAAAAAAAGTGTTTCCCAGAGATGGGAGAATCTTTGTGAGAGCAATGCTTGGAATTAAATAAAAAAAAAGGCAGTCTATAAAAGATTTGCTTTCTTCACCATTTCTCTCTACCTCCCTTCCTCTGCAGCCAGACTTCTTGCTCACCCTAATAATGCCTCTACAGAGTAAGGATGATTAATGGGAATGGGCTTTTTTTCCTTTGTGGGCTTATTTGTTCCCCCTTCCTCTCTTATCTCCAGAAGTATTAGGTGCCTCATTCAACCACTCGACTGGTCCTCTCTACTTCCAGGGCAACCCCACAGCCACTGTTATCTTGTGGGTATGCTGCTGACTTCCTCGAAGTCTCTGTGTACGTCACCCCCCCACCTCGATACCACTTCTATGTGCCATAAGATGTTACGTCACACTTCTCACCCACCCTGTATCTACAAGCACTCTCTGCCCACCCTGTATCTACAAGCACTCCCTGTCCACCCATTATCTACAAGCAATCCTTGCCCAGTGCCCACACTGTATCTACAGGTGGTCCCTGCATTCCCCACCAGCCTTGTACCTACTAGTAGTCCCTGCACTCCCCACCCACCCTGCATCTACAAGTGATCCCTACACTCCCCACCCACCATGTATCTACAAGCTCTCCCAGACAGCACCACTTACCACAGGCAGTACTAGAACTACAGCCGGAGCTGCTGTTCCTCCTCACAAGAGGAGGAGAGCATCCTCTGAGGCCTGCAATTAATCCTTCTTGTGCATAGCAGTGTCCAAAGACTGGAGAAGGAAGCCTGCTTGGTGGCAATGCAAGTGGCTGTCCAGCTGTACTACTGAGTCAGACAAGTGAATCTTTTTATTTTAATCTGTAATTTCTTTCCTCCCCTTACCGGTACCCAGCAGCCACCTCCTTCTCCTGGACCCTACATCCCACCACTGTTTGCCATCTATGGTGCCTTGGTTTACACTCCCCCAGGAAAGGTAATGGTAGGATGTATCCCCGACAGCAGTTCCTTGTCTAATGGTAGGTATCAGCAGGGCAGGGGCCCCAGATGTACCAGGGTTCATCATCTACAGCCACCGAGTCCATCATCTATAGCCACTGAGGCAGTTTTCACATTGTTTGCCCTCTTCCCAAGATGCTGGCTCGTTCGACGCCATGCACAGATACGCAAAATTTTCCTCTGTCCCTCCTTGAGATTGTTGCTTCTGTGACTAAACAGTAGGGCTTGTAAGCACAAAATAGGGGCACATGCTATTACAAAGTTGTACCCTGTTATCAATGAGAAGCTCCAAGACAGACTGTTTTTTTCAATATAGGTTTATCTCTTCAGCAGGCTACCTGGGATGACTCATCAGCCCTATCCCCATCCCCCACGGATTGGTGCCTGCCTCTGCTGGAACCTACCTGATGGTTAAGCACCCCCCCACGGGTTCTCCCTGTGACGAGGTCAGGGGAGGGAGGGCCATCCTCCTGCCTGAAACACAATCCAGTTCGGACCATGGTGGTCCAGGTGGCAGTGAGGGTCTGCAGATGGATGCTGGGGCTTCACTAAGCCACTGTTCCTATTTTCCACTTTTCTCCCCTCTCCTCCGTGGCTGACTTGAAGGCATGCATGCAGTGGCACGCATGCATCTCCAGGCCACAGCTCTCCCTTCCATGCCATCATAACCTGCACTACCACCAGGCCTCCACCTGGTGGCAGTCAGAGGCCAGACAAGCCGAACTCGGGTCAATGGTGTGCCCAAGGGGCCATGGATAGAGCGAGAGTGGTGGTGTTTAAAATGAAATAAAAAAATTGCCATGCATGTGGCCACCAAGCATAGTGAGTGAGTCAGGGACAGAGTGGGTGAGGGAGGGAGAGGAGGTGCGGTTTTCTTGTCTGCAGTGCCATTAGGTAATACTGTCCAGGAATACTGTGGGATCCTTGTCAGCATCCTAGCAGCAGTTCTTTGCTGTAGGTCTTTCGCTACATGATTCTTTTAAGAGTGAGTGGGGGGCAGGTGCAGGGAATTGATTGCTAGGTGGAGGTCTGGCTGTGGGGGTTGGAATGGGATACATTATATTCTTCGGGGTGGGGGGCCAGCTGCAGGGTTGTGGCTTGTCTGGAAAGAGGGGTTCCAACTATGTGTGGATGAGATGAGGGGCTCATTGACAGGCTTTTGGGGGTTGGGGCTTGCTGCAAGGGGGTGTCTGGTAGGCTGTAAAGAGAGGCGACGTCAAGAGTTAGACTGTATTGGACCAACAACATACCCAAACAGCTGGAACCCCTCCCCACAGACCAGCCACCACCCTACAGCTGGACAATCACACCCTGAAGAACAGACTGGATGTGTGCTCCCATCCCCCAGACTAGCCACCCACCTTCAGCAGACCCTCCCCCAAACATACTAGCCATGTGCCCCTCCTCGCACAGCAGGAACCCCATGCCACACTCCCCCTTGCAGCTGATCCCCAAAACTGACAGCAGAGAGCCTTTCACACCCAGCTGGACCCATCGTTCAACAGACCAGCCACCACATCACAACTGGACCCACTCCCCCACAGACTAGTCCCACCTCTGTAGCTGACCCCCGGCAATTCAGAGTATATACAGTAGCAGAAACTGAAGCTGTGGTGCTACCCAGAGCCTGCTGACTGCCCTGCTCCCCATGCACCCAGCAGACAATACACTCACTCCTGACTCACATAGCAGATTTCATCCAATGTAACCAGTTCCCAAGCACGGCCCAAGCTAGGGCTTTTTTATATCCACCAAATGGTGCATCCCCCTGCAAAACCACGGCAAATGCATAAAATGTAGCCTGGTCTACAGAAAGATCTAAAAAGAAAGCATGATTTTATTTTTAATTGTCACAAAATGCTACTTATTCGAAGTGCTCCGCCAGTTCATTGAATCCAAGGTACAGCAGCACATACTCCCCCAGCTGACAGTTTGCGTGTGCTCTATGCGCTTTCTCAAGATATGGTGTCATGAATGAATAACCCTCTATAGTACTTAATACTAAGACATCTAAAGTGACAGAGGAGAGTGATTCCTACCAATGCGCACAGGCCTGTGTCATCATCGCATGTGGCACAGGGAAGTGCCAGCACTGCACGTAACACAGTGCAGTGTCAGCAGTGCATATAACACAGTGCAGTGTCAGCACTGCACGTAACACAGTGCAGTGTCAGCAATGCACATAACACAGTGCAGTGTCAGCAGTGCATATAACACAGTGCAGTGTCAGTGCCACTGAGCATATGGCTCTCATGTCAGTGTGCAACTTGTACTGCTAACACTGCCCTGGGCAGTACCATAGCAGCAGTTGCTGTAGATTTTCTGCTCCCCAGCCCTGTCCTGAATGGGGTTGGGGGTGAGCAACTGCAGGGGTGTCTTGTTTGTGGGAAGGAGGAGTGGTTCCAGCTGTGGGATTGGGAGGGAAAGGGAGACAGCCAGTCCATTCTCCCAGCAACCAACTCCTTCTGGAGCCCAAGGTACCCTCCTGGACCCTATGCCCCTGCCACCATCTGCCCTCTATAGAGGTTTACACACCCCCAGGAAGGGTAATAGTAGGGGATGTATCCCTGACAGTAGTTGCTCAGCAGGTGGTAGGTATCGGCAGGGCAGGGGCCCCAGGCGTACCAGTCTACTGTCTACAGTCACTGAGGCAGTTTTCACATTTTCTGCCCCTTCCCAAGACGTCAGCTCTTAAGATGCCATGCACAGACGCACACGTCAAAGCATGCTGTTGGCTGGCATCAGTCACTGTCTTCCCTACCTTTCATGGTGCACATACCAGCATCTTCATTTGTGTTCGCCCAAGCGGTGCTGCAGCTGTGGTGGCTACACTCCTCTCCAGAGAAAGAGAGTGCCCTCTAAGATGCTTAATTATTCTCCCTCCGGCTGGCCCATGACCCAAGGAGTCTGACCTCTAGGAAGCTTGATCCTTTTCCTTCCCGTGGTCCCTGACAACCCAGGGTTTCAGATTTAATGCCAAGAAGTGCAAAATCATGCACTTGGGGAACAAAAACCTAGGGGAGGAATACACAATGTGAGGGGTGGGGGACTAACAACAACCAAAATGGAAAGGGACCTGGGGTAGTCATAACAGATGATCTAAAAGTAGCCAATGTGAGAAGGCAGTGAGGAAAACCGGTGGAATGCTGGCAGGGGTTGACTTTACGGAAAAAAAACTGATGGCCATCAAACCAGTGACTGCCACTAATTTGGCAGCCCACAGTAATGCATGGTGGCCCACAACTACTTTTAGAAATCCTTATAAAAAGATGTTGACGTTCCCAACGCTCACCATGGATTGCTGCCTGAGTCTACAGATTTCAAATAAAATAAAATTAGAACAAGAAAACTTTTTTTTTTTTTGGTACCGTTTAGTTTTTTCCCCCCCGAAAGAATAGGTAGAAGCAGAAGCAGCAAGCTCTGTGCCGGTCCCTGCCTCAACTTAGTTAAACCACTTCTGCCCGAGCCAGATTTAATGTTTTTTATGCAGAGTTGCCTAGAAGTATAGCACCCAGTGTCTGGAAAATGTGAGGCACTTAAGCAGTATTTTCTGTTTTTTGTTAATATAAAATCGATCTTGGATAGACTGACATGATAAAACAGAACAGGGCACTCCTCTCTTGTCAGCACCTAACTCAGATCTGGTGGCGAGGACAGAAGGGACAGCACTTACCCAAACACAGGGCACCTTTCACTGGTTGTCCCGATCTATCCATCGCCGATCTGCCACCCAACTGGATCTCCATTCGCACCAATCTTTCTGAAGAGTTGGTGGACACACTCGGTCATGTGATGCAAGTGGGAGCCCTGAAACCATCACGTGGTTTACATTATTACATTGTGCTGGGCTCCCACCTGCATCTACTGGTGTTCCCTGTATTCTTTTCTGTCTTCATTGATATGAACAAGTGGAGGCACGCACGCGCATCTGACTGGCCGTCACTGAAACAGCTATTTAATTTGATTTTTATTTGTATATGGACAGGCACACTGGAATACAATTCCACTTACAAAAGTGACCAGTGGTCTTAAATCCATATAGCACAAAGACATTTCCAATTTGGAAGAGCGTCGGCCAGGTCTTTTTTTTTTTTTGATTTTCCCAAGCACGGCCCAAGCTAGGGCTTTTTTATATCCTCCAAATTTTTTATTGATTTTCCATTTTCTCATTTAGTACATACTACACACAGGATGAAATGGATGATGAAAAATGTGGGTTACAGATACAACCTATATCAAGGCACATACATATGACAGTAAATCAAGAGAGACTCACCTTAGCTCATCTAGCTTCGTCTGTGGAGGTGTGGAAAGTCACGGCTTTGGAGCTCCACTATGTTCTTCTAGGTCCTTAAGGGGCTTCACCCTAAACCGAATAAACACAAAGAACCACTATTCTATCTACACACTACACTAACTATACACGTACAAGGGAAGCATGCAAAAACAGTCTAGTCCACAGCTTATTCACTTATTATTTGCCAGGGAAACACAGACCTGTTAGGTACATTTATTTACCCTATACCAGTCTTAGGGGTGGTATATCTTAGGAAGAGGGCCCAGCATTCTTTGTGTGTTACCACTGTATTTCTAGCCAGGTGAGACAGTCGATCTATGGAGACTATTACTACTAAGGAGGCCGTAATCTCCTGTATGGATGGTACCTCAGGGGTTCTCCATGTACACAAAGGAGTTGCTTTGCCTGCATTGTGAGCAAGGCTAGCCAGGTGTGCTCCTGTCCTGTGAGGTTAGGGGCCTCCAGTCTCATTCTCAGTACTAGTAATTTGGCTGACTTAGGGATGTGCTTTTGTAGTACTGTATAACCAAGGTCACAAACATGCACCCAGAGGGGCTGTACCTTGTTGTAGTCCCACACGATATGTAGACCGTCTCATGGCTGCTGTTGGCATCTCCAGCAGAGGTAAGAGCTTATAACTCCAGCCTTCTTCAAGACCACCAGGGTGCAGTACCGGGGTGCAGGATTTTGTTCTGAATCAGCTTGCTTTTAGCATTAATGAAAGTTTTGAGGGCGCCCGTCCAGCACTGCTTCCACTGCTCCTTGGTGATATCTGACTGAAGTACCCTCCCCCAACTGAGCCACAATGTCTCAGATTGGACAGGCATGGCATCCCTGATCTTACTGTACATAGCACTGGCCAGTCCCTTGCCCTTGGATAGCCAGGTAGGGAGTAAGGTAGTCGGGGGCTTCTTGGGGGTCTGTTTTACATAAGCTTGTATGGCAGTATGGATCTGTAATTACTTCCCGAAATCAGAAGTCCCCATCTCTCCTGCAGGTTGCTGAAGGTATCAATCCCTGTGTGGGTTGTAGTTAAGATATCCGCCACCTTCCCCAGGCCCCTTCTTTCCCAATCGTGTCAGTGTATAGGTCGCCTATCTGAGGATACCTGCATTTGCCTACGGTGGGGCTAGCATGGTAGGGGCCAGGTTTGTTTCCAGTCTTTTTTCTACTTTAGACCAGCATTTCAGGGAGGGCCCAATGGTGGGGTGTGCCTTCATCTGTGGGGCGGTGTGTTATATAGTAGCAAGGTAGGCATCGTTTGTGGCAGTGTACCTTCTGTCGGCCAGTTCTTAAAGGCACAGTACACTTTATTCTATTAAAATGCGAATATATGATATGTAAAGAGAAAACAGTTTTTATGTCAAACATAGAGATAGAAAATGATTAGCTGTTAACATATTGCAGATTCCTTAGAAACACAGAAAAAAAGACAGCAGGAGGAGACCAAGGGTCCATCTAGTCTGTCCCATGTGTTCCTTGGACCTTCTCAGATCCTAGGACCTAACCCTCCTTCTGCCTAATGCCTCCTACTGCTCCTGTTGCTTTTGATTGCACTTTAGCCTTGTCCAACCCCCAGCTTGAATGATGTCATGTACTTTGCTTCCACTACCTCAGCTGGTAGTTTATTCCACCGCTCCACGACTCCTTCTGTAAAACAGTGTTTCCTAAGCTCCTTCTTGAAGCTCCCCCCTCAACGTCCACATGTAGAAGAAGAAGAAGAATCAGCATTTTTATAGCGCTTTTCATACACAGTATCCCAAAGCGCTTTACAAGCAGTGCTAGACCGGTAGTGAAGTGACTGACTGTGTGGTGGCGGCCATATCGCACATCATCACCCACACACAGCCTGGATAATTGCATGAACCGGTTTATGGGAAGGGGAATGTTGGCCAGGACACCGGGGAATGTTCTCTGCTCTTTGCGAAGAGTGCCCTGAGTTCTTTTACTTCCACCTGGACACCCACCAGAACAACACCAGGATGGGCAGAAGGGACCTCGGTTTAACGTCTCATCCGAAGGACAGCACACCCCAGCAGAACAGCACCCCCCCCCCAAATACTGCACTCAGATGCCAGCGATTTTTAGGTGCAAGTCCAATCCCGGTGTGGGACGAGAACCCATGACCTTCTGGTCCAGAGGCAGATGTGCTACCTACTGACACCACGCTGACGTACCCTCTAGTGTTAAGAGTCAGAGACTCTGTTGAACAGGTCCGAGGATGGCACCTTATTTATTCTTCTCAGGAACTTGTATGTTTCAATCATGTCTCTCCTCTCCCTCCTTGCCTCCAGGGAGAACATATTCCCATTGTATGAACTAGTATGTGGGTGCCTACCCTTTCTAACACTGGAGGGAATATGTTATTTTAAATACATTAAATTGTGCACTTTGTCTTTAAATCTTATAAAAATGGACTCCACATCCTGGTATACTGACTCTTGAGAAAGCTCATATTAAAACCGATCGAGTCACAGGCGTTTGTTCACTCTCTGCCACTGGATCTGCACTGTGTGCTTTTTACATTTTTCTACTGAATAGAAGTGAATGTTTTTAACTGTAGCCTGTTGCCTTGTGCCGGTCTTTTTTTGCATTCTCTACTTTAAAACAGTGGTGCAGTACAAAAAGCAGTGCTGGCCAGCCGGGCCAGCAGACAGTGTAACTCCAGTGGCCCAAGCCTGTTTCTGGTGGCCTTGGGCCACTGCTAAAGTCGATCCCAGGCTGGGGTGCATACAGAGAGGTATCACCAGTAGAAAAAAGTTGGAGGTGATGCCGCTGTACAGGCAGTTGGTGAGGCCTCATCTAGAGTACTGTGTGCAGTTCTGGAGACCTTATCTCCGAAAAGACATCGACAGGGTGGCGGCAGCCCAGAGAAGGGCAACGAAAATGGTGCAGGGGCTACACCAGAAACCATACGAAGAGAGAAAGAGTGAAAGAACTCGATATGTATACTCTGGAGAACAGGAAGGAGAGGGGGATATGATAGAGACATTCAAATACCTCAAGGGGATCAACAGAGTTCAAGAAAGCAGTATCTTTTAGAAAAGGAGATGTGCACGAACAATGGGTCACAATAGGAGACTGGAAGGGGGAAGACTCAGTGGCGACGTGAGGAAGTGTTTTTTCACAGAAAGGGTGGTGGAGGTTGTGGGGCCAAAAACAGTTCTCAAATTCAAGAATGCATGGCACAGGCAGAAGGCAAAACTAGTGGTAGGAAGGAGAAGGTTGGTCACAGATCAAATTGGATCTGGAGCCTATACAGTAGGTAGGGAAATGGGCAGACTAGGTGGGCCAGGCGGTCCTTATCTGCCATCAAGTTCTATGTTTCTAGGGAGAGTATGTAATGCCCCCCCCCCCAAAAAAAAAAAAAGAATAGCAGCGTTCTGGCACCAGGGGCCCTACAGAAAAAAGACTTACCATGGCTCCAGGGACGGGTCGGAACGAGCAAGAAAGGGTGCGTGGGGACTCCCTTAGGGCCCATTTAATTAGCCCAGTGGAAAGGAAACATAGAAGTTGACAGCAGATAAGGACCGCAAGGCCCATCCAGTCTGCCCATTTCTTTTTCTACCTTATGAATGTTGGAGTGTCAGTGGCTCAGTAGGTAGTACACTTGCCTCTGAGGCCGGAAGATCAGAGGGCTGTGGGTTCAGTTACCACATCTGACACTTGGGTTAATATCCTAGTACTGACACTGTAGTGCAGCATGAGAGGGGTGCTGCACTTTTGAGGTACCGTCTTTCAGATGAGACGTTAAACCTAAGTCCCATCTGCCTGGATTGGTGGTAGTTCAGGTGGATGTTAAAGATCCAATGTCACTTATCGAAAAGAGTAGGGAAAATTTTTATTCAAAAACTAAAAAGAATTACAATGTAAAAAAAATTAACAAAAGTTCAAAACAACACAAGACAATCACTTCATAATACCCTTCTTATAACATTTCATCCAAACATAATCCCATAATAAATTTCCGTGATACCATAAAATATATCCCATCACCAAAATACACATTGCAAAGGAAAAAAAAACTTTTACTTCTAAGAGTTCAGAAGTCTATATGTTACTTCACAATCAGGGAAGAAAAAAAATAAGAAATTAGTACAGTACATCAACCCACCCACCCAACATTTTTCCGCAGTTTAGAACCCACGTCCTGCCTTAATGTACGGTTTTAATATTCATAAATCCTATCTAATGCTCTTTGAACATTAAAGAAAACATCTTGTGGTGTAACCACTTTAACTTGCAGGAATCTGAGACATCTCGCCTGCCATAGGGACCACTTTATACAGGCTAGGAGAACATAAACAGTGCTTTTTATCCATTTTGACTATGATGCAGGAATTTGCCCTAAAACCAAAACATCATACGTCATATTTTTAAATATATTTTCTCCCCACCAGCTGGACAACAGATTCCAAAATCCCTGAACATGGATACACTCAAAAAACAGATGTTGCATAGTTTCCACCTTGCCATTACAGAGACTCTCCCCACATCCTCTATCCTCGAGTTGCTTGTGCTTTTGAGTGCCCTTCACATTCAATTTCTGATGCCTGCATAACCATATAAAATCCTGCATCTTAAGGGGAATCCGTGGCTCAACCAAAACATAGAAACATAGAAGTTGACGGCAGATAAGGACCGCAAGGCCCATCCAGTCTGCCCATTTCTTTTTCTACCTTATAAATGTGCCATCGGCCTTTGCTCTGTCAGTGACCTATCTATTCATAGTCATTTGTATTGCTCCCTTATGCCTATCCCATGCCTGTTTGAAGCCCTGCACTGTATTCATAGCCACCACTTCTTGTGGTAAGCCATTCCATGCATCTACCACCCTTTCTGTGAAAAGAATTTCCTCACATTCTCTTAATCGGCCTCCTCTAATCTCATGCTGTGTCCTCTTGTCCTGCTATTTTTCTTATATTTAAACATGTTAGACTCTTTCACCTTGTTTATGCCCTTAAGGTGTTTAAATGTCTCGATCATATCACCTCTCTCCTCCTTTGCTCAAGGGTATACATATTGAGCTCCGTTAATCTGTCCTCATATGTCTTCTGATGCAGTCCCTGCACCATTTTGGTTGCCCTTCTCTGGACTGCCTCAATTTGGTTAATGTCCTTGTGAAGGTGTGGCCTCCAATACTGCACGCAGTACTCCAGATGGGGCCCTAACAATGTCTTGTACAGAGGGATTATTACCTCCCTCTTACGACTTGTGATACCCTACTAATACATCCTAACACCCCCTAGCCCTTACCTACTGCTTTAGAGGTCTGCTTGGATGATTTTAGGTCATCAGTGATGATGATGCCCAAGTCTCTTTTCTTCCTTTGTGACTGCTAGCAACTCCTCCCAGCCTATAAGTGGCTTCAGGGTTTCTCTTCCCTATGTGCATGATTTTGCACTTTTGCATTAAATCCCAGTTGCCACTCTTCTGACCATTCTGCTAGTTTATCCGATCTCTTCTCATTCTGCCCACCCCATCTGGATCATCTACTCTGTTGCAGATCTTGGTGTCATCTGCAAACAGACAAGCCTTACCCTCTAGTCCATCCATGAGGTCACTAATGAAGATGTTGAATAGGACTGGCCCCAGGACTGATCCCTGAGGTACCCCACTTGTGACTTGCATCTCTTCTGACTGTATACCATTTACCACCACTCTCTGTTTTCTGCCAGTCAACCAGTTTGCCACCCAGTTGACCAACTTCTGACCCACCCGAGCCTACCTAGCTTATTTATCAATCTTCTATGTGGAACAGTGTCAAAAGCTTTGCTGAAGTCAAGGTAGGCGACATCAACTGCTCCCCTTGGTCCACCACTCTGGTTACCAGTCAAAAATCTATGAGATTAGTTTGACAGGACCTTCCTTTGTAAACCCATGCTGTCTTGGATCCTGTGCCCTATGGATTCCAGGTGTTGCACTATCCTTTCCTTAAGGAGTGCCTCATAATCTTGCCCACTACTGAGGTAAGACTGGCCGGTCTGTAGTTCCCGCCTCCTCCCTGCTACCACTCTTGTGGGTGGGATCACATGAGCCCTTCTCCAGTCTTCTGGGACCTCTCCTGTGCTCAGAGACTCACTAAACAATTCTGCTAAGGCTCTGCTAGTTCCTCCTTTAGCTCCTTAAGTACCCTGGGATGTATGCCATCAGGTCCCATTGCCTTATCCACCCTGAGCTTAGCAAGCTCTTGTAGGACCCTTTCTTTTGTGAAGGGAGTAGTGCTCACCTCCCTCCCCCCTGTGTCCATGATGCTGAGCTGTGGGCCCTGCCCTACCTTCTCTTCAGTAAATACTGAGCAAAAGTATCTATTTAGGATAGATGCCTTTACAGGGTCCTCCTCCTCACATGCTCCCTTTTCTCCATTAAGCTTAGCAATACCCCCTCTGGACTTTCTCCTTTCACTAATGTATCTATAGAAAGTCTTGTCACCTTCTTTTACTGTTCGTGTACTAGTGTTTCCTCAGTTTGGGACTTTGCCTGCCCTGCCTTACCTGCTTCCCTTAGGGCAGTTTGGTATGCCTCCCTATCTTCATCCCGCTGTGTTCCCTTATATTTTCTGAAGGCCAGCCTTTTGGCTCTGACCTTTTCTGCTACTGTATTTGAGAACCAAAGTGGTTTCCTTCTTCTTTTACACTTCCTTTTCTGTCTAACACAATGGGATGTTGCTTCAAGTATTGTATCCTTAATGCTTGCCCACTTTGCCTGTACCTCCTCACCTGTGTTTCTTTTTGCCAGGGCTAGCTTAACTCTGTTGGCCATCTTATCAAAGTCAGCTCCTCTGAAGTCCCATATTTTGCCTTGGAATGGGATGATTTAGATGTAGTAGCCAAATTGAACCATACCATGTGATGGTCACTGGCTCCAGGTGACCTTCTACCTGGAGATCTGTGATCCCTTCTTTGTTAGTCAGTACTAGATCTAGGATAGCCCTGTCTCTTGTGGGTTGCTGTACCAGTTGTTTGAGGCCCTCCTGCAGGAATCCACTATGTGTCTAGTTCTGGCAGATGTTCCTGCTGGTATTGACCAATCTGTATCTGGCATGTTGAAGTCTCCATTATCAGAACCTCCCTTTGCTGTCATGTTTTGTATATCTTCTAACAGTAATGTGTCTATGTCCTCCCTCTGGTCTGGGGCCTGTAGACAACCCCAGTTCTTATGGCTGTCCCATTTCCTGTTTCCAGGGTGACCCACAGTTCTTCTGGCTCCTTATGTGTATTCTGAATTTCTGTAGCTTTGATATTTTCATTAACATACAGGGCCACTCCTCCCCTTTTGCACCTCGGTCTCTTCTGAACAATACATAGCCAGGTACTGAAGTCTCCCAAGTGTGGTTACTGGTAAACCACGTCTCACTAATTGCTACTATGTCCAGTTTAGCCTCTGACATTATTGCCTGCAGGTCTGGGATCTTATTTCCCAGGCTGTGAGCATTTGTGTACATGATTTTCCATTGGCCAGATTTTGGTGTGTTAGTTGTTGGGTGAAGTTTGGCATTACCCCTGTGCATCGTATGGGAGACAAACCTTTTTCTTACCTGGTGATGCAAATGAGCGGCAAACACGCTGAATTCCTGTTTGACCACTAGCTGAGGGGGAGGGGTGTTCTTCCCATTCGACGTATGGGGTGCTGCACCCTCTCCCATTTGCTAGTTTAAATATTCTGCAAAGACGCTCAAACTTCTGCCCCAATGCACTGACTCCTCCTTAGTCAGATGCAGTCCATCAAATTTAAAGAACTTTCGCTCCCAGAACTGTTGCCAGTTCCTACAAATCTGTGTCCTTTTTCTGGCACCAGTCCTTGAGCCACGTGTTTAGCTCCCTATCTCCCCTTCTCTGACCTTCCGTCCATCTGCTCCCTTCTCCCAGACTGGCAGGATCTCAGAGAAGGAGATGCCGGACGAAATAGATGATAGTTTGTCACCAGCCTAGTCAGGTGTTCCTTGGTCTCCACAACTGACCGGCTGGCGAGATCATTAGTCCCTATGTGTACTAGGACATCAATGTTTTCTCCTGCTTTGTGAACAATTTTAGCAATGCGGTCAGTGTCTCTCCATGCTGATGTACCTGGGAGACATCTGACCATCACCCTGGCTGGAGATGGGTATCAACTCCCCGAATCATGGAGTCTCCTATGATCAGAAGTTTTTTGGATTTCCTTTGTGCTTGTTTAGTTTTGGTTCCTGATTTGGGTGAGTATTGTTGTGCCAGCTCCTGTGCCGCAGTGTCCTGCTCTGCAGTGTCTTCTGCCTCTTTATTTGATTTCAGAGATAGAGGCAGAAGACACTGCATACTATCCAACAGCAACCCTGTCTCTACTGTAGAAGAGACTTGAAATATGGGCTCCTCCTTATACCATCTATCTATAACAAATTTATTAAATTATTTCTTTTTTTTTCCCAGAAACCAAGTAAGTTCTTTTTTCCATGTCCTGATATATCTTAATATTATTGTACATATCCTGGAAGTAGTTTTTCTGAAGGGTGCCATTTACCTCTACCCCATGCTGCCAGAAAGGGGCTTCCCCATAGCCACATACATACTAGTCCCATCCCCTCAGTTTCAAGAATTAAAGGGCAGGTAGAGCTATAAAAGAAATTCCCAAATACATATACCAATAGTTGAATCATATTGAAACCTCCCACCTTCCGGGCCCTATAAGTACAGTATGTATTCTTTTAACTGGGCTCAACCTACTGCCCCACAGAAAAAGAAAGAAAAGGCCCAGAACTTTTGTGTGCATAAGAAAGTGGAAATGCATGTAAAACATATTTATTTATTTATTTATTTCAATCTAGGATTACAATACCTTTGAGCCGAGGCTCTTTTACAAAGGTTCCACGTCAGTGTGTGCAACAGTCATCATTTTTAGTTACAAACATAAAGTCACTGACTTACAGACATGTAATAACCAGTACAAAGAC
Organism: Neoceratodus forsteri; assembly: GCA_016271365.2. Classification (NCBI taxonomy): domain Eukaryota; kingdom Metazoa; phylum Chordata; order Ceratodontiformes; family Ceratodontidae; genus Neoceratodus; species Neoceratodus forsteri. Next base: position 96,990,818 of record CM028132.1, on the reverse strand, counting down.
TTGAGCTATGAGCAAGACAAGGGGAGGAGGGGGGGTCGATGGGGAGAAGTGAGGGTAGGAGATCGAGGGGGAGAAGGTGAAGGGGTAAGGGGGAGTACGGGAGGTGGGTGGGGCAGGGCAGGAGTGAGATACGGGGAGGTGGGGCGAGGGTGGGAGACAGTGCAGCCAGGGGGCCTTGTTGAGGGAATATGCCAGGTAAGGTGTTAGGGGTGCAAAGACTGATTGTAAGTGCTGGGTGCTGGGGCATGTGCAGCTGGAACAGTGAAATGTTAAGATGGGCAATCGCAGGATACAAGCAGTGAGAGGCGCAGCTTGGACTTGAAAAGGCCGAGTGTTGGAGCAGTCACTATGTCACTGCCAAGAGAGTTGAGCCAGTTGGATGCCCGATAGGCAAATGATCTTTGTCCTTGGGTCGTGCAACATCGTGGGATATGTAGTAGATGGGAGTTAGATCTCCTTGTAGTGACATTCCTATGTCTAGGCTTAAGGAGGGCACAGACACCAGGTGGGGCAAGTCTCATTATGATTTTCTTGGCCGTGATACAGGTTTGGTATTTTATGCGTTTGTCCAGTTGAAGCCATCCAAATTGGGAATAAAGGTCACATGTGTGGGTATGGTGATGTGAGCCAGTGATGAGACAACAGGCCTTATTCAGGGAGGTCGCGATACGTTTGAGAGCAGTGGTAGCTGCAGACCCATATATGATAAGACCATAGTCTATGATGCTGACAATGGAACTTTGGACGGCCACTGACAGTGCTTCTGGGGTTAGGTGTTTCCTGTGCCGAAATAATATGCCTAACCTCACATTGGCAGACTTTGCCACATTGCTAATATGGACAGCGTATGAGAGGTGGGGATCAAGGGTGATGCCAAGGTACTTGAACGATTGTGTTTGCTCTAGGATGGCTCCTTGTTTGGTTGCAATGGAGATGTGGAGTTGTTTGTTTTTGTTGTGGGGGCTGCAAAAGACCATAGACTTGTTTTTTTTCTGATTGAGAAGCAGTTTATGATTTAGGAACCAGGATTCGATGGAGGAGAAGGGCCGCTGAAGTTTATTTTGTAATTGGTTTGGATCAGGTCCGAGGTGAGGATCACAGCATCGTCGTAGAGAATTATTTGTTCTGGGCAGCTGTCCGTAGTGAGTTTAAGAATAGGCTGAAAAGGAGGGGTCCCAGAATGGAGCCCTGGGGACTCCCAAGCGGACCGGTCTAGGGTCCGAGAGTGTATCAACGATTCTTACTGTTTGGGACCGTTCTTCAAGGTAGCTCTTAAACCAACCAATGGTGTCAGTTGATAGCCCAGTGTTCTGAAGCTGGGCAAGTAGGAGGCGGTGATTGACGGTGTCGAAGACTTTAGTTAAGTCAATGAAGATTGAGCCTAGTAGTTCACCGGAATCAAGTGCGTTGTGGATTGCACCGGTGAATTCAAGTAGGGCTGTGGAGGTGCTGTGACCTTTGCGGAACCCGTGTTGTTGCTTGCACAGGATGTTGTACGTATCCAGGTATTCTGTGAGTTGGTCCGAGATGATGCGTTCTAGTGCCTTGGAGAGTGGGGTTAGTAGGGAGATAGGTCTGTAGTTATCGTGGGCAGTTTTGTCACCACTTTTCTGGACTGGGGTGACAGTGGCAGATTTCCATCTGTCCGAGAACTGGCTAAGGCTGAGGGAGAGGTTGAAAATTCTGATCAGAGGACTAAGCACTTCATCAAGTGTGAGAGACAGGATTTTGAGATCGAGGGAGTCATTACTGAATCTTGATTTACCAAGGTCTATGGTAACATATTTGCGTACTTGGTGAGCCTTGACTGCTTTGAAGCAGAAGCAGGGGGAGCTGGTGGGAGTAGTGTTCATTGCAGACAGGGGGGCTACACCATCTTTGAAGTAGTCCTGAGGTAGGACAGCGCTGAGGTCGGTAAAGGCTTTGTTAAAGGTATCCGCAATGGGTTTTGGGTTGAGGGTTGTGGTTCCGTTGATGTTGAGTATTGATGGGGGGGTTTTGGGTGGATTCCCAGTGAGTTCCTTTATGTTCTTCCAGAATTCCTGACCACTGTCCCAGGAGTTTGTGAGGGCATGCTTATAGTAGGCAGACTTCATTTGCCGGATGGTTTTGGTGCAGTCATTGCAGGCACGTTTGTAGTTTTGGATGTTGTTTTGCCTTCCAGAGTTTCTGGCCAGCTCCCATAGGTGGTCTCTTGTTTTTAGCATCCTGAGGAGGTCACCTGTGAGCCAAGGGTTACTCAGTGATTTGACTTTGCATTTCTTAATAGGAGCATACATGTCACAGGCCACAGTGAAGATGTTTATGAAGTGGTCATGGGCAGTGTTTACATCGGTTGCATTGAAGATAGGGGACCAGTCTTGGTGGAGGAGGTGGGATTTGAGTTGAGGAAGGTGACCACTGGGTAGAACCCTGCTGGTGACTGTTTTTGGTGGTTGTTTGATTAATTTATTTGACCAGGTGCAGCTAACAGGGGAGTGATCGCTGAGAGAGTCAGGGAGGACAAAATAGGAGCTATATATGCCCTAAGTAAGTACACCCATTTTTTCCTGGTCATCTTCCAGGTCAGCCATGACATAACTTTAAGCTTAGCCAAATCATACACCTTACTCCAGTTGTTTCCTTCTGAGTCCTTAGATCCAAAAAACAAGCCCAAAATTTTAACTTCATCTTTAGTCATAGGGATTGGAAATTCTTCTACCTTCCCTGCTGCTCCCAAAACCAAAACTATACTCTTTCCCATATTAATTTTAATTCCTGTTGTGTCATAAACCTTCTGTAACATATTTAAAACCTGTGTACCAGACTCTGTATCAGCTACTGTAAACACACAGTCATCAGCATAAGCAGATACTTTTTGAAAAATAAATCCATTTTTATTTGTAATTGCCCTAATCTCTGTATCAGATTCAATAATCCTTAATAAAGGGTATAATCCAAATACACATAACAAAGGGCTCATAGGACATCCCGGTCTTGACCCATTTTTTAAATATACTGGAATACCAAGATGTCCATTCACTAATGGAGTAACCTGGACCTCAGTATATAGCATCTGTAATAAATCTAAGAAGGAGTTAGGAATTCCATAATGTTGTAGTACCATCCAGATATATTCCTGTCGTACTGCGTCAGATGCAGTCTCCTGATCAACAGTCATCAAATAACCATTTAGACTCATTTCTAAACCTTGTTCTACAATTTCTCTTACAAATGTCAAATTCTGAACAATATTCTTTCCAGGAATTGCACAAGTCTGCACAAGAGTAATAAGTTTTTGTGCAATCTTAGCTAGACAAGTAGTTAGAATCTTGGTTAGAATTTTATAGTCTGAGTTTAACAAGCTCAAAGGTCTCAATTCTTAATCTCTTGTGGATACCCTTTTTTATATAAAAAGGTCATTATCCCCACTTTCATGCTCGGCACTAACCTATTTTCCTCCCAAATGGCCTTATAAACCAGTTGCAACCAAGGAACCAGAGTGTCAGAAAAACATTTACAGAAATCATTCGGAATTCCATCATAGCCAGGGGTAGTCTTAGAAGTCAGTTTTGAAACAGCCTCTCTTATTTCCATTTCTGTAATTGGTGTTATCAAATTCTCTACCTCTTCCTTACTCAATTGTGGAATTTCTGATTTATCAACAAACTGTTCCAGTTGTCCCACTCTCTCCTTCTGAAAAGTGGCTGCTATATGATTTTGGACTATAAGCATAAGCCCACTGTTGTGCGTCACTAAATGACCTTGTTTGTCTTTCAAAGCAGTCATTACCAATCTCTGAACCCCCTGTAAACATGAATCATAAGGATTTACTATCTCTTTTGATCCCTTAGTTTGGTATTTTTGTTGCTGAGCTGCCCTCTTTGTAGTCTCATTTAAATACCGACACATCTGTTCTTTAAGAGATTGTAACATAGAAACATAGAATTTGATGGCAGATAAGGACCGCTTGGCCCACCCAGTCTGCCCATTTCCCTACCTGATGGATAAGCTGCAGATTCCAGTTAATCAACAGTGTACTTCCTCCTGCCCCCTGCTAGAATTGCCTTATGCCTGTCCCATGCATTCTTGAATTCTCCCACTGTTCCTGACTCCACAACCTCCTCATGAAGGCTGTTCCATGCATCCACAACTCTCTCTGTGAAAAAATACTTTCTAACATTACCTCTGAGCCGTCCCCCTCTATCTTCAAATTGTGCCCCTTGTTCTTGCGCATCTCTTCTTCTGAAAGATACTAACCTCTTGTACCTTGTTAATTTCTTGAGATACTTGAGAAAGTTTCTATCATGTCCCCTTCCTCAAGGGTATACATATTAAGCTGCTTTAGTCTCTCTCCAGTATGTCTTCTGGTGCAGACCTTATACCATTTTGGTTGCCCTCCTCTGAACAGCCTCCACTCTGTCTATGTCTTTGCGGAGATGAGGTCTCCAGAACTGCACGCAGTACTCCAGATGGGGTCTCACTGTCTGTAGAGAGGGATAACAACTTCCTGTATTAACACGTTATTGGTTTTATCAACAGTTTGTGTCAATACTTGCATGTATTTTGCTCTCAGCCCTAAGTATCGTATATATTTTTCTTTGGCCTTTACTCTGGTGAGACTCATATAAAGACTTTTCAAATCTCTTTTAGTATCCTTCCACCAGTCTATAGGGCTATCATATAAAAAGCAAGTATCTGCCCTCAACTCAAAAAATTCTGTCACTGAAGCCTGCACTAAAGCTTCCTGCATAACTACAATGTTCATTTTCCAATAACCCCTCCCTATAGGAATCTTCTGTTTGTCTCCTAAACGAAGTCTAACTGCTAAATGGTCAAATGTTTCTAAAGGGAGAAGCACCACCTCTTGGCAAGTCAGACGAGCTGACACAAACCAAAAACCTATTCTTATAGATAGGCGTCCTTTATAAAAAGCATGTTTGGGTACTTGATTCAAAACTTTATAAGCATCACTTAAATTATTATCTCGTAGGATCTTAAGTAGGGTGTTCGAATCACTATAAATTTTTTTGTAGCCCTCCCCCAATCTTTGTGAGAGAGCCCACAATTAAAATCCCCTCCCCATAGTACTAATTGGAGGTGTGTAGATAAGGTTCAGTTTTTCTAAAAAGTGTAGACCTCTCTGCCTTAGCTTGAGGTGCATATATATTTATAATTCTATATGCCACCTTCCCTAAAACTACATCCACTATCATAGCCCTCCCTGGCTGAATGTCAAAAATCTGTAACATTTTTGACAGATATTCCTGAAAAAAGACATCCTAATCCTGAGCATGTTTCTTCCCCCAATGACCAGGAGACACCCCATCTCCACTCTTTCTGTGCCGCCTTTATTTCTAGTAAAGAATGTAGTCTAGTGTCTTGTAATAGAATTATCTCTCCTCCCTCTTCTCTAAGACTAGTATAAGCAATTTGCCTTCTTTCAAATGACTTAATACTACTCACATTTATTGTGAGTAGAGAAACAGCTGTATTCATGAGAGATTCCGTATAAATAAGGAAGAAAGTAATAGCTAAACATCGAACATGTCCCTTCACAGTCATTTCTTTTTTTCCGCTTCCTAGTTTTTGGCTTATCAACAGGTCCTATATCAGAAGCAACATCTGCCTATGAGGAAGCAACTGAGGAAAAATCTGAATCTATACCTTCTTCATCACCACCCTGTTCAAATAATAAAGTATACGAATTCTGCACTGGAAGCTCTTCGGATTCTTTAGATATTATCTGAGAGTCTACAAGAAGTTTTCCTGCCTTTGACCTATTCACCCTATGAAACACTGCTTTTTGTTGCACTGTGGGGGGGGGGGCATTGAGATCTCCTCCTCCACCATTTCTACACAATGGACAGCCTCGACCAAGGCTTCTGTCCCCCTGCTCTCCCTTTCAGTCTGAAGAGGGGGGTCATCGATCTCCTTATCCATCCCAGATTCTTTTTCAATACCAGGCCCTGTTTCCACCCTTACAGTTTGTGTCTCGGACAATGTTTTTTTCCAAACCCCTTTTCTCATAGAGGATTTGTCAAATTTTCTAGGTACTGTCTGGGGTAGGGGACCCATATCTGAAGCAGTGTTTAATAATTCTACCATCTGCATTTTTTCTTTTTGTGCAGTAGTAACATATGCATCCTGTTCATCTCGGACAGACACATCTGTACTATTATGAGAGGCCCAAGAACATGTACAAAAAGAATGCCCTCTTTCATCACATAAATTACATCTCAAAGGCTGCCAACAATGAGCCCCAACATGGCCTATCTCTCCGCACAGACCACATTTCTGTTTATCACATACATTGCTAAAATGCCCTACATCCCCACATTTAAAACAAGCCCGAGGCTGACCTGGATAAAAGATCAACCCCCTGTCTCGATCTAAGAAAAAAACAGTTAGGTAGATGTTTTGTTAAACTATTTTCTAAATTCAACACAACTTGATACTTCCAACCCCCAGTCCATAATTGTTCATCATCTAAAATAGGTTCTGGGTAGCCTTTAACAGTGCAATGTTGCTGCAACCAATAGGTTATATCCATGGGTGTAGCCAGGCATACTCCAAGTACTCCATGGTGTGCAATTGTATTTAAGGGGGGGTAGCAAATAGGCTCTGAACTGTTTCCTTTTTCCATGAAAACTAACAAAAAATGCTGAACCTTTCTGTAATTTTATTCATAGGAGTCGAAACTAGAAGGACTGGTCACTAAGGCCCTGTCCACACTACCCCTCTATAATGTTAAAGAGTGCCCAAACCATTACCGCAACGGTTTGTGTTTACACCTGTAACATTACAGAAGGCGTTTTCGTAACTGTTGTTAAAACCACATATGAGGTGGTTTCAACAACGGTTATGAAACCGGTTACGCCTCGGTAACGTTGCCGGGCATAGTGTGGACACGTGGCACTGGTCCCCTAGCGCAGCGCGAGCTGCATTGTGGGATTGGGTGCCACGGTAATGGTCGCCTGGCTCCCGAAGTGTGAACTGGTGGTGCTGGTCCCGTAACAGACATCGCGGCAGTGTGGACACACTGCACCACTCCCCGGTTGTAACGGTTTCTATCCATTACGGTGTCTGAGCGGTGCAGTGTGGACGGGGCCTAATACTGTCTTTGCATCCCAAGGACAATACAACTTTACAGGCTCTGGTCTGGTATGTGGGTGTCTTAGGGAGCAATGCATGGCATTCGTATTTACCCATGCATGGTAACAACCATTGTCATGAGATACAAAAGTTGTATTTATTGTGCCAAATGAGGCAACAAACACGGTCCTGGTGTACATTTGTATATTGTTTGGCTACACCCTTGGGGGGGTAGCACACCCCTAACAAGGGGGGGGATGGGTAGCAGTGAGCCCACTTGGTGTGCAGATCTGAAATCCCTGGCTACACCCCTGGTTATATCTGCTACATTCACACATTCATTCCTGAATAAAACAGTGATTTTCTTAGTTAGGGGTTTAGTCAGGGGAATTGCCAAGAAAGGCCTCCATAAAGGAGAAAGTTTCAAAAGTCGATACTGTTTCTAAAACCTTTCAAGGCCTGCTGGGTGTTTGAAGCTGATGTCAAATATAGAGTCCCCTGACAAATGGATAAGTGCATATATTTTGTATGCGTAATACTTCATGCTATCTTTAAGCAAAGCCCGTCCTACAAAATGTCTATCAGGAACATTGGAAATATCACCCCTGTATTTCAAACGGACTGCATTTCTTCATACAGCTGGCTCTGATAAGGGCCCTCTCTCAGATGGAAATAATTGATCTCACCTTTTCATGCCATACTGTTGCAGGGGCTTGCACAAGGGGATCTAAGTCATTCTGATTATCATGAATAAGATCCTGATTCAATGGGACAGGGCCATCCACAACTTCCTCTTCAGGTGATATTGGGGAAGTATTTTCTAGAAATTTAATTTCTTCCAGCAAGGGATGAGGCCTGTCTGGTTGTGTGGCAGATACCTTCCCTATAGGAGATTGCTGCCCTGGTTGCAGCATACAGACATTATTTAAATCAGTGTTAGAGACTGAATCTCTAGGGGAACAGCTTGAGTTAGAGCTAGAAAACTCTTCGTTTTGCAGATTTGCATCCTACCCTATCCCTGCCTTATTTTTGACCCATCCTGCAACTTGTAAGGCTGTGGAAACCCAGCCAGATATATCAGGTACTGGCTCCTGGGGAATAGTGGCAGAATTGTTCTGTGAAGGACCAGATAAAACATTAGGTTTGTGGAAATGCTGCCTCCTACCCTTCCCCAACCGTCTTTAATATTCTTTTTACTACCACCTGAAGAAATGCCTATTGTAAAAGTCACTGGAGGTACTGATTTTGGCTCATTACTTACAATCGGGAGTGAAAACAACAATTTTTTGTTTTGTTCAGTTGCCTCAGCACAATGAGGGACCGCAAAGTATCTGGGCGTACCCGCTTCCATACTCGGAGCCCCCTTAACAGCACCAACACCATTGTTTGCAGAATCGCTTACCGAAGAGTCAGAAGATATTATTCCAGGCAAAATCGCAGGGAGATCCCCTGCTTCACCCATGATCTCTTCCAACATAACCATTTCCATCATCGTAACCAGAACGTCCAGTTCCTGTGTCCCACTTCGTTCCTCCTGCAGCCTCAGCTCCTCCTGCAACTGCTTCCGTGTTTCCAAAAACATTCGTTCAGCTGAATCTAGCCTTGAACGTATTTCGGCCGCCTTATCCTTAAGGACAGCTTTATCTTCTCTAGGCTGCGTCATGGCTCCCGACCTCAAATCACTTTGTAAGTCAGCATGCAAACCATTCTCCTCACGTTGTAAGGTATCCATTGTCTCCTCTGCTACCGAATCTGATATCATGTCGGCCTCCATCAGAAAGGAGGCCGAGGAGGAGGAGACCCACTCCTCAGCCACCCACACGTCTTTCTCCTCCGAGCTCTCAGGCACTACTGAGCAACTTCTCACAGCCACACAGTGCCCTCTGTTGAAAAGAGTAGGGGAATTTCCCTGGTGTCCTGGCCAAATTTCCCTCATTCACTGAGAATACCACCAGCAGCTTAATCTGGTTCAAGGTCAGTTGGCATTCATCTGCAGGTCGTGCCTGAAAATAGGCAGGGGATTTGTCTAGTGCACTTACCGGTCAACAAAAACTAAATAAAAAAATAAAAAAAATAAAAAGATGTGCCACAGGCCTTTGCTCTGTCAATGGCCTATCTATTCATACTTATCTCTACTGCTCCCTTATGCCTATCCCATGCCTGTTTGAAGCCCTGCACTGTATTCATAGCCACCACTTCCTGAGGTAGGCCGTTCCATGCATTCACCACCCTTTCTGTGAAAAATAACTTCCTCACATTACCCCTTAATCGACCTCCCTCTAATCTCATGCTGAGTCCTCTTGTCCTTCTATTTTTCTTATCAATCAATCAATCAATCAATCAAAATCTTTATTTATTCAGGCGGACATCATTGAGCGAAGCTCATTTACAAGATGGACCTGATAGGTCAAGATCAAAATAAAGTACAGTACCATACATAAACAAATACAGAGAAAAAGACAAAGACTTTAATATAAATAAACAGGTACAGTAATAAAAAACATATTGTAACATGTTAGACTCTTTCACCTTGTTAATGCCCTTAAGGTGTATGAATGTTTCAATCATATCACCTCTCTCGCTCCTTTGCTCTAGGATATACATATTGAGTTCAGTTGATCTGTCCTCATATGTTTTCTGATGCAGTCCCTGCACCATTTTGGTTGCCCTTCTCTGGACTGCCTCAGTTTGGTCAATGTCCTTGTGAAGGTGTGGCCTCCAGTACTGCATGAAGTGCTCAGATGGGCCTAACCAGTGTCTTGTAAAGAGGATTAATACCCCTCTTCCGACTTGTGATACCCCTACTAATACACCCCAACATCCCTCTAGCCTTACCTACTGGCTTTAGAGGTCTGCTTGGATGATTTCAGGTCATCGGTGATGATGACGCCCAAGTCTCTTTCTTCCCTTGTGACTGCCAGCAACTCCCCTCCCAGCCTATAGGTGGCTTCAGGGTTTCTCTTCCCTATGTGCATGATCTTGCACTTCTTTGCGTTAAACCTCAGTTGCCACTCCTCTGACCATTTTGTTAGTTTATCCAGATCTCCTCTCATTCTGCCCACACCATCTGGACCATCTACTCTGTTGCAGATCTTGGTGTCATCTGCAGACAGACAAACCTTACCTTCCAGTCCATCTGCAATGTCACTGATGAACATATTGAAGAGGACTGGCCCCAGGACTGATCCCTGAGGTACCCCACTTGTGACTTGCATCTCTTTTGACTGCATACCGTTTACCACCACTCTCTGTTTCCTGCCCGTCAACCAGTTTGCCACCCAGTTGACCGTCTGACCCACCCCAAGCCTAGCCAGCTTATTAATCAATCTTCTATGTGGAACGGTATTGAAAGCTTTGCTGAAGTCAAGGTAAGCAACATCAACTGCCCCCCCTTGGTCCACCACTCTAGCTACCCAGTCAAAGAAATCTATGAGAATAGTTTGACATTACCTTCCTTTTGTAAACCCATGCTGTCTTGGATCCTGTGCTCCTATGGACTCCAGGTGTTGAACTATCCTTTCCATAAGTAGTGTCTCCATAATCTTGCCCACTACTGAGGTAAGACTGACTGGTCTGTAGTTCCCTGCCTCCTCCCTGCTACCACTCTTGTGGAGCGGGATCACATGAGCCCTTCTCCAGTCTTCTGGGACCTCTCCTGTGCTCAGAGACTCATTAAACAGTTCTGATAATGGCTCTGCTAGTTCCACCCTTAGCTCCTTTAGTACCTTGGTATGCATGCCATCAGGTCCCATTGCCTTGTCCACCGTGAGCTTATCGAGCTCTTGTAGGACCCTTTCTTTTGTGAAGGGACTAGTGCACACTTCCCTCCCCCGTATCCATGGTGCAGAGCTGTGTGCCCTGCCCTACCTTCTCTTCAGTAAATACTGAGCAGAAGTATCTATTTAGGATAGATGCTTTTACATGGTCCTCCTCCTCACACGCCCCCTTATCCCCTGTGATCTTAGCATTACTCCCTCTGAACTTTCTCTTTTCACTAATATATCTATAGAAAATCTTGTCACCTTCTTTTACTGTTCGTGCTAGTGTTTCCTCAGTTTGTTCCTTTGCCTGCCTTACTGCCTTCCCTTAGGGAAGTTTGGTATGCCTCCCTGTCTTCATCCTGCTACGTTCCCTTATATTTCCTGAAGACCAGCCTTTTGGCTCTGACCTTTTCTGCTACTGTGTTTGAGAACCAAAGTGGTTTCCTTCCTCTTTTGCACTTCCTTTTCTCACTAACACAATGGGATGTTGCTTCAAATATTGCATCTTTAATGCTTGCCCACTTTGCCTGTAACCCTCACCTGTATTTCTTTTTGCCAGGGCTAGCTTAACTCTGTTGGCCATCTTCTCAAAGTCAGCTCTTCTGAAGTCCCATATTTTTGCCTTGGAATGGGATGATTTTGTTCTAGTGGCCAAATTGAACCATACCATGTGATGGTCATTGGTCCTCAGGTGACCTACCTGGAGATCTGTGATCCTTTCCCTGTTAGTACTAGATCTAGGATAGCCCTGTCTCTAGTGGGTTGTTGTACTAGTTGTTTGAGGCCCTCCCCATGCAGGGAATCCACCATGTGTCTAGTTCTGGCAGATGTCCCTGCTGGTATTGACCAATCTGGCATGTTGAAGTCTCCCATTATCAGAACCTCCCCTTTAGCTGTCATGTTTTGTATATCTTCTAACAGTAACGTGTCCATGTCCTCCCCCTGGTCTGGAGGCCTGTACACAACCCCAGTTCTTATGGCTGTCCCATTTCCTGTTTCCAGGGTGACCCACCATTCTTCTGGCTCCTTATGTGTATTCTGAATTTCTGTAGCTTTGATATTTTCATTGACATAAAGGGCCGCTCCACCCCACCCTTTTGCACCTCGGTCTCTTCTGAACAGTACATAGCCAGGTACTGAAGTCTCCCAAGTGTGGTTACTGGTAAACCATGTCCTGCTAATGGTTACTATGTCCAGTTTAGCCTCTGTCATTATTGCCTGCAGGTCTGGGATCTTGCTTCCCAGACTGTGAGCATTTGTGTACATGATTTTCCATTGGTCAGATTTCGGTGTGCTAGTTGTTGGGTGAGGTTTGGCGGTTCCCCTGTGTATCGTATGGGGAGCCGGACCTTTTTCTTTACCTGGTGATGCAAATGAACTACAAACATGCTGAACTCCTGTTTGACCATTAGCTGAGGGGGGAGGGATGTTCTTCCCATTCGATGTTTTGGGTGCTGCACTTCTCTCCCCATTTGCTATTTTAAATATTCTGCAAAGACATCAAACTTCTGCCCCAATGCACTGACTCCCTCCTTAGTCAAATGCAGTCCATCGAATTTAAAGAACTTTCACTCCCCAAACTGTTGCCAGTTCTCTACAAATGTGTGTCCTTTTTCCTGGCACCAGCCCTTGAACCACATGAAATGTGTAGAGGAGCCACATAAATGTATAAAGGAGCTTCAATGTGCAGCGAGAAGGGTCATTAGGAAAAATATAGGTTTATTTATTTTATTTAGATTTTGATGACCGGGTAAATCCACTGAGACCTCTGGTCCCTTTTTCAGGGGTGACCCGGGGTTAAATTACATACAGCAATATTACATACATCAGACAGTAGGACAAGGATTGGAGGCAAGACAGCAGCAACTGGAGAGACAGTAATTACAGGTAGAAAAATCAGGTGAAGCAATTGTAACAGTACAGTATTAGTAGGGGTCGTAATTCAACCATACGTCAACACGGCATGAAAGAAGCATTAGGTCCGATAGGAGGAAGGAGGACTAATAAGTTTATTTCAGGCATTCCGCCCACACCAGTTGCCTACCAGTATACCTTAGCAGTCCCCACCAGCTGCCCATGTGCCCAGTAAATACCACTGTATCCATACGAACATACCAAATTTGCCAGCAGATAAAGGCCTAGAGGTCTATCAAGTCTGCTCGAATGTGCAGCTAACACCCCTTATTCTGCAGCTGCCCTCCCTTCCACCCTTCCCCTTCACTGACCCTCCCCCTTGTCATGTCCGATTCCCTTTAAAAGCAGTCCACTGTTCTACTGGATACCACTTCTGCAGGCAACGTATTCCACCCAGCCACCACCCTCTCTGTAAAAAAGTGTCTCCTCATCTCCCTCTCCTGAACCTTCCTCCCTTCAGTTTCATATCATGGCCCCTGGTGTCCCTTCCCTCCCTTACTTTGAACAGCCCCTCTGTACCTGTCTTGTTTATTCCTTTCATGTACTTAAAGGTTTCAATCATGTCCCCCCGTCCCTCCTCTCCTACAGTGAGTACATGTTCAACTCCCTCAGCCTCCTCTTGTATGATAAGTCCCCTAGCCCCTTGATCATCGTTGTCACCCTGCGCTGCACCCCCTCCAGTAACTTAATGTCCCTCTTTGGATACGGGCGCCAGTACTGCACGCAGTACTCCAGGTGCGGTCTAATTAATCATCTATACAGTGACAGAATCACCTCCTCCCTCCTCGAGGATATACCCCTTGCAATGCAACCCAGCATTTTGTTGGCCTTTGCAGCTGCCTTCCTACATTGTGCCGAGTTGTTCACTGACCCTGTAAACAGCACCCCCAGATCCTTCTTCTCCTCCTCTGTCTGGGCTAGCTGCACTCCCCCCAGCTGGTAACTCCTCCTTGGGTTCTTCATCCCAAAATGCAGCACCTTGCACTTTTTGGCATTAAACCCCAGTTGCCAGGTGTCTGACCAGGTTTCAAGCTTTGCCAGATCATCCTGCAACCCCTGCCATTCCCCTAGATCATCCACCACTGCTCCTACATTGGTATAATTAGCAAACAGATTGATCTTGCTCTTGATGTCCAATGATATGTCTGCAATGAATATCCCAAACGACACTGGTCCCAACACCAAGCCCTGTGGGACACTACTCGGCACTACCCTTGGGTGTGAGAGCTCCCCACCCACCACCACCCTCTGTTGCCTTCCCTGAAGCCAGTTCCCGACCCATCTCACCAGCTTTGCACCCGCCCGTGCCTACTAACTTACTTCCCAGACTTCCATGCGGCACCGAGTCGAATGCCTTACTGAAGTCCAGATACAGGATATCCACTGCATGGCCCCTGTCCAGTTGCCTAGTTACAGGCACAACCTGTGTCCAGCACAGCCACTTTCTCCGAAAGCATCCCCGCGGCCAGTAGCCTCACAACAATTCAGGGGCAGAACAGATTCCTTCCCCTGCAACCACCAGCTCCCTTGCAGAGTCCGAGCTGAAATTCAAACATTTGTATACCCTTCAAGCATACCTCTCAACCTCTTGCCTCCGGAATCAGGGACAACGCTTAAAAAAATCAGGGACAAAGACCCAAAATCAGGAACACATCTTAAGAATTGTGTAATGCCCCAGAGTTGGAGCATCACAGTAAAATAAATAAAGCTTAGAGGTACCAGGTGCCCAGGGTGCCTGTGTTATGTGTGGGCAGCAGGGTACAATAAAAGGGGCCCCTGTGAGTAAAGTTTCCCCCTTGTAACAGGGAAAACACTGTAAATAATAGACAAAGTGCCTTGTGCACTTAAAATATGGTCAAAAGGTAGATTTAAGCCAGCTGCAAGAGTCAATGGCTTGGATGGAATGCTGCGCTGAGCTGCTCATGCACAGCATTCCAATCCAGCCATTTAAGAACTAGAGTTTTTAGTTTTAAAAATTAAACAGTTTAGTCAGTTCCTGCCAGGCTGTGGAGAAGAGAGGACACCACAAACTAAAGCAAAACCTGTTGTGGGCTTACCTGCTGGTTGAAGCCGTTTCCCTGAGGGTTTGGTGGTGTGCCTGCTCTGGGCTCCAGCCGGTGAAGATTCCGTGATGCTCCGGTTCTGTTCGTGGTGCCATTGGGGCACCAGTAGTAAAGTAATCATCCGTTTGCCACGGTTTGGGCTTGGGAGCCCGTTAGGTTTATTGTTTTAACCTCCCGAGTGTTTTAAAGTTAATTTAGGTCCCACATTGGTGGCATAGAAGAGCCGCATCATGTCCGTGCAACTGTCGGCCGTCCCAGGTTCCCAGCTGTCCCCTTAGCTGCCTGCCAAACTCCCTCCCACTGCCAGCATACCTCCTGAGACCGCAGCAGCCCTCCAGCAGACGACAGAGCGGTGAGTCGGCGGCAGCACTCGCTCTGTGCTGACCGCCCATTACAGGAGAGACTGTTTGTTTTTTTTAATCATCAGCGCTGTAGGCGCTTAGAAGAGCAGCTGAGCGCCGCAAGGGAAAGTGGGTCAGTAGGACCCTGAATAAACAGAAGGGGGCGGGACCAGGTGGGAATAGTGACGCCCACAGGAGGGGCCAGGTCAGATAGTGGCCTGATAAATATTCACGAAGGGGACGGGACCGGGCAGCGACTACGTTGGGAATGACAGGAGACTCTCAGAAAGCCAGTAGATTTAAAGGGGCCCTGCCACTTCTGGCCACATAGTGATTTAAAGGGGCCTAGCCAGAAGTTAAGTGGACACAAGGCCCAACATAACATGGGGCTATCAGGCCCACAGTTGGAGAGGGCTACCAGGCCCAAAATAAAGTAGGGCTATCAGGCCCACAGTTACAGAGGGCTACCAGGCCCAAAATAAAGTAGGGCTGTCAGGCCCATAGCTAAAGAGTGCACAAGGACCGTGTGATAAAGGTAGGGCTATCAGGCTCGAGGTAAGGTAGGGCTGCCAGGCCCGAGGTAAAGTGGGCACCAGGCCCACAGTAGTAAAGGGTGCCAGGCCCCAGTAAAGGAAGGGCACCAGGCCCACAGTAGTAAAGGGCAGCCAGGCCCCAGTAAAGGAAGGGCACCAGGCCCACAGTAGTAAAGTGGGCACCAGGCCCACAGTAGTAAAAGGCAGTCAGGCCCCAGTAAAGGAAGTGCACCAGGCCCACAGTAGTAAAGGGTGCCAGGCCCCAGTAAAGGAAGGGCACCAGGCCCATTGTAATAAAGGGCACCAGGCCCCAGCAAAGGTAGGGCATCCCAGCCCACAAGGAACAGGGCAGCAGGTGTACGGGCAATTAGTGTAACCAGGCTAAATAGCTGGGGCAAGTAGAGGGTTCAGGGGTAGCCAGATCCTAAAAGGAAACAGACCCCACAGTGAAAAAGGGTCCGACTAAGGGGCGCTTAAGCACAAAACCTGTTACAAAGTGATTACTAGCCTTTGTACTGTTTCCTTGAACTGTTTATTTTGCCAGCATTGAAAGTGTTATGCATATTGCATGAAGCACCAAGACTGTATTATATTAGGATTGTGGTCATTTGCCTCTGCCAGTGAACAACTGCCCCTGCTCCAGGCAAGTTGCCCCTGCCAGCGAACAATTGCCCCAGAAGTGAGCTATTGCCCCGGATTGTCACAATTTGCCCCTGCTCCAGGCAAATTGCTCCCGAAAGTACATATTCCAGTATACCGTGCCCACAGGAGTACCATTGTGCAGAAGCAGGTTCTGATTCAATCTTCAGCCTCCATCAGCTCTCCACCATACGAATCTTCAGTCTTCATCAGCTCTTCACCATACAAATCTTCAGTCTTCATCAGCTCTTCACCATCGCAATTTTCAGCCTCCATCAGCTCTTCACCATAGCAATCTTCAGCCAGCAGAAGACTTCAGCGACTTCTTGCCCTTTCGTATGCCGAAGTCGAAATCGATGTCCTTGGAGTTGTCGCGGCTGCCGGCTCCTGATCAGCTTGGAAGAAAGACTGGAAAGTGTCTCGTCCGTCCCTCCCAGATGCCCACCGGTAGACGAGTCCGTCGTAACCAAGTGTGTTCATGACCGCCATTTCTTATTTTGCTCTCTATCAGTGTGGAATCCTGATCTTCACCTTTCACCTCTTCTTGCTTGTGTCGTCCAGCATTGCCAGAGCAATCCACAGGGTAGCAGCTCGAGTTTGCTGGTCCTTCAAGTGGATCTGTCACCAAAAGCAGCCCAGCAGTTCTTCTTCTTCATCCTTGATAGTCCTTCTTCTAGATTCTTCACCAAGTCTGGTGTCGTTTGGCAGCCCTAGTCGAGTAGGTGCCAGGAAAACCGCAGCAGTTCTTTTTCGTCCTTGAGGACCCTGGTCGAGGGTTGGCGCCGAGGAGAAAGCAGATTTCTTCTCCTGTGGCAATCCTGCCGGTGGATCCCTTGCCACATTTTGGTTCTTCTACCTTGGCAGCCCAGTTCGAGGGTTTTTGTGCCAAGAAAAGAGCATTTTCCCAGTTAGTCTGTTCACGCTGTTGTGTTCCGGCAACCCTGGAGTGTGAGTTGGCCGATGCCTATGGTCTGTTTACCAATCTCTCCATTCCCTGTTTGCAACCTCTCATAGGTCTCCTAGTGAGCTTGGCGCCAAGCAAGACTTCCTCTTTCTCGACCCTTATTCTTCAGTTGTGCACGAAGACGGTGGACATCTTCATCCCCATCTTATGGACTATTTGAGACTGTTTGCTGACTGTATTTTGTATACGTAGCACATGGTATGAAAACATATAAGGTCCTCTTAACATATAGAGCCCTGGGTAGGGAATTGTAAGAGTTATAGATAAGAATACTGTACAGTGACCTTAGGTCGATGTATATATACAGAAATTGTCAACTTGCATTTATAAGTGTTACTGCCCGACTTTCCCTTGTGACCGTGCCTACCTTTCCCTGGTGTAAATAAAAGCCTGCTAGGCATCAAACTTCATATTGTCTCCTGCCTCTCCTTAAAGGGTGTTTCCTGGCACCCAACCTAATTCAGACCACAGGGGTGTCTCGCCATTCCACCTGCTTGAGGCGACGCTGGGTGTGCAGCTGGGTCAGGCGTTCTTCTATTATTTTATAGCATCCCAGTTTATAAGATCTCCACACCGTGATGTCATCACCATCATAGTACATCACAATTGATATACTATTCATTCAGAATGCTGATAGAATAAGAGGATTTGTGTTAAGATGCATTTCCTGAAGAAGAACAAGTCTGAATCTTTGTTATTTGACATTATTTTGTGATTTTAATCCCCACTCTTTTGTCACAAAAAATAAATATTAGAAGGCACAGAGGAAATTTTTGTGCCAAAACCAGGGACAGTTGAGACTAGAGGTATGCCTTCAAGTGTACAAACATCCGTCCACAAAACTGCGGTCGATGAATAAGAAAGGAGTCCAGTCTACATGAAAATCCACAAAGTGAACTTTGTTTTCCTTAAAACGGTTAAAAAAACCATCAACTTTAACTAGGCACGCCTCCCAAAACGCGTGGACGTCAACCAGTCGCTGACTCGCTTCCAAGTTTAGACATCCTCAAAATGGCGACGCGCTTCACGTACGCGCGTTCCGCAGCTGATAGACGCTGCCATTCTAGTGTTTCTCCTCTAGTTCTGTGGGCGAAGAGCTGTAGCTACGCCCCGCCTCCACCCGGTGACACAGTTAACGTCAATATCTTGCTGGCGCCAGATTGGTTACTGTACGTTACCGCGCGGAATTGAATGGCGGAAGTCGGACGGCAGAGAGGCGCGTTTGGACCCAGGATCTCGACTTAGATCGTTCGTTCGGGTTATACGACTGCAAGAGATTGATGGGATGGTGCGGGTCCGCTCTGGGAACGTGCCGCTGCCCATGGTGGAGCGGGAGCCCTCGGGCCTGTCATTGGCTCGGACCCGGCTCGCGGCGAGTCAGCTCTACGGGAGACTTTGCTGCTCCAAATGGTAACCGTTATTTACTTTGCTAGTATCGCATCCGCAAGGTAGACCGCATCGGCAGTAAAACGCTGTGTAAAATACTAACTAGTAATCTAATGCAACATAGTAACCAGCAGAGACAACGAGAGATAGACATATATTGGTAAACTGTAGTATATGTAGGCGTATTTGTTTTGGATTGGTTGGACCGCGCCCCCTGTCCCCAACCATAATAATCATGTTGCGGAACAATGCTCATGCTGTTTGTTCGGACTCCACTTTGTTAGCTAGCTTTTACTATTGTTGGATGCCATTATCTGCACAATCTTTTTTTTTTTCTTTCTCCTTGTATTATGGCTTTTATGTAACTCATTTTGCTGGACAATGTTAATCTGGTCTGTTGACTACAGCCATCCTCCCTGGGACCCCCATGAAAACGAGATGCTGTATCTCATGGGGTTATCCAGGTTGGGGCAATTTCAAACAAATAGTACAGAAAAATGATTTGCTAAGAACTGCAACAGGGTGTCTTGGTTACAGGATCCAGGTATGTCAGTTTCACTTTATTGAATTGTGTTAACTGGCTGGGCCTGCTGAGACGAGAAGTTCCTTTTTCAGGGGTGATTAGTTCCATAAATTCATTACAGGAATATGCAGAATCCTGTAGCAAAAGAGAAGACCTATATACTCAGTAATCATGGGGTAAACTGCTAAGCAGCATGCACATATGCATCCTAATAACACAATCCAAAGGGGTGCAGCCATGCAGAAATACATGGATTATTTAGGTGGTTAAAAGTATGTGGCTTTGCCTCAAAGCACACCCGAGACCTTTGTACACTTCAGAACCTGTCACCTTTGTTTGCTTACACACAGGGTTGTGGGAATGCTGCAAAAAAGGTGTGAGGGTGTTTTTTTTTTTTTTTGTGTGATGTTTGAATGGGCACCTAGAACCTGTAGTCAGCCCTTCAGATAAGTCTATTTTGGACGTATTTTATGTCCAAGAATTTGCTCAAAGCGTCCAAAAATGTAGCCTCTGGAGTCATTGACGTCCAGTAACATTTACTTTGCATAAGACTGACGTCCTTTTTCCTTGTGTGGCGTCATGTCTTTAAGGTTTCAATCCTGTGGATGGGTTGCCAAACTTCCCAGTTGCCATGGCAGTCATCTTTTTTTTCTCCAATTCTTGTGCCCCCGTGTGCAAACTCCGGCAGCGTATTCCGCATGCATGCACACAGACCCGTTTAGTGTCTTCAGTCAGCCTAGATGGAGTGAGCTGGAGAGGGAGGACCATGACTCAGGAGGACTCTTGGGAGGAGGACACCTGACCAGGCTGACACACCGACCCTCAGATATTTTTTGACTGTGGCCTGGGCTGGCGGGATCCGACTGCAGAAAAGAGGAGAGGGCCGTGGGCGCAAAGTCAAACCACCACAGGTGCGATGGTGATACGAGGCACGGTGGCCTGGTGGTTGCAGATGGAGGCTGAACTGAGCGGAGGTGCTTAGGGTGGACTGGGAGGAGCCTCAGCCTGCTGAGGACTAGTGGGAGCAGCCCTGCGGTTGGTCACGCCATAGTGGCCGATCCGAGGTGGACTCTGTGGACCACGTGGCGGCGGAGAGAAGTGTGCTGCTGCTGCTGCCTGCCTGTCTGTTGAGGAACAAAGCGTCATCTGGAAGAGGGAGTGCAGAAGCGGGGAGGTAGTCAAGTTGCAGCCTGTAGGAGGACAGAGGAGCAACTGCAAGTGACTCAAGGCCAAGGCCAGGTAAAATGTTTTGTGGGGAAAAAGAAAAAATTAATTTTCTTGTCTAGGTGTTTGATTTTTATCTCAGTCTGACAGTTTCTTTTGGTATACTATCTGGAAATGCAGGACTCTGAGGTTGGCAACTATCAGTCTAGCAAGGTGTACACCATTTTCTGTCAGCAGAGTGAAATTCCTTGTGATAGATACCTGCCTGGGTAAAATTGCAAATCTAACTGTGGCATGGATGATGCATGTTAAATAATATAGAGGATAATGTATGGTCCTCTATCGTTAACCGGTCAGTTAACAGTCGAGAGGTTGCCAGGGTGACCATGGCAAGCCTCGAGAGGCAAAGCTCGAGAGGTTTCGCCATGGCAACCTCGAGGCTGATTAAAATGACCGGTTGCCGATAGAGGAGACCATGATATTTTATAGTGTATGGTCCACTATCAAAAAAAAAAAAAAGAACACGTTTTTAAAAGAGTCACACCTTGTGACGTAAGTCCTTCCCGTCGGTTTCCTTCGGTGGTTTTCTGCGTGTGGCGAAAAAAGCGGCGCATAGCGAGACCACTCGCTGTTGTTAACCTATCGATGCAGCGTAGGATCGATAGGTTAACAACAACACTATCGTCACATCGATAGGTTAACAACCTTAGGAAATGATGATTTCCTAAGGTTAACAGCGTTCTAACATACATTATAAAGGTATTATATACTGTATAACAATGAATTACAAAAGAACTAGTTACTTGGGGTTCTGGTGGCAATGTAGCATCATACTTCAGTGGTTTCTGGAACATCATAAGCACCACAAGTGCAGTTACATTATTTATTACATATTAGTGATACCGTATTCTAAAGGATGTCATTACAGAGTGCCTGACAGTGCTGGAGGATGGGGGGGAGCAGTATTAGAAGCACTGGTGGTGGCAGCCATATGGAATAATAGGGATGGGGATCCACTGGACCCCAGGGACCTTTACTTGGGCTGGGACTAGGGAGTGAGCCTGGACACCTGGAAGGGACTTTTCACTGGGCTGGTGGTGAGGTGGGTCACTCAGCAGACACCAGGGTCCTTTACCTGTGATGGAGCTAAGGAGGGGTGACTAGACACCAGGGACCTTTAGTGGGCTGTGATGGCTAGGAATAGGGTATCCACAGGACACAAGGGACCCTACAAAGTCTAGTGTTAGGGATGGGGATAGCTGGACACCAGGGACCTTCACTTGGTCTATGGTAGGGAGGCTCAGGGGCAGGGCTTGACAAATTTTAAAATTAGGTACTTGTCCACGGACAAGTGGCTTGTCCAAAAGTAGTTGTCCCAGTGCTTGAGTTGGTAGTCCCGGTATAAGATGGCATATTTTTAATGGAAAGTATCAAACTACAGAAAACTCAATGGATTTATTGTAGTAGTTATTTAGTGTTGAAATAGACAATAAGGAGAATAAATAATATGATTTTATTTTTGTCAGCAGCATGGCGAGGCTACGAGCATAGACAAATTAGCATTAGCAGCGAAGGAACTGACAGCAAGTGTGGTTGCAGCAGCAGCACAGGTGCCAGCCTGCAGCACAGTGAGAACATCGTTACAGCAGAGTAGCAGACAGTACAGCATCAGCATTGGGAAAAGTTACAGGAAGCCTGAGCTTGCTCCAGCCAGAGCATCATATTCAGTCATGTCGTCATCAAGACTAGTGACCGCCTCAGGGACATTTTCGCGTGAATCAGCAGAACTAGTAGTTGAACTAGCATGACCATGATGACCATGAATGTGGCGTGTGCCAGGACCAGATAGTAGCCAGTGGTTGATAGCTTGATCCGGATCAAAGCTGTCTAATGCAGTGCCTTCAACTGCTATATGCAGAAGTGACTGGAGCGTGTCATCAGCCAAACTTGTTCTTATTTTTGTTTTTATAAGATTCTGAATGGAGAATACTCTCTCACATTTAGCAGTAGACACACTCATAGCCAGTAACATTTCTATTAGGTTAAGGATGTGAGCAAGCTGGGCAGGTTTCTCTCTGAGTAGTCGTGAATACACTTGCAGATATGGCTTGTCAACTGCAGACTAAGCATTGCTTAATGCACAATACCCCTTTTTATACTGGTTACATGATCTTCAGAAAAAAGTTGTGAAAGTAGTCTAATAAATTACTTAAATCAGTTGTGCCAAATTGTGCAAGTTCTTCTCGTGACAGATCAAAATTTTTGAAATCCAAGCAACTGAACCATTTCAGAGGTTCTTCCGAGAAATTCAAAACGCTGATCAATGTAAGATACTGCTGCATCTATTAAACTGTGCAGCTGTGTATCAGTCGTAAAATTACTTCTGGGCAGTTCCTTTGAAAGTGAAAGGAACAATCTTGTCCTCACTGCCACGTTTTGAAATGAGGTAGTTCATGCATTTCTCTGCAGGATTATATTGGTTCAGAAATGATGTCATAAACTTTCCAGGTCTTGTTTTTAGCTCAGTCAACTGAAGTAAGCATGTCTCAACGAGTTGGGGACTTCTAATATTAGTAGGTCATCTTTCTGAAATTCAAGTGATAAATTTTTCAATATTGGCAGAAAATCTTGAAGAATAAACAGTGATTTTACAAACTGTACTGCGTGCGCATCTCTTAGAAGTGCCTTTGCTTTGGCCCCATCACAGCAGAGTTTGACACATGTTCAAGATGCTGAATTACTGTAGGCAGGTTGACTTGAACAGCATGAACTGAACGTGTCTTACTTGCAAGCCAACGCACTTGCTTTATTGCACTGAAATGAGCCAACTCGGTGTGTATGACATCTGCTATTTCCTGCAGTTCCCGAAGTTTCTTGGGGCTGTAGTGGTAAAATTTAAAATTCCTTTCAAGGTGTTTTCTACTTTTTGAACAAAGGTTTTTCATGGCGGCGAGAACTGCTAACTCCAGTTTGTGGGCTACGCAATGCATGGGTATTACAGTGGGGACATGTCTCGGATTTTTGCTATGGTGCCACCTGTATGGCCCATCATCACACTGGCACCATCAAAGTTGGCACATATGAGAACTGGTCCAGGTCTGCTCACATCGTTAAGGTCCACAAAGAAAGATCAACAGACTCAAGTGCAGAGGTTATTGCTTTAAAAACTCCATCTGCATGAGAATGTTCAAGGGTACAGCTTTAATTAACACAGTTGTAACTTTTTTTCTGCGCCATCAACAAAGCGAAGGAAGACATTTTCCCACTCTACAATGCTTGCATCTGTACTGCCATCTGCAAGAGCAGTAGCAATTTTGTATTTTTGATAGTCTGGATCTGTGTTGTAGACATGACAGCTGATATTGCGTTACAGAAATCTCTGGCCCGTTTACCATTTGCGTAATTGCTGCCGAGTTTAACCCCATTTTTTTCTTGCAATGTGCAAAGCCACTCCATATCTGAGAAAGGACGTAAACTTTTAGCCAAGGAATATGCGGTGTTAAATAAATGCCTCATTTTATTTTTGGTGACTTCCTCCATCTGAGAAATGCATGATATATTGCAGTTTCAGATATGTTAAAATTGACTGCATGTTGACCAGTTTCGTGACTATGGTGGTTTGCACAAATTATATGTGGATTCGATTTCTCATGGGCTCTCACGGACTCAATTCTGAAATTATTTGAACCAGTGGCAAACACGTTAGGTTTTTTTTGAATAAGCAGGAGTCGCAAGAGTGGGATATTTCTCACAGGCAGAGCAGTACATGATGTATTTTTGGTCATCATACCTTAACCAGGTAAACTGATTTAGCCAGTGATGCTGAAATGTTGAGCCCTTTTTCAACATCATATTTTTATCTTTGCTTCTTTTCTCAGTGTTTATTTCCTCATCATCTAAAATGAAAGGTCGCTTTACCTGTACTGAACCAGAATGTGATGGCACTGAACTGCTGCTACTGTTATGCTCACTTCGTTTCAAAAACTGATGCGGTCAAGTTAGACTGATCGCCTGTTATGTCTACAAACACAGACCCAGACCGAGAACCTTGTCGTTTTTTCCTGACCACTAGTAGGGCCAGGGGGGCTGGTTGGGGCTGGCTTTCAGACTGTGAAGAAGGCTCAGGGTCAGGCTCTTTACTTTTTGTTTCCGATGAAGAAGATTTTCCCTGTCAAAGGGAAAATAGAGTAGCTTCTTTGGCTTATTTTTGTTGCATTATTTTAACTGTCTTCTATGCTGCAATTGTGAAATAAACTAATAAAGATTGTTGTATTATTGTACACAATAAAATTCTATTTTGTGTTATCTTTGTGTGTGTTGTGTTACTGTAATTTTTACCTTAAGCTGTTGTGCTATGCAGCACTACAAGAGGGCAGGACAGAGGTGGGTAGGTGGGAGGGGCTGAGTCAGAGCCGGACGGAGTACTAGCAGGAAATTGCTTTTTCCTTCTTAGGTCAGGTTCGGTCTCACAGCCACACACAACAAACACTTCCACCAGTGTAGCTAGTACTGGTAGGTTTATTTTATTTTTGGTGTCCCCAAAATGCCTTTTCCCTTCTCAGGTCAGGTTTGGCCTCACAGCCCATACACACATACCTCCACCAAAAGTACTAGCTAGGGTTTATTATTTTCTTCTGTGTAGTGTCACTGTCACTTTTCACACAAAAATGTTTTCTTTTTCCCCTTCTTATAGGTGGGTAGGTGGAGGGGCTGGGTCCAGAGCCGGACGAGTACTAGCAGGAAATTGCTTTTTCCCTTCTCAGGGCAGGTTGGTCTCACAGCCACACAAACAAACACTTCCACCAGTGTAGCTAGTACTGGTAGGTTTATTTTATTTTTTAGTGTCCCCAAAATGCCTTTTCCCTTCTCAGGTCAGGTTTGGCCTCACAGCCCTTTTACCACATATACACCTCCACCAAAGTACTAGCTAGTCTTTATTATTTTCTTCTGTGTAGTGTTCACTGTCACTTTTCACACAAAAATGTTTTTCCCTTTCCCTTCCTATAGGTGGGTAGGTGGGAGGGCTGGGTCCAGAGCCGGACTGAGTACTAGCAGGAAATTGCTTTTCCCTTCTCAGGGCAGGTTCGGTCTCACAGCCACACAAACAAACACTTCCACCAGTGTAGCTAGGACTGGTAGGTTTATTTTATTTTTCGTGTCCCAAAAATGCCTTTTCCTTCTCAGGTCAGGTTTGGCCTCACAGCCCTTTCATACACCTCCACCAAAAGTACTAGCTAGGGTTTATTATTTTCTTCTGTGTAGTGTCATTGTCACTCATGCCTCTCAACTGTCCCTGATTTTGCCTCAAAATTTTACTCTGTCCCTCCTAAAATTGTGTTTCCGTGACCAAACAGTGGTGGTTATAAGCATAAACTAATGTCAAACATTTAAGTTACAGACTTGTTCTTCTTTAGATAATGCATTTTACACTAAGCCCTTTATTCTACCAGCTTCCTGAGTGGATAACTCAATTTTGAAGAAGTGTCCCTGATTTTGGTCCTTTGTCCCTGATTTTTAAGCCTTGTCCCTGATTTGTGAGGCAGGAGGTTTTCACACAAAAATGTTTTTCCTTTCCTTCCTATAGTATATTTCTAAGAAAGAAGTCCATGATTGTTCCCAAATTCCTGTACCCTCTCCTCTCAGGGCAGGTTAGGTCTCACTCACAGCCCACTGCCACACACACCTCCACCAAGTACTTGGTAGGACAAACAAAGTACTAGCTAATAAGTTTATTTAAGGTAGCTATCTTTTTTTGGTATCAATCTCTTTATACTGCGACTGTTTACTTTATTAAGTATTCAGTTCTTTCCTTCCACAATTTCTCTACTCTACCCTTAGGCTCTCAGGCAGGTTGGTGGTCTTGCAGGAGGCACACATTATCAGTCAGGTCCAAGTCCCTGATCTCTGCTCTCTCTCAGGGAGGCAGGCTTGTCTCACAAACACACACACACACACACCAACCCTTATCACACGATTATTATTGAAATGTTTAGTAATTCCACAACTTAAATTCAACACACAATCACTTCCCCCCACTTAGAGTCTCATGTTTTTTTGCCTTTTTTATTTATTTAAGAGCTGTGTATCCTTTTATTTTTCTTCACTTCACGTGTCCAAACAACACACACAGCTCCCTGAATTCAGTGTGCAGTGTTTTTGCTTAGTTCTCCCTTCTTTTTTTTTATATATATATATATATAAAATCAGCAGATTGTTTAATCAGACTTTCCACTCTAAGCAAACTCTCTCTCCTCTCATATCCCCCTCCCCCAAACTACAGATCCTCCTACTCTCCTGCTCAAAATTCCCAATATATATTTGTATTATATTCTAACTTCTCTCTCCTATTACTGATTTGCTAGTGACTCATGACAATCAGCCCCAAATACACAGTTTGACTGTGCTCAAACAAAACGATGTGTCTCTGCCTCTCTCCGAGAAGGCGAAATTGGCGCTTGCCAACGCAGGCATCGGTTAGTGCTACTGCCACTCTGAGAGCTCCAGTCCAACCCCTAACGCTGAGTCACTATTAGCCAGGACTGACAGGAATGTACCATCAGCTGTAGGCTGCCTAGCCTGTCAGTCTGGCTATTTTGACCAGTTACGGCTGCGTTCTTCTTGGCGCCGCCCTCACGCCTCCCAAGTGTCTGCTGGTGCCCGATTGCACAGTTAATTGGGAGTGGGACATGGGGGAGCGCGTGGTGCCTGGGAAGCATGGGTGCGCTCATTCAGCAATGTGCACAAAGACTCCATCTAGTGGCCAGCGAGAGAAAAGCAGGTAAAAACCTGCAGATTTTAAACTGCAGTATGGTAGTCCGTGGGACAAGCAGAACTCTGGCATCTGCTTGTCCCTACATAAAAAATGGTAGTCCGGGACGTCGGGCTATAGGATTTGTCAAGCCCTGCTCAGAGGGCCATTGGACACCAGAGAGTTTACTTGAGCTGGGGCTAAGGAGGGAGCCTCTGGACACCAGAGACAGCCTAGACATTTATTAGGGTTGATTTTGGGTGGAGGGGGGGTTGCTAGGCACAACAAAAGACCTTTACCTGTGCTATGGATAGAAAAGGTGATTAGCTAGAAGATACCATTGACCTTAACTTGATCTGGGGCTAGGGAGGGGAACCAGTGGAGTCCTGACACCTTTACCTATGCTTGGGCTAGGGATTGTATCCACTGGACACCAGGTATCAAGGGAGAAACAGTAGATGGCCTATCTCGTGTGGGGGGGGTGCCTGCAAACAACAGAGGAGGTAGTGGCACCAAGGGGCATGCAGGCAGCTCATTTCTTCTGTGTTGCTGCTGATGGGGCACATAGTAGTCTAGATGTGTTGGTGAGTTGTGCAGTCCATTATGTATTCCCTATATAGTACAAATGAGATCTGATATTAAAACATGACAGTCAGGCTAGTCAGCTTTAATAGGAAGGAGAGAGAGAGAGAGAGAGAGAGAGAGATTTATCTACCAGACTTTGAATGTAGCAGGCATCTGTCTGCAAGCAACTTAACATACTAGCATAATGGAAGTTACTTGATGGAACTGCGAAAACAAACAGTTCGTGACATAAACACATATTGTCTGCAGATGATTACTGTGTACTGTACGTTTTCATTTCTTAACATTAAGAAATGTATTTATGTGGATGTAGCATGGATTCAGCAGTGTACTCAGAAGGCCAATGAGTTGACTTCTAAATCTATAGGAGTTGGAGTATTTTGACTGCCAAAATTTGTCGACTGGAATTATTTTGACTTCCAAAAAATTGACAGCTGGAGTATTTTGACTCCAGTAAAACTGAAATGACTTCCAAATTTCAACCCATGGAAGTATTTGACTTCTGCCAAAAGAAAATTATCTGAAGCACTGCCTGTAGTGGCAGACTTTTATTTTCTTTATCTATTATCTTTTTATCGCTCTGGGAGACTGGCAGATCGCTATGGTCTGTTCCCTCAGAGAGACTCTGTCTCTGACCCCCCCTCCCGTTCCTCCGCCTGACATCTCCTGCGTTCCCCTCACAGGCCCCCCACCCGTGACAGGGCCGGGGCGAAGGGATGCAGCTCCCCACCCTGGACAGAAATCCAGGCGTGGGGGAACGAGCACTGGGAGTTAATCACGGTACCTGCCAGCTCCATTTTCCTCAATCCCCACACCGACGAGTATATACATACATGTGGCCTCTCGCCCACATCTCCTCCAGCCACTGCTAGAGGGAGATCGAGCAGGATGGCAATCCCTCCTCCCGAGAGAGGAGAGCAGTTTCAGGCGCTCAGTCCCTGTCTCTCGCCTTTCGTGCCAGCTCGGGCTCGTTCTTGAACCCGGCGCGCGGCATGGTGCAAGGTGTGGCGTCCAGCGCCTCATCCTCAGCGCCACCGGACCGGCTCAGTGGCAGACTTTTATGAGAGCAGGTATTTACCCAACAAGCATTAAACATTCTAAACCTGCTTGTTGCCATTACTAAACTTGGAACAAAAAAGAGAAACGTTGTTTGGTTTTCTAGTGAGTTAAATCAAACTGTGAGGGACAGATCTGTGTTGGCCTAAAGCCAGAACTTCCAAGGCTACTCAGGATTGGACTACCTTTAGACAAAAGAGAAACCAAGGTACCACATTAATTTGCTTGGCCAAGACAAATTACTACTTAACTTTGTTGGATGGAAATGAGACAAATCCCTCCTGATTTTGGAACGACCTAAAGGATATGGAAGGTAAAGGACATGGAAGGAGGGTCTGCTCCATCTACATTACCTAGACAATTTAATTGCAAACAACTAATAGTGGAGGAATTAAACTCGCATTCTGCTTCTGCTGGGAAGGCTTTTGAAAACTCTCCCTCAGCTAGCATACCTGAACCTGAACAAAAATCGCCCAATTTGGTAACAAGAAGCTTGGACCTGTTCCAGTTCCAGCTGTTCTCATGTATGCAGGTGGATCAGCTCCTTCAGAATCTGGATCCTAAAAAACCAAAAACAAACAAACAAAAAAAAAAAACAGTGGTGATAATATTGAGCCTGTGTTTCTAAATTGGGATATTCTTTTCTCTCTGCTCCTGTAACCCATCTTTTCAGTAGCAAATTGCGAAATCCCATTACGTTGGAAAACTGCTCACATTATTCTGTTATTTATTAGAAGATTGTTTACCTGATGTTGGTAGGTGTGCTGTGTGGAACAGCACTCTGCCTGGCAGCTGATGCATCTAACTCTGTTCCACCCATTACATCATCAGCACTGTGACATCACCACTGCTTAGGAACAACCACTCAGTAGCTGACAGATCAATCACCTGTGATGTCATTGTCAGTAAGATGACAGTGCTGAAGATGTGGTGTGGTGGTGGTGGTGGTGGTGGTGGGGGGGGGCTCTAGAGATATGTCCGCTGCCAGGCTGAGAGCTATTCCACGCATCCAATACAACATTCTCACATAAAAAAAACTTTCTAATGAGCAAAAGGAAATAGAAACATATTTCAGAAATAAAAAGTTACAACTGACTACTTCTTAAAATTAGTATCATTTTCCTGACTGTCAGTTTTGGTTCCACTAGCTCTTTGAAGTTACTAATGACTGGTTTACTGCCCTTGATCAAAAACTTTAACGTGCCAGTATTTCTACACCTTTGTAAAGTATATGATTCTTTGGACCACAGTATTCTCCTGAGTAAACTTAACAAATATTGGCATGGGCCCAGATGCAGTAGTATGGTTCAGGGAGTGCCTTGTTGGAAGAAAACAGAAGCTTAAAGTGATTTTCCAACCTATTTTGTTGCAGAAATCATGCAGCCTATGTGGTCCACCATCACAATGGGGTACCTCAGGGATCAGTCCTGGGGCCAGTCCTCTTCAGTATCTTCATCAGTGACATTGCAGATGGACTGGAGGGTAAGGGTTGTCTGTTTGCAGATGAAATCAAGATCTGCAACAGAGTAGATGATCCAGATGGGGTGGGCAGAATGAGAAGAAATCTGAATAAACTAGCAAAATGGTCGGAAGAGTGGCAACTGGAGTTTAATGCAAAGAAGTGCAAGATCATGCACATAGGCAAGAGAAACCCTAAAGCCACCTGTAGGCTGGGAGAGGAGTTGCTGGCAGTCACAAGGGAAGAAAGAGACTTGGGCATCGTCATCACTGATGACCTGAAATCATCCAAGCAGACCACTAAAGCAGTAGGTAAGGCTAGAGGGATGTTGGGGTGTATTAGTATGGGTATCACAAGTCGGAAGAGAGAGGTAATAATCCTTCTTTACAAGACACTGGTTAGGCCCCATCTGGAGTACTGTGTGCAGTACTGGAGACCACACCTTCACAAGGACATTAACCAAATTGAGGCAGTCCAGAGAAGGGCAACAAAAATGGTGCATGGACTGCATCAGAAAACGTATGAGGACAGATTAACGGAGCTCAATATGTATACCCTAGAGCAAAGGAGGGAAAGAGGTGGTATGATTGAAACATTCAAACACCTTAAGGGCATTAACAAGGTGATAGTCTAACCTGTTTCAATATAAGAAAAATAGCAGGACAAGAGGACACAGCATGAGATTAGAGGGAGGCCGATTAAGGGGTAATGTGGGAAAGTTCTTTTTTACAGAAAGGGTGGTGGATGCATGGAATGACCTACCTCAAGAAGTGGTGGGTATGAATACAGTGCAGTGCTTCAAACAGGCATGGGATAGGTATAAGGGAGCAATACAGATGAGTATGAATAGATAATCCATTGACAGAGCAAAGGCCGATGGCACATTCATAAGGCAGAAAAAGAAATGGGCAGACTGGATGGGCCTTGTGGTCCTTATCTGCAGGCAACTTCTATGTTTCTATTTCCCAAAGAAAGTCTTTGTAATAAATTTGTAGTGTACATACAGCGTTATGCATGTTATTCTCACGCATCGGTGCTCCTTTGTCTTTATAACCGAGGATCTCCCACAATGCATCACTCAGCTCTCCAGACACGTCATACCTGGGAGAGCTCGGTCGCAGGAAAGTGAAAGTGTGTACTCTGGCACTTCATTCTTGCTTCTCGTCTGTGTTATTGAGTTTGAGGTGCTGTGTGACCTGTGGTAGCCTGACATTTCTGAGGGCATTTACAGTTATCTGATGTATTTTCTTGGCATAGTTATCTTGCTTTATTTATGTGAGATTGGCCCCAGGCAACATGACTTCACAGCAGGACGCTCTTGTCAAACCAGTATGACTGACTTATTCGAGTGGGTCACCAGAGCAGTCGACCAGGGAGGAGCAGTGGACACTGTGTACCTGGACTTCAGCAAAGCCTTGAATACTGTCCCCCACAGAAGGCTAGCTAACAAATTAGAGCACAAAGGAGTCTGTCATAAGATAGTGAACTGGATCACCAACTGGCTGCAAGATAGGATGCAGAGAGTGCTTGTCAATGGACCGTTATCAAGGGAAGGCAAAGTGACCAATGTCATTCCACAGGGCTCTATGCTGGGACCTATCCTCTTTAACATATTTATCTGGGATATTGCAAACGACTTGAATGGAAAGGTTTGCCTGTTTGCAGATGACGCAGAATTCTCCAACAGAGTAGACACGCAGGAGGGAGCGAAAGGTATGGAAGCAGACCTGAAAAAACTCGAGGAATGGTCCACGGATTGGCAGTTGAAATTTAATGCCAAGAAGTGCAAGGTTATGCACATAGGAAAAAGAAATCCAGGGATAAAGTACACACTGGGAGGGCATCAGTTGGTGGAGACAAAGACAGAAAGAGACCTCTGAGTAGTCTCATCACAGATGACTTAAAGGTTGGAAAACGGTGTGAAAAGGCAGCACAGGGTGAGTGGCATCCTTGACTGCATTGGCAGGGGAATCACAAGTAGAAAGAGCGAGGTTATCATTCTTCTCTGCAGGCCCTTGTTGAGGCCACATTTAGAGTACTGTGGTCAGTTTTGGAGGCCCCATATCAAAGAAGACATAGACCGCCTGGAGATGGTACATGGACTGCATCGTGAGCCATACGAGGTAAGACTTGGAACTAAATCTGTACACCCTTGAACAGAGAAGAAATGGAGGGGACTTGATCGAAACCTTTAAGTACTTTAAGGGACTCCACACAGCACAAGCAGGAAACCTCTTCCAGCAAAACAGGGATGTGCGTACAAAGAGGCACAACTTGCGTCTAGTGGGAGGCAGGTTCAAAAGCAACCTCAGGAAGTACTTTTTTTACAGAAAGAGTCATAGACGCATGAAACAGCCTACCTCAGGAGGTGGTGGAATCCAAGACGGTGCAAGAGTTCAAACTCACATGGGACATTGTAGACACATCAGGGTGCAGTCTAAATAGGGAGGTGGGCAGAAACGCGGGCAGACTAGATGGATCATGATGTCCCCATCTGCTGACACGATTCATATGTGAGAGACCCATAGGATTTGGGCAAATTCAGTAAAAACAGCGCTGGGCATCGGAGATGTACATATAGTTTTATTTCTGTATATAAGGGCAGTATTATGGGAGGGGCAGTGCAGCGCCATCGTCTCGTGGCATTACCAGCGAGATCCCAGGGGTGCAGGAGCGCCATTATTAAAATGCCGGCTGCATCGGAGCTTTGCTGGAATCTTATGAGTGATGATGTACATAAACCCTTAATATTTTATGGTACTTGCGGGAGTCGGAGGTGACGCCCCGATCTGTGCAGCGGTCGGGGCTTCACCTCTCCTGCTAGTTTTCCTTTAAATAAACACTCAACTCAGATATGGAGAAGTTAGGATAATGGCAAATTCATGTAGTTAAGCATTCACAACCTAAAGGAGGATGTAACAATAAGCAGTCTTGTGTTAGCAGGGGAATAACATGCAGCAAGGTACTACGAAGAACAAAGGAGGTACACAGATACAATAGGAGTTGTATTGAAAGCGCCTGAGAATTGTTCAGTGTGTCCATATTTGGTCGGTATTTAGCTGACTGCCAGGCAGACTCAAGAATCTGAAAGTTAAAAAAGCTTATTTT